>JALAZF010000024.1:0-1296666 GCA_022829125.1 Lathyrus tuberosus | reverse complement strand
TCCTATCAGCGCTCTTTCTCATCAAATGTCTCCTGGATTTCCTTGGGGTATGCCTTTGAACTTTATACCTGAAGGATACAAGCTTGTTGC
This sequence comes from Lathyrus tuberosus, assembly GCA_022829125.1. Taxonomy (NCBI): domain Eukaryota; kingdom Viridiplantae; phylum Streptophyta; class Magnoliopsida; order Fabales; family Fabaceae; genus Lathyrus; species Lathyrus tuberosus. Next base: position 1,296,576 of record JALAZF010000024.1, on the reverse strand, counting down.
TGGAATTTTCACTGTTTAGCCTGTTATGACAATCCCTCCACCTGTAGTACATGCTGTCCCATAGACTGATGAACCTGGTTTCCACATTGATGCTAGTGAAAGTCAGGGTATGTATGACCGGATGGACGAGTTATAAGATCAGTTTGAAGAAATGCAAAAGGAGATTAAGGCCTTAAGGGGAAAGTGACTCTTTGGAAAGAATGCTCACGAGCTTTGTCTGGTTCCTAATGTGAAGATTCCTCACAAGTTCAAAGTTCTCGACTTTGAGAAGTATAAAGGAAAATTGTGTCCTTTAAGTTACTTGGTGATGTATGCTCGTAAGATGTCCACTCAGACGTATAATCATCAGCTGTTGATTCACTATTTTCAGGATAGTTGGACTGGCACTTCGTTGAAATGGTATATGGGCCTAGATACTACTCAGGTCTGTACCTCTAATGATTTGGGAGAAGCTTTCATTCTCCAATACAAGTATAATGTTGACATGGCACCAGACAAAGATCAGCTTCGTGCTATATCCCATAAGGATAAAGAAACTTTTAAGAAGTATGTGTAAAGGTGGCACGAGATTGCCGTACAAATCAGTCCTCCACTTGAAGAGAAGGAAATGACAAAGACCGTTTTAAAGACTCTAAGTCCTTTTTATTATGAAAAGATGATTGCAAGTGCTCCCAGCGATTTTACAGAAATGGTAAACATAGGGTTGGGATTAGAAGAAGGTTTTCGTGAAAGACGGTTGACTAAAGACGAAAATTCTACTGGAAGTTCTAAAAAGTATGGAGGGGGGACTTTCTAAGAAGAAAGAGGGCGTAGCCAATGCCATTTTCTCTAGACAGACGTAGAAAGTATCGTGGTAGGAATGATCAGCATCAACAACATGTAGCATCATTTACTCATGTTATCAAATCAACTCCCGTTGTTTAGGAAGCTCCCGCCCATCAACAACAACGGTACTCACCAACAGAGTAATAAACAAAACCGTGTCCAAAAGAAAGTACAATTTGATCCTATTCTGATGTCCTATACGGAGTTATATCCAGCTTTGATACAGAAGAATCCTGTTTAGACCCGAACTCCTCCGGCTGTTCTTAAAGATATTCCGTGGTGGTGTAAGCCAGAAGCTCGTTGTTCCTTTTATTAAGGAGCCCCTGGGCATGATATTGAAAATTGTTATCCTTTGAAGTATGAAGTGCAAAAGCTAATCCAAAGTAGTATGTTGTTGTTTGAAGACTTTGGGACGAATGTACAAGAAAATTTGCTTCCTAAGCATGTCAATGCTACTATGAATATGGTACAGGGTGTAGCGAGCAATTTTGGACGCGGTTCTTAAACGCTGGTCGCTCTCTGCGGTTGAGCTTAAAACTACAGGTCGATTCATTTTTTATCCTATTGTGAGCTGAATAAGGAAGGGAAATAGATGTCTCCAATTAACCCTGCTTGCATACTGAGTTTAAACAGCGGTCTGTTAGGTTACGAATGCTATCAATGTGGGGGGCCTTTGTACTGGTTATTTGTATTTTTGCCAATACTGTTCTCTTTCTTTTTGCCTGGGCAGAAGGTTTCTGGCAGGGAATAAGGATTAGGATGTTAGGACTGATGTTTTTGAAATACTGCTTTTAATTGATGGAGATATGGGATTTGGGTTTTTTGTTGATTGTGCTCGCTAAGATCTTTTCTTTCGATCTTATGCCTACGTATTCCCGTTTACCGAAACAGGGAAATCAGAGCATTCGTAGTTCCTCCTATTCTATGGGAGGAAAGGGGTGTTTTGGTGTCTTGTTCAAAGCCCAAGACATGAAGCGAAAGGTGATTTGTATCTTGTTCAAAGCCCAAGACGTGAAGCTAAAAGGTCTATTTGTGTCTTGTTCAAAGCCCAAGACGTGAAGCTGAAAGACCTCGACTTTAGAGAGAATTTGTCATCTCTAAAGGGGGGAGAAGGAGAATTACTTTAACTGGGATACGCGGATCCGAGCAATGCCATAATTTCCGAAGAAAGGGTTTTAACCTGAAGGAGAAGACTTTAACTCAGTGTAGAGCAATGCCATCTTTCCTTAGGAATTTCTCATGCTAAAAGAGGGACAGTGGCATGGATATAGATGATCCAGAGGCTTGCCGCTTACAGCGATTAGATGAAAGGAAAGGAGTTGTTGATGTTTGTGTACTGTGAACAAGGCACAGCTTTGATGCTAAAAGGTCGATTGGATCAACCAGTGGTTTTCTTATACAAAGCCTAAGAGGAGGCTAATTTCCGCTAGGAAAATCATTATACCAAGCCTAAGAGGAGGCTATTTTGTGTCTCGTACAAAGCCCGAGAGAGAGGCTAAAAGTTTTTGACCCAGTGGGGCATATCGTTATACAAAGCCTAAGAGGAGGCAAGCAAAGAATTGACTCAGTTGGAGAATCTTTTATACTCAGTAAGAGAGTGTTTTTGTATCTCGTACAAAGCCCGAGAGAGAGGCGAAAAGGTTGTTTTGACTCCACTGGGGAGAATTTTGGTATCTCGTACGAAGCCCGAGATGGAGGCTATTGTAACTGTTTCAGTTGAGTGACAGATCCAATATACTGATTTAAAAGAGAAAATCAGTTCTTATATGAGTAACACTGTACACAGGGATTTAATTTGAGGATCAGGGATATTTCCTTCTCTTTGAGGAAACGGGAAATCCAAAGGGTATTGAGACTATCCGAGTCTGCGGGTTTCCTTCCTATTTAACGAAGGGTGCTTGAGAATGTCTTTGAGACTCAAAGAAGTTAGACTGTCCATGTCTAGAGTTTTATCTTTTGTACTATGCTTCGAGAAACAGTAGTAGACTCTATGAAAGGACTGTTCTATGAGGATGACTAGGTTCTGTTCCTATACCTCTAGGAGGTCGTCGGGACAATTTGTACGAAGCCCAAGAGGAGGCTGGAAACTTTTAAGAAGCCGACGGGTCCTTGTACGAAGCCCAAGAGGAGGCTATCATTCCCGGAGGAAGAGATCATTATACGAAGCCTAAGAGGAGGCTGTGAATACTTCTAAGAAGCCGTAGGGTCCTTGTATAATGCCCAAGAGGAGGCCGATGCTTTTAAGAAGCCCGTGGGTCTATCATCTCCTTTCCATTAGGAGAGATAACTCTTTTAAAGATAAAAACCACTGGTAAATGTGCGAGGTTTACTATCCAGCAACTTTTAACTTTTAAAGAGGGTTCCTTAGTTAAGGTCCAAGATTATGACCGTAGTGGGTACCCAAACCCCGAGACATTCAAGGCAAGCTATCCACAAGGAATAGATCAAGTCAGGAAAGTTCGAGAATTGGGAAGAAACTCAAAGATGCCATTCACGGAGAATACATTCATCTTGGGGAGTAGAGCTTCTTGACGATTCCTAAGGAGGACAGCCGAAGAGAAGACTGTATCTGGTGCTCCTATTGGGGATCTAGGCGTCTATTTTTACGAATAAATGAAACGATGTCACCTAGTTCTAGACGTAATTGCCGGGGAAACTCGAAATATCTATACTATTATTACACAGTAGATATGAGTTTATGAAAGGAGACTTACAGTGAGCAGCCCCACAATACAGTTTATAATATGAAAGCAGTAAATGAAAGCGATAACCACTTACTCGGTTGTAGTGCTTCCATGTTGTTTGGTTAGTTTTTCAACAAAGAAAGATTGAAAACAACAGTATATTCAAAATCAAAGGAGAAAGTGCTTTGAAAAAGAAAGATTTGGGGCTTACAGCTCAAGGAGAGGCCCAAGGTTTTATCAGTGAGCGCACTGTTTGAATTTGTACAGAGGGACTTATACAAGTGACTGGGGCCCAAAATGGTTTTCTGTACAAAGGGATGGGTCTTACACTCTCTCAAGAGGCCCAAAAAGGTTTAAAGAAAAGAGTGGGGCTTATAACACGAGGGTAAGCCCAAATGATTTTTCGTTTAAAAATGGCGATCGCGCCGAGGTTTTCTTTTAACGCATAGGGACTTATACAATAAGTGAGGCCCAAAATGTTTTGGTTAAAAGGGGGATTGGGTCTTACACTCTAATAGAGGCCCAAAGTGTTTTAAAGAAAAAGAAATGGGTCTTACTACTCGAGGGTAGGCCCAGATGGTTTTTATTTTTTAAACGGGCGACAATCACGCCGTTTACTTGTACAGAGGGACTTATACAATGAGTGAGGCCCAAAAAGTTTTTGTACAAGGGAGGATGGGTCTTACACTCTCTCAAGAGGCCCAAAGAGTTTTGAAGAAAAATAAATGGGTCTTACTACTCGAGGGTAGGCCCAGATGATTTTTGAAAAGGCGACGATCGCGCCGTTTATTTTTTTTGACGGTATCGGGACTTATACAATAAGTGAGGCCCAAAGATGATTTGGTCAAAAAAAAGGATTGGGTCTTACACTCTAATAGAGGCCCAAAGTGTTTTGAAAATGATTTATGAGGGTTGAATTAATCCAAAACCCTAATTTGTTTTCAAAATGTATTTAATTGAATAAAAATTCAATTAAAATGATCAAAAATTGTTTAACACATGGAAAACAAATTGTGATCTTGGATTAATGCTTCAAAAATTAAGTATTGACCTACAAAATAATTAGAAAGCATTAAAAGTTGCAAAATCAATGTAGAAAAAATATTTAAAATGCCAAAAACAATTAAAATATTAATTCTTTACAAAAATATCAATTATATGAAATAAATAATATTTTTGGGATTTTTTGATAAAATAAAATATTTTAACATTTTTGTGAATTATTAAAAAAAGAATCAACTCAAAATCATTAAAACTCAGAGAGAAATTAATTTTTGAATTAATTAAACAAAATCACAAAATTCAAATATTTGAATTTGAAAAAAAGGCGCCAAGAACAAGCCGAAGAACACGCGCGTGTTCTTGGTTTCTCAGATTTGCGTTTTCTATCCAATCTCCATGAATACGTAATCATATCATGCAATCCACATATCATTATGCTCGTCTCAACCTCACGATCATGTCTATGTACTTTAATTTCATTTAAATTAAACATACAACAAGAAATCACGAAGAAACCTCAAGAACCCTAATTTCTGCATGAAGGCTAGGATTTTTGATACACGATTCAAATAATGCAATTAATTGAGGGAAAAACATTCCATGCATGATTATGAACATATGGCCAAATTATTGTGCGAGGAAATATGCATAGATTGAGAGATGACCAAGTATGTGCTTACCTCCAAGCCGTGACAGCAAGTTTAGAGTGATTTTTGATTTGGAGGTGTTACAGATGAGTGGTGATGATCTGAACAGCTTCCCTACACCCTATGGATTGTGTTTGGATGGTTGGACTTGATTGAAATTGGCTGGATCATTTTGTGGTACCTCAGCTGCACCTTGTTTGAAAATTTGAGCAACCAGCTGGTGATTTCATGAAATTGATGTTTCAGAAGTTATGTGAGTGTTTGATCAGCTTATATGTGATGTATGTGAGGTGTGTGAGTGATTGGTTTGTGCAGAATTGCTCTCAAACTCAAAACCCGATAGCTACCTTGCTAAGAAAGGCATTTTTGCCAAGAGAAAGAGATTTTGGGGAAAGCATCTGTTAGATGGCTTTGGTGTACTCAAACTGACCACAATTGAGCTCTATTTATAGTAGAGCAAGTTTTTTTTGCAAGGAATAGTGCATGGCAGCTGGTAAGTAGGTTTGGCCAATGTTGGCAAATGAAAATCCAAGTCTCCTCTAGCCATTGACTAGAGGTTAGGGCACAGAGCTTTGGTCCCCTTGGTCTTGGATAAGTCTTGACTGATTTCAGATGAGAATGGCTCAGTCCATGCCACCTTGATGGTTCCATTGAATGCCTCATTCCAAATTTGAAGTCTTGTCCCTATTTTGGCAACTCTAGGTTCAACATGTTATTCCTTGTTCCTTGGACCTTGGAGGCTTGGCTCAGTGATTGTCCCCTTTAGATTCAATCCTCTGAGGTGTCCAAGTGGATTGGAGCAATTGAATTTGGCTGATTTTGGCAAATCGACCAAAGTTGCAAATTCTGCCTTGCTTTGACAGATTTCAGCATGGCAACTTGGCAACGTTGTATCTCATGGTGTAGGTTGAATTTGGCAATGTTCTTGGCCATTTTGGAAAGCTGTTACATGATACAACAACTGTTTGAACAAGTTTGGTTTTGATCTCTTTTGATTCCAAGTGAAAAATCCCCCTACATTTGGCAAAAAGTGAGGCAAAATCTGACTTAGTGAAAATTTCACCAAGTGTTGGAAAAAGTGACTTTTTCACTTTTCAGCCACTTTGATCACTCCATAACTCAAAATCCTTAATGAATTGGAATGACTTGTAGTTGAAGTTCTTGTAGGTGATAATGAGGGCTACAAATCCATCTTTGGATGAGAAAAAATGGCCTTGTGGTTTAGGAGTTATGGTCCTCCAAAGTTGGTACCTTTGCCACTTTATTTTTAACTTAGAAAAATTTCTAAGTTTTATGGTTACCCCTTTTACAAGTTATCTCACTTTTCTTGATTTTTCTTGATGAATGATGATTCAAATCATACATAACATCATTTTAGGGTTAAAAATCCATTTTGGTGAAAAATCTCAAAAAGTCAAAGTTGACTTTTCTGCAAAGTTGACTTTTTATCAGATGAATTCCAAACTGTGCAATTCTTCAGGAAATCATGTCCTTGACCTAAATCAAACTTGATGGACATGTTCCATGGGTGTCATAGGGTATATTCAATCATGTATTAGGGTTTGGGAGCATGTCTTGGTCAAAAGTCAAAGTTACAGTTGACTTTTCCCTTAAAACCCTAATTGTGGTGCAGATGAAAATGAGACTTGTTGCTCAAGCTTCTTGGATCAATCCATTGTCCCAAATGGATCAATATGGTATATTAGAGACCCTCAAATCATCTCTTGAGGTCTTGGCTCATGGTTTGTCCCAAAAGTCAACTTAGGGGTGAATTAGGTCAAGAAACCCTAATTCCTGATTTTTGATGAATGCATCCCCTGAGGCAAAATTGACTTGATGCATGGGTTCATGAGGTTCCATGAAGTATATTAGGTCATGTTTTGGATCATTGCCTTGTGCCCAGATGAAAATTTCCATCTGGAGACCCTGGTCGACCAAAACCCTAATTTGGTGACACTGTCGATCTTGAGACTTGATCCACCTAGAAGGGAGCAGCCTTGTGCTTAATCCTTGAAGTGGGAGTCCTTTTTGATCCATTGTGGATGTTTGAGAGATTAGACAAGTTGAAGATCATGTCATTTCTTGATTGATCCTTTGTCTAAGCACTCAGAGAGGGCTTGAAACCCTAATTTTGATTGTATTGGATGCTCACCCATCTTTGGGGAGACTGATGAAGCATGATGGTTCATCCATATTGTGATGATGATTTTCAAAATGATGGGAAATCTAAGTGGTCAAAATTTGAGGTATTACAGATGCCCCTATTTAATCTTCTTGGACCCGAAGGTATGAATGACGAAGGGATTCGGGCATTCAGGGTGCAAGAGGATTAAATATCGGAATATCCGAAATTTTGAAGGTGGTTATGAATGGTAGCTTACGCATTCATCTTCTTTAGCTAAGCGATGATGCTTAGAAAAGGTAAACTTCCCCTCGATCTTGGTTTCCTACCAAGGAACTGGTCTCAGTCTCTTTTGAAATAAACTTCCCCTCGATCCTGGTTTCCTACCAAGGAACTGGTCTTAGTTTCTGATTTAAACTTCCCCTCGATCCTGGTTTCCTACCAAGGAACTGGTCTTAGTTTCTGATTTAAACTTCCCCTCGATCCTGGTTTCCTACCAAGAACTGGTCTTAGTTTCTTTTGTCAATAAACTTTCTTGACAAGGGACGCTATTCATAGCGGCTTTCCTCAAACTTCTCGCCGAATTTTCCTGGGGAGATGCCATTTGAGTGGAAAAAGTTTTGATGTCAGACTTGCTGGGGAACCCAGTCGTCTGAGTTGTAGAGTTGTACAAACTTCTCTGTTGGAGACGCCATTTGTTTCTACTGGGGAAAGCGAGTCTCTTGAGAGACTGTTTTCATTTGGGATCTTTCATCATACTTTTCTCGGGATCTTCCCGGAGAAACGCCATATGATGGGGTCCAATTTTGTGGGGCCGATGACCTTTTCATCAGCGGTCCTTTCGGAGCAAAACTGGCATGCTGCCGAATATCTGATCACGAGGCTTTCTCTGTGGATTTTCCTTAATCCGGGAAAGCAAGGATATCATCTTCAATGGCGAAGAGTGATGTTTATTGAGAGTTTTCTCTGGCTTTTCAGAGGTTCAAGTTATCAAAGTGGCCAAGTGCCGACTCTGATCTAAAGATACACTGGTGGCGAGATTGTGCAGACGCAACACTTCCTGACGAGGAAAGAACTGACAAACTCGATTGAGAAAACTGTTTATCACTAGGGGACAAGACCGACTCAAGTGATAGTGATGCAATACGAAATGCGAACGCAAATAAAATGCATGAAGTATGTATGTATATGCTGACAAAACAGACGCGACATACAGACTAATGGATGAACACAATTGGATACTCGGCCATCGCGGGGCGAAGAAGTACCGTTGATTCAAAATAGCAATTCCACCTTGCTTAGGAGAGATAGTCCCGTTGGGAGCTATGTTGATCGGGCTTAAGAGATGAGAACTCGGCCGAGGATGTCAGACGAAACAAGGTCTCTGACACAGTTGATCCCTTCATTCAGGCATACTGGCTTAGAAGGAGTACTTTGATTCTGCACTTTGAAGTTCGCTTACTTCGGGAGAAGCGATCGATGTTCTTCTGATGTTCAACAGTCAAAAGAAATTGCCATCTTTATTTTAAAAGCAGAAAAATTTTTAACAAGTAAATTCATTTTTGTTTTATTTCAAGAATCGCTGATTAAGTTTAAACAACGTCGTTCTGTAAAGCTACAACAAGCAAGAATTACAAACAAAAGCACAAGGGCTCAAATTTTATTGATAAGATGAAGATCAGCCAAACGCGTGATTCCAAAGAGTATATACAAAGTTAGAAAACGGTAATTTACAGGGAAAAGGGCTACGTTGAAACATAACGACCACTATCCTTCTACCAACTTTGAATTCGGGGCATCCTGAGCTTCTGTCGAAGATGACCTTTGGCTGGAGATTTCCTCCGATAGATGATGTAACTAATGCTGAGGGACTTGCCTCTGTTGAACATAGTTACTTGCCATTATCCCTAACTTTTGCCTGGATTGTACTATGAGATTTCCAATCCATCGGGATGATTCTTTTTTTTCATGTCTCTAACTTTTGCCTGGACCGCCCTTTCGGGTTTTCAATCCACCGAGACGTTTTTTTTTTGTTTTAGGCAAAGTATTTCTTGACTACATCAACATTCGTGGGGTAGGCAAATTCCTCTCCGTCCATGGTTGCAAGTCTCAAGGCGCCGCCTGAGAAAGCTTTCGTGACCACATAGGGGCCATCATAATTTGGGGTCCATTTGCCCCGAGAGTCAGTGAGAAATGATTGTATATTCTTGAGCACGAGGTCTCCTTTTCTGAAAATACGAGGTCGGACCTTTTTGTCGAACGCCCTTTTCATTCTCTGTTGATATAACTGACCGTGGCATAGTGCCGTGATTCGTTTTTCCTCGATCAGATTCAATTCGTCGTGTCGACTTTGACACCATTCAGCTTCGGTGAGCTGAGCTTCCATCAATACCCGGATTGATGGGATCTCTACTTCTATGGGGAGCACTGCTTCCATGCCATACACTAGAGAGAAAGGGGTTGCCCCTGTTGAAGTGCGGACAGATGTGCGATAACCATGAAGAGCAAAGGGTAGCATCTCGTGCCAATCTTTATAGGTTACAACCATTTTTTGAACGATCTTCTTGATGTTCTTGTTAGCCGCTTCTACCGCTCCGTTCATCTTGGGTCGGTAGGGAGATGAGTTATGGTGTTCAATGTTGAACTCAACGCACAACTCTTTCATCATCTTATTGTTCAAGTTAGATCCATTATCAGTAATGATCTCGCTTGGAACACCATAACGGCAGATGATATTGTTTTTGATAAATCGGACCACCACTTGTCGGGTTACATTGGCGAATGACGCTGCTTCGACCCACTTGGTGAAATAATCAATGGCTACCAGAATGAACCGATGTCCGTTTGAAGCCTTGGGCTCAATCATACCAATCATGTCGATTCCCCATATGGAAAATGGCCATGGGGAGGAAAGAACTTTGAGATGTGATGGCGGTACATGAATTTTGTCAGAGTATATCTGACACTTGTGACACCTCCTCATGTACTTGTAGCAGTCGGATTCCATGGTCAACCAATAGTACCCTGCTCTTAGAATTTTTCTCGCCATTGTGTGTCCGTTGGCATGAGTGCCAAAGGATCCTTCATGAATTTCTTTCATGAGCATGTCTGCTTCTGGTCTGTCGACGCATCGGAGCAAGACCATGTCAAAATTTCTCTTATAAAGAGTGTCACCGCTCAGGAAGAAGTTTCCAGCCAATCTTCTGAGGGTCTTTCTGTCTTTTCTGAGTGCCCCAGATGGGTACTCTTGTTTCTGAAGGAAGCATTTGATATCGTGATACCAAGGTCTGTCGTCTATGACCGCTTCAATCGCGAAGATGTAAGCGGGTCGTTCAAGGCGCATGATGTCGATCTTAGGTATGTCATTCCATCGACCTACACTAATCATGGAAGAGAGAGTGGCTAATGCATCAGCCATGTGATTCTCATCACGAGGGATGTGATGAAAGTCAACTCTGTTGAAGAAGGGTAACAACCTCCTTGCATAGTCTTTGTAAGGAATCAATCCCGATTGGTATGTGTTCCAATCTCCTTTTATCTGATTGATAACCAGGGCTGAATCGCCGTATACGTCCAAGTTTTTGATCCTTAAATCAATCGCTTCTTCGAGACCCATAATACATGCTTCGTATTCGGCCTCGTTGTTCGTACATTTGAACGTAAGTCTGGCAGTGAAAGGAATGTGGGAACCCTGAGGGGTAACAATGATTGCCCCAATTCCGTTTCCATAATGATTAACTGCTCCGTCAAAGATGAGTCCCCACTGGGAACCTAGTTCTGGCCCTTCACTGGGTAGCGGTTCATCGCAGTCTTTCATTTTTAGATACGTGACATCTTCGTCTGGGAAGTCAAACCCGATTGATTCTTGATTGTCAATCGGTTGATGAGCCAAATGATTGGCTAAAATACTTCCCTTAACGGCTTTCTGAGCGTGGTACTCTATGTCATATTCTGATAGTAACATCTGTCAACGGGAAATCCTTCCCGTGAGAGCAGGTTTTTCGAAAACGTACTTGATTGGATCCATTTCGGAGACCAACCAAGTAGTATGACGAATCATGTACTGGCGAAGACGTTTGGCTGCCCAAGCCAAAGCGCAACAAGTTTTCTCAAGCATTGTGTACCGAGTTTCACAGTCGGTGAATTTCTTACTTAGATAGTAAATGGCAGACTCTTTCCTTTTAGTTTCGTCTTGTTGGCCAAGTACACATCCCATTGAGTCCTCTAGGACTGTGAGGTAAATGATTAGTGGTCTTCCTTCCACTGGAGGTGATAGAATCAGAGGATTCAACAGGTATTCCTTGATAGTGTCGAAGGCGGTTTGGCAATCTTCTGACCAAACGCAATCCTGGTTCTTTTTTAGTAATTTGAAAATCGGCGCACAAGTCGCGGTCATAAGGAATATGAATCTGGAGATGTAGTTCAAACGTCCCAGGAATCCTCTGACTTGTTTTTCAGTTTTCGGAGAAGGCATTTCTTGAATAGCCTTGACCTTGTCAGGATCAACCTCAATCCCTTTCTGGCTGACGATGAACCCTAGTAGTTTCCCTGAACGGACACCGAAGGTGCACTTGTTGGGATTCAAGCGGAGCTTGAATTTTCTTAGACGTTCGAACAATTTTGACAGATGTTCAACGTGCTCATCCTCTGTTCTTGATTTTGCAATCAAATCATCGACATATACCTCGATTTACTTATGTATCATGTCATGAAATAGAGTAGTCATGGCCCTTTGATAGGTCGCCCCGGCATTCTTCAAACCAAACGGCATTACCTTGTAACAAAAGGTACCCCATGGGGTAATGAACGAAGTTTTCTCCATGTCTTTTGGCACCATTTTGATCTGGTTATAGCCCGAGAATCCATCCATGAAGGAGAATACTTTGAACTTTGCTGTGCTGTCAACCAGCATGTCAATGTGTGGTAAAGGAAAGTCGTCCTTTGGACTTGCCTTGTTCAGATCTCTGTAGTCGACACACATTCTGACCTTTCCGTCCTTTTTAGGAACAGGTACGATGTTGGCTAACCATTGAGGATATTCAGATGTGGTGAGGAAACCCGCGTCAATCTGTTTCTGTACCTCCTCTTTGATTTTGATGGCCATGTCCGGGTGAGTGCGTCTCAACCTTTGCTTTACTGGCAGACATTCCGATCTCAACGGTAAGTGATGTTCCACTATGCTGGTATCCAACCCTGGCATATCCTGATAGGACCAAGCGAACACATCGGGGAATTCTTTGAGATGCTTTATCAAACTTTCTTTGACAGTTGGACTGAGCAGTGCTCCGATGCTGATTTCTTTTCTCTCTTTTTCTGAACCCAAGTTTACCGTTTCCAACGGTTCTTTGTGAGGTTCAATGGACCTTTCCTCTTGTCTGAGTAGTCGGGAGATCTCTTCTGGAATTTCGTTGTCATTTTCTTCTTCAGCCTCGAATACCGGGAACTCAAAGTTGGAAGAAGGCATCGGATCGTATGTTTCAACGGGGTATAAAACAAGCAATCTGCATGACGTGATGATTCGTGTTTAGAAGAGATAGAGAAAATGTAAGTGTGTGCAGTGTTTTGATTTTACTGCTTGTTTTTATGATTGAATTGTTTTTTAGGATTACCATTTTCTGAAAAAGCAAAAAGAGAAAACAACAATTAATGCGGAAATTACAGAACGACGTTATTTTATTAATGAACAAGTCGACTCTTGAAACTACAGCCCTATAAAACAAAACTCTGTCGCTTTGGGCAAAGCGAAGAGGGAAATTTACAAAAATCGAGCCCTATCAAAACATCCGTTTCACTGGGGCAGGGTGAAAGGTTAAAGATGGCAATTACTTTGACTGATGAACGACCTTCGGAACCTCGACAGCAACCCATTGGCGGCGAACTCCTCGGTGAATCACAAAGTCTGGCACCTTCCTTGATTTGTCTTCAGAAATGACGCTGATTTTTGGTGGAGCAGGATCATTGGAATCTGTCTCCCAGGCAGAATTGTCGTAGGAGGATTCCTCTGTTGCATTTTGCATAGCATTGGTGCTCTCAGCTGTATCTCCCTATCCAGTTGACTGGATATCTTCGAGCCTGATACGAGAGCTTTCGGGAGCGGTGTACTTGACCATGAAGTCGTACTTCCCACTTGGTTGTCCCAGGGTGTCCCAAACTTCTTTGGAACTGGAGAAGTCATCCCTCTCGATAATGTTGACCTCAGGAAAAGCATAGTTGATGAATTCTAGTCCTGCAAACGTTGCGAATTCATCTTCATGTTGAGTAGTTTCCGAATGACCTGAGTTTTGATCCCATGACATGGTGGGGACACAGGTATTCTGTTCAATGATGCTCAGCTGAGTTTCATTACTCGGCTGATTTTCTTGCCCCAAGTTTCTTGGGTAAGGCTGCCACATTGGCAGACCATCCATCGGGCCATAGTAATTGTGATCAAAGTTTTCTTTCATCATAGTGTCTTCCTCTAATGAATTTGGCGGAGCACGGCATCCTTCCGGATCACAATCTCCGTAGATCATTTCGACATCTGATCTTGGTATAAATCTCGGACTTTCTGTAGGAAAGCAAAAAGGCATAGGCACCTCTTCCTGAGACATATAGCTGTCCTTGTTAAGGTAGGACTCCCATTCTTCATCTGTGTTAGAGGGATCTTCCTCATTGATAGCATGAACTGTCTGAGACACTGGGTGAAGAAAACCTCCACTGTGGAAGAAGTTTTGAAGGGGATGAAGACTTTCATCGTTGGCGGCTGTCTGGGTACAGGTTGCAGAAAAACCAAGACCCTTCTTTGTTTTATTGTCAATAGGAATGACAAGCCGTCCCCATCCTGTCGTATCGGTACTCTCGACCGCTTTGATAGCATCTTTGTATGAAGAAATTGAAGTTCCTTCTTCGGATTGATCGTTCTTGCTCACCGATAGTGCTTGGAACTAAGTTCCAATAACCTCCTCGGGTTCCACACAAGTAGATGATGATAGGTTACTCACAAGCAAGGCTTGTTCCCCACAGACCGTGACAAGTTGATCGTTCTTGACGAAATTTAGCTTTTGGTGGAGGGTTGAAGTAACCGCTCCAGCCTGATGTATCCAAGGTCTTCCTAATAAACAACTGTATGTTGCCCGGATGTCCATGACCTGGAAAGTGATTTGGAAAGTGTGAGGACCAATAGTTATGGGAAGATCCACTTCGCCGATAACTGTTTTTCTGGATCCGTCGAATGCTTTGACGACGACCTCACTGACTCTCATCGGAGGGCCCTTGAATGATAATTGCATCAAAGTGTACTTCGGCATAACATTCAGGGCTGACCCTGTGTCTACCAGTACGTTGGCTAAAGTATAGCCCTGGCAGTTAACTGTAATGTTGAGCGCCATGTTATGACAACGACCCCCTTCAGGTAATTCCTCATCACTAAATCCCAAATTATTGCAGGAAGTGATGTTAGAGACAATGCTATCGAATTGTCTGATTGTTACATCCTGTTCCACAAAGGCTTGCTCCAAGACTTTCTGTAGAGCCTCTCTGTGTGCTTCTGAACTGAGTAACAGTGATAATACTGAGATCTTTGAAGGAGTCTGTAACAGTTGATCAACGATGTTATATTCACTCCTTTGGATGAGCTTTAGCATCTCATCTTTGTCTTTTGAAAAGTTGGGATTACCAGATTGACTGACTGGCGGATCAGGAATTTCTGCCTGAAGTTCCTTTTCTTTGTTGGATTCTCCAACCCCTTGGTTGAAGATTCGACCGCTCCGTGTTACACGACTGACGTCTGCAATATTCACGACGGAGGGTAATGGAATTTCCTTTCCATTCTCGATTATTGTTGCACCGTATTTGTAAGGGATCGCCTTAGCTGATTCATACGGTAATGGTCCCGGTAGATAGATGACTATGGGAACCTTCTGATTTTTCTGACCATCATAAGTAACCTTGATCCGTTCCCGGTTGGGAACTCTAGATTCGTCAAGTAGAGGGACGATAGCAAAAACATCCCTGGTCCTGTGATGACCAGAGATCGTGACAACATCCTCAACTTGATCGGCAAGGTAGTTCGGCGACCAAATGATGGGTCCTGAACCTGGATATGGATGAATTTCTCCATGATCGATCTGACCCTGAAGAGCTGCTCTCACAAGGTAACACCCTTGGTTACATTCCGAACAGACGCTACAACTGTCATAGTTGTGTGGTGGCACCTGGCCACGCCCACTTTGAATACAATGTAACCTCACTAGGTTACCTTCCATTGATCGGACATCCTGACTTTGACGACGAGTAGGATTCCTGTTATTGATACTAATCTGCTGAGTATCTTCGTCCATATAGATTGGCATCCACCAGTGATTTAACAAGTGCTGAAGTGCCTCCTGGACAAGGGTACAACCTCGATCGTTTTCGCAACCTGCTTTACAGTTTTGATAATTGTGTGATATTAAGAATCCGAGTCGGACCTGCTCAGCATGTAACTCTACCAGATTGGTATTCATCACGCGAATGTCAAAGATCTGAACCATGTTGATTTGATAGGAGTTCCTATCATGGTAGTCTTGGATCCATCCAAGATCCATCTGACGCTGGAGGGCCTCTTGTATGAAAGAGCATCCCTGTTTGTTTACCGAGCAAATCAGACAGGAACTATAATCATGCCGCGGCAGATTATGATACTGGCTTTGCCTTGAGTGCATCGCCACCAAGTTGACATTCATCACACGGATGTCGTGGTTTTGAATGGCGTTAGAATTCGTAGAGACCATGTTAACTCCACGAACTCGGTGCTCCTGGATCCATCCGAGATCCATTTGTTCCTGTAGAGCTGCTTGCACTACAGAACATCCTTGGTTGTCTTTAGAGCAGATATCACACTGGTGATAATTATGAGGTGGCACATGGCCATATCCACTCTGTCTACAATGCATCTTGACCAGATTGGTCCCCAATAAGAGTACATCGTGAATTTGATAGACATTGTTAGTCTCTTTCTCAATCAGATTGACTGCAACCTTCTCATGTTGAGGCAGCGGGTTCGTAAGAACATTAGGGTTCGTATCTTTGAAAGATAAGAGCCCGCTCCTAACAAGCTTTTGCACGTCGGATTTGAAATTGAGGCAAGTCTCAATGTTATGCCCTGAACCTCCTTGATGAGAAGGGCATGTTTGATCCGTTTTAAACCAGAAAGGCGGATTTTCCGGAACTGAAAGGGGAGACTTAGTCTGGATGTGCCCCTTGGCTAGCAGTAACGGAAACAGCTCTGCGTACGTTACAGGTATAGGATCAAATCCTGGTAGCCGTGTTGTACGGTTGTTGTTATATGGAGGACGAGCCTGCTGAAGAGGCTGTTGTGTCCTTTGTTGGTCAGGTTGGCTCTGCGCAATCTGAGGTTGATACATAGGAACAGGCGCGGGGCCGATAGCAGGAGTAACAGCTGCTACTGGCTGATAACGACGCCTTTGCTTTCTGAGAGAGATATTCCCAATATCTTGCTTTTTTTCTTAGGGAGAGCACTACCGTATTTTTTAGTACCGCTCGTTGATCCAGTGTCTTTTACCAAACGTCCTTCTCTGACGGCTTCCTCAAGACGTACACCCATGCCGACCATTTCGGTGAAATCACTGGGTGCACTGGCAATCATTCGGTCATAGTAAAATGAGCTTAAGGTCTTTAAGAAGATTTTTGTCATCTCTTTTTCCTCAAGAGGTGGACAAATTTGAGCGGCAATTTCACGCCACCTTTGAGCATACTCCTTAAAGGTTTCCTTGTCCTTTTGCGACATTGATCTGAGTTGATCTCTGTCGGGGGCCATGTCCAAATTGTACTTGTATTGTTGGACGAAGGCAGTACCAAGATCTCTGAATGTACTGATCATAGTACGGTTTAAACCCATGTACCATTTGAGTGCGGCACCGGTTAAACTATCCTGGAAGTAGTGAATCAGCAGGTCCTGATTCTCCGTCTGGGCTGACATCCGCCGAGCGTACATCACCAGATGGCTCTGAGGGCAAGAGTTACCCTTGTATTTTTCAAAGTCGGGCACTTGGAACTTGTGCGGGACTTTCACATTTGGGACCAAGCAGAGGTCTGCGGCGTCCTTTCCAAATAGATCCTGACCGCGAATGGCTTGCAGCTCTTTCTGCATTTCCAAGAACTGCTCCTGGAATTCATCCATTCTGTCAAACATAGTTTCCTTCTACCCAGAAGGTGTCTGTGGAATCTGTCCTTCCGGGACAGTGTGCACCACAGGGGGTGGTACCGTGACTACGGCAGTAAGTCTTGGCGACTCCCGAAGTTTGTAACCTTCAGGAGTCTTGAGTATGCCCCTGGCATCTTCGCTTTCCCGAAGTTTGTAACCTTCAGGCCAATCGACTTCTGTTGCGATTCCCTGATCTTCAGTGATCGGAGGAACATATCCTTCCGGGATATAGTTAACAGGCATGCCCCAAGGACGATCTTTCGGCATCTGATACCTAGGATCATACTTTTCTATGATGGGCGTTGAGGTGATCTCTGAGATCACAGTTCTTTGTAGCTGAGCTTCTGCCATGGCTTGCATGTCATTACGAAGCTTTCTCATATCCTCTCTTAGAGCGTCGATCTCTTCTTTCAACTCTCTGTTTTCTTCCTCAAGATCATCCATCCTTTTCTGACGATTGGCCCGAGTATTATACGAATGAGACAGTTTGACTCTAAAATCGAGACACAAACGTGAGATTCGTAGGTAAGAAGAATACGCGATGTGAGAATGATGAATGCAATGATTATATTAATTATTTTTAGGTTTAATTAAAATAAACTTCGACAATTAGATTGCAAATATCAAACAGTGGGGAAACCCCTTTTTATTGAATTCCAAAGGATTACAGAAATGGAAATACAGTAGATTACAAAGTGCAGAAACAGAAACCTAAACTAATGGGTCCCGAGTCCTCTCTGAGGAGAAACCGGGTGCTGATTCTGGTATCTTCCTTTTCTTTGACCGGGACGCTTGGGCCGTTGTCGGGTTGTCATTCCTTTGCCAAGTGAAAGGAGTGAGCAAATTCCTTTGGTCATCTTGATTCTCTACAGCATACTGCTCCAAAATTTCAATCAGAGCATCTTTCTCTTTCAGTAATTGCTGTATTTGGATACACTCTACGTCGAGGGTGCAGTACTTGTTCTTCCAAGATCTTCTTTCCTTTTGAACTTTGTTGAGAGTAACCTGAAGCCTTTCAGTTTCTGTCATGAAGTACATGACAATTTCCCTCGGCGGAAGAATTCCGTAACGAGGATAAGGCATCTTTAGCTTGAGAGCTCTAGTTTGTACCCAATGGAGATAAGGCTCCACCGAGACACAGTCTGGTTTTCCCAGAGACTCTCATCCTTTCTTATGAACCTGTTTCCAAGCTTGTAATATTTCCATCTTTAGTGCTCTGTCACTTTCTCCTTCTTTGAAGAAAAGACCTTCCAGATGAACACCCAGTGGGATGTGTCTCATCGGGTATCCAAATTGACGAAGAACTAATATCGGATGATAGTTGATTCCTCCTTTAGTTCCTATGAGGGGTACGCTGGGGAAGTTTCCACAACGGTCAATGATTCTGATTCCCTCATAAATCCTATTACACCAATCTATATCAGAGTTGGTGAGAGACATGATCTTCTGCGACCAACGTAAGACACTCTTGCAATCCCAAAAAGTGGCAGACTTGGGCAAGTGAGAGATAAACCATTTGTAAAGCAAAGGTACACAGCATGTGATCTCCCCTCCGCTGTACAAATTTCCTAAGTGTACAGAATGATACGCATCTGCGAGCAAAGTCGGCACAGGGTTTCCAATGAGAAAAACCTTAATAGCGTTGATATCGACGAAGTTATTGATGTTGGGAAACAAAAATAACCCGTAGGTGAGCAAGACAAAGATGCTTTCAAAAGCAGTCTCGTTCCCTATACTAGCGAAGTATAAAGCTTTCTTTGTCAAGAACTGGGCTGGCAAACCTTGGGTGCCACCCTTAGTGGTCATGTGAGTCCGGACCTCAGACTCGTCCAAATGAATTGCTATTGCAATAGTCTGGTTCTTTGGAATTTCTTCCAGTCCAGAAAATGGAGCTCGATCAGTGATATGTAAATCAGTCAGATGAGAATACTCCTCCAGCATTGGTGATAGCTGGTAATCCGGGAATGTGAAACAATGATAAACCGGATCGTAGAATTGAATGAGCGCGTCCTTGATCCCCTTAATCACATGGACTCTTAACAGTGGTAGCAAACCGCCGTGCTTGGCTCTGAAAGCCTCAGGGTTAGCGATCATCCTTGCTAACCTTCTCAAATCCCCTAGTTTTGGAACCTTGAAGGTATACTGGTGAGTTCTCCTTCTACCGAAATCCATTAATGCAATATTTTTCTCTGATATTTGCAATCACAGTCTTAGTTTAATTTGAAAAACAGAGAGACTAGAAGAGAAATTTTTTGAATGTTTTAATGTTTTATTAAATGGATGCATGAATGCAGCACACAAAAACATAGAAAAAACATGGGGTCAAAGGGTCGTTGTCATGAAGTCAAGGCTCTACCCATCCCCAAAGGTTTATACTAGGGTGATTTTTGTACCTGTACTCATTATCATCAGCTCCTCCCAGGAAGGCAGACAACAAGCGGATCGCCAGCGAGTTGTGTGCAATCTTAGAGTAAGTGCCATTCACCGAGAATAGATCACCAGCCTCAAATGAGGGTAGTATCGGGTAACAGCTATTTCCGATAGCTTCCGCACTACGAAAAAGGTTGGCTTTTCTTAAGTGTATACTCAATCTCACCACATGCGGCATCACACGCATTCCCAGTAGCAGAAAAATAAACATGTATAGCAATTAGGAAAAGCAGTATATATATTTGTCCTAATCATCCTAGACTTATAAAGCTATGAAGCTTAAGTTCCTGACAGAAATGGGTTCCCCGGCGGAAGCCCCAATCTGTGGTTCTCAGCCCAAGAGATGGACCAGCATAGGTCAATCTTTCTCTTCGGTAGAGTTCCCATTTTCCGTAGAAAACGGGGATGATGCCCTAAGGCAGAAAAGGAGACTCCCCAGCAGAGTCGCCATTTGTGTAATTTTTCACACAAGAGAAGTAGAAAGAAAGGAGCGGGCCCTACGGTGGGCGCCACTTTTCTGTAGCGAGCGATTTTGGACGCGGTTCTTAAGCGCTGGTTGCTCTCTGCAGTTGAGCTTAAAACTACAGGTCGATTAATTTTTTATCCTATTGTGAGCTGAATAAGGAAGGGAAATAGATGTCTCCAATTAACCCTGCTTGCATACTGAGTTTAAACAGCGGTCTGTTAGGTTACGAATGCTATCAATGTGGGGGGCCTTTGTACTGGTTATTTGTATTTTCGCCAATACTGTTCTCTTTATTTTTGCCTGGGCAGAAGGTTTCTGGCGAGGAATAAGGATTAGGATGTTAGGACTGATGTTTTTGAAATACTGCTTTTAATTGATGGAGATATGGGATTTGGGTTTTTTGTTGATTGTGCTCGCTAAGATCTTTTCTTTCGATCTTATGCCTACGTATTCCCGTTTACCGAAACAGGGAAATCAGAGCATTCGTAGTTCCTCCTATTCTATGGGAGGAAATGGGTGTTTTGGTGTCTTATTCAAAGCCCAAGACATGAAGCGAAAGGTGATTTGTATCTTGTTCAAAGCCCAAGATGTGAAGCTAAAAGGTCTATTTGTGTCTTGTTCAAAGCCCAAGACGTGAAGCTGAAAGACCTCGACTTTAGAGAGAATTTGTCATCTCTAAAGGGGGGAGAAGGAGAATTACTTTAACTGGGATACGCGGATCCGAGCAATGCCATAATTTCCGAAGAAAGGGTTTTAACCTGAAGGAGAAGACTTTAACTCAGTGTAGAGCAATGTCATCTTTCCTTAGGAATTTCTCATGCTAAAAGAGGGACAGTGGCATGGATATAGATGATCTAGAGGCTTGCCGCTTACAGCGATTAGATGAAAGGAAATGAGTTGTTGATGTTTGTGTAATGTGAACAAGGAACAACTTTGATGCTAAAAGGTCGATTGGATCAACCAGTGGTTTTCTTATACAAAGCCTAAGAGGAGGCTAATTTCCGCTAGGAAAATCATTATACAAAGCCTAAGAGGAGGCTATTTTGTGTCTCGTACAAAGCCCGAGAGAGAGGCTAAAAGTTTTTGACCCAGTGGGGCATATCGTTATACAAAGCCTAAGAGGAGGCTAGCAAAGAGTTGACTCAGTTGGAGAATCTTTTATACTCAGTAAGAGAGTGTTTTTGTATCTCGTACAAAGCCCGAGAGAGAGGCGAAAAGGTTGTTTTTACTCCACTGGGGAGAATTTTGGTATCTCGTACGAAGCCCGAGATGGAGGCTATTGTAACTGTTTCAGTTGAGTGACAGATCCAATATACTGATTTAAAAGAGAAAATCAGTTCTTATATGAGTAACACTGTACACAGGGATTTAATTTGAGGATCAGGGATATTTCCTTCTCTTTGAGGAAACGGGAAATCCAAAGGGTATTGAGACTATCCGAGTCTGCGGGTTTCCTTCCTATTTAACGGAGGGTGCTTAAGAATGTCTTTGAGACTCAAAGAAGTTAGACTGTCCATGTCTAGAGTTTTATCTTTTGTACTATGCTTCGAGAAACAGTAGTAGACTCTATGAAAGGACTGTTCTATGAGGATGACTAGGTTCTGTTCCTATACCTCTAGGAGGTCGTCGGGACAATTTGTACGAAGCCCAAGAGGAGGCTGGAAACTTTTAAGAAGCCGACGGGTCCTTGTACGAAGCCCAAGAGGAGGCTATCATTCCCAGAGGAAGAGATCATTATACGAAGCCTAAGAGGAGGCTGTGAATACTTCTAAGAAGCCGTAGGGTCCTTGTATAATGCCCAAGAGGAGGCCGATGATTTTAAGAAGCCCGTGGGTCTATCATCTCCTTTCCATTAGGAGAGATAACTCTTTTAAAGATAAACACCACTGGTAAACGTGCGAGGTTTACTATCTAGCGACTTTTAACTTTTAAAGAGGGTTCCTTAGTTAAGGTCCAAGATTATGACCGTAGTGGGTACCCAAACCCCGAGACATTCAAGGCAAGCTATCCACAAGGAATAGATCAAGTCAGGAAAGTTCGAGAATTGGGAAGAAACTCAAAGATGCCATTCACGGAGAATACATTCATCTTGGGGAGTAGAGCTTCTTGACGATTCCTAAGGAGGACAGCCGAAGATAAGACTGTATCTGGTGCTCCTATTGGGGATCTAGGCGTCTATTTTTACGAATAAATGAAACGGTGTCACCTAGTTCTAGATGTAATTGCCGGGGAAACTCGAAATATCTATACTATTATTACACAGTAGATATGAGTTTATGAAAGGAGACTTACAGTGAGCAGCCCCACAATACAGTTTATAATATGAAAGCAGTAAATGAAAGCGATAACCACTTACTCGGTTGTAGTGCTTCCATGCTGTTTGGTTAGTTGTTCAACAAAGAAAGATTGAAAACAACAGTATATTCAAAATCAAAGGAGAAAGTGCTTTGAAAAAGAAAGATTTGGGGCTTACAGCTCAAGGAGAGACCCAAGGTTTTATCAGTGAGCGCACTGTTTGAATTTGTACAGAGGGACTTATACAAGTGACTGGGGCCCAAAATGGTTTTCTGTACAAATGGATGGGTCTTACACTCTCTCAAGAGGCCCAAAAAGGTTTAAAGAAAAGAGTGGGGCTTATAACACGAGGGTAGGCCCAAATGATTTTTCGTTTAAAAATGGCGATCGCGCCGAGGTTTTCTTTTAACGCAGAGGGACTTATACAATAAGTGAGGCCCAAAATGTTTTGGTTAAAAGGGGGATTGGGTCTTACACTCTAATAGAGGCCCAAAGTGTTTTAAAGAAAAAGAAATGGGTCTTACTACTCGAGGGTAGGCCCAGATGGTTTTTATTTTTTAAACAGGCGACAATCGCGCCGTTTACTTGTACAGAGGGACTTATACAATGAGTGAGGCCCAAAAAGTTTTTGTACAAGGTGGGATGGGTCTTACACTCTCTCAAGAGGCCCAAAGAGTTTTGAAGAAAAATAAATGGGTCTTACTACTCAAGGGTAGGCCCAGATGATTTTTGAAAAGGCGACGATCGCGCCGTTTGTTTTTGTTTACGGTATCGGGACTTATACAATAAGCGAGGCCCAAAGATGATTTGGTCAAAAAAAAGGATTGGGTCTTACACTCTAATAAAGGCCCAAAGTGTTTTGAAAATGATTTATGAGGGTTGAATTAATCCAAAACCCTAATTTGTTTTCAAAATGTATTTAATTGAATAAAAATTCAATTAAAATGATCAAAAATTGTTTAACACATGGATGTGATCTTGGATTAATGCTTCAAAAATTAAGTATTGACCTACAAAATAATTAGAAAGCATTAAAAGTTGCAAAATCAATGTAGAAAAAATATTTAAAATGCCAAAAACAATTAAAATATTAATTCTTTACAAAAATATCAATTATATGAAATAAATAATATTTTTGGGATTTTTTGATAAAATAAAATATTTTAACATTTTTGTGAATTATTAAAAAAAGAATCAACTCAAAATCATTAAAACTCAGAGAGAAATTAATTTTTGAATCAATTAAACAAAATCACAAAATTCAAATATTTGAATTTGAAAAAAAGGCGCCAAGAACAAGCTGAAGAACACGCGCGTGTTCTTGGTTTCTCAGATTTGCGTTTTCTATCCAATCTTCATGAATACGTAATCATATCATGCAATCCACATATCATTATGCTCATCTCAACCTCACGATCATGTCAATGTACTTTAATTTCATTTAAATTAAACATACAACAAGAAATCACGAAGAAACCTCAAGAACCCTAATTTCTGCATGAAGGCTAGGATTTTTGATACACGATTCAAACAATGCAATTAATTGAGGGAAAACATTCCATGCATGATTATGAACATATGGTCAAATTATTGTGCGAGGAAATATGCATAGATTGAGAGATGACCAAGTATGTGCTTACCTCCAAGCCGTGACAGCAAGTTTAGAGTGATTTTTGATTTGGAGGTGTTACAGATGAGTGGTGATGATCTGAACAGCTTCCCTACACCCTATGGATTGTGTTTGGATGGTTGGACTTGATTGAAATTGGCTGGATCATTTTGTGGTACCTCAGCTGCACCTTGTTTGAAAATTTGAGCAACCAGCTGGTGATTTCATGAAATTGATGTTTCAGAAGTTATGTGAGTGTTTGATCAGCTCATATGTGATGTATGTGAGGTGTGTGAGTGATTGGTTTGTGCAGAATTGCTCTCAAACTCAAAACCCGATAGCTACCTTGCTAAGAAAGGCATTTTTGCCAAGAGAAAGAGATTTTGAGGAAAGCATCTGTTAGATGGCTTTGGTGTACTCAAACTGACCACAATTGAGCTCTATTTATAGTAGAGCAAGTTTTTTTTGCAAGGAATAGTGCATGGCAGCTGGTAAGTAGGTTTGGCCAATGTTGGCAAATGAAAATCCAAGTCTCCTCTAGCCATTGACTAGAGGTTAGGGCACAGAGCTTTGGTCCCCTTGGTCTTGGATAAGTCTTGACTGAATTCAGTTGAGAATGGCTCAGTCAATGCCACCTTGATGGTTCCATTGAATGCCTCATTCCAAATTTGAAGTCTTGTCCCTATTTTGGCAACTCTAGGTTCAACATGCTATTCCTTGTTCCTTGGACCTTGGAGGCTTGGCTCAGTGATTGTCCCCTTTAGATTCAATCCTCTGAGGTGTCCAAGTGGATTGGAGCAATTGAATTTGGCTGATTTTGGTAAATCGACCAAAGTTGTAAATTCTGCCTTACTTTGACAGATTTCAGCAAGGCAACTTGGCAATGTTGTATCTCATGGTGTAGGTTGAATTTGGCAATGTTCTTGGCCATTTTGGAAAGCTCTTACATGATACAACAACTGTTTGAACAAGTTTGGTTTTGATCTCTTTTGATTCCAAGTGAAAAATCCCCCTACATTTGGCAAAAAGTGAGGCAAAATCTGACTTAGTGAAAATTTCACTAAGTGTTGGAAAAAGTGACTTTTTCACTTTTCAGCCACTTTGATCACTCCATAACTCAAAATCCTTAATGAATTGGAATGACTTGTAGTTGAAGTTCTTGTAGGTGATAATGAGGGCTACAAATCCATATTTGGATGAGAAAAAATGGCCTTGTGGTTTAGGAGTTATGGTCCTCCAAAGTTGATACCTTTGCCACTTTATTTTTAACTTAGAAAAATTTCTAAGTTTTATGGTTACCCCTTTTACAAGTTATCTCACTTTTCTTGATTTTTCTTGATGAATGATGATTCAAATCATACATTAACATCATTTTAGGGTTAAAAATCCATTTTGGTGAAAAATCTCAAAAAGTCAAAGTTGACTTTTGTGCACAGTTGACTTTTTATCAGATGAATTCCAAACTGTGCAATTCTTCAGGAAATCATGTCCTTGACCTAAATCAAACTTGATGGACATGTTCCATGGGTGTCATAGGGTATATTCAATCATGTATTAGGGTTTGGGAGCATGTCTTGGTCAAAAGTCAAAGTTACAGTTTACTTTTCCCTTAAAACCCTAATTGTGGTGCAGATGAAAATGAGACTTGTTGCTCAAGCTTCTTGGATCAATCCATTGTCCCAAATGGATCAATATGGTATATTAGAGACCCTCAAATCATCTCTTGAGGTCTTGGCTCATGGTTTGTCCCAAAAGTCAACTTAGGGGTGAATTAGGTCAAGAAACCCTAATTCCTGATTTTTGATGAATGCATCCCCTGAGGCAAAATTGACTTGATGCATGGGTTCATGAGGTTCCATGAAGTATATTAGGTCATGTTTTGGATCATTGCCTTGTGCCCAGATGAAAATTTCCATCTGGAGACCCTGGTCGACCAAAACCCTAATTTGGTGACACTGTCGATCTTGAGACTTGATCCACCTAGAAGGGAGCAGCCTTGTGCTTAATCCTTGAAGTGGGAGTCCTTTTTGATCCATTGTGGATGTTTGAGAGATTAGACAAGTTGAAGATCATGTCATTTCTTGATTGATCCTTTGTTTAAGCACTCAGAGAGGGCTTGAAACCCTAATTTTGATTGTATTGGATGCTCACCCATCTTTGGGGAGACTGATGAAGCATGATGGTTCATCCATATTGTGATGATGATTTTCACAATGATGGGAAATCTAAGTGGTCAAAATTTGGGGTATTACACAGGGGTGTCCCAGAAAGTACCGAATTTTTGACATCAATCTGCATAGAAGATCTCTAGTTAAAATGCATGCCACTCTATACGAGTTGAGCTTATTATGAACACGATCATGCTACTTGTCTTATATGTTAAAGAAACCCTCATGGGTGTGTAGTTGTGAAAAGAGATTTGAAAGAAATGCTTGATCATAATTTGATTCAGATTACTGCGAATAGAGATGAAGATGATCATGTGAATGTTATTCTTCCACACTTCAATATTCCGGAACCTGTGGTTATTTCTTATAATAGTCAGAAGTCTGTTACTTCTTCTTTGGTTATTCGTTTGGCGGGTCCTATGCCTTCTCTTTCTTATGTGGTGAGCATTGCTGATGTTAGAAGGGTGACCAGAAGTGGTCGAGTATTTGCCTCCGAACCTCCAAAATGAGTAGAAGATGTCTCTGTGAGGAAGCAAGTTCAAGTTTATAATACTGTTATGTAATTTGGTGGATCCAGTGGCGTGAATCAAAAGTCGGATGCTGATGAGGTGTTAAAATTGATCAAGAAGAGTGAGTACAATGTGGTTGATCAATTATTACATACACAAGCTAAGATGTCTGTTTTATCCTTGTTGATGAGTTCTGAGGCTCATAGAGAGGCATGGCAAAAGGTTTTGGAGAAAGCTTATGTAGATCACGACGTGACGGTCGATCAGTTTGATGGCATCGTGGTCAATATTACCGAATGTAACAACTTGAGTATTTGTGATGAGGAATTGCTCGAAGAGGGGAGAAATCATAACTTAGCATTGCACATCTCCATGAATTGCCAAGAAGATGCTCTGTCTAATGTGTTGGTTGACACTGGCTCATCTTTGAATGTTATGTCAAAATGTACTATGTCTAGACTCTCATATCAAGGTGCTCTTATGAGATATAATAGAGTGGTTGTAAAAGTTTTTGACAGTTCGAGGAAGATGGTGATTGGAAGAAGTTGATCGTCCAATCCATATAGGTCCGTGCTCATTTCAGATTACTTTTCAAGTGATGAACATTCGTCCCGCCTATAATTTCCTTCTAGGTCGTCCATGGATTCATGAAGCTGGGTGTTGTACCCCAAATTTTACCCCTTAGATGTCATAACATTTTCCACCTACATTTATGATTCATTCACCTGTGCATTGTTAACTAACCACAATATCTTGCCAGTTTGTTTCTTATGTGAAATCCAGGTTTACACAGGAAAAGAACAAAAGTCAATAAGCCAGACTCTCCCATGTTTCAAGGTGTGTGGCTCCAAATGCAACCATTTGAGCTCACCTACATCCAAGAGGTTTTATTCAATAAGAAATCAAGTGTGTTCGGTTCTTATTACAAGTGCCATGAGCCACAGGATTCACCATGCCGCAAACTAGGGTTTTCTCAACGACAGTCAACCATTGCCTTTGATTTTGATCAGGACATATTCCCAAGCTTTAGAATTTGATTCTACATGATACTGGATATCCCTAGAGGCCGTCTATGGGCCTTAGAAGAGATTGAAAAATGAAAGATCTTCAAAGACCATCCAGTTGGAATTCCTGAGGAAATTAGAGTTTTGGCCGAAAAGTCGAGCTTTCGACTTTAATGTTATTAGACCGAAATGAAGTTGGAACATGAGAAACCACCAAGGCATTTGTTGAATTTTGTTTATTTGAAAAAAAGAAAGAAAAGAAAAGAGATGAAAAGAAAAAAAAAAAGAAAGAAAAGAAATGAAAAGAAAAGAAAAAAGGTGAAAGAAAAAAAAAAGAAAAAAAAAAAGAAAGTTTTGCGCCTGCCACACTTAGTGGCCCTTGCCACCAAAGGGCATGGCGCCCACCACCTCATTTCCAAGCCCATGGCGCCTGCCATGCTAGTGTACAGTGCCTGCCACATTAATTTGTGGCACCTGCCATGCTAGTGTACAGTGCCTGCCACATTAATTTGTGGCACCTGCCATGAATTGATGTGGCATTTGCCACCTTACCTTTTTTTTTCTACACTTCAGAAAGTTTTGTTTCAATTAAATAATATATTCAAGGCAAGTGGATACAAATAATCATGAATAGAGGAAGAAACTTTTCAGTAAAGCATGCTCCACATCTCCTCAGCCAACCTATACTCTGAGTCTATTTTCTGAATCAAAGACGTTTTCAACCAACAGCTTGCACGAAGAAATTTGAAAAAAGGGTGTTTTGGACAAAGCTTACCTATCAGACCATACCTTCACCTCTCTATATTTTTCTATAAATAGAGGCTCACTCTCCACTTCAGAGACACCAAATTCACCGAAAAATAGTGAATGCTCTCCTCATATTTCTCCCCTAGTTAGTGTTACAATTCTGAGTTTTGTTTTTCGGTTCGAATCGTCCACCGTCCACTTTCAGTCACTGGCATTTTAAGGAAGGAGAGGTTTGTTCGGTTTACTTTTCAGAATACGTATATGTGAAGAGGCAGTGGACCGTCTCCACTAGGTAATATTTACATTTCTGTTTCATTTCTGTTTCATTCCGTTTTTACAATGTCATAATCGTTTGTTTCATGTTAATATTATATTTTTGTTAATGCTTGATTCTTGATTAAATGTCATGTTTGATTTTGTTGTGATTCTATTTTATAAAAGTTATAACTTAAAAGAAAAATAACAAAAAAAGAAAAGAATTTTAAATGAGAATGGTATGTGGCGCCTGCCACTACTCCACCACACATTTCATGGCACATGTGGGGCTTGCCACAAGGGAGTGTGGCGCCTGCCACCACTCCACCACACATTTCATGGCTCCTGCCATGATAATATGTGGCAACTGCCACTTTAATATTCATTTCAT
The DNA here is from genome assembly GCA_022829125.1 of Lathyrus tuberosus. Taxonomy (NCBI): domain Eukaryota; kingdom Viridiplantae; phylum Streptophyta; class Magnoliopsida; order Fabales; family Fabaceae; genus Lathyrus; species Lathyrus tuberosus. The sequence goes on along the minus strand of JALAZF010000024.1, from coordinate 1,267,239 downwards.
TTCTAAAAAAATCAAGAAAAACCAAAAACATGCATTTAACTTCATGTTTAATTCTCGGACTCTTTTATGAAAAATCATCAGCCGTTTCTCTATGACTTTTGAGAACTTTTTCAGTATTATGTGCATGTAAATATTTTGTTTGTTGTTCCTCAACTTGAACAATATCATTTATGTTTTTTATATGTATTGATTTCTGTTGCTAATTTTCATAACATGTTTCTGATTTTAAGACTTTGAGAATATTACGTTTGCTGTATTCATACTGTTTATTTATTTTCAATTCCCTTTAACTCATGTTTACAAAATATTACTTCTTCTTCCAAAGGAAAGTTTCTCTATTGACCGCAAGGTCATAGATAGCTCATTACCCTTTTAACCTAGCCTTAGGTTTAGAGTCGCCGCACTCCACGAAGGCGTCTTGCTGTCAGACCCTACTTTCCCTTGAACACTTCATTCCCTTTTAACCTAGCCTTCCCAAGAGATAGCCATTAATCTCTTATAACTCTTCAACCTTTCCTTAACACAAACAAGAGATAGCCATTAATCTTTTCTCCTTTACAACGGTCTAACCCATCAAATCCTTTCATAAGAGATAGCCATTAATCTCTTCTCCTAAACAATCAATTCTCACAAGCTTTGCTTTCAAGCTTTTCACCCTGCTTTCCCTTGGAACCTTGACCACAATCAAGAGTTCCTCACCCCCATTGAGGGGAACTACGAATGCTCTGATTCTACTCCCGTCAGGATACGTAGGCACGAGATGCAATGCCTTGGCGAGCATACTTAGTGTACATACCCTTAGGTCTTTCCCTTAGCACATACCCTTAGCTAGCAAACAAAACATAACACAAACTAAACAAGAGGTTCCTGTAGAGTACTACAGATACTTAGGGTGCTAATACCTTCCCTTTGTATAACCAACCCCCGAACCTAGATTCTATTATTAGGGTTTTCGTTCTTTACCCTTTCCTTTGGATAAATCAAAGCTCGGTGGTGAATTTCAAAGTTTTGTGATGCAAGTTAATTAATAGCTTGTTATCCGATTCTCACCGCAACAAAAAATGGCGACTTCACTGGGGACATTCCCCTAAGAGGGTTAAGCCTATCTTTTTTGTATTTGTGTTATTTATATGTTTGCTTGCTTGTATACTTGTATATTTTGTATATCTGTATATACCTGTTGTGCTTGGTTTTTCTGTATGCAGGGTTGCTACTATTGACTGGTGAGATAAGTTCTAACCCGGACTTGAGCGCACTTATGATAGGATGATGGTATATTCAAGGAGGCTTTAAGGGAGTCGATTCCCAAAAAAGTTGACTTGAACACCGTCACTCAGTTGAGGCCCTCTTGAGAGTTTAGCCATGTTGAACGAGTCCATTCGTGAAAACGTGCTACTCTCGACCTAAGTGCCCTTGATATTGAGAACCGTAGTTACCTCTAACCCCACTTGGCCTGTAAGGATTTAGTGCGAGGACTATGAGGGAGTCTATTCCCGAATTGGTTGCTACGCGATACTATACTCAGACGAGACTCTCTTGAGAATATTATTGACTACCGAGTCATTCGGGAAATCGATAATATCCGAAAGATGGGTTGTTGACTCTAGGAACTTCTTAGAACCCTGTTTTTACAGATACAAGAACCCTAGTACACACCCTGTGATTGGTTCTTTAACCAGACTCCATGATGTGATCTCAAACCTTTGATCCTGTTGCATGTGTTTTGCATCCTGTGTTTGCATTGCATTACATATCATTTGTATCTTTGCATGTTTCATTGCATATATCTGTTTATCCAGTGGCACATTTCCAGTTGTCTCTATCTTCCAGTGTCACCTGTGAGTCGTCAAACTGATTCCTCGACACAAATATCGGACTAGAGCTAACTACAGACGCAAGATGTCAGATCAAGAGGCACACAATGCTGAAGTCCGAATGGAAATCGATGACCTTAAGTCGAGCATGACTAAACTCACTGAGATGCTTTAAGTTTTGATTTCTAGAGGGGAACCTCCCCAAAGAACTATCATCCAGGAAGTTTCAAGTGCTGAACCTCTACCGGTTCAAATACCACCTTCAACTTGGCCTGAGTTTGGTTTGCCACACAATTATTCTCCACCAATTGCATCTACTGTTATGGCTGGTCAGACTGCTATGCCTGTATTTCAAGCTCCTATTTTCGCCGAGCCCAAAACTGCGGTCCATGCCGTTCCACAGAATGTTCGAGCTTCCTTTGAGAATCTCCTCTTTGAGTACAATGCTGTCAGTGCTCAGGGTGAAGACTGTGAAGACTTTGTTGAACCTGAAGTTGTCCGTGAGCAGTTTCAGACCTTAGACAAAAGACTTAAAGTCTTTGAGGGTAATGACTTCTTTAATGTGGATGCAGACAACATGTGCTTAGTATCTGATCTTGTTATGCCTGCTAAGTTCAAAACTCCAGAATTTGTGAAATATAAGGGGTACTCTTGCCCAAAGGCTCATTTGGTCATGTATCTTTGCAAGATGACTGCTTATACCAAAAATCAGAAGCTGCTTATCCACTGTTTCCAAGACAGCCTGAGTGGAGCATCACTCAAATGGTATATGGGTCTAGAGCAAAACTCCATTCACTGCTTCCAAGATCTTGTAAATGCCTTCATGAAGCAGTATAAGTATAACCTTGACATGGCTCCTGATCGCCGCCAGCTACAAAACATGATTTAACATGAGAAGGAATCTTTTAAGGAGTATGCTCAGCGCTGGAGGGAGTTGGCTTCCCAAGTTGAACCTCCTTTGGCTGAGAAAGAGTTGACTGGAATGTTCATGGATACCCTGTCCCCATTCTATTGGGAGAAGATGATTGGAAGTGTTTCCTCCAATTTCACTGATTTGGTTACTATCGGTCAGAGACTCGAGGAAGGACTTAAGAAAGGAAAAGTGTCAAAAGCTGCTGAACCTTCTAGTGCTATGAAGAAATCTTATGGGAACTTTCATAGGAAAAGGGAAGATCAGACTAACACTGTAATGGTTGAAGTGAGAAGGCCTCGTCCCCAACCTCAGTATGCTATTCACCCTACTGTTGCTGCTGTCACTCCCGTGGTTACTGCTCCACGACTAGCTCAAGCTTCCCAATGTCCAACTGCAGGACAAAACCAGTACCGTAATAGGAATCATTTTGATCCTATTCCAATGAAGTACACTGAACTGTGTCCTGGTCTGGTTGAGCAAGGTTTGATTACCACAAGGAGTTTACCTCCTCCAAATCCTCTCCCTGCTGGATTTAGATCTCATCTCCACTGTGCATTCCATGAAGGTGCCGCTGGCCACGACTTGGAAAATTGCCATGCACCAAAGGCTAGAGTGATTGATTTGATTAAGACCGGGATTCTTAACTTTCGTGACAATCCCAATATCCATAACAACCCTCTGCCAGGGCACGCCAAGTGAAGCTTCAATCGACTTCAGCAAGCCAGTGTTTCCAACAAGACAACTCATTTTTGTTTCTGATTAGTCACTAGGCCATGTTTCTTGTTGTTTTCATTTTCCTTATTTTGTACTGGCCGTTTGCCTTTAAATTATGTTTGTACTTTCGTGATTAATGAAAATAGCGTTGTAACTTTTGATTCAATTCATTTGTCTGTTATTTACATCTTTATGCTTTCTTTTGCAAAATATTTTATCTCTTTTCCACTTTCTTTTTTATTATGCAAAGATTGGAGGGAGGATGATGAAAACATTATACACATAATTGTTGTTGGTATGCTTTCAAATCAAAACTCTGCTGACGATGTAAGACATTGTTTCAATCCTTAAAACACTGGAGAAATAAGAAAGATGGTCATTCGTCAACCCCTTCGAGCCTAGAAGTAGGATTTTTTCTTTCCTTACAAAAAACCCTTAAATCTCAACCTTGGGGCAGGGTAGTTCTCAGTTTAACTTGGTTATGCATTCTAACGCAAGTGCTTCACGCAAGACGCTAGTCAGCTCTCTCAAATCAAATGACAATAAAGAAGACGAGGTCTCAAAACCTCAACAAAGAAAAAAGAGGTCTCATAACCTCAACAAAAAAGAGGAGGTCTCAAAACCTCAGAAGACAAAGAAGAAGTTTCATAACCTCAAAAAAACTGATGAAGAAGAAGTTTCAAAATCTTAGCAATAAAGGACAACTAAATGTTGTAAGGGAGTAATGACAACCCAAGGTGTCTTAATCATCGACAACTATCATTAGATCAATTCCTAGCCTATGGGAATCTGAATGTATATCATGTTTTAACTGAACTCAGGACTGAAGTTCATCACGTAGATTGGGTGGGTTGTAACGCCCCAAAATTAATTAATTATTTAATTAGATTATTAAAGGAATTTTTTTTATTGGAATTTAATTGAAGTTTAGGAATTTTCGGTAGTATTCGATGGAATGGAATGAAGGAGATATATATGGTTGAAGTTGAGCGACAATTGCTGAAAAAAATTTGGAAGGATGAAAACAAGTGTGGAATATTATTAAGAATAAAGTGGTGGTATTTGTAAGATGTGACTGTATCGGAGAATGCTTGGAGATGCAACTTATGTTGAATGAGGATGATTAAGACGATGATGCTAAGTAAAGGTAATGTTGAGAGAAATGCGAAAGTTGATTTGTGTTGCTAAGAATTTTCACCTTGGTAGAAAGTTGTAATTGGAGCAAACTGAATTGGATCGTTCTCAATGTTGTAGCGATTCCGGTGTTGGAAAAATATTTAAAGTCGTGTTGTACTATGAACGTGCATAAGAGGATGCGTAATGGATTTTGAACGTTTTTGTATCGTTGACGAAGTTGAAACTAAAGAAACTAAGAGTGGCATTGGTAAGCCTTAGAAAGTTGGCGGAGCGTTATGCTTACGGACTTTGGGCACAAGTTGAAGTACGCTATTGTGTTGGGTACTGATGATTTACTTCACCGTTATGGTTGTCGGCTGGTTATTGACAAATTGAGGAACTGATCACCCTTAATCTATTGTTGATAGTAGACGGAATCATAATTGATGGATAGATGTGTCGTGCCAACTAGTATAGTATGTACGTTGAATTGGTCAAAGTCAAGCCAAGTGCTTGAAGGTTGTTTTGCTGATACAAGTTCATATGTTAGAATATTAGTTGAATTTAAGGATGACAGCACGAAGCTGTGTTTGATTGATGAGTAGTATGGGGACTCACAGTCGAGTTCTAGATAACTTGAGTCGTTGTTTGTGATGAAGCGATTGGCTAGTATGCCTTAAGGTGTATGTATGGAGTATGAAGCGTATCTTCCATATTTGTTGGATGAGTTGGAACTGGTGTTTGTTGCAAATGTTTTGAGCTGTCGTAAAATCAGAGGAAGAACGCGTAGAATATTTGAAGGTTGAGTTGTGATTATTAAAAGAAGTTAAATTATAAGTTAATTTGTAAAAGTGGAGTTTTGGTTGGTAAAGATGATTGATCTTGTTGAATTTAAGTGGACTCAGGTGTCAAATGTTGTTGTAATGTTGTTATGCGCCTAAGGTGATTTTGGGAACTATGTTGATAAAAGATAGTAAAGTTGTAATTTATGTGTGGTGTTAACGGGGAGATCCCGAAGAGTTAAGTCGAAAGCCTTGGTATTATGTCGATTTTGATGATTGGAAGTTGGAGGTCAACTGAGTAGAGTTAGTACCTTGAAAGTAATCAGAGTGCGCAGCGAACACGTAGTGTATTGCGGTTGTTCAGACGTGGATTGTACCGATGTTGATATTTGGTTACGTTGATGTTGTGTTTAAGTTGGTATTCTTAAGTTGTTGTGTTCTGGTTCTTAAACCGGTAAATTCTTAAGTTGGTTACTTCTCGTGTTGCGATGTTAGTTGTCAATTGCATCACTTGGGTAATATTCGCGTTGTTGTCGCCGTTGAGGTTAAGAACCGTTGTTCGTGCTATATGTAGAGTTGCTTTGCGAGGGCGAGACTTGATTACTCGGAAGAATTAAGTTGTTGGAATAGTCGTCTCAGAATAATGTGTTTCTCGTAAACTTCACGGAGTCTATAATGATGTTATTATGGTTGTTGGTGATGGGGAGTTGTATGTATATTCGTGAATTAAGCTGTTAAGTAGTTGTGCGTATATTCGTGAATTAAGCTGTTAAGTCGACGTTATAATTTTGCCCTCTTTGTCATGATGTTGTTGTTGGTTGCTGTAAGTAAGAAGTAATATTTCATGATATGACGAAGTTGATTTTGTTGGCTATGTTGATGTCACTATAAGAGTGATACGACGATATGAAGTAGAGTTGTGGATATTTTGTTGATAATTGACAAACGTTTGTAGATGGGAATGAGATTGTGTATGAGTCTGAGTGTCGAAGATGTTGATAGGATGACGATGTGATGTTGTATATCCAAGCATAAGTGTGTTGTGGTTGTTACTACGGTGAAAGTTGATATGCCTAGATATTGTTGAAGTGGTGGTTAGTTATTAACGATTTTGTCGTGAAGATGTTGAATGATTAGCAAGTGAGTTTGGATTTAAATCGTATTGAGTTTTGTTATGTCGGAAAGTAATGATCGAAGTGTTGTAAAATGCGACTTGAGGATCCGGGAGTTGGATGCGGAATTTGCGTTAAGAGTAGTAGTATCGAGGAGATTTTCGAGGACGAAAATATCCTAAGTGGGGGAGAGTTGTAACGCCCCAAAATTAATTAATTATTTAATTAGATTATTAAAGGAATTTTTTTTATTGGAATTTAATCGAAGTTTAGGAATTTTCGGTAGTATTCGATTGAATGGGTTGATTTAAGTTATCGAAATAATAATAGAATATTGGAATAATGGTATTAGTATTATTATTATGAAATTGATGGAATAAGTAAAAGAAAAGAGAGTTATGGGCTCAGTTATGCGATGGTGGTAGTAAAAGGGAGCTGCAGGAAGTTAAGCCCAATAGAATTATAATAGTAATATTATTATTATTATTATTTGGTTATGAGGAAGGAAAACAAATTAAGGGTTTTGGAACTTTTGGGAATAGATCGTGAAACAAAGTTGCAGATAGAAGAGGAATAAGGGTTTCATGGAGAAAGAAAGAAAGAAGGTTGCTGTAGGTAGAGAAGAAAAGAAGCCTTGAAGAAAAGTTGCAGAGAAGAGAAAAGAACAAGGTTTGAAGCTATAGTGAAAAGGATTCAACCGGCGGAATAGAGCAGTCTCCAATCTAAGGTAAGGGTGGGTTCGACTATTATAACCGGGTTATGATGAATATTATGTCGGTTGGGTCGTACAAAATTGTACCATGAATTGTTTGTTGATTCTGTCATATTTTGATTTTGTGAAAATTGTTGGTTCGGTGGATTTTAGTGGTCCGTGATTGTTGATAATATGTTGATGGGTTGAGGTGTTATATGTCATAATTGGTTAAATTGATATTGAGTGGAATCTGGAAAATCGTGAGCCAAAGGCGGGGGCCTCAGAGCAATGGAGGCGGGGGCCTCAGCAATTGGAGGCGGGGACCTCAGCAATGGAGGCGGGGGCCTCAAAGTGATGGAGGTGAGCACCCCCATTTAATTAAAGGAAGGAGGCGAGGGCCTCCAAGTATTGAGGTGGGCGCCTCCTAAGGTTTTTGGGTTCTTGGGATTTTGTTTGATTTTGGAGTGTGTTATATATATTAATTAATGTATTGGTTGTGAGTAGCATATGGAAAATAAGAAGACACAAGTACAGAGCATGGAAAAGGATTTAGAGAGGTGGCGCAAGCCACTGTGTCTTTCTTAGAAAGTGATTTGCTTTTAGTTTAATTAAGATATACATGTTTCATTAGTATGATAACTTTAGAGCTTGTGGCATTAAATTAGTTCTATTTAATTAATATGGTTGATGGCAGTGGCATATTTAGCAGAGTTGTTCAAAAGTTAGCAGAGCCAATAATTTAATTAATTTAGTAGCAGTATGCATTTCAATAGCAGTGGTAATTTGTGACAGAAAAATGAAACAATGGTAGTAAACAGGTTTTAGTAGAAAATTGGATGCATTTGTGAGGAAATAGCTGCACTACTGAGTTAACAGATTTCGACAGAAAATCAGGAAATTAGCAAGTTTTGACAGAGGCAGATTTTAGGAGTTTTCATAACAAGTTTTAACAGAAAATGAAAATAACAGGTTTTGTACATCAAACAGAATTTTGACAGAAAACTGGAATTGTAGTAATATGTTGCAGCAGTGGTCTAACTGAATTAATAAATTAATCAGTAGTAAATAATAGAAGTTAAAAACAATACAGTTTTAGTCGGTTTAGCCGGTTTAGGCGGGAAACTTAGTTGTCCGGAATTTAACGAAAATTGTCGGGGTAAGTCGGGTAAATTAGTAGGTGGCTTTTGTTGAATTGTTTGTTGAAATTATGTTGAAAAAGTGGAATTTCAGGTACAGCTGACTTTGTTGTTTCGTTCTGATACACGGACGATTTGTAGGTTGTAGGCTTGATAAGCCAACGTTGATATAAATTGCTTATGTCGAAAAGTTGCTTTGTTGTTTAAGTTGATTATGTTGTGGAAGTTGTTGAGTTGTTTATGTTGATGTTAAAGTTGTAGGTCGTATGACCAATGTTGATGTATATAAGTTGTAGGCCTATGGCCAAAGTTGAATCGTGTTGAATTAAAGTTGTTATGCGGTTGTTATATGTTGTTCGGAGTTGGGTGCCGTTTTATGTTGAGTCGTTGCATCATGGCATTTGCATTTTTGTCGGAGCGTTGCTCACACCACGTTGGCCTTGATGGCATTGATTAAGTTGGCCTTGATGGCACCACGTTGAAGGCTTATGCCTTGTTGAAATGCCTCAATAACCTGGCATATATTTAAGTTGGGAGTTTTACTCCGATGGTACCACATGCATGTGCATAGTTGTGTCACATTTTGAGTCGTTGTGAAGTTGCTGTTGTTGTGAAGTTGCCGTTGTTGTGAAGTTGTTGCTTGTTATAAGTTGTTGTTGCTATGTCTTGTTGCTTGAGATAAATTACTAATGTCGTGAGCTGATGTTATATATGTTGTTATTACTATAATTTGCATCTTTTATATAAGTTGTTGTTATATGTTGTTATTTGTTGTCAATACAAGTTGGGGTTGCTATTAAGTTATTTATTTCTGGTTGTTGCATGACTGTCGTATGAAGCGGTGAAATTTATATGATTCTAATCTAGCATATTAATCATCACATTTTGTTTATAATATTCGATATCTCACCCATTCTGTAATGATGTTACCTATTATAGGTAACTGAGCAGGTACTCAAGAATAGCTGCAGAAGTTGAGGTTTAATGTGAAGTCTTAGATGCTGTTAGCTCGAGTTGGTCATGCTCTGATACGTAGCACTCGGGGGGAACGTTTTGTTTATGTTGTTGTTTCAAATTGTTGTTACTACTAATTGTTGAACAGTATAAATTGAAAAAAGTTTAGTTGAATAAAGTTGTTGACCGGTTTATGATTTAAAGGTTGTGATAACTGATTAAAGATATGAATGAAGTTTAAGTTGAATTTGGTTTTCCGAATGCTATGTATCCATGTTGAATGAATTACAGATTTTAACGATGTTGGTTAAGTCGCAAATGTGACATCTCATCCGTGTTATGTTTTAGAATTTTTAAAATCAAAACTCTGATTTTATTACTTATCCGCCGGGTAGAAAAGGGGTGTTACATTAGTGGTATCAGAGCAGGTCGGTCTGTCCAGCCAATGTTGTCTAATGTTGTTTGTCCCTTAGTACTCGACATGTGTGTGAAACACTGCCGGTACTTGTTTGTTAGTTTCTAGTAGTTGTCTACAGGTTGGTTTGAATTAAGTGGGGGAGATGTTTGTTCCCGTACGTGTTGTTGGTATGTAGAAGTTGTTTCAAGGTGATGTTGCTTGCAAGAGTGCATATGTTGGAGCGATGTTATTGCGGACCAGCGAGAGTTTGGACTCGCGAATCCGTATCAGTCAAGTTGGAGATGCGCGTAGAGTCTGGACGGTGAATCGAAGATGATTGAGATTAAGGAATTATTCCGAATGGAATGATAAGTTGGTGGATTAATTCGGTAAGTTGTATCTCTTGAGTATAGTTGGATTAAGGTTGAGTGATTTTTGTAGTTGGACGAAAAGGAGGATGTTGGTAGATTTTGGAGCAAATGGGAGAGAAATGGAATTTATGTTCATCGACCTCAAATTCTGGTTTTTGTGATTTTGGAGCAGCTGTCAGTAAACGAGGTATAACTTTTGACTCGCGATTCGGATGGAAGCGGTTCTGGACTTTTTGGAAAGCTTACGAAATTCCCTACAGTTTTCATATAATATTTGTCTTCAGGAAGTTGTGAAGAGGGAGAAAGGTGTGTTTTAATGTTTGGGTCTGATGCTGATTTTTGGAAAATTCTGCATACGGGAATTCTGGACCAGTCCCGTTGTGTAGCTGATAACTCTTTACTCGTAAGTCGGATTTGAGCGATTCTTGAAGTTCTGAAATCTAAACAAAATTCTCTTCATTTTGGAATATGATTTTGTGATTGAGAGATCTGTATTGAAGGAGATATATATGGTTGAAGTTGAGCGACAATTGCTGAAAAAAAATTTGGAAGGATGAAAACAAGTGTGGAATATTATTAAGAATAAAGTGGTGGTATTTGTAAGATGTGACTGTATCGGAGAATGCTTGGAGATGAAACTTATGTTGAATGAGGATGATTAAGACGATGATGCTAAGTAAAGGTAATGTTGAGAGAAATGCGAAAGTTGATTTGTGTTGCTAAGAATTTTCACCTTGGTTGAAAGTTGTAATTGGACCAAACTGAATTGGATTGTTCTCAATGTTGTAGCGATTCCGGTGTTGGAAAAATATTTAAAGTCGTGTTGTACTATGAACGTGCATAAGAGGATGCGTACTGGATTTTGAACGTTTTTGTATCGTTGACGAAGTTGAAACTAAAGAAACTAAGAGTGGCATTGGTAAGCCTTAGAAAGTTGGCGGAGCGTTATGCTTACGGACTTTGGGCACAAGTTGAAGTACGCTATTGTGTTGGGTACTGATGATTTACTTCACCGTTATGGTTGTCGGCTGGTTATTGACAAATTGAGGAACTAATCACCCTTAATCTATTGTTGATAGTAGACGGAATCATAATTGATGGATAGATGTGCCGTGCCAACTAGTATAGTATGTACGTTGAATTGGTCAAAGTCAAGCCAAGTGCTTGAAGGTTGTTTTGCTGATACAAGTTCATATGTTAGAATATTAGTTGAATTTAAGGATGACCGCACGAAGCTGTGTTTGATTGATGAGTAGTATGGGGACTCACAGTCGAGTTCTAGATAACTTGAGTCGTTGTTTGTGATGAAGCGAATGGCTAGTATGCCTTAAGGTGTATGTATGGAGTATGAAGCGTATCTTCCATATTTGTTGGATGAGTTGGAACTGGTGTTTGTTGCAAATGTTTTGAGCTGTTGTAAAATCAGAGGAAGAACGCGTAGAATATTTGAAGGTTGAGTTGTGATTATTAAAAGAAGTTAAATTATAAGTTGATTTGTAAAAGTGGAGTTTTGGTTGGTAAAGATGATTGATCTTGTTGAATTTAAGTGGACTCAGGTGTCAAATGTTGTTGTAATGTTGTTATGCGCCTAAGGTGATTTTGGGAACTATGTTGATAAAAGATAGTAAAGTTGTAATTTATGTGTAGTGTTAACGGGGAGATCCCGAAGAGTTAAGTCGAAAGCCTTGGTATTATGTCGATTTTGATGATTGGAAGTTGGAGGTCAACTGAGTAAAGTTAGTACCTTGAAAGTAATCAGAGTGCGCAGCGAACGCATAGTGTATTGCGGTTGTTCAGACGTGGACTGTACCGATGTTGATATTTGGTTACGTTGATGTTGTGTTTAAGTTGGTATTCTTAAGTTGTTGTGTTCTGGTTCTTAAACCGGTAAATTCTTAAGTTGGTTACTTCTTGTGTTGCGATGTTAGTTGTCAATTGCATCACTTGGGTAATATTCGCGTTGTTGTCGCCGTTGAGGTTAAGAACCGTTGTTCGTGCTATATGTAGAGTTGCCTTGCGAGGGCGAGACTTGATTACTCGGAAGAATTAAGTTATTGGAATAGTCGTGTCAGAATAATGTGTTTATCGTAAACTTCACGGAGTCTATAATGATGTTATTATGGTTGTTGGTGATGGGGAGTTGTACGTATATTCGTGAATTAAGCTGTTAAGTCGACGTTATAATTTTGCCCTCTTTGTCATGATGTTGTTGTTGGTTACTGTAAGTAAGAAGTAATATTTCATGATATGACGAAGTTGATTTTGTTGGCTATGTTGATGTCACTATAAGAGTGATACGACGATATGAAGTAGAGTTGTGGATATTTTGTTGATAATTGACAAACGTTTGTAGATGGGAATGAGATTGTGTATGAGTCTGAGTGTCAAAGATGTTGATAGGATGACGATGTGATGTTGTATATCCAAGCATAAGTGTGTTGTGGTTGTTACTACGGTGAAAGTTGATATGCCTAGATATTGTTGAAGTGGTGGTTAGTTATTAACGATTTTGTCGTGAAGATGTTGAATGATTAGCAAGTGAGTTTGGATTTAAATCGTATTGAGTTTTGTTATGTCGGAAAGTAATGATCGAAGTGTTGCAAAATGCGACTTGAGGATCCGGGAGTTGGATGCGGAATTTGCGTTAAGAGTAGTAGTATCGAGGAGATTTTCGAGGACGAAAATATCCTAAGTGGGGGAGAGTTGTAACGCCCCAAAATTAATTAATTATTTAATTAGATTATTAAAGGAATTTTTTTTATTGGAATTTAATCGAAGTTTAGGAATTTTCGGTAGTATTCGATTGAATGGGTTGATTTAAGTTATCGAAATAATAATAGAATATTGGAATAATGGTATTACTATTATTATTATGAAATTGATGGAATAAGTAAAAGAAAAGAGAGTTATGGGCTTAGTTATGCGATGGTGGTAGTAAAAGGGAGGTGCAGGAAGTTAAGCCCAATAGAATTATAACAGTAATATTATTATTATTATTATTTGGTTATGAGGAAGGAAAACAAATTAAGGGTTTTGGAACTTTTGGGAATAGATCGTGAAACAAAGTTGCAGATAGAAGAGGAATAAGGGTTTCATGGAGAAAGAAAGAAAGAAGGTTGCTGTAGGTAGAGAAGAAAAGAAGCCTTGAAGAAAAGTTGCAGAGAAGAGAAAAGAACAAGGTTTGAAGCTATAGTGAAAAGGATTCAACCGGCGGAATAGAGCAGTCTCCAATCTAAGGTAAGGGTGGGTTCGACTATTATAACCGGGTTATGATGAATATTATGTCGGTTGGGTCGTACAAAATTGTACCATGAATTGTTTGTTGATTCTGTCATATTTTGATTTTGTGAAAATTGTTGGTTCGGTGGATTTTAGTGGTCCGTGATTGTTGATAATATGTTGATGGGTTGAGGTGTTATATGTCGTAATTGGTTAAATTGATATTGAGTGGAATCTGGAAAATCGTGAGCCAAAGGCGGGGGCCTCAGAGCAATGGAGGCGGGGGCCTCAGCAATTGAGGCGGGGGCCTCAGCAATTGGAGGCGGGGGCCTCAAAGTGATGGAGGTGAGCACCCCCATTTAATTAAAGGAAGGAGGCGAGGGCCTCTAAGTATTGAGGTGGGCGCCTCCTAAGGTTTTTGGGTTCTTGGGATTTTGTTTGATTTTGGAGTGTGTTATATATATTAATTAATGTATTGGTTGTGAGTAGCATATGGAAAATAAGAAGACACAAGTACAGAGCATGGAAAAGGATTTAGAGAGGTGGCGCAAGCCACTGTGTCTTTCTTAGAAAGTGATTTGCTTTTAGTTTAATTAAGATATACATGTTTCATTAGTATGATAACTTTAGAGCTTGTGGCATTAAATTAGTTCTATTTAATTAATATGGTTGATGGCAGTGGCATATTTAGCAGAGTTGTTCAAAAGTTAGCAGAGCCAATAATTTAATTAATTTAGTAGCAGTATGCATTTCAATAGCAGTGGTAATTTGTGACAGAAAAATGAAACAATGGTAGTAAACAGGTTTTAGTAGAAAATTGGATGCATTTGTGAGGAAATAGCTGCACTACTGAGTTAACAGATTTCGACAGAAAATCAAGAAATTAGCAAGTTTTGACAGAGGCAGATTTTAGGAGTTTTCATAACAAGTTTTAACAGAAAATGAAAATAACAGGTTTTGTACATCAAACAGAATTTTGACAGAAAACTGGAATTGTAGTAATATGTTGCAGCAGTGGTCTAACTGAATTAATAAATTAATCAGTAGTAAATAATAGAAGTTAAAAACAATACAGTTTTAGTCGGTTTAGGCGAGAAACTTAGTTGTCCGAAATTTAACGAAAATTGTCGGGGTAAGTCGGGTAAATTAGTAGGTGGCTTTTGTTGAATTGTTTGTTGAAATTATGTTGAAAAAGTGGAATTTCAGGTACAGCTGACTTTGTTGTTTCGTTCTGATACACGGACGATTTGTAGGTTGTAGGCTTGATAAGCCAACGTTGATATAAATTGCTTATGTCGAAAAGTTGCTTTGTTGTTTAAGTTGATTATGTTGTGGAAGTTGTTGAGTTGTTTATGTTGATGTTAAAGTTGTAGGTCGTATGACCAACGTTGATGTATATAAGTTGTAGGCCTATGGCCAAAGTTGAATCGTGTTGAATTAAAGTTATTATGCGGTTGTTATATGTTGTTCGGAGTTGGGTGCCGTTTTATGTTGAGTCGTTGCATCATGGCATTTGCATTTTTGTCGGAGCGTTGCTCACACCACGTTGGCCTTGATGGCATTGATTAAGTTGGCCTTGATGGCACCACGTTGAAGGCTTATGCCTTGTTGAAATGCCTCGATAACCTGGCATATGTTTAAGTTGGGAGTTTTACTCCGATGGTACCACATGCATGTGCATAGTTGTGTCACATTTTGAGTCGTTGTGAAGTTACTGTTGTTGTGAAGTTGTCGTTGTTGTGAAGTTGTTGCTTGTTATAAGTTGTTGTTGCTATGTCTTGTTGCTTGAGATAAATTACTAATGTCGTGAGCTGATGTTATATATGTTGTTATTACTATAATTTGCATCTTTTATATAAGTTGTTGTTATATGTTGTTATTTGCTGTCAATACAAGTTGGGGTTGCTATTAAGTTATTTATTTCTGGTTGTTGCATGACTGTCGTATGAAGTGGTGAAATTTATATGATTCTAATCTAGCATATTAATCATCACATTTTGTTTATAATATTCGATATCTCACCCCTTCTGTAATGATGTTACCTATTATGGGTAACTGAGCAGGTACTCAAGAATAGCTGCAGAAGTTGAGGTTTAATGTGAAGTCTTAGATGCTGTTAGCTCGAGTTGGTCTTGCTCTGATACGTAGCACTCGGGGGGAACGTTTTGTTTATGTTGTTGTTTCAAATTGTTGTTACTACTAATTGTTGAACAGTATAAATTGAACAAAGTTTAGTTGAATAAAGTTGTTGACCGGTTTATGATTTAAAGGTTGTGATAACTGATTAAAGATATGAATGAAGTTTAAGTTGAATTTGGTTTTCCGAATGCTATGTATCCATGTTGAATGAATTACAGATTTTAACGATGTTGGTTAAGTCGCAAATGTGACATCTCATCCGTGTTATGTTTTAGAATTTTTAAAATAAAAACTCTGATTTTATTACTTATCCGCCGGGTAGATAAGGGGTGTTACATGGGTCATAAATAAACATTGAGCCTTTATCCTTTATTTCTTAAACCATGAACTAGGCCACGTTACAACCCTCAAAAGACCTAACTGAAGCAAGGTTATTTTGAAAGCATACTACAGCAAGGTTGCGTAAACTGACTCCCAAAGATCTTTGCAGATCATCCGTTTTGGCATTATACCTTTCACTTTTAAATGTCTTGAACCGCCGTGTTCAGACCAGTGATTCATTTGTTTTGCAAATTGATTTTGATTTCAAAAGTTGCATGAACTTTGCATTTACCACATTTGTATGAACATTTTTGCTTGCAAACTAGCTTTCCTCTCAAGGAACTTTCAAACAATTAAGAAACTTAGTCAGTGATCCTATCAGGGGCAAGTTCTTTCCATATCCTGTTGATGAATCAATTCAAGATTTGTTGTTCAGGGGCAAGTCCTTCTCAGAATTGGTTTATCCAGAATATTTTTCAAGACTCATACTGGGGCAAGCTTTCCCAGTGTACAGTGAAACAATCATTTTCAAGGCTCATACTGGGGCAAGTTTTCCCCGTGTACAGCAAAGCAGTCAGTTACAGACTCAGACAAACTGAAGTAATGATCAGTTCATCCACAACAATCAGCTAATCTGGGGCAGTTTATTTGAAAAAATCCCCATGCAACTTTCCATCCTTCTTACAAAGATCATTACTTGATACAGTTTACCAGTGTGGCAGAGATGTGTTCAGCAGTAGCATCTTTAGTCCCCAAGCAGGATGACAGTGATCTCTGTGTTGAGGAATCAGTCTTCCAGTCTTGTCTTCTCACCAAAAGAGTCGAGTTGTGCCGTCTACATCTGCATTTGCATTTGATCATGTATCATCTGCATAATTTATACCATACGCATGTCCTGAGTGTTTCATCCTCATTTGCATTTCTCTCGAGGTCGTGTCGTTATCCACGTTTTACCAAGTGGTCAAAGTCCAACTCACTTGGCACCTACTAAACATATATTGTAGTGTCTATCTGACGTTCTTCCAGATATGACCTTTCTTATCCGATCGTTTTTCCGGATATGTGTGTTCCTCTTTTGTATCCAATGCCATACTTGGATGTCGTTTATTTGTCTCCCTTTGATGTTTTTCCAGATTGAGTCTTTGTTCTGACGATTTTCCAGAACCTATCTGATGTTTTTCCAAATAGTCCTTTGTAATTCTGATGCTTTTCCAGAATTTCATTGCTTTTATCATCTGATGCTTTTTCGGATATGTCTCTATCTGATGTTTTTCCAGATTAAGTCTTTTGTTCTGATGTTCTTCCAGAACTTATCTGATGTTTTTCCAGATTGAGTCTTTTGTTCTGATGTTCTTTCAGAACTTATATGATGTTTTCCCAGATATTTTGCTTCGTCATTCTGATGCTTTTCCGGAACGACATTGCTTTTATCATCTGATTCTTTTCCGGATGCGTCTCTATCTGATGTTTTTCCAGATTGAGTCTTTTGTTCTGATGTTCTCCCAGAACTTATCTGATGTTTTTCAAATATTTCGCTTTGTTATTCTGATGCTTTTTTGAATGTGTCTCTCTATCTGATGTTTTTCCAGACTGAGTCTTTTGTTCTGATGTTCTTCCAGAACTTATCTGATGTTTTTCCAGATATTTTGCTTCGTTATTCTGATGCTTTTCCAGAACGACATTGCTTTTACCATCTGATGCTTTTTCGGATGTGTCTTTCTCTTTTTGATGTTCTTCCAGATCGAATCTTTATTCACTTTATCTAAGGCCATTATTAGATATTGTGATTTGTACCTTTCATTCAAAGCCATTATTGGATGTCTGGTTTCTTTTGCCATCTGATGTTTTTCCGGATGTGCCTTTCTCTGTCTTTTCTGGCTTTTCTTGAAGATCCCGTTTAAACTCTTCAGTATAAGAAAATCCCAGAAAATATTTTGTTGATGTCTATCCTCTTATTTCAGGTTGATCCCCAGTGGAGATCATGTCTTCTTTCTGGTTTCATGCCCAGTAAAGAGTGTACTTTCATTTCCCCAATGACGTCCGGTCAGCTATAAACTTGTCGTCCATCTCTCTAGACTTTTCTCTAGTGGAGAACACCTTTCTGGCTCCTACCTCCTGTGAGGATTTGTGAGGTTTCCCCTCAATTTTATTTTTATTTCCCAGGTGTTTCCTCAGCGTCTCCCCCGTGAGCCTCTTTTTCTGGTCAGCCGGGATCCCCAGTGAGTCTTTTTGTTGGATATTAACCTTTATCCTTTCCTAGTAAGCTCATCTGTGGTGGTTTGCTCCTTATCTGTTGGTGTTTTGTTTGTCCGCACCTTTGCATCTATCATGACATCATATCATCAAACTAGAAGTTCATTGACATATCAGCATTTGCATGTCTGCTGCTTGTCTTTAGCATCTGCATTCCATCTAAGGGCAAAATTTTCGGTTTGCTATATTTAAATATCTTTCACCTTGATGTCCCAAGGATTTCTATTCCTCACGGCATCCGGTAATGTCGTTTAAATAGGGGCAACTGTTGTACCCCAAATTTTACCCCTTAGATGTCATAACATTTTGCACCTACATTTAGGATTCATTCATCTGTGCATTGTTAACTAACCACAATATCTTTCCAGTTTGTTTCTTTTGTGAAATCCAGGTTTACACAGGAAAAAACAAAAGTCAATAAGCCAGACTCTCCCATGTTCCATGGTCTGTGGCTCCAAATGCAACCATTTGAGCTCACCTACATCCAAGATGTTTTATTCAACAAGAAATCAAGTGTGTTCGGTTCTTATTACAAGTGCCATGAGCCACAGGATTCACCATGCTGCAAACTAGGGTTTTCTCAGTGACAGTCAACCATTGCCTTTGATTTTGATCAGGACATATTCCCAAGCTTTGGAACTTGATTCTACATGATACTGGATATCCCTAGAGGCCGTCTATGGGCCTTGGAAGAGATTGAAAAATGAAAGATCCTCAAAGACCATCCAGTTGGAATTCCTGAGGAAATTAGAGTTTTGGCCGAAAAGTCAAGCTTTCGACTTTAATGTTATTAGACCGAAATGAAGTTGGAACATGAGAAACCACCAAGGCATTTGTTGAATTTTGTTTATTTGAAAAAAAGAAAGAAAATAAAAGAGATGAAAAGAAAAAAAAAAGAAAGAAAAGAAATGAAATGAAAAGAAAAAAGGTGAAAGAAAAAAAAGAAAGTGTGGCGCCTGCCACACTTAGTGGCACTTGCCACCAAAGGGCATGGCGCCCACCACCTCATTTCCAAGCCCATGGCGCCTGCCATGCTAGTGTACAGTGTCTGCCACATTAATTTGTGGCACCTGCCATGAGTTAATGTGGCGTTTGCCACCTTACCTTTTTTTTCTACACTTCAGAAAGTTTTGTATCAATTAATAATATATTCAAGGCAAGTGGATACAAATAATCATGAATAGAGGAAGAAACTTTTCAATAAAGCATGCTCCACGTCTCCTCAGCCAACCTATACTCTGAATCTATTTTCTGAATCAAAGACTTTTTCAACCAACAGCTTGCACGAAGAAATTTGAAAAAAGGGTGTTTTGGACAAAGCGTACCTATCAGACCATACCTTCACCTCTCCATATTTTTCTATAAATAGAGGCTCACTCCCCACTTCAGAGACACACCTGATTCACCAAAAAAAATAGTGAATGGTCTCCTCATTTTTCTCCCCCAGTCAATGTTATAATTCTGAGTTTTGTTATTCGGTTCGAATCGTCCACCGTCCACTTTCAGTAACTGGCATTTTGAGGAAGGAGAGGTTCGTTCGGTTTACTTTTCAGAATACGTATATGTGAAGAGGCAGTGGACCGTCTCCACTAGGTAATATTTACATTTCTGTTTCATTTCTGTTTCATTTCGTTTTTCCAATGTCATAATTGTTTGTTTCATGTTAATATTATATTTTTGTTAATGCTTGATTCTTGATTAAATGTCATGTTTGATTTTGTTGTGATTCTATTTTATAAAAGTTGTTACTTAAAAGAAAAATAACAACAAAAAAAGAATTTTGAAAGAGAATGGTATGTGGCGCCTGCCACAACGGAGTATGGCGCCTGCCACTACTTCACCACACATTTCATGGCACCTGTGGCGCTTGCCACAAGGGAGTGTAGCGCCTGCCACCACTCCACCACACATTTCATGGCGTCTGCCATGATAATATGTGGCACCTTCCACTTTGAGCTTAATTTTTATCACTAACTAATATTCATTTCATTTCTAAAAAATCAAGAAAAATCAAAAACATGCATTTAACTTCATGTTTAATTCTCAGACTCTTTTATGAAAAATCATCAGCCGTTTCTCTACGACTTTTAAGAAATTTTTCAGTATTATGTGCATGTAAATATTTTGTTTATTATTCCTCAACTTGAACAATATCATTTCTGTTGTTTATATGTATTGATTTCTCTTGCTAATTTTCATAACATGTTTCTGATTTCAAGACTTTGAGAATATTACCTTTGTCGTATTCATACTATTTATTTATTTTCAATTCCTTTTAACTCATGTTTAAAAAATATTACTTCGTCTTCCAAAGGAAAGTCTCTCTATTGACCGCAAGGTCATAGATAACTCATTATCCTTTTAACCTAGCCTTAGGTTTGGAGTCGCCCCACTCCACATAGGCGTCTTGCTGTCAGACCCTACTTTCCCATGAACACTTCATTCCCTTTTAACCTAGCCTTCCCAAGAGATAGCCATTAATATCTTATAACTCTTAAACCTTTCCATAACACAAATAAGAGATAGCCATTAATCTCTTCTCCTTCACGACGGTCTAACCCTTCAAATCCTTTCATAAGAGATAGCCATTAATCTCTTCTCCTAACAATCAATCCTCACAAGCTTTTCTTTCAAGATTTTCACCCTGTTTTCCCTTGGAACCTTGACCACAGTCAAGAGTTCCTCACCCCCATTGAGGGGAACTACGAATGCTCTGATTCCACTCCCGTCGGGATATGTAGGCACGAGATGCGATGTATTGGCGAGCATACTTAGTGTACATACCCTTAGGTATTTCCCTTAGCACATACCCTTAGCAAGCAAACATAACATAACACAAACTAAACAAGAGGTTCCTGTAGAGTACTACAGATACTTAGGGTGTTAATACCTTCCCTTTGTATAACCAACCCCTGAATCTAGATTCTCTTATTAGGGTTTTCGTTCTTTACCCTTTCCTTTAGATAAATCAAAGCTCGGTGGTGAATTCCAATTTCTCACCGCAACACTGGGGCAGTTACGTCAACTCTCCATCAGAAGCTGAAATTTGTGAAGAATGGGAAGCTAGTTTTGGTTGTTGGTGAACTGGCTATGTTGGTAAGCCATCTCTCATCTTTTTCATATATTGATGCCGACGAAGCTATGGGAACTCCGTTCCAAGCTCATTCTGTCGTCGATGATGTTGTTGAGAAGAATGGAGCTCCCATGTCTTCTCTAAATGATGCTCAACAAATTGTGGAGAATGACCCATCTGTTGGTTGGGGTCAAATCATTGAGCTTGCTGAAAACAAGAATAGGGCTTGTTTGGGTTTCCCGCCTGGTTCAACTCGAAGAGACTTGAAGCATATCCAAGAGGTGTTTCACAGTGTTGGATTTATACATGCTAAAGTTCAGTCTGCTGCTGCTATCTTTGAAGATGACTTAGATGAGGATTTATATAACTTTGTGACGAGTGGAATGATCTCCCAGAATTGGACTGTCGTTGACGTTCCTACTATTCTTCATGCCTCAAAGTAATTTATTTTTGTTATTTTCAAAAATTCATTCACTCTGCCCAAGGTGAAAGTGAATCTATGTGGGTTCGTTTCATACTTTATCATCATTAATAAAATGTTATTTTGTTATCTATTTGTGTTTTCTCTTTTTGATTTTTCAGAAAAAATGGTAACATGAAAAACCTGAGATAATAATCATTTTTACATCTGTATAGTACTTGTATTTTATTTGTCTTTCTAAATTCAAACATAAAATCATTGTGCAGATTGATTGTTAAACCCATTGAAAACAATGACCCTGTGCCCTCTCCCAACTTTGAATTCCATGTGTTTGAAGCGGAAGAAGAGGATGTTGAAGGGATTCCTGATGAGATTTCTCGGTTGCTTGAGCACGAGGAAAAGGCCATTCAGCCTCATGAAGAGTTAATTGAAATGATCAACTAGGGTTCCAAAGATGATAAGAAGGAATTCATGATTGGGCACTTCTCGATTCAGATGTTAAGAAGAGATTGGTAGAACTTCTTAGAGAATATGTATATGTATTTGCTTGGTATTAGAGCAGTCATTATTACTCCTCAAGGTGCTCATATTCCGTTGACTTCTTCATTTCTTTATATTATATGAATTATTCTTGCATTATTTTAAAGTTACAAACAGTGTCAAAATACTTATTATCAAAAGAACTTAAGAAAACTATACATATATATCCTATGATCAATCTAGTTGATCCTACAAGTAATTAAAATATCAATTTTAGAAGACTAGTGGTTGTTTACCAAAATCCACGGTAATAGATAGATGGTGAGGATTGAAACAAAATGTAAGTTGTCTAAATTGAACGCTATGACAACACATTTAAAATTAAAAGAGAAGAAGAAACAATCTAATTATAAGATTATTAATGTTTATATGATTTTATTACCAACATCATAGAGTCGAAATTCATAAATTCATGGACCATCAAATTTCAAATGGAAAAATAAATAAAAATACAATTACTTGGTGCCATCACAATACTAATTGGTAACTACGGAATATTCTCTTCCTTCTCTTCATGGTGTTTGTGTACTCTCTTGAATTTTGAAGTCATACAATCTTTATTGCAATTTTCTAACATATGTGCAGTCGTAGTAAATGCACTTCCACATTAGAGGTAATACTCTTAGACAATCAGCATCTGTTTTACATTTATAAGATGCTGCAAAGAAAAAGAGAAGAAAACAATGTCACTAAAATGAGATAAATGATTGTATACTTAGTACAAAATAAAAATAAAAAATAATAAAAAATTTAAAGGATAAAAAATAGCTTACCTTCATTATTCTTTGCAACAATAAATAGAGAAATAAATAACATCATAGTAAATATAATCTTGAGAGTTTTTGCCATACTTTTTCTTACTTTGCATGTAACAGATAAAATATGACATGATCAATTTATAGAATGTAATGTTCATGCTAACCTAAAAAAATATTTATTTTTATCGCTTAAGGACTAATGAAAAACATCTCTAAAATTATGATCTTTGTTTAATGTCTCTTAAAAAGATTAATGTGTCGTGTCTCTATGGCATACTTCTCATTAGAATCATTCTTTTTTTAATAAAATCAAGTGTGTTTGCCTCTTTAGCATACTTATTCATTCTTTTTAATAAAATCATAACATATACAATCTTGAGAAGTTTAGCCATATTTTTATTTCCGAAATAGAATATTGACATGATCAATTTAGAGTGTATAAAGCCTATGATGAGCTAAAAACAATTAATTAATTTTAGCCCTTAAGGAACTGTAAAAAAAAACATTCATAAAATGATAAAGGGATAACGTACAAAACTTGGTAATCATTAGCTTATCAAAAACAAAAAAAACTTGGTAATCATTAGAATTTATTTATTTATAATTAATTTTTCATCTTTTGACGATGGATAAAGAGTTATTTTAAAATAAAAATAATTGCATCAAGTCAAATTATCTGCAAGTATAGTGCTCCATCCGCGGTGTGACAACATACTAATGCACAAGTCAGACATATTATAATATTTTTAATTATTTCATCATAAATTAGATTAAAGAAAATTACATGGCATTTGATAAAAAAATCCATTGTTGTAGTATTTTAAGATAAATTCATCTTAAAAAACATAATTAAAGAATAATTTTAGACAAAATATCATTTTTTTTCCCTTAATTATATCTCGGAGTTTATTTTAGTCTCTTAATTTTAAAAATGTCTATATTGATCTCTTAAGTCTTCAAAATGTTTCGTATTAGTCTTTTTTGTCTTATTAGCAACGAAAAAATTTAAAAATCAGTTGCTAAATTCATCGCTAATTAGACAAAAATGATTAATTTGAAATGTTTTAAAAAGTTAAGAGATCAATATAAATTTTTTTACAGTTAATGGATCAAAATGAACCCCAAAATGTAATTAAGATACCAAAAATAATATTTTGCCATAATTTAATCACTCTAAATTATTCATACTTAAAAAGTTTAAGACACATGAATTACAATAGGAAAATTGAACTTCAGTGGTGTTCAAGCTTTAATTCATAACCTTGAAAATCATGCAGCTTCCTTTTTGCATAAAATTAGAGGATTTCTTATCACACCACTCTTGTTTCTTAGCCACCATCTAAATTTCTGGTTTTGCCCCCTGATTCCGGATGTGCACATCCGGACGCACCATTTTTTTTAAAAACGCTGATGCGTTCCGGAAGTGCACATCCGGAAACATTCCTGATCTGCAGATCCGGAAACAGCAGAACTTAATTTTTTATAAAAAAATCGGTTTTGTTGCGTGGTCGCTATGTTAATATATCGTCGCAACTTAATATACATTTGACAACATCAATATATAAAATAAAATGATATATATATATATATATATAATAAACCTCTGTCAAAATACAGTGCATACATCTAATATAAATAGAATACATCAAACAAAAAACTACTGCATATGGCGAAGGATGTCTCTTGGATCCCGTGCTCCTCTGCCCCTAGCCGCCATCTTGGATCGATGTCTGCAGTACTGAAGTGCCCCCCGAGCAATCGCAATAATCCTGTCCACGGCAAGTCTGGAACCAGAGCCCTCAGGGAGGTGACCGTCCGCAATGGCCTGCTGCGCTATCTGCTTTATCTGACGATAGCGTGGTAGGACATCTTGAGTGTGGTCCAGCTGAGACTGCCGCTCCTCTAATATCGCCTGATGAGCAGGTCTGGGTGGCGATCCCTCAGCAGTGGGCACCATGCATGGGTGTGAGACGGTGTAGAACCACACAATGTACCCGGCAACAACGCTCCAGTCTCTCTCCGCTCTGGTCGCCCGAGCCTCTTCCGGTACCAAGTGGGACCGAAAGTCAGCATATATGTCATCTATCTACCTGCGGGTCAAGCCTAGAGGAGCATACTCATGAGGCATCCTGGGGATCGTCTGCGTGTAACCGAACTGACGCAAGACGCGCTCCGGCAGGTATCGGGCAGTAACGGTCGAACTGCATGCTAACCATCCTGAGAACAAACAAACCTCATCGAACGGGCGCGTCACACGGTGAGCGGCATAGGTGTCATACAAAACGTCCTCAGCAGCCATCCGATCAAGATACACTCTGTAGGGGTCCGGCACCTGGTTCTCTCTGAGCATGACAAATGCTGCAGCACGTGGCATATCCTCAGTGTACCCGTTGACACCCCCCTAACCAGTAATGTTGGGAAAGTGCTGTAAAATCCACGCCTGAAATGAAAAACATAACATGTGTGTCAAACAATATAATGAATATAGAAAAAAAAGAAATGAAAAAATCACTTAGAATATTAGATTGTTACCACGTATAGCGTACAACTGCCTGCCACAGTCTTGGCTGCCCAGCGGCAACCATCAGAGAGCCTGGAATAGGGGTATGCCAGTGCAGCCGCCCCCCAGTTGTACCCGTGGATCTCTGTCTGATCCGAAAGGTACCTGAGGTAGACGACATCAACATAATAGGCGCTGGTGTCCATAAACACCTGTGTGCCGAGCAAAAACAAGTAGTAGCATCTCAGGGCACGCTAGCTGTGGATCGCCATCTCAGCTGGATCACTTGATGCCCGTCCTACCTCTGTAAGCGCCGCAGTAAATCTGTGTGTCAGAAAGGAGAACCGGACATGTGCGTCTCTCAACTGCGTCACCTCCGCAAGTGCCTCCTCTGGGGTAGCCCCAAGCTCCTCAATTAGCATCTCCATCGCGTCCTCCTTCGACATCCTACCATGACGGAGAAGGGTACCCGTGATCGGTAGATGTAAAAGGCACGAGATGTCATCGAGTGTGATCATGATCTCGCCGTACGGTAGATGGAATGAGGATGTCTCAAGGTGCCATCTCTCAACAAAGGTCATCAGTATACCGTACATGATCTGGGGATACCCAATCCTAGACAAACCTCCAAGACCAGAGGTGGCAAGTGCAGACGTGAACCACTCATCCCCTGGCAGCACCGCAAGCATGTCCATAACCTTGCCCCCATGGTTATAGAACTTATGTGAATCCTTCTCCCGAAAATGAACATATTTTCAACGAATATAATTCTATAAATAAATTGAGAAAGATTACCTGCCCTAGCCAGACATATCTGGCAGTATGCTCAGAGTACCCCACGAGTAGGGACATATCAGACGGTCCCCCGGGGTAACCACCCAGCTCATCGAAATCGTCATCAACACTCTCATGTGCTGGGTGATCACCCTCTGGAACAGGAACAGGAACAGGGGAACAAGGAGGAGCAGCTGATGGAGCTGGAGTCTCCCTACGACACCTGCG
The DNA here is from genome assembly GCA_022829125.1 of Lathyrus tuberosus. NCBI lineage: Eukaryota > Viridiplantae > Streptophyta > Magnoliopsida > Fabales > Fabaceae > Lathyrus > Lathyrus tuberosus. The sequence continues at coordinate 1,241,010 of JALAZF010000024.1, read as the reverse complement.
TGCGGGCTGGGACCCTGATGAACTAGCAGTAGAATCCCGACGCCTCCGAGATGTAGGATCGGCGGCTGAAGGGGGAGTGGCATGTACCTGAGATGTGGAAGTGGCCTGAACCTGTGATGTGAATGGATATGGTGTAGGATGTCCCTCAGCTGTAGGGGCTACTCCAACTCCCTCTGCGCCGGAAGCCTCGACTATAGACTGCATCCGCTCACGTCGGACAGATGCGTGCTGAGCTGTCCATCCATGTATGGTACGATCGTCTCTGCCAGCTGTCATATCCCAAATTTTGACCACTAAGATTTCCCATCATTGTGCAAATCATCATCACAATATGGGTGTATCAGTATGCCTCATTAGTCTCCCCAAAGACGGGTGAGCATCTACTACAATCAAACTTAGGGTTTCAGGCCCTCTCAGAGCTCTTAGACAAAGGATCAATCAAGGAATTTCATGATCTTCAACTTATCTAAAACTCTCAAACATCCACAATGGATCAAGAGGACTCCCACAACAAGAATCAAGCACAAGGCTGCAGCATTCTGAGTGGATTAAGCCTTAAGATCGCCAGTGTCACCAAATTAGGGTTTTGGTCGACCTAGCCCTTCAGATGAAAATTTTCATCTGGGCATGAGCCAATGATTCAAAGCATAACCTAAAATGCTCCATGGGACCTCATGAACCCAATCATCAAGTCAATTTGGCTTCAGGGGATGCATTCATAAAAAATCAGGAATTAGGGTTTCTTGACCTAATTCACCCCTAAGTTGACTTTTGGGACAAATCATGAGCCAAGACCTCAAGACATGGTTTAAGGGTCTCCAACACACCACATTGATCCATTTGCAACAATGGATTGATCCAAGAAGCTTGAGCAACAAGTTTCAAATTCATCAGAACCACAATTAGGGTTTCGCGAGAAAAGTCAACTGTGCCTTTGACTTTTGACCAGGACATGCTCCAAAACCCTAGGACATGATTCAATACACCCTATAACACCTATGAAATCAATACATCAAGTTTGATTTAGGTCAAGGACTTGATTTCATAGAGGATCACACAGTTTGGAATTTATCTGACAAAAAGTCAACTGTGCACAAAAATCAACTTTGACTTTTTGATATTTTTCACAATTATGGTTCTTTGAGCCTAAAATGATGTCAATGTATGATTGGAATCATCATTCATAAAGAAAAATCAAGAAAAGTGGGATAACTTGTAAAAGGGGTAACCATAAAAACTTAGAAATTTTTCTAAGTTATGGAATAAAGTGGCAAGGGTACCAACTTCGGAGGATCATAACTCCTAAACCACAAGGCCATTTTTCCCCATCCAAAGCTGGATTTGTAACTCTCATGGCCCTCTACAAAAGCTTCAAACACAACTCATTCCAATTCCTCATGGGTTTTAAGTTATGGAATGATCAAAATCACAAAAAGTGAAAATGTCACTTTTTTCCAACACTTAGTGAAATTTTCACTAAGTCAGAATCTGCCTTCACTTTTTCCAAATGTAGGAGCATTTTTCACTTGGATCCCAAAAGTATCAAAACCAACTATGATCAAACAATTATTGTATCATATGAGGGCTTTCCAAAATGGCTAAGAACTCCATCAAAGTCCACTTGAGCCATGAGATATGACAATGCCAATATGCCTTGCTGCAAACTGTCATGGCAAGGTAGATTTGGGAGTTTTGCTCGATTTGCTCAAATTTTGCAAAGGGCAAGCAAATCTATCCATCTGAACACCTCAAGGGGGGATCAAGGAGGAACCAACTCTGATCTCAATCCTCCCAAGTCTTTAGAACCAAAAGTAGCATGCCAAACCTAGAAATGCCTAAAAGAGGGACAAGACTCCAATTTTGGATTGGAGCATTTAATGGATGCACCAAGGTGGCATAGACTGAGCCATTCCCAACTTAATTCAGTCAAGACTTATCCAAGACCAAGGGAACCAGCAGCCTGTGCCCTAACCTCTAGTCAATGGCTAGAGGAGACTTGGATTCTCATTGCTCAACATTGGCCAAACCTCTGCTGCAGTTGCCATTCACTATTGCAGCCAAAACAAACTTGCTCTACTATAAATAGAGCTCAATTGTGTTCAGTTTGAATACACCAAAGCACTACAACACTTGCTTTCCTCAAAATCTCTTTCTCTAGGCAAAAATACCTTCTTTAGCAAGGTAACTCTGAGTTTTTGAGTTAGAGAGAAATTCCACCACAACTCATGATCCAAACACATCCAATATGTCATATCTAAGCTGTCCAAACTCTCACAAGTGACCTGTAACACCAAAATCACAAAGTCACCTCTCAAAACCTCAAAATTGGACTTTTGTGCATTTTTCAAGCCATGTCTTGATTCAGTCACTTTCCAAACCAGATAAAACCTTAAACACACTCCAAATATCATCCTTTACCTGTCCCAAATGGTTCCACACATCTGGAACATCATTTGAGAGAGTTGCTATTTTTGCCACTTTTGCCCCTTTTGCAAGAAAGAGCTCAAACTTGTTCCTGAGGTTTCCAGCTGATTCCAACCACCCTAAAAGCTTCTAAGAGATCATTTGAGGGTGTCTAAAGCATCAAATCAATTCTGGAACAAAGCTCTTGGCAGCTTGCACAAAAGCTCCAAAGAGAGGTAAGTATCACAACTTGGATTCTTTGAATCATGCTTTCTTTTGATGTCCACTGATCATGCATATCTTATACATGTTATATGTGTTGTGTGTGCACCAATTTATCATGTAATTCATGCTTGTACCAAGAGATGGCATAGTAAATGCAAATCATGGCCTATTTCAAAACCAATATCGGGTTTTTCAATAGGAGCATGATCTGAAAAAAAACACCACCACCATTGGATTCCTTGTGAAATTCTAGGCAGGATAGACCTAAATTTTGTCCCAATCCATGGAGAAATGAGAAATTTTTGGCCTTCACATTTTCAACCAAAATCTTACCTTGCCTTGCCTTGGGCCAGGCCAAAAACAAGGCAAGCCTTGTATATTTGTGGTTGTGTTTCAATCAACGGATGTATCACCACCCCAGTGGTAAGGCGCACGCCCTATACACAAGAGGTCTGGGGTTCAAATCCCCCTCGCCCCAGATCCTCTTTTTGTTATTTTTTTCACTTTTTATTGTTTTCTTATTATTTTTAATGATTTAAAAAATTAATAACTCCCTCAATTTTAATTATTTTTTATTGGTTCTTTTTGTAAAAAATCACAAAAATGTTGAAATATTTTATTCCACAAAAAAATCAAATTTATATTAGTTATTTAATATAATTAGTATTTTTGTGAATAAATTCATTTTTAATTGTTTTTAAACATTTAAAAGTGAATATTTACTTTGAAAATCAAAACCAAATGAGTTTTAATTCATCTTGTGATTAAAACCTCATTTTTCAAACCTTAAACAAAAATCACAAATGGTTTATTTAAACTTATTTGGTATTTTTATCATTTTATTTGATTTTCTTTAAATATTTACTTTTAAAGGAAAACAAAAATTAGGGTTTCTTTGATTTTCACCCTCACAAATCATTTTCAAACACTCATGGGCCTCTATTAGAGTGTAAGACCCAATCCCTTTGTAAGTACACCACTTTTTGGGCCTCAGTCATTGTATAAGTCCCACTGTATTTTCAAAAACAACGGCGCGATCGTCGCCTTTTCAAAATCAATTGGGCCTCTCCTTGAGCTGTAAGCCCCATCACTTGTACAAAAACACCTTTGGGCCTCTAATAGAGTGTAAGACCCAATCCCCTTTTAACCAAAACCTTTTTTGGGCCTCAGATATTGTATAAGTCCCTCTGCGTTAAAAGAAAATCTCGGCGCGATCGCCAGTTCAAAAATCAAATCATCTGGGCCTACCCTCTTGTTATAAGCTCCATTTCTTTTATTTAAAAACTCTTTGGGCCTCTTGAGAGAGTGTAAGACCCATCCCTTTGTGCAGAAAACCTTTTTGGGCCTCAGTCACTTGTATAAGCCCCTCTTTGTTGAATAACTAACAAAACAGCATGGAAGCTCTACAACCGAGTAAGTGTTTACCCGCTTTCTTTATCCGCTTTCATATATATATATATATATATATATATATATATATATATATATATATATATATATATATATATATATATTGTGGGGCTGCTCACTGTAAGTCTTCTTTCACAAACTTTTATATACTTGTAAAATATCAACTGTGTAATACTAGTATAGTTATTTAGAGTTTTCCCCGGCAACTACGTCTAGCACTAGGTAAAGCTTGTTGGCCACTCTTAAATACAAACAAAACTAGACCCCCATAGGATTACTAGACACATTCTTCCCTCCTCTTGGGGTTAAACAATATGGAGACGTGAAAGGCAACATTCTCAGTGAACCCTTTCTCAGACTGTCACCCTTAGAATTGTCATAGAAACTCTAACTCCCCAGAGATGATCTTTTCTCCGTGAATGGCATCTCTTGAGTTTCTTCCAAATTCTTGGACTTTCCTGGCTTGATCTATTCTCGGTGAATGGCATGTGTAACACCCCAAAATTTTCCCTCCTTACTTTAGTATTAACTGGCTTATGTTTCACTTCATTTTTGCATTATCATGTGTGCATATCATTAGTGCTTAGCATGGGGTCAAGGTGCCTGAGGCAATTCAAGAGGAGAAGATGTTCTTCAAAGGGTCAAGCAAGAGTCCGTATATTGTCCAAGATATCTCAAGTGGATCACTCTCTCCTAACCAGTGCAGAAATTAGGGTTTTGAGATTCTTGGGTTTATTGCTCCAATGGGCAAGCTTCTTGGGTTTTTATCTTCACCAAATGGCATATCTTATCTTTGTTGGAGAAGATACACATCATATTCAGAGGAATTTGGATTTGGAGACTGTGTTATTTCCTCCTAGACTGAGGGTACCAAAATTAGGGTTTGCTATAAAGTCAGTTTATTTCTGATTTTTTGGGAAAGACTTGATTCCATGGTATTCCTTGGATCCCTAAGTTTCTAGGAATGGAAGATTGTCCATCAGTTTGGTTCATGAGAAGTTCAATTGGCCAATGGATTGGGAATCAGGAGTATTGGGGAAAAGTCAACAGTGAGAGGGGAAGTCAACTGTGAAATTTTGAGGTTCTCTTCAAGGTTTTCAAGGTCTCACATCCTCATATGGTCTTCAAGGGTCAAGTTTCATACCATTTATCAAGAATCAAGGGGTGGTACAAAATTTACTAAATATGGAAATGACCTATAATTTGAAAGTTTCCATTTTGGGCAAGTTCTTACACTACATTCAACTTGACTCTTCATCATCAAATAAGCTTCAAGTGAATTTTCCTCAAACACGAAAGTTGAAGATCTTTTTCTCCCCTTTCTAACAAGTACTAGATGGTCTCCATATCCTTTGTGAAACTCAAGTTATGATCAAAAGAAGGCAAAGTGGTTTTTAGGGTTTTCTCATGGTTCCATTTTCACAACTTTTTCATTTTGGGACATAGTGACCTATATTTGGTTCCATTGCTTCATGTCACATTCTAACATCAAAGTACATTCCTTAAGGATCATTTTTTGCCTTTGAACCAAGTGGATCCATGACTTATTCATCACTTATTTCACATTATGCAAAATTGCCAAACCATTGAAAACTCATGAATCAAGACATCTCAAGGCCCAAATCCAATTCAGGTGTGATTAGAAATTGAAACATAAGTGATCCATCATGAAAGTCTTGGGTGCGCATGCATGGAGGAGGGTGTATTTCACATTTTGCAAATTTGTCAAATGATCCAAAACTCATTAACCAAGGAGTGATTAAGACCTAAATGACCAGATGTGGAATAACCCTAGATATTTAAGCAAAAAATCATACACTCATTGGAGGACATGTTATTTTGGTGGAGATTTCAAGTGTGAACCCTAAAAGCTTCATTCCTTCGAATCTCTCAATCCTTCAAGGTTTTTCACAAACTTCCTTCACCATCTTCATCCTGGGGATCCATAGAGCATGAAGCAACCATCGTTTGCAGCTAACAGCGAGGATACAGTTTGCATAATCTCAGGTTAGGGCATTTTTTCATGGTCTTAGAACTCAGTTTTTTGGTGCGTATAATGATGTGTGACATTCACTGATAATCCTGATGTAGTTTGTTTTGAGTTTGGACGTTTAGATTGATTGTATGATGAGTTTTAAAGTTTTGAACGAAACCTTCTTTCGTTCGTTTTGCTCTATGTGTTGATTGTTTGTGAAAAATAATATGATATTCTTGATCCTCATGAAATTCTAGTTCGAATGGTGTGCTTATATGTAATTTCTAGAAGAATTAATGTTGGTGGTCACCGGAGAAGACAACCAGAACCCTAGTTCCGGCGTCTGGTAGGTTTTCCCGTCGGCCAAGGGTTTGGATGGGGAAGACATAATCCTGGTCGTTCGTTGCTTGGATCAGACGGTCCATATTGTGCCACATCGTTTTAAAATCTGTTTTATTTTATGGTTTGCGTGTGTGACGTCCATGTTAATTACCATGCACCTTAAATCTGACCCACTCATCACACTTTCCTTTGAATGATCTGGTGCGTTGATGAAATCTGAAGGTTATTACATTGCCAGCGCATTAAATTATGATGTGTCCCCACGTGCGTTTTATTTTAAATTTTGGGTGATTTAGTGTGTGCGTGTGTATGTTTATTATGGTGTATTGCTTAATCTGGAGCGTCTATCTTGATTATCTTGTGTTTGTGTTGACTGATTGGGGGCGTTGGATTGATCCTATGGTTGGTACTGAGTCAAATCATTTGACTGGGAGCACGTGTTCCTTTTATTTTTTCTGTTGGATTTCAGTGGATTGGGCCTACTTTCCGCACCCCCCATTTAAGCCCATTATCATTTTCAACGTGTTCTAGCTGCTATTTGCACCCCATGTATATTTTAATTATTTCATTTTTTTCATTTAATTATTGTTTTGCATTTTAATTTTTAAAAATAGATACTTGCATTAAAAAATTCCCAAAAAATTCATGAATCATATTTATAGTTTTATAAAATTATCCCAAATTTTATTTTATTATTTTATTTTAGTTTTGGCGTCTGAATTAATTATTTTATTAATTTCTTTTTGAATTTGTTTCATTTCGCACACATTGCATTGTAGAATTTATTTCTCATCATCCATAAAACATTTTGAACTCATTCTTTTTGCATTGTTTCATCAACATATTGAATGTCATTAAAAAAAATTTCTCTAATTTTTAAAACTTTTTCATATTGCATTTTAGTCCTGCTCTTTTGCATATTGAGTCATGTTTCTTGTCTAAACTTTGCATAATTGTTTGGGTAACCTATCTTGTGAATTTTTGCATGAGTTTTTAATATGATGTTTGTATCTGGTTGAGGTGTTTTGGGTTTTAATTTGGTAATTTTAGAAGATGTTTTGCTAATTGTTTGATTGCTCTTTGTTTGAGATCTTCTTGTATGCACATCTTTGACCATGTCTGATTACTTGTTTGAAAAGGCACTTGTGCCATTGTTTTGGGATTATTTCTTTGACTTCATGAGCCATGTTTGAATCATTATAGGTCATTTGATTACAATTATAGGTCATTGGTGTGGGGTTGTTGCTTGCATAGTGCATATGTTCAGTGTCTGATTTACATGCCTCTGTTTGACTTATCTTCTCACTTCTTCTCATCTGTGTCTCTTCATGATTTATGTTTGGTTTATGTATGCCATGCCATATCATTCATTTGTATTTCATTTGATGTATGTTTCTGACTTTGGAGCTTTTCATTCATGCCATATGCTATTCATACTTCATCTTACATGCTTGAACATGCTTCCCTTATATGCTTCCTTCTTCTTCTATTGATGTTTGATGCTTGGATATCTGTTTACATGTCTCATGTGACATTTGCATAGCATATTTAGGCACATGTTTAGGTCATCCACATTCTGACTTGGATGAGTTTCATTTGGTTTGTAACTTTTTCTCTTTGGTTTGTGGCTTGCTTGGGTTTCATTTGTCTTATTGTTACTTATGTCTGTTTTGTACTAACCTTTTATGCAGAGGTAGAGGTAAGTAATTTGAGAGTGTGGATGGTTATCCATGTTCACCCTCAATCTTTATTTCTCTCACCTTTTCTTTTCTTTAGGCTTAGGTTGTTGTCAAACCTCCCCTTAGGGCCATCTTTGCATGATAACATTAGGATAGATTTTCCCCGTAGTATTTTTATTTTCTTTTGAGTCCCTCTTCTCATCTCATAACATCTTTAAGATACTTAATAAGGTCAACTTTCCTTGCACACAAGTCTTAAACATAGGAAATGAAGATTGAGGGGTCCCCATTCTCTCTTCTAGAGTGTTGAGCATACGTCCCATTGGGGGCGACCATGCGACGCATTCGTTCCCGTGTCGTAGAATTTGGTTCAAGTTGAGTTACGAACTAACTCAAGTCACTTCTGTCCTAAAAAACACAAATGAACGTCGAACTTTTTGTCCTTCGGGATTGTCAAACTAAAGGCTATTTTCAAAAAGGGCACGTTACTTTCCGTCTGAGACGCAAACAGGCATCGACCCTAACTGCCGGACGCGAACTTAACGTCGCACATAAAAAACACAAAAAGAACTTGGTCCGAACTACGTTGACTCTGAATTCCCCATTGCACAAAGGGGGTACGTAGGCCTAGGACGTCGACGTCCTACCGAGTCTGTCTTTGTTTTTCCCTCCCCCTTTTTAGTGCAACCCTAAATGTTAGGATAACTCACCCTTAGAATAGACAACAAGCGTGGATCCCATCGAGTACGATGGACGCGTGGGGTGCTAACACTTTCCCCTCGCGTAACCGACTCCCGAACCCAGGCTATGGTTGCGATGACCATTCCTTTCCTTCTTCCTCAAGTTTATACGGTGTTCCCTTTCCCTCTCGTGGGATAAATATACACGGCTGACGACTCTGTTTTCTGCGCCACTTTCGCGTTTGTACCTGGATGAAAATCCTGGGAGCGACAGCTGGAGACTCTGCTGGGGACTCTGGTTGACCTATGTTGGTCCATCCCTAAGCGAGTCAGTCCTAGCGCTTGTTTGCGTTTGTTCTCTTTGGGTGTTTTTGTTTTGTTTTGCTTTATTTGTCGTATTTTATTTTTACCGCATTTACTGCATTGCATGTTATTATCATCTACTGCACTGTTCTTTTGTTTGGCGGGTTGGGGGTTCCGAGAGATAAGCCCAATACCCAGGCTTGAGCGTACACGTAGGATTAGCGTGGAAAGTAGTGTGACTTGTGTGGCATTTGGCCAGACGTAGTATACATGAAAACTCCACATCCAGACGAGGTTTTCTTTGGTAATGTTCTATCCTGCGCATTGGTGCAGATGATTGAATATAACTTGGAAAACTGTCGACTCTGGCGGCCATTCCCGAGGACTCAGTAACGACACTCCTCCCGAGACGTGATAATGGCAGACCAGAAATGGCAAACCCATTACACCTGTCGATCCGAGGACCCGATGCTGGGAACTTGCTATAGGGTTTCCTTTTGGAAAAGAATCAGTGGAAGCACTCCTCGATTGGCGATAGTACTGTACCCTGAGGGATGAATGTACTATTGCTTCTCGACCTCAGAGCCGAAACTGAGGACTTGCCATAGGATGTTTTCTTTTGAGGGGAATCAGTTGAGGCCTCCTCGATTGGTGATGATGCCAAACCAGAAATGGTGAATGTATCATCATTTCTCGACCTGAGAGCCCGTGATATTGAGGATCCTAGGCTTTCTAGTACCCACATGTGAGAGGGAAGGGTATTTACAGGTTTGCAGGTAACCTTGACCTTCAACATACCCAGTTTTCTGATCAGCAGATTTATCAGTGTGGTACTATGGTTATGTTGGTATTCTGGTTGTTTGGGCAGACCTTTGAGATTATACAGTTGTTCAGTGCAGCAGTTGTCCAGTCTGTGTGGCATCCTTGATCCCATGTTTACATTTGCATCATCATTTTGCATCCTAACATGTTTATTCATTTGCAGGGCTGCATCCTAACTTTGATTCTGGTTTTTGAAGACTATCAAGGATGAGTACCGAGAAGAGAAAGAACATCATAGTGTACAAGTTCCCATCACTTATTCTGGATCCTGTTCACAAGATTGTGTCTATGGTAAAACCTGGGGTATTGGCAGAATTTAGAGGAGAGTATGGAAGAATTCTGAATTTTGCTCGCAACATCACTGAATACGAGTATAGGGCTTTGCACACTCTGGTGCCATTCTATGACCCTCACCTGCGTTGTTTTCTATTCACTGATTATCTTTTGGCTCCGACATTGGAGGAATTTGCTCTCATTCTGGATGTTGACATTAAAGAAGAGGCTCCTTTCTATCCTTCTAAAGAACTTCCTGATTTGGGAAAAGTTTTCGAGGCTTTGCCTTTGGATTTGTCTTTGTTGAAAAATAACGTTGCCGGTAAGGGAGGGTGTAAAGGCTTTCATGTGAAATTTTTGGTAGAACAGGCTGTTGTGTATGCTAAAGCTAGATGTTGGTCAGTTTTCAACGCCATCTTGGCTATGTGTGTCTATGGAACGGTGTTGTTTCCAAATATGAAGGATTTTGTGGACATACACACTGTCCGGATATTTACCATGAAGAATCCGGTACCTACTTTGCTTGGAGATCTGTATTATTCAGTGCATTGTAAGAACAAGAAGAGGAGGGGAGTACCCCTTTATTTTTGTGCGCCAGTCTTCTACAAATGGTTTGCTGATCATCTTCCCAAATCTGGGGCATTTGTAGATACTCAAGGAACTTTGGAGTGGTCCAAAAGGTTGATGGGCCTGAGGGCAGATAATCTAATTTGGGTTAACCGTGACTTGTTGGGCCAAGATATCATGATTAGTTGTGGAGGTCTCCCAAATGTGCCTCTAATAGGAAGGAAAGGAGGAATTAACTACAACCCTATTCTTGCTATTAGGCAATTCGAGTATGCCTTGAAAGAGCCACCAAAAGACGTGGAGGTCCAAGAATCTTTATATCTGAGTGGGGAAATCAATCCAGAACTGTTAAAAGAAGCTGCAAATACTTGGGAAGATCGTCATAAGAAAGGGAAGACTTATTTTGGGAAGAGCAACAACAAAACATTCCCTGCGTATGAAGATTGGATTCAGAAAAGGGTAGAGGAGGAGCTTTTGCCATTCTCCAAAGAACCACCTTCTTACCCCTTGCTGATTGAGCCTCCAACCATAGTTGAGATAGAGAAGTTTAACAAGTTGTGGGCTGAAAAGGAAAAGCTACGTGAAGATAACAGTGAGCTACAACGAGAGATTTACCAGTTGAAACATGAGCGGGGTGAAGCTGTTCACATCGCCGAGTTGAAGACAAAGCTTCTCGCTAAGGCAGAAAAGGAGCTGGCTGACAAGGTCACATCCAGACAAAGGATGAAGCAAGCTCTAGAGGGTATCACTAAGGTTCTCAAGTCTAAGAATGAGGAATTGGCCAAGGCTTTGTTGAAAATTCACAGGTTCAATGCTCACCGAGACACTGTAATGGCTGAGAATAAGCAAAAGGAAGACGATTATCTAGCTCAGATTGATCAATTGAAGTCGAAGCTCAAGAAAAAAGACACTGAGATCCTATCAGGGGTATTCCAGAGACAAGCAGTCGAGGGTCGACTCAATGAAGCCATAGCCTCCATAGAGGAACTGAAGATCCAAGCTGAAGTGAAGAGACCTAGAAATGAGGGTCCTAGCATGGATGGTGTTTCTGGGGAAGACGTTTGGGAGTTGCATTGCCGATACTTGGAAGGGATCATGCATAGGAGAGACGTTCTCATTCAAGAGCTAATTTAGAGACCGAAGCATCCCGACACCAAAAAGTTGTTCAAGGAAATTCAAGACTAGAGCAAAGAGCATGATGGATGGGGGGGATTGGCACTTGTGGACTTTGATGACATGCCGTAGTTTTCTATTTTCTTTTATTGTATTTGGATCACCACCAGGCTTGTTGGTTGGGATCTATGATTATTGTGTTCAGACTTATTATTTTGGGTTGTGATTGTTGACAATTGGTTATCCTCTGGTTTTTCTTAATACATGAGCAGAAGTTCCGTTCTATCTTGTTGTTAAACTGGAATCAAGGGGTGGATCGCCATGCGAATATTCAAGCATGTTCAATTGCATTTACATATTCATGATCATTGTGCATAACAGGTGTTCAAGGCTAGTTATTCTTATTCTGATCTGGCTTTCTTCAGAATTGTAGACTTAACTCCTCAGGCCATTCAAGAGCTGATCATGGAGCAAATTCAAGTTGAGTTGAGGGAAATACGAGGCCAGATGGGGCAGTTTCTGGGGAATATGCAAATCTCATGCAAGACCAGAAGATGCTGAGGGAGGAGGTCAATCAGATGAAGACTCAGATGGTTTTGGTCATGGATATTTTGAAAACAGTGTTAAAGAAGGAAAACAGTCATGTGCTCGCTTCCGCGACAGAGGTCCTTACTCCTCCCATCTCTTTGGGATTTGATCTAGGTCGTGGATTGCCTCGTGGATCTCTTCCACAAGCTGAAGTTCCAGAACTTTCCAAACAGCAACCAGGTCTGATCTCCCAAGATAAGCCTAAGAATAAAAAGGGTGCACAGAGACCGAAGCAGTCTGAAAGAGTTTTTCACCCGCTCCCTATGCCGTATTCTCAGCTATTGCAGCATCTCCTTCAGTTGCAACTGGTACAGAAAAGGACTTTGGCTCCTCTCACCGGTAATCCCCCACCAGGCTACAATGCAAGAGCCCATTGTGATTTCCTTTCTAGGGCACCAGGGCATATTGTGGAGAAATGTAGGGCCTTTCAGCACCAAGTCTAGGATTTGATTGATGCAGGGGCAATTGAATTCACATCGGGCGGCGTGAGCATACAAGGTGATTTTACTCAAATTATCGCAAAGGAAGTGGAGACTCCTCCCCTCTTTGCAGGATCGACCTCATGTCATGGACTTTCTCCACAACCTGTCGCCGCAGAAGCTCTACGTCAGCAATCTTTGTTTGTGCCTCAGCCAAATGTGGAAAGGGAAGTGCAAGCGCAAGTGAGGCGTCCAAATCAGCTGCAGCCGCCAAATCATCAGCAGCAGAGGCAATTTGGACCAAGAAGGCCCAAAAGGATATTTGATCCTATTCCTATTCCTTATAGTTAGTTATTTGCTCGCTTGCTCAAGAACTCTCTGATTCAAACGAGTACCACGCCGGTACCGTACCCTATTCCTCCAGACTTTGATATGAATGCTAGGTGCGAGTTCCACTCGGGAACGTTTGGGCATACAATTGATAATTGCGATGCATTCTAGCACAAGGTGCAAGACTTGATCGACTCAAAGGTCATCACGCCAGATGGTACCCCTTTGGATTGAAGCTTCTTTATCAGGGTGAGCACTCGAGGCTGCGAAGACATCATCAGAAGCAATAAGTCCAGATGGAGTCAAGTCTCCTCAACAATGGCAATCATCAGTTTCTTTATTGCATGTTCATATGTAGCTTTCATGTATTTGTTTAAACATTGTCTGCATGTAAAAATTTGTTTGTGTTTGAATGTGGATTTTTAATGCAATGAGTTTGTTTTTCTTGAAGAATTCCATTCGTGTTCACTCGTTTTAAATGTTTATATGCACTACAATACCAACCTTTCTTGTCTAGAACTCTTGAGGGAGGATGACGAAATAAGAGCGCAGATTTCTAATGGTACGCTTTTGGATAAAACCCTGTTAAGGATGTACAAGCATTGTTTCAAACCCCTAAACACTGGTGATATAAGGGAGATAGACCCTCGTTAACCCCTTCGAGCCTTGAAGTAGGAGTTTCTTTCGTACGAAAAAAAAACCTCATACTTAACCCAGGGGCAGGGTAGGCGTTAGTTAGTTTGACCAAGCGTTCAGATTTCAAGGAGAGTGTGCATCTGAGGATCCATTACCTTCTATCCCACCGTTAAGAGGTTAAGAGATGTGAAACCACAATGGTTAGCCATCAAAAACCAAGGATTGAGGCAGTCACAACCCTGTCAAGCAAGTAAGACAACCAGTGTCGCACGCTTTGTTCAAAAGGGGAATAAAAAAAAAAAAAGCCCGCTAAGTCGAAACCTGAAAACAAGCGACTTAGGCAAAAGTTAGGGCATCCCGCTGGACTACAAAATCGAAAAACTCAAAGGAGTCAGTCCAGGCAAAAGTTAGGGATCAGAAAAAGAGCAAAAGAAAGAAAAAGCGAAAAGCATTACAAGAGAAAATCCTCGATAAGAACAAATTCGTGTGATTACAGACACAAAAGGGATGACTGTCACTCCAAAGCCTCCTTAGGTGTCAACCCATTAGTTGCATGGGTTCCTTGAAGATCATAAACCTTTTGAGAGATGAGCGTTTGTGTCGGATTAACTAATCATAGGACTGGAGAACATCACGAAGAGTGGGTGGGCACTGATAAACTTTGAGCCTTAAATCTTTCTTTTTCTCAAAACCGCGAACCAGGCCATGATACAACCCTCAAAAGTCCTAATTGAAACAGGGTTTATTCCAACGGCGTACTTCATTGAGATAGAGTTCTTGACTCCTAGGAGTTGTGCTAATAAGATTTTTGTTGGTATTGCATGTGCGCATTGTTTTCCATTCAAAAACCAGTGCCGCATCCCAGCTAATGATTCGTTCACGAGGCTTGGCGACACATTTTCAACAAAACTTCAAGGGTAACACGAGTGTTGCATTAGAATTGTCATTCTCATAATAAACATTTTCTGCTTGCATGTGTTTGATATCAAAGAAGCTTACACGATGAACGACAGTCGAGAAGCTCGATCACACCAAGATGAGATGGTGAAAACTCCGAAGGACAATCATGTCAAGGAGTATGTGGCCAAGAGACTGTGCGCAGCCTGGGGGTTCCTGATAAATGGTGATAAGATGCAGCTAATCTGGAGCAGTCACGTTGAAAACTCCCCCTAAAGCAGCCGAACAGGGGCAATCAGGTCAATTTGACAACTCTCTATAAGATCAGTCAGGGGAAAAGTCCCTTTAAGAATTGGGACAGGCCACCCCTAGAGCGTGAGAAATTGTCCACTCCTGAAAAGAGTTAATTGAAAACACCTCTTCAAAGTTCAGAATACTGGGACAGGGTATTTTCAATTCATTACAAATCCTTTCGAGGTAATGTACTTCATGGATTATGAAGTCTGGGGCAGTTGTGTCGAGATCTGATAAATCTCTTCAAGAGTTTGAAGACCTTGGGGCAATGTGAACGCCCGGTCCTCTATAAAATCCTCTTGAGATGATTTTTTCCATTAGACCTGGTGGTCTGGGGCAAGTGGAAAGTTTAAAGGGCTGTCTATGAACGTAGAGATAGGTCAGGTGGGATGGCAATAGGATTGTACTTCCCCAGCAGTTTGCTCTCCCAGCATTGAGATTGCACTTTCCTCAGCAGAGCAGACTTTCCCTAGCTGAAGACTCGGGGAATTTGTTCTCTGGATCAGGGCGTTGTCTCCCCACAGAATCAGGGTGTCCACTTTCCCCAACCAGTCAAGAAGCGCGCTTTCACCGACAACGTTATGTTCTAATCCCCAGCAAGGTGAGAATAAAGTCATTCGCCCCTTCAGCAGGCTAAGTTCAGCAGTATTCCCCAGGCAGGATGGTATTATGGACTGTATTCCCCAGGCAGGATGGTATTATGGGCTGGCATCCCCCAGCAGGTCCTAAGCCCATCTGTTATTGACAATCCTCAGTAATAGACTTCTGGTTCCGTTATTGGCATTCATTCTCAACTCCCCCAGCAGAGGAGGAATCTCAGGTTCGATGTCACCTTCAGTAAAGGACTGGTGTAATCCCCGGTATTGTGGATGTTCTTTTGGGATTTCATCCCCAGCAAGAGCTGTTGATCCAAAGAGTCGGTCAGTGTGATCCTTCTCAGCAGAATTCTTGGATTCAGAGGACAATTTATTTTTGTCATCCCCAGCTGAATTGGTCTCTTCTCTTCAGCATTTATTTTGCTGGAGGGGCCCTTTTGCATATCATAAGCATTTGCATTGCACCCTCAAACGCGTAGCATTTCCATTTCGTATGGAGCATTACGCCAAAATTCAAACATTTGCATTCGAAGCATAAGCCAGGTTTGATACTTTCTTTGCCAGTTCTCTTTCTAGCAGAGATGGCATAACTAAGGAGATTTTGGAGGGACGCGTTCCTCAAGCTTGTGCTCCCCAGCAGAGCCTTTTATTTAGATTTCTCCTTTCCCCAGCGGAGTCATCTTATCTGTGGATCGTGAGTCCATTAGGAGTTTGCCTTTGTTTGGCCTTTCTCTTTTGTGAAGTCCAGTTCTCACCTGGTAGTCAGTTCTTGCTTGACATATTTTGTTGGCCAGTTCCCTTTATCAGCAGGGATGGCATTTATTTTGCTAGTTCTCTTTATCACCGGAGATAGCAATCTTTTGAAGATTTTCTTCGTTAGTTCCCTTTATCAGCAGGGATGGCATTTATTTTGCTAGTTTTCTTTATCAGCAGAGATAGTAATCTTTTGAAGATTTTCTTCGTCAGTTCCCTTTATCAGCAGGGATGACATTTATTTTGCTAGTTCTCTTTATCAGCAGAGATAGCAATCTTTTGAAG
Organism: Lathyrus tuberosus; assembly: GCA_022829125.1. Taxonomy (NCBI): domain Eukaryota; kingdom Viridiplantae; phylum Streptophyta; class Magnoliopsida; order Fabales; family Fabaceae; genus Lathyrus; species Lathyrus tuberosus. The sequence goes on along the minus strand of JALAZF010000024.1, from coordinate 1,224,420 downwards.
ATTTTCTTCGTCAGTTCCCTTTATCAGCAGGGATGCCATTTATGTTGCTAGTTCTCTTTATCAATAGAGATATCAATCTTTTGAAGATTTTCTTCGTCAGTTCCCTTTATCAGTAGGGATGGCATTTATTTTACTAGTTCTCTTAATCAGCAGAGATAGCAATCTTTTGAAGATTTTCTTCGTCAGTTCCCTTTATCAGCAGGGATGGCATTTATTTTGCTAGTTCTCTTTATCAGCAGAGATAGCAATCTTTTGAAGATTTTCTTCGTCAGTTCCCTTTATCAGCAGGGATGGCATTTATGTTGCTAGTTCTCTTTATCAGCAGAGATAGCAATCTTTTGAAGAATTTCTTCGTCAGTTCCCTTTATCAGCAGGGATGGCATTTATTTTGCTAGTTCTCTTTATAAGCAGAGATAGCAATCTTTTGAAAATTTTCTTCGTCAGTTTCCTTTATCAGCAGGGATGGCATTTATTTTGCTAGTTCTCTTTATCAGCAGAGATAGCAATCTTATGAAGATTTTCTTCGTCAGTTCCCTTTATCAGCAGGGATGGCATTTATGTTGCTAGTTCTCTTTATCAGCAGAGATAGTAATCTTTTGAAGATTTTCTTCGTCAGTTCCCTTTATCAGCAGGGATGGCATTTATTTTGCTAGTTCTCTTTATCAGCAGAGATAACAATCTTTTGAAAATTTTCTTCGTCAGTTCCCTTTATCAGCAGGGATGGCATTTATTTTGCTAGTTCTCTTTATCAGCAGAGATAGCAATCTTTTGAAAATTTTCTTCGTCAGTTCCCTTTATCAGCAGGGATGGCATTTATTTTGCTAGTTCTCTTTATCAGCAGAGATAGCAATCTTTTAAAGATTTTCTTCGTCAGTTCCCTTTATCAGCAGGGATGGCATTTATTTTGCTAGTTCTCTTTATCAGCAGGGATAGCAATCTTTTGAAGATTTTCTTTGTCAGTTCCCTTTATCAGAAGGGATGGCATTTATTTTGCTAGTTCTCTTTATCAGCAGAGATAACAATCTTCTGAAGATTTTCTTTGTCAGTTCCCTTTATCAGTAGGGATGGCATTTATTTTGCTAGTTCTCCTTATCAGCAGAGATAGCAATCTTTTGAAGATATTCTTCGTCAGTTCCCTTTATCAGCAGGGATGGCATATTTCGAGATTCCTTTGTCAGTTCTCTTTATCAGCAGAGATGAAATAACCTGGGAGAGTTTGTTTTAATTTATCCCCAGCATAGCTAACACTCGTCCGTGTTTATTTCAAGACATTTCAATACATCGTCTGTATTGGTTTCCAACACTCATGCGTGTTGTGATGGTGCAGCATTTATTGCTTGTTCCCCAGTGGAGTCATCATTCCTTTGAGGATTGCAAATTTCAGGTTTCTTTTGGTATTCAATCTCCATGGAATCCTTTGAACGCGTGACAACCGTTGCTATCATACCTTCAGGACCAAGTTGATTGAATAGGGGCAGCTGTAACACCCCAAAATTTGCCCTCCTTACTTTAGTATTAACTGGCTTATGTTTCCCTTCATTTTTGCATTATCATGTGTGCATATCATTGGTGCTTAGCATGGGGTCAAGGTGCCTGAGGCAGTTCAAGAGGAGAAGATGCTCTTCAAAGGGTCAAGCAAGAGTCCTTATATTTTCCAAGAGATCTCAAGTGGATTACTCTCTCCTAACTAGTGCAGAAATTAGGGTTTTGAGATTCTTGGGTTTATTCCTCCAATGGGAAAGCTTCTTAGGTTTTTATCTTCACCAAATGGCATATCTTATCTTTGTTGGAGAAGATAAACATCATATTCAGAGGAATTTGGATTTGGAGACTGTGCTATTTCCTCCTAGACTAAGGGTATCAAAATTAGGGTTTGCTATAAAGTCAGTTTATTTCTGATTTTTTGGGCAAGACTTGATTCCATGGTATTCCTTGGGTCCCTAAGTATCTAGGAAGGGAAGATTGTCCATCAATTTGGTTCATGAGAAGTTCAATTCGCCAATGGATTGGGAATCAGGAGAATTGGGGAAAAGTCAACAGTGAGAGGGGAAGTCAACTGTGAAATTTTGAGGTTCTCTTCAAGGTTTTCAAGGTCTCACATCCTCATATGGTCTTCAAGGGTTCATATCATTTATCAAGAATCAAGGGGTGGTACAAAAGTTACTAAATATGGAAATGACCTATAATTTGAAAGTTTCCATTTTGGGCAAGTTCTTACACGACATTCAACTTGAATCTTCATCATCAAAGAAGCTTCAAGTGAATTTTCCTCAAACACGAAAGTTGAAGATCTTTTTCTCCCCTTTCCAACAAGTACTAGATGGTCTCCATATCCTTTGTGAAACTCAAGTTATGATCAAAAGAAGCCAAAGTGGTTTTTAGGGTTTTCTCATGGTTCCATTTTCACAACTTTTGTATTTTGGGACATAGTGACCTATATTTGGTTCCATTGCTTCATGTCACATTCTAACATCAAATTACATTCCTTAAGGATTAATTTTGGACTTTGAACCAAGTGGATCCATGACTTATTCATCACTTATTTCACATTATGCAAAATTGCCAAACCATTGAAAACTCATGAATCAAGACATCTCAAGGCCCAAATCCAATTCAGGTGTGATTAGCAATTGAAACATAAGTGATCCATCATGAAAGGCTTGGGTGCGCATACATGGAGGAGGGTGTATTTCACATTTTGCAAATTTGTCAAATGATCCAAAACTCATTAACCAAGGAGTGATTAAGACCTAAATGATCAGATGTGGAATAACCCTAGATATTTAAGCAAAAAATCATACACTCATTGGAGGACACGTTATTTTGGTGGAGATTTCATGTGTGAACCCTAAAAGCTTCATTCCTTCGAATCTCTCAATCCTTCAGGGTTTTTCACAAACTTCCTTCACCATCTTCATCCTGGGGATCCATAGAGCACGAAGCAACCATCGTTTGCAGCTAACAGCGAGGATACAGTTTGCATAATCTCAGGTTAGGGCATTTTTTCATGGTCTTAGAACTCAGTTTTTTGGTGCGTATAATGATGTGTGACATTCACTGATAATCCTGATGTAGTTTGTTTTGAGTTTGGACGTTTAGATTGATTGTATGATGAGTTTTAAAGTTTTGAACCAAACCTTCTTTCGTTCGTTTTGCTTTATGTGTTGATTGTTTGTGAAAAATAATATGATGTTCTTGATCCTCATGAAATTCTGGTTCGAATGGTGTGCTTATATGTGATTTCTGGAAGAATTAGTGTTGGTGGTCGCCGAAGAAGACGACCGGAACCCTAGTTCCGGCGTCTGGTAGGTTTTCCGGCCGACCAAGGGTTTGGATCGGGAAGACATAATCCTGGTCGTTCGTTGCTTGGATCAGACGGTCCATATTGTGCCACATTATTTTAAAATCTGTTTTATTTTATGGTTTGCGTGTGTGACGTCCATGTTAATTACCATGCACCTTAAATCTGACCCACTCATCACACTTTCCTTTGAATGATCTGGTGCGTTGATGAAATCTGAAGGTTATTACATTGCCAGCGCATTAAATTATGATGTGTTCCCACGTGCATTTTATTTTAAATTCTGGGTGATTTAGTGTGTGCGTGTGTATGTTTATTATGGTGTATTGCTTAATCTAGAGCGTCTATCTTGATTACCTTGTGTTTGTGTTGACAGATTGGGGGCGTTGGATTGATCCTATGGTTGGTACTGAGTCAAATCATTTGACTGGGAGCACGTGTTCCTTTTATTTTTTCTGTTGGATTTCAGTGGATTGGGCTTACTTTCCGCACCCCCCCCCATTTAAGCCCATTATCATTTTCAATGTGTTCTAGCTGCTATTTGCACCCCATGTTTATTTTAATTATTTCCTTTTTTTCATTTAATTATTGTTTTGCATTTTAATTTTTAAAAATAGATACTTGCATTAAAAAATTTCCAAAAAATTCATGAATCATATTTATAGTTTTATAAAATTATCCCAAATTTTATTTTATTATTTTATTTTATTTTTGGCGTCTGAATTAATTATTTTAATAGTTTCTTTTTGAATTTGTTTCATTTCGCACACATTGCATTGTAGAATTTATTTCTCATCATCCATAAAACATTTTGAACTCATTCTTTTTGAATTGTTTCATCAACATATTGAATGTCATTAAAAAAATTTATCTAATTTTTAAAACTTTTTCATATTGCATTTTAGTCCTCCTCTTTTGCATATTGAGTCATGTTTCTTGTCTGAACTTTGCATAATTGTTTGGGTAACCTATCTTGTGAATTTTTGAATGAGTTTTTAATATGATGTTTGTATCTGGTTGAGGTGTTTTAGGTTTTAATTTGGTAATTTTAGAAGATGTTTTGCTAATTGTTTGATTGCTCTTTGTTTGAGATCTTCTTGTATGCACATCTTTGACCATGTCTGATTACTTGTTTGAAAAGGCACTTATGCCATTGTTTTGGGATTGTTTATTTGACTTCTGAGCCATGTTTGAATCATTATAGGTCATTTGATTACAATTATAGGTCATTTGTGTGGGGTTGTTGCTTGCTTAGTTCATATGTTCAGTGTCTGATTTACATGCCTCTGTTTGACTTATCTTCTCACTTCTTCTCATCTGTGTCTCTTCATGATTTATGTTTGGTTTATGTATGCCATGCCATATCATTCATTTGCATTTCATTTGATGTATGTTTCTGACTTTGGAGCTTTTCATTCATGCCATATGCTATTCATACTTCATCTTACATGCTTGAACATGCTTCCCTTATATGCTTCCTTCTTCTTCTATTGATGTTTGATGCTTGGATATCTGTTTGCATGTATCATGTGACATTTGCATAGCATGTTTAGGCACATGTTTAGGTCATCCACATTCTGACTTGGATGAGTTTCATTTGGTTTGTAACTTTTTCTCTTTGGTTTGTGGCTTGCTTGGGTTTCATTTGTCTTATTGTTACTTATGTCTGTTTTGTACTAACCTTTTATGCAGAGGTAGAGGTAAGTAATTTGAGAGTGTGGATGGTTATCCATGTTCACCCTCATTCTTTCTTTCTCTCACCTTTTCTTTTCTTTAGGCTTAGGTTGTTGTCAAACCTCCCCTTTGGGCCATCTTTGCATGATAACATTAGGATAAATTTTCCCCGTAGTATTTTTCTTTTCTTTTGAGTCCCTCTTCTCATCTCATAACATCTCTAAGATACTTAATAAGGTCAACTTGCCTTGCACACAAGCCTTAAACATAGGAAATGAAGATTGAGGGGTCCCCCTTCTCTCTTCTAGAGTGTTGAGCATACGTCCCATTGGGGGCGACCATGCGACGCATTCGTTCCCGTGTCGTAGACTTTGGTTCAAGTTGAGTTACGAACTAACTCAAGTCACTTCTGTCCTAAAAAACACAAACGAACGTCGAACTTTTTGTCCTTCGAGATTGTCAAACTAAAGGCTATTTTCAAAAAGGGCACGTTACTTTCCGTCTGAGTTGCAAACAAGCATCGACCCTCACTGCCGGACGCGAGCTTAACGTCGCTCATAAAAAACACAAAAAGAACTTGGTCCGAACTACGTTGACTCTGAATTCCCCATTGCACAAAGGGGGTACGTAGGCCTAGGACGTCGACGTCCTACCGAGTTTGTCTTTGTTTTTCCCTCCCCCATTTTAGTGCAGCCCTAAATGTTAGGATAACTCACCCTTAGAATAGACAACAAGCGTGGATCCCATCGAGTACGATGGACGCGTGGGGTGCTAACACCTTCCCCTCGCGTAACCGACTCCCGAACCCAGGCTATGGTTGCGATGACCATTCCTTTCCCTCTTCCTCAGGTTTATGCGGTGTTCCCTTTTCCTCTCGTGGGATAAATATACATGGCTGGCGACTCTATTTTCCGCGCCACTTTCGCGTTCTTACCTGGATGAAAATCCTGGGAGCGACAACATGTCTTGAACTTCTTGGGGTTTAGGGACCCACAAGCTTCTTAAAAGCATCCCCGCCTCCTCTTGGCCGTTGTACAAGGACCCTTCGGCTTCTTAAAAGCTCTCATGCCTTCTCTTGAGCTTAGTACAAGGACCCAGAGACCTCTACAGGTATAGAAACAGAACCTAGTCATTAATTTGCTAGAGCTGTCTTTCTGAGTCAAGTGTCAGACCAATTAATGGGTTGACCTTCATCCCTTAACATACTAGCCTTCTCTTGGGCATCATACAAAGATCACTCACTTATCTGAGAATCGACTTCTCAAAACACCAGTAGACTTGGACAATCTCAATACCCTTTGGATTTCCCAGTAAATAACCTTGATCCTCTGATCAATACCAAAGCACAACCTTACCTTTAATCAGTCCCTTTGTAAGAACTGTTTTTCTCTTTATCCAACATACTGGACCTTTCACTCAACTGAAACAGTCACCAATAAACATAGCCTCCTCTTGGGCTTTGTATAATGATTCTCTCCAGCAGAGCTAACCTTTTAGCCTCCATCTCGGGCTTCGTACGAGATATAAAACACTCTCTTGTTGAGTATAAAAGACCCTCTTGTTAGGTCACAAACCTTTTAGCCTCCATCTCGGGCTTCGTACGAGATACAAAACACTCTCTTGTTGAGTATAAAAGACCCTCTTGTTGGGTCACAAACCTTTTAGCCTCCATCTCGGGCTTTGTACGAGATACAAATCACTCTCTTGTTGAGTATAAAAGACCCTCTTGTTGGGTCATAAACCTTTTAGCCTCCATCTCGGGCTTCGTACGAGATACAAATCACTCTCTTGTTGAGTATAAAAGACCCTCTTACTGGGTCATAAACCTTTTAGCCTCCATCTCGGGCTTCGTACGAGATACAAAACACTCTCTTGTTGAGTATAAAAGACCCTCTTGTTAGGTCACAAACCTTTTAGCCTCCATCACGGGCTTCGTACGAGATACAAATCACTCTCTTGTTGAGTATAAAATACCCTCTTGTTGGGTCACAAACCTTTTAGCCTCCATCTCGGGTTTCGTACGAGATACAAATCACTCTCTTGTTGAGTATAAAAGACCCTCTTGTTGGGTCACAAAACTTTCAGCCTCCATCTTGGACTTTGTACCAGACACATTTAAAAGCACCCTCTTGTTGGGTCAATAGCCTCCGCTTAGGCTTTGTATAAGGAAAACTTGGTTGAGCCAATCAACCTTTTAGCATCAAATATGTGCCTTGCTCACAGCATACAAACATCAACAACTCCTCTTTAGAGATGACAAATTCCCTCTCAAGCCAAAATCCTTCAGCTTCACATCTTGGGCTTTGAACAAGATACAAATAAACCCTTCAGCTTCACATCTTGGGCTTTGAACAAGATACAAACCACCTTCAGCTTCACATCTTGGGCTTTGAACAAGATACATATACTCCCTTTAGTTTCACGTCTTGGGCTTTGAACAAGACACCAAAACAACTTTTTCCTTCCATAGAATAGGAGGAACTACGATTGCTCTGATTTCCCTGTTTCATTAAACGGGAATACGTAGGCATAAGATTGAAAAATCTTAGCGGACATAGTAATCAAAAGACTCAAAATCCCATACATTCATACATCAATCAAAAAGCATCAGACCTGACATCCTACCAATAGCCTGGACAATGTTCTTAAGCAAAATAACCTAAGAGAAACCCACAATCTTAATAGCATTTGTAAACCAACAGTCATCTGTTCAAACTCAGTTTGTAAGCAGGGTTAATTGGAGACATCTATTTCCCTTCCTTCATCAGCTTCAATAGGATAAAAAATGAATCGAATTGAAGTACCCCAAAGCGATAGTGCTTCGCAACCACACAAAAATTCGCGCTACACCAGCCATCTAATCTGCAAAGCGTAATAAATAAATTAGATTTTTTTTAAAATAATTAAACAAAAACAAACAAACAAACAAACAAAATAAAAAAAATAGTCTTCTGGATGTGCACATCCGGAAGGACACAAAATTTTTAACGTTAGGTATTTCCGAATGTGCACATCCGAAAACACTCAGAAAACTAAACGTTAAAATCTTTCCGGATCTGCACATTCGGTACGTTTTTTAAAGTTTAAAAATGGCAGACATGGCCACTGTAACATGCAAAAGGGCATTTTAATGCCCTGATCGTCCGTTTGAAGCAGTAAAAATGACCTACATTATCTCTAACCTATGTTATTCATACAACCTAACAATTTCTACACCTAAATGTCTACTCTAAATCGATTACTCGAAAATAACTCCGAAACTCTAAAATTTGAAAACTTACCGATTAAAATGAGTTACGGAGGATTTGGAGTGTCTTGATCGTTGTAGAAGTTGCTCTACGCCGAACTCGAATGGAAAAAATAGAGATTTGTGGGATTGAAAATTTGAGAGTTTGAGAGAGTTTGAGAGAGTTTGGAAAATGGAAAATTGAAGAATGAGGGGGAGGAAGAAGGTCTGGCGCGAATTAATAAGAAATCCTTCCGGAAGTTCACATCAAAATTGTTTCCGGATATGCATATCCGGAACACTTCAGTGTTTTTTAAAAATTTGGTGCGTCCGGATGTGCACATCCGGAATCAGGGGGCAAAAAAATAATTTCACGTGGTGCCTAAGAAACTTGGGTGGTGCATTAAAAAACCCTATAAAATTATGAATCTCAATCAATCCAATTTCTTCCATCTCATGACCGAATACTAAGATTTGGAAAATAATTCGAGGTAGTGCCACTATTAAGTTGGATTGTGTTGCAATTTTGTCATTAATTTTGCTTGTCAGTGCATGATGGAATGTTAAATTGCGTCACAATTACAAGTGAGCAAGACATAATTCTCACAAAGGTTGTTTTCATTTGTTCAAACTTATTAGCATCAGGCCATGATCCTTTATGATTATGGGATGATTTTGGCAAGAAACATCCCCTTTTCTTCATGCACTTGTGTGTTATCCTTAATTTTATTTTCATCACCATAACCTCTACAATGTACGAATATTACAAAATTGTTGGAGTTGTGTGATTTTGTTAATTAATGTGTTGATTTCATGTTAGTTGAATATGTTAAGATAGTGAAAATATCTAGTGTAAGTAGAGAGTTACATAAGTAAATTGTCATTGTTGTTAGTGGAAGCACTTAGTGCTTAGTGGAGTGTTTAATTATGAATTAAGCACTTAGTAGTGATGCCTTTTTGATAGTTGTAACCATCACTACTCATGCTATATATATTCTGTGTAAGAGAAATACAAGTATATTCAGCCCCAAAAATTTTTTTTACTTTAAATTCTCCAACAATATAATTTATCACATACCCCCTCTAGAATTCCACCAAAAGTGTGGTATCAGAGTTGCAGATCCTTGTAGCTGCAGCAACAAAAAAAAAAAAAAAAGGCATCCACAAGCAACTCTTTCGTAGTTTATAGCAATGTTAAAGTTCCTTTGTTTGAAAGAGAGAATTATGATTTTTGGACTGTTAAAATTGAGACTAAATTCACCTCTTTAGATGTTTTGGAGTTCGTCCAAAATGGGTATGAAAAACCAGCACCAACAGAGGTTGAAGAATCAAGGAAACGACTTGAAGAATTGAAGAAGAAGAAGATCAGAGATGTTGGAATTCTCGGGATGATTCAAATAGGAGTATCTCTATCAATTTTTCCAAGGATTATTAGAGCAAAAACATCAAAGGAAGCATGAAATATTCTACAACAAGAGTTTGAAGGAGACTCAAAGGTGAGAACTATGAAACTTCAATCTCTTAAGAGAGACTATGAAACTGAAAGAATTAAAGAGAATGAGATTTTGAATGAATACTTTAATAGACTCTATGAATTGGTGAATCAAATGAAGTCACATAGAGATATAATAGATGATCGCAGAATTATTGATAAAATTATGATTAGTTTGACATAAAAATTTGAGATCCTACGAGCAAAGGTTGTTACAATGATCTGAAAAATCAGTTGAGAGTGTCTTTCAATCTAAACTCAACATTCATCCCAACAATGGTAAAAATAAGTCCCCGATAAAAAAAATAGAGGCGAGTCTTCTAGAGGTAGAAGATTTGGAAGAGGAAGAGGCAGAGGAAAAAACTCACAAGGAAGAGGAAGAGGCGTGCATAACAGAAGATGACATGAAGGTGTATCAAATAAATAGTACACAATTTATAAGAGTAGCACTCATGACGAGAAGGATTACTGGAACAAAGGCAAACCACAATGTCACAATTGCAAGAGATTCAGGCACATTCAAAAAGATTGTCGTTTTGTCAATCAACAACATGCTTCATTTGGGGAAAGAGAAAATAATGAAGGTAATTTGTTCTTTGCTTGTCGAAAAGGAAACATTGGAGTTACAACAAAGCAGGGAAGCAAAGTCATTCATGACACTCTTTATGTGCCAGAGTTAGATGAGAACTTGCTAAGCATTGGACAACTTTTAGAGCATGGCTATTCTCTAAATTTTGAGAATCAAGAGTGCATAATTTTTTATTCAAAGAGAAGAAATGTTATTGTTGTAAAAATGAACAACAATAGAAGCTTTCCAATTTCTCTTAATTATGAGAAATTTTTTAGCACGATGGTTAGAGAAGATAATGACTGTTGTTTGTGGCACTAGAGACTTGGGCACTTGAACTACAATAGTCTCAAGTTTCTTTATCAAAAGAATATGGTGTATGGGATGCCAATAATTGAAGAAAAATATGGTGTGTGTGAAGGATGTATGCTTGGCAAACACCACCGCCAACCATTTCCATAGAGAGAAGCATGGAGAGCCAAACAAGTGTTGGAACTTGTACACACAGATGTGTGTGGCCCTGTTGTAACACCCCAAAATTTGCCTTCTTGCTTTTAGCTAACTGGCTTATGTTTCTTTGCATTTCTTGCATTAGCATTTGTGCATAGCATTGGTTCTTAGCATGGGATCAAGGTACTTGGTTCATCTCAAGGGAGTCTCAAGTCTCAAGATGGTTTTAGTGGTTCATCATATCTTCATAAGATCAAGAATGGCTAAGGATTTCAAGTGAATCTTTCCCTCCTAACCAGAGGGACAAAATTAGGGTTTTTGACCCAAAGGACTTCTTGAAGGGCTTTATGGATTCAATCATGTTCTTATGGTTCTATGTGCTTACAAGTACTCATGGAGGAAGGCTTGGCTAGTGATTCATTGTGGAGGATTTTCAGTGGATCAGTTACTTGTGAAGTAAGCAAAAGTCAACAGTCCAAAAGGAAAGTCAACCATGGGTTTTCAGGGGTCCAAATCATGTTTCCCAAGTCCATGTACCTTTATTTGGTCAAGGAATAGCATGGATGACATCATTCTTCAAGAATCAAGAGTTTGTGCAAAAGTTACTAAATTTGGAAAATGACCTATAGTGAGAACTTTCCATTTTTTGCAGTTTTTCCACTACATTCAACTTGAATTTTCATCATCAAGAAAGCTTCAAATGAATTTTCCTCCAACATGAAAGTTGAAGATCTTTCTCTCCCATTTTCAAAAAGTACTAGATGGTTTCCATATCATTTGTTAAACTCAAGTTATGGTCAAAACAATGCAAGGTGTTTTTAAGGGTTTTCCATGTATTCCATTTTTCCACCTTTTGCAAATTGGTTCCATTTGGTTTCAAGTGACCTCTAATGGTTCAATTCATGTTACCACACCTAAGTACACCTCATGAGGATCATTTTTGGCCTTTGAATCAAGTGGATCCGTGCCATATTAATCACTTATTTCATATTATGCAAAATGGCAAGATGGATTAAAACTCACAAACCAAGCAATGTCAAGGCCCAATTCCAATTCATTTGTGATCAACAAGGGAAGTGTGAGTGATTCATCATTAAAAGCATGAGCTTGCATGTGTGGATTAGTGGGTTGATCACAAATTGTATTTTTGTAAAACACTCCAAAGCTCACTAACCAAGGGATTAATCAATTGCTAATTATGATCAGACTAATGGGATGTATATAAGCTAACTCATGCCATCACTACTAGGTGATGCACTCTCATTTGATCAGATTTGAATTTTTTCTCTCACACTTTCTCTCTTCGAAACTCACTCTCCTTGGAGTTTCTTTGAGATTTCTCTTCACATTCTTGATCGGTGAAGAGAATAGAGCAAGAATCAACCACTGATTGAAGCTCATATTGAGGTTTTGGCCATAATCGGATTTGGATTCAACTTCTACAAACTTCAAGGTCTAGCACGATTCCAAGCTCTAGTTGCATTCATTTTGCAATTAGAGGTTCCAAGGAGTAGATCTGCAGCTTCCAGAGGTTTTTCTTGGCGTATTTCAAGTTATACAAGGTTCAGGTAAGCTTACTGTTCACCATTATAGAACTTGATTTTGTTGTGTGCATTATGATCTATGAAGTTCACTGATCATTCTGATCTATTTTGTGTGAGTTTTGGACGTGTATCATGGGAGTATTTGATGATTGAAGTTTTTAGATCTAAACTGTTTCTCTTCGATTTGCCTTGTGTGTCAATGATCTGTTGATTTGAATTGTATATTTGTGATCCTTGTGAAAATCTTAACAAGATGATGTACTCGTTTGCATTTTCTGGAGAATTTTGGTGTGCAGGTCGCCGGAGAAGGTGACCGGAGCTAGGGCTCCGGCGCCTGGTTTCATTTGCAGGTCGCCTGAGTTTCAAGGAAGGAGACGTAATCTGGACCGTCCATGTCCAGATCTGATGGCTCACAATTAGCCAACACATTAATTTCATGTGTTTCTATTGGTTTTCATTTTAACGTGTGTGTGCATCTCCATGATTATTACCATGTACCACAAATCTGGACCACTCATCTTGTTTAATATTTGATTTGTTGACTGATTACCATGCGTTGATTTAATCTGATGGTTGCATTCATGCCAACGCATTAAAAACCTCATGTGCCTTTCACGTGATTCCTTTTAATTTCTGATTAATTATGATGTATGCCTGTGTATCGTTATCACCATGTGCATGAGATCTGAAGCACTGATCATGATTACCTTTTGATTTTGTTGACTAAATGTGGCACGCTGGATTGATCTGAGGGTTGATGTTGAGTCAATTTGGTTGACTGAGTCCCTTTTTTGTTTGGCTGCGCTGATTATTTTTGTTGTGGATTGGGTTTGATGCCTGCACCCCCTGTTTAAGCCCATTTGTTTATTAAACGTGAATCCCTTGCTATTGACACCCGCTGGCTGTTTATTTCTTTTCTTTTTATTTTAATTGCTGCATTTTGATTTTTAATTTTTAAAAATAGTTTAATGCATCCAAAAATCACCAAAAAAATCATGAATCATCCTTAGGGTTTTATAAAATTTTTCAAAATTTTATTTTCCATTTTTTATTTTAGTTTTAGCATCTCAATTAATTGTTGCTCTAATTTCTTTTTAAATTGTGCACACTTAAATTGCTGATTTTATTTCTCATCATCTACAAAACATTTTGAACCCATTCTTTTTGCATTATTTCATCAACATATTGAAGTGCATAAAAACATTTTTCTCATATTTTTAAATTCTTTTCATATTGCATTTTATTCCCTCTCTTTTGCATAATGATTCATAATTCCCATGTGACTTTGCATGATTGATTGAAGGACTTATCTTGTGAATTTTTGCATGAGTTTTTAATATGATGTTTGTCCCTGGTTGAAGTGTTTTGATATTTAATTTGGTAATTTTTGAAGATGTTTTGCTAATTATTTGATTGCTCGTAATTTGAGGTCTCTTTTATGCACATCTTTGAGCATGTTTGATTACTTGTTTGAGAAGGCACTTGCGCCATTGTCTGGGATTGTTTCTTTGACTTCATAAACCATGTTTGGATCCTTATAAGTCATTTGATTGCAATTATAGGTCATTGGTGTGAGGTTGTTGCATATTTTGTGCACATGTTCAATGTTTGATTTACATGCCTCTTTTTGACTTATCTTCTCACTTCTTCTCATCTATGCCTCTTTTTGGCTTATGTTTGGTTTGTGTATGCCATGCCATATCATTCCTTTGCACTTCATTTGATTTATGTTTCTGACCTTGGAGCTTTGCATTCATGTCATATGCTATTCATGTTTCATTTTGCATCCTCTAACATGTTTCACCTACATGCTTCCTTCTCCTTCTTCTAATGATTCTTAATGCTTGGATACTTGCTTGTATGCCTTATGTAACACTTGTATAGCATGTATAGGCACATGTTTAGGGCATCCACATTCTGACTTTGATATTATTTGAAGCATTCTTGCATGATCACCTTGCATATCCACTCATTCTTCTTCTACTCCTTCTTTGATGACTTTCTTGTATGATTTGCCACTTGTTTGCACTCTCTTTGCTTGATCTTGTTTGGTAAACATTATGGGTCACCTCTAAGGTGTACATTCTGACTTGGATGAGTTTCATTTGTTTTGTAACCATTTCTCTTTGGGTTGTGACTTGTTTGGGTTTCATTTGTCTTATTGTTGCTTATGTTTGTTTTTGCTAACCATGTAGGGGCTAATGGTAAGTGAATGGGATGTGGATAGTTATCCACATTCTAACTTCTCCTTTCTCTTTTAAGCTTTCATACTTGTGTTTGCTTTAGCATTTAAGATGCTTCTTTCTTCTCTTTCACTCTCTTCCTCCCATGAATCTCAAGACTTGATTAAGTCTTGGATCCTCTCCCTTTAGAGCTACCGAGTCCAACTTAATTTTTTATTAAGCTTGGAGTAGGATTAGCATTAGGTTTTAGGTGGTCGTCTCTCCTAAGCCTCACTAACCATAGGATACCCATGCATGATAACATTAGGACTCTTAGTTTCCCTTTAGAGTTTCCTTTGTGTCTTCTCTCTTCTCATCTCAAACCTTCTTGAAAGCACTTAATAAAATATAACGTATATTGCGCTCGAGCCTTAAGTGTAGGAAATGAAGAACGAGGGGGTCTCCCCTCCTCTTCTAGAGAGTCTAGCATACGTCCCATTTGGGGGCGACCATCCGATTCACTCGTTTCCACATGGTAGACTTTGGTGCAATGTAAGTTACGAACTAACTTCAAAACACTTCTGTCTAAAAAACACCAAACAAATTCAAATCTTTTTATCCTTTGGGATTGTTGGGCTTCAAACTTCCTTTTTCAGAAAAGAGCTCGTCGCTCACGTAAAAAACACTTACCCATCAGTGGTCGTTGTAACACCCTAAAATTTGCCTTGTTGTTTTTAGCTAACTGGCTTGTGTTTCTTTGCATTTTTTGCATTAGCATTTGTGCATAGCATGGTTCTTATCATGGGATCAAAGTATTTGGTTATTTTCAAAGGAGTCTCAAGCCTCAAGGTGGTTTGAGGAGTTCATCATACCTTCACAAGATCAAGATTGGCAAAGGATTTCAAGTGAATCTTTCTCTCCTAATCAGAGGGACCAGTTAGGGTTTTTGAATAAAAGGACTTCTTAGAGGGCTTGGTGTGTTCAAGCGTGGTGTCATGAGGTCTTTATGCTCACAAGTGTTCATGAAGGGAGACTTGGCTAATGGTTCACGGTGAAGAATGTTCAGTGGATCATTTGTTTGTGAACCAAGAAAAGTCAACTGTAAAGGAGAAAGTCAACTGTGGAATTTTGAGGTTCTTTTCATGGTTTTCAAGGTCTCACATCCTCATATGGTCTTCAAGGTTCAAGTTTCATATCATTCTTCAAGAATCAAAAGTTTGTACAAAAGTTACTAAATTTGGAAAATGACCTATAATGAAAACTTTCCATTTTTGGCAATTTTTCCACCACATTCAACTTGACTTTTCATCATCAAGGAAGCTTCAAATGAATTTTCCTCCAACATGAGAGTTGGAGATCTTTCTCTCCCATTTCCAAAAAGTACTAGAACATCTCCATATCAGTTGTGGAACTCTAGTTATGGTCAAAACAATGCAAGGTGCATTACATGGATTTCTTATATGTCAAATTTTCCACCATTTGCATTTTCACTCAAAAGGACTTGTAATGTTTCCAATTGCTTCATGTCACATTACAACATCAAAATACAAGTCAAGAGGATCATTTTTGGCCTTTGAATCAATTCATTCCATGACTTATTTTTCACTTATTCAACAAAGTTCAAAATTGCAAATGGATCAAAAACTCACCAACCAAGTCATTGCAAGGCCCAAGTACAATTCAGGTGTGGTTAGCAAGTGGAATGCAAGTGAATCATGCTGATTTCATTGAGCTTGCACGTGTGGATTAGTGGTGGTAACACAAAGTGCAAAATTGTAAATTCATCCAAATCTCACTAACTAAAGGATTAACCACTTGCTAATCATAATTAGGGGAATAATCAAGAGTATTAAGCTTACTCATGCCCTCACAGCTAGGTCAGAGACTCTCATTTGCTCAGTTTTGAATTTTTGCTCTCACACTTTCTCTCTTTGAAACTCACTCTCCTTGGAGTTTCTTTGAGATTTCTCTTCACATTCTTGATCAGTGAAGAGAATAGAGCAAGAATCAACCACTGATTGGAGCTCATACTGAGATTTTCATCAAGTTCAGTTCAAGAGGATCCAAGTTCAAAGCTCAAGATCTAGCACGATTCCAAGCTCTAGTTGCATTTATTTTGCAATTAGAGGTTCCAAGGACTTGATCTGCAGCTTTTGGAAGGCGTTCTTGTGGTATTTTGAGCTCTTCAAGGTTCAGGTTGGTGTGAAATTCATCGTCATAGAACTTGTTTTTCTTATGTGCATAATGATATGTGGTGTGTACTGAGCATGTTGATCTATTTTATTTTGAGTTTGGACGTGTATCATGAGAGTATTTGTTGATTTAAATTTTGGACCCAAACTTTCTTTTGTTCGATTTGCCTTATACGTTGGTTGTTTGATGAAATGAGCATGGTATTTGTGATCCTCATGTTTTTTTGATCAAAATGGTATACTCATGAGCCATTTCTGGGAAGTTTGATGTTAATGCTCACCGGAGGAGACGACCGGAGCTAGGGCTCCGGCGTCTGGTTTTTTTCCGTTCGGCCAAAGGTTTGAAGGAGGAGGATGCAATCAGAGCTGTCCGTTGGCTGGATCCAGTGGTTCTCATGTTGCCACGTTGCTTTTATTATAATTTTATTTTTGTGGTTTGTGTGTTTGTTACCCCATGGTTATTATTGTGTACACTCAATCACAGCCTCACATCCTACTTACTTTGTGAATTGTTTGACTGATCTGATGCGTTTGATTAATCTTGTGGCCTGATTTTAGCCAAAGCATTAAAAAATGCATGTGCCTGTCACGTGGGTTCCTATGGTGTGCTGAGTATTTAAATGCGCACGTGTGTATGTTAATTATGGTATGCTTGGTGATCTATGCCATTGATCCTGTTTACTTGTGTGAAATGTTGACTGTGTGTGATGTGCAAGATTGATCTCATGGCTGATATTGAATCTGAATGTTTGACTGAATCCATATGTACCTGTTGACTTCACTAGTGGACCATTAGCTTTGGGCATTGTTTCTTGCACCCCCCCTCTTTTGGGCCTTTATTTTTTTGAACGTGATTCCCTTGCTACCTGAACCCCCTTTGCTTTTTATTTGTTTTTATTTCATTTAATGGCTTTGTTTTGCATTTTAATTTTTAAAAATAGTTTGAGGCATTTAAAAATTACCAAAAAAATCATGAAGCATGTTTAGCATTTTATAAAATTTTTCCAAATTTTATTTTCTCTTTTTATTTTATTTTTGGCATCTGAATTAATTGTGTGATTATTTTCTTTGTGAATTGTTTCATATATGCACACTTCAACTTGCTGATTTTATTTCTCTTCATCTACAACACATTTTCAACTCATTCTTCTTGCATTATTTGACCAACATGTTGAAGTGCATAAAAACATTTTTTCTTCATTTTTAAAACTTATTCATATTGCATTTTGGTCCTTTTCTTTTTAATATTAGTGCATAATTCCTTTGTGGCTTTGCATGTTTGATTGAAGGCCTTATCTTGGGAATTTTTGCATGAATTTTTGACATGATGTTTACTTCTGGTTGAGGTATTTTAAGAATTAATTTGGTAATTTTTGAAGATGGTTTTCTAATTGTTTGATTGCTCTTTGTTTGAGGTCTTCTTTTATGCATATCTTTGATCATGTTTGGTTACTTGTTTGAGAAGGCACTTGTGCCATTGTTTGGGATTACTTCTTTGACTTCATGAGCCATGTTTTAATCATTATAAGTCATGTGGTTACAATTATAGGTCATTGGTATGAGGTTGTTTCATATTTTGTGCACATGTTCAATGTTTGATTTACATGCCTCTTTTGACTTATCTTTTCACTTCTTCTCATCTATGCCTCTTCTTGACTTGTGTTTGGTTTGTGTGTGCCATGCCATATCTCTTCTTTGCATCTCATTTGATGTATGTTTCTGACCTTGGAGTTTTGTATTCATGTCATATGTTATTCATGTTGCATCTTGCATACTTTAACATGTTTCATTTATATGCTTCTTTCTTCTTCTTATATGGTTTTTAATGCTTGGATAATTGCTTGTATGCCTTATGTTACACTTGTATAACATGTTTAGGCACATGTTTAGGTCATCCACATTCTGACTTGGATTTTATTTGAAGCATTCTTGCATGATCACCTTGCATATCCACTCATTCTTTTTCTATTCCTTCTTTGATGACTTTCTTGGATGTTTTGCCACTTGTTTGCATTCTCTTTGCTTGAGTTTGTTTGGTAAACATTATGGGTCACCCTTAAGGTGTACATTCTGACTTGGATGAGTTTCATTTGGTTTGTAATCATTTCTCTTTGGGTTGTGATTTGTTTGGGTTTCATTTGTCTTATTGTTGCTTATGTATGTTTTTGCTAACCATGTAGGGGCTAATGGTAAGTGAATGGGATGTGGATAGTCATCCATATTGTAACTTCTCCTTTCTCTTTTAAGCTTTCATACTTGTGTTTGCTATAGCATTTAAGATGCTCCTTTCTTCTCTCTCACTCTTTCTCATCCCATGGATCTCAAGACTTGATTAAGTCTTGGATTCTTTTCCCTTTAGAGCTACCTAGTCCAACTTAATTTTTGATTAAGCTTGGAGTAGGATTAGCATTAGGCTTTAGGTAGTCGTCTTTCCTAAGCCTCAATAACCATAGGTTACCCATGCATGATAACATTAGGACTCTTAGTTCCCCTTAGAGTTTCCTTTGTGTCTTCTCTCTTCTCATCTCAAAACTTCTTCAAGCCACGTAATAAAAGTTAACGTGTATTGCGCTCGAGCCTTAAGCGTGGGAAGTGGGGAATGAGGGGTTTCCCTTCACTCTTCTAGGGTACCTAGTGTACGTCCTGTTGGGGACGATACGCGAAGTATTCGTTCCTATGTCATAGACTTTGGTTCAATGCAAGTTATGAACTAACTTAAAACACTTCTGTCTAAAAAACACAAAACCAATTCAAATATTTTTGTCCTACGGGATTGTTAGGTTTCAAACTTCTTTTTTCAGAAAAGAGCTCGTCTCTCACGTAAAAAATACTTACCCATCCGTGGTCGTACCCACGAACTACATTAGCTCTGATTCCTCTCTCTCGTCCGATTGAGGATATGTAGGCACAAGACAGCGATTGTCTTGGCGAGCAACCTTCCCCCACAGTTCCCGTCTGAACTACGTTGACTCTAACTTTCCCATTACACTGAGGGAGTACGTAGGCCTAGGACAACGATAACTTCATATCGAGTCATTTCCTTTTTTTTTTCTTTTCTTCTTCGTTTCTCCGTTCTTTCCGTTCTCGTTTCTTCTCCGGTCCAGTAGCAGTGGAGCTCCAGACGACGACACCCTTTGATGCAGACAACAAGTGTGGATCCCATCGAGTACGATGGACGTGTTGGGTGCTAACACCTTCCCTTCGCGTAACCGACTTCCGTACCCTTTTCTCTTGGTCGTGAGACCATGTTCTTTCCCTTCCTTCAGGTTTATGCAGTGTTTCCTTTCCCTCTCTCGGGATAAATACACATTGCTGGCGACTCTGTGTTTTCCGCGCCACTCTCGCGTTTGTACCGTTGGATGCGAATCTTTCGAGAGCGACAACTGGCGACTCTGCTGGGGACAGGTTGACCTCTCGCTGGTCCATCCCCTTTTGCGAGTCGATCCTAGCGCTTATCTGTTTTATTTTATTGGGTGTTTCTTTGTGGCGCTTTGCTTTGTTGCACATTACTGTATTATTGTATTGTTGCTTTACTGCTTTACTGTTTTTACCGCATTTTATTGCATTTCATTTTATTACTGTTATGCTGGACTGTGCTGCGCTGTGCTGGTTTTCTGTTTGGCAGGTTGGGGGGTTCTGAGAGATGAGCCCACTACCCAAGCTCGAGCATACCCATAGGTTTTAGTGTGGGTAGGCGTGACGCTCCCGTGGTGTTGGCCATGTGCGGGTGATCACGATCCCTATAATCAGACGAGGTTCTATCAGGAGCTTTCTGCTACTGTATATTGATACAGGCTAGTAGTTATTCTCTTGAGGAATTGTCGACTCTGATGACCATTCCCGAGGACTCAGTAACGGCACTCCTCCCGAGATGTGACAATGGCAGACCACATTCTGTGGCAAATCCATTGCACATTCTCGATCCGAGGACCCAATGCTGGGAACTTGCTATAGGATTTCCTTTTGAGGTGAATCAGCGGACGACCTCTTTGATCGGCGATGGCATTGTATCCTTCGGGCTGAATGTGCTATTGCTTCTCAAACCTCCGAAGCTGAGGATCTTTCGTTTTGGTGAATCAGTTGAGGCCTCCTCGATTGATGATGATGCTAAACCAGAAATGGTGAACGTATCATCATTTCTCGACCTGAGAGCCCGGGATATTGAGGATCTTAGTACCCACACATGAGAGGGATGGGTGTTTGCAGGTTTGTAGGTGACCGTGACCTTCAACCTACCTGATTTTCTATTTTTTATCCCTATGGTGGTTGTTGTTCTGGGTTTTGGTACAAAGCCTTGATTTGTTCAGTCAGCGCAGTGCAGCCAGTTTGTGTGGATACCTTGATCCCACGCTTCGCATTGCATTCCATTTTTTTGACATTCATGTTTGTGCATTTTCAGGTAGTATCTAGTCTTTGATTCCAGTTAGAGGGCGTTCATAGGGATGGACACTAAGAGGGGTAAGAAGCACATCATCGTCTACAAGTTCCCGAAGATCACTCTTGGTCTGTTGAACAGTCTACAGAGTATAGCTAGTCTAGAAGTTTTGGGAGCCTTTGAAGAGAAGTATGGTTGGATACTATCCCTGGTTCGGAGTCTCAGTGAATATGAATACAATGGGCTACACACCTTGATGCAGTTTTATGATCCTTCCTTGAGGTGCTTTGTGATGCAAGATTATGTGTTGGTTCCTACCCTGGAGGAATACTCCAACATTTTGAGGATTCTTGTCAAAGAAGGTGTTCCTTTCTATGGTTCCCAAGGAGATTGTGATTTCCAAGCAGTGGCTGAGGCTATTTATTTGAATAGATCTACAGTGGAAGCTGGCTTTTCTAAGAAGGGAAAATCTCGAGGCTATCACTTGGAGTACTTGGTGAAGAGGGCTCAAGAAGAAGCTAAGGAAAAGAGGTGGATGGCTTTCAATGCAATATTGGCTCTGTGTATATATGGCATTGTGTTATTCCCTAATGAGTCTGATTTCGTCGATACGGATGCTATTTAGATATTTACAGCTCAGAATCCGGTGCCGACTTTGTTAGGTGATCTCCACTATGCTCTATACAACAGGAATGAGAAAAGACGAGGTGGGTGGTTTGTTGTTACGCATCTCTCTTTTACAAGTGGTTTGCCAAACGTTTACCTCAATCAGGTGCTTTTGTGGATTCAAAGACTTCTTTAGAGTGGAGTAAGCATCTAATGGGCTTAGCTGCTAAGGATATTCTTTGGGTGGATAAGGGATTATTGGGGACTGATATTTTGCATAGCTGTGGCAAGTATCCTAATGTACCTTTGATCGGAAGAAAAGGAGGTATTAAATACAACCCGTCTTTGGCTATCAAGCAGTTTGCATACGCCCTAAAAGATCCTCCAGTTGGAAAAGATTTGGAAGAATCTTTGTATTTTCATATGACTGATGGTGTGGCTATTGCACGAGAAGCTTCTCAAGCCTGGCTCAGCAGATAGAAGATAGGTAAAACTGTTTTGGGGAAACCCAATAATCAAGCTTTCGATCCGTATGTTGAATGGGTAAAGAAGAGGGTAGAAGAGTTCTATTTGCCTTTTGACCGGGCGCCTCCCTTATATCCAGAGATTGTGGAAGAGAGACTCACTGTACCACTTGAAGAATTCGACAAGCAGCATAAGTTGGTGTCTGATCTGAGGGTGGAAAACTCTGATATGAGTAGTCAGCTACAGAGTGATCTACAGGACAACTTGGAGTTGAAATGGAAAGTTTAAGACATGACGGCGCATCTAGAAAAAAGAGAGAAGGATTTTATCGACAGGGCTCAGCACTTCAAAAAGGTCAGTATGGCTGCTAAATCGTCAGGCAAAGCTAAAAGGAAAAACAAGAAGCTTTTGACTAAAGCAGAAGACAAGCTTTCCACGTATCAGGATATGTGGAAGGAGGCCAAAATTGAGAATGAAGAGCTGAAAGAAGAGCTTCAGGTAGTGAAAGCAAGGAAAGATCGTTACTTTGCCAAGTGGAAAGAAGCACAAAAGGAAATTGAAGAGCTCAAGCTGCAAGCCGAGGTCAAGAAGTCGAAGCGCGAGGACAACAACGCTGAAGATCAGATTGTTAAATTGAACCAGGAGATTGCAAAAAGGGACAAGTTGATCAAAGGGCTGATTAAACAACTTACACATGCTGACACTGTGAACCTCCTTGAGGAAGTGGAGCTAGTTTGTTTGGAATTGATTTGTAGTTGATTTTGTTGTTTATCTTTTTTGGATTACCATCAGGATTGTTGATGGAATCACCTTTGGTTATGCTTGAATTTGTATGTAAGAACTACTTTGTTTTCAGTAATGGAATATTTGGTTTAATTATCTGTGCTCTGACAGCTCTGGTTTTCAGAAAGGTTTTGTTCCTGTGGTTTGATCCGGTGGTGTTTCTGGGTTTGGATTTATTTTCCGATAGTGTGTCTAATCCCTTGCCCGATTTCTTGGAATGGAATCAAAGCGGACATGTCCTGGAAATGTTCAAATATGTTTGTTTGCATTTTGCATTCGCATTTGCATAATCATAATCATTTTGCATTGCAGGTTATCTTGGTTCCTCTGGTTTTCTTATGCTCTCTCTTTTTTGTCAGTCAGGATTGATCAACCAACTCATCAGTATTCTACCAGGCTTCATCAAAGCAGAGTGATGGACAAAGTTCAGGTAGACATGGCAGCTATGCAAGCTCTCATCGATTAATTCATGGAGATGATGCAGGGTGTGGTGCAAAGTCAGAATGAATTCAGAACTCTGGTTCAGCCTTTGGTGTCATAGGTTGATGAAAATGGTATCTTACATGGTGGTTTTCTTAACCGTGTTATTCCTCCGGGCGGAGGTGGTACTGGTATCAACATTCCTATCACTGGTGCTGGTGGACAGGGTGGTATTCCTTCAGTGGTCGGAGAAGGAAGCACTGTTCAAGTTATCCATGGCCATCGTTTTGATGATCAACAGGATGATGTCTTTTCAGTCAAAAGCTTGGACGTTGATCTTCCCGTGGTCAGTGATGAGAGGATCCGTTTAATTGAGTCTCAATTGAAAGGGGTTGTGAAACAGGATGATTTGGGAATAGATTTGGATGACCTAGGGTTGGTCCCTAATATTGTCATTCCACACAAGATTCAGATTCCTACATGTTGCACCCCAAAATTTGCCCTCCTTACTTTATTACTAACTGGCTTATGTTTCATTGCATTTTTTCATCTCATTTATGCATATCATTGGTTCTTAGCATGGGGTCAAGGTGCCTAAGGCATGTTCAAGAGGAGAAGATATTCTTCAAAGGGTCAAGCAAGCGAGCTCAAGTGGATCACTCTCCTAACTAGTGCATAAATTAGGGTTTTGAAATTCTTGGGTTTATTGCTCCAATGGGCAAGCTCCTTGGGTCTTTATCATCACCAAATGACATATCTTATCTTTGTTGGAGAGGATACACATCATATTCAGAGGAATTTGGATTTGGAGACTGTGCTATTTCCTCCTAGACTGAGGGTACCAAAACTAGGGTTTGCTATAAAGACAGTTTATTTCTGATTTTTTGGGCAAGACGTGGTTCTATGGTATTCCTTGGGTCCCTAAGTACATAGGGATGGGAGTTTGTCCATCAGTTTGGTTCAGGAGAGACTTAATTGATCAGAAGATTGAGAATCAGGTGAATTGGGTAAAAGTCAACAGTGAAAGGAGAAGTCAACTGTGGAATTTTGAGGTCCTTTCCAAGGTTTTCAAGGTCTCACATCCTCATATGGTCATCAAGAGTCAAGTTTCATGCCATTTATCAAGAATCAGGAGTTGGTGCAAAGGTTACTAAATATGGAAATGACCTATAATTTGAAAGTTTCCTTTTTGGGCAAGTTCCTGCACTGCATTCAACTTGACTTTTCATCATCAAAGAAGCTTCAAATGAATCTTTCTCCAACATGAAAGTTGAAGATCTTTTTCTCCTATTTCCAACAAGTACTAGTGGGTCTCCATATCATTTGTAAAACTCAGGTTATGATCAAAAGAAGGCAAAGTGGTTTTTAGGGTTTCATTTTCACAACTTTTGGATTTTGGGACATATGGACCTATGATTAATTCCATTGCTTCATGCCACATTCTAATACCAAAGAACATTCCTTGAGGATTATTTTGGGGCCAAGAATTAAGAAATTCCATGGTTTATTCTTCACTTATTTTCCATTATTTAAAATTGCCAAAATGTTGAAAACTCATTAACCAATACATCTCAAGGCCCAATTCCAATTTGGGTGTGATTAGCAATTCAGATATAAGTGATCCATCATGGAATTATTAAGTGTACACGCATGGAGAGAGGTGTAACTCACATTATGCAATTTTCTAAAAATCACCCAAACTCATTAAACAAAGAATTGCCCAAGCCCAAACCATTATCAGTGAAAAACCCTAGTCTATTTAAACCCATTCATGCACTGGTTAGGGTTCATACACGTGACATTTGGAGAAGTGGAGAACTTGAGCCCTAAAGCTTATCACACTCGTATCTCTCAATCTACAAGGTTTTTTCCAAAGGTTCTTCCATAATATTCTTTCTGGGGATCCACAGAGTAAAAACCAACCATCATTCGCAGCTAAAAGCAAGGATTATGAGTGCATAGCTTCAGGTTAGTCACTTTTTTCATGATCACGAAACTCTCCTTTTAAGTATGCATATTGATGTGTGATGTCTACTGATCATCCTGATATAGTTTTTGTTGATATTGGACGTGTGTATTGCTTGTATCGTGAGTTTGAATTTTTGAGCCCTAACCTTGTTTCGTTCGTTTTTTATTATGCACTTGTTGTTTGCAAATTTGGATTGGATATTATTAACCCTTGCGAAAATCTGGTCAAAATGGTATAGGCCTTTGTGTTTTCTGGGCACTTTTTGAATTTCAGGCACCGTGGGTGGCGACCGGAGCTAGGGCTCCGGAGACCTGGGGAGTTTCCGGCCGATGAGGGGGTCCAACGGAGAAGACATAATCCTAGCCCTTGATTCACTTGATCGTGTAGCCATCCTTGTGCCACGTTTTATTCCTTTTTATTTTTTTTTCTGAATTTTAATTAATGATCACATGTACATTCCCCCACTGTACTAACCGTGTTCCACCAATTATTTTATTTTGTTTTGATTACTTTTATTTATGTTGACCAAACGTGGCACGTTGGATGAATCACAAGGCTGGTAATTTGACAGCACATTAAAAAAGCGTGTGCCTGGCACATGGGCGTCCTATGGTATGCTGATCAATCTCGTGTGTGTGCGTGTTTGGTAAGCTTGGTGTACCTTTTTATCATGACCTCTGATCTTGCATAATAATTGATTTGTTGACTAACTGTAGGATGTCTGATCAATCCAAAGGCCCATGTTCAGTCAACTCGTTGACTGAAGACTATTGTTCTTTTTTATTCTATTTTTTTCGCTTATGGGCTGGAATTACTATCTGCGCCCCTCACCTGAGCCCATTCCAAACTTTCAACGCATTTTATTTACTTTTCACACCCCCTTGCATTTTTCATTTATTTATTTTATCTAGTTATTTTGTTTTCATTTATAATTATTAAAAATAGATTTTTACATTAAAAAATTACTAAAAAAATTCATGCATCATATTTATCATTTTATAAAATTTTAAAAATTTTATTTTTATTTTTATTTTATTTTTTATCATCTAAATTAATTATTTAGTTATTTTCTTTTTGCATTACACATATCATGCATATCTGAATTTGTTTATTTTATTTCTCTGCATCCATAAAATATTTTCAATCTATTCCTTTTGCATTCATTCACCAACATTCTGAGATGCATTAAAATATTTTTCTATCATTTTTAAAACTATTTCATATTGCATTTTGGTCCTTCCCTTTGGCACACTGAACCCTTCTTCTCACCTGAGCTTTGCCCAATTGTTTAAATGGCTAACATCTTGATTTTTTGCAGGAGTTTTTGGTTTTTGGTTTGTCTCTGGTTGAGCAACTTTTATATTTAATTTGGTGATTTTAGAAGTTGTCTTACTATTTGTTTAATGGCTTTTTGCATGAGATTTTCTTATATGCGCATCTTTGATCTTGTCTGATTATCTGTTTGAAAAGGCACTTGTGCCATTGTCTTGGGGGTTGTTTATTTGACTTCTTAATTCATGTTTGGATTGTTATCACTATTATATGCCATTGTTTGGTTTTCGTCTGCCTTAATATTACTTGTGTCTGTTTCACCCTAACCTTTTATGCAGGGACTAAGGTAAGTTATTTGAGGGTGTGGATAATCATCCATATTCATCCTAACTCTTTCCTTCTCTCATCTTTTTTCCTTTGGGTTTAGGTTGTCGTCAAACCTCACTAACCGTAGGTCACCCATGCATGACAACTTTAGGACTCTTAGTTCCCCTTAGAGTTTCCTTTGTGTCTTCTCTCTTCTCATCTCAAACTTCTTGAAAATACTAAATAAGGATAAATTGTATTGCGCACGAGCCTTAAGCGTGGGGAATGAGAAATGAGGGGCTTCCTCTCATCTTTCTAGAGTGCTTAGCGAACGTCCTGTCTTGGGACGATGCGTTAAGTATTCGCCCCTGTGCCCTAGACTTTGGTGCAATGCAACTTAGGAACTAACTTAAGTCACTTCTGTCCTAAAAAATACAAACCAACTTCAAACCTTTTTGTCCTTCGGGATTGTCAAACTAAAGGCTATTTTCAAAAAGGGCATGTTACCCTCCGTCTAAGTCGCAAACAGGCATCGACCCTAACTGCCGGACGTGAGCTTAACGTCACTCATAAAAAACACAAAAAGAACTTGGTCCGAACTACGTTGACTCTGAATTCCCCATTGCACAAAGGGGGTACGTAGGCCTAGGACGTCGACATCCTACCGAGTCTGTCTTTTGTCTTTCCCTCTCCATCTTAGTACAGCCCTAGATGATAGTATAACTCACCCTTAAAATAGACAACAAGCGTGGATCCCATCGAGTACGATGGACGCGTGGGGTGCTAGCACCTTCCCCTCGCGTAACCGACTCCCGAACCCAGGTTATGGTTGCGATGACCATTCCTTTCCCTCTTCCTCAGGTTTATGCGGTGTTCCCTTTCCCTCTCTTGGGATAAATTTACACGGCTGGCGACTCTGTTTTTCCGCGCCACTCTCGCGTTTGTACCTGGATGAAAATCCTGGGAGCGATACTACACTGGAGAAGTACAATGGTTCTACCTGCCCGAGAACTCATATAAAGGCCTATACTAGGAAGATGGCTGCTCATGCTAAGGATGAAAAGTTAATGATGCACTTTTTCTAAGATAGCCTGTCTGGCGCGTCTTTGGAATTATACATGGGGCTAGAAAGTATAGATGTTCGTACCTGGAGAGAGCTAGCTGCAGCTTTTATCAAACGTTACCAGTACAACACAGACATGGTGCCCAACAGAACTCAGCTGTTGAGCATGTTCCAGAAAAGTGATGAGAGTTTCAAGGAATACGCGCAAAGGTGGCGTGAATTGGCGGCTAGGGTACAGCCACCAATGCTGGAAAAAGAGATGTTGGACATGTTTATGGACACACTGCCTAAGCACTATTATGAGAAGTTGTTTCCTTGTTCTCTAGGCAAGTTTGCATATGTGATTGCTATCGGACAGAAGATAGAGGTCGGAATTAAGGCTGGAAAGGTTTCTAGTGGTGACGGATCATCCTCCGGACATAGAAAGAAGTCGTTTGATAATTATAAGAGGAAGGGAGAGGCCAACGCTGTATCATCTTGTCATACCCCAAATTTTGACCACTAAGATTTCCCATCATTGTGAAAATCATCATCACAATATGGGGAAACCATCCTGTCTCATTAGTCTCCCCAAAGATGGGTGAGCATCCACTGCAATCAAATTTAGGGTTTCAAGCCCTCTCAGAGCTCTTAGGCAAATGATCAATCAAGGAAGAACATGATCTTCAACTTGTTTAAACTCTCAAGTAGCTACAAAGGATCAAAAGGACTCCCACTCCAAGGATTAAGCACAAAGCTGCTCCCTTCTAGGTGGATCAAGCCTCAAGATCGCCGGTATCACCAAATTAGGGTTTTGGTCGATCAGGGCCTCCAAAGGGAAATTTTCCTCTGGGCATGAGCCAAGGATCCAAAACACAACCTAATATACTCCATGGAACCTCATGGACCCAACCATCAAGTTAATTTTGCCTCAGGGGATGCATTAATCAAAAATCAGGAATTAGGGTTTCATGACCTAATTCACCCCTAAGTTGACTTTTGGGACAAATCATGAGCCAAGACCTCAAGAGAGGGTTTGAAGGTCTCTAATGAACTATATTGATCCATTTGGAACAATGGATTAATCCAAGAAGTTTGAGCAACAAGTCTCAATTTCATCTGCACCATAATTAGGGTTTCGCGGGAAAAGTCAACTGTAACTTTAACTTTTGCCCTGGACATACTCCCAAGCCCTAGGACATGATTCAATATACCCTATGACACCCATAGAACATGTCCATCAAGTTTGATTTAGGTCAAGGACATGATTTCATAAAGGATTGCACAGTTTGGAATTCATCTGATAAAAAGTCAACTTTGACTTTTTTAGATTTTTCACCAAAATGGATTTTTAACCCTAAAATGATGTTAATGTATGATTTGAATCATCATTCATCAAGAAAAATCAAAGAAAGTGGGATAACTTGTAAAAGGGGTAACCATAGAAACTTAGAAAATTTTCTAAGTTATGAAAAAGTGACACTAATGTGCCAACTTTGGAGGACCATAACTCCTAAACCACAGGGCCATTGTTCCCCATCAAAGCTTGATTTGTAGATCACATTGCCCTCTACAAAAGCTTCATACTGACCTATGTCCAAATTCCTCATGGATTTTGAGTTATGGAGTGATCAAAATCAAGAAAAGTCACTTTGTTCCAACACTTAGTGAAAATTTCACTAAGTCAGATTTTGCCTTGCTTTTTCCCAAATGTAGGGGCAAGTTGCCTTGTTGAAATCTGTCACTTTGGCAAGTTTCCTTGTTGAAATCTGTCAAGGCAAGACAGATTTTTCACTTTTGCTCGATTTGCCAAAATTAGCCAAATCCAAACACTCCTAACCACTTGGACACATCTGAGGATTGAATCTAAATGGGACAATCACTGAGCCAAGCTTCCAAAGTCTTTGGAAGAAGAAATAGCATGTTGAACCTAGAATTGCCAAAATAGGGACAAGACTCTAATTTTGGATTGGAGCATTCAATGGAAGCATCAAGGTGGCATGGACTGAGCCATTCTCAACTGAATTCAGTCAAGACTTATCCAAGACCAAGGGAACCAGCAGCATGTGCCCTAACCTCTAGTCAATGGCTAGAGGAGACTTGGATTTTCATTTGCTAACATTGGCCAAACCTACTCAGCAGTTTCCATTCACTATTCCTTGCAAAACAAACTTGCTCTACTATAAATAGAGCTCAATTATGATCAGTTTAAGTACACCAAAGCCATCAAACAGATGCTTTCCTCAAAATCTCTTCTTTCACTCCAATTTTGCCATCTAAGGCAAGTCACTATCGGGCTTTGAGTTTGAGAGCTTTTCCAATCAAACCAATCACTCACACACCTCATATACATCACATATAAGCTGATCAAACACTTAAACAACAACTGGAACACTGATTTCTCAGAATCACCAGTCAATTGCTCAAGGTTTTAACCAAAATGCAGTTGAGATGCCATGAAGTGATCCAACCAATTTCAATCAAGTCCAAGCATTCAAACACACTCCATAGGGTGTAGGGAAGCTGTTCAGATCATCACCACTCATCTGTAACACCTCCAAATCAAAAATCACATTGCACTTGCTGTCACGACCTAGAGGTAAGCCTAAACTTGGTCATCTCTCAATCTATGCATATTTCCTCGCACAATAATTTTGCCAAATGTTCATAATCATGCATGGAATGTTTCCCCTCAATTAATTGCATTATTTGAATCGTGTATCAAAAATCCCAGCCTTCATGCAAAATCTAGGGTTCTTGAGGATTTTTCGTGATTTCTTGTTATATGTTTAATTTAAATGAAATTAAATACCATATACATGATCGTGAGGTTGAAACGAGTTGATTGGTATGTGGATTACATGATATGATTAAGTATTCAGTGAGATTGGATAGAAAATGCAAATCTGGGCAAAACTGAAAAACGCGCGTGTTCTTTCCTTTGTTCTTGGTGCCATTTTCCAATATTTGAATATTTGAAATTTTGTGATTTTATTTAATTGATTCAAAAATTAATTTCTCTCTGAGTTTTAATGATTTTGAGTTGATTCTTTTTTTAATAATTCACAAAAATGTTAAAATATTTTATTTTAACAAAAAATCCCAAAAAATATTATTTATTTCATATAATTGATATTTTTGCAAAGAATTAATATTTTAATTGTTTTTGACATTTTAAATATTTTTTCCACCTTGATTTTGCAACTTTTAATGCCTTCTAATTATTTTGTAGGTCAATACTTAATTTTTGAAGCATTAATCCAGGATCACAATTTGTTTTCCATATGTTAAACAATTTTGATCATTTTAATTGAATTTTTATTCAATTAAATACATTTTTGAAAACAAATTAGGGTTTTGGATTAATTCAACCCTCATAAATCATTTTTAAAACACTTTGGGCCTCTAATAGAGTGTAAGACCCAACCCTTTGCAAGTACAGCCCATTTTGGGCCTCACTTATTGTATAAGTCCCGTTGTATTTCAAAAAGTTCGACGCGATCGTCATCCGTTGAAAAACAAACACTGGGCCTACCCTCGAGTAGTAAGACCCATTTGTTTTCTTCAAAAAACCATTTTGGGCCTCTATTAGAGTGTAAGACCCAATCCCCTCTTAACCAAAACAAACTTTGGGCCTCACTTATTGTATAATCCCCTCTGCGTTAAAAGGAAACCTCGGCGCGATCGCCATTTCAAACGAAAAATCAACTGGGCCTACCCTCGAGTAGTAAGACCCATTTCTTTTCTTTAAACCTTTTGGGCCTCTTGAGAGAGTGTAAGACCCATCCCTTTGTACAGAAAACCAAATTTTGGGCCTCAGTCACTTCTATAAGTCCCTCTGTATAAATTCAAACAGTGCGCTCACTGATAAAACCCTGGGCCTCTCCTTGAGCTGTAAGCCCTAAATCTTTCTTTTTCAAAGCACTTTCTCCTTTGAATTTGAATTATACTGTTGTTTTCAATCTTTCTTTGTTGAACAACTAACCAAACAACATGGAAGCTCTACAATCGAGTAAGTGGTTATTGCTTTCATTTACCGCTTTCATATACATATAATTGTATTGTGGGGCTGTTTCGCTGTAAGTCTTCTTTCATAAACTCATATCAACTGTGTAATAATAGTATAGATATTTAGAGTTTCCCCGGCAACTACGTCTAGCATTAAGCCCGTTGATCACTCTTAGAAATAGTCTAAACTAGATCCCCACAGGATTACCAGACACATTCTTCCCTCCTCTTGG
Organism: Lathyrus tuberosus; assembly: GCA_022829125.1. Classification (NCBI taxonomy): domain Eukaryota; kingdom Viridiplantae; phylum Streptophyta; class Magnoliopsida; order Fabales; family Fabaceae; genus Lathyrus; species Lathyrus tuberosus. The sequence continues at coordinate 1,192,332 of JALAZF010000024.1, read as the reverse complement.
GGTTAAACAATATGGAGACATGAAAGGTAGCATTCTCTGTGAACCCTTTCATAGACTGTCACTCATAGAAGTTATCAAAGAAACTCTATTCCCCAGAGATGATCTTTTCTCCGTGAATGGCATCTCTTGAGTTTCTTCCAAATTCTCGAACGTTCCTGGCTTGATCTATTCTCAGTGAATGGCATGTCTTGAACTTCTCGGGGTTTGGGGACCCATCGACTTCTTAAAAGCACTTGTCAAGAAACTCTATTCCCCAGAGATGATCTTTTCTCTGTGAATGACATCTCTTGAGTTTCTTCCAAATTTTCAAACTTTCCTGGCTTGATCTATTCTCGGTGAATGGCATGTCTTGAACTTCTCGGGGTTTGGGGACCCACAGGCTTCTTAAAAGCACTTGTCAAGGAACTCTACTCCCCAGAGATGATCTTTTCTCCGTGAATGGCATCTCTTGAGTTTCTTCCAAATTCTCGGACTTTCCTGGCTTGATCTATTCCTCGTGAATAGTCTGTCTTGAATTTCTCGGGGTTTGGGGACCCATCGGCTTCTTAAAAGCATCAGCCTCCTCTTGGGCATTGTACAAGGACCCACAGGCTTCTTAAAAGCACCCTCGCCTCCTCTTGGGCTTAGTACAAGGACCCGTCGGCTTCTTAGAAGTATTCACAGCCTCCTCTTAGGTTTCGTATAATGATTCTTCCTCCGGGAATGATAGCCTCCTCTTGGGCTTCATACAAGGACTGATCGACTTCTTAAAAGTTTCCAGCCTCCTCTTGGGCTTCGTACAAATTGTCCTGACGACCTCCTAGAGGTATAGGAACAGAAATTAATCATCTTAATAGAACAGTCTTTCCAAGAGTCTACTACTGTTTCTCAAAGCACAGTACAAAAGATGAAACTCTAGACTTGGACAGTCTAAGACCCTTGAGTCCCCAAAGATGTTCTCAAGCACCCTTCCAGTAATGAAAAACACCAGTAGACTTGGACAGTCTCAATACCCTTTGGATTTCGCACTTCCTAAAAGAACAGGAAATATCCCTGATCCTCGAATCAAAATCCCTGAGTACGACATTACTCATATAAGAACTGATTTTCTCTTTAAATCAGCATATTGGACCTGTCACTCAACTGAAACAGCACCCTAGCCTCCTCTTGGACTTTGTATAATTATTCTCCCCAGCGGAGCTAACAACTTTTAGCCTCCATCTCGGGCATCGTACGAGATACAAAATCACTCTCTTGTTGAGTATAAAGGACTCTCTTGTTAAGTCAACCCCTTTTAGCCTCTCTCTCGGTCTTTGTACGAAACACATAGTAGCCTCCATCTCGGGCTTCATACGAGATACAAAATCACTCTCTTGTTGAGGATAAAAGATTCCTCTGTAGAGTCAAAACCTTTTAGCCTCCCTCTCGGGCTTTGTACGAGACACATATTAGCCTCCTCTTAGGCTTTGTATAAGAAAACCACTGGTTGACCCGATCAACCTTTTAGCATCAAAGTTGTGCCTCATTCACAATACACAAACGTCAACAACTCCTTCCCCTTCATCTAATCGCTGTAAGCGGCAAACCTCTGGATCATCTACATCCATGCCACTGTCCCTCTTTTAGCATGAGAAATTCCTAAGGAAAGATGGAATTGCTCTAAACTAAGTTAAAGTCTTCTCCTTCAGGTTAAAACCCCCTATAAAGGAAATTATGGCATTGCTAGGATCCGCGTATCCCGGTTAAAGTAATCCTCCTTTACAGTCAGTCACCCAACAATTGTGACAAATAGACCCCTTTAGAGATGACAAATTCTCTCTAAAGACAACACCTTTTTAGCTTCACATCTTGGGCTTCGAACAAGATACAAATAGACCCTTCAGCTTCATATCTTGGGCTTTGAACAAGATACAAACCACCTTTCGCTTCACGTCTTGGGCTTTGAACAAGACACCAAAAACACCCATTTCCTCCCATAGAATAGGAGGAACTACGAACGCTCTGATTTCCCTGTTTCGGAAAAACGGGAATACGTAGGCATAAGATTGAAAGAAAAATCTTAGTGAGCATACTAAACAAAAACCCAAAATCCTATACCTCCCAACAATCGAACGAACGCTATTTTAAAAATAACCTAGGAGAGACCTCAAATCTTTGTAGCGTCTGTAAACCAACAGTTTTGACTGTTTAACCTCAGTATGCAAGCAGGGTTAGTTGGAGACATCTATTTCTCTTCCTTCATCAGCTTCAATAGGATAAAAAATGAATCGAGCTGTAGTACCAGAGCGATTGTGCTTTGCAACCACATCCAAAAATCACTCGCTACACATCTCACAGTGGAAAAGGGAAACAACGTCAAAGCAATAATCAACAAGTAGCATCAGTAACTATCCCAGCAACGTTACCGCCACCACAGCAACAAAGGAATAATACTAATCAGAATAGGCAGCAGGGCCAGTATCAGAACAGACAAAGGAATGCAGAGAGGCATTTTGATCAACCCCTAATGTCGTATGCACAGTTGTTGCAATATTTGTTGCAGTTGCGTCTAATTGAGCTCCATACCCTGGCTCCACTAACCGGGGAACTCCCACGAGGCTACGATTCTAACGCACACTGCAATTTTCATTCTGGTGCTCCAGGGCACACTGTGGATAAGTGTAGGGCATTTCATCACAAAGTGCAAAACCTTGTTGACTCCAAGGCTATCAATATCTCGAATGCTGGGCCCAATGTTATTCAAAACCCTATGCCTGATCATAATGGGCCGAGGGTGAATGCGATAATTGAGGAATGTGAAGCTTTGAATTTGATCATGGATGTTGAGGAGTTGAAGACTCCATTGGCTGTGGTTAAAAATAGGTTGTTGAAGGGTGGCGTCTATCCGGGTTGTGATGAGAACTGCTCTGATTGTTTGACAAAGGTTAATGGTTGTGATTCGTTGAAGATGGGTATTCAGAGTATGATTGATGAGGGCTGCTTACAGTTTGACAGAGGTAATCAGCAAGAAGAGGTTGTTAGTGAGAAGGTTGCCACTATCACCATTCTGTTCAAAATAATTACTATTTCTGGTCCTGCAAGGCCACCTCCAGTTATTATCACAAGGGCTGGACCTATTTCGTATGAAAGTTCTAAGGCTATTCCGTGGAATTACGGTGCAGAGGTGTTTGTCAATGGAGAAAAGCAGGAATTAATGAATACTTCACCAGTGAGTGCTAGTCCTGAAGTCAAAGTTGAGACTGATGCTATAACCAGAAGTGGTAGAGTGCTTACTCCTGTTAATGATCAACCCAGTACTTCTAGGCAAGATAGGGGAAAACAGGCGATGGACGGTTCCGTTCAGACTCCAGTGATTGCTGATTCTACAGTGAAGCCGGTTAATGATGCTTTTTCTGAAAATGTTGAGGAGTTTATGAGACTCATCAGGAAAAGTGATTACAAGATCGTGGACCAGTTACATCAGACCCCGTCCAAGATCTCTATTCTGTCTTTGCTATTGTGCTCTGAAGCTCATAGGAATGCTCTTCTGAAGGTTTTGAATGCAGCCTATGTTCCTCAAGAGATTTCTGTTAACCAGTTAGAAGGGGTTGTAGCGCACGTGAATGCGGGTAATGGCCTGGGTTTTACAGATCTTGACTTGACTCCTGCTGACAGGAATCATAACAATGCCCTGCATATTTTGATTGAATGCCTTGGTTCATTGATGTCACATGTATTAGTTGATACTGGATCATCGTTGAATGTATTGCCCAAGAAAGCATTAATGAAGTTAGATACCAGGGGACTTATTTGTACACCAAGTGACTTGGTGGTGCGAGCTTTTGATGGCTCGAAGAGATCTGTCTTTGGTAAGATTGTGCTTCCGATCAAGGTTGGGCCAGAAATCTTTGATGCAACGTTTTACATTATGGATATTCAGCCAACGTACAGCTGTTTATTGGGTCATCCTTGGATCCATGATGCAGGCGCTGTAACTTCCACTTTGCATCAAAAGCTAAAATACATGGTTGATGGTCATGTAGTGACAGTGTGCGGAGAAGAAGACATAATGATTAGTCAGTTGTCAACCTTCAAATACGTGGAAGTGGATGGTGAAATCCATGATACGTTGTGTCAGGGGTTTGAAAAGGTGAAGGTTTCTGAAGAGGTTGTCCAATCTGAAGCTATAGAGCAGCCTGCAGTGGCAAATCAAACTGAGGTTTCCATGTCTTCGTTTAGAGACGCTAAAGCTGTGGTTGAAGTTGGTAGCTCACAAAGGTGGGGCCAGGTGATTGAAGTTCAGGAAAAGAGGGATACTTATAGATTGGGATACAAGCCTTCTAGGAGAGATGGGGATCCTCCCAAATTCTATAGCCCAGTCTGTTTCACTAGTGCTGGTGTTTTCTTCGACAGGGTTAATGCCATTGAAGAAGAAGGGGACAGTGATTGTGACATGGATAGCTGGATTCGTCCTTGCGTCCCAGGAGAAAGTCTGTGCAACTGGTCTTCCGAGAGAGTCATTCAAGTGATAGGTTTCGAGTAATTGCTTTGTTTTCCTATTTTCTTAATCCTACATTCTGCCCAAGACGTAGTGATTTTGTTTGCAGGGCTTTTAACTGTTGCATGTTTTGCTTTATCATCAATAAAGGACTTTTCACACTCAAATATTTTGATCTCTGTCTTTCTGTTCTTTATGTTTATGCATTAAAAACCCACATCAAAATGGCAATGTGTTTCTTTTGTTGCATACATAATAAAACATACCTCATCAATCATGCAAGTCCTTTTGTTCAGATGACACCGATCATGACTCAGCTATAGCTCGGTATAACTTTGACAATCCAATCTATCAGGCTGAAGAAGAGACTGACGAAGATTGTGAACTTCCCGAAGAGTTGGCCAGATTGTTGAAGTAAGAGGAGAGAGTCATCCTACCTCATCAGGAGGAAATTGAGAGTGTGAATCTGGGAACCGTGGACGCCAGAAAGGAAGTAAGAGTAGGGGCTGCTTTGGAAGACAGTGTCAAGGGAAGATTGATTGAAATGCTCTGAGAGTATGTGGACATCTTCGCCTGGTCTTACCAAGACATGCCTGGGCTCGATACTGATATTGTTGTACACTGGCTACCACTTAAAGAAGGTTGTGCTCCGGTCAAGCAAAAGTTGAGAAGAACTAAACCGGAGATGTCTGTCAAAGTCAAGGAAGAGGTTCAGAAACAACTAGATGTCGGTTTTCTTGCCGTAACAAATTATCCTCCATGGGTTGCTAACATCGTGCTTGTACCTAAGAAGGATGGGAAGGTCAGGATGTGTTTTGATTACAGGGATTTGAATAGAGCAAGCCCAAAGGATGATTTCCCGCTCCCTCACATTGACGTGTTAGTTAACAGTACTGCTCAGTATTCTGTGTTTTCCTTCATGGATGGCTTCTCTGGGTACAACCAAATCAAGATGGCCCCAGAGGACATGGAGAAGACAACATTCATAACACCGTGGGGAACTTTCTACTACAAAGTGATGCCCTTTGGATTGAAAAATGCAGGGGCAACCTACCAGCGGGCGATGGTGACTCTCTTTCATGATATGATTCATAAAGAGATTGAAGTCTATGTTGATGACATGATTGCGAAGTCACAAACGGAAGAAGAACATTTGGTGAATCTTCAGAAGTTATTTGAAAGATTGAGAAAATTTAGACTGAGGTTGAATCCAAACAAGTGCACCTTCGGGGTGAGATCAGGAAAATTGTTGGGGTTTATTGTTAGTGAAAAAGGTATTGAGGTTGATCTTGCAAAGGTAAAAGCCATACAAGAAATGCCTATGCCGAAAACAGAAAAAGAGGTTCGTGGTTTCTAGGGGAGATTAAACTATATTGCTAGGTTCATCTCGCATCTCACAGCCACGTGTGAACCAATCTTTAAGTTGTTAACAAAAGATCAAGCGGTCAGGTGGAATGAAAATTGTCAAAAGGCGTTTGAAAAGATAAAAGAATACTTGCAGGAACCTCCGGTCCTTATGCCACCAGTACCAGGAAGGCCTTTGATTATGTATCTCACTGTTCTTGAGAATTCAATGGGTTGTGTGCTCGGTCAACAAGACGAGTTAGGTAGAAAAGAGCACGCCATCTACTACTTGAGTAAAAAGTTTACTGATTGTGAGTCAAGGTACTCGATGCTGGAGAAAACATGTTGTGCACTCGCTTGGGCCGCTAAGCGTTTGAGGCAATATATGTTAAACCATACAACCCTTTTGATTTCGAAGATAGATCCGATCAAGTATGTGTTTGAGAAGCAAGCACTTTCAGGTAGAATAGCCCGTTGGCAGATGGTTTTGACAGAATACGATATTCAGTATGTTCCCAAAAGGCCATTTAGGGAAGTGTTTTGTCAGAATATCTTGCCGAACAACCAATTAAGGATTATCAACCGATGAAGTTTGAATTTCTAGACGAGCATATCATGTATCTGAAGATGAAGGATTGTGAAGAACCTTTTCCTGATGAAGGACCTGAGATTGGATCTCAGTGGAAGATGGTTTTTGATGGAGCTGTTAATTCATATGGTAACGGAATCGGGGCAATCATTACGACTCCACAGGGTTCTCATATACCCTTCACTGCCCGGTTAGCGTTCATATGCACCAACAATGAGGCAGAGTATGAGGCATGCATCATGGGGTTAGAAGAAGCAATTGATTTGAGAATCAAGAACCTCGATGTTTATGGTGATTCTGCGTTGGTGGTTAATCAGATTACAGGTGAATGGGAGACTCGTCAAGTAAATTTTGTTACATATAACAACTATGCCAGAAGGTTGTTACCTTTCTTTGACAGAGTGGAATTCCATCACATTCCCCGGATAGAGAATCAGATGGCTGATGCGTTGGCAACGTTGTCATCAATGTATCAAGTGAATCGTGGGAATGAAACTCCTTCAATCAGAATCATGCGCTTGGACAGGCCTAATTTTGTATTTGCAGTTGAAGGGGTATCAGATGGCAAGCCTTGGTATCATGACATCAAAGTCTTTTTGAAGAGTCAGGAATACCCAGCTGGGGCATCTTCCAAGGATAAAAAGACATTGAGGAGGTTATCAGGGAACTTCTTCTTGAACAAAGACGATGTGTTATACAAGAGAAACTTTGACATGGTCTTGCTACATTGTGTTGATGAACACGAGGCAGGCCTGTTAATGGAAGAAGTTCACGAAGGTTCATTCGGTACTCATGCCAATGGGCATGCTATGGCAAGAAAATTGTTGAGAGTGGGGTATTACTGGATGACTATGGAGTCTGATTGTTTTAAATACGCCCGGCTGAATGAATTGAACCTCATTGAAGAGAAGAGATTGAAAGCCATTGCGCATGGCCGGTTATATCAGATCAGGATGAAGAAAGCCTTTGATCAGAAAGTGCGTCCTCGGTGTTTTCAAACTGGTGAATTAGTTCTGAAAAGGATCACTCCTCCTCAAACAGATCACAGGGGCAAGTGGACTCCAAATTACGAAGGGCCATATGTAGTAAGACAGGTTTTCTCTGGTGGAGCCTTATTACTTTCAACTATGGATGGCGAAGATTTTACGTCCCCTGTGAACGCGGATGTAGTCAAAAAATACTTTGCATAAAAGAGACCCGCTGAACATAAAAAGAAGGTTCAGGCAAAAATGGGGCATCCTGGCGAACCATAAAAAGAAAAGGTTCGGGCAAAAATTAGAGATAAAAGAAAAAAGAAATAAACCCGCAAGGTTGAAAACCTGAAAAGGCAACTTTGGCAAAAATGGGTATCCCGGTGGATTGAAAACCCGAAAAGGGCGATCCAGGCAAAAGTTAGGGATTTAAAAGCAAAGATTACGATCCGCGTTCGATATGTGATCACTGTTCATGCGTGGAAAATTCGAAGGAAAGGAATCAGTCCAGTCAGTCATCTTCAAAGGCCAAAGTATCTGCGGATAGACAAGTCATATGGGTTATAGTTTAGTCGAGTCATAGTGGATGTCTGTTCCCCACATTGCCGACATTTGTATTTTCTTTTGCTTTTTGCGCAATTACCTCTTTCCAGGAATTGCTTCCAAATGTAAATGCATATTTACAGGCCAATTCATTCAATAAAGTTTGCATTTCAGTCAAAGAGCTTTCGTTTTTGTTTTACCTATTTTGTTTGTGAAAATGTCCGATATTTTTGATAAACATTACATGCTAAATGTTAAGCTCTGTGAAACAAGTTGGAAAACAGTGGCAATTGCTTATGCGACAGTCACTATGATGATAATCAAAGTAATCATTTTTGCACGTAGACCTTTCTGTTGGTTTTGCAGGATTGCAGGTGTATCTCCCTAGTAGCACTCTCCCCAGTAGAGTTGATCTCTCCAACTTTGAAGCCTGATCGTCCTCAGTAGTTTATTACTCTTCCCCATCAGAGTATCAAGGATCGTCTTCCTCAATAGAGTATAAAGAGGTAATTCCCCGAGCGGAGTCGTTAAGAATCGTCTCTTTCAGCAGGATATAAGAGGTTTCCCCCAGCCAGAGTTGTGATTTGGCTCACCTTTCTTTAGCAGGCGGTGTTTCCCCACGGAGTTTGGGGCAGTCGTTCTCTTTCCTCAGCTAGTCAGGAAACAGTGTGTTTATCCCCTAGCAGAGTGGATGTTGACAACTACTTTTTTCTCTCCCAAGCGAAGTCGTTGAGGATCGTCTTTCTCAGGAAAGTACAGAGGATTGCATACCCAGCCGAAGTCGTGTTTAGATTATTATTCCCCAGCAAGCATTCAGAAGTTGATTGCTCTAAGATGGATGTTGCGGTATCTCGAGCAGGAAGTTCGTGGACAAAGATGTTATTATCCCCGCAGAGTCCTGGTGTCTACTTTCCTTAGTTGGTCAGAAAGTATAGTCTCAGCGACAACGGCTTGATCTAATCCCCAGCAGGGTGAGGGTAGAGTTATTTCCCTAGCAGCAGATTAAGCTCATATCCCCAAGCAGAGTCTGGTGATGAGTGGTATCCCCAGCAGGCCTTAAGTCCAATCGTTTTTGGCAGGCGTCACATCCAAGTGCTGAAATAGTTGGACATCCCCAGCGGAGGAGTTTCTATCTTCAGTATTCATCTCCCTCCCCAGATGAGTGGTATTCTCTCGGAGTTTCATCCATCTCCAGCAGAGTTGTTGATCTTGATATTCCCCAACTATGTGGGTATTCTATCGGAGTTTTGTCCATCTCCCGCAGAATTGGTGATTGGGATCTTCCCTAGTGTTATACCCCAAATTTTGACCACTAAGATTTCCCATCATTGTGAAAATCATCATCACAATATGGGGAAACCATCCTGTGTCATTAGTCTCCCCAAAGATGGGTGAGCATCCACTGCAATCAAATTTAGGGTTTCAAGCCCTCTCAGAGCTCTTAGGAAAAGGATCAATCAAGGAAGGACACGATCTTCAACTTGTTTAAACTCTCAAGTAGCTACAAAGGATCAAAAGGACTCCCACTCCAAGGATTAAGCACAAAGCTGCTCCCTTCTAGGTGGATCAAGCCTCAAGATCGCCGGTATCACCAAATTAGGGTTTTGGTCGATCAGGGCCTCCAAAGGGAAATTTTCCTCTGGGCATGAGCCAAGGATCCAAAACACAACCTAATATACTCCATGGAACCTCATGGACCCAACCATCAAGTCAATTTTTCCTCAGGGGATGCATTCATCAAAAATCAGGAATTAGGGTTTCTTAACCTAATTCACCCCTAAGTTGACTTTTGGGACAAATCATGAGCCAAAACCTCAAGAGAGGGTTTGAGGGTCTCTAATGAACTATATTGATCCATTTGGAACAATGGATTAATCCAAGAAGTTTGAGCAACAAGTCTCAATTTCATCTGCACCACAATTAGGGTTTCGCGGGAAAAGTCAACTGTAACTTTGACTTTTGACCTGGACATGCTCCCAAGCCCTAGGACATGATTCAATAGACCCTATGACACCCATAGAACATGTCCATCAAGTTTGATTTAGGTCAAGGACATGATTTCATAAAGGATTGCACAGTTTGGAATTCATCTGATAAAAAGTCAACTGTGCACAGAAGTCAACTTTGACTTTTTGAGATTTTTCACCAAAATGGATTTTTAACCTTAAAATGATGTTAATGTATGATTTGAATCATCATTCATCAAGAAAAATCAAAGAAAGTGGGATAACTTGTAAAAGGGGTAACCATAGAAACTTAGAAAATTTTCTAAGTTATGAAAAAGTGACACCAATGTGCCAACTTTGGAGGACCATAACTCCTAAACCACAAGCCCATTGTTCCCCATTCAAAGCTTGATTTGTAGATCACATTACCCTCTACAAAAGCTTCATACTGACCTATGTCCAAATTCCTCATGGATTTTGGGTTATGGAGTGATCAAAATCAAGAAAAGTCACTTTGTTCCAACACTTAGTGAAAATTTCACTAAGTCAGATTTTGCCTTACTTTTTTCCAAATGTAGGGGGATTTTTCACTTGGATTCAAAAGAGATCAAAACCAAACATGTTCAAACAGTTGTTGTATCATGTAAGGGCTTTCCAAAATGGCCAAGAACATTACCAAATTCAATTTGAGTCATGAGATATGACATTGGCAAGTTGCCTTGTTGTAATCTGTCAAGGCAAGACAGATTTTGCACTTTTGCTCGATTTGCCAAAATCAGCCAAATCCAAACACTCCTATCCACTTGGACACATCTGTGGATTGAATCTAAAGGGGACAATCACTGAGCCAAGCCTCCAAAGTCTTTGGAACAAGAAATAGCATGTTGAACCTAGAATTGCCAAAATAGGGACAAGACTCCAATTTTGGATTGGGGCATTCAATGGAAGCATCAAGGTGGCATTGACTGAGCCATTCTCAACTGAATTCAGTCAAGACTTATCCAAGACCAAGGGAACCAGCAGCCTGTGCCCTAACCTCTAGTCAATGGCTAGAGGAGACTTGGATTTTCATTTGCCAACATTGGCCAAACCTACTCAGCAGTTGCCATTCACTATTCCTTGCAAAACAAACTTGCTCTACTATAAATAGAGCTCAATTGTGATCAGTTTAAGTACACCAAAGCCATCAAACAGATGCTTTCCTCAAAATCTCTTCTTTCACTCCAATTTTGCCTTCTAAGGCAAGTCACTATCGGGTTTTGAGTTTGAGAGCTTTTCCAATCAAACCAACCACTCACACACCTCATATACATCACATATGAGCTGATCAAACACTTAAACAACAACTGGAACACTGATTTCTCAGAATCACCAGTCAATTGCTCAAGGTTTTAACCAAAATGCAGTTGAGATGCCATTAAGTGATCCAGCCAATTTCAATCAAGTCCAAGCATTCAAACACACTCCATAAGGTGTAGGGAAGCTGTTCAGATCATCACCACTCATCTGTAACACCTCCAAATCAGAAATCAATTTGCTCTTGCTGTCACGACCAAGAGGTAAGCCTAAACTTGGTCATCTCTCAATCTATACATATTTCCTCGCACAATAATTTTTCCAAATGTTCATAATCATGCATGGAATGTTTCCCCTCAATTAATTGCATTATTTGAATCGTGTATCAAAAATCCCAGCCTTCAAGCAAAACCTAGGGTTCTTGAGGATTTTTCGTGATTTCTTGTTATATGTTTAATTTAGATGAAATTAAATGCCATAGACATGATCGTGAGGTTGAAACGAGTTGATTGGTATGTGGGTTGCATGATATGATCAAGTATTCAGTGAGATTGGAGAGAAAATGCAAATCTGGGCAAAACTGAAAAATGCGCGTGTTCTTACCTTTGTTCTTGGCGCCATTTTCCAATATTTGAATATTTGAATTTTGTGATTTTATTTAATTGATTCAAAAATTAATTTCTCTATGAGTTTTAATGATTTTGAGTTGATCTTTTTTAAATAATTCACAAAAATGTTAAAATATTTTATTTTAACGAAAAATCCCAAAAATATTATTTATTTCATATAATTGATATTTTTGCAAAGAATTAATATTTTAATTGTTTTTTGAAATTTTAAATATTTTTTCCACATTGATTTTGCAACTTTTAACGCCTTCTAATTATTTTGTAGGTCAATACTTAATTTTTGAAGCATTAATCCAAGATCACAATTTGTTTTCCATATGTTAAACAATTTTGATCATTTTAATTGAATTTTTATTCAATTAAATATATTTTTGAAAACAAATTAGGGTTTTGGATTAATTCAACCCTCATAAATCATTTTCAAAACACTTTTGGGCCTCTAATAGAGTGTAAGACCCAACCCCCTTGTACAGAAAACATTTTGGGCCTCATTCGTTGTATATGTCCCTCTGTACATTTTCAAATAAACGACGTGATTGTCGCCTTTTAAAAAAATCAACTGGGCCTCTCCTCGAGCTATAAGACCCATTCAAAACTCTTTGGGCCTCTATTAGAGTGTAAGACCCAATCCCCTTTTAACTAAAACCTTTTGGGCCTCAATTATTGTATAAGTCCCTCTGCGTTAAAAGAAAACCTCAGCACGATCGCCAATTCAAAAACACTCCGGGCCTACCTTCGAGTAGTAAGACCCATTTCTTTTCTTTAAACCTTTTGGGCCTCTTGAGAGAGTGTAAGACCCATCCCTTTGTATAGAAAACCAAATTTTGGGCCTCAGTCACTTGTATAAGTCCCTCTGTACAAATTCAAACAGTGCGCTCACTGATAAAACCCTGGGCCTCTCCTTGAGCTGTAAGCCCCAAATCTTTCTTTTTCAAAGCACTTTCTCCTTTAATTTTGAAATATATTGTTGTTTTCAATCTTTCTTTGTTGAACAACTAACCAAACAGCATGGAAGCTCTACAACCGAGTAAGTGGTTATTGCTTTTATTTACCGTTTTCATATATACATATAACTGTATTGTGGGACTGTTTTGCTGTAAGTCTTCTTTCATAAACTCATATCAACTGTGTAATAATAGTATAGATATTTAGAGTTTCCCCGGCAACTACGTCTAGCATTAAGCCCGCTGATCACTCTTAAATAGTCTAAACTAGATCCCCATAGGATTACCAGACACAGTCTTCCCTCCTCTTGGGGTTAAACAATATGGAGACATGAAAGGCAGCATTCTCTGTGAACCCTTTCATAGACTGTCACTCATAGAAGTTGTCAAAGAAACTCTATTCCCCAGAGATGATCTTTTCTCCGTGAATGGCATTTCTTGAGTTTCTTCCAAATTCTCGGACTTTCCTAGCTTGATCTATTCTCGGTGAATGGTATGTCTTGAATTTCTCGGGGTTTGGGGACCCATCGGCTTCTTAAAAGCACTTGTCAAGAAACTCTACTCCCCAGAGATGATCTTTTCTCCGTGAATGGCATCTCTTGAGTTTCTTCCAAATTCTTGGACTTTCCTGGCTTGATCTATTCCTCGTGAATAGCCTGTCTTGAATTTCTCGGGGTTTGGGGACCCATCGGCTTCTTAAAAGCAATCGGCCTCCTCTTGGGCATTATACAAGGACCCACAGGCTTCCTAAAGCATCCCCACCTCCTCTTGGGCTTAGTACAAGGACCCGTCGGCTTCTTAGAAGTATTCATAGCCTCCTCTTAGGCTTCGTATAATGATTCTTCCTCCGGGAATGATAGCCTCCTCTTGGGCTTCGTACAAGGACCGATCGGCTTCTTAAAACCTTTCAGCCTCCTCCTGGGCTTTGTACAAATTGTCCCGACGACCTCCTAGAGGTATAGGAACAGAAATTAGTCATCTTAATAGAACAGTCTTTCCAAGAGTCTACTACTGTTTCTCAAAGCACAGTACAAAAGATGAAACTCTAGACCTGGACAGTCTAAGACCCTTGAGTCCCCAAAGACGTTCTCAAGCACCCTTCCAGTAAGGAAAAACACCAGTAGACTTGGACAGTCTCAATACCCTTTAGATTTCCTACTTCCTAAAAGAATAGGAAATTTCCTTGATCCTCAAATCAAAATCCCTGAGTACGACATTACTCACAATCCACAATCCACAAGAGTTTTTCCAAAACTTCTTTCACAATCTGAACCATTGGGATCCATAGAGCACGAAGCAACCATCATTTGAAGCTAACAGCAAGGATACGTGTTGCATAATCTCAGGTTAGTGATACTTTGCATGATCTTAAATCTCCTTTTTTTGATGTGCACAATGATCTTTGATATCCACTGATGATTCTGATGTGCTTTGTTCTGAGTTTGGACGTGTGGTTTGGGTGTTTCGTGAGTTTTAAGTTTTGGGTTCAAACTTGTTTTCATTCGATTCGCCTTGTACGTTGTTTGTTTGTGGAAAATAGCATGATATTATTAATCCTCGTGTTTTTGTGGTCAATTTGGTGTACCCATACGTGATTTCTGGGGATTTTGGGGTAATGGTCACCGGAGATGACGCCGGAGCCCTATTTTTCCGGCCAGCTAGGGTTTGTGCGAGGAAGACGAAGTCTGAGCCGTTGATTGGCTTGATCCATTGGTCCACGTTATGCCATGTTTCTTTAATTTTGTTTTTATTTTAATGTTTGCGTGTTGGTCACCCATGCGTATTATCATGTGCCACCAGATCATGACCATTGATCTTGATAAATTTTGGTTTTGTTGATTTAATGTGCGACGTCTGATGCATCTGATGGTTGGATTATTGACAACGCATTAAAATGTGCGCGTGCATGTCATGTGATTTCTTTGGTGTTCAGAATGTTCGTGTGTGTGCGTGTTCATTTAACTATTGTGTGCATGTGAATCTGAGCTGTTAATCATGATTACTTGTTATTTTCATTTGACTGATGATACGCGTTGGATCAATCGTGCGGTTTTGATTCAATCTGAGGTTTGACTGATTCCATTGTTCCTCATTGACTTCGCTGTTGGACTTTTGTGCTTTGGGCTTTGCTATTTGCACCCTTCTTTTCAGCCCATCTTCCATTTTCAACGTATTTTTGTTTCTATTCATACCCCCATGCATATTTCAATTCCTTTTATTTTATTTAATTGCATTATTTTCTTTTTTAATTCTTAAAAATAGATACTTGCATTAAAAAATTACAAGAAAATTCATGGATCACATTTAGCATTTTGTAAAATTTTACCAAATTTTATTTTATTATTTTATTTTATTTTTACCATCTGAATTAATTATTTGGTTGATTTCTTTTGAGTTTATTCCATACATGCATACTCTAACTTGTTTATTTTATTTCTCATCATCCATAAAACCTTTTGAGTTAATTCTTTTTGCATTGTTTCACCAATACATTGAATTGCATTAAAACATTTTTCTCTCATTTTTAAAATCATTTCATATTGCATTTTAGTCCATTTATTTTGCATGCTAGTTCATAATTCTCATTTGAATTTGTATAATTGTTTGAGTGACTTATCTTGTGAATTTTAGCATGAATTTTTAACATGTTGTTTGCCACTGGTTGAGGTGTGTTAGGTTTCAATTTGGTAATTTTAGAAGATGCTTTGCTAATTGTTTGATTGCTTTTGTTTGAGGTTTTCTTGTATGCACATCTTTGATCATGTCTGATTACTTGTTTGAGAAGGCACTTGTGCCATCATTTGGGATTATTTCTTTGACTTCATAAATCATGTTTAAATCATTATAGATCACTTGATTATAATCATAGGTCATTGGTGTGAGTTTGTTGCCTACTTTGTGCATATGTTCAATGTTTGATTTACATGCCTCTTTGTGTTTCATATTCTCACTTCTTCTCATTTGTGTCTCTTCATGATTTATGTTTGGTTTATGTATGCTATGCCATATCATTCATTTGCATTTCATTTGATGTGTCTTTATGACTTTGGAGCTTTGCATTCATATCATATGTAATTCATGTTTCATCTTGCATACTTGAACATGTTTCACCTATATGCTTCCTTCTTCTTCTATTCATGTTCGATGCTTGGATATCTGTTTGCATGCCTCATGTGACACTTGTATAACATGTTTAGGCACATGTTTAGGTCATCCACATTCTAACTTGGATATTATTTGAATCATTCTTGCATAATCACCTTGCATACCCACTCTTCCTTCTTCAATTCCTTTTTTGATAACTTTCTTGTTTGTTTTGCCACTGGTTTGTATTCTATTTGCTTGATTTTGTTTGGTAAACATTGTGGGTCACCTCTAAGGTGTATATTCTGACTTGGATGAGTTTCATTTGGTTTGTAACCATTTCACTTTGGTTTATGACTTGCTTGGGGTTTCATTTGTCTTATAGTTACTTATGTCTGTTTTGTACTAACCTTTTATGCAGAGGCTGAGGTAAGTTATTTGAGGGTGTGGATAGTTATCCATGCTCACTCTCATTCTTTCTTTCTCTCATCTTTTCTTTTCTTTTCTTTAGGCATAGGTTGTTGTCAAACCTCCCCTTAGGGCCATCTTTGCATGATAACATTAGGATAGATTCTCCCCGTAGTGTTTTTCTTTTCTCTTGAGTCCCTCTTCTCATCTCATAACATCTATAAGATACTTAATAAGGTCAACTTGCCTTACACACAAGCCTTAAACATAGGAAATGAAGATTGAGGGGTCCCCATTTTCTCTTCTAGAGTGTTGAGCATACGTCCCATTGGAGGCGACCATGCGACGCATTCGTTCCCGTGTCATAGACTTCGGTTCAAGTTGAGTTATGAACTAATTCAAGTCACTTCTGTCCTAAAAAATACAAACAAATCTCAAACCTTTTTGTCCTGCGGGTTTGTCAAACTAAAGGCTATTTTCAAAAAGGGCACGTTACTTTCCGTCTGAGTCGCAAACAGGCATCGACCCTAACTGCCGGACGCGAACTTAACGTCGCTCATAAAAAACACAAAAAGAACTTGGTCCGAACTACGTTGACTCTGAATTCCCCATTGCACAAAGGGGGTACGTAGGCCTAGGACGACGACGTCCTACCGATTCTGTCTTTATTTTTCCCTTCCCCGTTTTAGTACAACCATAGGTGTTAGGATAACTCACCCTTAGATTAGACAACAAGCGTGGATCCCATCGAGTACGATGGACACGTGGGGTGCTAACACCTTCCCCTCGTGTAACCGACCCCCGAACCCAGACTATGGTTGTGATGACCATTCCTTTCCCTCTTCCTCAAGTTTATGCGGTGTTCCCTTTCCCTCTCTTGGGATAAATTTACACAGCTGGCGACTCTGCTGGGGACTCTGGTTGACCTATGCTGGTTCATCCCTAAGCGAGTCAATCCTAGTGCTTGCTTGTCTTTGTTCTCTTTGGGTGTTTTTGTTTTTTGTTTTGCTTTATTTGTTGTATTTTATTTTTGACCGCATTTACTGCATTGCATATTACTATCATCTGCTGCACTGTTCTTCTGTTTGGCAGGTTAGGGGTTCCGAGAGATAAGCCCAACACCCAGGCTTGAGTGTACACGTAGGATTAGCGTGGAAAGTAGTGTGACTTGTGTGGCATTTGGCCATACGTAGTATACATGAAAACTCCACATCCAGACGAGGTTTTCCTTGGTAATGTTCTATCCTGCGCATTGGTGCAGATGATGGAATGTAACCGGGAAAACTGTCGACTCTGGTGACCATTCCCGAGGACTCAGTAACGGCACTCCTCCTGAGACGTGATAATGGCAGACCAGAAATGGAAAACCCATTGCACATGTCGATCTGAGGACCCAATGCTGGGAACTTGCTATAGGGTTTCCTTTTGGAAAAGAATCAGTGGAAGCACTCCTCGATTGGCAATAGTACTGTACCCCGAGGGATGAATGTACTATTGCTTCTCGACCTCAGTGCTGAAGCTGAGGACTTGCCATAGGATGTTTTCTTTTAAGGGGAATCAGTTGAGGCCTCCTCGATTGGTGATGATGCCAAACCAGAAATGGTGAACGTATCATCATTTCTCGACCTGAGAGCCCGTGATATTGAGGATCCTCGACTTTCTAGTACCCACATGTGAGAGGGCAGGGTGTTTACAGGTTTGCAGGTAACCTTGACCTTCAACATACCTGGTTTTCTGATCAGCAGATTTATCAGTGTGGTACTTTGGTTATTTTGGTATTCTGGGTATTTGGGCAGACCTTTGAGATTATACAGTTGTTCAGTGCAGCAGTTGTCCAGTCTGTGTGGCATCCTTGATCCCATGTGTGCATTTGCATCATCATTTTGCATCCTAACATGTTTATTCATTTGCAGGGTTGTATCCTAACTTTGATTCTAGTTTTTGAAGACTATTAAGGATGAGTACTGAGAAGAGAAAGAACATCATAGTGTACAAATTCCCATCACTTATTCTGGATCCTTTTCACAAGATTGTGTCTATGGCAGAACCTGGGGTATTGGCAGACTTTAGAGGAGAGTATGGAAGAGTTCTGAATTTTGCTCGCAACATCACTGAATACGAGTATAGGGGCTTTGCACACTCTGGTGCAATTCTATGACCCTCACATGCGTTATTTTCTATTCACCGATTATCTTTTGGCTCCGACATTGGAGGAATTTGCTCTCATTTTGGATGTTGACATTAAAAAAGAGGCTCCTTTCTATCCTTCTAAAGAACTTCCTGATTTGGGAAAGGTTTCCGAGGCTTTACATTTAGATTTGTCTTTGTTGAAAAATAACGTTGCCAGTAAGGGAGGGTGTAAAGGCTTTCACGTGAAATTTTTGGTAGAACAGGCTGCTGTGTATGCTAAGGCTAGATGCTGGTCAATTTTCAACGCCATCTTGGCTATGTGCGTTTATGGAACGGTGTTGTTTCCAAATATGAAGGATTTTGTGGACATGCACGCTGTCCGGATATTTACCATGAAGAACCCGGTACCTACTTTGCTTGGAGATCTGTATTATTCAGTGCATTATAAGAACGAGAAGAGGAGGGGAGGACCCCTTTATTTTTTTGCGCCAGTCTTCTACAAATGGTTTGCTGATCGTCTTCCCGAATCTGGGGCATTTGTAGATACTCAAGGAACATTGGATTGGTCCAAAAGATTGATGGGCTTGAGGGCAGATAATCTAATTTGGGTTAACCGTGACTTGTTGGGCCAAGATATCATGATTAGTTGTGGAGGTCTCCCTAATGTGCCTCTAATAGGAAAGAAAGGGGGAATTAACTACAACCCTATTCTTGCTATTAGGCAATTCGGGTATGCCTTGAAAGAGCCACCAAAAGACAAGGATGTCCAAGAATCTCTATATCTGAGTGGGGAAATCAATCCAGAACTGTTAAAAGAAGCTGCAAATACTTGGGAAGATCGTCATAAGAAAGGGAAGACTTATTTTGGGAAGAGAAATAACAGAACATTTCCTGCGTATGAAGATTGGATTCAGAAAAGGGTAGAGGAGGAGCATTTGCCATTCTCCAAAGAACCACCATCTTACCCCTTGCTGATTGAGCCTCCTACCACAATTGAGATAGAGAAGTTTAACAAGTTGTGGGCTGAAAAGGAAAAGCTGCGAGAAGAAAACAGTGAGCTACAAAGAGAGATTTACCAGTTGAAACATGAGCGGGGTGAAGCTGTTCATATTGCCGAGTTGAAGACAGAGCTTCTCGCTAAGGCAGAAAGGGAGCTAGCTGACAAGGTCACATCTAGACAAAGGATGAAGCAAGCTCTAGAGGGTATCACTAAGGTTCTCAAGTCTAAGAAGGAGGAATTGGCCAAGGCTTTGTTGAAAATTCACAGGTTCAATGCTCACCGAGACATAGCAATAGCTGATAATAAGCGAAAGGAAGACGATTATCTAGCTCAGATTGATCAATTAAAGTTGAAGCTCAAGAAAAAAGACGCTGAGATCCTATCAGGGGTATTCCAGAGACAAGCAGCCGAGGGTCGACTCAATGAAGCCATAGCCTCCATAGAGGAACTGAAGATCCAAGCTGAAGTGAAGAGACCTAGATGTTGTGCACAAGATATCAGCTATGGCAAAACTTGGGGTATTGGCAGATTTCAGAGGAGAATATGGGAGGATTCTGAGTTTCGCCCGGAATGTTACCAACTATGAGTTCAGGGCTCTGCACACTCTAGCGCAGTTCTATGACCCTCACCTTCGGTGTTTTCTGTTTGCGGATTATCTTTTGGCTCCAACATTGGAAGAGTATGCTCTCATTTTGGATGTTTCAGTCAAAGGAGAAGCTCCCTTCTATCCTTCTAAGGAATTTCCTGATCTGGAAAGGGTTGCTGCTGCTTTACGGTTGGATCAGTCTTTGTTGAAGAAAAATATTGCTAGTAAAGGAGGTTATCAAGGCTTTCACACGAAGTTTTTAATTGAGCAGGCTGCTACTTGTGCTAAGGCTAAGTGTTGGTCGGTGTTCAATGATATTCTGGCAATGTGTGTTTATGGAACGGCGTTGTTCCCTAATGTGAAGGATTTTGTAGACGTGCACGCCGTCCGGATATTCACCACGAAGAATCCGGTACCTACCTTGCTTGGGGATTTGTATTATTCAATGCGCTATAAGAATGAAAAGAGGAGAGGCATACCTCTTTACTTTTGTGCTCCAATTTTCTATAAGTGGTTTGCTGATCGCCTTCCCAAATCTGGGGTATTTGAAGACACTAAAGAAACTTTGGATTGGTCAAAGAGATTGATGGGATTAAGGGCTGATAACTTGATTTGGGTCAATCGTGATTTGCTGGGCCAGGAGATCCTAGTTAGTTGCGGAGGTTACCCAAACGTACCTTTAATAGGAAGAAAGGGGGGAATTAATTACAACCCCATTCTTGTTATTAGGCAATTTGGGTATGCTTTGAAAGAGGCGCCAAAGGGCCAAGATGTTCAAGAGTCTCTATTTGTGAGTGAAGAAGCCAACCCGGAGGTGTTGAAAGAAGCTGTAAATGCTTGGAGAGATTACCATAAGAAAGGAAAAACTTCTTTTGGAAAGTGTAACATCAAAGCTTTCCCTGCGTATGAAGACTGGATTCAGAGGAGAGTAGAAAGCGTACTTTTACCGTTCTGCAGAGAACCTCCATCTTATCCCTTGCTGATTGAATCTCCGACCACGATTGAGATAGAGAAGTATAGCAAATTGTGGGGTGAGAATGAGAAACTCTGAGAGGAGAATCCTGAGCTGGGCAGAGAGGTTGGTCAGTTAAAGCACAAAAAAGGGGAAGCTATCCATGCTGCCAGGTTGAAATCAGAACTTTGTGCTGTGAAGGAGAAAGAATTGTCTAAAGAAGCCACGGCCAGAGAGAAAGTGGCTCAAGCATTGAAAAGTGTTAGCAAGGTCCTTTTGTCCAAAAAGAAAGAGTTGGCTTATGCTATGTCAAGAATTCACAGGTTCCATGACCGTCGGAATACAGCAATTACCGCCAATAGGTTGAAAGAGGACAAGTATCTGGAACAGATTGAAGGTTTGAAGACAGAGCTTCGAAAAAAGAATAAGGAGATTTTATCAGGGATCTTTGAGAGGAGAGCAGTTGAGGAAAAGCTCAAGGAAACCATGACAGATATCGAACAGCTGAAGATCCAAGCCGAAGTGAAAAGAGCCAGGAGCGAAGCTCCAAGTTCAGGTGGAGCTTCTGGAGAAGATGATTGGGAATTGCATAGTCGTTATTTAACAGGGATTTTGCACAAGAGGGATCTTTTGATTCAGGAGTTGATTCAGAGGCCAGAGCATCCTAATACCAAGAAGCTTCTTAAAGATGTGCATAATTGGTGCAAGAAGAATGACGAATGGGGAATTCTAGCAGGACTGAGTCTTGATGATATGCTTTAGTTTCCTTGTTGCTGTTTTCTTTGTATTTCTGGGATCACCACCAGGCTTGTTGGTTGGGGTCTTTGTTTATGTTTATTCAGACTTGTGTTGTGACAGTCGCTTATTCTCTTTATATGATCAAGAATTCAGTTCTCTTCTGTTGTTAAAACTGGAATCAAGGGGTGGATCGCCCTGCGAACATACAAACATGTTTACATGTGCATTTGCATAATCATAACCATTTTTGCATTGCAGGTTATCTCAGATTCTCTGGTTTTCTTATGCTCTCTCTTTTTGACAGTCAGGATTAATCAACCAACTCATCAGTATTCTACCAGGCTTAATCAAAGCAGAGTGATGGACAAAGTTCAGGCAGACATGGCAGCTATGCAAGCTCGCATCGATCAATTCATGGAGATGATGCAGGGTGTGGTGCAAAGTCAGAATGAATTCAGAACTCTAGTTCAGCCTTTGGTGTCGCAGGTTGATGAAAATGGTATCTTACACGGTGGCTTTCTTAATCGTGTTATTCCTCCGGGCGGAGGTGGTGCTGGTATCAACATTCCTATCACTGGTGCTGGTGGACAGGGTGGTATTTCTTCAGTGGTGGGAGAAGGAAGCACTGTTCGAGCTATCTATGGCCATCGTATTGATGATCAACAGGATGATGTTTTTTCAGTCAGAAACTTGGACTCTGGCCTACCTGTGGTCAGTGATGAGAGGATCTGTTTAATTGAGGCGCAACTGAATGGGGTTGTGAAACAGGATGATCTGGGAATAGATTTGGACGACCTAGGGTTGGTCCCTGATATTGTCATTCCACACAAGATTCAGATTCCTACACTAGAGAAGTATAATGGTTCTACCTGCTCGAGAACTCATATAAAGGCTTATACCAGGAAGATGGTTGCCCATGCCAAGGATGAAAAACTAATGATGCAATTTTTTCAAGACAACCTGTCTGGCGCGTCTTTGGAGTGGTACATGGCGCTGGAAAGTAGAGATGTTCGTACTTGGAGAGAGCTAGATGCAGCCTTTATCAAGCATTACCAGTACAACACAGACATGGCTCCCAACAGAACTCAACTGTTGAGCATGTCCCAGAAAAGTGATGAAAGTTTCAAAGAATACGCACAAAGGTGGCGCGAATTGGCGGCTAGGGTGCAGCCACCAATGCTGGAAAAGAGATGTTGGATATATTTATGGACACACTGCCTAAGCACTATTATGAAAAGCTGTTGCCTTGTTCACTAGGCAAGTTTGCAGATGTGATTGCTATCGGACAGAAGGTAGAGGTTGGAATTAAGGCTGGAAAAGTTTCTAGTGGTGACGGATCGTCTTCCGGGCATGGAAAGAAGCCATTTGATGGTTATAAGAAGAAAAGAGAGGTCAACGTTGTATCATCTCACAGGGGAAAAGGGAAACAGCGTCAGAGCAACAATCAACAAGTAGCATCGGTAACTATCCCGGCAACGTTACCTCCACCACAGCAACAAAGGAATAATGCTAATCAGAATAGGCAGCATGGCCAGTATCAGAACAGGCAGAGGAATGCAGAGAGGCATTTTGATCAACCACCAATGTCATATGCACAGTTGTTGCAACATTTGCTGCAGTTGCGTCTAGTTGAGCTCCGTACCCTGGCTCCACCAACAGGGGAACTCCCACGAGGCTACGATGCTAACGCACACTGCGATTTTCACTCTGGTGCTCCGGGGCACACTGTGGAGAAGTGTAGGGCATTTCATCACAAGGTGCAAGACCTTGTAGACTCTAAGGCTATCAATTTCTTGAATACTAGGCCCAATGTTATTCAAAACCCGATGCCTGATCACAATTGGTCGAGGGTGAATGCGATAATTGAGGAAGGTGAAGCTTTGAATTTGATCATGGATGTTGAGGAGCTGAAGACTCCGCTGGCTGTGGTTAAGAACAGATTGCTAAAGGGTGGCATCTATCCGGGTTATGATGAGAACTGTTCAGATTGTTTGACGAAGGTTAATGGTTGTGATTCGTTGAAGATGGGTATTCAGAATCTGATTGATGAGGGTTGTTTACAGTTTGATAGAGGTAATCAGCAAGAAGAGGTTGTTAGTGAGAAGGTTGCTACTATCACCATTCCGTTCAAAACGATTACTATTTCTGGTCCGGCAAGGCCACCTCCAGTTATTATCACAAGGGCTGGACCCATTTCGTATGAAAGCACTAAGGCTATTCCGTGGAATTACGGTGCAGAGGTGTTTGTCAATGGACAAAAGCAGGAATTATTGACTACTTCACCCGTGAGTGCTAGTCCTGAAGTTAAGGTCGAAGCTGATGCTATAACAAGAAATGGAAGAGTGCTTACTCCTGTTAATGATCAACCCAGTACTTCAAGTCAAGATAAGGGAAAATAGGTAATGGATGGTTCTGTTCAGACTACAGGGGTTATTTATTCTACAGTAAAGCCGGTTGATGATGCTTTTTCTGAAAATGTTGAGGAGTTTATGAGGCTCAACAAGAAAAGTGATTACAAGATCATGGACCAGTTACATCAGACCCCGTCCAAGATCTCTATTTTGTCTTTGCTATTGTGTTCTGATGCTCACAGGAATGCTCTTCTGAAGTTCTTGAATGCAGCCTACGTTCCTCAAGAGATTTCTGTTAACCAGCTGGAAGGGGTTGTAGCGCACGTGAATGCGGGTAATGGCTTGGGTTTTACAGATCTTGATTTGACTCCTGCTGGGAGGAATCATAACCATGCCCTGTATATTTCGATTGAGTGCCGTGGTTCACTGATGTCACATGTATTGGTTGATACTGGATCATCGTTGAATGTATTGCCAAAGAAAGCATTAATGAAGTTGGATACCAGGGGACTTATTTGTACACCAAGTGACTTGGTGGTGCGAGCTTTTGATGGCTCGAAGAGATCTGTCTTTGGTGAGATTGTGCTTCCGATCAAGGTTGGACCGGAATCTTTGATGCAACATTTTATATAATGGATATTCAGCCAGCATACAGCTATCTGTTGGGTCGTCCTTGGATCCATGGTGCGGGCGTTGTAACCTCCACTTTGCATCAAAATCTGAAATACATGGTAGACGGCCATGTAGTGACAGTGTGCGGAGAAGAAGACATAATGATTAGTCAGTTGTCAACCTTCAAATACGTGGAAGTGGATGGTGAAATCCATGAGACGTTGTGTCAGGGGTTTAAAAAGGTGAAGGTTTCTGAAGAGGTTGTCCAGTCTGAAGCTATAGAGTAGCCTGCAGTGGAAAATTAGCCTGAAGTTTCTATGTCTTCGTTTAAAGACGCCAAACCTATGGTTGAGGCAGGTAGCTCATAGAGGTGGGGCCAAGTGGTTGAAGTTCAAGAGAAGAGGGATACCTATGGATTAGGGTACAAACCACCTAGGCGTCAGGAAGAGCCTCCCAAATTCTATGGCCCAGTCCGTTTCACCAGTGCCGGTGTTTTCTTCGACAGAGTTAATGCCATTGAGGAAGAAGGGGACAGTGATTGTGACATGGATAGCTGGATCCGCCCTTGCGTCCCAGGAGAAAGTCTGTGCAACTGGTCTTCTAAAAAAGTCATTCAAGTGACTGGCTTCAAGTAATTGCTTTGTTTTCCTATTATGTTAATCCTGCGTTCTGGCCAATACGTAGTGATTTTATTTGTAGGGCTTTTAACTGTTACATGTTTTGCTTTATCATTAATAAAGGACTTTTCACACACAAATATTTTGATCTCTGTCTTTCTGTTTTATTTTTATGCATTAAAAACCCACATCAAAATGGCAATGTGTTTCTTTTTTGCATACATAATAAAACATACCTCATCAATCATGCAGGTCTTTTGGTTCAGATGACACCGATCATGACTCAGCTATAGCTCGGTATGACTTTTACAATCCAATCTATCAGGCTGAAGAAGAGACTGACGAAGATTATGAACTGCCCGAAGAGTTGGCCAGATTGTTGAAGCAAGAAGAGAGAGTCATCCTACCTCATCAGGAGGAAATTGAGATTGTGAATCTGGGAACCGAGGATGCCAGAAAGGAAGTAAGGATAGGGGCTCCATTGGAAGACAGTGTCAAGGGAAGATTGATTGAAATGCTCCGTGAGTAAGGATAGGGGCTGCATTGGAAGAAAGTGTCAAGGGAAGATTGATTGAAATGCTCCGTGAGTATGTGGATATCTTCGCCTGGTCTTACCAAGACATGCCTGGGCTCGATACTGATATTGTTGTACACCGACTACCACTTAAAGAAGGTTGTGCTCTGGTCAAGCAAAAGTTGAGAAGAACTAAACCGGAGATGTCTGTCAAAATCAAGGAAGAGGTTCAGAAACAGTTAGATGCCGGTTTTCTTGCCGTAACAAATTATCCTCCATGGGTTGCTAACATCGTGCCTGTACCTAAGAAGGATGGGAAGGTCAGGATGTGTGTTGATTACAGGGATTTGAACAGAGCAAGCCCAAAGGATGATTTCCCGCTCCCTCACATTGACGTGTTAGTTGACAATACTGTTCAGTATTATGTGTTTTCCTTCATGGATGGCTTCTCTGGGTATAACCAAATCAAGATGGCCCTAGAGGACATGGAGAAGACGACATTCATAACACCGTGGGGAACTTTCTGCTACAAAGTGATGCCCTTTGGATTGAAAAATGCAGGGGCAACTTACCAGCAGGCGATGGTGATTCTCTTTCATGATATGATTCACAAAGAGATTGAGGTCTATGTTGATGACATGATTGCGAAGTCACAGACGGAGGAAGAACATCTGGTGAATCTTCAGAAGTTATTTGAAAGATTAAGAAAATTCAGACTGAGGTTGAATCCTAACAAATGCACCTTCGGGGTGAGATCAAGAAAATTGCTGGGGTTTATTGTTAGTGAAAAAGGTATTGAGGTTGATCCTGCAAAGGTTAAAGCCATACAAGAAATGCCTGTGCCGAAAACAGAAAAAGAGGTTCATGGTTTCTTGGGGAGATTAAACTACATTGCTAGGTTCATCTCGCATCTCACAGCCACGTGTGAACCGATCTTCAAGTTGTTAAGAAAGGATCAAGCGGTCAGGTGGAATGAAAATTATCAAAAGGCGTTTGAAAAGATTAAAGAATATTTGCAGGAACCTCCGGTCCTTATGCCACCAGTGCCAGGAAGGCCTTTGATTATGTATCTCACGGTTCTTGAGAATTCAATGGGTTGTGTGCTCGGTCAACAAGACGAGTCAGGTAGAAAAGAGCATGCCATCTACTACTTGAGTAAAAAGTTTACTGATTATGAGTCAAGGTACTCGATGCTGGAGAAAACATATTGTGCACTCGCATGGGCCGCTAAGCGTTTGAGGCAGTATATGTTAAACCACACAACCCTGTTGATTTCGAAGATGGATCCGATCAAGTATGTGTTTGAGAAGCAAGCACTTTCTGGGAGAATAGCCCGTTGGCAGATGGTTTTGACAGAATATGATATTCAGTGTGTTTCCCAAAAGGCCATTAAGGGAAGTGTTTTGTCAGAATATCATGCCGAACAACCAATTGAGGATTATCAACCAATGATGTTTGAATTTCTGGATGAGCATATCATGTATCTGAAGATGAAGGATTGTGAAGAACCTTTGCCTGATGAAGGACCTGAGATTGGATCTCAGTGGAAGATGGTTTTTGATGGGGCTATTAATTCATATGGTAATGGAATCGGGGCAATCATTACGACTCCACAGGGTTCTCATATACCCTTTACTGCCCGATTAGCGTTCATATGCACTAACAATGAGGCGGAGTATGAAGCATGCATCATGGGGTTAGAAGAAGCAATTGATTTGAGAATCAAGAACCTCGATGTTTATGGTGATTCTGCGTTGGTGGTTAACCAGATTATAGGTGAATAGGAGACTCGTCAAGCGAATCTCGTTCCATATAACAACTATGCCAGAAGGTTGTTACCTTTCTTTGACAAAGTGGACTTCCATCACATTCCCCGGATAGAGAATCAGATGGCTGATGCGTTGGCAACGTTGTCATCAATGTATCAGGTGAATCGTTGGAATGAAACTCCTTCAATCAGAATCATGCGCTTGGACAGACCTGTTTTGTATTTGTAGTTGAAGGGGTATCAGATGGCAAGCCTTGGTATCATGACATCAAAGTCTTTCTGAAGAGTCAGGAATACCCAGCTGGGGCATCTTCCAAGGATAAAAAGACATTGAGGAGGTTATCAGGAAACTTCTTTTTGAACAAAGACGATGTGTTGTACAAGAGAAACTTTGACATGGTCTTGCTACGTTGTGTTGATGAACACGAGGCAGGCTTGTTAATGGAAGAGGTTCATGAAGGTTCCTTCGGTACTCATGCCAATGGGCATGCTATGGCAAGAAAATTGTTAAGAGCGGGGTATTACTGGATGATTATGGAGTCTGATTGTTTTAAATATGCCTGGAAATGTCATAAATGCCAGATTTAGGCTGATAAGGTGCACGTACCGCCTACTCCTCTGAATGTTTTGTCGTCACCTTTGCCTTTTTCCATGTGGGACATTGATATGATTGGGAAGATTGAGCTGACTGCTTCGAATGGACATCGTTTTATCCTGGTGGCTACTGATTATTTCACGAAGTGGGTGGAAGCAGCATCGTATGCCAACGTCACCAGGCAAGTGGTAGCCCGATTTATTAAGAAGGACATCATCTGCCGGTCTAGAGTCCTGAAGAGAATCATTACTGATAATGGTTCAAATCTGAACAATAAGATGATGAAGGAGCTATGCCAGAGCTTTAAAATCGAACATCACAATTTTTCTCCTTATCGTCCGAAGATGAATGGGGCTGTTGAAGCAGCTAATAAGAACATTAAGAAGATCGTGTAGAAGATGGTAGTGACGTACAAAGACTGGCATAAGATGTTGCCTTACGCTTTGCACGGGTTTCGTACTTCGGTGCGCACATTGACTGGGGCAACTCCTTTCTCACTGGTGTATGGTATGGAAGCAGTTCTGCCATTAGAAGTTGAGATTCCTTCTTTGAGAATTCTGACTGACGTGAAGCTTGATGAAGCTGAGTGGGTGCGTTCCCGGCTGAATGAACTGAACCTCATTGAAGAGAAGAGATTGGAAGCCATTGCGCACGGCCGGTTGTATCAGAGCAGGATGAAAAAGGCATTTGATCAGAAAGTGCGTCCTCGGTGTTTTCAAACTGGTGAATTAGTTCTGAAAAGGATCACTCCTCCTCAAACAGATCACAGGGGCAAGTGGACTCCGAATTACGAAGAGCCATATGTAGTAAGACAGGTTTTCTCTAGTGGAGCCTTATTACTTTCAACTATGGATGGCGAAGATTTTACGTCCCCTGTGAACGCGGATGTAGTCAAAAAATACTTTGCATAAAAAAGACCCGCTGAACATAAAAAGAAGGTTCAGGAAAAAAATGGGGCATCCTGGCGAACCATAAAAAGAAAAGTTTCGGGCAAAAATTAGGGATAAAAGGAAAAAAAAAGAGAATAAACCCACAAGGTTGAAAACCTGAAAAGGCAACTTTGGCAAAAATGGGTATCCCGGTGGATTAAAAACCCGAAAAGGGCGATCCAGGCAAAAGCTAGGGATTTAAAAGCAAAGACTACGATCCGCGTTCGATCTGTGATCGCTATCCACACTTGGAAAATTCGAAGGAAAGGAATCAGTCCAGTCAGTCATCTTCAAAGGCCAAAGTATCTGCGGATAAACGAGTCATATGGGTTATAGCTGAGTCGAGTCATGGTGGATGTCTGTTCCCCACATTGCCGACATGTGTATTTTCTTTTACTTTTCGCGCAATTACCTCTTTCCAGGAATTGCTTCCAAATGTAAATGCTTATTTACAGGCTGATCATTCAATAAAGTTTGCATTTCAGTCAAAGAGCTTTTGTTTCTTGTTTTACCTGTTTTGTTTGTGAAAATGTCCGATATTTTTGATAAACATTACATGCTAAAATGTTGAGCTTTATGAAACAAGTTAGAAAATAGTGGCAATTGCTTAGGCGACAGTCACTATGATGATAATCAAAGTAATCATTTTTGCACGTAAACCTTCTGTTGGTTTTGCAGGATGACAGGTGTACCTCCCCAGTAGAGCTCTCCCCAACTGTGAAGTCTGATCGTCCTCAGCAGTTTATTACTCTTCCCCATCAGGGTATCGAGGATCGTCTTCCTCAACAGAGTATAAAGAAGTAGTTCTCCAAGCGGAGTCGTTGAGGATCGTCCCCCTCAGCAGTATATAAGAGGTTTACCCCCAGCCAGAGTTGTGATTTGGCTCATCTTTCCTCAGCAGGTATCCAGAAACTGTCATTTCTACAGCCTCTTCTGCAAGAGATTGATGGAGCATCTTCTTTGATCAAAGATGGTGTTTCCCCAAAGAGTATGAGGCAGTCGTTTTTTTCCTCAGCTAGTCAGGAAACATGTGTTTACCCCTTAGCAGAGTGGATGTTGACAACTACTATTTTCCAAGCAGATGTGTCGATGAGGATCGTCCCCCTCAGCAGGATACAAGAGGGTCGTCCCCCTCAGCAGGATACAAGAGGATCGTCCCCCTCAGCAGGAGTACAGAGGATTGTATACCCAGCCGAAGTTGTGTTTGGATTATTATTCCCCTGCAAGCATTCAGAAGTTGATTGCTCTAAGGTGGATGTTGTTGTATCTCCAGCAGGAGATTCGTGGACAAAGATTTTATTATCCCCACAGAGTCTTGGTGTCTACTCTCCTCAGTTGGTCAGAAAGTATAGTCTCAGCGACAACGGTTTGATCTAATCCCCAGTAGGGTGAGGATAAAAGTTATTTCTCTAGCAGCAGATTAAGCTCACTAACATCCCCAAGCAGAGTCTGGTGGTGATTGGTATCCCCAGCAGGTCTTAAGTCCAATCGTTTTTGGCAGGCGTCCAATCCAAGTTCTGAAGTATTTGGTGATCCCCAGCAGAGGAATTTCCATCTTCAGTATTCATCTCCCTCCTCAGCTGAGTGGGTATTCTCTCGGAGTTTCGTCCATCTCCAGCAGAGTTGTTGATCTTGATATTCCCCAACAGAGTGGGTATTCTATCAGAGTTTCGTCCATCTCTAGAAGAATTGGTGATTGTGATCTTCCCTAGCAGGGTGAAGTTTTCCTCAGCATTGTTCTTTGGTTTGATGACAATGTAGTTTGTCATCCTCGGTGGAGCTGCTTCTGTTCTCAGCGTTTATTTTGCTGGGACGGTCTTTTGCATTGCATAAGCATTTGTTGCATGGCATCCTCCTAAATGCGTAGCATTTCCACTTCGTGTGGAGCATTACAGCAAAATTCAAACATATGCATCGGAAGCATAAGCTAGGTTTGAGTTTTCCTTCGTTGGGAAAGCCGGATTTTAGGAGAATATCATTCGACTTTACTCCCCAAGTGTTGGGTTTAGTCTTTCAAAGAAATATTTGACATTCCTTCGTCCAGGTGGTCCTTTGGTTTATTCCCTCAAGGTTTTTACCGTTTGACACTCGTCCGTGTTTCCTTCAGCACCCGTCCGTGTTTGAACCTGTTTGTTTCAATACCCGTCCGTATTGACCTTTCGATGACACCCGTCTGTGTTGCCTTCCATTCCCCAGCGAGATTAATCCCCAATAAATTTATCTTTTTACACCCGTCCGTGTGTCATACCCCAAATTTTGACCACTAAGATTTCCCATCATTGTGAAAATCATCATCACAATATGGAGGAACCATCATACTTCATCAGTCTCCCCAAAGATGGGTGAGCATCCACTACAATCAAAATTAGGGTTTCAAGCTCTCTCAAAGCCTTAGACAAAGGATCAATCAAGGAATGACATGATCTTCAACTTGTCTAACCTCTCAAACATCCACAATGGATCAAAAGGACTCCCACTTCAAGGATCAAGCACAAGGCTGCTCCCTTCTAGGTGGATCAAGTCTCAAGATCGACAGTGTCACCAAATTAGGGGTTTGGTCGACTAGGGCCTCCAGAGGGAAATTTTCCTCTGGGCATGAGCCAAAGATCCAAAACACAACCTAATATACTCCATGGAACCTCATGGACCCAATCATCAAGTCAATTTTGCCTCAGGGGAGGCATTCATCAAAAATCAGGAATTAGGGTTTCTTGACCTAATTCACCCCTAAGTTGACTTTTAGGGCAAATCATGAGCCAAGCCCTCAAGAGAGGGTTTGAGGGTCTCTAATGAACTATATTGATCCATTTGGAACAATGGATTAATCCAAGAAGCTTGAGCAACTAGTTTCAATTTCATCTGCACCACAATTAGGGTTTCGCGAGGAAAGTCAACTGTAACTTTGACTTTTGACCAGGACATGCTCCCAAGCCCTAGGACATGAATCAATATACCCTATGACACCCATGGAACATGTCCATCAAGTTTGATTTAGGTCAAGGACATGATTTCATAAAGGATTGCACAGTTTGGAATTCATCCGATAAAAAGTCAACTGTGCACAAAAGTCAACTTTGACTTTTTGAGATTTTTCACCAAAATGGATTTTTAAACCTAAAATGATGTTAATGTATGATTTGAATCATCATTCATCAAGAAAAATCAAAGAAAGTGGGATAACTTGTAAAAGGGGTAACCATAAAAACTTAGAAAAAATTTTAAGTTATGGAAAAAGTGACACTAATGTGCCAACTTTGAAGGACCATAACTCCTAAACCACAAGGACATTGTTCCCCATTCAAAGTTTGATTTGTAGATCTCATTGCCCTCTACAAAAGCTTCATACTGACCTATGTCCAAATTCCTCATGGATTTTGAGTTATGGAGTGATCAAAATCAAGAAAAGTCACTTTGTTCCAACACTTAGTGAAAATTTCACTAAGTCAGATTTTACCCTACTTTTTGCCAAATGTAGGGGGATTTTTCACTTGGATTTAAAAGAGATCAAAACCAAACATGTTCAAACAGTTGTTGTATCATGTAAGGGCTTTCCAAAATGGCCAAGAACATTACCAAATTCAATTTGAGTCATGAGATATGACATTGGCAAGTTGCCTTGCTGAAATCTGCCAAGGCAAGGCAGATTTTGTACTTTTGGTCGATTTGCCAAAATCAGCCTAATCCAAATGCTCCTATCTACTTGGACACCTCTGAAGATTGAATCTAAATGGGACAATCACTGAGCCAAGCCTCCAAAGTCTTTGGAACAAGAAATAGCATGTTGAACCTAGAATTGCCAAAATAGGGACAAGACTCCAATTTTGGATTGGAGCATTTAATGGAAGCATCAAGGTGGCATGGACTGAGCCATTCTCAACTGAATTCAGTCAAGACTTATCCAAGACCAAGGGAACCAGCAGCCTGTGCCCTAACCTCTAGTCAATGGCTAGAGGAGACTTGGATTTTCATTTGCCAACATTGGCCAAACCTACTTAGCAGTTGCCATTCACTATTCCTTGCAAAACAAACTTGCTCTACTATAAATAGAGCTCAATTATGATCAGTTTGAGTACACCAAAGCCATCAAACAGATGCTTTCCTCAAAATCTATTCTTTCACTCCAATTTTGCCTTCCAAAGCAAGTCACTATCGGGTTTTGAGTTTGAGAGCTTTTCCAACCAAACCAATCACACACACACCTCACATACATCATATAGAAGTGATCCAAACACTCACATAACATCTGAAACACTGATTTCACAAAATCACCAGCCAATTGCTCAAGTTCTTGACAGTTTTGCAGTTGAGGTACCATCTTCAACTCCAAACCATTTCAATCCATTCCAAGCATCCAGACACACTCCATGGCACCTAGGGAAGCTATCCAGATCATTGGAACCTAGCTGTAACACCTCCAATACAAATCACGATCACCAGCTGCAAGTGGTAAGCATGAGCTCTTCTAACTCTATGATCCATGCAATTTTTGCTGCACAATAATTTGGCCATATGTTCATAATCATGCATGGAATGTTTCCCCTCAATTAATTGCATTGTTTGAATCGTGTATCAAAAATCCTAGCGTTCATGCAGAAATTAGGGTTCTTGAGGATTTTTCATGATTTCTTGTTATATGTTTAATTTAAATGGAATTAATTGTCATAGACATGATCGTGAGGTTAAAACGAGTTGATTGGTATGTGGATTGCATGATATAATCAAGTATTCAGTGAGATCGGAGAGAAAATGCAAATTTGGGCAAAACTGAAAAACGCGCGTGTTCTTGCCTTTGTTCTTGGCGCCATTTTCCAATATTTGAATATTTGAATTTTGTGATTTTATTTAATTGATTCAAAAATTAATTTCTCTCTGAGTTTTAATGATTTAGAGTTGATTCCTTTTTTAATAATTCACAAAAATGTTAAAATATTTTATTTTCCCAAAAAATCCCAAAAATATTATTTATTTTATATAATTGATATTTTTGCAAAGAATTAATGTTTTAATTTTTTTAAACATTTAAAATATTTTTTCCACCTTGATTTTGCAACTTTTAATGCTTTCTAATTATTTTGTAGGTCAATACTTAATTTTTGAAGCATTAATCCAAGATCACAATTTGTTTTCCATATGTTAAACAATTTTGATCATTTTAATTGAATTTTTATTCAATTAAATACATTTTTGAAAACAAATTTGGGTTTTTGGATTAATTCAACCCTCATAAATCATTTTCAAAACACTTTGGGCCTCTAATAGAGTGTAAGACCCAATCCTTTTTTTGACCAAATCATTTTGGGCCTCAGTATATTGTATAAGTCCCGATACCGTCAAAAACAAACGGCGCGATCGTCTCCCTTTTTAAAAAATAATCTTGGGCCTCTCCTTGAGCTATAAGACCCATTCAAAACTTTTGGGCCTCTATTAGAGTGTAAGACCCAATCCCCTTTTAACCAAAACAATTGTGGGCCTCACTTATTGTATAAGTCCCTCTGCGTTAAAAGAAAATCTCGGCGCGATCGCCATTTTCAAACTGAAAATCAACTGGGCCTACCCTCGTGTTATAAGCGCCACTCTTTTTCTTTAAACTTTTTTGGGCCTCTTGAAAGAGTGTAAGACCCATCCTCTTGTACAAAAACCTTTTTTTGGCTACAGTCACTTGTATAAGTCCCTCTGTACAAATTCAAACAGTGCGCTCACTGATAAAACTCTGGGCCTCTCCTTGAGCTGTAAGCCCCAAATCTTTCTTTTTCAAAGCACTTTCTCCTTTGATTTTGAAATATACTGTTGTTTTCAATCTTTCTTTGTTGAACAACTAACCAAACAGCATGGAAGCTCTACAACCGAGTAAGTGTTTATTGCTTTCATTTACCGCTTTCATATACATATAACTGTATTGTGGGGCTGTTTCACTGTAAGTCTTCTTTCATAAACTCATATCAACTGTGTAATAATAGTATAGATATTTTGAGTTTCCCCGGCAACTACGTCTAGAACTAGGTGACGCCGTTTCGTTTATTCGTAGAAATAGACAACTAGATCCCCAATAGGATCACCAGATACAGTCTTTTGTTCAGCTGTCCTCATTAGGAATTGTCAAGAAGCTCTACTCCCAGAGATGAATGTATTCTCCGTGAATGGCATCTTTGAGTTTCTTCCAAATTCTAGAACTTTCCTGGCTTGATCTATTCCTCGTGAATAGCCTGTCTTGAACTTCTCGGGGTTTGGGGACCCATCGGCTTCTTAAAAGCATCGGCCTCCTCTTGGGCATTGTTCAAGGACCCACAGGCTTCCTAAAAGCACCCTTGCCTCCTCTTGGGCTTAGTACAAGGACCTGTTGGCTTCTTAGAAGTACTCACAGCCTCCTCTTAGGCTTCGTATAATGATTTCTTCCTCCGGGAATGATAGCTTCCTCTTGGGCTTCATACAAGGACCGATCGGCTTCTTAAAAGTTTCCAGCCTCCTCTTGGGCTTCGTAAAAATTGTACTGACGACCTCTTAGAGGTATAGGAACAGAACTTAATCATCTGTATAGAACAGTCATTTCAAAGAGTCTACTACTATTTCTCAAAGCATAGTACAAAAGATGAAACTCTAGACTTGGACAGTCTAATCTCCTTGAGTCTCAAAGACATTCTCAAGTGACCCCTTCATTAAATAGGAAGAAAACTCGTAGACTCGGACAGTCTCAATACCCTTCGGATTTCCCACTTCCTTAAAGAACGGGAACAACCCTGACCCTCAAATCAAAGCCTTGAGTACAACATTGCTCATATAAGAACTGATTTTCTCTTTCAAAATCAGTATACTGGACCTGTCACTCAGCTGAAACAGTCACCATAGCCTCTGTCTTGGGCTTTGTACAATGATTCTCCCCAGCGGAGTCAAACAACATTTAGCCTCTCTCTCGGGCTTTGTACGAGACACATAAGAGATTCCCTCGTTGAGTCAATCACCCCTTTCGCCTCCATCTCGAGCTTTATACGAGATACAAAAAGGTTCTTATTGAGCCAAACAAATTTTAGCCTCCATCTCGGGCTTCGTACGAGATACCATACTCTCACATATCTATCAAAAAGCATCAGTCCTAACATCCAAATCATTATTCCCCGCCAGAAACTCGTCATTCTGTCAAAATAACACAAGAAAGGCCCCACCACATTGATCGCATCCGTAACCTAACAGACCGCTGTTTAAACTCAGTATGCAAGCAGGGTTAATTGGAGACATCTATTTCCTTTCCTTCATCAGCTTTAATAGGATAAAAAATGAATTGACCTGTAGTAAACTGACTCCAGAGAGCGACCGCGCTTAAGAACCGCGTCCAAAATCGCTCGCTACAGAAAAATGGCGCCCACCGTGGGGCTCTTCTAACCTTTTTTCTCTTCACTTGTATGAATACCACAGATTGGGGATTCCGTCGGGGAACCCATTTTCTGTCCGAAACTTAGGATTCATAGCTTTAAAGGTCTAGGATGATTAGGACAAATATATATACTGCTTTTCCTAATTGCGATACGTGTTTATTTTTCTGCTAATGGGAATGCGTGTGATGCCGCATGTGGAAAGATTGAGTATACACTTAAGATAAGTGATGGCGACGAGGTCGACCATCAACCTCAGTGGAGGCTAACCAATGCAACCCATTCCCTCTCATAGGCAATGGGCCGATTGTGATGTCTGAGAAGCTGAGGAGCTAAACCCTTTTGTAGTGCAGAAACTATCAAAAATAGTTGTTACGCGATACTACCCTCATTTGAGGCTGGTGATCTATTCTCGGTGAATGGCACTTACTCTAAGATTTCTCTACAACTCGCTGGCGATCCGCTTGTTGTTTTGCTTTCCTGGGAGGAGCTGATGATAATGAGTACAAGTACAAAAATCACCTTAGTATAAACCTTTGGGGATGGGTAGAGCCTTGACTTCATGACAACGACCCTTTGACCCCATGTTTTTTCTATGTTTTTGTGTGCTGCATTGATGCATTCATTTAAAAAACATTAAAACATTCAAAAAAAAAAATTCTCTTCTAGTCTCTCTGTTTTTCAAAATAAACTAAGTCTGTGATTGCAAATATCAGAGAAAAGGATTACGCTAATGGATTTCGGTAGAAGGAGAACTCATAAGTACACCTTCAGGATTCCAA
The DNA here is from genome assembly GCA_022829125.1 of Lathyrus tuberosus. NCBI lineage: Eukaryota > Viridiplantae > Streptophyta > Magnoliopsida > Fabales > Fabaceae > Lathyrus > Lathyrus tuberosus. The sequence goes on along the minus strand of JALAZF010000024.1, from coordinate 1,155,184 downwards.
AGCTAGAGGATTTAAGAAGGTTAACAAGAATGATCACTAACCCTGAGGCTTTCAGAGCCAAGCACGGAGGTCTGCTACCACAATTAAGAGTCCATGTGATTGAGGGAATCATGGATGCGCTCGTTCAGTTTTATGATCCGGTTTATCACTGTTTCACATTCCCGGACTACCAGCTCGCACCAACGCTGGAGGAGTATTCTCATCTGATCGATTTACACATTACAGATCAAGCTCTGTTTTCTGGACTGGAAGAAATTCCAAAGAATCAAACCATTGCAAGAGCAATTCATTTGGACGAGTCTGAGGTCAGGACTCACATGACCACTAAGGGTGTCTTATCTCCATTGGGTACAAACTAGAGCTCTCAAGCTAAAAATGCCTTATCCTCGTTACGGAATTCTTTCGCCGAGGGAATCTGTCATGTACTTCATGACGGAAACTGAAAAGCTTCAGGTTACTCTCAACAAAGTTCAAAAGGAGAGAAGGTCTTGGAAGAACAAATACCGCACCCTCGACGTAGAGTGCATCAAAATACAGTAATTACTGAAAGATAAGGACGCTCTTATTGAGATTTTAGAGCAACATACTGTAGAGAATCAAGATGACCAGAGGAATTTGCTTGCTCCTTTCATTTGGCAAAGGAATGACAATCCGACAATGGCCCAAGAGCCCCAATCCAAGAAAAGGAAAGTACCAGAGTCAGTACCCAATTTCTCTTCAGAGAGGACTCGGGACCCATTAGCTTAGGTTTCTGTTTCTGCACCTTGTAATCTACTGTATTTCCATTTCTGTAATTCTTTGAATTCAATAAAAAGGGGTTTCCCCACTGTTTGATATTTGCAATCTAATTGTCGAAGTTTATTTTGATTAAACCAAAAAAACAATTAATATAATCATTGCATTCATCATTCTCACATCGTGTATTCTTCTTACATACGAATCTCACGTTTATGTCTCGGTTCTAGAGTCAAACTGTCTCATTCGTATAATACTCGGGCCAATCGTCAGAAAAAGATGGATGATCTTGAGGAAGAAAACAGAGAGTTGAAGGAAGAGATCGACGCTCGGAGAGAGGATATGAGAAGGCTTCGTAACGACATGCAAGCCATGGCAGAAGCTCAGCTACAAAGGACTGTGATCTCAGAGATCACCTCAATGCCCATAGTGGAGAAGTATGATCCTAGGTATCAAATGCCGAAAGATCGTCCCTGGGGCATGCCTGTTAATTATATCCCGGAAAGATATGTTTCGCCGATCACTGAAGATCAGGGAATCACAACAGAAGCCGCTGGGCCTGAAGGTTACAAACTTCGGGAAAGCAAAGATGCCAGGGGCATACTGAAGACTCCTGAAGGTTACAAACTTCGAGAAATGCCAAGATTCACTGCCGTAGTCACGGTCCCACCCCCTGTGGTGCACACTGTCCCGGAAGGACAGATTCCACTGATACCTTCTGGTAAGAAGGAAACTATGTTCGATAGAATGGATGAATTCTAGGAATAGTTCTTGGAAATGCAGAAAGAGCTGTAAGCCATTCGAGGTCAGGATTTATTTGGAAAGGACGCCGCAGACCTCTGCTTGGTCCCCAATGTGAAAGTTCCGCACAAATTTCAAGTGGCCGACTTTGAAAAGTACAAGGGTAACTCTTGGCCTCAGAGCCATCTGGTGATGTACGCTCGGCGGATGTCAGCTCAGACGGAGAATCAGGACCTACTGATTCACTACTTTCAGGATAGTTTAACCGGTGCCGCACTCAAATGGTACATGGGTTTAAACCGTGCCACGATCAGCACTTTCAGAGATCTTGGTACTGCCTTTGTCCAACAATACAAATACAATTTGGACATGGCACCCGACAAAGATCAACTCAGATCAATGTCGCAAAAGGACAAGGAAACCTTTAAGGAGTATGCTCAAAGGTGGCGTGAAATTTCCGCTCAAATTTGTCCGCCTCTTGAGGAAAAAGAGATGACAAAGATATTCTTAAATACCTTAAGCTCATTTTACTATGACCGAATGGTTGCTAGTGCGCCCAGTGATTTCACTGAGATGGTGGGCATGGGTGTACGTCTTGAGGAAGCCGTCCGAGAAGGACGTTTGGTAAAAGACACTGGATCGACAAGCGGTACTAAAAAATACGACAGTGCTCTCCCTAAGAAAAAAGAGCAAGATATTGGGAATATCTCTCTCAGAAAGCAAAGGCGACGTTATCAACCGGTAGCAGTTGTGACTCCTGCTATCAGCCCTGTGCCTATTCCTACGTATCAACCTCAGGTTGCACAGAGCCAACCTGATCAGCAAAGGACACAACAGCCTCTTCAGTAGGCTCATCCCCAATACAACAACAACCGTATAACACGGCCACCAGGATTTGATCCTATACCCGTATCGTACGCAGAACTGTTTCCATTACTGCTAGCCAAGGGGCACATTCAGACTAAGTCCCCTCTTACAGTACGGGAAAATCCGCCTTTTTGGTTTAAGGTGGACTAGACTTGCCCTTATCATCAAGGAGGTCCAGGGCATAACATTGAGAATTGTCTCAATTTCAAATTTGACGTGCAAAAACTTGTTAGGAGCGGGGTCTTATCCTTCAAGGATACAAATCCTAATGTTCTTACGAACCCGCTGCCTCAACATGAGAAGGCTGCAGTCAATCTGATTGAGAGAGAGACTAACAATGTCTATCAAATTCACGATGTACTCTTATTGAAGACCAATCTGGTCAAGATGCATTGTAGATAGAGTGGATATGGCCATGTGCCACCTCATAGCTATCACCAGTGTGATATCGGCTCCAAAAACAACCAGGGATGTTCTCTGGTGCAAGCAGCTCTACAAGAACAAATGGATCTCGGATGGATCCAAGAGCGCCGAGTTCATGGACTTAACATGGTTTACACGAATTCCAACGTCATTCAGAACCACGACATCCGTGCGATGAATGCCAACTTGGTGGAAATGCACTCAAGGCAAAGCCAGTATTATAATCTGCCGCGGCATGATTACAGTTCTTGTCTGACTTGTTCGGTAAACAAACAGGGATGCTCTTTCATACAAGAGGCCCTCCAGCATCAGATGGATCTTGGATGGGTCCAAGACTACCATGATAGGAATCCTTATCAGATCAACATGGTTCAGATCTTCGATATTCGCGTGATGAATACCAACCTGGTAGAGTTACATGCTGAGCAGGTGCGACTTGGATTCCTGATATCGCATGACTATCAAAGCTGTAAAGCGGGTTGGGAAAACGATCGAGGTTGTACCCTTGTCCAGGAGGCACTTCAGCACTTGTTAAATCACCGGTGGATGCCAATTTATATGGATGAAGATACTCAGCAAATTAGTATCAGTAACAGGAATCCTACTCGGCGTCAGAGTCAGGATGTCCGATCAATGGAAGCTAACCTAGTGAGGTTACATTGTATTCAAATTGGGCGTGGCCAGGTGCCACCACACAATTACGACCGTTGTAGCATCTGTTCGGAAAGTAACCAAGGGTGCTACCTTGTACGAGCAACTTTTCAGGGTCAGGTGGATCGTGGAGAGATTCGTCCATATCCGGGTTCTGGACCCATCAACTGGACGCCGAACTACCTTGCCGATCAAATTAAGGACGTTGTTGTAATCTCTGGTCATCACAGGACCAGGGATGTTTTTTCCATCACCCCTCTACTTGACGAATCTAAAGTTCCCAACTGGGAACGGATCGAGATTACTTACGATGGTCAGAAAAATCAGAAGGTTCCCATAGTCATCTATCTGCCGGGACCACTACCATGTGAATCAGCTAAGGTAATCCCTTACAAGTACGGTGCAACAACCATTGAAAATGGGAAGGAAATTCCATTACCCTCTGTCGTGAATATTGCAGACATCAGTCGAGTAACACGGAGTGGCAGAATCTTCAACCGAGGGGTTAGGGAACCTAACAAAGAAAAGGAACTTCAGACAGAAGCTCCCGATCCATCAGTCAGTCAATCCAGTAATCCCGACCTTTCGAAAAATGATGATGAGATGCTGAAGCTCATCCAAAGGAGTGAATACAACATTGTTGATAAGCTGTTACAGACTCCTTCAAAGATTTTGGTATTATCACTGTTACTCAGTTCAGAAGCCCATTGGGAGGCTCTACAGAAAGTTTTGGAGCAAGCCTTTGTGGAACAGGATGTAACAATCAGACAGTTCGATAGTATTGTCTCTAACATCACTTCCTGCAACAATTTGGGATTTAGTGATGAGGAATTACCCGAAGAGGGTCGCCGTCATAACATGGCGCTCAACATTACAGTCAACTACCAGGACGATGCTTTAGCCAGCGTACTGGTAGACACAGGGTCAGCCCTGAATGTTATGCCGAAGTCCACTTTGATGCAATTATCATTCAAAGGCCCTCCGATGAGAATCAATGAGGTTGTCGTCAAACCATTCGACGGATCTAGAAAAATGGTTATCGGCGAAGTTGACCTTCCCATAACTATTGGTCCTCACACTTTCCAGGTCATGGACATCCGGGCAACGTACAGTTGTTTATTAGGAAGACCTTGGGTACATCAGGCGGGAGCAATTACTTCAACCCTCCACCAAAAGCTAAAGTTCGTCAAGAACGATCAACTTGTCACAGTTTGTGGGTTACAAGCCTTGCTTATGAGTAACTTGTCATCATCTGCTGGTATAGAACCCTAGAAGGTTATTGGAACTCAGTTCCAAGCACTGTCGGTGAGCAAGAACAATCAGTTCAAAGAAGGAACTTCCATTTCTTCATAAAATGATGCTATCAAAGCGGTCGAGAGTACCAATACAACCGGATGGGGACAGATTGTCATTCTTATTGACAATAAAACAAAGAAGGGTCTTGGTTTTTCTGCAACCTGTACCCAGACAGCTGCCAACGATGAAAGTCTTCATCCCCTTCAAAACTTCTTCCACAGTGGAGGTTTCCTTCACCCAGTGTCTCAAGCAGTACATGCTATCAATGAGGAAGATCCCTCTGACACAGATGAAGAATGGAAGTTCTACCTTAACGAGGACGATTATATGTCTCAGGAAGAAGTGCCTATACCATTTTGCTATCCCGCACAGAGTCCGAGATTTATACCAAGGTCAGATGTCGAAATGATATATGGAGATTGTGATCCGGAAGGATGTCGTGCTCCGCCAAATTCATTAGAGGAGGACACTCTGATGAAAGACAACTTTGACCACAATTACTATGGCCCGATGGACGGTCTACCAATATGGCAGCCTTACCCAGGAAACTTGGGGCAAGAGAGTCAGCCGAACAATGAAAATTAGATGACCATCATTGAACAGAATACCTGTGTCCCCACCATGTCATGGGATCAACACTCAGGTCATTCAGAAACTACTCAACATGAAGATGAATTCGCAACGTTTGCAGGACTTGAATTCATCAACTATACTTTTCCCGAGGTCAACATCATCGAGAGGGATGACTCCTCCAGTTCCAAAGAAGTGTGGGACACCTTGGGAGAACCAAGTGGAAAATACGACTATATGATCAAGTACACCGCTCCCGAAAGCTCTCGTATCAGGCTCGAAGACATCCAATCAACTGGATGGGGAGATACAGCTAAGAGCACAAATGCTATGCAAAATACAACAGAGGAATCCTCCTACAACTCTGCCTGGGAGACAGATTCCAATGATCCTGCTCCACCAGAAATCAGCGTCATTTCTGAAGACAAATCAAGGAAGGTGCCAGACTTTGTGTTTCACCGAGAAGTTCGCCGCCAATGGGTTGCCGTCGAGGTTCCGAAGGTCGTTCATCAGTCAAAGTAATTGCCATCTTTTAACCTTTCACCCTGCCCAGGTGAAATGGATGTTTTGATAGGGCTCGCTTTCTGTAAATTTCCCTCTTCACTTTGCCCAAAGCGACAGAGTTTTGTTTTATAGGGCTGTAGTTTCAAGGATCGACTTGTTCATTAATAAAATAACGTCGTTCTGAAATTTCCGCATTAATTGCTGTTTTCTCTTTTTGCTTTTCTCATAAAATGGTAATCCTAAAAAACAATTTAAAAATAAAAACAAGCAGTAAAATAAAACACTGCACACACTTGCATTTTCTCTATCTCTTCTAAACACGAATCATCACGTCATGCAGATTGCTTGTTTTAAACCCCGTTGAAACATACGATCCGATGCCTTCTCCCAACTTTGAGTTCCCGGTATTCGAGGCTGAAGAAGAAAATGACGACAAAATTCCAGAAGAGATCTCCCGACTACCCAGACAAGAGGAAAGGTCCATTGAAACTCACAAAGAACCGTTGGAAACGGTAAACTTGGGTTCAGAAAAAGAGAGAAAAGAAATCAGGATTGGGGCACTGCTCAGTCCAACCGCCAAAGAGAGTTTGATAAAGCTTCTCAAAGAATTCCCCGATGTATTCGCTTGGTCCTATCAGGATATGCCAGGGTTGGATACCAGCATCGTGGAACATCACTTACCGTTGAGATCGGAATGTCTGCCAGTAAAATAGAGGTTGAGACGCACCCACCCGGACATGGCCATCAAAATCAAAGATGAGGTACAGAAATAGATTGATGCGGGATTCCTCGCTACGTCTGAATATCCTCAATGGTTAGCCAACATTGTACCCATTCCCAAAAAGGATGAAAAGGTCAGAATGTGTGTCGACTACAAAGACCTGAACAAGGCTAGTCCAAAGGACGACTTTCCTTTACCACACATTGACATGCTGGTAGACAGTACAACAAAGTTCAAAGTCTTCTCCTTCATGGATGGATTCTCGGGCTATAACCAGATCAAAATGGCGCCGAAAGACATGGAGAAAACTTCGTTCATCACCCCATGGGGCACCTTTTGTTACAAGGTAATTCCGTTCGGTTTGAAGAACGCCGGGGCAACCTATCAAAGGGCCATGACTACTCTGTTTCATGACATGATACACAAAGAAATCGAGGTATATGTCGATGATATGATTGGAAAATCAAAAACAGAGAGTGAGCACGTTGAACATCTGTCAAAATTGTTCGAACGTTTAAGAAAATTCAAGCTCTGCTTGAATCCTAACAAGTGCACCTTCGGTGTCCGTTCAGGGAAACTCTTAGGGTTCATCGTCAGCCAGAAAGGAATTGAGGTTGATCCTGACAAGGTCAAGGCCATTCAACAAATTCCTTCTCCGGATTCCTGGGACGTTTGAACTACATCTCCAGATTCATATTCCTCATGACCGCGACCTGTCCGCCGATTTTCAAATTACTCAAAAAGAACCAGGATTGCGTTTGGTCAAAAGATTGCCAAACCGCCTTCGACAGTATCAAGGAATATCTGTTGAATCCTCTGATTCTATCACCTCCAGTGGAAGGAAGACCACTGATCATTTACCTCACAGTCCTAGAGGACTCAATGGGATGTGTACTTGGCCAACAAGACGAAACCAAAAGGAAAGAGTCTGCCATCTACTATCTAAGCAAGAAATTCACCGACTGCGAAACTCGGTACACGATGCTTGAGAAAACTTATTGTGCTTTGGCTTGGGTAGCCAAACGTCTTCACCAGTATATGATTCGTCACACTACTTGGTTGGTCTCTGAGATGGATCCAATCAAGTACGTATTTGAAAAGCCTGCTCTCACGGGAAGGATTGCCCGGTGGCAGATATTGTTATCAGAATATGACATAGAGTATCACACTCAGAAAGCTGTTAAGGGAAGTATTTTAGCCGATCATTTGGCTCATCAACCGATTGACAATCAAGAATCAGTCGGGTTTGAGTTCCCAAACGAAGATGTCATGTATCTAAAAATGAAAGATTGCGATGAACCGTTGTCGCTCCCGGGATTTTCATCCTAGTACAAACGCGAAAGTGGCACCGAAACAGAGTCGCCAGCAATGTGTATTTATCCCAAGAGAGGGAAAGGAAACACCGCATAAACTTGAAGAGGAAGGATAGAGCATGGTCTTGCGACCAATAGAATTGGGTAAGGGAGTCGGTTACGCGAGAGGAAGGTATTAGCACCCCCATGCGTCCATCGTACCCGATGGGATCCACGCTTGCTTGTCTCGATCAAAGGGTGATAGAAATGATACTGGAAAAAAGAACTGGAAAAGGAATGGAAAGAGAAAAGAAACAAATGTAGGGAAAATAAAAGGAGTGCTCGCATGGGCCCTACCCCACTGCCTACGTATCTCATCGGGAACATGAGAATCAGAGCGACGTAGTTCCCCTCACTAGGGAAAGTTGTTTGTTTTTTTTAGTGGAGTATGTCAACGTTCGCGTCCTGACAGTTTAGGTGTTGCAGCTCGCTGTAGGGAGACTTAGGCATTACCTGTTTGCGGTAGAACGGAAATGACGCATCCTTAAGGAAGAAGTGAATGAGATGAGAAAAGAATTCCCGAAGGAAAGACGTTATTGTTTGTTTTTGTCTTTTAAGAGTTTTTTTTCATTTGTTTGCATATAATAGTGTATCCAAATCTTAGTCATTGTAATGTGTACATTCTCACATTCCAAGATGGAATGAGTAAGAAGCACACTAAGGGTGAAGAAGACCCCCACACTTAGTTCCAATTGTCAAGGTTCAAACACACTAGCATACTTGTGTTTATTAAGTGTTTTTGTTGATTATGAAATGAAGAAGTGTTTTTTATTTGTACCTTCAACAAGTATTGCATTTAAGTCCCTTATACAAGATCAAATGTATAACACATTGACCCAAGATGGGCTATATGCTACACATTCTAAGATTATAAGAGAAGACCCCTTATAATCTTTTCTTTATATGAAAGGCCTAAATGCAATAAATGCCTACCTTTATTACATATTTTGAATTTTCTTTAAGATGAGAAAAGAGACTCAAGAGAGGGAAAAGGTAAAATCTATGTGATCTAAGACTCAATCCTAATTGATTAGTTAAGGGAGTGATCCTAAGGGTTTGTGAGGTTTCAACCTAAAGTCTAAAGAAAGAATGAATTAAACAATTCACTTCTAAGTTAGAAGATGAATTGTAATTCAAAAGGGAAAGTGATGAATTATTAAGAAAAAGCACATAAGTACTTAACAAAATACAAGATGGAATTGTAAAAGAGAAGGGATAGAAGCTTGAATGTGGATTCCTTATCCACACTCAATTGCAACTTACCAAAGCCCCTATATGGTTAGTAAACATGTGTAAGAAGTATAAGAAGTAAAAGAACATTTAATGCACCATAAAACTCAAAAAAAATTAAATGAAAAATCAAATCCTATTGGTCACAACCAGAATGTACATCATATGGAAAACAAATGATCATTATCATGCAAGTCCAAGTGAATAGGCAACAAACATCATCCATGACATTAGAACATGCTACCATAAGAAAAGGGAGATGAAAGATGAAAAGAAAGAGAAGAAATATGCATAAATGAAACATGTAATCCAAGGATCAGAATTGAAATGAAATGAAAAATGATTCACAAACATCTCATAAGTATTCATGCATAACACATTAAGACATTTAAGAAGTGATAAAAGAAGTAGAATTAAAATGGAAGTCCAAAAAAGGAAAGTGCAAACACAACATGTTAAAGGTGCACAAGGTTCAAATGATAATCAACATGCAAAGATGACTTATAATATGTATCAATGGCCTATTATGTCACATGAATGGTTCACCAAATATGCAAATGATCATGCAAGTATGTACAAAAGAAATCATGTAAACATGCACAAAAGTTAAGATGATATGACATGTTATTATGCTTCAAAGATAATGCATTAAACAAAAATTAAATGGACTTATGAAAATTAAGCAAGCATGTTTTAAAGATACACAAGTCAGAAGTGAATCATATACCAAAATAGCATGCAAGAAATCAAGGCAAAAAGGCTTTATACAATGCACTTAGGTCAAGTTGGATACACATGCAAAGTAACACAAAAATGAACATCTAAACATGTCATAAAATGATCTAAAAAATGAAATGAAAATCATAGTACATTCTTCAAGATGTTAATGACTTAATGCAAAAAGAAGCAAATCAAAACTATTTTTAATGATCAAGAACAAAAATGCACAAAATCATGTACCACATTAAGAATGAACACAAAAGAAAATCAAAGAAAATTGTGGAACAGGGGCAAAAATGTCATAAAATCAAGAAATAAAAATCATGAAAAATTTTCTAAATGTCTTAATAATGCTCATGAATTTTTTTGGAATTTTTAATGAGGCTTTGGTATTTTTAAAAATTGAAAAGTAAATGTGTATAAAAATGGAAAATAAAATGAAATGAAATGAGGAAAGGGGGGTGCAAGGATAGCAATTGTTTAGTTCAGATGATTTGGGCTTTAGAAATACAAGGTGCGAATAGCAATTCAGCTTAAGTCCAATTACACGTAGAACACGATAACAAGCATGCACTTCAGTCAACAATAGTCAAAACACTACATGCCATTGGATTAAGTCAGGGTCAAACGAAAGTCAAAGTAAACAACATCAACGCGCACATGTGAATGTCCACACTCCCTATCGTGTACCATGCCACACAAAGCTTAAGTGAGTTCAGAAAATTGGCATGTGACTTGCACGCTTTTTTTTATGTGTTGGCACATTTTGGAGCGTAGGATTAAGAACAATCAAAGGCCACGATTAAAACATAGTGAAACCCTAGCAATTACAGTCACCGGCCGGAGATGACCTCCGGTCACACCGCCACCGTCTGCAACCTCAATTCTCACCAAAATGCGCAAATGTGGTATCAAAATGAAGCTTACGCTATGCACATCATGAATCTAACATCATTTTTCACATAACAATCACACACAGAGAAAACAGAGGAGATTAAAGCAAGCCCTAAGTTGTGCACTATACCTCTAAAGGCCTATCAACTAGCCGGACAAGTTCTTGAGCTTATAAGAAGCTTCAAGAACCTAAAAACAACTTCACATTAGGTCTATAATGGTGGAGATTCGTACCTGAAGTTTTGAAACCTTGAAGTGTTCTTCAGAAAACCAGAGGTCTTGTCTCTTCTACAATCTTCACTTGGCCAAATAAAGGCTGAGATGTAGAACTTGATGATGATTCAGTGGAGAAGAGGTTGAAACCAAGCTCCAAACAAGTATCACTGTGGAGAACTTGAGAGAGAATCAGAGAGAGTGTTGAAGTGGAATGAACAAGGTAGAGCTCAAGAATCAGTGGCAATGGTGGAATCGAGAGAGAAGAATAGAGTGTTTCTGAAGTGAATGTGTGAAAATGAAAACTGAAAATGAAAATGGAGTGTGTGATTTTATTTTATAGTGTGAGCTGACCACGGTTTAATGAGTTGAGTTAGGGTGAGTCAAGGTGGTTAACTGAGTCCACCCTAACTAACTGAGTCAAGTTAGTTAGGGGGCGAGTGGTCAAGGCTGGGTTATGGTGAGGTTAAGCTTATGACAGTTATGGTGAGGATGAGAGTGAAGCTGAGGTGATGAGGTTATGTTATGCAGCATGTCATGGCATTGCTTATGGTACAAGTTTCTTCTTTGAAAACCTTCCTCCACAATGTATGATGGCTTATATGCATAAGTATGGTCATAAGGATGTTTGTTCAAATGAGGAAATAAAGTACACGAAGTGTTTGTGGGATGACTGAACCAAATCGTGTACACAGCCTGCTAACATCATTTACTGCATCAATGATAATCATGGTACTTTGCCAATGAAAATCTCCCTACTTAATGGATGATTTGATGAGTTCTTGGGGTCATTGGAGAGAGGACACATTGGAGAATAATGTTGATGTTGAAAACAAGTCAAATGGAAGTGTATAAGATGGTGAAAAATAGCTCCAAACATCAAGACACAAATCTGGCTTCATGAGCGTGTGACTTGAGGCATGGCAAGGCAACATGGCGCCTGGGTTTCAGTCACGATCACCTTGACTTTGGACCATCATAACTCCCAATCCAATGATCAGATGAAAAATTGATAAACACCAACTTTGAAGATCTCACATAGAGGAACAACTTTGATGTTTAAAGATTTTCCATTTGAGGTCTCTAACCATGAGTAATTAATCCATACATTTTGCCCACCAACTGTTTAAGAAAATGATGTGCGCGTGACATGAAAATCCTTGGTCATGACCTGGTTTTGCCCAAGTTTCCTCCAACTTTGATTCATCATATCTCCCTCAATTTTTATCCAATGGAGATGTTCTTCACATGGATTTGAAGCTTAAAGCAAGACCTTTTGTTGTGTCAGAGTGGAATTTTCATTTGGTGCTTCAATTTTAAATGGCCTTGGTTCAAACTCTGATGCAAAATGGCCAAAACTTGCTATTTTTAGTAACCCTTCTTCCTCCAAAAATGGCAACTTTCCACATCTTGATTTTTTCATGATTCCTTTGGATTTTCTTGATCAAATTTTGTACATTGGACACATATAACATGAATTTCATGAATTTGGCCTCAAAAAGTCAAGAGTTGACTTTTTCCTCTGATTATTTGACTTTGCCCCAATTTCTCTGATTTTTTATCTTTCTTCCAATTGAACCACTTCTAAAACCAATTGAGAGGCAATTTTCCACCTACATACACTTAAGGACATGTAGAATACCATGACATCAAGTTTTGTCTAAAAAATCAAAGATACCTTGATTTAATTGGAAACCCTAATTTTGGTGCCTTCCTCCTAGGAGAAAAATGTGCAGTCTTCAATTTCAAATTCCTCAGAGTATGTTGTGTATCCTCTTAAAGGATGATGAAATATGCCATTTGAGGGTGATTTTGAATCAATGAGCTATCTCTTTTGAGGGTTTTCCTTCAGTTTTTGTTGAACCTCTTGCATGATGAAGTATGTATTGTTTCAATCTCCCATTGGATCTCACTTCCTTGAGACTGTGGACGATCAATTGAGACAGTTTAAGACATGAGAGACCTCTTGGCTTGCCTTGAGGCAACTTGATTGACCTTTTTGTACTTTGAATGATCCCTTGATTGTCTACCTTCCACCTGATCACATGCCTTGCTGGTAAGAGGGATGTTATGCTTCATTTTTCTATGTTAAATGTAATGCAATGCTAATGAGATGGGTATGATATGATAAATGATAATGCTATGCTATGATGCGAAAAAGAGAGAGCAAATTTTGGGGTATTACAACCGCTACCTAGTGAAGGGCCAGAACCAGGTTCCCAATGGGGACTTATCTTTGACGGAGCAGTTAATCATTATGGAAATGGAATTGGGGCAATAATTGTTACCCCTCAGGGTACCCACATTCCTTTCACCGCCAGACTTACGTTCAAATGTACGAACAACGAGGCCGAATACGAAGCTTGTATCATGGGTCTCGAGGAAGCAATTGATTTAAGGATCAAAAACATGGACGTATACGGCGACTCAGCCTTGGTTATCAATCAGATAAAAGGAGATTGGAACACATACCAATCAAGATTGATTCCTTACAAAGACTACGCAAGAAGGTTGCTATCTTTCTTCAACAGAGTTGAGTTTCATCATATCCCTCGTGATGAGAATCACATGGCTGATGCATTAGCCACTCTCTCTTCTATGATTAGTGTAGGTCATTGGAATGACATACCTAAGATCGAAATAATGCGCCTTGAAAGGCCCGCTTACATCTTCACGATTGAAGCAGTCATAGACGACAAACCTTGGTATCACGATATCAAATGCTTCCTTCATAAACAAGAGTACCCACCTGGGGCATCCAGGAAGGACAGAAAAACCCTCAGAAGATTGGCTGGAAACTTCTTCCTGAGCGGTGACACTCTCTATAAGAGAAATTTTGACATGGTCTTGCTCCAATGCGTAGACAGACCAGAAGCAGACATGCTTATGAAAGAAATTCATGAAGGATCCTTTGGCATGAGTGCCAAAGGACACGCAATGGCGAGAAAAATCCTAAGAGCAGGGTAATATTGGTTGACAATGGAATCCGACTGCTACAAGTACATGAGGAGGTGTCACAAGTGTTAGATATACTCCAACAAAATTCATGTACCGCCATCACATCTCAAAGTTCTCTCTTCCCCATGGCCATTCTCGATATGGGGAATCGACATGATTGGCATGATTGAGCCCAAGGCTTCAAACGGACATCGGTTCATCCTAGTAGCCATTGACTACTTCACCAAGTGGGTCGAAGCAGCGTCATTCGCCAATGTAACCCGACAAGTGGTGGTCCAATTTATCAAAAACAATATCATCTGCCGTTATGGTGTTCCAAGCGAGATCATTACTAATAATGGATTTAACTTAAATAACAAGATGATGAAAGAGTTGTGCGCTGAGTTCAAGATCGAACATCATAACTCATCTCCATACCGACCCAAGATGAACGGAGCGGTAGAAGCGGCCAATAAGAACATCAAGAAGATCGTTCAAAAGATGGTTGTAACCTACAAAGACTGGCACGAGATGCTACCCTTTACTCTTCACGGTTATCGCACATCTATCCGCACTTCAACAGGAGCAACCCCTTTCTCTCTAGTATATGGCATGGAAGCAGTGCTCCCCATAGAAGTAGAGATCCCGTCAATCTGAGTATTGATCGAAGCTAAGCTCACCGAAGCTGAATGGTGTCAAAGCCGACACGACGAACTGAATCTGATCAAAGAAAAACGAATCACGACACCATGCCATGGTCAGCTGTATCAACAGAGAATGAAGAAGGAGTTCGACAAAAAGGTTCGACCTCGCATCTTCAGGAAAGGAGATCTTGTGCTCAAGAAGATACAATCATTTCTCACTGATTCTCGGGGCAAGTGGACCCCAAATTATGATGGCCCCTACGTGGTCACGAAAGCTTTCTCAGGCGGTGCCTTGAGACTCGCAACCATGGACGGAGAAGAATTTGCCTACCCCACGAATGTTGATGTAGTCAAGAAATACTTCGCCTAAAAAAAACGTCTCAGTGGATTGAAAACCCGAAAGGGCGGTCCAGGTAAAAATTAGAGACATGAAAAAAAATCATCCCGGTGGATTGGAAACATCATAGTATAATCCAGGAAAAAATTAGGGATAATGGAAAGTAACTATGTTCAACAGAGGCGAATCCCTCAGCAACAGCAGTTACATCATCTGTCAGAAAACTCCAGTCAAGGTCATCTTCGACAGAAGCTCAGGATGCCCGGAATTCAAAGTTGGTAGAAGGATAATGGTCGTTATGTTTCAACGTAGCCCTTTTCCCTGTAAATTACCATTTTCTAACTTTGTATATACTCTTTGGAATCACGCGCTTGGCTGATTTCCATCCTATCAATAAAATTTGAGCCTTTGTGCTTTTGTTTGTAATTCTTGTTTGTTTTAGCTTTACAGAACGACGTTGTTAACATGATTAACGATTCTTGAAATAAAACAAAAAATGAATTTTACTTGTTAAATCTTTTTTTGCTTTTAAAATAAAGTCAGAAATTTCTTTTGACTGTTGAACATCAAAGGAACATCAACCGCTTCTCCAGAAGTAAGCGAATTTCAAAGTGCAAAATCAAAGTACTCCTTCTAGGCCAGTACGCCAAAATGGAGGATCAACTGTATGAGATGTGGCTTTCCCCATCTGATACCCTCGGCCGAGTTCTTATCTCCTAAGCCCGACCAGCGGTAGCTCCCCAACAGGGACTATCTCTCCTAAGCAAGGTGGAATTGCTATTTTGAACCAACGGTACTTCTTCGCCCCGCGATGGCCGAGTATCCAGTCATGTTCATCTTTTAGTTTGTATGTCGCGTCAGTTTTGTCAGCATAAACATACATACATCATGCATTATTGATTTACATTTACATTTCATATTGCATCACTATCACTTTAGTCGGTCTTATCCCCTGGTGATAAAAAGTCCTCTTAATCGAGTTGTCAGTTCTTGCCTCGTCAGGAAACGCTGCGTTTGAACAACCTCGCCTCCAGTTTATCTCTGGAAGGAAGTTGGCCCTTGACCACTTTGATAACTTGAACCTCTGAAAAACCAGAGGAACTTTCAACAGATATCACTCTTCGCCATTGAAGATGATATCCTTGCTTTCCCGGATTAAGGAAAATCCACAGAGAAAGCCCCTTAATCAGAGATTCGGCAGCATGTCAGTTTCGCTCTGAAAAAAACACTGATGGAAAGGTCATCAGCACCTCAAAATTGGATCCCATCATATGGCATTTCTTCGGGATGATCCCGGGAAAAGTATGATGTAATATCCCCAAGTGTGAAGGCAGTCTCTCAAGAAACTCGCTTTCCCCCTAGTAGAAACAAATGACGTCTCCAATAGAGAAGTTTGTACAATTCTACAACTCAGACGTTTGGGTTCCCCAGCAAGTCTAACATCAAAATTTTTTCTATCAAATGGCATCTCCCCAGGAAAATTTGGCGAGAAGTTTGAGGAAAACCGCTACAAATAGCGCCCCTTGTCAATAAAGTTTATTGACAAAAGAAACTGAGACCAGTTCCTTGGTAGGAAACCAGGATCGAGGGGAAGTTTATTTCAGAAGCTAAGACCAGTTCCTTGGTAGGAAACCAGGGTCGAGGGGAAGTTTATTTTAGAAGCTAAGACCATTTCCTTGGTAGGAAACCAGGATTGAGGGGAAGTTTATTTCAGAAACTAAGACTAATTCCTTGGTAGGAAACCAGGATCGAGGGGAAGTTCAAAAACATCAGAAACTAAGACCAGTTCCTTGGCAGGAAACCAGGATCGAGGGGAAGTTTGTTTCCGCAACTTAGACCAGTTCCTTGGTAAGAAACCAGGATCAAGGGGAAGTTTACTTTTTCTAAACATCATTGCTTAGCAAAAGAGGATGAATGTGCAAGCTGCCATTCATAACCACCATCAAAATTTCGGTTATTCCGATATTTAATCCTCTTTCACCCCGAATTCCCGAATACCTTCGTCATTCACACCTTCGTGTCCAAGAAGATTAAATAGGGGCATCTGTCATACCCTAAATTTTGACCCCTAAGATTTCCCATCATTGTGAAAATCATCATAACAATATGGAGGAACCATCATACTTCATCAGTCTCCCCAAAGATGGGTGAGCATCCACTACAATCAAAATTAGGGTTTCAAGCCCTCTCAGAGCCTTAGACAAAGAATCAATCAAGGAATGACATGATCTTCAACTTGTCTAACCTCTCAAACATCCACAATGGGTCAAAAGGACTCCCACTTCAAGGATCAAGCACACAGCTGCTCCCTTTTAGGTGGATCAAGTCTCAAGATCGACAGTGTCACCAAATTAGGGTTTTGGTCGACTAGGGCCTCTAGAGGGAAATTTTCCTCTGGGCATGAGCCAAATATCCAAAACACAACCTAATATACTCCATGGAACCTCATGGACCCAATCATCAAGTCAATTTTGCCTCAGGGGATGCATTCATCAAAAATCAGGAGTTAGGGTTTCTTGACCTAATTCACCCTTAAGTTGACTTTTAGGGCAAATCATGAGCCAAGACCTCAAGAGAGGGTTTGAGGGACTCTAATGAACTATATTGATCCATTTGAAACAATGAATTAATCCAAGAAGCTTGAGCAACAAGTTTCAATTTCATCTGCACCACAATTAGGGTTTCACGAGGAAAGTCAACTGTAACTTTGACTTTTGACCAGGACATGCTCCCAAGCCCTAGGACATGAATCAATATACCCTATGACACCCATGGAACATGTCCATCAAGTTTGATTTAGGTCAAGGACATGATTTCATAAAGGATTGCACAGTTTGGAATTCATCCGATAAAAAGTCAACTGTGCACAAAAGTCAACTTTGACTTTTTGAGATTTTTCACCAAAATGGATTTTTAACCCTAAAATGATGTTAATGTATGATTTGAATCATCATTCATCAAGAAAAATCAAAGAAAGTGGGATAACTTGTAAAAGGGGTAACCATAAAAACTTAGAAAAATTTCTAAGTTATGGAAAAAGTGACAATAATGTGCCAACTTTGGAGGACCATAACTCTTAAACCACAAGGCCATTGTTCCCCATTCAAAGCTTGATTTGTAGATCTCATTGCCCTCTACAAAAGCTTCATACTGACCTATGTCCAAATTCCTCATGGATTTTGAGTTATGGAGTGATCAAAATCAAGAAAAGTCACTTTGTTCCAACACTTAGTGAAAATTTCACTAAGTCAGATTTTACCCTACTTTTTGCCAAATGTAGGGGGATTTTTCACTTGGATTCAAAAGAGATCAAAACCAAAAATGTTCAAACAGTTGTTGTATCATGTAAGGGCTTTCCAAAATGGCCAAGAACATTACCAAATTCAATTTGAGTCATGAGATATGACATTGGCAAGTTGCCTTGCTGAAATCTGCCAAGGCAAGGCAGATTTGGCACTTTTGGTCGATTTGCCAAAATCAGCCAAATCAAAATGCTCCTATCCACTTGGACACCTCTGAGGATTGAATCTAAAGGGGACAATCACTGAGCCAAGCCTCCAAAATCTTTGGAACAAGAAATAGCATGTTGAACCTAGAATTGCCAAAATAGGGACAAGACTCCAATTTTGGACTGGAGCATTCAATGGAAGCATCAAGGTGGCATGGATTGAGCCATTCTCAACTGAATTCAGTCAAGACTTATCCAAGACCAAGGGAACCAGCAGCCTGTGCCCTAACCTCTAGTCAATGGCTAGAGGAGACTTGGATTTTCATTTGCGAACATTGGCTAAACCTACTCAGCAGTTGCCATTCACTATTCCTTGCAAAACAAACTTGCTCTACTATAAATAGAGCTCAATTGTGATCAGTTTGAGTACACCAAAGCCATCAAACAGATGCTTTGCTCAAAATCTCTTCTTTCACTCCAATTTTGCCTTCCAAAGCAAGTCATTATCGGGTTTTGAGTTTGAGAGCTTTTCCAACCAAACCAATCACACACACACACACACACCTCACATCGTCATATAGAAGTGATCCAAACACTCACATAACATCTGGAACACTGATTTCACAAAATCACCAGCCAATTGCTCAAGTTCTTGACAGTTTTGCAGTTGAGGTACCATCTTCAACTCCAAACCATTTCAATCCATTCCAAGCATCCAGACACACTCCATGGCACCTAGGGAAGCTATCCAGATCATTGGAACCTAGTTGTAACACCTCCAATACAAATCACGATCACCAGCTGCAAGTGGTAAGCACGAGCTCTTCTAACTCTATGATCCATGCAATTTTTGCTGCACAATAATTTGGCCATGTGTTCATAATCATGCATGGATTGTTTCCCCTCAATTAATTGCATTGTTTGAATCGTGTATAAAATATCCTAGCCTTCATGCAGAAATTAGGGTTCTTGAGCATTTTTCATGATTTCTTGTTATATGTTTAATTTAAATGAAATTAATTGTCATAGACATGATCGTGAGGTTAAAACGAGTTGATTGGTATGTGGATTGCATGATATAATCAAGTATTCAATGAGATTGGAGAGAAAATGCAAATCTGGGCAAAACTGAAAAACGCGCGTGTTCTTGCCTTTGTTCTTGGCGCCATTTTCCAATATTTGAATATTTGAATTTTGTGATTTTATTTAATTGATTCAAAATTTTAATTTCTCTCTAAGTTTTAATGATTTTGAGTTGATTCCTTTTTTAATAATTCACAAAAATGTTAAAATATTTTATTTTCCCAAAAAATCCCAAAAATATTATTTATTTTATATAACTAATATTTTTGCAAAGAATTAATGTTTTAATTGTTTTTAACATTTAAAATATTTTTTCCACCTTGATTTTGCAACTTTTAATGCTTTCTAATTATTTTGTAGGTCAATACTTAATTTTTGAAGCATTAATCCAAGATCACAATTTGTTTTCCATATGTTAAACAATTTTGATCATTTTAATTGAATTTTTATTCAATTAAATACATTTTTGAAAAAAATTAGGGTTTTTGGATTAATTCAACCCTCATAAATCATTTTCAAAGCACTTTGGGCCTCTAATAGACTGTAAGACCCAATCCTTTTTTTGACCAAATCATTTTGGGCCTCAGTATATTGTATAAGTCCCGATACCGTCAAAAACAAACGGCGCGATCATCGCCCTTTTTAAAAAATAATCTTGGGCCTCTCCTTGAGCTATAAGACCCATTCAAAACTTTTGGGCCTCTATTAGAGTGTAAGACCCAATCCTCTTTTAACCAAAACAATTGTGGGCCTCACTTATTGTATAAGTCCCTCTGTGTTAAAAGAAAATCTCGGCGCGATCGCCATTTTCAAAATGAAAATCAACTGGGCCTACCCTCGTGTTATAAGCCCCACTCTTTTTCTTTAAACTTTTTTGGGCCTCTTAAGAGAGTGTAAGACCCATCCTCTTTTACAGAAACCTTTTTTGGGCTACAGTCACTTGTATAAGTCCCTCTGTACAAATTCAAACAGTGTGCTCACTGATAAAACCTTGGGCCTCTCCTTGAGCTGTAAGCCCCAAATCTTTCTTTTTCAAAGCACTTTCTCCTTTGATTTTGAAATATACTGTTGTTTTCAATCTTTCTTTGTTGAACAACTAACCAAACAGCATGGAAGCTCTACAACCGAGTAAGTATTTATTGCTTTCATTTACCGCTTTCATATACATATAACTGTATTGTGGGGCTGTTTCACTGTAAGTCTTCTTTCATAAACTCATATCAACTGTGTAATAATAGTATAGATATTTCGAGTTTCCCCGGCAACTACGTCTAGAACTAGGTGACGCCGTTTCGTTTATTCGTAGAAATAGACAACTAGATCCCCAATAGGATCGCCAGATACAGTCTTCTCTTTGGCTGTCCTCATTAGGAATTGTCAAGAAACTCTACTCCCAGAGATGAATGTATTCTCCGTGAATGGCATCATTGAGTTTCTTCCAAATTCTCGGACTTTCCTGGCTTGATCTATTCCTCGTGAATAGCCTGTCTTGAACTTCTCGGGGTTTGGGGACCCATCGCCTTCTTAAAAGCATCGGCCTCCTCTTGGGCATTGTTCAAGGACCCACAGGCTTCCTAAAAGCACCCTTGCCTCCTCTTGGGCTTAGTACAAGGACCCGTCGACTTCTTAGAAGTATTCACAGCCTCCTCTTAGGCTTCGTATAATGATCTCTTCCTCCGAGAATGATAGCCTCCTCTTGGGCTTCATACAAGGACCGATCGGCTTCTTAAAAGTTTCCAGCCTCCTCTTGGGCTTCGTACAAATTGTCCCGACAACCTCCTAAAGGTATAGGAACAGAACTTAATCATTTGTACAGAACAGTCCTTTCAAAGAGTCTACTACTATTTCTCAAAGCATAGTACAAAAGATGAAACTCTAGACTTGGACAGTCTAATCTCCTTGAGTCTCAAAGACATTCTCAAGTGACCCCTTCGTTAAATAGGAAGAAAACTCGTAGACTCGGACAGTCTCAATACCCTTCGGATTTCCCACTTCCTTAAAGAACGGGAACAACCCTGACCCTCGAATCAAAGCCTTGAGTACAACATTGCTCATATAAGAACTGATTTTCTCATTCAAAATCAGTATACTGGACCTCTCACTCAGCTGAAACAGTCACCATAGCCTCTCTCTTGGGCTTTGTACAATGATTCTCCCCAGCAGAGTCAAACAACGTTTAGCCTCTCTCCCGGGCTTTGTACGAGACACATAAGAGACTCCCTCGTTGAGTCAGTCACCCCTTTCGCCTCCATCTCGGGCTTTATACGAGATACAAAAAGGTTCTTATTGAGCCAAACAAATTTTAGCCTCCATCTCGGGCTTCGTACGAGATACCAAAAGACTTCATCGTCGAGTCAAAATCTTTTAGCCTCCATCTCGTGCTTCGTACGAGATACCAAAAGACTCCATCGTCGAGTCAAAACCTTTTAGCCTCTCTCTCAGGCTTTGAACGAGACACATATTAGCCTTCTCTTAGGCTTTGTATAAGAAAACCACTGGTTGATCCAATAAACCTTTTAGCATCAAAGATGTGCCTCGTTCACAGTACACAAACATCAACAACTCCTTCCCCTTCATCTAATCGCTGTAATCGGCAAGCCTCTGGATCATTTACATCCATGCCACTGTCCCTCTTTTAGCATGAGAAATTCCAAAGGAAAGATGGCATTGCTCTACACTGAGTTAAAGTCTTCTCCTTCAGGTTAAAAACCCCCTATAAAGGAAATTATGGCATTGCTAGGATCCGCGTATCCCGGTTAAAGTAATCTTCCTTTATAATCCGTCACCCAACAGTTATGACAAACAGACCCCCTTTAGAGATGGAAAATTCTCTCTAAAGTCAAAACCCTTTTGCTTCATATCTTGGGCTTTAAACAAGATACAAATAGACTCTTCAGCTTCACATCTTGGGCTTCGAACAAGATACAAACCACCTTTCACTTCACGTCTTGGGCTTTGAACAAGACACCCAAAAACGCCCATTTCCTCCCATAGAATAAGAGGAACTATGAACGCTCTGATTTCCCTGTTTCGGTAAACGGGAATACGTAGGCATAAGATTGAAAGAAAAAATCTTAGCGAGCACACTAAACAAAAACCCAAAATCCCATACTCTCACATATCTATCAAAAAGCATCAGTCCTAACATCCTAATCCTTGTTCCCCACCAGAAACTCGTCATTCTGTCAAAATAACACAAGAAAGGCCCCACCACATTGATCGCATCTGTAACCTAACAGACCGCTGTTTAAACTCAGTATGCAAGCAGGGTTAATTGGAGACATCTATTTCCCTTCCTTCATCAGCTTTAATAGGATAAAAAATGAATCGACATGTAGTAAACTGACTCTAGAGAGTGATCGCGCTTATGAACCGCATCCAAAATCGCTCGCTACACCGTGTACCTTTTCAGTACCCGTCCGTATTGAATATTTTTACACCCGTCCGTGTATCTTTTCGATACCCGTCCGTATTGAACCTTTACACCCGTCCATGTAC
Source organism: Lathyrus tuberosus (assembly GCA_022829125.1). Classification (NCBI taxonomy): domain Eukaryota; kingdom Viridiplantae; phylum Streptophyta; class Magnoliopsida; order Fabales; family Fabaceae; genus Lathyrus; species Lathyrus tuberosus. The sequence continues at coordinate 1,132,320 of JALAZF010000024.1, read as the reverse complement.
CTTTTCAGTACCCGTCCGTATTGAATCTTTTTACACCCGTCCGTGTATCTTTTCGATACCCGTCCGTATTGAATCTTTTTACACCCATCCGTGTATCTTTTGAAACCCGTCCGTATTGAACCTTTTTACACCCGTCCGTGTATCTTTTCGATACCCGTCTGTATTGAACCTTTTTACACCCGTCCGTGTATCTTTTCGATACCCATCTGTATTGAACCCTTTTAGACCCGTCCGTGTATCTTCTCGATACCTGTCCGTATCAGATATCTTTGATTCCTTGACACCCATCAGTGTCTATTCCCAGCATAGTTAACACTCGTTTGTGTTTATTTCATGACATTTCGATACACTGTTTGTATTGGTTTCCAACACTCGTACGTGTTGTGACAGTGCAGCATTTATTGCTTGTTCCCTAGTGGAGTCGTCCCTCCTTTGAGGATTGCAAATTTCAGGTTTCTTTTGGTATTCAATCTCCGTGAATCCTTTGAATGCATGACAGCCGTTGCTATCATACCTTCAGGACCAAGTTGATTTAATAGGGGCAGTTGTAACACCCCAAAATTTGCCTTCTTGCTTTTAGCTAACTGGCTTATGTTTCTTTGCATTTCTTGCATTAGCATTTGTGCATAACATTGGTTCTTAGCATGGGATCAAGTTACTTGGTTCATCTCATGGGAGTCTCAAGTCTCAAGATGGTTTGAGGGGTTCATCATATCTTCATATGATCAAGAATGGCTAAGGATTTCAAGTGAATCTTTCCCTCCTAACTAGAGGGACCAAATTAGGGTTTTTGACCCAAAGGACTTCTTGAAGGGCTTTGTGGATTCAAGCATGTTCTTATGGTTCTATGTGCTTACAAGTACTCATGGAGGAAGGCTTGGCTAGTGATTCATTGTGGAGGATTTTCAGTGGATCAGTTACTTGTGAAGTAAGCAAAAGTCAACAGTCCAAAAGGAAAGTCAACCATGGGTTTTCAGGGGTCCAAATCATGTTTCCCGAGTCCGTGTACCTTTATTTGGTCAAGGAATAGCATGGATGACATCATTCTTCAAGAATCAAGAGTTTGTGCAAAAGTTACTAAATTTGGAAAATGACCTATAATGAGAACTTTCCATTTTTGGCAATTTTTCCACTACATTCAACTTGACTTTTCATCATCAAGAAAGCTTCAAATGAATTTTCCTCCAACATGAAAGTTGAAGATCTTTCTCTCCCATTTTCAAAAAGTACTAGATGGTTTCCATATCATTTGTGAAACTCAAGTTATGGTCAAAACAATGCAAGGTGTTTTTAAGGGTTTTCCATGTATTCCATTTTTCCACCTTTTGCAAATTGGTTCTATTTGGTTTCAAGTGACCTCTAATGGTTCAATTCATGTTACCACACCCAAGTACACCTCATGAGGATCATTTTTGGCCTTTGAATCAAGTGGATCTATGCCATATTCATCACTTATTTCACATTATGCAAAATGGCAAGATGGATTAAAACTCACAAACCAAGCAATCTCAAGGCCCAATTCCAATTCATTTGTGATCAGCAAGGGAAGTGTGAGTGATTCATCATGAAAAGCATGAGCTTACACGTGTGGATTAATGGGTTGATCACAAATTGCATTTTTGCAAAACACTCCAAAGCTCACTAACCAAGGGATTAATCAATTGCTAATTATGATCAGAGGACTAATGGGATGTATATAAGCTAACTCATGCCATCACTACTACGTGATGCACTCTCATTTGCTCAGATTTGAATTTTTGCTCTCACACTTTCTCTCTTCGAAACTCACTCTCCTTGGAGTTTCTTTGAGATTTCTCTTCACATTCTTGACCAGTGAAGAGAATAGAGCAAGAATCAACCACTGATTGAAGCTCATACTGAGGTTTTGGCCATAATCGGATTTGGATCCAACTTCTTCAAAATTCAAGGTCTAGCACGATTCCAAGCTCTAGTTGCATTTATTTTGCAATTAGAGGTTCCAAGGAGTAGATCTGCAGCTTCCAGAGGGTTTTCTTGGCGTATTTCAAGTTCTACAAGGTTCAGGTAAGCTTACTTTTCACCATCATAGAACTTGATTTTGTTGGGTGCATTATGATTTATGATGTTCACTGAGCATTCTGATCTATTTTGTGTGAGTTTTGGACGTGTGTCATGGGAGTATTTGATGATTGACGTTTTTAGATCTAAACTGTTTCTCTTCGATTTGCCTTGTGTGTCAATGATCTGTTGATTTGAATTGTATATTTGTGATCCTTGTGAAAATCTGAACAAGATGATGTACTCGTTTGCATTTTCTGGAGAATTTTGGTGTGCAGGTCGCCGGAGAAGGTGACCGAAGCTAGGGCTCCGGCGCTTGGTTTCATTTGCAGGTCGCCTGAGTTTCAAGTAAGGAGACGTAATCTGGACCGTCCATGTCCAAATCTGATGGCTCACAATTAGCCAACACATTAATTTCACGTGTTTCTATTGGTTTTCATTTTAACGTGTGTGTGTGTGCATCTCCATGATTATTACCATGTACCACAAATCTGGACCACTCATCTTGTTTAATATTTGATTTGTTGACTGATTACCATGCGTTGATTTAATCGGATGGTTGCATTCATGCCAACGCATTAAAAACCTCATGTGCCTTTCACGTGATTCCTTTTAATTTCTGATTAATTATGATGTATGCCTGTGTATCGTTATCACCATGTGCATGAGATCTGAAGTGCTGATCATGATTACCTTTTGATTTTGTTGACTAAATGTGGCACGCTGGATTGATCTGAGGGTTGATGTTGAGTCAATTTGGTTGACTGAGTCCCTTTTTTGTTTGGCTGCGCTGATTGTTTTTGTTGTGGATTGGGTTTGATGCCTGCACCCCCTGTTTAAGCCCATTTGTTTATTAAACGTGAATCCCTTGCTATTGACACCCCCTGGCTGTTTATTTCTTTTCTTTTTATTTTAATTGCTTGATAACACGAATTTATATCATATTTTTACTTCGATTTATGTTAGTTTCTTATTCTGTTTTTCGTCTAATATCCGATTTTCTCGAGATTATTTAAGTGTTTTGCAGGTAATCACATTTTACAAGTCAAAGTATGCTAAGTGTGGAAAAGCACCAAAACATGCAAGAAAAGAGCATAAAAGAGAAGAAAAACTGAAGAAACTAAAATCTGCTGATACCACGACTGTCATGGGTGCGCCACGACCGTGGCAGTTTAAAAATGTATCACGACCGTGACAATGTACCACGATCGTCATGCGCTCAATTTACACGTTGGAGCAGAGACTTGACTACGAATTCTCAGAGAGCAGTTTTCACACGATGTTCTTTTCCGCCGAAGATTTCTAGGTCCAAAGTGGTGTAACCGTCAGTGTGAGTGGCTAAATTCTCTCCAACCTCTACCTCAACTAAGCCTATAAATACAAGTCATTTCGAAGAACAAAGGGTGGCCAATTTCTCTTATCAAGTATACCGTCTTGCTGCTAAATTGTTTCCAGAGCTTTAGTTTCATATTTTTTACTTTGCATTTCCAATTCCTTGTCAACCATTACCGAACAAAAGTAATAGTTTCTCAGACTGAGGAACTATTACAACTTAGTTTTAGATTTTTGTTTCATTGCCTTCAACCTTTGCAATTTATTTTATTCGAGCAAGAACCTACCGGCTTGTGGAGGGATTGTTGTTCCTGTTATTACTGATTTCCAGGTTCCGTTATTTAATTCAAGCATTATTTATTTCTTTTCTTAGTTATGTCTGTGTTTATTTATTTCCTTGTCTTTGCGTTTAATTTCCTAATTATGTCGAGCTAAACCGATCTTATCGGTATGTAATGAAGTAACTAAAATGAATTAATTTTCTCTAAGCTAAAATCAATAATCAATCCTACTTCTAGCTTTGATTTCTTAATTTAAAACCCAACTTTTATTACGAGAGTAAAAAAGTAACATAGGTTAAAGTCGAGACCACGGGAGTGTGAGGCTTTACCCAGATAGCTGAAATCGGGCATTAGTTTTAAAAACAGCGGAAGCGCTTTAAAGTTAATTAGGTTTAATTAGTTTTCAAAAAGTATTTTTAACCTCATACGGGCTAGCGAGAGCAGACGTATTGACTTAGAAGTATAGTCCGAAGCAATAACCACGGGAGTGTGAGTTGAGGGCTTTTAAACCGGTTTTTCCTACAGATGAATAGGGTGATAAATCTGTATACGCTTTGGTTTAATTAATTCCATGTAGGTTACTGAATTATATAACGATAACTTATTCATAACGAGTATTCCTAAATTTTAATTTCCCGTTTGAACTAAAACCCAAATTCTGATTAACCTTAGATAAACATAGTAACGATAGATAAAGGTGCGTTCGATTTCTAGTCTCTGTGGGATCGATAATCTTTTAAAACTACGCGATATAATTGTATACTTGCAGTAACCCCCATTCGACTCATAAAGTCGCGATCAAGTTTTTGGCGCCGTTTCCGAGGACTAATTAAGTCGACATTGTAATTCCTTTGTTACGTCGTATAAACTAAGGCAAAAAAACCAAAATTCCATTTCTGTTGATTGTATGCCAAGTACTCGCTCTTCTGGCGAAGACCTCGTACGACCAACAGACGAACCTGAACGTCTTCTTACCATAAAAAGACGTATCCAAGAATAATGCTTAGCTCACGATATCCCTTTTCCTTTATCAGAACCTGAATCTCAATCAGATCCTGAACTTAAATCCGAATCAGAACCAGACATGGCCGATCCACCACAGAACCGACCTCTTAAGTATTATGCTGCCGCATCTCAACAAGAACCTCACAATAGCATTGTCGCTCCAGCTATCAACCAAAATGATTTCGAGTTGAAACCCTCACTGTTATCTGCTGTGCAACAAAATCAATTTTCTGGAAACCTAACAGAAGATCCGAACGAACATCTAACCAAGTTTGTGCAGTACGCAGACACAGTGAAAGCAAATGGTGTAACCGCAGACGCCATAAGACTACGTCTTTTCCCTTTCTCATTAAGAGATAGAGCTTGGGCTTGGTTGCAATCCTTGCCATCAAATTCTATTACTTCTTAGGAAGATTTAAAGAAGGTCTTTCTGGCACGATATTTTTCGCCAAGCAAAACAGCTATGCTGAGAGCCCAAATCAACAGCTTCAGACAAAAAGACAACGAGTCTTTATATGATGCTTGGGAAAGATACAAAGATATGAGGAGGATATACCCGCATCATGGTCTTGAGGATTGGTTAATTATCCACACGTTTTACAATGGTCTCTTATACAACACAAGATTGACGATAGATGCCGCCACTGGTGGTACACTCATGGATAAGCCCTATGATGAAGCCCAACAACTCATCGAGAGCATGGCTCAAAATCACTACCAATGGGGAGGTGAAAGAACTCAAGTGGAGAAATCCCAACCAAAAGGAGGATTGTACGAAGTTTCTAGCCTAGATCACGTCCGTGCTAAGGTAGATGCAATCGCTCAAAAGATAGACAACTTGACCATGACACCTACAGCCACCGTGGCTGCTGTAGCGCCAAACTACGAATTATGTGGAACAGCTGGACATGCTGCCCCTGAATGCCAAGTTTTAGCAGGAGCCTCTACAGATCAAGTGAATTATGCTCAAGCAAACCCTTATGCAAATACCTATAATCCTGGTTTGAAGAATCACCCCAACTTCTCTTACAAGAACAACAATGCACTGTATGCACCTGGTCAAGCACCCGCTGCACCACCAGGTTATCAAAAGGCTGCAACAGCTGCTCCAAATGTTCCTAGGAAGTCTAACCTTGAACTGATGATAGAAAATTTCATAGCTACCCAAACTCAGACAAACAAAGAGTTCCTGAATCAAAACGTACACACTAGTGAACAGATTAAGCAGTTAGCAAACAAAGTAGACGCTTTGACCACTCACAACAAAATGCTTGAAACGCAAATTTCCCAAGTAGCTCAACAACAAGCACCTGCCGCTGCTCCTGCTAGAACATTTCCTGGACAGCCACAACCTAATCCTAAAGGACATGCAAACGCTGTTATACTGAGAAGTGGAAAAGAATTAGATGGACCCATTGACCCAAGGCTTCAAAATCCAGCCATGTACCAAAATTCTGCTAACGACTAAACAACTGAGAAGGAGAATGAACCCAAGGAAAAGGAAGATAATGACCAAGAGGCTGTAAACAAAGAAAAACCTTATGTGCCTCCACCACCTTATAAACCACCTATTCCGTATCCTCAAAGATTGAAAAGTTCTAAAACTGCAGGGCAATTTAAGAAATTTGTTGAACTTCTGAAACAATTAAACATCACGATACCTTTTACAGAAGCCATCACCCAGATGCCCTCGTATGCTAAGTTCCTAAAAGAAATCCTATCCAATAAGAAAAAGATTGAGGAAAACGAAACAGTTACGCTTACTGCTGAGTGTGGCGCAATAATTCAAAACAAAATGCCTCCTAAGCTAAAAGACCCATGTAGTTTCTCAATACCTTGTGTAATTGGGAAGTTTGTCATAAACAAAGCTCTGTGCGACTTAGGAGCCAGTATTAGTGTTATGCCCTTATCCATTTGCAAGAAGCTTGATATGGGAGAATTAAGACCAACTAAGATGTATGTGCAATTAGCTGACCGCTCTGTTAAATACCCAGTTGGTATACTAGAAAATGTTCCAGTTCGTATAGGACAATTCTATATCCCTACTGATTTCATAATCATGGATATTACAGAAGACTCTACTTCTCCTATCATATTAGGAAGGCCATTCCTAGCTACTTCTGGAGCAATTATAGATGTAAAGAGAGGCAGACTAACTTTTGAAGTTGGTGAAGAGAAAGTTGAATTTATCTTGACACAATTCTTACAAGCTCCAGCCATAGACGACACATGTTATCTACTAGATGTCATAGATGAGTGCGTAAGAGAAATCGAGATGGAACCGACCACATATTCAGATATTCTAAAAATTCCAATACCTCCAATTTTCAAAGATGATAACTGGCGTGAACCTTATCAAGACGATAGCCTAAGCGAATGCTTAGCACTTACACCAGATCATCTACCTTGCCCAAAGAACCCAGCCCTAGAACTGAAAACATTACCCAAAAATTTAAGGTATGAATTCCTAGACGAAGCTCTCGAATGACCTGTAATAGTCAATGCAGACTTAGGACAAACCAAAACCAAGAAACTATTAGATGTCTTAAGAAAATATCCAACTGCGTTAGGCTATAACATCGCAGACCTTAAAGGAATAAGCCCTTTTATTTGTATGCACCGCATTATGCTGGAGGAAAACTGTAAATCCTCTAGGGAACATCAGAGAAGGATTAACCCGATCTTGAGTACTGTAGTCAAGGACGAAGTGAAAAAACTTTTAGAAGCAGGAATTATATACCCGATATCAGACAGTAAATGGGTTAGCCCAGTACATGTCGTTCCAAAGAAGGGAGGTGTTACAGTTGTTAAGAACGAAAAAGGTGAATCTATAACAAAAAGGGTTGTAACTGGAAGTAGAATGTGCATCGATTATAGGAAGTTAAATAAAGCCACTCGTAAAGACCATTTCCCATTGCCTTTCATTGACCAAATGCTGGAAAGATTGACTAAACACTCATACTTTTGCTATTTAGACGGTTACTCAGGATTCTTTCAAATTCCTATTCATCCTGATGACCAAGAAAAGACGACCTTCACATGTCCCTATGGTACATTTGCTTATCGACGAATGCCGTTTGGACTATGTAACGCACCTGCTATATTCCAAAGATGCATGATGTCAATCTTTGCTGATTTTATACATGACATTATGGAAGTGTTTATGGATGACTTTTCTTTATGTGGGCAGAGCCTCGAAGGATGTCTATCGAACCTAGAAATGGTATTGGAAAGATGCGTAAAAGTAAATCTTGTATTAAACTGGGAGAAATGCCATTTTATGGTAAATGAAGGAATTGTACTTGGACACGTTGTGTCCGATAGAGGAATTGAAGTTGATAAAGCCAAGATAGAAATTATAAAAGATCTTCAACCTCCGAAAACCGTACGAGAAATACGAAGTTTCTTAGGACACGCCGGTTTTTACCGACGATTCATAAAGGATTTCTTGAAAATTACTAAACCTTTTATTGGTCTATTAATGAAAGACGCTGAATTTATCTTTGATGAGAAATGCCTAAAAGCGTTTGAACAGCTGAAAACAGCTCTTATTACCGCACCTATCATGCAACCACCAGATTGGAGATTACCCTTCGAAATCATGTGTGATGCAAGTGATTATGCTGTAGGTGCAGTTTTAGGACAGAGGAGGGATAGAAAACTTCATGCCATTTACTATGCAAGTAGAACCTTAGACTCCGCCCAAATGAACTACGCTACCACAGAAAAAGTACTTCTAGCCGTGATCTTTGCCCTTGACAAATTCCGTTCCTACCTAGTGGGAGCTAAGATCATCATTTACACAGACCACGCAGCTATTAGATATTTACTTAACAAGAAAGATGCAAAACCTAGACTGCTAAGGTGGATCCTACTTCTACAAGAATTTGATTTAGAGATCAAAGATAAGAAAGGAACCGAAAACGTAGTAGCAGACCACTTATCTCGATTAGAGGGCATTAAATCAGAGCCAGTACCCATTAATGAAGATTTCCCATATGAACGACTCATAGCCCAACTAGAAAGTGATATGTCTACTCTACAGTTTAATGACCCAAAGATGGAAGAAGTCGCGGAAGAAATTAACATGCATACAACCCTGCCATGGTATGCTGACATAGTCAACTACTTAGCAGCTGGAGTACTTCCACCAGACTTATCTTATCAACAAAAGAAAAAATTCTTTCATGATCTAAAACATTATTATTGGGATGAACCTTTGCTGTTTAAGAGAGGAGCCGACGGTATCTTCTGTCGCTGCGTCCCAGAAGAAGAAGTAGAAAACATCATCTCTCAATGTCATTCTGCTCCTTATGGAGGACATGCTAGTACCTCAAAGACATGTGCTAAGATCTTGCAATCCGACCTATTCTGGCCCAACCTTTGGAAGGATGTCCACATCAAAATACTAAACTGTGACCGGTGCCAACGCACTGGTAACATATCAAGACGCGATGAGATGCCTCAAAAAGGTATATTAGAAGTAGAAGTCTTTGATGTATGGGGGATCGACTTTATGGGACCCTTTCCATCATCCTTTGGAAATAAATATATACTCGTAGCTGTCGATTATGTTTCAAAATGGATTGAGGCAATAGCTTCTCCTACAAATGACGCACGAGTAGTCATAAAGCTCTTTAAAAACATAATCTTTCCCAGATTTGGTGTACCGAGACTTGTCATAAGTGACGGTGGTTCTCATTTCATATCAAAAATATTTGACAAATTACTATCGAAGTATGGAGTAAGACACAGCGTAGCAACACCATATCATCCACAAACAAGTGGACAGGTTGAGGTCTCGAATCGAGAAATAAAACAAATTCTAGAAAAGACCGTAGCCACCTCTAGGAAAGACTGGTCATCAAAACTCAACGAAGCTTTATGGGCATATAGAACGGCCTACAAAACACCAATCGGAACTACACCTTTCAAGCTTGTCTATGGTAAGTCTTGCCATCTACCAATGGATTAGAACATAAAGCCTATTGGGTTATTAAAACATTGAACTTAAGGTATGATTCCGCAGGTGAAAAACGTATCCTAGATCTTCATGAACTAGAAGAGTTAAGATTAGATGCTTACGAAAATGCTAAAATATATAAAGAACGAACTAAAAGATGGCACGATAAGCACTTATCTAAAAAAGAATTTAGTGTGGGAGACGTTGTACTCCTATTTAACTCTAGATTAAAACTCTTTCCCGGGAAATTAAGGTCTAGATGGTCCGGTCCTTTCGAGATTACAAAAATTCTACAAAGTGGAGCGATAGAAATAAAGGGGAGGAATAGTAATCCATTTTTAGTCAATGGACAACGTCTAAAACACTATCACAGCATTGAAAATAGAGATTATTTGAACTGCCTAAGACTTTTAGAGTTGCCCACCGAACCCCCTAACTAAGCATCTAATTGAATTCGTCAGGCTTTCGACATTAAAAACAGCGCTTAATGGGAGGCAACCCATGATTTCCGATTTTCATGCTTTATATTTGTTACTTCTTTATGTTTTCTATGTTTTGTTTTTATTTTGCAAATTTTTAGTTTCATTTATATCGTTTTAAATATAATTTGAAAATATTGTGTTGATCTTAAAAATTGAAAAAAACTACAGGATTATAAAGTCTCTCTACTCTCTCTGTTCTCCTCTTCTGCTTACATTTTTGCAAAAAGTACTAACTAATGGCAAACGAGGATAACATGCCAGTAGAATTCAGAGATGGAGCACAGTGGCATCGCTATGAGGCTTTGTCTCTTAGACCTTGTGCCTTGACAAAATTCGCCCACAGACCCACCATGACCGCCTTAGGTGTAGGTGAGAGCGTAGACTTTCTGTTTAGCCAATTAGGTTGGAAGGGTTTTTCCAACAAGAAACATAAGTGCTATCGTAGGTTGACTTTAGAATTCCTGAGATCTTTAAGCTATAACCCCCACTATGGAAAAGGTTTAACCAGGGGAAGAATTACCTTTAGATTATTTGGATACAGCTGCCAGTTCACCGTAAAGGAACTGTCAGATCTTTTGGGATTTCCTGAAGGACCCCATGTTTTCTCTGTGGTTCAAGAGGACTTAGTGTTGGTTGGAGAGCTGAGTGATTTTTGGGGTAGAATTTCAGGGAAACCTGATTTTGACATGGACCCTATGCTTTCAACAGAAATACATAACCCACCTTTCCGTTACTTTCATATGATCCTGGCCTATACCTTATTTGGTAAACCTGAGAATGATAACACTGTTTCGAGGGATGAGCTTTTTATTATGTTTTGCGCTTCTCAGTCTAGAGAGGTTAATGGACTCACTTTTATGCTGAACAACTTTTGCAAACTTATCAATAATGATAACAGTCCAATTTTGATAGGTAGCCTAGTTACTAAGATAGCTGATGCTATGGGATTCAGAACCCGACTTTCTAAGATTAACCCCTTTGGAGAATTCAGACCCATGAATATCACCTTTTGCTTTAATAGGGCTATGATTAGGGACCATGGTCTGAACCATTTCTAGCTTTTAATTAACAATGTTGTCGTACCACACTTTACACTTCCAAATCATGAACGCACAAGTGTGCACGATCAACATAATTGGCTATATGACCTTGATGAACCCGTGCCTGAACCAGATGAAACCTTTCCTGAACCTGAGATCGACCCAAAAACACCCCCTCATTACCATGATCTTGACTATATGGAATTCCAAGAGAACATTGACATTCCTAAAGCTGATGCCACTAATTATGCTTCTAATCTGAATTCTATTTTAAAGACTATGGATGAGTATCATAAAGAAATCACTTCAGTAAAGGATGAGCTAAACACTGTGCGTGAAAATATTGTTGGACTTATGGACTTGACCGTTGAACAATTTGATCATTTAAATCAAGCCATCGCATCTTTGAAGAAACGCCTTGGATAGATTTATGAAGCACCTTATTTTCAAGACTTTTTATGCATTTTACTTTAGAATAATTTGACATTATTTCAGTTTTCAATTTTCATGTCGGGAATAATTTGATTTCATACAGTTTTGGTACATTGCTAGTAATTTAACTAGCACCTTTTTGGTTTTAAAGAATAATTTCATTTGCTGCTGCTATTAAATCTTTGTGATTTCAATTCCATTCCTATTCTTTTAATTCTATATTAATTTGTGTTATAATGTTACTTATCTCTGTGTATGCAATATACTGCTATTTCCATATGCTTCCCATGACCTACTATTAAATTATTATGATTGGAATTGTGTCTGTCATAAAATAAATTAACCACCCAGATTTTGTGAACGTCACGATCGTGACGACCCCGTGACGACCGTCACGCGGGTTTGAAACTGATTCTGTGTTAAAACAGAATTGTTTCACTCGTTCCCTCTTCTTTCTCTCATTCAAACCCCAGTCGTCCCACTACCTTCTACAATTCCACAACCGTCCCATTACCATTTGAACCACATTAATCATTTCCGTAACCATTCAACTTACCATTGCACTATATAATCACACCATACGCCACTTCTTTTCATAAACCCTCAAATTCCATAACCTACTTTCTTTCCAAAATCCTTTTTAACCAAACAATGGCACGTCAAATTCCAGATTTATCCACATTAAACTTCCGAGATGGAGAGGCAGGAGAACGCCAAAGAGCTCGGTATATCGATTTCTACTGCCGTTCTGTTCAACCGACCCACTACATTGACGTTGCATGCTTAGAAGAACTCAGAATGCTTGAGGGAGTTCCATGGATGTTACAGAATGCCAGTCTTTGGCAGCTTTGCACTCAGAGCCGACCCACTTACGAAGACCTAGCTTTAGAGTTCCTCAGCTCCTTCACCTACATAACCCCTCCGGGAGAAACGAACCAATTAACCGGAGTCGCAAAGTTCCGCATGTTTGGCAAAGAGTACGCAATCGGCCAAGAGCGACTTGCCGGAATGCTCAGTTTCCACCATGGTGAGGATGTGCACTGCCGCGTACCACAAGAAACTTTCTTTCAAGCGGCTTTTCAATTATGGAATCGGTTAACAGGAACCACAATTGACAGTTGGGATAGCCTTAACGCAACATTTATCCACAACCCAGCCGTCAGATACGTCCACCGTGCACTTGGAAGCACCATCTTTGCACAAGATAGTAACCATAAGGTGAATTCTAAAGAGTTGTTTTTCCTTCATTGTGTGTGTCATCCAGAGCCAATTAATGCCGCACCATTTTTACTAGCACACATACAATCAAATTGTGCTACAGGCTCCAAACCCTTCTATTTTGGAGGGATTGTCACCTCTATTGCACTCAGTTTGAATCTGGAAAACGACCTTGCTAGACTACCCTCCTTGCCTCCAGTCTTCCTTGATATAGATTATTTCCGAAACTCTCAGCTCATCAAGTTACGACGAGATGGGAAATACCATCCTATGGTCCGCGCCAAAACCGTAAGAAGTTTCATCATGCCTTGCAGGAGTCGCATTGACCCTCAGAATATGGCCAATTGGCTTTTTGATCTTAATGCTCCTGAGCAAAATGCGCCTGCCCCTGATGATCAAGGACATGGACCTGTTGATGAGATGGAGCAAGAAATGGATAATGCCCCTGAAAACCATCCACCGCCGGCCAATGATGCTCCTTGGACCTCCAGACGTCGTCGCCGCCCTGACCAAGACCCGGTTACTAACGATGAAATCCTGAGGGCTATATGGAAACAAACCCAGCAACATAATGAAATGATGAAACTTATGCGTCAAATCCAGCAAGGCTAAGTTGACCAAGGTCAAAGGCTTGACGGTGTCATCGAAGAGATGGGTGCATTGACACTGCGAGTGCAGAGCTTACACGAGTACATCCATCACGTGGGCATTCCTGATCACGTAGCGCAGCATGGAAGAGGACGCTCTAGAGGCAGAGGACGTGGTCCACCTTGATTTTATTTTGTTTTTGTATTTTGTTCCTTTTTTTCCTTGTTAATCCCCTTTATATCGCAACATTGAGGACAATGTCCGATATAGTGTGGGAGAGTTAGATTTATTTCCGTTTATTTCCCTTTCTTGTACTTTCTTTTTCCTTATCAAAGTAATATATGAATATTTTCGTTCAGTGATCCGATCTCCTCACTTTATTCTGCCATAACGAAAAAATAATAATTTTAATGCACATCTGTGACATACCAAGCTTTAAACTATGTTAGGAAGCTGGGAAAGTGCTAACAAGATCAATACCGTCTTGACACCTTAGACCTCTTGCGTATGCGATATCAGTTTTGACACTTATTATACGATACCTTGAGTTCAGTCCTAAAGTAACCCTTAGTAGTTTATATTAGTAGTCAGCACCGTCTATATCACAAACCACGTGGGGAACCGATGAATATAAGTGTTTGATGCCCAATCAAGAAAAAGAAAAAATCTTTCTTATCTATATACTGAGAAAAAGATAAAGAGAATATGCAACAACTCTCAAAGTTTTGAAAATGTGTAAGAAAAGAAAGAAAATCCGTTGTTGATTGGTTCAGAGGTACCTGATTCTGAACTTGGTAGGGCGAACTACTGTTCGATCCCCCGCAATCTACGAATGGGATGTATAAAGGGTTACCACATTTGTGTATCAGGCCCCGTGTGAGAAAAATGGGATCAAAGTCACTAACCGGTTACTCCACTACGTGCGTGAATAAGGCAAAGGGTTTAATGTGATTGCGTTAGAATGAAACTTGGTAAAATAGATACGAAAACTTATGGTTGAACTATATTATACTGATTTGGATTGGATTGTACAAAAGAGAGGTCTACGACAAGCTTGTTGCTTTGTGTCATTATTGTATCCTTAGTGTTTTACACTAGTACCCGTCTAACTAACAAGAAACTCTTTTTCAACACCATTGGTATGCCAGGTATGTACATTTGATGCAGTTTGTCCGTTTTAATAGATTGATTGCTTGAGGACAAGCAAAGATTCAAGTGTGGGAGAGTTTGATAACACGAATTTATATCATATTTTTACTTCGATTTATGTTAGTTTCTTTTTCCGTTTTTCGTCTAATATCCGATTTTCTCGAGATTATTTAAGTGTTTTGCAGGTAATCACATTTTACAAGTCAAAGTATGCTAAGTGTGGAAAAGCACCAAAACATGCATGAAAAGAGCAGAAAAGAGAAGAAAAACTGAAGAAACCAAAATCTGCTGATACCACGACCGTCATGGGTGTGCCACGACCGTGGCAGTTTCAAAATGTATCATGACCGTGACAATGTACCACGATCGTCATGCGCTCAATTTACACGATGGAGTAGAGACTTGACTACGAATTCTCAGAGAGCATTTTTCACACGATGTTCTTTTCCTCCGAAGATTTCTAGGTCCAAAGTGGTGTAACCGTCAGTGTGAGTGGCTAAATTCTCTCCAACCTCTACCTCAACTGAGCCTATAAATACAAGTCATTTCGAAGAACAAAGGGTGGCCAATTTCTCTTATCAAGTATACCGTCTTGCTGCCAAATTGTTTCCAGAGCTTTAGTTTCATATTTTTTACTTTGCATTTCCAATTCCTTGTCAACCATTACCGAACAAAAGTAATAGTTTCTCACACTGAGGAACTATTACAACTTAGTTTTAGTTTTTCGTTCATTGCCTTCAACCTTTGCAATTTATTTTATTCGAGCAAGAACCTACCGGCTTGTGGAGGGATTGTTGTTCCTGTTATTACTGATTTCCAGGTTCCGTTATTTAATTCAAGCATTGTTTATTTCTTTTCTTAGTTATGTCTGTGTTTATTTATTTCCTTGTCTTTGCGTTTAATTTCCTAATTATGTCGAGCTAAACCGATCATATCGGTATGTAATGAAGTAACTAAAATGAATTAATTTTCTCTAAGCTAAAATCAATAATCAATCATACTTCTGGCTTCGATTTCTTAATTTAAAAGCCAGCTTTTATTACGAGAGTAAAAAAGTAACATAGGTTAAAGTCGAGACCACGAGAGTGTAAGGCTTTACCCGGATAGCTGAAATCGGGCATTAGTTTTAAAAACAGCGGAAGCGCTTTAAATTTAATTAGGTTTAATTAGTTTTCAAAAAGTATTTTTAACCTCATACGGGCTAGCGAGAGCAGACGTATTGACTTAGAAGTATAGTCCGAAGCAATAACCACGGGAGTGTGAGTTGAGGGCTTTTAAACTGGGTTTTCCTACAGATGAATAGGGTGATAAATCTGTATACGCTTAGGTTTAATTAATTCCACATAGGTTACTGAATTATATACCGATAACTTATTCATAACGATTATTCCCAAATTTCAATTTCCCTTTAATTTCCCGTTTGAACTAAAACCCAAATTCTGATTGGCCTTATATAAACATAGTAACGATAGATAACGGTGCGTTCGATTTCTAGTCTCTGTGGGATCGATAATCTTTTAAAACTACGTGATACAACTGTATACTTGCAGTAACCCCCATTCGACTCATAAAGTCGCGATCATTGCTGCATTTTGATTTTTAATTTTTAAAAATAGTTTAATGCATCCAAAAATCACCAAAAAAATCATGAATCATCCTTAGGGTTTTATAAAAATTTTCCAAATTTTATTTTCCATTTTTTATTTTATTTTTAGCATCTGAATTAATTGTTGCTCTAATTTCTTTTTAAATTGTGTACACTTAACCTGCTGATTTTATTTCTCATCATCTACAAAACATTTTGAACCCATTGTTTTTGCATTATTTCATCAACATATTGAAGTGCATAAAAACATTTTTCTCATATTTTTAAACTCTTTTCATATTGCATTTTAGCCCCTCTCTTTTTCATATTGATTCATAATTCCCATGTGATTTAGCATGATTGATTGAAGGACTTATCTTGTGAATTTTTGCATGAGTTTTTAATATGATGTTTGCCCCTGGTTGAGGTGTTTTGAGATTTAATTTGGTAATTTTTGAAGATGTTTTGCTAATTGTTTGATTGCTCTTAATTTGAGGTCTCTTTTATGCACATCTTTGAGCATGTTTGATTACTTGTTTGAGAAGGCACTTGTGCCATTGTTTGGGATTATTTCTTTGACTTCATAAACCATGTTTGAATCCTTATAAGTCATTTGATTGTAATTATAGGTCATTGGTGTGAGGTTGTTTCATATTTTGTGCACATGTTCAATGTTTGATTTACATGCCTCTTTTTGACTTATCTTCTCACTTCTTCTCATCTATGCCTCTTCTTGGCTTATGTTTGGTTTGTGTATGCAATGCCATATCATTCCTTTTCACTTAATTTGATGTATGTTTCTGACCTTGGAGCTTTGCATTCATGTCATATGCTATTCATGTTTCATTTTGCATCCTCTAACATGTTTCACCTACATGCTTCCTTCTCCTTCTTCTAATGATTCTTAATGCTTGCATACTTGCTTGTATGCCTTATGTAACACTTGTATAGCATGTTTAGGCACATGTTTAGGTCATCCACATTCTGAATTTGATATTATTTAAAGCATTCTTGCATGATCACCTTGCATATCCACTCATTCTTCTTCTACTCCTTCTTTGATGACTTTCTTGTATGATTTGCCACTTGTTTGCACTCTCTTTGCTTGATCTTGTTTGGTAAACATTATGGGTCACCTATAAGGTGTACATTCTGACTTGGATGAGTTTCATTTGGTTTGTAACCATTTCTCTTTGGGTTGTGACTTGTTTGGGTTTCATTTGTCTTATTGTTGCTTATGTTTGTTTTTGCTAACCATGTGGGGGCTAATGGTAAGTGAATGGGATGTGGATAGTTATCCACATTCTAACTTCTCCTTTATCTTTTAAGCTTTCATACTTGTGTTTGCTTTAGCATTTAAGATGCTTCTTTCTTCTCTTTCACTCTCTTCCTCCCATGAATCTCAAGACTTGATTAAGTCTTGGATCCTCTCCCTTTAGAGCTTCCTAGTCCAACTTAATTTTTGATTAAGCTTGGAGTAGGATTAGCATTAGGTTTTAGGTGGTCGTCTCTCCTAAGCCTCACTAACCATAGGATACACATGCATGATAACATTAGGACTCTTAGTTTCCCTTTAGAGTTTCCTTTGTGTCTTCTTTCTTCTCATCTCAAAACTTCTTGAAAGCACTTAATAAAATATAATGTATATTGCGCTCGAGCCTTAAGTGTCGGAAATGAAGAACGAGGGGTCTCCCCTCCTCTTCTGAAGTGTCTAGCATACGTCCCATTTGGGGGCGACCATGCGATTCACTCGTTCCCGCATTGTAGACTTTGGTGCAATGTAAGTTACGAACTAACTTCAAAACACTTCTGTCTAAAAAACACCATACAAATTCAAATCTTTTTATCCTTCGGGATTGTTGGGCTTCAAACTTCCTTTTTCAGAAAAGAGCTCGTCGCTCACGTAAAAAACACTTACCCATCAGTGGTCGTACCCACGAACTACATTAGCTCTGATTCCTCTCTCCCGTCCGATTGAGGATATGTAGGCACAAGACAGCAATTGTCTTGGCGAGCAACCTTCCCCCATAGTTCCCGTCTGAACTACGTTGACTCTGACTTTCCCATTGCACTGAGGGAGTACGTAGGCCTAGGGCATCGAATATGTCCTACCGAGTCCGTCTTAGTCACCCCCATCCCCGTTTTCTTTTGTTCAGCCATAGATAGTAGGACAGCTCACCCTCCATTTAGATAACAAGCGTGGATCCCATCGAGTACGATGGATGCGTGGGGTGCTAACACCTTCCCCTCGCATAACCGACTCCCGAACCCGGACTATGGTTGCGATGACCATGTCTTTCCCCCTTTCTCTTCAGGTTTATGCAGTGTTTCCTTTCCCTCTCTCGGGATAAATACACATTGCTGGCGACTCTGTGTTTTCTGCGCCACTCTTGCGTTTGTACCATTGGATGCGAATCTTTCGGGAGCGACACCTATGAATACTTTGTCTCATGAAAAAAACAGGTACTTTATCTTGTTTATTGATTATTTTACTAGCATGACATGGGTACATTTTATGAGACAAAAACTTGATGTTTTTGTAATTTTTAAGAAGTTTAAAGCTTTTGTTGAGAAACAAAGTGGTAGGTTTATAAAAATGTTGAGAAGTAACAAGGGGAAGGAGTACACCTCAAATGAATTTCATAAATTTGGTGAAGATAAAGGTGTTGAAAGACAACTCACTGTTGGCTATACACCTCAGCAAAATTGTGTATTTGAACGAAAGAACCAAACTTTGATGGAGATGATGAAGTATATGCTATTTGAGAAAGCTTTGCCTAAAACCTTTTGGCCCAAGGTTGTTAATACTGTTGTGTATTTGCTGAATAGATGTCCAACAAAGGTTGTATGGAATAAGACTCCATTTGAATTTTGGAGTGGAAGAACACCTTCAGTTAACCACCTTAAAGTTTTTGGGTGTGTCTGATATGCTCAAATTTCTAAAAAAAAAAAAGAGGACATAGCTAGAAGAAACAAGTGAAAGATGTGTCTTTATTGGCTATAATTCAATGTCAAAGGGCTATAGACTTTACAACTTGAAGACAAACAAGGTGATCATTAGCCGAGATGTTGTATTTGATGAGAATGCGTCTTAGAATTGGGTGGAATAAAAAATGAAGGACAAAATAGTCCCTGCAATTTTATTACAACAAAATTCAGTGGCTGAAAATGAGTAACCGGCCCCATGTACACCAAGTTCTCCATCCTCTCCAAGTTCATCATCTCTCTGCTATACTCCAATAAAATTGAAGGACTTGAGTGGAATTTATGCAAGTGTAACTATTGTGTTGTGGAACCAGGAAATTTTGATGAAGTAATCAAAGAAGATGTTTGGAGGAATGCGATGCAAGAAGAAATAAATGCAATTGAGAAGAACAAAACATGGCAGCTAGTTGAAAAGTTAAATGACAAAGAAGCTATTGGAGTAAAGTGAGTGTACAAATTGAAACATAATCCAGATGGTTCAATCCAAAGATCCAATGCTAGATTAGTAATTTACTATAGTCTGTAATTGACTATAGTGATACTTTTGCTTTGGTTGCACGTTTGGACACCGTGAGAACGATAATTGTGTTAACAGCTCAAAAATGTTGGAATTTGTACCAACTTGATGTGAAGTCACCTTTCTTGAATGAAGAATTAAAATAAGAGGTGTATGTGCAACAACCTCAAGGATTTGTGACTAAAGACCAAGAGGAAAAAGTTTACAAGTTGAAGAAAGTTCTTTATGGGTTGAAACAAGCCCCGAGAACGTGGTATAGTGAAATTGACAACTACTTCATTCATCAAGGATTTCAAATAAGTCAAAGTGAGCATAACTTGTATGTGAAGCATCAAGGTAAAGATGATATCCTTCTTGCTGCCCTTTATGTTGATGATTTGGTGTATATAGGTAACAACAAGAAAATGGTTGAAAATTTTAAAATAGAAATGATGGAAAAATATGAGATGAGTGATCTTGGCTTACAACATCATTTTCTTGGTATTGAGGTTTACCAAGATGAATATGGAGTTTTTATTTGTCAAAAGAGATATGCTGAAAATATTTTGAGAAAGTTTGGCATGTATGGCTGCAAACCTGTTGATATTCCTTTAGTGGTGAATTAGAAATTAAAGAAGGAAGATGGTGGAAGATTAGTAGATGCAAGCATGTATAGAATTTTGGTTGGAAGCTTGTTTAATCTTACAGCTTCAAGGCCCGATTTAATGTTTGTTGCTAGTTTACTCTCAAGATTCATGAGTAAACCAAGTTATTTATATCTTAAGGCAGCAAAAAGAGTTCTAAGGTATGTCATGGGAACCATGGAGCATGTAATTAGATTTGAGAAGAATTATAAACTTGAAGCCAAAGGCTATTGTGATAGTGATTGGGCCGGAAGTTTTGATGATATGAAAAGCACTTCAAGTTATGTATTCAACCTTGTTTCATGTGTGATCTCTTAGTGCTCAAAGAAGCAAGATATTGTGGCACAATCTTCAGCTGAAGCTGAGTATTTAGCAGCTGGTTTGGCTACACAACAATCACTTTGGTTGAGAAGAATATTAGAAGACATTGGAGAGAAGCAAGAGGGAAGTCTACAACTTCATTGTGATAACAAATCAGCTATTGCCATGGCAAAGAATCCTGTTTTTCATAGTCGAACCAGACACATTAACATGAAGCATCACTTCATTCGAAGTGTGATTGAAGAAAGAGATGTGCAGTTAGTTTTTTGCAGTTCATAAGAGCAGCTTACAGACATTTTTACTAAAGCACTATCAAGAGGAAGATTTCAACAACTTAGAGAAGCAATGACAGTAAAAGAGAAGCACATTAAGGGGGAGTATGTTAATTAATGTGATGATTTCATGTTAGTTGAATATGTTAAGATAATGGAAATTATCTAGTGTAAGTGAAGAGTTGCATGAGTAAATTGTCATTATTGTTAGTGGAAGCACTTAGTGCGTAGTGGAGTGTTTAATTATGAACTAAGCACATAGTAGTGACGACTCTTTGATAGTAGTAACCATCACTACTCATGCTATATATATTCTGTGTAAGAGAAATACAAGTATATTCAAGCCCAAAAATATCTGTTTACTCTAAATTCTGCAACAATATAATTTATCACATACCACCTCTAGAATTCCACCAACTGATTTGACAAGAAATTATACTTTCCATAATAATCTTGAATACTTCTATAACGTGTTAGAATTTATGCAATGTTAATTAAAAATTTAATTAAAATACCAAAAAAAAGAAATCTAAGAAATATTAGTATAACCAATGTCATCTATACTTTAAAACTTAAGGGATATAGTGATTTAAAAAAAAATGGATTAAAAAAAATGAGTATAAGGGGTACTCGAACCCTCACAGAACAATTACAATTTCATTAAGCAAGTAGCAGGATTGTTAAGCTAAATGGTAGGAATACTAGAAGAAAAAGGCATGTAAGCCTTTCCTAACAAAAACCAAGATGAGGATTTAATAGAATAAACAATATCTTCAACAAGAGAGCAAGAGTGAATAAAAATGATATTGTTACGACCAATCCAAATGTGCCAGACAGCTGTTGCCCAAACTACATTCCAAACAATTTGCCAAACTTCCGCTTGAAATCAACATGTGCTGCTATGAAAGCCTTATAACAATTAGAACCTTTCCTCATATTTATGCCCAACCAACTGCCTATGGCACTCGGAACTCTAATAGCAACAGTACAGTTCATAAACAAGTGAGTTACATCTTCAGAATTATTATAGCAAAACTCACAAAGATGATCTTGGCCTACGAAAATGACTCATCTCTTACCCAACTGATCTTTAGTCGCTAAGCAGTTCAACAGTAACCTCCAAACGAAGACTTGGATCTTTTACGGTAATTTTAATTTCCAGACAACATCCAACGCTTTCTGAACCTCCTAGGCCGCTCAGACAGCTGAATCTTCATGCATTAAAATATCATAATAGCTAGCCACCGTAAAACATCTATCACCGGTCCCCGACCACTAAACTATATCATTGATTCTGTAGCGAGCAAAACTGGACGTGTTTCTTAAGCATTGTCGCTCTTTGGGGGTTACTACAGGTCGATTCATTTTTTATCCTATTGTGAGCTGACTAAGGAAGGGAAATAGATGTCTCCAATTAACCCTCCTTGCATACTGAGTTTAAACAGCGGTCTGTTAGGTTACGGATGCTATCAATATGGGGGGCCTCTCTTAGGTTATTTTCAGAGAATTTAGACTTTTAGCGGGGAATACCCGACTAGGATGTTTTGACTGATATACGAGATTTTGGGTTTTTGTTTAGTGTGCTCACTAAAATTTTTCTTTCAATCTTATGCCTACGTATTCCCGTTTTTCCGAAACAGGGAAATCAGAGCGATCGTAGTTCCTCCTATTCTACGGGAGGAAATGGTGTTTTGGTGTCTTGTTCAAAGCCCAAGACGTGAAGCTGAAAGGTGATCTATATCTTGTTCAAAGCCCAAGATGTGAAGCTAAAGGTAGTTTGTATCTTGTTCAAAGCCCAAGATATGAAGCTAAAAGGGTTTGACTTTAGAGAGAATTTGTCATCTCTAAAGAGGGGTTTGTCTGTCACAACTGTTTATAAAGGAGAATTACTTTAACCAGGATGTATGAATCCGGAAATGCCATAATTTCCTTTATAGGGGATTTCCAACCTGAAGGAGAAGACTTTAACTCAGTGTAGAGCAATGTCATCTTTCCTTAGGAATTTCTCATGCTAAAAGAGGGACAGTGGCATGGATGTAGATGATCCAGAGGCTTGCCGCTTACAGCGATTAGATGAAGGGGAAGGAGTTGTTGATGTTTGTGTACTCTGAACGAGGCACAGCTTTGATGCTAAAAGGTTGATTGGATCAACCAGTGGTTTTCTTATACAAAGCCTAAGAGGAGGCTAAAAGTTTTTCCTTATACAAAGCCTAAGAGGAGGCTAAAAGGTGTTTGACTCAACAAGAGAGCCTTTTATACTCAACAAGAGAGTGCTTTGTATCTCGTACGAAGCCTGAGATGGAGGCAAAAAGGGAGTTGACTCAACAAGAGAGTCTTTTATGGTATCTCGTACGAAGCCCGAGATGGAGGCTAAAGGTTTTATACTCAACAAGGGAGTGATTTATGTCTTGTACAAAGCCCAAGACGGAGGCTAAAAGGGTTGTGACTCAACAAGAGAGTCTTTTTTGTATCTCGTATAAAGCCCGAGATGGAGGCCAAATATGTTCGACTCAACAAGAGAGTCTTTTGTATCTCGTACGAAGCCCGAGATGGAGGCTAAAATGTTGATTCAATAAGAACCTTTTTGTATCTCGTACAAAGCCCGAGATGGAGGCTAAAGAGGGTACTGTTTTAGTTGAGTGACCAGTGTATGGGTTCAAAGAGAAAATCAGTTCTTATATGAGTAACACTGTATTCAGGGATTTTGATTCGAGGATCAGGGATTTTTTCTTTAATGAAATGGGAAATTCGAAGGGTATTGAGATCGTCCGAGTCTACGGGGTTCCTTCCTATTCTTTAAGGGTGCTTGAGAATTTCTTTGAGACTCAAGGAAATAAGACTGTCCAAGTCTAGAGTTTCATCTTTTGTACTATGCTTTGAGAAATAGTAGTAGACTTTTGGAAATACTGTTCTATTAAGATGACTGATTTCTATTCCTATACCTCTGGAGGTCGTCAGGACAATTTGTATGAAGCCCAAGAGGAGGCTGGAAACTTTTAAGAAGCCGAGGGACGCTTTGTACTAAGCCCAAGAGGAGGCTATCATTCCCGGAGGAAGAAATCATTTATACGAAGCCTAAAAGGAGGCTGTGAATACTTCTAAGAAGCCGACGGGTCCTTGTACAACGCCCAAGAGGAGGCGAGGATGCTTTTAAGAAGCCTGTGGGTCCCCAAGCCCCGATAAAATCAAGACAGGCTATTCACAGAGAATAGATCAAGCCAGGAAAGTTCGAGAATTTGGAAGAAACTCAAGAGATGCCATTCACGGAGAAAAGATCATCTCTGGGGAATAGAGTTTCTTTGAAGATTTCTAAAGGTGTCAGTCTGTGAAAGGGTTCACCGAGAATGCTGCCTTTCACGTCTCCATATTATTTAACCCCAAGTGGATGGAAGACTGTATCTGGTAATCCTATGGGGATCTAGTTTTATCTATTTAAGAGCAGTCAACAGGGCTTAGTACTAGACGTAGTTGCCGGGGAAACACTAAATAACTATACTATTATTACACAGTTGATATGAGTTTATGAAAGAAGACTTATAGCAAAACAGCCCCACAATACAGTTATATGTATATGAAAGCGGTAAAGGAAAGCAATTACCACTTACTCGGTTGTAGAGCTTCCATGCTGTTTGGTTAGTTGTTCAACAAAGAAAGATTGAAAACAAAAGTATATTCAAAATCAAAGGAGAAAGTGCTTTGAAAAAGAAAGATTTGGGGCTTACAGCTCAAGCAGAGGCCCAGGGTTTTACCAGTGATTGCACTGTTGAATTTGTACAGAGGGACTTATACGAGTGACTAAGGCCCAAAAATTATTTTCTGTACAAAGGAATGGGTCTTACACTCTCTCAAGAGGCCCAAAAGGTTTAAAGAAAAAGAGTGGGGCTTATAACGTGAGGGTAGGCCCAGATGATTTTTCGTTTAAAATGGCGATCGCGCCGAGATTTTCTTTTAACGCAAAGGGGCTTATACAATATCTGAGGCCCAAAGTTATTTTGGTTAAAAGGGGATTGGATCTTACACTCTATTAGAGGCCCAAAAGTTTTGAATGGGTCTTATAGCTCGAGGAGAGGCCCAATTTTTTTTTTTAAAAAGGCGATGATCGCGCCGTTTACTTGTACAAAGGGACTTATACAATAAGTGATGCCCACAATTGTTTGTACAAGGGGGTTTGGGTCTTACACTCTTTCAAGAGGCCCAAAGAGTTTTGAAAATGATTTATGAGGGTTGAATTCATCAAAAACCCTAATTTGTTTTCAAAATGTGTTTTAATTGAATAAAATATTCAATTAAAATGATCAAAATTGTTTAACATGTGGAAAACAAATTGTGATCTTGGATTAATGCTTCATAAATCAAGTTTTGCCCTACAAAATGATTAGAAATCATTAAAATTTGTAAAATCAATAAGGAAAAAATATTTTAAATGTCAAAAACAATTAAAACATTAATTCTTTGAAAAAATATCAATTATATGAAATAAATAATATTTTTTGGATTTTTTGGGAAAATAAAATATTTTAACATTTTTGTGAATTATTAAAAAAAGAATCAACTCAAAATCATTAAAACTCAGAGAGAAATTAATTTTTGAATCAATTAAATAAAATCACAAAATTCAAATATTTAAATTTTCAAAAAGGGCGCCAAGAACACCCCAAGAACACGCGCGTGTTCTGGGTTTTGCCCAGATTTGCATTTTCTCTCCAATCTCACTGAATACTTGATTATATCATGCAATCCACATACCAATCTGCTCGTCTCAACCTCACGATCATGTCTATGGTATTTAATTTCATTTATATTAAACATGGAATAAAAAATCAAGACAAAACCTCAAGAACCCTAATTTCTGCATGAAGGCTGAGAATTTTGATACACGATTCAAACGAAGCAATTAATTGAGGAGAAACATTCCATGCATGATTATGAACATTTGGCAAAAGTATTGTGCGAGGAAATATGCATAGATTGAGAGATGACAAAGTTTAGGCTTACCTCTAGGTCGTGACAGCAAGTTCAAAGTGATTTCTGAGTTGGAGGTGTTACAGAAGAGTTGTGATGATCTGAACAGCTTCCCTACACCCTATGGAGTGTGTTTGAATGCTTGGACTTGATGGAAATTGGCTGGATCACTTCATGGCATCTCAACTGCAACTAGGTTAAAACCTTGAGCAATTGACTGGTGATTATGAGAAATCAGTGTTCCATATGTTGTTTAAGTGTTTGATCAACTCACATATGATGTATGTGAGGTGTGTGTGTGATTGGTTTGAGTGGAATTGCTCTCTACTGAAAAATTCGATAGTGACTTGCTCAGAACGGCATTTTTGAGAGTGAGAAGTGGATTTTGAGAAAGGTAAGTGTTGTAGGCCTTTGGTGTACTTAAACTGATCACAATTAAGCTCTATTTATAGTAGAGCAAGTTTGTTTTGTAAGGAATAATGAATGGCAACTGCTGAGTAGGGTTGGCCAATGTTGGCAAATGAAAATCCAAGTCTCCTCTAGCCATTGACTAGAGGTTAGGGCACAGGCTGCTGGTCCCCTTGGTCTTGGATAAGTCTTGACTGAATTTAGTTGCTAATAGCTCAGTCCATGCCACCTTGGTGCTTCCATTGAATGCTCCAATCCAAAATTGGAGTCTTGTCCCTATTTTAGGCAATTCTAGGTTTGGCATGCTATTTCTTGTTCCAAGGACTTTGGAGGCTTGGCTCAGTGATTGTCCCCTTTAGATTCACTCCTCAGATGTGTCCAAAGTGATGACAAGGCTTGGAATTGGCTGATTTTGGAAAATCGACCAAAAGTGCAAAAATCTGCCTTGCCTTGGCAAATTTCAGCAAGGCTTCTTGCCACTACCATATCACATAGCTCAAATTGAATTTGGTGATGTTCTTGGCCATTTTGGAAAGCCCTTATATGATACAACAACTATTTGATCATATTTGGTTTTGATACCTTTTGGATCCAAGTGAAAAATCCCCCTACATTTCGAAAAAAGTAAGGCAGATTCTGACTTAGTGAAATTTTCACTAAGTGTTGGAACAAAGTCACTTTTCTTGATTTTGATCACTCCATAACTCAAAATCCATGAGGAATTTGGACATAGATTAGTATGAAGCTTTTGTAGAGGGCAATGAGATCTACAAATCAAGCTTTGGATGGGGAAGAATGGCTTTGTGGTTTAGGAGTTATGATCCTCCAAAGTTGGTACCCTTGCCACTTTATTTCATAACTTAGAAAATTTTCTAAGTTTTTATGGTTACCCCTTTTACAAGTTATCCAACTTTCTTTGATTTTTCTTGATTAATGATGATTCAAATCATACATTAACATCATTTTAGGGTTAAAAATCCATTTTTGTGAAAAATCTCAAAAAGTCAAAGTTGACTTTTGTGCACAGTTGACTTTTTGTCAGATGAATTCCAAATTGTGCAATCCCTTAGGAAATCATGTCCTTGACCTAAATCAAACTTGATGGACAAGTTCCATGGGTGTTATAGGGTGTATTGAATCATGTCTTAGGGCTTGGGATCATGTCCTGGTCAAAAGTCAAAGCTACAGTTGACTTTTCTCGCAAAACCCTAACTGTGGTTCAGATGAAATTGAAACTTGTTGCTCAAGCTTCTTGGATCAATCCATTATTCCAAATGGATCAATGTGGTATATTAGAGACCCTCAAATCATGTCTTGAGGTCTTGGTTCATGATTTGTCCCAAAAGTCAACTTAGGGGTGAATTAGGTCAAGAAACCCTAATTCCTGATTTTTTGATGTATGCATCCCCTGAGGCCAAATTGACTTGATGATTGGGTCCATGAGGTTCCATGGAGTATATTAGGATATGTTTTGAATCATTGGTTCATGCCCAGATGAAAATTTCCATCTGGAGGCCCTGGTCGACCAAAACCCTAA
The DNA here is from genome assembly GCA_022829125.1 of Lathyrus tuberosus. Taxonomy (NCBI): domain Eukaryota; kingdom Viridiplantae; phylum Streptophyta; class Magnoliopsida; order Fabales; family Fabaceae; genus Lathyrus; species Lathyrus tuberosus. The sequence goes on along the minus strand of JALAZF010000024.1, from coordinate 1,104,583 downwards.
TTTGGTGACACTGGTGATCTTGAAGCTTGATCCACCTAGAAGGGAGTAACCTTGTGCTTAATCCTTAAAGTGGGAGTCCTATTGATCCATTGTGGATGTTTGAGAGGTTAGACAAGTTGAAGATCATGTCATTCCTTGATTGATCTTTTGTCTAAGGCTCAGAGAGGGCTTGAAACCCTAATTTTGATTGTAGTGAATGCTCAACAATTCCTTGAGGAGATTGATGAGGCATAAAGGTACATCCATATTGTGATGATGATTTGCACAATGATGGGAAATCTTAGTGGTTAAAATTTGGGGTATGACAGATGCCCCTATTTAATCTTCTTGGACACGAAGGTGTGAATGGCGAAGGTATTCGGGCATTCGAGGTGCAAGAGGATTAAATATCAGAATATCCGAAATTTTGACGGCGTCTATGAATGGTAATTCACGCATTCATATTCTTTTGCTAAGTAATGATGCTTAGAAAAGGTAAACTTCCCCCTCGATCCTGGTCTTCAGCCAAGGAACTGGTTTCAGTTTCTGATTTAAACTTCCCCTCCATCCTGGTTTCCTACCAAGGAACTGGTCTTAGTTTCTGATGTAAACTTCCCCTCGATCCTTGTTTCCTACCAAGGAACTGGTCTTAGTTTCTGAATTAAACTTCCCCTCGATCCTGGTTCCCTACCAAGGAACTGGTCTTAGTTTCTTTTGTCAATAAACTTTATTGACAAGGGACGCTATTCGTAGCGGTTTTCCTCAAACTTCTCGCCGAATTTTCCTGGGGAGATGCCATTTAATGGAAAAAGTTGACGCCAGACTTGCTGGGGAACCCAATCTTTTGAGTTGTAGAGGTGAACACACTTCTCTGTTGGAGACGCCATTTGTTTCTACTGGGGAAGACGAGTCTCCTAAGAGGCTACCTTCATTTGGAGTCTTACATCATACTTTTCTCGGGATCTTCTCGGAGAAATGCCATATGATGGGATCCAATTTGAGGTGCCAATGACCTTTTCATCTGTGGTCTTTTCGGAGAAAAACTGCTGTACCACCGAATCTCTGATTAGGAGGCTTTCTATGGGGATTTTCCTTAATCTAGGAAAGCAAGGATATCATCTTCAATGGCGAAGAGTGATGTTGACTGAGGGCTCTCTGGTTTTTCAGAGGTTCAAGTTATCAAAGTGGTCGAGGAGCCAACTTCCATCCAAAAATAAACTGGAGGAGAGAGATCGTTCCGACGCGACATACAAACTAATGGATGAACACGACTGCATACTCGGCCATCGCGGGGCGAAGAAGTATCGTTGGTCCAAAAGTAGCAATTCTACCTTGCTTAGGAGAAGTAGTCCTCGCGGGGAACTATGTTGGTCAGGCTTAGGAGATAAGTACTCAGCCGAGGTGTGTCAGACGAAACAAGGTCTCTGACATAGTTGATCCCTTCATTCAGGCGTACTGGGTTAGAAGGAGTACTTTGATTCTGCACTTTGAAGTTCGCTTACTTCTGGAGAAGCGATCAATGTTCTTTCGATGTTCAACAGTCAAAAGAAATTGCCATCTTTAATTTAAAAAAGCAGAAAAAATTTTATCAAGTAAATTCATTTTCGTTTTATTTCAAGAATCGTTGATCATATTAAATTGTCGTTCTGTAAAGCTAAAACAAGTAAGAATTACAAACAAAAGCCCAAGGGCTCAAATTTTATTGATAAGATGGAGATCAGCCAAACGCGTGATTCCAAAGAGTATTTACAAAGTTTGAAAATGTTAATTTTCAGGGAAAAGGGCTACGTTGAAACATAACGACCACTATCCTTCTACCAACTTTGAATTTGGGACATCCTGAGCTTCTGTCGAAGATGACCTTGACTGGAGTTTTCCTCCGATGGATGTTGTAACTGCTGCTGAGGGACTTGCCTCTGTTAAACATAGTTACTTGCCATTATCCCTAACTTTTTCCTGGATTGTACTGTGATGTTTCCAATCCACCGGGATGATTTTTTTTTATTTTGTCTCTAACTTTTGCCTGGACCGCCCTTTCAGGTTTTCAATCCACCGAGATGATTTTTTTTTAGTTTAGGCGAAGTATTTCTTGACTACATCAACGTTTGTGGGGTAGGCAAATTCCTCTCCGTCCAGGGTTGCAAGTCTCAAGGCGCCTCCTGAGAAAGCTTTCTTGACCACATAGGGGCCTTCATAATTCGGAGTCCATTTGTCCTGAGAATCAGTGAGAAATGATTGTATCTTCTTGAGGTCAAGGTCTCCTTTCCTGAAGACACGAGGTCGGACCTTTTTGTCAAACGTTCTCTTCATTGTCTGCTGATACAACTGACCGTGGCATAGTGCCGTTATCCGTTTTTCCTTAATCAGATTTAGTTCTTCGTGCCGACCTTGACACCATTCAGCTTCTGTTAGCTTAGATTCCATCAATACCCAGATTGATGGGATCTCTACCTCGATGGGGAGCACTGCCTCCATGCCATATACTAGAGAGAAAGGGGTAGCCCATGTTGAAGTGCGGACAGATGTACGATAACCGTGAAGAGCAAAGGGTAGCATTTCGTGCCAGTCTTTGTAGGTTACGACCATCTTCTGAACAATCCTCTTGATGTTCTTGTTAGCCGCTTCTACCGCTCTGTTCATCTTGGGTTGGTAGGGAGATGAGTTATGGTGTTCGATCTTGAACTCTGCGCATAACTCTTTCATCATCTTATTGTTCAAGTTAGATCCATTATCAGTAATGATCTGGCTCGGAACACCATAACGGAAGATGATATTGTTTTTGATAAATCGGACCACCACTTGTCGGGTTACATTAGCGTATGACGCTGCTTCGACCCACTTGGTGAAGTAATCAATGGCGACCAGAATGAAATGATGTCCGTTTGAAGCCTTGGGCTCAATCATGCCAATCATGTCGATTCCCCATATGGAAAATGACCACGGGGAAGAGAGAACTTTGAGATGCGTTGGCGGTACATGAATTTTGTCAGAGTATATCTGACACTTGTGACACCTCCTCATGTACTTGTAGTAGTCGGATTCCATTGTCAACCAATAGTACCCTGCTCTCAGAATTTTTCTCGCCATTGTGTGTCAGTTGGCATGAGTGCCAAAGGATCCTTCATGAATTTCTTTCATCAACATGTCTGCTTCTGGTCTGTCGACGCATCGAACCAAAACCAAGTCAAAAATCCGCTTATACAACGTATCACCGCTCAGAAAGAAACTACCTGCTAGCCTCCTGAGGGTCTTTCTATCCTTTCCGAATGCCCCGGGAGGGTACTCTTGTTTTTTAAGGAAGCATTTGATATCATGATACCAAGGTTTGTCGTCTATGACTGCTTCAATCGTGAAGATGTAAGCGGGCCTTTCAAGGCGCATTATGTCGATCTTAGGTAGGTCAGTCCATTGACCTACACTAATCATAGAAGAGAGAGTGGCTAATGCATCAGCCATGTGATTCTCATCACGAGGGATATGATGAAACTCGATTCTGTTGAATAAGGGTAGCAACCTTCTTGCATAATCTTTGTAAGGAATCAGTCCTGATTGGTATGTGTTCCAATCTCCTTTGATTTGATTGATAACCAGGGCTGAGTCACCATATACATCCAAGTTCTTGATCCTTAAGTCGATCGCTTCTTTGAGACCCATGATACAAGCTTCGTATTCGGCCTCGTTGTTCGTACACTTGAATGTCAGTCTAGCAGTGAAAGGAATGTGGGTACCCTGAGGGGTAACAATTATTACCCCACTGGGAACCTGGTTCTGGCCCTTCACTGGGTAGCGGTTCATCGCAATCTTTCATTTTTAAGTACATGACATCTTCGTCTGGGAAGTCGAACCCAATTGATTCTTGATCGTCAATCGGTTGATGAGCCAAATGATCAGCCATAATACTTCCTTTAACGGCTTTCTGAGTGTGGTACTCTATGTCATATTCTGATAGTAACATCTGCCAACGGGCAATCCTTCCCGTGAGAGCAGGTTTTTCAAATACATACTTGATTGGGTCCATCTCGGAGACCAACCAAGTAGTGTGACGAATCATGTACTGGCGAAGACGTTTGGCTGCACAAGCCAAAACACAGCAAGTTTTCTCAAGCATCGTGTACCGAGTTTCAAAGTCGATGAACTTCTTGCTTAGATAGTAAATGGCAGACTCTTTCCATTTGGTTTCGTCTTGTTGGCCAAGTACACACTCTATTGAGTCTTCCAAGACTGTGAGGTAGATGATCAGTGGTCTTCCTTCCACTGGAGGTGATAGAATCGGAGGATTCAACAGATATTCCTTAATACTGTCGAAGGCGGTTTGGCAATCTTCTGTCCAAACGCAGTCCTGGTTCTTTTTTAGTAATTTAAAAATCGGCGCACATGTGGCAGTCATGAGGAATATAAATCTGGAGATGTAGTTCAAGCGTCCCAGGAATCCTCTGACTTGTTTTTCAGTTTTCGGAGAAGGCATTTCTTGAATGGACTTGACCTTGTCAGGATCAACCTCAATTCCTTTCTGGCTGACGATGAACCCTAAGAGTTTCCCTGAACGGACACCGAAGGTGCACTTGTTGGGATTCAAGCGGAGTTTGTACTTTCTCAACTGCTCAAATAGTTTTGACAGGTGGGTCACATGCTCCTCCTTTGTCTTAGACTTTGCAATCATATCATCGATATACACTTCGATTTCTTTGTGTATCATGTCATGAAACAGAGTAGTCATGGCCCTTTGATAGGTTGCCCCGGCGTTCTTCAAACCGAACGGCATTAGCTTGTAACAAAAGGTACCCCATGGGGTGATAAATGAAGTTTTCTCCATGTCTTTCGGCACCATTTTGATCTGGTTATAGCCCAAGAATCCATCCATGAAGGAGAAAACTTTGAACTTTGCTGTATTGTCAACCAGCATGTCAATATGTGGTAAAGCAAAGTCGTCCTTTGGACTAGCGTTGTTTAGATTCCTGTAGTCGACACACATTCTGACCTTTCCCTCCTTTTTCAGAACGAGTACGATATTGGCTAACCATTGAGGATATTCTGACGTAGAGAGGAAACCCGCGTCAATCTGTTTCTGTACCTCCTCTTTGATTTTGATGGCCATGTCCGGGTGAGTGCGTCTCAACCTCTGCTTTACTGGCGGACATTCCGATCTTAACGGTAAGTGATGTTCCACGATGCTGGTATCCAACCCTGTCATATCCTTATAGGACCAAGCGAATACATCAAGGAATTCTTTGAGAATATTTATTAAACTCTCTTTGGCAGTTGGACTGAGCAGTGCCCCAATCCTGATTTCTTTTCTCTCTTTTTCTGAACCCAAGTTTACCGTTTCCAACGGCTCTTTGTGAGGTTCAATAGACCTTTCCTCTTGTCTGATTAGTCGGGAGATCTCTTTGGGAATTTCGTTGTCAACTTCTTCTTCAGCCCCAAATACCCGGGAACTCAAAGTTGGGAGAAGACATCGGATCGTATGTTTCAACGGGGTTTAAAACAAGCAATCTGCATGACGTGATGATTTGTGTTTAGAAAAGATAGAGAGAATGCAAAAGTGTGTGCAGTGTATTTTTTTATTACTGCTTGTTTTTATTATTGAATTGTTTTTAGGATTACCATTTTCTGAGAAAAAGCAAAAAGAGAAAATAGCAATTAATGAGGAAATTACAGAACGACGTTATTTTATTAATGAACAAGTCGATTCTTGAAACTACAGCCCTATAAAACAAAACTCTGTCGCTTTGGGCGAAGCGAAGAGGGAAAATTTACAGAAAGCAAGCCCTATCAAAACATCCGTTTCACCTGGGCAGGGTGAAAGGTTAAAGATGGCAATTACTTTGACTTATGAACAATCCTTGGAACATTGACAGCAACCCATTGGCGGTGAACTCCTTGGTGAATCACAAATTCTGGCACCTTCCTTGATTTTTCTTCAGAAATGACGCTGATTTCTGGTGGAGCAGGATCATTGGAATCTGTCTCCCAGGCAGAGTTGTCGTATGAGGATTCCTCAGTTGTATTTTGCATAGCATTTGTGCTCTCAGTTGTATCTCCCCATCCAGTTGGCTGGATATCTTCGAGTCTGATACGAGAGCTTTCGGGAGCGGTGTACTTGACCATATAGTCATATTTTCCACTCGGTTGTCCCAAGGTGTCCCACACTTCTTTGGGACTGGAGGGGTCATCCCTCTCGATGACGTTGACCTCGGGAAAGGCATAATTAATGAATTCTAGTCATGCAAACGTTGCCAATTCATCGTCATGTTGAGTAGTTTTTGAATGACCTGAGTGTTGATCCCATGACATGGTGGGGACACAGGTATTCTGTTTAATGATGCTCAGCAGAGTTTCATTACTCGGCTGACTTTCTGGCCCCAAGTCTCCTGGGTAAGGCTGCCACATTGGCAGACCATCAATTGGGCCATAGTAATTGTAGTCAAAGTTGTCTTTCATCATAGTGTCCTCCTCTAATGAATTTGGCGGAGCACGACATCCTTCCGGATCACAACCTCCGTATATCATTTCAACGTATGACCTGGGTATATATCTCGAACTCTGTGCGGGATAGCAAAATGGTGTAGGCACCTCTTCCTGAGACATATAACCATCCTCGTTAAGATAGGACTTCCATTCTTCCCCCGTATCGGGGGAATCCTCCTTATTGATAGCATGGATTGCCTGAGGCACTGGGTGAAGGAACCCTCCACTTTGGAAGAAGTTCTGAATGGGATGAATACTTTCATCGTTAGCAGCTGTCCGGGTAAAGGTTGCAGAAAAACCAAGACCCTTCTTTATTGTATTGCTAGTAGGAATGACAAGTTGTCCCCATCCTGTTGTATCGGTACTCTCGACTGCTTTAATAGCATCTTTGTATGAGGAAATCAAAGTTCCTCCTCCGGATTGATCGTCCTTGTGTAGCAAAAGTGCTTGGAACTGGGTTCCGATTATCCCTTCTGGTTCCACATAAGTGGATGGCGATAAATTGCTGACGAACAAGGCCTATTCCCCACAGACTGTGATGAGTTGGCCGTTCTGGACGAACTTTAGCTTTTGGTGGAGGGTTGAGGTGACCGCCCCAGCCTGATATATCCAAGGTCTTCCTAATAAACAACTGTACGTTGCCCGGATGTCCATGACCTGGAAGGTGACTTAGAAAGTGTGAGGACCAATAGTTATGGGAAGGACAACTTCACCGATAACCATTTTTCTGGATCCGTCGAACGCTTTGACGACGACCTCGCTGGTTCTCATCAGAGGGCCCTTGAATGATAATTGCATCAAAGTGGACTTTGGAATAACATTCAGGGCTGACCCTGTGTCTACCAGTACGCTGGCTAAAGCATCGTCCTGGCAGTTGACCATGATATTGAGTGCCATGTTTTGACGGCGACCCTCCTCAGGTAATTCCTCATCACTAAATCCCAAGTTATTGCAAGAAGTGATGTTAGAGACAATACTATTGAACTGTCTGATTGTTACATTCTGTTCCATAAAGGCTTGCTCCAAGACTTTCTGTAGAGCCTCCCTGTGTGCTTCTGAACTGAGTAACAGTGATAATACAGAGATCTTTGAAGGAGTCTGTAACAGTTGATCGACAATGTTGTATTCACTCCTTTGGATGAGCTTCAGCATCTCATCATCGTTTTTCAAAAGGTCGGGATTACTGGATTGACCGACTGATGGATCGGGAGCTTCTGTCTGAAGTTTCTTTTCTTTGTTGGACTCTCCAACTCCTCTGTTGAAGATTGTACCACTCTGTGTTACACGACTGATGTCTGCAATATTCACGATGGAGGGTAATGGAATTTCCTTTCCATTTTCAATTATTGTTGCACCGTATTTGTAAGGGATTGCCTTAACTAATTCATACGGTAGTGGTCCCGACAGATAGATGACTATGGGAACCTTCTGATTTTTCTGACCATCGTACGTAATCTCGATCCGTTCCCGGTTGGGAATTCTTGATTCGTCAAGCAGAGGGATAATGGCAAAAACATTCCTGGTCCTCTGATGATCAGAGATGATGACAATGTCCTCAATTTGATTGGCAAGGTAGTTCGGCGACCAATTGATGGGTCCGGAACCTGGATATGGGCGGATCTCTCCACGATCCACCTGCCCCTGGAGAGCTGCTTGCACAAGGTAGCACCCTTGGTTACTTTCCAAACAGACTCCACAACGTTCATAATTATGTGGTGGCACCTGGCCATGCCCACTTTGAATATAATGTAACCTCACTAGGTTAGCTTCCACAGATCGGACAGCCTGACTTTGACGCCGAGTGGGCTTTTTGTTATTGATACTAATTTGCTGAGTATATTCATCCATGTAGATTGGCATCCACCAATGATTTAACAAGTGCTGAAGTGCTTCCTGGACAAGGGCACATCCATGATCGTTTTTGCAACCCACTTTACAGCTGTGATAATTATGTGATATCAGGAATCCGAGTTGGACCTGCTCAGCATGCAGCTCTACCAAGCTGGTATTCATCAAGCGAATGTCAAAGATTTGAACCATATTGATCTGATAGGGATTCCTATCATGGTAGTCCTGGATCCATCCAAGATCCATCTGACACTGGAGGGCCTCCTGTATGAAAGAGCATTCTTGTTTGTTTACCGAGCAAGTCACACAAGAACTGTAATCGTGTCGCGGCAGATTATGATACTAGCTTTGCCTTGAGTGCATTGCCACCATGTTAACATTCATCGCATGGATGTCGTGGTTCTGAATGATGTTAGAATTCGTGTAAACCATGTTAACTCCACGAACTCGGTGCTCTTGGATCCATTTGAGATCCATCTGTTCCTGTAGAGCTGATTACACCACAGAACATCCTTGATTACTTTTAGAGCAGATATTACATTGATGATAATTATGAGTTGGCACATGGCCATATCCACTCTGTCTATAATGCATCTTGACCAGATTGGTCCTCAACAAGAGTACATCGTGAATTTGATAGATATTGTTAAATTCTTTCTCAATCAGGTTGACTGCAGCTTTCTCATGTTGAGGCAGCGGGTTCGTGAGAACATTGGGATTCATATTTTTGAAAGATAAGAGCTCGCTCCTAACAAGCTTTTTCACATCGGATTTGAAATTGAGATAATTCTCTATGTTATACCCTGGTCCGCCTTGATGATAAGGGCATGTCTGATCCACCTTAAACCAAAAAGGCGGATATTCTGGTACTGTAAGAGGAGACTTAGTCTGGATGTGCCCCTTAGCCAGTAGTAACGGAAATAGTTCTGCATACAACATGGGTATAGGATCAAACCCTGGTGGCCGCGTTGTACGATTGTTGTTGTATTGAGGACGAGCCTGTTGAAGAGGCTGTTGTGTCCTTTGCTGATTAGGTTGGCTCTGCGCAACCTGAGGTTGATACGTAGGAATAGGTGCAGGGCTGATAGCAGGAGTTACAACTGCTACCGGTTGATAACGTCGCCTTTGCTTTCCGAGAGAGATATTCCCAATATCTTGCTCTTTTTTCTTAGGGAGAGCACTACCGTATTGTTTTGTACTACTCGATGATCCAGCGTCTTTTACCAAACGTCCTTCTCGGACTGCTTCCTCAAGACGAACTCTCATGCCCACCATCTCGGTGAAGTCACTGGGCGCACTGGAGACCATTCTGTCATAGTAAAATGAGCTTAAGGTCTTTAAGAAGATTTTTGTCATCTCTTTTTCCTCAAGAGGTGGAAAAATTTGAGCGGCAATTTCACGCCATCTCCGAGCGTACTCCTAAAAGGTTTCCTTGTCCTTTTGTGACATTGATCTGAGCTGATCTCTAACCGGTGCCATGTCCAAATTGTATTTGTATTGTTGGACGAAGGCAGTACCAAGATCTCTGAATGTGCTAATCGTAGCACGGTTTAAAACCATGTACCATTTGAGTGCGGCACCAGTTAAACTATCCTGAAAGTAGTGAATCAGTAGATCCTGGTTCTCCATCTGAGCTGACATTCGCCGAGCATACATCACCAGATTGCTCTGAGGGCAAGAGTTACCCTTGTATTTTTCAAAGTCGGGCACTTGAAATTTGTGCAGAACTTTCACATTGGGGACCAGACAAAGGTCTGCGGCGTCCTTTCCAAATAAATCTTGACCGCGGATGGCTTGCAGTTTTTCCTGCATTTCCAGGAACTGTTCCTGGAATTCATCCATTGTATCGAACATAGTTTCCTTCTTACCAGAAGGTATCAGTGGAATCTGTCCTTCCGGGACAGTGTGCACCATAGGGGGTGGTACCGTGACTACGACAGTGAATCTTGGCGTTTCCCAAAGTTTGTAACCATCAGGAGTCTTCAGTATGCCCCTGGCATCTTCGCTTTCCCTAAGTTTGTAACCTTCAGGCCCAGTGGCTTCTGTTATGATTCCCTGATCTTCAGTGATCGGCGGAACATATCCTTCCAGGACATAGTTAACAGGCATGCCCCAAGGACGATCTTTCGGCATTTGATACCTAGGATGATACTTCTCCACTATGGGCATTGAGGTGATCTCTGAGATCACAGTCCTTTGTAGCTGAGCTTCTGCCATAGCTTGCATGTCGTTACGAAGCTTTCTCATATCCTCTCTCAGAGCGTCGATCTCTTCTTTCAACTCTCTGTTCTCTTCCTCAAGATCATCCAGAATCGAGACACAAATGTGAGATTCGTAGGTAAGAAGAATACGCGATGTGAGAATGATGAATGCAATGATTATATTAATTATTTTTTGGTTTAATCAAAATAAACTTCGACAATTAGATTACAAATATCAAACAGTGGGGAAACCCCTTTTTATTGAATTCAAAGGATTGCGGAAATGGAAATACAGTAGATTACAAGGTGCAGAAACAGAAACCTAAGCTAATGGGTCCTGAGTCCTCTCTGAAGAGAAATTGGGTGCTGACTCTGGTACTTTCCTTTTCTTTGACCGGGGCTCTTGGGCCGTTGTCGGGTTGTCATTCCTTTGCCAGGTGAAAGGAGCGAGCAAATTCTTTTGGTCATCTTAATTCTCTACAGCATGTTGCTCCAAAATTTCAATTAGAGCGTCCTTATCTTTCAGTAGTTGCTGTATTTTGATGCACTCCACGTTGAGGGTGCGGTACTTGTTCTTTCAAGACCTCCTCTCTCGTTGAACTTTGTTGAGAGTCACCTGAAGTTTTTCCATTTCAGTCATGAAGTACATGATAGATTCCCTGGGTGGAAGAACTCTGTGACGAGGATAAGGCATCTTTAGCTTGAGAGCTCTAGTTTGTACCCAGTGGAGATAAGGCTTCACCGAGACACAGTCCAATTTTCCTAGAGACTCCCGTCCTTTCTTATGAACATGTTTCCAAGCATGCACTATTTCTGTCTTTAGTGCTCTGTCATTTTCTCCTTCCTTGAAGAAAAGACCTTCCAGATGAGCATTCCGGGGGACGTGCCTCATCGGGTATCCAAATTGACGACGAACTAAAATTGGATGGTAATTGATTCCTCCCTTAGTTCCTATAAGGGGTACGTTGGGGAAGTTTCTACAACGGTCAATGATCCTGATTCCGTCATAAATCCTACTACACCAATCTATGTCAGAGTTGGTGAGGGACATGATTTTCTGCGACCAACGTAAGGCACTCTTGTGATCCCAAAAAGCAGCAGACTTAGGCAAGTGCGAGATAAACCATTTATAAAGCAAAGGTACGCAGCATGTGATCTCCCTTCCACTGTACAAATTTCCCAAGTGTACAGAATGATACGCATCTGCGAGCAAAGTTGGCACAGGGTTTCCAATGAGAAAAACCTTAATGGAGTTGATATCGATGAAGTTATTAATGTTGGGTAATAGAAATGACCCGTAGGTGAGTAAAACAAAGATGCTTTCAAAAGCAGTCACGTTCCCGATACTGGCGAAGTACAGGGCTTTCTTTGTCAAGAACTGGGCTGGCAAACTTTGTATGCCACCCTTAGTGGTCATGTGAGTCCTGACCTCAGACTCGTCCAAATGAATTGCTCTTGTAATGGTCTGATCCCTTGGAATTTCTTCCAGTCCAGAAAATGGAGCTTGATCAGTAATGTGTAGATCAGTCAGATGAGAATACTCCTCCAGCATTGGTGCAAGCTGGTAATCTGGGAATGTAAAACAATGATAAACCGGATCGTAGAACTGAACGAGCGTCTCCATGATTCCCTCAATCACATGGACTATTAGCAGAGATAGCAAACATCCGTACTTGGCTCTGAAAGCCTCATGGTTTGTGATCATCCTCGCCAAACCTCTTAAATCCTCTAGTTTTGGAATCCTGAAGGTGTACTTATAAGTTCTCCTTCTACCGAAATCCATTAGTGCAATCTTTTTCTCTGATATTTGCAATCACAATCTTAGTTTAATTTGAAAAAACAGAGAGACTAGAAGAGATTTTTTTTTTTAATGTTTTAATGTTTTTTAAATGAATGCATGAATGCAGCACACAAAAACATAGAAAAAACATGGGGTCAAAGGTTCATTGTCATGGAGTCAAGGCTCTACCCATCCCAAAGGTTTATACAACGGTATTTTTGTACCTGTACTCAAAATCATCAGCTCCTCCCAGGATAACAAACGGCAAACGGATCACCAGCGAGCTGTATGAAATCTTAGAGTAAATGCTATTCACCGAGAATACATCATCAGCCTCAAATGAGGGTAGTATCGCGTGACAACTATTTCTGATAGTTTCGGCACTACAAAAGGGATGGCTCATCAGCTTATCAGACACCACAATCGACCCATTGTCTGTGAGAGGGAATGGGTTGTATTGGGAAGCCTCCACTGAGGTTGATGGTCGACCTCGTCGCCATCACTTATCTTAAGTGTATACTCAATCTTTCAACATGCGACATCACACGCATTCCCATTAGCAGAAAAATAAACACAAATATCAATTAGGAAAAGCAGTATATATATTTGTCCTAATGTCCTAGACCTTTTAAAAGCTATGAATCTTATGTTCCTGACAAAAAATGGTTCCCCGACGGAGTCGCCATTCTGTGGTTCCTTCCCCACTTAAAGGGTTTTGACCTAAGATCCTAGTGAAGTCAACAAAAAGTCCTATCCCAGTGAAATCCCTTTTCTTCTACCTAAGATATGAAAACAAGAAAGCTCCACGGTGGGCGCCATTTTTCTGTAGCGAGTGAAACTGGACGTGTTTCTTAAGCATTGTCGCTCTTTGGGGGTTACTACAGGTCGATTCATTTTTTATCCTATTGTGAGCTGACTAAGGAAGGGAAATAGATGTCTCCAATTAACCCTGCTTACATACTGAGTTTAAACAGCGGTTCGTTAGGTTACGGATGCTATCAATGTTGGGGCCTCTCTTAGGTTATTTTCAGGGAATTTAGACTTTTAGCGGGGAATACGGACTAGGATGTTTTGACTGATATACGGGATTTTGGGTTTTTGTTTAGTGTGCTCGCTAAGATTTTTCTTTCAATCTTATGCCTACGTATTCCCATTTTTTCGAAACAGGGAAATCAGAGCGGTCGTAGTTCCTCCTATTCTACGCGAGGAAATGGTGTTTTGGTGTCTTGTTCAAAGCCCAAGACGTGAAGCTGAAAGGTGATCTATATCTTATTCAAAGCCCAAGATGTGAAGCTAAAGGTAGTTTGTATCTTGTTCAAAGCCCAAGATGTGAAGCTAAAAGGGTTTGACTTTAGAGAGAATTTGTCATCTCTAAAGAGGGGTTTGTCTGTCACAACTGTTTATAAAGGAGAATTACTTTAACCGGGATGTATGAATCTGGCAATACCATAATTTCCTTTATAGGGGATTTCCAACCTGAAGGAGAAGACTTTAACTCAGTGTAGAGTAATGCCATCTTTCCTTAGGAATTTCTCATGCTAAAAGAGGGACAGTGGCATGGATGTAGATGATCCAGAGGCCTGCCGCTTACAGCGATTAGATGAAGGGGAAGGAGTTATTGATGTTTGTGTACTGTGAACGAGGCACAGCTTTGATGCAAAAAGGTTGATTGGATCAACCAGTGGTTTTCTTATACAAAGCCTAAGAGGAGGCTAAAAGGTTTTCCTTATACAAAGCCTAAGAGGAGGCTAAAAGGTGTTTGACTCAACAAGAGAGTCTTTTATACTCAACAAGAGAGTGCTTTGTATCTCGTACGAAGCCCGAGATGGAGGCTAAAAGGGAGTTGACTCAACAAGAGAGTCTTTTATGGTATCTCGTACGAAGCCCGAGATGGAGGCTAAAGGTTTTATACTCAACAAGGGAGTCATTTGTGTCTTGTACAAAGCCCAAGACGGAGGCTAAAAGGGTTGTGACTCAACAAGAGAGTCTTTTTTGTATCTCGTATAAAGCCCGAGATGGAGGCCAAAGATGTTCGACTCAACAAGAGAGTCTTTTGTATCTCGTACGAAGCCCGAGATGGAGGCTAAAATGTTGATTCAATAAGAAACTTTTTGTATCTCGTACAAAGCCCGAGATGGAGGCTAAAGAGGGTACTGTTTCAGTTGAGTGACCAGTGTATGGGTTCAAAGAGAAAATTAGTTCTTATATGAGTAACACTGTACTCAGGGATTTTGATTCGAGGATCAGGGATTTTTTCTTTGAGGAAATGGGAAATCCGAAGGGTATTGAGACCGTCCGAGTCTACGAGGTTCCTTCCTATTCTTGAAGGGTGCTTGAGAATGTCTTTGAGACTCAAGGAAATTAGACTGTCCAAGTCTAGAGTTTCATCTTTTGTACTATGCTTTGAGAAACAGTAGTAGACTCTTGGAAAGACTGTTCTATTAAGATGACTGATTTCTGTTCCTATACCTCTAGGAGGTCGTCGGGACAATTTGTATGAAGCCCAAGAGGAGGCTGGAAGCTTTTAAGAAGCCGAGGGACAATTTGTACTAAGACCAAGAGGAGGCTATCATTCCCAGAGGAAGAAATCATTTATACGAAGCCTAAGAGGAGGCTGTGAATACTTCTAAGAAGCCGACGGGTCCTTGTACAATGCCCAAGAGGAGGCGAGGATGCTTTTAAGAAGCCTGTGGGTCCCCAAACCCCGATAAATTCAAGACAGGCTATTCACAGAGAATAGATCAAGCCAGGAAAGTTCGAGAATTTGGAAGAAACTCAAGAGATGCCATTCACGGAGAAAAGATCATCTCTAGGGAATAGAGTTTTTTTGACGATTTCTAAAGGTGATAGTCTGTGAAAGGGTTCACCGAGAATGCTGCCTTTCACGTCTCCATATTGTTTAACCCTAAGAGGAGGGAAGACTGTATCTGATAATCCTATGGGGATCTAGTTTTGTCTATTTAAGAGCAGTCAACAAGGCTTAGTACTAGACATAGTTGCCGGGGAAACTCTAAATATCTATACTATTATTACAAAGTTGATATGAGTTTATGAAAGAAGACTTACAGCGAAACAGCCCCACAATACAGTTATATGTATATGAAAGCGGTAAAGGAAAGCAATAACCACTTACTCGGTTGTAGAGCTTCCATGTTGTTTGGTTAGTTGTTCAACAAAGAAAGATTGAAAACAACAGTATATTCAAAATCAAAGGAGAAAGTTCTTTGAAAAAGAAAGATTTGGGGCTTACAGCTCAAGGAGAGGCCCAGGGTATTACCAGTGATTGCACTGTTGAATTTATACAGAGGGACTTATACGAGTGACTGAGGCCCAAAAATTGTTTTCTGTACAAAGGGATGGATCTTACACTCTCTCAAGAGGCCCAAAAGGTTTAAAGAAAAAGAGTGGGGCTTATAACACGAGGGTAGGCCCAGATGATTTTTCGTTTAAAATGGCGATCGCGCCGAGATTTTCTTTTAACGCAAAGGGGCTTATACAATATCTGAGGCCCAAAGTTGTTTTGGTTAAAAGGGGATTGGGTCTTACACTCTATTAGAGGCCCAGAAGTTTTGAATGGGTCTTATAGCTCGAGGAGAGGCCCAATTGGTTTTTTTTAAAAAGGTGACGATCGCGCCGTTTACTTGTACAGAGGGACTTATACAATAAGTGAGGCCCAAAATTGTTTGTACAAAGGGATTTGGGTCTTACACTCTCTCAAGAGGCCCAAAGAGTTTTGAAAATGATTTATGAGGGTTGAATTAATGAAAAACCCTAATTTGTTTTCAAAATGTGTTTTAATTGAATAAAATATATGGAAAACAAATTGTGATCTTGGATTAATGCTTCATAAATCAAGTTTTGCCCTACAAAATGATTAGAAATCATTAAAATTTGCAAAATCAATAAGGAAAAAATATTTTAAATGTCAAAAACAATTAAAACATTAATTCTTTGCAAAAATATGAATTATATGAAATAAATAATAATTTTGGGATTTTTTGGGAAAATAAAATATTTTAACATTTTTTTGAATTATTAAAAAAAGAATCAACTCAAAATCATTAAAACTCAGAGAGAGATTAATTTTTTAATCAATTAAATAAAATCACAAAATTCAAATATTTGAATTTTCAAAAAGGGCGCCAAGAACACGCGCGTGTTCTGGGTTTTGCCCAGATTTGCATTTTCTCTCAAATCTCACTGAATACTTGATTATATCATGCAATCCACATACCAATCTGCTCGTCTCAACCTCACGATCATGTCTATGGTATTTAATTTCATTTATATTAAACATGGAATAAAAAATCAAGACAAAACCTCAAGAACCCTAATTTCTGCATGAAGGCTGAGAATTTTGATACACGATTCAAATAAAGCAATTAATTGAGGAGAAACATTCCATGCATGATTATGAACATTTGGCAAAAGTATTGTGCGAGGAAATATGCATAGATTGAGAGATGACCAAGTTTAGGCTTACCTCTAGGTCCTGACAGCAAGTTCAAAGTGATTTCTGAGTTGGAGGTGTTACAGATGAGTTGTGATGATCTGAACAGCTTCCCTACACCCTATGGAGTGTGTTTGAATGCTTGGACTTGATGGAAATTGGCTGGATCACTTCATGGCATCTCAACTGCAACTTGGTTAAAACCTTGAGCAATTGACTGGTGATTCTGAGAAATCAGTGTTCCAGATGTTGTTTAAGTGTTTGATCAGCTCACATGTGATGTATGTGAGGTGTGTGTGTGTGTGTGATTGGTTTGAGTGGAATTGCTCTCTACAGAAAAGTTCGATAGTGACTTGCTAAGAAAGGCATTTTTGAGAGTGAGAAGTGGATTTTGAGAAAGGCAAATGTTGTAGGCCTTTGGTGTACTTAAACTGATCACAATTGAGCTCTATTTATAGTAGAGCAAGTTTGTTTTGCAAGGAATAGTGAATGGCAAGTGCTGAGTAGGGTTGGCCAATGTTGGCAAATGAAAATCCATTGACTAGGGGTTAGGGCATAGGCTGCTGGTCCCCTTGGTCTTGGATAAGTCTTGACTGAATTCAGTTGCTAATAGCTCAGTCCATGCCACCTTGGTGCTTCCATTGAATGCTCCAATCCAAAGTTGGAGTCTTGTCCCTATTTTAGGCAATTTTAGGTTTGGCATGCTATTTCTTGTTCCAAGGACTTTGGAGGCTTGGCTCAGTGATTGTCCCCTTTAGATTCACTCCTCAGATGTGTCCAAAGTGATGACAAGGCTTGGAATTGGCTAATTTTGGCAAATCGACCAAAAGTGCAAAAATCTGCCTTGCCTTGGCAGATTTCAGCAAGGCATCTTGCCACTACCATATCTCATAGCTCAAATTGAATTCGGTGATGTTCTTGGCCATTTTGGAAAGCCCTTATATGATACAACAACTGTTTGATCATATTTGGTTTTGATACCTTTTGGATCCAAGTGAAAAATCCCCCTACATTTCGAAAAAAGTAAGGCAGATTCTGACTTAGTGAAATTTTCACTAAGTGTTGGAACAAAGTCACTTTTCTTGATTTTGATCACTCCATAACTCAAAATCCATGAGGAATTTGGACATAGATCAGTATGAAGCTTTTGTAGAGGGCAATGAGATCTACAAATCAAGCTTTGGATGAGGAAGAATGGCTTTGTGGTTTAGGAGTTATGATCCTCCAAAGTTGGTACCCTTGCCACTTTATTTCATAACTTAGAAAATTTTCTAAGTTTTTATGGTTACCCCTTTTACAAGTTATCCAACTTTCTTTGATTTTTCTTGATGAATGATGATTCAAATCATACATTAACATCATTTTAGGGTTAAAAATCCATTTTTGTGAAAAATATCAAAAAGTCAAAGTTGACTTTTGTGCACAGTTGACTTTTTGTCAGATGAATTCCAAACTGTGCAATTCCTTAGGAATTCATGTCCTTGACCTAAATCAAACTTGATAGACATGTTCCATGGGTGTTATAGGGTGTATTGAATCATGTCTTAGGGCTTGGGAGCATGTCCTGGTCAAAAGTCAAAGCTACAGTTGACTTTTCTCGCAAAACCCTAATTGTGGTTCAGATGAAATTGAAACTTGTTGCTCAAGCTTCTTGGATCAATCCATTGTTCCAAATGGATCAATGTGGTATATTAGAGACCCTCAAATCATGTCTTGAGGTCTTGGTTCATGATTTGTCCTAAAAGTTAACTTAGGGGTGAATTAGGTCAAGAAACCCTAATTCCTGATTTTTTGATGTATGCATCCCTGAGGCCAAATTGACTTGATGATTGGGTCCATGAGGTTCCATGGAGTATATTAGGATATGTTTTGAATCATTGGCTCATGCCCAGATGAAAATTTCCATCTGGAGGCCATGGTCTACCAAAACCCTAATTTGGTGACGCTGGCGATCTTGAAGCTTGATCCACCTAGAAGGGAGCAACCTTGTGCTTAATCCTTGAAGTGGGAGTCCTCTTGATCCATTGTGGATGTTTGAGAGGTTAGACAAGTTGAAGATCATGTCATTCCTTGATTGATCTTTTGTCTAAGGCTCAGAGAGGGCTTGAAACCCTAATTGTGATTGTAGTGAATGCTCACCCATCTTTGGGGAGACTGAAGAGGTATGATGGTTCCTCTATATTGTGATGATGATTTTCACAATGATGGGAAATCTTAGTGGTCAAAATTTGGGGTATGACAGATTCCAAACTTCAGCTGGATATTCTGCTGCACCACTGAACACACCTTCTTTTCTTTAATCCTGGCCAAACCAGCAGCAAACCTGGAGAGACTCAACTTCCAAGCGATGCTCGAATCACACCTTGATAAAGCTTCAGTAACATTCATCTTAGGATTAGAACAATGCAAAAACAACATATGAAAAGACTCCTTCAAGGAAGGGCCATCCAACAATTTGCTGCACCAAAAAGAAAGGCTCCTTCCGTCACCTAGAACACATGCCAAATAATCCATAAAATGGTGAGTTTGTAACTCGTCGTCAAAACTGATAGAAGCAAAGCTTAATAATTTTTCAATCAAACTTTTCCAAAAAGAATTTTTCTCCGTTTATAACCGCCATTTCCACTTAAGAAACAAAGCTTTATTGAAAAGAGATAAGTCCTTCACCCCTAATCCTCCTTTTTCCTTTGATTTACACACCGAGCTCCAGCTAACCTAATGAATCCTTCTTCCGCTTTCCGTTCCACCCCAGAGAAAGTTGCTTTGCACACTAGCGATTTCCTTCAGAACTTTAACCGGAGCCTTGTAAAAAGACAAGAAATACATAGGTAGCGAATTTAGCACTGAGTTAATCAGAACTACTCGACCCCCTACTGATAAACGCCTTCCTTTCCAAACAGCCAGCCTCTTCTACAAGTTACCAATAACATGAGCCCAAGACAATATTTTCCTAGGACTCTCCCATACGACAATGCCCAAAAAGCTAAAGGGGGTCCTACCAACTTTGCAAAAAAGAAACTCCATTGTTGCTTCTGTAAAACCAACAGGAATGTTTGCACTTTCTTTGAATAATCAACCTAATCGAGGTTTTTTCTCTCTCTACTTGATTGATCATACAAGCATTAGAAGCACTAGTAAATCAAGGTGTATTGTGTCCCAGAGGAACCATTCTTGTTTTATGATGAATCTAGTGATCTTGAATTCCTTTTCTTCTAGAATTCTATTCCAATTAATGGGAATCAAATGTTTGGATGAAAGAGTTTTTACCCGGAATGACATGTTGTTATGTTGAATACCTTATGTTTATGCCATACATGAGCTAAAATGAAATAATGAAACATGAGCATGACCCTTACAAGTTAAGGAAATACTTTAGTGAATATTCTCAATCTACTTTTACTATGTTCTTAGCTTGAATAAATGTTGACCAGATTTGTAATTTTGCATATACGGTGGCTCTTAAGATGAACAATAAAAAGTTGTTTTTGTTGGTGGATACTACCAAGGTCTTTAGGAAGGTATCCGCAGAGTTGGAGATCCAATAGATGGGATGTTCTTTGCTTGATTAACATATTATTGCACATTTTTAAAGAATTCCACTCTATGTTTTTCAGCACTTCTCATACATAATATTTGTCCCTTAACTTGTTTACAAAATTTTTATGTTAATTAGACTATAGTGAATTTACTAGTTAAAGTTCTAATTTAACCTCATTTTTACACTGCCTCACTCTACATACCATATCTTTGGTTGAGTTGATGTGATTGGAGCATCACTACAAGAAAATCTAATATTAGCTAGGGCCATTGGCTAGGGGTAAAGCCCTTCACTAAAAAAACTAAGTTGCTTGGGGTTAAATCCCTCGGAATGCATAAAATAGAAAGCAAAAACAAATAAAATAAAGCAATTCCTAGGGGATACCCCTCGAAAAGAGGGAGGGAAAAATTTTGAATTTTGAAACTTGCATTTGGTAGGGGTCAGCGCCTAAATAGGCTGACAATGCTTACAATTTGCGAGGGGTCTACCCCTCACCAATTTATGATATGCCTTTTGCGAGGGGCTTCCCCTCACCAACGTAAATGCTTTAGTCAAATCAAACTGAAAAGCATTTATTCTTGTTGCTACGTGACAGAAAGGCGACTGCAACACGTTATTACTAGCTAGGGGCAGCCCCTCGCTAATGTGATCCTCATTTAGTGTGTGGGGTAG
Organism: Lathyrus tuberosus; assembly: GCA_022829125.1. Classification (NCBI taxonomy): domain Eukaryota; kingdom Viridiplantae; phylum Streptophyta; class Magnoliopsida; order Fabales; family Fabaceae; genus Lathyrus; species Lathyrus tuberosus. The sequence goes on along the minus strand of JALAZF010000024.1, from coordinate 1,083,647 downwards.
CCCGTCGCCAATTGTACGTGTCCACATGCCCCCCGTGCAATTACGCATCTGACACGTTAATATTTAGCTAGAGGTGGCCCCTCGCTAGATATGACCGTTAGCATACGCGTGGGGTTCCCCCTCGCAAATGACACATATTAAAAGCCCAAATCTGTCTCATTCCATACACTGATATCCCTCTCAATTTTTTCTTTCTGTTGATGATGTGTCTTCTTCCACCCTTTTTCTTCCACCCTCCTGTACGTTTCATTCACAACTTCATCAAAGGTCTAATTTTTTTCTTTCAAATATTCTACAAATATTAGGTAAATATTTTTGTTATATTATAATTTCTTTGTTGCATGTATTTTGTAATTAATTTTATTTATTAGATTTATCAATTAATTTTTTTATTAATTTGTTGTGTTGCATGTATACAATTGATCATATAAAAGTCTCAAATTTCGTCTAAAAGGAGCTTCAAGTTTAAGGGAGCATCAAAAGGTACACATTTATTTTTTTTCTCAAGATTTTAGGTGTAATTGATATTTACATATGTTAATTTTGGTGTGATAATGGTATAATAAAATATATATTATTATTTATTCTGAAATTTATTTATATATTTTTAGTAATATATTTTTGAAAATATTATTTTTATTTCTTATATTTTTTAGGTTTATATTATAATATTTTTAAAATATTTGTTAGAAACAATTGGAAAAAACAATATAGATATATTTTGTTTATTTTATTTAATATATAAATTTATGTATATGTTTTTTATATTGTTTATATTATTAAAAAAACAGATTATATATTAAATATTTTAGAGAAAATAATAGTATATATTAAATATTGTTTAAAAAACAGATTATATATTAAATAATGTTTTAAATAAATTATATATTAGATATATTTATAAAATAGATTTATAAAACAGATTTTAAAAACAGATTATAAAACAAATTTATAAAACAAATTATAAAACAGATTTATTAAAATATTTGTAAAACAGATTTGAAAAATCAGATTATATATTAAATAATGTTTTAAAACAGATTTTAGTAATATATTTATAGAAAATATTGTTTAAAAAATAGATTATATATTAAACATATTATTGAAAATAGTATTGTATATTAAATATGTTTTAAAAAACAGAATATTTTTATATTAATAAATGTTTAAAAATCTGATTGTATATATTTAATATTTTTATAAAAGAGTATTTATAAAATTAATTTTTGAAACATATTATATATATTTTTTATAAAAGAATAGATTATATATTAATATATACTTTTATTTGAAAAGTATGAGTTAAATCATAAAAATATATAATTTGTAATATATTTAAGTAATATGCACTTTTTATATAAAGTATATAATTTGTAATATATATGTTTTAGAAAGTATATATTTTTTATTTAGAATGTATACATTTTTATTTAGAAAGTATATATTTTTTAAAATATTAATGTATTTTATTAATATATTTAAAGGAAATATGTTATAATTTGTAGATTTGTAGAAACATATTATATATTTTAAAGTATGGAAATACATAGAAACATATTATATAATATTTGTAGAAACATTTAAGTATATAATTTGTAAGTTAAAATATGTTATAAAGTATGTAAATTTGTAGCAACATAATATATAATATTGTTGTATATTTTATTGTGTATAAATTTTTAAAATTAGTTTAAGAAACATATGACATATTGATCGTGAAGGCTGGATCAGATCCTGTTGAAGTGGGCCATCAAGTACGTCTGAGATGCTGGGCGTATGGAGGGGAGGAGGGGGTGTACCTGCAAGGCACTCCGACGCTCAGGTAAGAAAGGGTCAGAGAAAAGGGGCAAGTACAAAGTATTAGTTCGTAGGGTGAATATTTGATACCTGACCCTCTCAATCGAGAGAGTTTATATAATGCCCCCAAGCGTGTGGCCAACGGTCCTATTTTCGGGGCGAAATAACCGTTTTCCCGAAGAATAGGTAACTGCCCAAAACTAGCCGTTATGTCGGGCAGGGTGCCAAAAACTAGCCGTTATGTCGGGCAGGGTGCCAAAAACTAGCCGTTATGTCGGGCATATGCATAGTGTCAGGTACATGCCCTTGGCTGTTCGGGGAGATCCGAAGCCGTGCGGAACGGGCAGCATTTCTGGGGAGGAGCGATGTAGTCCTTGCTCGGTTGGAGGGGCAGAAAGGTAACTTTTGCCCCTTTGTGGATTGGACTTAGGCAATTGGGCCGTTCTGGGAGCAGAGGTGGATTGGGCCATGTCTAGCCATTGGTCCAGTCCAGAACAGGAGCCCCCCAAGTCTTTGCTCCCGAGCATGGGAGTGATGACTTAAGGATAGCTCGTGGCTCCGGGGAACTAACATAGGGTCGTCGCTTGGTGACGTAGGAGGTTTGTCTTGTGGTGCTCGTTGCCTTTGGTGCCCGTGATGTTCCTGACTGTGATAGAACCGCCCGTCGTACGGGGAGGCTAACGGTTGGAAGAAATTGGGAATGTTATGGCGCCACGTGTGCATAGAGTTCTGTGCAGCAGTTGCTAGGCAATGATGGCTAGTTAATAGCCATCATGACCTACGAGGGTGTGCCATCGCACGTGCCCCTCTGTATAAAAAGAGGAAACTCGTTCCATTTTGAAATTTTTGCTCTTGTTTCTCTTCGTCTTCTTCAGAATTCCTGCCCGTCACCGTCGTCTGCTATTCTGGCCACCGCATCAACTTCCAGGCAGCCGCTATTCACCTTCTTAATTAAGTAATTTCGCTGATTTTTTGCTCTTTTACCCATTTGACGGTTGTTTGTAGTCTTGCATGCGATTAGGTTTAGGTTTAGAAGATGAAATAGATTAGTTTCCGGTGATTTTTGGTGGTGGACGGTGGTCGTGCCATTTTCCGCCGCCGATGAGGCCACTAGGTTTTAGGATATCTGGTGGATCAGGCGGTTTTCGGCGTTATTGCGATGATGATGCATGCATAACCATCGTGATCGTTCAGATTCAGAAGCAGTGATGAAGTTTCTGGCGAGCCTCTGCAGTTTTCGGTGAAGCTTTGCAGTTTCCGGCGGAGCTTCAAAGGGAAACTGGGAAGTGGCTCGAGGAAGTTCCTCGTACGGAAGCGGATTGCTCCGGGCATCTCCTCGTGGGAGACTCTTAGAGTTTTTTTGTTCGATGTTAGGGCTTAGGCCGGGGACGTTGTCCTCAGCCCTTTGCGCGCCCTTTCACTTAACTAGCGGTGGAAGGGTGGATTTGATCTATCGTCGAATTCACTTTTTTCTCTGCTTTTCAAGTGATCGATATAGCGACGGGGCCAGATGGAGAAATTATCCTGGACTCGTCTGAGGAAGAGGAGAGTTCCTCGGATAGCAGTAGTTCGACGACTTCAAGTATCCCCAGCGAGGTCGGGGAAGAAGAGGAAATGGAAGATATGGAAGAGGATGTCGTCGAGGATTCCGCTGAGGAGTGGGAGGTGGCTGAACCAGCCGAGCATGGGTCCACCTTCGCCACGTACTTAGGGGATGTTTCTACGGAATTCGGGCCAGAGGGGGAGTGGAATGTGCACTTTCCCTCCGAGGATGATCGGGTCAGCACGGATTTTGAGGATCGCTTCACTATGTACGAATATGCCTTCAAAGAGCTGGGATTGAGATTTCCGTTCACTGATTTTCAGCAATCAGTGATTGTGCACTTGAAGTTGGCCCCTACGCAGCTGCACTCTAACTCACTGGCCTTCATACAGGCGTTTGAGCTGACCTATGATTTCTTGAAGATAGGGGTTACTCTTCCCTTGTTCTTCACAGTCTTTCACCTTCAACGGCAGCTGTCGGGGAGGAAGTACGGTTGGGTTTCGTTGAAGCAGCCTCGCAAGCTGTTCAAGCCTTTCTCTAAATCAATACGGACGTTCAAGGAGAGGTACTACATCATTGAGCCCGTATCAGAAGCTGCCCATGACAGCACTTATCTCTGGGAGATCGAGGTCGACGAGGAGGGAAATGAGTAGCGCGACGAGGCTGGGAAGTTTATCGGGGAGAGAGTATACAAGTTCCCCATCCACTGAGGACCTGGCCATTTCACCAAGAAGCCCGGCGATTAAGTTCTTCAGCCGCACAAGTTAGACGGGCAGGATGCCGTTGCGTACGAGACGCTGGTGAAGTACGTTAACTCCTTCCTGCTCGCTGAATGCTGGACAAAGTAGGGTGAACCGATCTTCGAGGAGGATGGTAGCCAGAGGGTTGAATACCGCTTTATTAATACCAAGGCACTCCAGGAGTGCAAGACTCCTGCGGAAGCCCAGAAATTTGCTCGGTAGTCTCAGTTATTTTAATTTTCCCGATGTCATACCCCAAATTTTGACCCCCAATTGTCAAAACATGATTGTGTTTTCACTTCGTGTCATCCGCATATCATACCATCTGCTCTGTCATGCATATCGTCTGAATTTTCAGTCAGAATATATGCGTTGAAATCTCCGTCTTTTCTGGTTAATTGTGTGAAAAATCGATGAACGGACTTGTTTTTCAATTAAACTCGCAAATGTCCATTATTTATCTATTCTTCACACGATTTAAACAATATTCCCTTTTTGTTTTCTTTTCTCATATAAAATAAGAAATGAATTAAATGAAAAAAAAAGTATATATGTATTTTTAATAAATAGAGTTTGTTTTATTTTTATCCATGAAAGAAAAAAATATATATATGTATATTTGTTTTTTTTCCTCACGCCAATCTTTATATATATATATATATATATATATATATATATATATATATATATATATATATATATATAAAAACTTTGTTTTATTTTTGATATATATGTATTTATATTTTAGGAAAAAATATATAAATTCATAATTTTGTTTTAAATATATAAGTTTGTTTCTTATAAGTTTTGTTTTAAGTGAATTTTTGTTTCTTATGAGACAAACCATATAACCTTGTCTCCTTGACTCATTTTCACTAGCCAATTGTAGAAGAGACTCAAAAACATTTTCTTACATACATTAAATTCTTAACAAACTTTGAAAACTATGAGTAAAGACTCATCATCTCTTTTGAACTTGGGAACCAAGTTTTGAATTTTTTATTCAATCTTTGAATTTCACATTTTTTTATCATTCTTACTATCTTCATTCACAAGTCATCTTTGCCTATAAATAGAGCTTTGAAGCTCTTTGCAAATTGCACCAACAAGTATTAACTTGTTCTTTTCTTACTCTCATATTTTTCTTTTGATGAAAGCATAGAAAAAATGTATAAAAAAGGCACATATACACAAGGGGGGTCACGCCCTTTCACCATATTTTTTTCTGATAAATTTTGTCTGTCAAAATTTGATCCTGTTACATTCTCAAATTTTGTTTACAAAATTCTTTCAAAGCTTTTTCTTGAGAAGAACTTGTAGCCACAAGGTTACACCACCTGAAACGATTACAGCAGCAGGAAAAATCATAAGGGCAACATGCAATGGATATTGAAATTGAATTGTAACAACATCTGCAAAAAACATGATAGCAAATTTCAAAATCAATCCAATTTCATCGATTTCTATTTGTTTCAAAGTTCTAAATCAATTTCTGTTACGAAACTTACAAATTCAATTTCTGTAATTTTCTGTTCTTCAGGAAATTTGCAGCAACTCTAATTGCAACAGCAGAGTCTGAGGAACCAAACTACTACGACAAGATAGAGCTAACAACCTGCACAAATTCAGAACAGCATCACAGAAATCTGAACAAACAGCAGTAAATGTAACAGAGCTGGAAAAATCACTGCAGTAATCAGAAACCATAGCATCAGAAAATCATGAAAAAAAAACGATTCTTATCTGTTATAACATAGGGCAGAACCTCAAGACTGCAAATTTTGCGAATCCGCCGCAAAACCGACGTCGCCGACACGTCGAACCTTCACAATTTTCACACAAATTCTGCAAAACTCAGAATTCAATAGCAATTTCATCAATTCAATCATAATTTCTGAAACATAATCTTTCAATATTCATCAAAATTCATTTCAATTTTTGAAACCCTAACATGAGTTTACTTGATTTTAACAGTAAAATTGCAGAAATCAGAAAAACCTGAGGAAGATGAACTCACCTTCATCAGAGCCGTCGCAGAAGAATTGCTCCAAATTGTCGCGCCACCCTCATCAAATTGACGCCGCGAACTGAACGAAGGAAGCCAGAAATCGCCCTTTCTCTTCATCAAATCACTGCGGCGGGAAAAAGAAGAAGCAGAACGACGACTGTCACCATCAATCGCCGCCGTTTTGGATTTAAGAGAAAGAATCACGTTCTGAAGAAAAACAAGGAAAGGGTTGAGCGTATTTTCAAGAAGAATACGTGTTTCAGGTTTTGCCCTCATCATCCCTAAATGTTGATTTATTTATTTTTATTTTTTTCTTTCTTTTGTTTTAATAGAAGAAAAATCTGATAAAAAACTGATTTTTTTATCAGTATATGGGTTCAGCCCATTTTCTTTAACAAAAAATCATTACTACACCCCCTTGTTTTCATAGGAAAGCCCATCTCTATTTTCATTAAGTAAAATTAATTAATTATTATGTTAATAATTAATATAATTTAGTGAATTTTACTAAATATATTTTAACTTAATTGATCATCTAATTGTGTAATTTATTATTACTCGATTATTTGATTTTTCGTGGTTTAGAATTACTTTCAATAATTTATGTTTGTAATTAAATATTTGTTTTTTGATTTACTTTGTGATATCGATTCAAATCTAACCACTTGATGAGATCAAAGGCATTTTTATGCGATCTCGAGTTTTCTCCGCTTGTTTGGTTTTCACTGAACGCAGGAATTCTTAATTGAATAATTCGATGATCTTTGAAAAAATCATTGGACGCTTAAAGCTTCGTCGGGATCTCAAGCTCATCAGACGCTTCTCTGCTTGTGTGGAAAAGTTCACCGGTGTACGGTAAACTCGAATTTAAATGCTTTGCTTATGCATGATTTGTTCACATCTATTTAAAAACAATTAAACTTGCAAACAAGTATTTCTTGTAAATACACTGCAAACACTTTGGGCCTCTAATAGAGTGTAAGACCCAATCCTTTTTTGACCAAATCATTTTTGGGCCTCAGTATATTGCATAAGTCCCGATACCGTCAAAAACAAACGGCGCGATCGTCGTCTTTTCAAAACAAACCTGGGCCTACCCACGAGTAGTAAGACCCATTTCTTTTCTTAAAACTCACTTGGGCCTCTTAATAGAGTGTAAGACCCAACCCCCTTGTACAAACCATTTTGGGCCTCACTTATTGTATAAGTCCCTCTGTACAAGTGAACGGCGCGATCATCGCCTTTTAAAAATCAACTGGCTTCTCCTCGAGCTATAAGACCCACTCAAAACTCTTTGGGCCTCTATTAGAGTGTAAGACCCAATCCCTTTTTAACCAAAACATTTTGGGCCTCAGATATTGTATAAGCCCCTTCTTGTTAAAAGAAAATCTCGGCGCGATCGCCATTTCAAACGGAAAAGAAAACTTTGGGCCTACCATTGTGTTATCAGCCCCACTCTTTTTCTTTAAACTTTTTGGGCCTCTTGAGAGAGTGTAAGACCCATCCCTTTGTACAGAAAACCTTTTTTGGGCTACAGTCAGTTGTATAAGTCCCTCTGTATAAATTCAAACAGTGCGCTCACTGATAAAACCCTGGGCCTCTCCTTGAGCTGTAAGCCCCAAATCTTTCTTTTTTCAAAGCACTTTCTCCTTTGATTTTGAATATAGTGTTGTTTTCAATCTTTCTTTGTTGAACAACTAACCAAACAGCATGGAAGCTCTACAACCGAGTAAGTGGTTATTGCTTTCATTTACCGCTTTCATATACATATAATTGTATTGTGGGGCTGTTTCGCTGCAAGTCTTCTTTCATAAACTCATATCAACTGTGTAATAATAGTATAGATATTTAGAGTTTCCCCGACAACTACGTCTAGAACTAGGTGATGCCGTTTCGTTTATTCGTAGAAATAAACAACTAGATCCCCAATAGGATCACCAGATACAGTCTTCTCTTCGGCTGTCCTCATTAGGAATTGTCAAGAAACTCTACTCCCAGAGATGAATGTATTCTCCGTGAATGGAATCTTTGAGTTTCTTCTAAATTCTCGAACTTTCCTGACTTGATCTATTCCTTGTGAATAGCTTGCCTTGAATTTTTTGGGGTTTGGGGACCCACGGGCTTCTTAAAAGCATCGGCCTCCTCTTGGGCATCGTACAAGGACCCACAGGCTTCCTAAAAGCACCCTTGCCTCCTCTTGGGCTTAGTACAAGGACCCGTCGGCTTCTTAGAAGTATTCACAGCCTCCTCTTAGGCTTCGTATAATGATCTCTTCCTCTGGGAATGATAGCCTTCTCTTGGGCTTCGTACAAGGGCCTCTCGGCTTCTTAAAAGCTTCCAGCCTCCTCTTGGGCTTCATACAAATTGTCCCGACGACCTCCTAGAGGTATAGGAATAGAACTTAATCATCTACATAGAACAGTCCTTTCAAAGAGTCTACTACTATTTCTCAAAGCATAGTACAAAAGATGAAACTCTAGACTTGGACAGTCTAATCTCCTTGAGTCTCAAAGACATTCTCAAGTGACCCCTTTGTTAAATAGGAAGAAAACCCGTAGACTCGGACAGTCTCGATACCCTTCAGATTTCCCACTTCCTTAAAAAATAGGAATAACCCTAATCCTCGAATCAAATCCTTGAGTACAACATTGCTCATATAAGAACTGATTTTCTCTTTCAAAATCAGTATACTGGACCTGTCACTCAACTGAAATAGTCACCTTAGCCTCCTCTTAGGCTTTGTATAATGATCCTTCTCCAGTGAAGTTAGCCTCTCTCTTGGGATTTATACAATGATTCTCCCTAGCGGAGTCAAACAACGTTTAGCCTCTCTCTCAGGCTTTATACGAGACACCTAAGAGACTCCCTCGTTGAGTCAATCACCCCTTTCGCCTCCATCTCAGGCTTTATACGAGATACAAAAGAAACTCCCTTATTGAGTCAAATAGCCTCCATCTCGGGCTTTATACGAGATACCAAAGGACTCCATCGTCGAGTCAACCCCTTTTAGCCTCTCTCTTGGGCTTTGTACGAGACACATATTAGCCTCCTCTTAGGCTTTATATAAGAAAACCACTGGTTGATCCAATTAACCTTTTAGCATCAAAACTGTGCCTCGTTCACAGTACACAAACATCAACAACTCCTTTCATTTAATCTCTATAAGCGGCGAGCCTCTGGATCATCTACATCCATGCCACTGTCCCTCTTTTAGCATGAGAAATTCCTAAGGAAAGATAGCATTGCTCTACACTGAGTTAAAGTATTCTCCTTCAGGTTAAAACCCCCTATAAAGGAAATTATGGCATTGCTAGGATCCGCGTATCCCAGTTAAAGTAATCCTCCTTTACAGTCAGTCACCCAACAGTTGTGACAAACAGACTTCTTTAGATATGACAAATTCTCTCTAAAGTCAAACCCTTTTAGCTTCATATCTTGGGCCTTGAACAAGATACAAATAGACCCTTTAGCTTCACATCTTGGGCTTTAAACAAGATACAAATCACTTTTAGCTTCACGTCTTGGGCTTTGAATAAGACACCAAAAACACCCATTTCCTCCCATAGAATAGGAGGAACTACGATCGCTCTGATTTCCCTATTTCGGTAAACAGGAATACGTAGGCATAAGATTGAAAGAAAAATCTTAGCAAGCACACTAAACAAAAATCCAAAATCCCATATATCATAATCTGAAGCAGTATCCTAACAAAGTCCCAGAGAGAAATCAGTATTGGCGAAAATACAAATAACCAATACAAAGGCCCCCCACATTGATAGCATCCGTAACCTACAAGACCACTGTTTAAACTCAGTATGCAAGCAGGGTTAATTGGAGACATCTATTTCCCTTCCTTCATCAGCTTTAATAGGATAAAAAATGAATCGACCTGTAGTAAACTCAACCGCAGAGAGCGACCGCGCTTAAGAACCGCGTCCAAAATCGCTCGCTATAGAAAAGTGGTGCCCACCGTGGGGCTCTCATTCTTTCTTAACGTTTAAAGTGAAAACCTTGGACAAATCTTTTTCATGGCGGTGGCCACCACAGAAAAGTGGCGCCCATCGTGGGGCCGATAACCTTTTTTCTCTTCACTTGTGTGAATACCACAGATTGGGGCTTCCGCCGGGGAACCCATTTCTGTCAGGAACTTAGGATTCATAGCTTTAAAGGTCTAGGATGTTTAGGACAAATATATATACTGCTTTTCCTAATTGCTATACCTGTTTATTCTTCTGCTAATGGGAATGCGTGTGATGCCGCATGTGGAAAGATTGAGTATACACTTAAGATAAGTGATAGCGACGAGGTCGACCATCAACCTCAGTGGAGGCTGACCAATGCAACCCATTCTCTCACCTAGACAATGGGCCGATTGTGATATCTGAGAAGCTGAGGAGCCAAACCCTTTTGTAGTGCGGAAACTATCAGGAATAGTTGTTATGCGATACTACCCTCATTTGAGGCTGGTGATCTATTCTCGGTGAATGGCACTTACTATAAGATTACTCTACAACTCGCTGGCGATCCGCTTGTTGTTTTGCTTTCCTGGGAGGAGCTGATGATAATGAGTACAAGTACAAAAATCACCTTAGTATAAACCTTTGGGGATGGGTAGAGCCTGGACTTCATGAAAACGACCCTTTTGACCCCATGTTTTTCCTATGTTTTTGTGTGCTACATTCATGCATTCATTTAAAAAACATTAAAACATTCAAAAAATTTTCTCTTCTAGTCTCTCAGTTTTTCAAATTAAATTAAGACTGTGATTGCAAATATCATAGAAAAGGATTGCACTAATGGATTTCGGTAGAAGGAGAACCCATAGGTATACCTTCAAGGTTCCAAAGCTAGAGGATTTGAGAAGGTTAGCAAGGATGATCACTAACCAAGAGGCTTTCAGAGTCAAGCACAGAGGTTTGCTACCACTGTTAAGAGTCCATGTGATTGAGGAAATCATGGATGCGCTCATTCAGTTTTACGATCCGGTTTATCACTGTTTCACATTCCTGGATTACCAGCTCGCACCAACGCTGGAGGAGTATTATCATCTGGTCGATTTACATATCACTGATCGAGCTCCATTTTCTAGACTGGAAGAAATTCCAAAGAATCAGATCATTGCAAGAGCAATTTATTTAGACGAGTCTGAGGTCAGGACTCACATAACCACTAAGGGTGGCATCCAAGGTTTGCCAGCCCAGTTCTTTACAAAGAAAGCCTTGTATTTTGCTAGTATAGAAAACGTGACTGCTTTTGAAAGCATCTTTGTCTTGCTCACCTACGGGTTATTTTTGTTTCCCAGCATCAATAACTTCGTCGATATTAACTCCATTAAGGTTTTTCTCATTGGAAATCCTGTGCCGACTTTGCTCGTAGATGTGTATCATTCTGTACACTTAGGAAATTTGTACAGCGGAGGGGAGATCACATGATGTGTGCCTTTGCTTTACAAATGGTTTATCTCCCACTTGCCCAAGTCTGCTGCTTTTTGGGATCATAAGAGTGCCTTACGCTGGTCGCAGAAGATCATGTCTCTTACCAACTCTGATATAGATTGGTGTAATAAGATCTATGATGGAATCAGGATCATTGATCGTTGTGGAAACTTCCCCAACGTACCCCTCATAGGAACTAAAGGAGGAATCAACTATCATCCAGTGTTGGTTCGCTGTCAATTTGGATACCTGATGAGACACGTCCCACGGGGTGTTCATCTGGAAGGTCTTTTCTTCAAGGAAGGAGAAAATGACAGAGAACTAAAGATGGAAATAGTGCACGCTTGGAAACACGTTCATAAGAAAGGACGAGAGTCTCTAGGAAAACCGAACTGTGTCTCGGTGGAGCCTTATCTCCATTGGGTACAAACTAGAGCTCTCAAGCTAAAAATGCCTTATCCTCATTACGGAATTCTTCCGCCGAGGGAATCTGTCGTGTACTTCATGACGGAAACTGAAAAGCTTCAGGTTACTCTCAACAAAGTTCAAAAGGAGAGAAGGTCTTGGAAGAACAAGTACCGCACCCTCAACGTAGAGTGCATCAAAATACAGTAATTACTAAAAGAAAAAGATGCTCTAATTGAAATCTTGGAGCAACATGGTGTAGAGAATCAAGATGACCAAAGGAATTTGCTCACTCCTTTCACTTGGCAAAGGAATGACAACCCGACAACGGCCCAAGAGCCCCGGTCAAAGAAAAGGAAAATACCAGAGTCAGCACCCGATTTCTCTTCAGAGAGGACTCGGGACCCATTAGCTTAGGTTTCTGTTTCTGCACCTTGTAATCTACTGTATTTCCATTTCTGTAATCCTTTGAATTCAATAAAAAAGGGTTTCCCCACTGTTCGATATTTGCAATCTAATTGTCGAAGTTTATTTCGATTAAACCAAAAAACAATTAATATAATCATTGCATTCATCATTTTCACATCACATATTCTTCTTCCCTACGAATCTCACGTTTGTGCCTCGGTTCTAGAGTCAAACTGTCTCATTCGTATAATACTCGGGCCAATCGTCAGAAAAAGATGAATGATCTTGAGGAAAAAAACAGAGAATTGAAAGAAGAGATCAACACTCTGAGAGAGGATGTGAGAAAGCTTCGTAACGACATGCAAGCCATGGAAGAAGCTCAGCTACAAAGAACTGTGATCTCAGAGATCACCTCAATGCCCATCGTGGAGAAGTATGATCCTAGGTATCAAATGCCGAAAGATTGTCCTTGGGGGATGCCTGTTAACTATATCCCGGAAGGATATGTTTCGCCGATCACTGAAGATCAGGGAATCATAATAGAAGCCGCTGGGCCTGAAGGTTACAAACTTCGGGAAAGCGAAGATACCAGGGGCATACTGAAGATTCCTGAAGGTTACAAACTTCGGGAAATTCCAAGATTCACTGCTGTAGTCACGGTACCACCCCCTGTGGTGCACACTGTCCCGGTAGGACAGATTCCATCGATACCTTCTGGTAAAAAGGAAACTATGTTCGATAGAATGGATGAATTCCAGGAACAGTTCTTGGAAATGCAGAAAGAACTGCAAGCCATCCACGGTCAGGATCTATTTGGAAAGGATGCCGAAGACCTCTGCTTGGTCCCTAATGTGAAAGTCCCGCACAAGTTCCAAGTGCCCGACTTTGAAAAGTACAAGGGTAACTCTTGCCCTCAAAGCCATCTGGTGATGTACGCTCGTCGGATGTCAGCTCAGACGGAGAATCAGGACCTACTGAGTCACTACTTCCAGGATAGTTTAACCGGTGCCGCATTAAAATGGTACATGGGTTTAAACCGTACTACGATCAGTACATTCAGAGATCTTGGTACTGCCTTTGTCCAACAATACAAATACAATTCGGACATGGCACCCGACAGAGATCAACTCAGATCAATGTCGCAAAAGGACAAGGAAACCTTTAAGGAGTATGCTCAAAGGTGGCGTGAAATTGCAGCTCAAATTTGTCTGCCTCTTGAGGAAAAAGAGATGACAAAGATCTTCTTAAAGACCTTAAGCTCATTTTACTATGACCGAATGGTTGCCAGTGCACCCAGTGATTTCACCGAGATGGTGGGCATGGGTGTACGTCTTGAGGAAGCCGTCTGAGAAGGACGTTTGGTAAAAGACACTGGATCGACGAGCGGTACTAAAAAATACGGTAGTGCTCTCCCTAAGAAAAAAGAGCAAGATATTGGGAATATCTCTCTCGGAAAGCAAAGGCGACGATATCAACCGGTAGCAGCTGTAACTCCTGCTATCAACCCCGCGCCTACGTATCAACCTCAGGTTGCGCAATGCCAACTTGATCAGCAAAGGACACAACAGCTTCTTCAGCAGGCTTGTCCCCAATACAACAACAACCGTACAACACGGCCACCAGGATTTGATCCTATACCCGTATCGTACACAGAGCTGTTTCCATTACTGCTAGCCAAGGGGCACATTCAGACTAAGTCCCCTCTTACAGTACCGGAAAATCCGCCTTTCTGGTTTAAGGTTGATCAAACTTGCCCTTACCACCAAGGAGGACCAGGGCATAATGTTGAGAATTGTCTCAATTTCAAGTTCGACGTGCAAAAACTTGTTAGGAGCGGGGTCTTATCCTTCAAGGATACAAATCCTAATGTTCTCACAAACCCGCTGCCTCAACATGAGAAGGCTGCAGTCAATCTGATTGAGAAAGAGACTAACAATGTCTATCAAATTCATGATGTACTCTTGTTAAAGACCAATCTGGTCAAGATGCATTATAGACAGAGTGGACATGGCCATGTGCCACCTCATAGCTATCACCAGTGTGATATATGCTCTAAAAACAACCAGGGGTGTTCTGTGGTGCAAGCAGCTCTACAGGAACAAATGGATCTCGGATGGATCCAAGAGCACTGAGTTCGTGGAGTTAACATGGTCTACATGAATTCTAACGTCATTCAAAACCACGACATCCGTGCGATGAATGCCAACTTGGTGGCAATGCACTCATGGCAAAGCCAGTATCATAATCTGTCACGGCATGATTATAGTTCTTGTCTGACTTGCTCGGTAAACAAGCAGGGATGCTCTTTCATACAAGAGGCCCTCCAGCGCCATATGGATCTTGGATGGATCCAAGACTACTGTGATAGGAATCCCTATCAGATCAATATCGTTCAAATCTTTGACATTCGCGTGATGAATACCAACCTGGTAGAGTTACATGCTAAACAGGTCCGACTCGGATTCCTGGTATCACACGACTATCAAAGCTGTAAAGCGGGTTGCGAAAACGATCGAGGTTGTACCCTTGTCCAGGAGGCACTTCAGCACTTGTTAAATCACTGGTGGATGCCAATTTATATGGATGAAGATACTCAGCAAATTAGTATCAGTAACAGGAATCCTACTCGGCATCAGAGTCAGGATGTACGATCGGTGGAAGCTAACCTAGTGAGGTTACATTGTATTCAAAGTGGGCGTGGCCAAGTGCCACCACACAATTACGACCGTTGTAGCGTCTGTTCGGAAAGTAACCAAGGGTGCTACCTTGTGCGAGCAGCTCTTCAGGGTCAGGTGGATCGTGGAGAGATTTGTCCATATCCAGGTTCTAGACCCATCAACTGGACGCTGAACTACCTTGCCGATCAAATTGAGGATGTTGTCACCATCTCTGGTCATCATAGGACCAGGGATGTTTTTGCCATCATCCCTCTACTTGACGAATCTAAAGTTCCCAACCGGGAACAGATCGAAATTGCTTACGATGGTCAGAAAAATCAGAGGGCTCCCGTAGTCATCTATCTGCCGGGACCATTACCGTATGAATCAACTAAGGCTATCCCTTACAAATACGGTGCAACAACCATTGAAAATGGAAAAGAAATTCCATTACCCTCCGTCGTGAATATTACAGACATCAGTCGAGTAACACGGAGTGGCAGAATCTTCAACCGAGGGGTTGGGGAACCTAACAAAGAAAAGGAACTTTAGATGGAAACTCCTGATCTACCAGTCGGTCAATCCAGTAATCCCGACCTTTTGAAAAATGATGATGAGATGTTGAAGCTTATCCAAAGGAGTGAATACAACATTGTCGATCAACTGTTACAAACTCCTTCAAAGATCTCGGTATTATCACTGTTACTCAGTTCAGAAGCCCACAGGGAGGCTCTACAGAAAGTCTTGGTGCAAGCCTTTGTGGAACAGAATGTAACAATCAGACAGTTCGATAGTATTGTCTCTAACATCACTTCCTGCAATAATTTGGGATTTAGTGATGAGGAATTACCCGAAGAGGGTCGCCGTCATAACATGGCACTCAATATCACAGTCAACTGCCAGGACGATGCTTTAGTCAGCGTACTGGTAGACACAGGGTCAGCCCTGAATGTTATGCCGAAGTCCACTTTGATGCAATTATCATTCAAAGGCCCTCCGATGAGAATCAGCGAGGTTGTCATCAAAGCATTCAACGGATCCAGAAAAACGGTTATCGGCGAAGTTGATCTTCCCATAACTATTGGTCCTCACACTTTCCAAGTCACTTTCCAGGTCATGGACATTCGGGCAACGCACAGTTGTTTATTAGGAAGACCTTGGATACACCAGGGTGGAACGGTTACGTCAACCCTCCACCAAAAGCTAAAGTTCGTCAAGAACGATCAACTTGTCACAGTTTGTGGAGAACAGGCTTTGCTTGTAGGTAACCTGTCATCATCTACTGGTATAGAACCCGAGGAGGTTATTGGAACTCAGTTCCAAGCACTGTCGGTAAGCAAGAACAATCAGTTCAAAGAAGGAATTTCCATTTCTTCATACAATGATGCTATCAAAGTGGTCGAGAGTACCAATACACCCAGATGGGGATAGCTTGTCATTCCTATTGACAATAAAACAAAGAAGGGTCTTGGTTTTTCTGCAACCTGTACCCAGACAGCTGCCAACGATGAAAGTCTTCATCCCCTTAAAACTTCTTCCACAGTGGAGGTTTCCTTCACCCAGTGTCTCAAGCAGTACATGCTATTAATAAGGAAGATCCCTCTGACACAGATGAAGAATGGAAGTCCTACCTTAACGAGGACAGTTATATGTCTCAAGAAGAGGTGCCTATGCCATTTAGCTATCCCGCACAGAGTCCAAGATTTATACCAAGGTCAGATGTCGAAATGATCTACGGGGATTGTGATCCGGAAGGATGTCGTGCTCCGCCAAATTCATTAGAGGAGGACACTCTGATGAAAGACAACTTTGACCACAACTACTATGGCCCAATGGATGGCCTGCCAATGTGGCAGCCTTACCCAGGAAATTTGGGGCAAGAGAGTCAGCCGAACAATGAAAATCAGCTGACCGTCATTGAACAGAATACCTGTGTCCCCACCATGTCATGGGATCAACACTCAGGTCATTCAGAAACTACTCAACATGAAGATGAATTCGCAACGTTTGCAGGACTTGAATTCATCAACTATGCTTTTCCCGAGATCAACGTCATCGACAGGGATGACTCCTCCAGTTCCCAAGAAGTTTGGGACACTCTGGGAGAACCGAGTGGAAAATACGACTTTATGGTCAAGTACACCGCTCCCGAAAGCTCTCATATCAGGCTCGATGATATCCAGCCTGCTGGATGGGGAGATACAGCTGAGAGCATAAATACTATGCAAAATACAACAGAGGAATTCTCCTACGACAATTCTACATGGGAGACAGATTCCAATGATCCTGCTCTACCAGAAACAGCGTTATTTCTGAAGACAAATAAAGGAAGGTACCAGACTTTGTGTTTCACCGAGGATTTCGCCGCCAATGGGTTGCTGTCGATGTTTCGAAGGCCGTTCACCAGTCAAAGTAATTGCCATCTTTTAACCTTTCACCCTGCCCAGGTGAAACAGATGTTTTGATAGGGCTCACTTTCTGTAAATTTCCCTCTTCGCTTCGCCCAAAGCGACAGAGTTTTGTTTTATAGGGTTGTAGTTTCAAGGATCGACTTGTTCATTAATAAAATAACGTCGTTCTGTAATTTCCGCATTAATTGTTGTTTTCTCTTTTCGTTTTTTAGAAAATGGTAATCCTAAAAAACAATTTAAAAATAAAAACAAGCAGTAAAATAAAACATTGCACACACTTGCATTTTCTCTATCTCTTCTAAACACGAATCATCACGTCATGCAAATTGCTTGTTTTAAACCCCGTTGAAACATACGATCTGATGCCTTCTCCCAACTTTGAGTTCCCGGTATTTGGTGCTGAAGAAGAAGTTGACAATGAAATTCTAGAAGAGATCTCCCGATTACTCAGACAAGAGGAAAGGTCCATTGAACCTCACAAAGAGCCGTTGGAAACGGTAAACTTGGGTTCAGAGCAAGAGAGAAAAGAAATCAGGATTGGGGCACTGCTCAGTCCAACTGCCAAAGAGAGTTTGATAAAGCTTCTCAAAGAATTCCCCGATGTATTCGCTTGGTCCTATCAGGATATGCCAGGGTTAGATACCAACATCGTGGAACATCACTTACCGTTGAGATTGGAATGTCCGCCAGTAAAACAAAGGTTGAGGCGCACTCACCCAGACATGGCCATCAAAATCAAAGAGGAGGTACAGAAATAGATTGACGCGGGTTTCCTCGCCACATC
Organism: Lathyrus tuberosus; assembly: GCA_022829125.1. NCBI lineage: Eukaryota > Viridiplantae > Streptophyta > Magnoliopsida > Fabales > Fabaceae > Lathyrus > Lathyrus tuberosus. Next base: position 1,065,459 of record JALAZF010000024.1, on the reverse strand, counting down.
AGAATATCCTCAATGGTTAGCCAACATCGTACCCGTTCCCAAAAAGGATGGAAAGGTCAGAATGTGTGTCGACTACAGAGATCTGAACAATGCTTGTCCAAAGGACGACTTTCCTTTACCACACATTGACATGCTGATAGACAGTACAACAAAGTTCAAGGTCTTCTCCTTCATGGATGGACTCTCGGGCTCTAACCAGATTAAAATGGCGCCGAAAGACATGGAGAAAACTCCGTTCATTACCCCATGGGGCACCTTTTGTTACAAGGTAATGTCGTTCGGTTTGAAGAATGTCGGGGCAACCTATCAAAGGGCCATGACTACTCTGTTCCATGACATGATACACAGAGAAATCGAGGTATATGTCAATGATATGATTGAAAAATCAAAAACAGAGAGTGAGCATGTTGAACATCTGTCAAAATTGTTCGAACATTTAAGAAAATTTAAGCTCCGCTTGAATCCCAACAAGTGCACCTTCGGTGTTCGTTCAGGGAAACTACTAGGGTTCATCGTCAGCCAGAAAGGAATTGAGGTTGATCCTGACAAGGTCAAGGCTATTCAAGAAATGCCTTCTCTGAAAACTGAAAAACAAGTCAGAGGATTCCTGGGACGTTTGAACTACATCTCCAGATTCATATTCCTTATGACCGCGACATGTGCGTCGATCTTCAAATTACTCAAAAAGAACCAGGATTGTGTTTGGTCAGAAGATTGCCAAACCGCCTTCGACAGTATCAAGGAATATCTGTTGAATCCTCCGATTCTATCACCTCTAGTGGAAGGAAGACCACTGATCATTTACCTCACTGTTCTAGAGGACTCAATGGGATGTGTACTTGGCCAACAAGACGAAACTAAACGGAAAGAGTCTGCTATTGACTATTTGAGCAAAAAATTCACCGACTGTGAAACTCGATACACGATGCTCGAGAAAACTTGCTGTGCTTTGGCTTGGGCAGCCAAGCGTCTTTGCCAATACATGATTCGTCATACTACTTGGTTAATCTCAGAAATGGATCTAATCAAGTACGTCTTCGAAAAACCTGCTCTCACGGGAAGAATTGCCCGTTGGCAGATGTTGTTATCAGAATATGACATAGAGTAACACGCTCAGAAAGCCGTTAAAGGGAGTATTTTAGCCGATCATTTGGCGCATCAACCGATTGACAATCAAGAATCAATCGGGTTTGAATTCCCAGACGAGGATGTCATGTATCTAAAGATGAAAGACTGCGATGAACCGTTTGTCATACCCCAAATTTTGACCACTAAGATTTCCCATCATTGTGAAAATCATCATCATAATATGGGGGAACCATCTTACCTCATTAGTCTCCCCAAAGATGGGTGAGCATCCACTGCAGTCAAATTTAGGGTTTCAAGCCCTCTCAGAGCCTTAGACAAAGGATCAATCAAGGAATGAAATGATCTTCAACTTGTCTAAACCTCTCAAACATACACAAAGGATCAAAAAGGACTCCCACTCCAAGGATTAAGCACAAAGCTGCTCCCTTCTAGGTGGATCAAGCCTCAAGATCGACAGTGTCACCAAATTAGGGTTTTGGTCGACCAGGGCCTCCAGATGGAAAATTTTCATCTGGGCACAAGCCAATAATCCTAAACACTACCTAATATACTCCATGGAGTCTCATGGACCCAATCATCAAGTCAATTTTGCCTTAAGGGTTGCATTCATAAAAAATCAGGAATTAGGGTTTCTTGACCTAATTCACCCCTAAGTTGACTTTTGGGACAAATCATGAGCCAAGACCTCAAGAGAGGGTTTGAGGGTCTCTAATAAACTATATTGATCCATTGGGAACAATGGATTAATCCAAGAAGCTTGAGCAACAAGTCACAATTTCATCTGCACCACAATTAGGGTTTCAAGGAAAAAGTCAACTGTAACTTTGACTTTTGACCAAGACATGCTCCCAAGCCCTAGGACATGAATCAATATACCCTATGACACCCATGGAACATGTCCATCAAGTTTGATTTAGGTCAAGGACGTGATTTCCTGAAGAATTGCACAGTTTGGAATTCATTTGATAAAAAGTCAACTGTGCACAAAAGTCAACTTTGACTTTTTGAGATTTTTCACCAAAATGGATTTTTAACCCTAAAATGATGTTAATGTATGATTTGAATCATCATTCATCAAGAAAAATCAAGAAAAGTTGGATAACTTGTAAAAGGAGTAACCATAAAAACTTAGAAAATTTTCTAAGTTAAAAATATAGTGGCTAGGGTACCAACTTTGGAGGATCATAACTCCTAAACCACAAAGCCATTTTTCCTCATCCAAATATGGATTTGTAGCCCTCATTACCCTCTACAAAAACTTCAACTAGACCTAAGTCCAAATCTGTCTTCATTTTTTTCCAAATGTAGGGGGATTTTTCACTTGGATTCAAAAGAGATCAAAACCAAATATGTTCAAATAGTTGTTGTATCATGTAAGGGCTTTCCAAAATGGCCAAGAACATTTCCAAATTCCATTTGGGCTATGAGTTATGACATTGTCAAGTTGCCTTGTTGAAATCTGTCAAGGCAAGGCAGAATTTGCATTTTTGCTCGATTTGCCAAAATCAGCCAAATCCAAATGCTGCTATCCAATTGGACACCTCTGAGGATTGAATCTAAAGGGGACAATCACTGAGCCAAGCCTCCAAAGTCTTTGGAACAAGAAATAGCATGTTGAACCTAGAATTGCCAAAATAGGGACAAGACTCCAAATTTGGATTGAAGCATTCAATGGAAGCATCAAGGTGGCATGGACTGAGCCGTTTTCATTTGAATTCAGTCAAGACTTATTCAAGACCAAGGGAACCAGCAGCCTGTGCCCTAACCTCTAGTCAATGGCTAGAGGAGACTTGAACTTCCATTGGCCAACATTGAACAAACCTACTCAGCAGTTGCCATTCACTATTCCTTGCAAAACAAACTTGCTCTACTATAAATAGAGCTCAATTGTGATCATTTTAAGTACACCAAAGGCCTATAACACTTGCCTTTCTCAAAATCTCTTTCTCTTGGCAAAAATGCCTTTCTTAGCAAGGTAGCTATCGGGTTTTATGCTAGAGGGAAATTCCACTCAAACCAATCACTCACACACCTCACATACATCACATATAAGCTGATCAAACACTTAAAAAACAACTGGAACACTGATTTCTCAGAATCACCAGTGAATTGCTCAAGGTTTTAACCAAAGTACAGTTAAGATGCCATGAAGTAATCCAGCCAATTTCAATCAAGTCCAAGCATTCAAACACACTTCATAGGGTGTAGGGAAGCTGTTTAGATCATCACCACTCATCTGTAACACCTCCAAATCAAAAATCACATTGCACTTGCTGTCACGACCTAGAGGTAAGCATATACTTGGTCATCTCTCAATCTATGCATATTTCCTCGCACAATAATTTGGCCATATGTTCATAATCATGCATAGAATGTTTCCCCTCAATTAATCGCATTGTTTGAATCGTGTATCAAAAATCCTAGCCTTCATGCAGAAATTAGGGTTCTTGAGGATTTTTCGTGATTTCTTGTTATATGTTTAATTTAAATGAAATTAAATGCCATAGACATGATCGTGAGGTTGAAACGAGTTGATTGGTATGTGGATTGCATGATATAATCAAGTATTCAGTGAGATTGGATAGAAAATGCAAATCTGGCCAAACCCAGAACACGCGTGTGTTCTTGGTGTGTTCTTGGCGCCATTTCTTTCAAATTCAAATATTTGAATTTTGTGATTTTATTTAATTGATTCAAAAATTAATTTCTCTCTGAGTTTTAATGATTTTGAGTTAATTCTTTTTTTAATAATTCACAAAAATGTTAAAATATTTTATTTTATCAAAAAATCCCAAAAATATTATTTATTTTGTATAATTGATATTTTTGCAAAGAATTAATGTTTTAATTGTTTTTAACATTTAAAATATTTTTTCCACCTTGATTTTGCAACTTTTAATGCCTTCTAATTATTTTGTAGATCAATACTTAATTTTTGAAGCATTAATCCAAGATCCTAATTTGTTTTTCATATGTTAAACAATTTTGATCATTTTAATTGAATTTTTATTCAATTAAATACATTTTTGAAAATAAATTAGGGTTTTGGATTAATTCAACCCTCATAAATCATTTTCAAAACTTTTTGGGCCTCTAGTAGAGTGTAATACCCAATCCTTTTTTTGACCAAATCATTTTTGGGCCTCAGTGTATTGTATAAGTCCCGATACCGTCAAAAACAAACGGCGCGATCGTCGCCCTTTGAAAAATAACGATGGGCCTCTCCTCGAGCTATAAGACCCATTCAAAACTTTTGGCCCTCTAATAGAGTGTAAGACCCAATCCCCTTTTAACCAAAACATTTTGGGCCTCACTTATTGTATAAGTCCCTCTGCGTTAAAAAAAATCTCGGCGCGATCGCCATTTTAAAATTAACCACCTGTGCCTACCCTCGAGTAGTAAGACCCATTTCCTATCTTAAAACTTTTTGGGCCTCTATTAGAGTGTAAGACCCAACCCCATTGTACAGAAAACCTTTTTGGGCCTCAGTCACTGGTATAAGTCCCTCTGTACAAAACAACAGTGCGCTCACTGATAAAACCCTGGGCCTCTCCCTGAGCTGTAAGCCCCAAATCTTTCTTTTTCAATGTATTTTCTCCTTTGATTTTGAATATACTGTTGTTTTCAATCTTTCTTTGTTGAACAACTAACCAAACAGCATGGAAGCTCTACAACTGAGTAAGTGGTTATTGCTTTCATTTATCGCTTTCATATACATATAACTGTATTGTGGGGCTGTTTCGCTGTAAGTCTTCTTTCATAAACTCATGTCAACTGTGTAATAATGGTAAAGATATTTAGAGTTTCCCCGGCAACTACGTCTAGCATTTAAGCCCGTTGATCACTCTTAGAAATAGTCTAAACTAGATCCCCATAGGATTACCAGACACAGTCTTCCTTCCTCTTGGGGTTAAACAATATAGAGACATGAAAGGCAGCATTCTCTATGAACCCTTTCATAGACTGTCACTCGTAGAAGTTGTCAAAGAAACTCTATTCCCCAGAGATGATCTTTTCTCCGTGAATGGCATCTCTTGAGTTTCTTCCAAATTCTTGAACTTTCCTGGCTTGATCTATTCTCGGTGAATGGCATGTCTTGAACTTCTCGGGGTTTGGGGACCCACAGGCTTCTTAAAAGCACTTGTCAAGAATCTCTATTCCCAAGAGATGATATTTTCTCCGTGAATGACATCTCTTGAGTTTCTTCCAAATTCTCGAACTTTCCTGACTTGATCTATTCCTTGTGAATAACTTGCCTTGAATTTCTCGGGGTTTGGGGACCCATCGGCTTCTTAAAAGCATCAGCCTCCTCTTGGGCATCGTACAAGGACCCTCAAGCTTCCTAAAAGCAACCTCACCTCCTCTTGGGCGTTGTACAAGGACCCGTCGGCTTCTTAGAAGTATTCACAACCTCCTCTTTGGCTTCGTCTAATGATCTCTTCCTCCGGGAATGATAGCCTCCTCTTGGGCTTCGTACAAGGACCGATCGGCTTCTTAAAAGTTTCCAGCCTCCTCTTGGGCTTCGTACAAATTATCCCGACGACCTCCTAGAGGTATAGGAACAGAAATCAGTCATCTTAATAGAGCAGTCTTTCCAAGAGTCTACTACTATTTCTCAAAGCATAGTACAAAAGATGAAACTCTAGACACGGACGCTCTAATATCCTTGAGTCTCAAAGACATCCTTAAGTGACCCCTTCGTTAAATAGGAAGGAAACCCGTAGACTCGGACAGTCTCAATACCCCTTTGGATTTCCCGCTTCCTTGAAGAACAGGAATAACCCGCATCCTTGAATCAAATCCTTTATTACAGTGTTGCTCATATAAGAACTGATTTTCTCTTTAAAATTAGTATACTGGACATGTCACTTAACTGAAACAACATTTAGCCTCTCTCTCGGGCTTTGTACGAGACACATCAGAGACTCCCTCGTTGAGTCAATCACACTTTCGCCTCCATCTCGGGCTTTATACAAGATACAAAAAGGTTCTTATTGAGCCAAACAAACAACAGCCTCCATCTCGGGCTTCGTACGAGATACAAAAAACTCTCTTGTTGAGTCAAATAGCCTCCATCTCGGGCTTTATACGAGATACCAAAGGACTCCATCGTTGAGTCAAAACCTTTTAGCCTCTCTCTCGGGCTTTGTACGAGACACATATCAGCCTCCTCTTAGGCTTTGTATAAGAAAACCACTAGTTGATCCAATCAACCTTTTAGCATCAAAGCTGTGCCTCGTTCACAGTACACAAACATCAACAACTCCCTTCATCTAATCGCTGTAAGCGGCAAGCCTCTGGATCATCTACATCCATGCCACTGTCCCTCTTTTAGCATAAGAAATTCCTAAGGAAAGATAGCATTGCTCTACACTGAGTTAAAGTCTTCTCCTTCAGGTTAAAACCCCCTCTAAAGGAAATTATGGCATTGCTAGGATCCGCGTATCCCAGTTAAAGTAATCCTCCTTTACAGTCAGTCCCCCAACAGTTGTGACAAACAGACCCCTTTAGAGATGACAAATTCTCTCTAAAGTCAAAACACTTTTTAGCTTCATATCTTGATCTTCGAACAAGATACAAATAGACTTTTCAGCTTCACATTTTGGGCTTTGAACAAGATACGAACCACCTTTCGCTTCACGTCTTAGGCTTTGAACAAGACACCAAAAACACCCATTTCCTCCCATAGAATAGGAGGAACTATGAACGCTATGATTTCCCTGTTTCGGTAAACGGGAATACGTAGGCATAAGATTGAAAGAAAAATCTTAGCGAGCACACTAAACAAAAACCCAAAATCCCATACTCTCATGTATCTATCAGAAAGCATCAGTCCTAACATCTTAACCCTTGTCCCCCGCCAAAAAATCCTAGAAAGAAAGAAAACCGTATTGGCGAAAATACAAATAACCAGTACAAAGGCCCCCCCACATTGATAGCATTTGTAACCTAACAGACCGCTGTTTAAACTCAGTATGCAAAGCAGGGTTAATTGGAGACATCTATTTCCCTTCCTTCCTCAGCTTTAATAGGATAAAAAATGAATCGACCAGTAGTTAAAACTCAACCGCAGAGAGCGACCAGCGCTTAAGAACCGCGTCCAAAATCGCTCGCTACAGAAAAATGGCGCCCACCGTGGGGCCCATCAAACTTTTTTCTCCTTTTCACCTCTTGTGAGAATACCACAGATTGGGGCTTCTGCCGGGGAACCCATTTTCTGTCAGGAACTTAGGATTCATAGCTTTAAAGGTCTAGGATGTTTAGGACAAATATATATACTGCTTTTCCTAATTGCTATACATGTTTATTTTTCTGCTAATGGGAATGCGTGTGATGCCGCATGTGGAAAGATTGAGTATACACTTAAGATAAGTGATGGCGACGAGGTCGACCATCAACCTCAGTGGAGGCTGACCAATGCAACCTATTCTCTCACCTAGACAATGGGCCGATTGTGATGTCTGAGAAGCTGAGGAGCCAAACCCTTTCGTAGTGCGGAAACTATTGGGAATAGTTGTTACGCGATACTACCCTCATTTGAGGCTGGTGATCTATTCTCGGTGAATGGCACTTACTCTAAGATTGCTCTACAACTCGCTGGCGATCCGCTTGTTGTTTTGCTTTCCTGGGAGGAGCTGATGATAATGAGTACAGGTACAAAAATCACCCTAGTATAAACCTTTGGGGATGGGTAGAGCCTTGACTTCATGATAACGACCCTTTGACCCCATGTTTTTTCTATGTTTTTGTGTGCTGCATTCATGCATTCATTTAAAAAACATTAAAACATTCAAAAAAAATTTCTCTTCTAATCTCTCTGTTTTTCAAATTAAACTAAGACTGTGATTGCAAATATCAGAGAAAAGGATTGCACTAATGGATTTCGGTAGAAGGAGAACTCATACGTATACCTTCAAGGTTCCAAAGTTAGAGGATTTGAGAAGGTTAGCAAAGATGATCACTAACCCTGAGGCTTTCAGAGCCAAGCACAGAGGTTTTCTACCACTGTTAAGAGTCCATGTGATTGAGGGAATCATGGATGCGCTCATTCAGTTTTACGATCCGGTTTATCACTATTTCACATTTCCGGATTACCAGCTTGCACCGACGCTGGAGGAATATTCTCATCTGGTTGATCTACACATTACAGATTGAGCTCCATTCTCTGGACTGGAAGAAATTCCAAAGAATCAGACCATTGCAAGAGCAATTCATTTGGACGAGTCTGAGGTCAGGACTCACATAACCACTAAGGGTGGCATCCAAGGTTTGCCAGCCCAGTTCTTGACAAAGAAAGCCCTGTATTTTGCCAGTATAGGAAACGTGACTGCTTTTGAAAGCATCTTTGTATTGCTCACCTACGGGTTATTTTTGTTTCCCAACATCAATAACTTCGTCGATATCAACTCCATTAAGGTTTTTCTCATTGGAAATCCTGTGCTGACTTTGCTCGCAGATGTGTATCATTCTGTACACTTAGGAAATTTGTACGGTGGAGGGGAGATCACATGTTGTGTACCTCTGCTTTATAAATGGTTTATCTCCCACTTGCCCAAGTCTACTACTTTTTGGGATTGCAAGAGTGCCCTACGTTGGTCGCAGAAGATCATGTCTCTTACCAACTCTGATATAGATTAGTGTAATAGGATCTATGAAGGAATCAGAATCATTGATCGTTGTGGAAACTTCCCCAACGTACCCCTCATAGGAACTAAGAGAGAATCAACTATCATCCAATATTAGTTCGCCGTCAGTTTGGATACCCGATGAGACACGTCCCACGGGGTGTTCATCTGGAAGGTTTTTTCTTCAAAGAGGGAGAAAATGACAGAGCACTAAAGATGGAAATAGTGCATGCTTGGAAACAGGTTCATAAGAAAGGATGAGAGTCTCTAGGAAAACCAGACTATGTCTCGGTGGAGCCTTATCTCCACTGGGTACAAACTAGAGCTCTCAAGCTAAAAATGCCTTATCCTCGTTACGGAATTCTTCCGCCGAGGGAATCTGTCATGTACTTCATGACGGAAACTGAAAAACTTCAGGTTACTCTCAACAAAGTTCAAAAGGAGAGAAGGTCTTGGAAGAACAAGTACCGCACCCTCGACGTAGAGTGCATCAAAATACAGCAATTACTAAAAGAAAAAGATGCTCTGATTGAAACTTTGGAGCAACATGCTGTAGAGAATCAAGATGACCAAAGGAATTTGCTCACTCCTTTCACCTGGCAAAGAAATGACAATCCGACAACGGCCCAAGAGCCCCGGTCAAAGAAAAGAAAAATACCAGAGTCAGCACCCGATTTCTCTTCAGAGAGGACTCGGGACCCATTAGCTTAGGTTTCTGTTTCTGCACCTTGTAATCTACTGTATTTCCATTTATGTAATCCTTTGAATTTCAATACAAAAGGGGTTTCCCCATTGTTTGATATTTGTAATCTAATTGTCGAAGTTTATTTTGATAAAACCAAAAAAATAATTAATATAATCATTGCATTCATCATTCTCACATCACGTATTCTTCTTCCCTACGAATCTCACGTTTGTGTCTCGATTCTAGAGTCAAACTGTCTCATTCGTACAATACTCGGGCCAATCGTCAGAAAAGGATAGATGATCTTGAGGAAGAAAACAGAGAGTTAAAAGAAGAGATCGACGCTCTAAGAAAGGATATGAGAAAGCTTCGTAACGACATGCAAGCCATGGCAGAAGCTCAGCTACAACGAACTGTGATCTCAGAGATCACCTCAACGCCCATCGTGGAGAAGTATGATCCTAGGTATCAAATACCGAAAGATCGTCCTTGGGGCATGCTTGTTAACTATATCCCGGAAGGATATATTCCGCCGATCGCTGAAGATCAGGGAATCACAACAGAAGCCGCTGGGCCTGAAGGTTACAAACTTCAGGAAAGCGAAGATGCCAGGGGCATACTGAAGTCTCCTGAAGGTTACAAACTTCGTGAAATGCCAAGATTCGATGCCGTAGTCACGGTACCACCCCCTGTGGTGCACGCTATCCCGAAAGGACAGATTCCACCAATACCTTTTGGTAAAAAGGAAACTATGTTCGATAGAATGGATGAATTCCAGGAACAGTTCTTGGAAATGCAGAAGGAGCTGCAAGCCATTCGCAGTCAGAATCTATTTGGAAAGGACGCCGCAGACCTCTGCTTGGTCCCCAATGTGAAAGTCCCGCACAAATTTCAAGTGCCCGACTTTGAAAAGTACAAGGGTAACTCTTGCCCTCAGAGCCATCTGGTGATGTACGCTCGGCGGATGTCAGCTCAGACGGAGAATCAGGACCTACTGATTCACTACTTCCAGGATAGTTTAACCGGTGCCGCATTAAAATGGTACATGGGTTTAAACCGTGCTACGATAAGCACATTCAGAGATCTTGGCACTGCCTTCGTCCAACAATACAAATACAATTTAGACATGGCACCCGACAGAGATCAACTCAGATCGATGTCGCAAAAGGACAAGGAAACCTTTAAGGAGTATGCTCAAAGGTGGCGTGAAATTACCGCTCAAATTTGTCCACCTCTTGAGGAAAAAGAGATGACAAAGATCTTCTTAAAGACCTCAAGCTCATTTTACTATGACCGAATGGTTTCCAGTGCACCCAGTGATTTCACCGAAATGGTTGGCATGGGTGTACGTCTTGAGGAAGCCGTCCGAGAAAGACGTTTGGTAAAAGACACTGGATCGACGAGCGGTACTAAAAAATACGGTATTGCTCTCCCTAAGAAAAAAGAGCAAGATATTGGGAATATCTCTCTCGGAAAGCAACGGCGACGATATCAACCAGTAGCAGCTGTGACTCCTACTATCAGCCCTGCGCCTATTCCTACGTATCAACCTCAGGTTGCGCAGAACCAACCTGATCAGCAAAGGACACAACAGCCTCTTCAGCAGGCTCGTCCTCCATATAACAACAATCGTACAGCACGGTCACCAGGATTTGATCCTATACCCGTAACGTACGCAGAGTTGTTTCCATTACTGCTAGCCAAGGGGCACATTAAGACTAAATCTCCTCTTACAGTACCGGAAAATCTGCCTTTTTGGTTTAAGGTGGATCAAACTTGCCCTTATCATCAAGGAGGATCAGGGCATAACATTGAGACTTGTGTCAATTTCAAGTCCGACGTGCAAAAACTTGTTAGGAGTGGGGTCTTCTCTTTCAAGGATACAAATCCCAATGTTCTTACAAACCCGCTGCCTCAACACGAGAAGGCTGCAGTCAATCTGATTGAGGAAAAGACTAACAATGTCTATCAAATTCATGATGTACTCTTGTTAAAGACCAATCTGGTTAAGATGTATTGTAGACAAAGTGGATATGGCCATGTGCCACCTCATAGCTATCACTAGTGTGATATCTGCTCTAAAGACAACCAGGGGTATTCTGTGGTGCAAGCAGCTCTATAGGAACAAATGGATCTCGGATGGATCCAAGAACACCGAGTTCGTGGAGTTAACATGGTCTACACGAATTCCAACGTCATTCAGAACCACGACATCCGTGTGATGAATGTCAACTTGGTGGCAATGCACTCAAGGCAAAGCCAGTATCATAATCTACCGCAGCACGATTACAATTCCTGTCTGACTTGCTCGGTAAACAAACAGGGTTGCTCTTTTGTACAAGAAGCCCTCCAGCGTCAGATGGATCTTGGATGGATCCAAGACTACCATGATAGGAATCCCTATCAGATCAACATGGTTCAGATCTTTGATATTCGCGTGATGAATACCAACCTGGTAGAGTTACATGCTGAACAGGTCCGACTCGGATTCCTGGTATCACATAATTATCACAGCTGTAAGGCGGGTTGCGAAAATGATCAAGGTTGTACCCTTGTCCAGGAGGCACTTCAGCACTTGTTAAATCACTGGTGGATGCCAGTCTATATGGATGAAGATACTCAGCAAATTAGTATCAGTAACAGGAATCCTACTCGGCATCAGAGTCAGGATGTCCGATCAGTGGAAGCTAACCTAGTGAGGTTACATTGTATTCAAAGTGGGCGTGGCCAGGTGCCACCACACAATTATGACCGTTGTAGCGTCTGTTCGGAAAGTAACCAAGGATGCTACCTTGTGCGAGCAGCCCTTCAGGGTCAGGTGGATCGTGGAGAGATTCGTCCATATCCAGGTTCTGGACCTATCAACTGGACGCCGAACTACCTTGCCGATCAAATTGAAGATGTTGTCACAATCTTTGGTCATCATAGGACCAGGGAAGTTTATGCCATTATCCCTCTGTTGGATGAATCTAAGGTTCCCAACCGAGAACGGATCGAAATTACTTATGATGGTCAGAAAAATCAGAAGGTTCCCATAGTCATCTATCTGCCAGGACCATTACCATATGAATCAACTAAGGCTATCCCTTACAAATACGGTGCGACAACCATTGAAAATGGAAAAGAAATTCCATTACCCTCCGTCGTGAATATTACAGACATCAGTCGAGTAACACGGAGTGGTAGAATCTTCAACCGAGGGGTTGGGGAACATAACAAAGAAAAGGAACTTCAGACGGAAGCTCCCGATCCACCAGTCGGTCAATCCAGTAATCCCGACCTTTCGAAAAATAATGATGAGATGCTGAAGCTCATCCAAAGGAGTGAATACAACATTGTTGATCAACTGTTACAAACTCCTTCAAAGATCTCAGTATTATCACTGTTACTCAGTTCAGAAGCGCATATGGAGGCTCTACAAAAAGTTTTGGAGCAAGCCTTTGTGGAACAGGATGTAACAATCAGACAGTTCGATAGCATTGTCTCTAACATCACTTCCTGCAACAATTTGGGATTTAGTGATGAAGAATTACCCGAAGAGGGTCGCCGTCATAACATGGCGCTCAATATCACAGTTAACTGCCAGGACGATGTGTTGGCCAGCGTACTGGTAGACACAGGGTCAGCCTTGAATATTATGCCGAAGTTCACTTTGATGCAATTATCGTTCAAGGGACCGCCGATGAGAATCAGCGAGGTTGTCGTCAAAGCATTCGACGGATCCAGAAAAGCGGTTATCGGCAAAGTTGATCTTCCCATAACTATTGGTCCTCACACTTTCCAAGTCACTTTCCAGGTCATGGACATCCGGGCAACATACAGTTGTTTATTAGGAAAACCTTGGATACATCAGGCTGGAGCGGTTACCTCGACCCTCCACCAAAAGCTAAAGTTCGTCAAGAACGATCAACTTGTCACAGTCTGCGGAGAACAGGCCTTGCTTGTGAGTAACTTGTCATCATCTACTGGTATAGAACTTGAGGAGGTTATTGGAACTCAGTTCCAAGCACTGTCGGTGAGCAAGGACAACCGGTTCAAAGAAGGAACTTCCATTTCTTCATACAATGATGCTATCAAAGCGGTCGAGAGTACCAATATAACCGGATGGGGATAACTTGTCATTCCTATTGAGAATAAAACAAAAAAGGGTCTTGGTTTTTCTGTAACCTATACCCAGACAGCTGCCAACGACGAAAGTCTTCATCCCCTTCAAAACTTCTTCCACAATGGAGGTTTCCTTCACCCAGTGTCTCAGACAGTTCATGCTATCAATGAGAAAGATCCCTCTGACACAGATGAAGAATTGATGTCCTATCTTAACGAGGACAGTTATATGTCTCAGGAAGAGGTGCCTACGCCATTTTGCTATCCCACACAGAGTCCGAGATTTATACCACGGTCAGATGTCGAAATGATATATGGAGATTGTGATCCGGAAGGATGTTGTGCTCCGCCAAATTCATTAGAGGAACACACTCTGATGAAAGACAACTTTGACCACAACTATTATGGCCCAATGGATGGCCTGCCTATCTGGCAACCTTACCCAGGAGACTTGGGGCAAGGAAGTCAGTCGAGCAATGAAAATTAGCTGACCTTCGTTGAACAGAATACATGTGTCCCCACCATGTCATGGGATCAACACTCAGGTCATCCTGAAGCTACTCAACATGAAGGTGAATTCGCAACATTTGCAGGACTCGAATTCATCAACTATGTTTTTCCCGAGGTCAACGTCATCGAGAGGGATGACTCCTCCAGTTCGAAAGAAGTTTGGGACACTTTGGGACAACCGAGTGGAAAATACAACTTTATGGTCAAGTACACCGCTCCCGAAAGCTCTCGTATCAGGGTCGAAGACATCCAGTCTACTGCATGGGGAGATGTACCTGAGAGCACAAATACTCTGCGTAATACAACTGAGGAATCCTCCTACGACAACTCTACCTGGGAGACAGATTCCAATGATCCTGCTCCACCAGAAATCAGCGTTATTTTTTAAGACAAATCAAGGAAGGTGCCAGACTTTGTGATTCACCGAGGAGTTCGCCGCCAATGGGTTGTTGTCGATGTTCTGAAGGCCGTTCATCAGTCAAAGTAATTGCCGTCTTTTAACCTTTCACCCCGCCCAGGTGAAATGGATGTTTTGATAGGGCTCGATTTCTGTAAATTTCCTCTTCGCTTTGCCCAAAGAGACAGAGTTTTGTTTTATAGGGTTGTAGTTCAAGTATCGACTTGTTCATTAATAAAATAACGTCGTTCTGTAATTTCTGCATTAATTGTTGTTTTCTCTTTTCGTTTTTTTTCAGAAAATGGTAATCCTAAAAAATAATTCAATAATAAAAACAAGCAGTAAAATAAAACACTGCACACACTTGCATTTTCTCTATCTCTTCTAAACACGAATCATCACGTCATGCAGATTGCTTGTTTTAAACCCCGTTAAAACATAAGATCCGATGCCTTCTCCCAACTTTGGGTTCCCGGTATTCGAAGCTGAAGAAGAAAATGATGACAAAATTCTAGAAGAGATCTCCCGATTACTCAGACAATAGGAAAGGTCCATTGAACCTCACAAAGAGCCGTTGGAAATGGTAAACTTGGGTTCAGAAAAAGAGAAAAAAGAAATCAGGATTGGAGCACTGCTCGGTCCAACTGTCAGAGAGGGTTTGATAAAGCTTCTCAAAGAATTCCCCGATGTATTCGCTTGGTCCTATCACGATATGCCAGGGTTGGATACCAGCATCGTGGAACATCACTTACCATTAAAATCGGAATGTCCGCCAGTAAAACAGAGGTTGAGACGGGCTCACCCGGACATGGCCATCAAAATCAAAGAGGAGGTACAGAAACAGATTGACGCGGGTTTCCTCGCCACATCAGAATACCCTCAATGGTTAGGCAACATCGTACCCGTTCCCAAAAAGGACGAAAAAGTTAGAATGTGTGTAGATTATAGGGATCTGAACAAGGCTAGTCCAAAGGACGACTTTCCTTTACCACACATTGACATGCTGGTTGACAGTACAACAAAGTTCAAAGTTTTCTGCTTCAGGGATGGATTCTCGGGCTATAACCAGATCAAAATGGCGCCGAAAGACATGGAGAAAACTTCGTTCATTACCCCATAGGGTACTTTTTGTTACAAGGTGATGTCGTTCTGCTTGAAGAACGCTGGGGCAACCTATCAAAGGGCCATGACTACTCTGTTTCATGACATGATACACAAAGAAATCGAAGTGTATGTCGATGATATGATTGCAAAACCAAAAACAGAGAGTGAGCACGTTGAACATCTGTCAAAATTGTTCGAACATCTAAGAAAATTCAAAGTCCACTTGAATCCTAACAAGTGCATCTTCGGTGTCCGTTCAGGGAAACTACTAGGGTTCATCGTCAGCCAGAAAGGCATTGAAGTTGATCCTGACAAGGTCAAGGCCATTCAAGGAATGCCTTCTCCGAAAACTGAAAAACAAGTCAGAGGATTCCTGGGACGTTTGAACTACATCTCCAGATTCATATTCCTTATGACCGCGACATGTGCGCCGATTTTCAAATTACTTAAAAAGAACCAGGATTGCGTTTGGTCAGAAGATTGCCAAACTGCTTTCGACAGTATCAAGGAATATCTGTTGAATCATCCAATTCTATCATCTCCAGTGAAAGGAAGACCACTGATCATTTACCTCACAGTTCTAGAGGACTCAATGGGATGTGTACTTGGCCAACAAGACGAAACTAAAAGGAAAGAGTCTGCCATTTACTATCTAAGCAAGAAATTCATCGACTGCGAAACTCGGTACACGATGCTTGAAAAAACTTGTTGCGCTTTGGCTTGGGCAGCCAAGCGTCTTCGCCAGTACATGATTCGTCATACTACTTGGGTGGTCTCTGAAATGGATCCAATCAAGTATGTTTTTGAAAAACCTGCTCTCACGGGAAGAATTGCCCGTTGGCAGATGCTATTATCAGAATATGACATAGAGTACCACGCTCAGAAAGCTGTTAAGGGAAGCATTTTAGCCGATCATTTGGCTCATTAACCGATTGACGATCAAGAATCAGTCGGGTTTGACTTCCCAGACGAAGATGTCATGTATCTAAAAATGAAAGATTGCGATGAACCGCTACCCAGTGAAGGGCCAGAACCAGGTTCCTAATGGGGACTTATCTTTAACAGAGCAGTTATTCATTACGGAAATGGAATTGGGGCAATCATTGTTACCCCTCAGGGTACCCACATTCCTTTCATAGCTCGACTTATGTTCAAATGTACAAACAACAAGGCCGAATACGAAGCATGTATCATGGGTCTCGAAGAAGCTATTGATTTAAGGATCAAAAACTTGGACGTATATGGCGACTCGGCCCTGGTTATTAATCAGATAAAAGGAGATTGGAACACATACCAATCAGGGTTGATTCCTTACAAATACTATGCAAGAAGGTTGCTACCATTCTTCAACAGAGTCGAGTTTCACCACATCCCTCGTGATGAGAATCACATGGCTGATGCATTAGCCACCCTATCTTCCATGATTAGTGTATGTCAATGGAATGACATACCTAAGATTGACATCATGCGCCTTGAAAGGCCCACTTACATCTTCAAGATTGAAGCAGTCATAGACGACAGACCTTGGTATCACGATATAAAATGCTTCCTTCAGAAACAAGAGTACCCATCTGGGGCACTCAGAAAAGACAGAAAGACCCTCAGAAGATTGGCTGGAAACTTCTTTCTGAGCAGTGACACTATCTATAAGAGGAATTTTAACATGGTTTTGCTCCGATGCATCGACAGACCAGAAGCAGACATGCTGATGAAAGAAATTCCCGAAGGATCCTTTGGCACTCATGCCAACGGACACACAATGCCGAGAAAAATTCTAAGAGCTGGGTACTACTGGTTGACCATGGAATCCGACTGCTACAAGTACATGAGGAGGTGCCACAAGTGTCAGATATACTCCGACAAAATTCATGTACCGCCATCACATCTCAAAGTTCTCTCTTCCCCATGGCCATTCTCCATATGGGGAATCGACATGATTGCCATGATTGAGCCCAAGGCTTCAAACGGACATCGGTTCATCCTAGTAGCCATTGACTACTTCACCAAGTGGGTCGAAGCAGCGTCATACGCCAATGTAATCTGACAAGTGGTGGTCCGCTTTATCAAAAACAATATCATCTTCCATTATGGTGTTCCAAGCCAGATCGTTACTGATAATGAATCTAACTTGAACAATAAGATGATGAAGGAGTTGTGCGCAGAGTTCAGGATCGAACATCATAACTCATCTCCCTACCGACCTAAGATGAACGGAGCGGTAGAAGCGGCCAGTAAGAACATCAAGAAGATCGTTTAAAAGATGGTTGTAACCTACAAAGACTGGCACGAGATGCTACCATTTGCTCTTCACGGTTATTGTACATCTGTCCGCACTTCAACAGGGGCAACCCCTTTCTCTCTAGTGTTTAGTATGGAGGCAGTGCTCCCCATAGAAGTAGAGATCCCGTCAATCTGAGTATTGATGGAAGCTAAGCTCACCGAAGCTGAATGGTGTCAAAGTCGACACGACGAACTGAATCTGATCGAAGAGAAACGAATCACGGCACTATGCCATGGTCAGCTGTATCAACAGAGAATGAAGAAGGCGTTCGACAAAAAGGTCCGACCTCGCGTCTTCAGGAAAGGAGACCTCGTGCTCAAAAAGATATAATCATTTCTCACTGATTCCCGGGGCAAATGGACCCCGAATTATGACGGCCCCTATGTGGTCAAGAAAGCTTTCTCAGGCGGCGCCTTGAGACTTGCAACCATGGACGGAGAGGAATTTTCCTACCCCACGAATGTTGATGTAGTCAAGAAATACTTCGCCTAAAATATAAAAAAAAATAAAATAAAAAAAATCATCCCGGTGGATTGGAAACATCACAGTATAATCCAGGCAAAAATTAGGGATAATGGCAAGTTACTATGTTCAACAGGGGCAAGTTCATCAGCAGCAGTTACATCATCGGGGGAAAACTCCAGTCAAGGTCATCTTCGACAAAAGCTCAGGATGCCCAGAATTCAAAGTTGGTAGAAGGATAATGGTCGTTATGTTTCAACGTAGCCCTTTTCCCTGTAAATTACCATTTTCTAACTTTGTAATTACTCTTTGGAATCACGCGTTTGGCTGATTTCCATCCTATCAATAAAATTTGAGCCCTTGTGCTTTTGTTTGTAATTCTTATTTGTTTTAGCTTTACAGAACGACGTTGTTAACATGATTAACGATTCTTGAAATAAAACAAAAATGAATTTACTTGTTAAAACTTTTTCTGCTTTTAAAATAAAGTCGGCAAATTCTTTTGACTGTTGAACATCAAAGGAACATCGACCGCTTCTCCAGAAGTAAGCGAACTTCAAAGTGCAGAATCAAAGTACTCCCTCTAACCCAGTACGCCTGAATGAAGGATCAACTGTGTCAGAGACCTTGTTTCGACTGATACGCCACGGCAGATTTCTTACCTCCTAAGCCCGACCAACGGTAGCTACCAACAGGGACTATCTCTCCTAAGCAAGGTGGAATGGCTATCTTGAACCAGCGATTATTTATACACGCCCCGCGATGGCCGAGTATCCAATCGTGTTCACCAGTCAGTTTGTATGTCGCGTCAGTTTTGTCAGCATATACATACCTACATCATGCATTATTGATTTGCATTCCATTTTCATATTGCATCGCTATCACTCTAGTCGGTCTTGTCCCCTAGTGATAAATAGTTCTCTCAATCGAGTTGTCAGTCCTTGCCTCGTCAGGAAATACTGTGTTTGAAGAACCTCGCTTCCAGTTTATTTCTGGAAGAAAGTTGGCCCTCGACCACTTTGATAACTTAAACCTTTGAAAAACCAGAGGAACCCTCAGTCGACATCACTCTTCGCCATTGAAGACAGTATCCTTGCTTTCCCGGATTAAGGAAAATCCACAGAGAAAGCCTTGTAATCAGAGATTCGGCAGCATGCCAGTTTAGCTCCGAAGAGATTGCTGATGAAAAGGTCATCGGCACCTCAAAATTGGACCCCATCATATGGCATTTCTCCGAGAAGATCCCGAGAAAAGTATGATGTAAGATCCCAAGCGACAGCAGTTTCCCAAGAGACCTGCTTTCCCCCAGTAGAAACAAATGGCGTCTCCAACAGAGAAGTTTGTACAACTCTACAACTCAGACGACTGGGTCCCCCAGCGAGTCTGACATCAAAACTTTTTCCGTCAAATGGCATCTCCCCAGGAAAACTCGGTGAGAAGTTTGAGGAAAACCGCTACACATAGCATCCCTAATCAATAAAGTTTATTGACAAAAGAAACTAAGACCAGTTCCTTGGTAGGAAACCAGGATCGAGGGGAAGTTGACAAAAGAAACTGAGACCAGTTCCTTGGCTGGAAACCAGGATCGAGGGGAAGTTGACAAAAGAAACTGAGACCAGTTCCTTGGCTGAAGACCAGGATCGAGGGGAAGTTTACCTTTTCTGAGCATCATTGCTTAGCTAAAGAAAATGAATGCATAAGCTACCATTCATAACCACCATCAAAATTTCGGGTATTCCGATATTTAATCCTCTTGCACCCCGAATGCTCGAATACTTTCGTCATTCACACCTTCGGATCCAAGAAGATTAAATAGGGGCATCTGTCATACCCCAAATTTTGACCACTAAGATTTCCCATCATTGTGAAAATCATCATCACAATATGGGGGGACCATCTTACCTCATTAGTCTCCCCAAAGATGGGTGAGCATCCACTGCAGTCAAATTTAGGGTTTCAAGCCCTCTCAGAGCCTTAGACAAAGGATCAATCAAGGAATGATATGATCTTCAACTTGTCTAAACCTCTCAAACATACACAAAGGATCAAAAAGGACTCCCACTCCAAGGATTAAGCACAAAGCTGCTCCCTTCTAGGTGGATCAAGCCTCAAGATCGACAGTGTCACCAAATTAGGGTTTTGGTCGACCAGGGCCTCCAGATGGAAAATTTTCATATGGGTACAAGCCAATAATCCAAAACACAACCTAATATACTCCATGGAGCCTCATGGACCCAATCATCAAGTCAATTTTGCCTCAGGGGTTGCATTCATCAAAAATCAGGAATTAGGGTTTCTTGACCTAATTCACCCCTAAGTTGACTTTTGGGACAAATCATGAGCCAAGACCTCAAGAGAGGGTTTGAGGGTCTCTAATGAACTATATTAATCCATTTAGAACAATGGACTAATCCAAGAAGCTTGAGCAACAAGTCTCAATTTCATCTGCACCATAATTAGGGTTTTAAGGAAAAAGTCAACTGTAACTTTGACTTTTGACCAAGACATGCTCCCAAGCCCTAGGACATGAATCAATATACCCTATGACACCCATGGAACATGTCCATCAAGTTTGATTTAGGTGAAGGACATGATTTCCTGAAGAATTGCACAGTTTGGAATTCATCTGATAAAAAGTCAACTGTGCACAAAAGTCAACTTTGACTTTTTGAGATTTTTTACCAAAATGGATTTTTAACCCTAAAATGATGTTAATGTATGATTTGAATCATCATTCATCAATAAAAATCAAGAAAAGTTGGCTAACTTGTAAAAGGGGTAACCATAAAAACTTAGAAAATTTTCTAAGTTAAAAATAAAGTGGCTAGGGTACCAACTTTGGAGGATCATAACTCCTAAACCACAAAGCCATTTTTCCTCATCCAAAGATTGATTTGTAGCCCTCATTACCCTCTACAAAAACTTCATCTAGACCTAAGTCCAATTCATTAAGGATTTTGAGTTATGGAGTGATCAAAATGGCTGAAAAATGAAAATGTCACTTTTTCCAACACTTAGTGAAATTTTCACTATGTCCAAATCTATCTTCATTTTTTTCCAAATGTAGGGGGATTTTTCACTTGGATTCAAAAGAGATCAAAACCAAATATGTTAAAATAGTTGTTGTATCATGTAAGGGCTTTCCAAAATGGCCAAGAACATTGCCAAATTCCATTTGGGCTATGAGTTATGACATTGTCAAGTTGCCTTGTTGAAATCTGTCAAGGCAAGGCAGAATTTGCATTTTTGCTCGATTTGCCAAAATCAGCCAAATCCAAATGCTCCTATCCACTTGGACACCTCTGAGGATTGAATCTAAAGGGAACAATCACTGAACCAAGCCTCCAAAGTCTTTGGAACAAGAAATAGCATGTTGAACCTAGAATTGCCAAAATAGGGACAAGACTCCAAATTTGGATTGGAGCATTCAATGGAAGCATCAAGGTGGCATGGACTGAGCCATTTTCATTTGAATTCAGTCGAGACTTATCCAAGACCAAGGGAACCAGCAGCCTGTGCCCTAACCTCTAGTCAATGGCTGGAGGAGACTTGAACTTCCATTGGCCAACATTGAACAAACCTACTCAGCAGTTGCCATTCACTATTCCTTGCAAAACAAACTTGCTCTACTATAAATAGAGCTCAATTGTGATCAGTTTAAGTACACCAAAGGCCTACAACACTTGCCTTTCTCAAAATCTCTTTCTCTTGGCAAAAATGCCTTTCTTAGCAAGGTAGCTCTATCTATGCATATTTCCTCGCACAATAATTTGGCCATATGTTCATAATCATGCATAGAATGTTTCCCCTCAATTAATTGCATTGTTTGAATCGTGTATCAAAAATCCTAGCCTTCATGCAGAAATTAGGGTTCTTTAGGAATTTTCGTGATTTCTTGTTATATGTTTAATTTAAATGAAATTAAATGCCATAGACATGATCGTGAGGTTGAAACGAGTTGATCGGTATGTGGATTGCATGATATAATCAAGTATTCAGTGAGATTGGATAGAAAATACAAATATGGCCAAACCCAGAACACGCGCGTGTTCTTGGTGTGTTCTTGGCGCCATTTCTTTCAAATTCAAATATTTGAATTTTGTGATTTTATTTAATTGATTCAAAAATTAATTTCTCTCTGAGTTTTAATGATTTTGAGTTGATTCTTTTTTTAATAATTCACAAAAATGTTAAAATATTTTATTTTATCAAAAAATCCCAAAAATATTATTTATTTTGTATAATTGATATTTTTGCAAAGAATTAATGTTTTAATTGTTTTTAACATTTAAAATATTTTTTCCACCTTGATTTTGCAACTTTTAATGCCTTCTAATTATTTTGTAGGTCAATACTTAATTTTTGAAGCATTAATCCAAGATCACAATTTGTTTTTCATATGTTAAACAATTTTGATCATTTTAATTGAATTTTTATTCAATTAAATACATTTTTGAAAACAAATTAGGGTTTTGGATTTATTCAACCCTCATAAATCATTTTCAAAACTTTTTGGGCCTCTAATAGAGTGTAAGACCCAATCCTTTTTTTGACCAAATCATTTTTGGGCCTCAGTGTATTGTATAAGTCTCGATACCGTCAAAAACAAACGGCGCGATCGTCGCCCTTTGAAAAATAACCATGGGCCTCTCCTCGAGCTATAAGACCCATTCAAAACTTTTGGGCCTCTAATAGAGTGTAAGACCCAATCCCCTTTTAACCAAAACATTTTGGGCCACACTTATTGTATAAGTCCCTCTGCGTTAAAAGAAAATCTCGGCGCGATCGCCATTTTAAAATTAACCACCTGGGCCTACCCTCGAGTAGTAAGACCCATTTCCTTTCTTAAAACTTTTTGGGCCTCTACTAGAGTGTAAGACCTAACCCCATTGTACAGAAAACCTTTTTGGGCCTCAGTCACTGGTATAAGTCACTCTGTACAAAACAACAGTGCGCTCACTAATAAAACCCTGGGTCTCTCCCTGAACTGTAAGCCCCAAATCTTTCTTTTTCAAAGCACTTTCTCCTTTGATTTTGAATATACTGTTGTTTTCAATATTTCTTTGTTGAACAACTAACCAAACAGCATGGAAGCTCTATAACCGAGTAAGTGGTTATTGCTTTCATTTACCGCTTTCATATACATATAACTGTATTGTGGGGCTGTTTCGTTGTAAGTCTTCTTTCATAAACTCATGTCAACTGTGTAATAATAGTATAGATATTAGAGTTTCCCCGGCAACTACGTCTAACATTTAAGCCCGTTGATCACTCTTAGAAATAGTCTAAACTAGATCCCCATAGGATTACCAGACACAGTCTTCCCTCCTCTTGGGGTTAAACAATATAGAGACATGAAAGGCAACATTCTCTGTGAACCCTTTCATAGACTGTCACTCATAGAAGTTGTCAAAGAAACTCTATTCCCCAGAGATGATCTTTTCTCCGTGAATGGCATCTCTTGAGTTTCTTCCAAATTCTCGAACTTTCCTGGCTTGATCTATTCTCGGTCAATGGCATGTCTTGAACTTCTCGGGGTTTGGGGACCCACAGGCTTCTTAAAAGCACTTGTCAAGAAACTCTATTCCCCATAGATGATCTTTTCTCCATGAATGGCATCTCTTGAGTTTCTTCCAAATTCTCAAACTTTCTTGACTTGATCTATTCCTTGTGAATAACTTGCCTTGAATTTCTCGGGGTTTGGGGACCCATCGGCTTCTTAAAAGCATCGGCCTCCTCTTGGGCATCGTACAAGGACCCTCAGGCATCCTAAAAGCAACCTCGCCTCCTCTTGGGCATTGTACAAGGACCCGTCGGCTTCTTAGAAGTATTCACAGCCTCCTCTTAGGCTTCGTATAATGATCTCTTCCTCCAGGAATGATAGCCTCCTCTTGGGCTTCGTACAAGGACCGATCGGCTTCTTAAAAGTTTCCAGCCTCTTCTTGGGCTTCGTACAAATTGTCCCGACGACCTCCTAGAGGTATAGGAACAGAAATCAGTCATCTTAATAGAGCAGTCTATCCAAGAGTCTACTACTGTTTCTCAAAGCATAGTACAAAAGATGAAACTCTAGACACAGACAGTCTAATATCCTTGAGTCTCAAAGACATCCTCAAGTGACCCCTTCGTTAAATAGGAAGGAAACCCGTAGACTCGGACAGTCTCAATACCCCTTTGGATTTCCCACTTCCTTGAAGAACAGGAATAACCCGGATCCTTGAATCAAATCCTTGAGTACAGTGTTGCTCATATAAGAACTGATTTTCTCTTTAAAATTAGTATACTGGACCTGTCACTTAACTGAAACAACATTTAGCCTCTCTCTCGGGCTTTGTACGAGACACATCAGAGACTCCCTCGTTGAGTTAATCACCCTTTCGCCTCCATCTCGGGCTTTATACGAGATACAAAAAGGTTCTTATTGAGCCAAATAAACAACAGCCTCCATCTTGGGCTTTGTACGAGATACAAAAAACTCTCTTGTTGAGTCAAATAGCCTCCATCTCGGGCTTTATACGAGATACCAAAGGACTCCATCGTTGAGTCAAAACCTTTTAGCCCCTCTCTCGGGCTTTGTACGTGACACATATCAGCCTCCTCTTAGGCTTTGTATAAGAAAACCACTGGTTGATCCAATCAACCTTTTAGCATCAAAGTTGTGCCTCGTTCACAGTACACAAACATCAACAACTCCCTTCATCTAATCGCTGTAAGCAGCAAGCCTCTGGATCATCTACATCCATGCCACTGTCCCTCTTTTAGCATGAGAAATTCCAAAGGAAGGATAGCATTGCTCTACACTGAGTTAAAATCTTCTCCTTCAGGTTAAAACCCCCTTTAAAGGAAATTATGGCATTGCTAGGATCCGCGTATCCCGGTTAAAGTAATCCTCCTTTACAGTCAGTCACCCAACAGTTGTGACAAACAGACCCCTTTAGAGATGACAAATTCTCTCTAAAGTCAAAACACTTTTTAGCTTCATATCTTGAGCTTCGAATAAGATACAAATAGACTTTTCAGCTTCACATCTTGGGCTTTGAACAAGATACAAACCTCCTTTCGCTTCAAGTCTTGGGCTTTGAACAAGACATCAAAAACACCTATTTCCTCCCATAGAATAGGAGGAACTACGAACGCTCTGATTTCCCTGTTTCGGTAAACGGGAATACGTAGGCATAAGATTGAAAGAAAAATCTTAGCGATCACACTAAACAAAAACCCAAAATCCCATACTCTCATGTATCTATCAGAAAGCATCAGTCCTAGCATTTTAACCCTTGTCCCCCGCCAGAAAATCCTAGAAAGAAAGAAAACCGTATTGGCAAAAATACAAATAACCAGTACAAAGCCCCCCCCCCCCCCCACATTGATAGCATTCGTAACCTAACAGACCGCTGTTTAAACTCAGTATGCAAAGCAGGGTTAATTGGAGACATCTATTTCCCTTCCTTCATCAGCTTTAATAGGATAAAAAATGAATCGACCTGTAGTTAAAACTCAACCGCAGAGAGCGACCAGCGCTTAAGAACAGCGTCCAAAATCGCTCGCTACACCGTTACCCAGTGAAGGGCCAGAACCAGGTTCCCAAAGGGGACTTATTTTTGACGGAGCTGTCAATCATTATGGAAACAGAATTGGGGCAATAATTGTTACCCCTCAGGGTACCCACATTCCTTTCACCGCCAGACTTACGTTCAAATGTACGAACAACGAGGCCGAATACGAAGCTTGTATCATGGGTCTTGAGGAAGCAATTGATTTAAGGATCAAAAACTTGGACGTATATGGTGACTCAGCCTTGGTTATTAATCAGATAAAACGATATTGGAACACATACCAATCAGGATTGATTCCTTACAAAGACTACGCAAGAAGGTTGCTACCTTTCTTCAACAGAGTCGAGTTTCATCACATCCCTCGTGAGGAGAATCACATGGCTGATGCATTAGCCACTATCTCTTCTATGATTAGTGTAGGTCAATGGAATAACATACCTAAGATTGACATAATGCGCCTTGAACGACCCGCTTACATCTTCACGATTGAAGCAGTCATAGACGACAAACCAGGGTATCACGATATCAAATGCTTCCTTCAGAAACAAGAATACCCACCTGGGGCATCCAGGAAAGATAGAAAGACCCTCAAAAGATTGGCTGGGAACTTCTTCCTGAGCGGTGACATTCTCTATAAGAGAAATTTTGACATGGTCTTGCTCCGATGCGTAGACAGACCAGAAGCAGAAATCCTGATGAAAGAAATCCATGAAGTATCCTTTGGCACTCATGCCAATGGACACGCAATGGCGAGAAAAATTTTAAGAGCAGGGTACTACTGGTTGACCATGGAATCCGACTGCTACAAGTACATGAGGAGGTGTCACAAGTGTCAGATATACTCCGACAAAATTCATGTACCGCCATCACATCTCAAAGTTCTCTCTTCCTCATGGCCATTCTCGATATGGGGAATCGACATGATTGGCAGGATTGAGCCCAAGGCTTCAAACGGACATCGGTTCATCCTAGTAGCCATTGACTACTTCACCAAGTGGGTCGAACCAGCGTCGCACGCTAATGTAACCCGACAAGTGGTGGTCTGATTTATCAAAAACAATATCATCTGCCGTTATGGTGTTCCAAGCGAGATCATTACTGATAATGGATCTAACTTGAACAACAAGATGATGAAAGAGTTGTGTGCAGAGTTCAAGATCGAATACCATAACTCATCTCTCTACCGACCCAAGATGAATGGAGCGGTAGAAGCGGCCAATAAGAACATCAAGAAGATCGTTCAAAAGATGGTTGTAACCTACAAGGACGGGCACGACATGCCACCCTTTGCTCTTCACGGTTATCGCACATCTGTCTGCACTTCAACAGGGGCAACCCCTTTCTCTCTAGTGTATGGCATGGAAGCAGTGCTCCCCATAGAAGTAGAGATCCCGTCAATCTGAGTGTTGATGGAAGCTAAGCTTACAGAAGCTGAATGGTGTCAAAGTCGACACGACGAATTGAATCTGATCGAGGAGAAGCGAATCACGACACTATGCCATGGTCAGCTGTATCAACAGAGAATGAAGAAGGCGTTCGACAAAAAGGTCAGACCTCGCGTCTTCAGGAAAGGAGACCTCGTGCTCAAGAAGATACAATCATTTCTCACTGATTCCCGGGGCAAGTGGACTCCGAATTATGATGGCCCCTATGTGGTCACGAAAGCTTTCTCAGGCGGCGCCTTGAGACTTGCAACCATGGACGGAGAGGAATTTGCCTACCCCACGAATGTTGATGTAGTCAAGAAATACTTCGCCTAAACTAAAAAAAAAAAAAAAAACGTCTCGGTGGATTGAAAACCCGAAAGGGCGGTCCAGGAAAAAATTAGAGACATAATAAAAAAAAATCATCCCGGTGGATTGGAAACATCATAGTAAAATCCAGGCAAAAATTAGGGATAATGGCAAGTGACTATGTTCAACAGAGGCGAATCCCTCAGCAGTAGCAGTTACATCATCTGTCAGAAAACTCTAGTCAAGGTCATCTTCGACAGAAGCTCAGGATGCCCAGAATTAAAAGTTGGTAGAAGGATAGTGGTCGTTATGTTTCAACGTAGCCCTTTTCCCTGTAAATTACCATTTTCTAACTTTGTAAATACTCTTTGGAATCACGCGTTTGACTGATCTCCATCTTATCAATAAAATTTGAGCCCTTGTGCTTTTGTTTGTAATTCTTATTTTTTTTAGCTTTACAGAACGACGTTGTTAACATGATTAACGATTCTTGAAATAAAACAAAAATGAATTTACTTGTTAAAACTTTTTCTGCTTTTAAAATAAAGTCGGCAATTTCTTTTGACTGTTGAACATCAAAGGAACATCAACCGCTTCTCCAGAAGTAGGCGAACTTCAAAGTGCAGAATCAAAGTACTCCTTCTAACCCAGTACGCCTGAATGAAGGATCAACTGTGTCAGAGACCTTGTTTCGTCTGATATGCCACGACAGAGTTCTTACCTCCTAAGCCCGACCAACGGTAGCTCCCAACAGGGACTATCTCTCCTAAGCAAGGTGGAATTGCTATCTTGAACCAGTAATATTTCTACACGCCCCGCGATGACCGAGTATTCAGTCGTGTTCACCCGTCAGTTTGTATGTCGCGTCAGTTTTGCCAGCATAAACTTACATACATCATGCATTATTGATTTGCATTCACATTTCATATTGCATCACCATCACTCTAGTCGGTCTTGTCCCTTAGTGATAGGAGTCCTCACAATCGAGTTCCCAGTTCTTTCCTCGTCAAGAAATACTGTGTCTGAACAATCTCACCTCCAGTTTATTTCTGGATTGAAGTTGGCCCTTGACCACTTTGATAATTTGAACCTCTGAACGACCAGAGAACGTTCAATAAACATCACTCTTCGCCATTGAAGATGATATCCTTGCTTTCCCGGATTAAGGAAAATCCACAGAGAAAGCCTCGTAATCAGAGATTCGGCAGCACGTCAGTTTCGCTCCGAAAAAACCGCTGATAAAAAGGTCGTCGGCACCTCAAATTGGATCCCATCATATGGCATTTCTCCGGGAAGATCTCGAGAAAAGTATGATGTAATATCCCCAAGCGTGAAGGCAATCTCTTAAGGGACTCGCATTCCCCAAATAGAGTCAACAAATGGCATCTCCAATAGAGAAGTTTGTACACCTCTACAACTCAGACGACTGGGTTCCCCAGCAAGTCCGGCATCAAAACTTTTTCCATCAAATGGCATCTCCCCAGGAAAATTCGGTGACAAGTTTAAGGAAAACCGCTACGCATAGCGTCCCTTGTCATTTAAGTTTATTGACAAAAGAAACTAAGACCAGTTCCTTGGTAGGAAACCAGGATCGAGGGAAAGTTTAAATCAAAAACTAAGACCAGTTCCCTGGTAGGAAACCAAGATCGAGGGGAAGTTTACTTCAGAAACTAAGACCAGTTCCTTGGTAGGAAACCAGGATTGAGGGGAAGTTCACATCTGAAACTTAGACCAGTTCTTTGGTAGGAAACCAAGATCGAGGGGAAGTTTAAATCGGAAACTGAGACCAGTTCCTTGGTAGGAAACCAGGATAGAGGGGAAGTTGACAAAAGAAAACTTAGACCAGTTCCTTGGCTGAAGACCAGGATCGAGGGGAAGTTTACCTTTTCTAAGCATCATTGCTTAGCAAAAGAGGATGAATGCGTAAACTACCATTCAGGATCACCATCAAAATTTCGAGTATTCCGATATTTAATCCTCTTGCACCCCGAATGCCCAAATACCTTCGTCATTCACACCTTCGTGTCCAAGAAGATTAAATAGGGGCATCTGTCATAGCCCAAATTTTGACCACCAATTGCCAAAACCTGATTGTGTTTTCACTTCGTGTCATCTGCATATCATACCATCTGCTCTGTCATGCATATCGTCTGAATTTTTAGTCAGAATATATGCGTTGAAATCTCCGTCTTTTCTGGTTAATTGTGCGAAAAATCGATGAACGGATGTGTTTTTCAATTAAACTTGCAAATGTCCATTATTTATCTATTCTTCACAAGATTTAATCAATATTCCCTTTTTGTTTTCTTTTCTCATATAAAATAAGAAATGAATTAAATGAAAAAAAAGTATATATGTATTTTTAATAAATAGAGTTTGTTTTTATTTTTATCCATGAAAGAAAAAAAAAATATATATATATATATATGTATATTTGTTTTTTTTTCTCACGCCAATATATATATATATATATATATATATATATATATATATATATATATATATATATAAACTTTGTTTTATTATTGATATATATGTATTTATATTTTAGGAAAAAATATATAAATTCATAATTTTGTTTTAAATATATAAGTTTGTTTCTTATAAGTTTTGTTTTAAGTGAATTTTTGTTTCTTATGAGACAAACCATATAACCTTGTCTCCTTGACTCATTTTCACTAGTCAATTGTAGAAGAGACTCAAAAACATTTTCTTACATACATTAAATTCTTAACAAACTTTGAAAACTATGAATCAAGACTCATCATCTCTTTTGAACTTGGGAACCAAGTTTTGAAATTTTGATTCAATCTTTGAATTTAACATTTTTTTATCATTCTTACTATCTTCATTCACAAGTCATCTTTTCCTATAAATAGAGCTTTGAAGCTCTTTGCAAATTGCACCAACAAGTATTAACTTGTTCTTTTCTTACTCTCATATTTTTCTTTTGATGAAAGCATAGAAAAAATGTAAAAAAAGGCACATATACACAAAGGGGGTCACGCCCTTTCACCATATTTTTTTCTGATAAATTTTGTCTGTCAAAATTTGATCCTGTTACATTCTCAAATTTTGTTTACAAAATTCTTTCAAAGCTTTTTCTTGAGAAGAACTTGTAGCCACAAGGTTACACCACCTGAAACGATTACAACAGCAGGAAAAGTCATAAGGGCAACATGCAATGGATATTGAAATTGAATTGTAACAACATCTGCAAAAAACATGACAGCAAATTTCAAAATCAATCCAATTTCATCGATTTCTATTTGTTTCAAAGTTCTAAATCAATTTCTGTTACGAAACTTACAAATTCAATTTCTGTAATTTTCTGTTCTTCAGGAAATTTGTAACAACTCTAATTGCAACAGCAGAGTCTGAGGAACCAAACTACTATGACAAGATAGAGCTAACAACCTGCACAAATTCATAACAGCATCACAGAAATCTGAACAAACAGCAGTAAATGTAACAGAGCTGGAAAAATCACTGCAGTAATCAGAAACCATAGCATCAGAAAATCATGAAAAAAAATTATTCTTATCTGTTATAACATAGGGCAGAACCTCAAGACTGCAAATTTTGCGAATCCGCCGCAAAACCGACGTCGCCGACACGTCGAACCTTCACAATTTTCACACAAATTCTGCAAAACTCAGAATTCAATAGCAATTTCATCAATTCAATCATAATTTCTGAAACATAATCTTTCAATATTCATCAAAATTCATTTCAATTTTTGAAACCTTAACATGAGTTTACTTGATTTTAACAGTAAAATTGCAGAAATCAGAAAAACCTGAGGAAGATGAACTCACCTTCATCAGAGCCGTCGCCGGAGAATCGCTCCAAATTGTCGCGCCACCCTCATCAAATTGACGTCGCGAACTGAACGAAGGAAGCCGGAAATCGCCATTTCTCTTCATCAAATCACTGCGGCGGGTAAAAGAAGAAGCAGAACGACGACTGTCACCATCAATCGCGCCGTTTTGGATTTAAGAGAAAGAATCACGTTCTGAAGAAAAATAAGGAAAGGGTTGAGCGTATTTTCAAGAAGAATACGTGTTTCAGGTTTTGCCCTCATCATCCCTAAATGTTGATTTATTTATTTTTATTTTTTTCTTTCTTTTGTTTTAATAGAAGAAAAATCAGATAAAAAACTGAATTTTTTATCAGTATATGGGTTCAGCCCATTTTCTTTAACAAAAAATCATTACTACACCCCCTTGTTTTCATAGGAAAGCCCATCTATATTTTCATTAAGTAAAATTAATTAATTATTATGTTAATAATTAATATAATTTAGTGAGTTTTACTAAATATATTTTAACTTAATTAATCATCTAATTGTGTAATTTATTATTACTCGATTATTTGATTTTTCGTGGTTTAGAATTACTTTCAATAATTTATGTTTGTAATTAAATATTTGTTTTTTGATTTACTTTGTGATATCGATTCAAATCTAACCACTTGATGAGATCAAAGGCATTTTTATGCGATCTCGAGTTTTCTCCACTTGTTTGGTTTTTCACTGAACGCATGAATTCTTAATTGAATAATTCGATGATCTTTGAAAAAAGCATTGGACGCTTAAAGCTTCGTCGGGATCTCAAGCTCATCAAACGCTTCTCTGCTTGTGTGTAAAAGTTCACCGGTGTACAGTAAACTCGAATTTAAATGCTTTGCTTATGCATGATTTATTCACATCTATTTAAAAACAATTAAACTTGCAAACAAGTATTTCCTGTAAATACATTGCAAACACTTTGGGCCTCTAATAGAGTGTAAGACCCAATTCTTTTTTGACCAAATCATTTTTGGGCCTCAGTATATTGTATAAGTTCTGATACCGTAAAAAACAGACAGCGCGATCATCGCCTTTTCAAAACAAACATGGGCCTACCCTCGAGTAGTAAGACCCATTTCTTTTCTTAAAACTCACTTGGGCCTCTTAATAGAGTGTAAGACCCAACCCCCTTGTACAAACCATTTTGGGCCTCACTTATTGTATAAGTCCCTCTGTACAAGTGAACGGCGCGATCATCGCCTTTTAAAAATCAACTGGGCCTCTCCTCGAGCTATAAGACCCATTCAAAACTCTTTGGGCCTCTATTAGAGTGTAAGACCCAATCCCCTTTTAACCAAAACATTTTGGGCCTCAAATATTGTATAAGCCCCTTCGCGTTAAAAGAAAATCTCGGCGCGATCGCCATTTCAAACGGAAAAGCAAACTTTGGGCCTACCATCGTGTTATAAGCCCCGCTCTTTTTCTTTAAACTTTTTGGGCCTCTTGAGAGAGTGTAAGACCAATCCCTTTGTACAGAAAACTTTTTTTGGGCTACAATCACTTGTATAAGTCCCTCTGTACAGATTCAAACAGTGCGCTCACTGATAAAACCCTGGGCCTCTCCTTGAGCTGTAAGCCCCAAATCTTTCTTTTTTCAAAGCACTTTCGCCTTTGATTTTGAATATACTGTTGTTTTCAATCTTTCTTTGTTGAACAACTAACCAAACAGCATGGAAGCTCTACAACCGAGTAAGTGGTTATTGCTTTCATTTACCGCTTTCATATACATAAAACTGTATTGTGGGGCTGTTTCGCTGTAAGTTTTCTTTCATAAACTCATATCAACTGTGTAATAATAGTATAGATATTTAGAGTTTCCCCGGCAACTACGTCTAGAAGTAGGTGACGCTGTTTCGTTTATTCGTAGAAATAGACAACTAGATCCCCAATAGGATCACCAGATACAGTCTTCTCTTCGGCTGTCCTCATTAGGAATTGTCAAGAAACTCTACTCCCAGAGATGAATGTATTCTCCGTGAATGGCATCTTTGAGTTTCTTCCAAATTCTCGAACTTTCCTGACTTGATCTATTCCTTGTGAATAGCTTGCCTTGAATTTTTTGGGGTTTGGGGACCCACGGGCTTCTTAAAAGCATCGGCCTCCTCTTGGGCATCGTACAAGGACCCACAGGCTTCCTAAAAGCACCCTCGCCTCCTCTTGGGCTTAGTACAAGGACCCGTCGACTTCTTAGAAGTATTCACAGCTTCCTCTTAGGCTTCGTATAATGATCTCTTCCTCCGGGAATGATAGCCTTCTCTTGGGCTTCGTACAAGGACCTCTCGACTTCTTAAAAGCTTCCAGCCTCCTCTTGGGCTTCATACAAATTGTCCCAACGACCTCCTAGAGGTATAGGAATAGAACTTAATCATCTGCATAGAACAATCCTTTCAAAGAGTCTACTACTGTTTCTCAAAGCATAGTACAAAAGATGAAACTCTAGACTTGGACAGTCTAATCTCCTTGAGTCTCAAAGACATTCTCAAGTGACCCCTTCGTTAAATAGGAAGAAAACCCATAGACTCGGACAGTCTCGATACCCTTCGGATTTCCCACTTCCTTAAAAAATAGGAATAACCCTGATCCTCGAATCAAATCCTTGAGTACAGCATTGCTCATATAAGAACTGATTTTCTCTTTCAAAATCAGTATACTGGACCTGTCACTCAAGTGAAACAGTCACCTTAGCCTCCTCATAGGCTTTGTATAATGATCCTTCTCCAGTGAAGTTAGCCTCTTTCTTGGGCTTTATACAATGATTCTCCCCAGCGGAGTCAAACAATGTTTATCCTCTCTCTCGGGCTTTGTACGAGACACCTAAGAGACTTCCTCGTTGAGTCAATCACCCCTTTCGCCTCCATCTCGGGCTTTATACGAGATACCAAAGGACTCCATCGTCGAGTCAACCCCTTTTAGCCTCTCTCTTGGGCTTTGTACGAGACACATATTAGCCTCCTCTTAGGCTTTATATAAGAAAACCACTGGTTGATCCAATTAACCTTTTAGCATCAAAATTGTGCCTCGTTCACAATACACAAACATCAACAACTCCTTTCATCTAATCGCTATAAGCGGCAAGCCTCTGCATCATCTACATCCATGCCACTGTCCCTCTTTTAGCATGAGAAATTCCTAAGGAAAGATAGCATTGCTCTACACTGAGTTAAAGTCTTCTCCTTCAGGTTAAAACCCCCTATAAAGGAAATTATGGCATTTCTAGGATCCACGTATCCCGGTTAAAGTAATCCTCCTTTACAGTTAGTCACCCAACAGTTGTGACAAACAGACCTCTTAAGAGATGACAAATTCTCTCTAAAGTCAAACCCTTTTAGCTTCATATCTTGGGCCTTGAAAAAGATACAAATAGACCCTTCAGCTTCACATCTTGGGCTTTGAACAAGATACAAATCACTTTTAGCTTCACGTGTTGGGCTTTGAACAAGACACCAAAAACACCCATTTCCTCCCATAGAATAGGAGGAACTACGATCGCTCTAATTTCCCTGTTTCGGTAAACGGGAATACGTAGGTATAAGATTGAAAGAAAAATCTTAGCGAGCACACTAAACAAAAACCCAAAATCCCATATATCATAATCTGAAGCAGTATCCTAACAAAATCCCAGAGAGAAATCAGTATTGGCGAAAATACAAATAACCAATACAAAGGCCCCCCACATTGATAGCATCCATAACCTAACAGACCGCTGTTTAAACTCAGTATGCAAGCAGGGTTAATTGGAGACATCTATTTCCCTTCCTTCATCAGCTTTAATAGGATAAAAAATGAATCAACCTGTAGTAAACTCAACTGCAGAGAGTGACCGCGCTTAAGAACCGCGTCCAAAATCGCTCGCTACACCCGAACTATTTTCTTTTCTCGTATCTAACATGCTCGTATTCTGTTTGTGCAGGTGAGATGCCTCAGGCTCATGAGAGGATGATGAAGAATGCCCTTGCGAGGAACAAGCCCGGAACGGCTCCTCTGAAGTCTCAATTTTCCAATACGCATGCTCCCACTCCTACTCAGTCTGCTGCGGGGACCTCTTCTCCCACTCCGGCTCCCCGGGGATCTCCCCTGCCTTTGACCTCACGAACCAAACGGACGAGGGCCAATGACGCCGTAGATCTCATTCGGGCCCCAGAGAAAGGGAGGTTCGAGCTTCCTCCTTGCATACTTGATAGAAGATTCTTTAAGGGGAACTCCTTGGTCGTGCCGCGGGCAGAATCTCTTCGGCAGGAAAGCATGGACAGCCCGAGCAAGAGGGCGTTGGTGGCCCAAGATGCCTCTGCACTGGTCAGAGTTCTGGAAATGGCGGCCATATATGCTGAAGGGGACTTTGCAACTGAGTCTAAACTCAAGGCTGCTCGGGCTACCGTGGCATCTCTCACGGAAGAGGTGAAGAGTGCTGACGATGCCCGAAATAAGGCTGACGAGGAGGTGGCCAGGCTGAAGAAGGAGAATTCTACGTGGGCTGCGGAGAAGAAAGCGGCTGAGGAGCTGGTCCAGCAGCTGAGGGAGGTCAATGCTCCGGGCGAAGATAAACCCGAGGATGTGAAGGAACTGAAGACAAGGTCTGAGCTAGTTGCCCGTATGTTGGCGGCCGAGGATGTTAATATCGTCATTGCGGACGAATCCTTCAAAAATTCCATATCTCAACTGCGGATGGTGAACCCCGGACTTGACTTTTCCATCGAGGGTACTCATTATCTGGCGCATGTTGAAGACGGCCGAATCGATATGCTTGACTCCCTTCTTAAAGAGCATGCCGAGGATCAGCCCGCGGAAAACCAGGAGCCTCAGCCTGAGCCTGCCGACCAGATGGATGAGTGAATGATATTCTTTTTATTATTGTAATTTGTCCGACCTGCGTGCCGTGTATTTGTTGTAACCTATTTTGGGGGCATGGCCCCCGGTCTATGTAATCTAGTACAATCATGGTCCTAGTGGCCATTTATCATACTTAAATTATGTGTCCGGTCCTGGTGGCCGGTTCTGTTATTTGCATGGTTTTACTTGCTTTTATTCTCTGCTAAGTGTTGTACTCATGCTCGTTGTGAATGTATGCCTGCCCGTGATAGGGAATATTTGACTTATGTGAAGTTTCAGGGGAGTGCTCGTTATAGATGTGTTCGGCAGTGGGGGGTACTGGTCGAACGGTCGGGGAATATCCTGGAAGGGGTGAGGAGCTCAGGTCGCATTTGAGGCCTGAGTTTGCAGCGTGAACGTCCCATCACGAGTTGGGATTCTTCCAGTCATGGTACTTTGACAACGGCGATGCTCGATTAAGGACCGCTGTCGAGCAGATACTTGGCTCGTTACTAAGTGGGGTTTTGCTTTATTTGTATGCAACGCTTGTACCTAGGCGTGCATAGTGGTTGGTAGCTGACGTTCGTCATCGTGACGGATCGAACCGAGAATTAGGGCCTTAGCTATAGTATTGTTTTAGCTTTTTGGCGTTCCATGGTCGAGCAAGTTCTTCACCGTTGAGATGTTCTAGGTAATAGGCCTCATTCTCCGTTTTTGCTCGGAAGCGATAGGGTCCTTCCCAGTTGGCGGATAGTTTTCCCTCGCGAGAGTCTTTGTGGTTTCTCCTTAGAATAAGGCTTCCCACGCCGAACTCTCGTCGTATCACCTTGGCATTGTGCCTGATGGTAATTTTTTGTTTTAATAAGGCCTCGCGGAGGGCTGCCCCAATTCGGATTTCCTCGACGAGGTCGAGTTCTTCTCTTAATGATTAGTCGTTCATCTCCTCGTCTAGGGGAGACTCTATCCTCCTGGAGGGTACGTGAATTCTGACGGGGATTACAGCCTCGGTCCCGTACGCTAGACCAAAAGGTGTTTCCCCCGTTGTAGAGTATGGAGTTGTGCGGTATGCCCATAAGACACTGTGCAGTTCCTCGACACAAACCTTCTTTGTTTCGTCTAGCCTTCGTTTAAGGCCTCAAAGGATGACCCGGTTAGCTGCTTCAGCCTGCCCGTTTGTTTGAGGGTGCTCGACGGACGCGAAGTGTTGCTTCGTGCCCAGGCGGGCGACGAAGTCCTGGAACTTCCTGTCCGTGAATTGTGTCCCATTATCTGTTACTATCGCTTGGGGGATGCCGAAATGTGCGAGGATGTTTCGTTTGTAGAAACGTAGTATATTGAGGGCAGTTATTTTGGCCAGAGCCTCCACTTTTATCAATTTTGTGAAGTAATCTACGCCCACTATTAGGTATTTGTTCTGATTTGATCCTACCACGAAGGGTCCTAGGATGTCTAGGCCCTACCAGGAAAATGGCCACGGGGAGGACAAAGCCTTGAGCTCGTTAGGTGGAGCCAGGTGCATGTCCCCGTGCCGTTGGCATTTATCGCATTTCTTCACGTGTTCTTTAGCATCGTGCTGCATGGTCGGCCAATAATATCCCGCTCGGAGGGCCTTTCGGGCAAGGGACCTTCCACCGAGATGTTGGGTGTTGATTCCTTCGTGGATTTCACGCAAGATGTGAGCGACCATTTCCTCGTCAACGCATTTGAGCAGTGGAATGGAAAATCCTTGTCGGTAGAGTTTATCTTCGACCAGGACATAAGAGAAGGCTCTTCGCCTAACCACATTGGCCTCCTTGGGGTCGAACGGGAGTTCGTCCTTGGTGAGGTAGTTGTAAACGGGGGTCATCCAGCAATTATTGTCGCCGATCACGTGTACGTTGAGGTTCGTGGAAGCCTTCTCGATGCTGGGTCGAGGTAGAACCTCCTCTATTACGGACTTGTTTCCGCCTTTCTTCTTTGTACTGGCCAGTTTAGACAAAAAATCTGCTCGGACATTGTGTTCGCGGGAAACATGTTTCACTTCTACCGTTGTGAATTTCGCCATTTCCTTTTTGACCAGGGCTAAGTATTCAGTCAGGTTTTCATTTTTGGCTTGATATTTTCCTCGGACCTGAAGGGCCACGAGTTGTGAATCTATGCAAATGACGACTTCTTCTGCGCCCAGGTCCTCGGCTAGACGTAACCCAGCAAGGAAGGCTTCGTACTCAGCCTGGTTGTTAGAGGTGGGGAAGGACAGGGTGAGCGACACTTCAACGATGATTCCTTTGTTGCTCTCCATTATGATGCCCAAATCGCTTCCTACCGAGCTGGAGGCACCGTCCACAAAAATGGTCCTTTTGCGCGCTTCGCTCGAGGGGGAGTCTGCGAACGTCATTTCTACGATAAAGTCGGCCAGATCCTGGGCCTTGAGGGCCTTCCTGCTTTCATACTGGATGTCAAATTCCGACAGTTCAAGTAACCATTTGAGCATTTGACCGGCCATGTATGGCCGTCCCAGCAGCTGTTTTATGGGTTGATCTATTCGAACCACGACTGTGTGGGCTAGGAAGTAGTGTCTTAATCTTCTGGCTGCGTTAATGAGGGCCAGAGCCACTTTCTCTATCTGTTGGTACCTTAACTCTGGTCCTTACAGTGCTTTGCTCGTGAAGTATATGGGCTTCTGTCCGTCAGGTGTCTCGCAGACGGGGGCGGGGCTTACCGCTTCGGTTGCTACAGCGAGGTACGGGTATAAAGTTTCGCCGTTGTTCTGGCGAGAGAGGACGGGTGGTTCCGAGAGTGCCCGTTTCAGGTGGAGAAGAGCCTTGTCACATTCCTCGGTCCATTCGAATGCTGCCTCCTTGCGGAGGAGTTTGAAGAATGGTAAGGCGTGTTAGGCAGACTTGGCTACGAATCGTGACAATGACGCGAGCATCCCGTTGAGGGACTGGATAGATTTCTTTGACTTGGGTGTTGGAAACTCGGAGAATACACGGCACTTATCGAGATTGGCCTCGATTCCTCGTTCCGTCAAGTAGAATCCGAGGAACTTTCCTGCCCGAACACCGAACGTGCACTTCTCCGGGTTGAAACGCATTTTGTGTTTTCTGGCCTGTTCGAAGACCTTCCTTAAATGGGCAGTGTGATCGGTTTCCTCGTGGGATTTTATAATCATGTCGTCCATATAGACTTCGATCATGTCGCCTATCTCTCCCCGGAAGACCTTGTTCATCAATCTTTGATAGGTCGCGTCGGCGTTCTTTAGGCCGAAGGGCATTACGTTGTAGTAATAGTTGCCCGACTCGATCATGAAGGCCGTGTATTTTTTATCGCTCATTTCCATTGGAATTTGATTATAGCCCGAGTAGGCATCCATGAATGATAAAAGTTTAAAACCGGCAGAATTATCAACAAGTTTATCAATATTGGGGAGGGGTAGGCATCCTTTGGGCATGCCTTATTAAGATCGGTGTAGTCAATGCACATTCCCCACTTACCATTAAATTTTTTCACAAGTACAACGTTGGACAGCCAAGTGGTGTACTTGGCCTCCGAGATAAATTTGGCCTCGAGGAGGTCTTTTACAGCTTTTTCTGCAGCCTCCGTTTTCTCAGGAGGTTGCTTTCTCCTACGTTGTGCTACTACTTTGACAGCCAGGTCAATTGTGAGTTAATGGCAGGCGACAGACGGGTCCAAGCCAAGCATCTCAGCGGCGCTCCAGGCAAAGAGGTCGGCGTTCTCACGGAGGCATGCTTTGAGCTGCTTCCTCGCGATGTCGGGCAGGTCTGCTCTGATCTTCACTCCCCGCTGAGGGTCGTCATTGATCAAAATGAGCTCGAAGTTGTCATTCGAGATTGGGCGCATCGGATGGGAGCTGCTGCTGGATAAGGTAGATGAGTTGGCTGAAGCTGCTTGGTCCCCATGTTGGTCTTCTTCGGGGAAGCGGCTGTCGAGGTCAATGGAGTCGACCTGAGGCAGGGGCTTGGCTTCCTCAGAGCTGCTGGGCAATGCTGGCTTGTTCGATGCCTTTGGCTTGGACGCAATGGTATTGATCCCTTTTGTGGCTGCTTCGAAACACCGTCGTGCAGCTTCGATGTCGTCGTGGAGGGTGGAGACCATCCCTTTTGAAGTGTAGTACTTCATCTTGAGGTGGACTGTTGAGGGCACAGCTACCAACTCGGCCAGAGTTGGCCTTCCGAATATGCACTGGTACAGCGACGGGCAGTCGATTAACAGAAATTGAACTTTGACGGACCTGGCCATCTCAGCTGCTCCAAAGGTTACGATCAGTTCAACGTATCCCCATGGCTTGTGTAGCGAGCGATTTTGGACGCGGTTCTTAAGCGTGGTCACTCTCTGCGGTTGAGTTTACTACAGGTTGATTCATTTTTTATCCTATTAAAGCTGATGAAGGATGGGAAATAGATGTCTCCAATTAACCCTGCTTTGCATACTGAGTTTAAACAGCGGTCTGTTAGGTTACGAATGTTATCAATGTAGGGGGGGCTTTGTACTGGTTATTTGTATTTTCGCCAATACTATTTTCTCTCTTTTTTGTTAGGATACTGCTTCAGATTAGGATATATGGGATTTTGGGTTTTTGTTGATTGTGCTCGCTAAGATTTTTCTTTCAATCTTATGCCTACGTATTCCCGTTTACCAAAACAGGGAAATCAGAGCGTTCGTAGTTCCTCCTATTCTATGGGAGATGGGAGGCAATGGGTGTTTTTGGTGTCTTGTTCAAAGCCCAAGACGTGAAGCGAAAGGTGATTTATATCTTGTTCAAAGCCCAAGACGTGAAGCTGAAGGGTCTATTTATATCTTGTTCAAAGCCCAAGATATGAAGCTAAAAGGGTGTTGACTTTATAGAGAATTTGTCATCTCTAAAGAGGGTCTGTTTGTCACAACTGTTGGGTGACTGGCTATAAAGGGAGGATTACTTTAACCGGGATACGCGGATCCTAGTAATGCCATAATTTCCTTTATAGGGGGTTTTAACTTGAAGGAGAAAACTTTAACTCAGTGTAGAGCAATGCTATCTTTCTTTAGGAATTTATCATGCTAAAAGAGGGACAATGGAATGGATGTAGATGATCCAGAGGCTTGCCGCTTACAGCGATTAAATGAAGGGAGTTGTTTGATGTTTGTGTACTGTGAACGAGGCACAACTTTGATGCTAAAAGTTTAATTGGATTAACCAGTGGTTTTCTTATATAAAGCCTAAGAGGAGGCTAGTATGTGTCTCGTACAAAGCCCGAGAGAGAAGCTAAAAGATTTGACTTAACAAAAGAGTCTTTTGTATCTCGTACAAAGCTCGAGATGGAGGCTAAAAGGTTTTGACTCGACGATTGACTCTTTTGGTATCTCGTATAAAGCCCGAGATGGAGGCTATTTGACTCAACAAGAGAGTTTTTTTGTATCTCATACGAAGCCCGAGATGGAAGCTGTTGTTTGTTTGTTTGGCTCAATAAGAACCTTTTTGTATCTCGTATAAAGCCCGAGATGGAGGCGAAAGGGGTAATTGACTCAACGAGAGAGCCTCTTATGTGTCTCGTACAAAGCCCGAGAGAGAGGCTAAATGTTGTTTCAGTTAAGTGACAGGTCCAGTATACTGATTTTAAAGAGAAAATCAGTTCTTATATGAGCAACACTGTACTCAAGGATTTGATTCAAGGATCTGGGTTATTCTTGTTCTTCAAGGAAGCGGGAAATCCGAAGGGTACTGAGACTGTCCAAGTCTACGGGTTTACTTCCTATTCTTGAAGGGTGCTTGAGAATGTCTTTGAGACTCAAGGAAATTAGAATGTCCAAGTCTGGAGTTTTATCTTTTATACTATGCTTTGAGAAACAGTAGTAGACTCTTTGAAAGGACTGTTCTATGAAGATGACTAAGTTATGTTCCTATACCTCTAGGAGGTCGTCGGGACAATTTGTACGAAGCCCAAGAGGAGGCTGGAAACTTTTAAGAAGCCGATCGGTCCTTGTACGAAGCCCAAGAGAAGGCTATCATTCCCGGAGGAAGAGATCATTATACGAAGCCTAAGAGGAGGCTGTGAATACTTCTAAGAAGCCGACGGGTCCTTGTACTACGCCCAAGAGGAGGCGGGATTGCTTTTAGGAAGCCTGTGGGTCCTTGTACGATGCCCAAGAGGAGGCCAATGCTTTTAAGAAGCCGATGGGTCCCCAAACCCCGAGAAATTCAAGACATGTTATTCACAGAGAATAGATCAAGCCAGGAAAGTTCAAGAATTTGGAAGAAACTCAAGAGATGCCATTCATGGAGAAAACATCATCTCTGGGGAGTAGAGTTTCTTGACAAGTGCTTTTAAGAAGCATGTGGGTCCCCAAACCCCGATAAATTCAATACATGCCATTCACCGAGAATAGATCAAGCCAGGAAAGTTCGAGAATTTGGAAGAAACTCAAGAGATGCCATTCACGGAGAAAATATCATCTCTGGGGAGTAGAGTTTCTTTGACAACTTCTACGAGTGACAGTCTATGAAAGGGTTCACAGAGAATGCTGCCTTTCATGTCTCCATATTGTTTAACCCCAAGAGGAGGGAAGACTGTGTCTGGTAATCCTATGGGGATCTAGTTTAGACTATTTCTAAGAGTGATCGAGACGGCTTTACCTAG
Organism: Lathyrus tuberosus; assembly: GCA_022829125.1. NCBI lineage: Eukaryota > Viridiplantae > Streptophyta > Magnoliopsida > Fabales > Fabaceae > Lathyrus > Lathyrus tuberosus. The sequence continues at coordinate 1,022,643 of JALAZF010000024.1, read as the reverse complement.
TGCTAGACGTAGTTGCCGGGGAAACTCTAAATATCTATACTATTATTACACAGTTGATATGAGTTTATGAAAGAAGACTTACAGTGAAACAGCCCCATAATACAGTTATATGCATATGAAAGCGGTAAATGAAAGCAATAACCACTTACTCGGTTGTAGAGCTTCCATGCTATTTGGTTAGTTGTTCAACAAAGAAAGATTGAAAACAACGGTATATTCAAAATCAAAGGAGAAAGTGCTTTGAAAAAATAAAGATTTGGGGCTTACAGCTCAAGGAGGAGCCCGGGGTTTTATCAGTGAGCGCACTGTTTGAATTTGTACAGAGGGACTTATACAAGTGACTGTGGCCCGAAAAAGGTTTTTTGTACAAAGGGATGGGTCTTACACTCTCTCAAGAGGCCCAAAAAGTTTTTAAAAGAGTGAGAGTGGGACTTAAAACACGAGGGTAGGCCCAAAGTTTATTTTTGAAATGGCGATCGCGCCGAGATTTTCTTTTAACGCGAAGGGACTTATACAATAAGTGAGGCCCAAATTGTTTTGGTTAAAAAGGGATTGGGTCTTACACTCTAATAGAGGCCCAAGTGAGTTTTAAGAAAAGAAATTGGTCTTACTACTCGAGGGTAGGCCCAGGGTTATTTTGAAAAGGCGACGATCGCGCCGTTTATTTGTAAATGTACAGAGGGACTTATACAACGAATAAGGCCCAAAATGTTTTCTGTATAAGGGGGTTGGGTCTTACACTCTAATAGAGGCCCAAGTGTGTTTGACAATGATTTGTTTGAGTGAAAATCAAAGAAACCCTAATTTTATTCTTTAAAAGTAAATATTTAAAGAAAATCAATGAAAAATACCAAATAGGTTTGAATAAACCACTTGTGATTTTTGTTTAAGGTTTGAAAAATGAGGTATAAATCACAAGAGATATTAAAACTCATTTGGTCTTGATTTTTCAAGATGAATATTCATTTTAAAATGTTTAAAAACAAATAAAAAATGAATTTATTCACAAAATACTAATTATATTAAAAACATAATATAAATCTAATTTTTTTTGTGGAATAAAATATTTCAACATTTTTATGATTTTTTGCAAAAAGAACCAATCAAAAATAATTAAAATTGAGTGAGTTATTAATTTTTCAAATCATTAACAAAATAATATGAAAAATAGGAAAAATGGGAAAAAGTGGTAAAAAAGAGGTCCGGGGCGAGGGGGATTCGAACCCCAGACCTTCCACTCGCTCAATACACACAAACCAGCTGATCAACCACTGGGGCGCAATGCCAATTCAAATATAACATGGCAAACAATAATTATATAGTAAACAAGTTGGATTTTCTGAAAATGGCGCCATGGCCATCTTCTTCCTCCAGCTCGTGCATGAAGCACCCTATCTCTCTCAATACTCAACCATTGGACATGATTCAAACATCAAACTCATGCATTTTTTCACAAGGAAGAAGATGGCAATACCCAATTTTATTTATCTTCAGTGTATAACAAATTATATCATTGTGGCCGTATGAACCCTAATTTTGCAAAAGCAATCGTGCAGACATGATTATGAGTCCTATGATCAAATTTCCTGAGGGAAAATAATCAACATATGATGGCAAGCAATTGGCAAAAATATCATGCGAGGAAATATGCATGGATCATGGAGTTGGAGTTTTGAGGCTTACCTTGATGCAAGCTGAAATGGAACTCTGCACAAACCTTGTACCAGTTATGAATTAATGATCTCTACAGCTTCAATGGATGTTATGGAGTGTGTTGCAAGCTTTGGAATACTTTGAAACTCTTTGGATCAAGCTGGAGACCTCCACTTGCATAATTGAGGCATAATGGCTTGGTTGAAGGGTAATTTTGAGCCTGAGGTGTTACAGTCAGTGTTTAAGTGTTTGGACACCTCAAATACATCATATGTGATGTGTTTGAGCAATTGGAATTGATTACTTAAGGTTGCAACCCAAAACCCGATAGTGGTTACTCAAAAACCAAGAAACTTGAGGTTTAAGGAAGAATGAGAGAAAGCAGTGCTGTAACTGGCTTTGGTAAGAGTTGAATGATCCATTGGAACCTCTATTTAAAGGTGATCAACTTTTATCTTAGAGGAATAGTGAATGGCTGCTGGATCAGATCACATTTGCATGGATTGGCTTGGAGGATTTCTTCTCAAGCAAGGCAAACTAGCCAATCCCATTCTTCAGATGTTTTTATTGTTGTTTAATCAGAGAAATTGACTGAGTAGAGTGACTTTGTTGAAAATGCATTATTCCACATTAATGCCCTTTAAATTCAAGGCAAAAATGTGCCAAAGTGGATGAACTTCAAGTTGGAAGATTCCTTGGCTTTTTTACTCAGCTTTGTGGGTTGGATCAGATGCATTATGATTGGTTTGAGTACTGGTGGCATAATGATCCTTGGTTTTTGCTCAGAAATCATGTGTGGCAAGTAAACATGCAAACTGATTTTTCCAAAACAGCTTTCAGCAGCATGACTTTGGGCATGGATTTCTCTTGGCTTAAGTGGAATAAATTCATGCTAATAAGCTCTTTGGATTCTTAGCAACATATGCAACAATATTGATGTTTAACTTTGGACTTGATTTAGCTTGCAACTATGTGAAAAGATCTCACAAGTTTTGGTGTTTCAACAAAATCTGTCTTGGACAGAATTTTTTCTAAGTGTTGGAAAATGGTGTACTTTCATATTTTCAGCCATTTTGGCTCACTCATAGCTCAAAATCCACAATGAATTGGAGTTAGGTCTAGTTGAAGTTTTTGTAGAGGGCAATGAGATCTACAAATCAAGCTTTGGATGGGAAAAAATGGCTTTGTGGTTTAGGAGTTATGACCCTCCAAAGTTGGTACCCTAGCCAATTTATTTTTAACTTAGAAAATTTTCTATGTTTTTATGGTTACCCCTTTTACAAGTTATCCAACTTTTCTTGATTTTTCTTGATGAATGATGATTCAAATCATACATTAACATCATTTTAGGGTTAAAAATCCATTTCGGTGAAAAATCTCAAAAAGTCAAAGTTGACTTTTGTGCACAGTTGACTTTTTATCAGATGAATTCCAAACTGTGTAATTCTTCAGGAAATCATGTCCTTGGCCTAAATCAAACTTGATGGACATGTTCCATGGGTGTCATAGGGTATATTGATTCATGTCCTAGGGTTTGGGAGCATGTCCTGGTCAAAAGTCAAAGTTACAGTTGACTTTTTCCTTAAAACCCTAACTGTGGTGCAGATGAAATTGAGACTTGTTACTCAAGCTTCTTGGATCAATCCATTGTTGCAAATGGATCAATGTAGTATGTTGGAGACCCTCAAATCATGTCTTGAGGTCTTGGTTCATGATTTGTCCCAAAAGTCAACTTAGGGGTGAATTAGGTCAAGAAACCCTAATTCCTGATATTTGATGCATGCATCCCCTGAGGTCAAATTGACTTGATGATTGGGTTTATGAGGTTCCATGGATCACATTAGGTTGTGTTTTGGATCATTGGCTTGTGCCCAGATGAAAAATTTCCATCTGGAGGCCCTAGTCGACCAAAACCCTAATTTGGTGACACTGTCGATCTTGAGATATGATCCACCTAGAAGGGAGCAGCTTTGTGCTTAATTCTTGGAGTGGGGGTCCTTTTTTATCCTTTGTGTATGTTTGAGAGGTTTAGACAAGTTGAAGATCAAGTCATTCCTTAATTGATCCATTGTCTAAGGCTCAGAGAGGGCTTGATACCCTAATATTGATTGTAGTGGATGCTTACCCATCTTTGGGGAGACTGATGAAGCATGATGGTTCCTCCATATTGTAATGATAATTTTCACAATGATGGGAAATCTTAGTGGTCAAAATTTGGGGTATGACAGCTTGGTCACAGATTCGTTGAATCCCTGTAAATCAGACCCCGCGTAGGGGGTAAGGTGTGATTCGTCCAGCTGAAGTGTTGAAAACTGCTGGGAGTACATAATGTCGACCGAGCTGCCCTGGTCGACGAGGATTCTGCGAATGTCGAAGTTCACCATTCGGACTCTGGTGAGCAAAGGTATGCTTGAGTTTGGAGACCCCCCGAGGAGCTCTTCCCGGTAGAAGGAGATGGGGATGGAGCCCTTCTGGGCTTGATAGAGCGTGGTCACCTTGTTGGAGCATGTGTTGATTAGATGCTTGAATTTTCGTTTCACGGAGCCCACCGTGCCTTTATTGAAGCCCCCGCCCGAGATGACCATGGCGGAAGGGAATGTCTCCCACGGGCTGTGAGCCGCAAAGGAGGCGGGAGGGCTGACCCCGTCCGGGACGTAGAAGTCTTCTGGTCACGACACGGCCATTGCGACCTGAATGCTGGCTTCTTCTGAGGAAGGTACTTCTTCCTCTATCTTCTTGGACTCCTAGGCGTATTTCCGAGGAGCGTCTTTCTTCTTAGTGAATTGTTTCAGGTGGCCGTCCCTGATCAGTATCTCGATAGCATCCTTCAAATGGATGTAGTCTTCGGTAGTGTGGTCGTGACTCTTATGGAAATGGTAGTACTTCGATTTGTCGGCGTTGGGTTTGGCCGGCAGTTGTTTGGGAAGTGGGCCCCTGGTTGTTTAAATTACGAATTTTGGACCCGAAGGTGTGAATGACGAAAGTATTCGGGCATTCGGGGTGCAAGAGGATCAAATATCGGAATAACCGAAATTTTGATGGTGGTTATGAATGGTAGCTTACGCGTTCATCTTATTTTGCTAAGCAATGATGCTTAGAAAAGGTAAAACTTCCGCTCGATCCTGGTTTCCTACCAAGGAACTAGTCTTAGTTTCAGAAACAAACTTCCCCTCGATCCTGGTTTCCTACCAAGGAACTGGTCTTAGTTTCTGAAATAAACTTCCCCTCGATCCTGGTTTCCTACCAAGGAACTGGTCTTAGTTTCTGAAATAAACTTCCCCTCGATCCTGGTTTCCTACCAAGGAACTGGTCTTAGTTTCTGAAATAAACTTCCCCTCGATCCTGGTTTCCTACCATGGAACTGGTCTTAGTTTCTGAAATAAACTTCCCCTCGATCCTGGTTTCCTACCAAGGAACTGGTCTTAGTTTCTGAAATAAACTTCCCCTCGATTCTGGTTTCCTACCAAGGACCTGGTCTAAGTTTCTTTTGTCAATAAACTTTATTTACAAGGGACGCTACGCATAGCGGTTTTCCTCAAACTTCTCGCCGAATTTTCCTGGGGAGATGCCATTTGAGTGGAAAAAGTTTTGATGTCAGACTCGCTGGGGAACCCAGTCGTCTGAGTTGTAGAATTGCAGAAACTTCTCTGTTGGACACGCCATTTGTTTCTACTAGGGGAAAGCAGGTCTCTTTGGAAACTGTTGTCGCTTGGGATCTTACATCATACTTTTCTCGGGATCTTCCCGGAGACATGCCATATGATGGGGTCCAATTTTGAGGTGCCGATGACCTTTTCATCAGTGATCTTTTCGGAGCGAAACTGGCATGCTGCCGAATCTCTGATTACGAGGCTTTCTCTGTGGATTTTCCTTAATCCGGGAAAGCAAGGATATCACCTTCAATGGCGAAGAGTGATGCTGACTGAAGGTTCCTCTGGTTTTTCAGAGTTTCAAGTTATCAAAGTGGTCGAGGAGCCAACTTCAATTCAGAAGTAAACTGGAGGAGCGAGATCGTTCAGACACAGTATTTCCTGATGAGGAAAGAACTGGGAACTCGATTGAGAGGACTCCTATCACTAAGGGACAATATCGACTAGAGTGATAGCGATGCAATATGAAATGTGAATACAAATCAATAATGCATGATGTATGTATGTATATGCTGACAAAACTGACGTGACATACAAACTGACGGGTGAACATGACTGGATACTCGGCCATCGCGGGGCGTGTAGAAATATCACTGGTTCAAGAGAGCAATTCCACCTTGCTTAGGAGAGATAGTCCCTGTTGGGAGCTATGTTGGCCGGGCTTAGGAGATGAGAACTCTGCCGTGGCGAGTCAGACGAAACAAGGTCTCTGACACAGTTGATCCCTTCATTCAGGCGTACTGGCGTAGAAGGAGTACTTTGATTCTGCACTTCGAGGTTCGATTACTTCTGGAGAAAAAGTAGAAAAACAAACGTCGTTCTGCCGACTTTATTTTAAAAGCAGAAAAAGTTTTACCAAGTAAATTCATTTTTTTCTATATCAAGAATCGTTAATCATGTTAACAACGTCGTTCTGTAAAGCTAAAACAAATAAGGATTACAAACAAAAGCACAAGGGCTCAAATTTTATTGATAAGATGGAGATCAGCCAAACGCGTGATTCCAAAGAGTAATTATAAAGTTAGAAAATGGTAATTTACAGGGAAAAGGGCTACGTTGAAACATAACGACCACTATCCTTCTACCAACTTTGAATTCTGGGCATCCTGAGCTTCTGGCGAAGATGACCTTGACTGGAGTTTTCTGACAGATGATGTAACTGCTGCTGAGGGACCTGCCTCTGTTGAACATAGTTACTTGCCATTATCCCTAATTTTTGCCTGGATTGTACTATGATGTTTCCAATCCACCGGGATGATTTTTTTTTATTTATGTCTCTAACTTTTGCCTGGACCGCCCCTTCGGGTTTTCAATCCACCGAGATGTTTTTTTTTAGTTTAGGTGAAGTATTTCTTGACTACATCAACATTTGTGGGGTAGGCAAATTCCTCTCCGTCCATGGTTGCAAGTCTCAAGGCGCCGCCTTAGAAAGCTTTCATGACCACATAGGGGCCGTCATAATTCAGAGTCTATTTGCCTTGCGAATCAGTGAGAAATGATTGTATCCTCTTGAGCACGAGGTCTCATTTCCTGAAGACGCGAGGTCGGACCTTTTTGTCGAACGCCTTCTTCATTCTCTGTTGATACAGCTGACCATGGCATAGTGCCGTGATTCATTTTTCCTCGATCAGATTCAATTCGTCGTGTCGGCTTTGACACCATTCAGCTTCGGTGAGCTTAGCTTCCATCAATACTCGGATTGACGGGATCTCTACTTCTATGGGGAGCACTGCTTCCATTCCATACACTAGAGAGAAAGGGGTTGCCCCTGTTGAAGTGCGGACAGATGTACGATAACCGCGAAGATCAAAGGGTAGCATCTCGTGCCAGTCTTTGTAGGTTACAACCATCTTTTGAACGATCTTCTTGATGTTCTTGTTAGCCGCTTCTATCGCTCCATTCATCTTGGGTCGGTAGGGAGATGAGTTATGGTGTTCAATCTTGAACTCTGCGCACAACTCCTTCATCATCTTATTATTCAAGTTAGATCCATTATCAGTAACGATCTGGCTTGGAACACCATAACGGCAGATGATATTGTTTTTGATAAAGCTGACCACCACTTGTCGGGTTACATTGGCGTATGACGCTGCTTTGACCCATTTGGTGAAATAGTCAATGGCTACTAGGATGAATCGATTTCCGTTTGAAGCCTTGGGCTCAATCATGCCAATCATGTCGATTCCCTACATGGAAAAAGGCCATGGGGAAGAGAGAACTTTGAGATGTGATGGCGGTGCATGAATTTTGTCGTAGTATATCTGACACTTGTGACACCTCCTCATGTACTTGTAGTAGTCAGATTCCTTGGTTAACCAGTAGTACCCTGCTCTGAGAATTTGTCTCGCCATTGTGTGTCCGTTGGCATGAGTGCCAAAGGATCCTTCATGAATTTCTTTCATAAGCATGTCTGCTTCTGGTCTGTCGACGCATCGGAGTAAAATCATGTCAAAATTTCTCTTATAGAGAGTGTCACCGCTCAGGAAGAAGTTTCCAGCCAATCTTCTGAGGGTCTTCCTATCTTTCCTGGATGCCCCAGGTGGGTACTCTTGTTTCTGAAGGAAGCATTTGATATCGTGATACCAAAGTTTGTCGTCTATGACTGCTTCAATCGCGAAGATGTAAGCGGGCCGTTCAAGGTGCATTATGTCGATCTTAGGTAGGTCGTTCCATTGACCTACACTAATCATAGAAGAGAGGGTGGCTAAGGCATCAGCTATGTGATTCTCTTCACGAGGGATATGATGAAACTCAACTCTATTGAAGAAAGGTAACAACCTTCTTGCATAGTCCTTGTAAGGAATCAATCCTGATTGGTATGTGTTCCAATCTCCTTTTATCTGATTGATAACCAAGGTTGAGTCGCCGTATACGTCCAAGTTTTTGATCCTTAAATCAATCGCTTCCTCGAGACCCATGATACAAGCTTCGTATTCGGCCTCGTTGTTCGTGCATTTGAACGTCAATCGAGCAGTGAAAGGAATGTGGGTACCCTGAGGGGTAACAATGATTGCCCCAATTCCGTTTCCATGATGATTAACTGCTCCGTCAAAGATAAGTCCCCACTAGGAACCTGGTTCTGGCCCCTCACTGGGTAGCGGTTCATCGCAATCTTTCATCTTTAGATACATGATATCTTCGTCTGAGAAGTCAAACCCGATTGATTCTTGATCGTCAATCGGTTGATGAGCCAAATGATCGGCTAAAATACTTCCCTTAACATCTTTCTGAGCGTGATACTCTATGTCATATTCTGATAACAACATCTGCCAACGGGCGATTCTTCCCGTGAGAGCAGGTTTTTCGAAGACGTACTTGATTGGTTCCATTTCGGAGACCAACCAAGTAGTATAACGAATCATGTATTGGCGAAGACGTTTGGCTGCCCAAGCCAAAGCACAGCAAGTTTTCTCGAGCATTGTGTACCGAGTTTCACAGTCGGTGAATTTCTTCCTCAAATAGTAAATGGTAGACTCTTTCCTTTTAGTTTCGTCTTGTTGGCAAAGTACACATCCCATTGAGTCCTCTAGAACTGTGAGGTAAATGATCAGCGGTCTTCCTTCCACTGGAGGTGATAGAATCAGAGGATTCAACAGATATTCCTTGATACTGTCGAAGGCAGTTTGGCAATCTTCTGACCAAATGCAATCCTGGTTCTTTTTGAGTAATTTGAAGATCGACGCGCATGTCACGGTCATAAGGAATATGAATCTAGAGATGTAGTTCAAACGTCCCAGGAATCCTCTGACTTGTTTTTTCAGTTTTCGGAGAAGGCATTTCTTGAATGGCCTTGACCTTGTCAGGATCAACCTCAATTCCCTTCTGGATGACGATGAACCCTAGGAGTTTCCCTGAATGGACACCGAAGGTGCACTTGTTGGGATTCAAGCGGAGCTTGAATTTTCTTAGACGTTCGAACAATTTTGACAGATGTTCAACGTGCTCACTCTCTGTTTTTGATTTGGCAATCATATCATCGACATACACTTCGATTTCTTTGTGTATCATGTCATGAAACAGAGTAGTCATGGCCCTTTGATAGGTTTCCCCGGCATTCTTCAAACCGAACGGCATTACCGTGTAACAAAAGGTGCCCCATGGGGTGATGAACGAAGTTTTCTCCATGTCTTTCGGCGCCATTTTGATCTGGTTATAGCCCGAGAATCCATCCATGAAGGAGAAGACTTTGAACTTTGCTGTACTATCTACCAGCATGTCAATGTGTGGTAAAGGAAAGTCGTCCTTTGGACTAGCCTTGTTCAGATCCCTGTGATCGACACACATTTTGACCTTTCCGTCCTTTTTGCGAACGGGTACGATGTTGGCTAACCATTGAGGATATTCTGATGTGGCGAGGAAACCCGCATCAATCTGTTTCTGTACTTCCTCTTTGATTTTGATGGCCATGTCCGGGTGAGTCCGTCTCAACCTTTGTTTTACTGGCGGACATTCCAATCTCAACGGTAAATGATGTTCCACGATGCTGGTATCCAACCCTGGCATATCCTGATAGGACCAAGCGAATACATCGGGGAATTCTTTGAGAAGCTTTATCAAACTCTCTTTGGCAGTTGGACTGAGCAGTGCCCCAATCCTGATTTCTTTTCTCTCTTGCTCTGAACCCAAGTTTACCGTTTCCAACGGCTCTTTGTGAGGTTCAATGGACCTTTCCTCTTGCCTGAGTAATCGGGAGATTTCTTCTGGAATTTTGTCGTCATTTTCTTCTTCAGCCCCAAATACCGGGAACCCAAAGTTGGGAGAAGGCATCGGATCGTATGTTTCAACGGGGTTTAAAACAAGCAATCTGCATGACGTGATGATTTGTGTTTAGAAGAGATAGAGAAAATGCAAGTGTGTGCAGTGTTTTATTTTACTGCTTGTTTTTATTTTTGAATTGTTTTTTAGGATTACCATTTTCTGAAAACGAAAAGAGAAAACAGCAATAAATGCAGAAATTACAGAACGACATTATTTTATTAATGAACAAGTCGATCCTTGAAACTACAGCCCTATAAAACAAAACTATGTCGCTTCGGGCAAAGCGAAGAGGGAAATTTACAGAAAGTGAGCCCAATCAAAACATCCGTTTCACCTGGGCAGGGTGAAAGGTTAAAAGATGGCAATTACTTTGACTGGTTTACGGCCTTCGGAACATCGACAGCAATCCATTGGCGGCAAACTCCTCGGTGAATCACAAAGTCTGGCACCTTCCTTGATTTGTCTTAAAAAATGGCGCTGATTTCTGGTGGAGCAGGATCATTGGAATCTGTCTCCTAGGCAGAGTTGTCGTAGGAGAATTCCTCAGTTGCATTTTGCATAGTATTTGTGCTCTTAGCTGTATCTCCCCATCCAGTCGGCTGGATGTCTTCGAGCCTGATACGAGAGCTTTCGGGAGAGTGTACTTGACCATAAAGTCGTATTTTCCACTTGGTTCTCCCAGAGTGTCCCAAACTTCTTTGGAACTGGAGGAGTCATCCCTCTCGATGACGTTGACCTCGGGAAAAGCATAGTTGATGAACTCAAGTCCTGCAAACGTTGCGAATTCATCTTCATGTTGAGTAGTTTCTGAATGACCTGAGTGTTGATCCCATGACATGGTGGGGACACAGGTATTCTGTTCAATGACGGTCAGCAGATTTTCATTGTTCGGCTGACCCTCTTGCCCCAAGTTTCTTGGATAAGGTTGCCACATTAGCAGACCATCCATTGGGCCATAGTAGTTGTAGTCAAAGTTGTCTTTCATCAGAGTGTCTTCCTCTAATGAATTTGGCGGAGCACGGCATCCTTCTGGATCACAATCTCCATATATCATTTCGACGTCTGACCTTGGTATAAATCTCGGACTCTGTGCGGGATAGCAAAATGGCGTAGGCACCTCTTCCTGAGACATATAACCGTCCTCGTTAAGGTAGGACTTCCATTCCATATCTGGGTCAGAGGGATCCTCCTCATTGATAGCATGTACTGCTTGAGACACAGGGTGGAGAAAACCTCCATTGTGGAAGAAGTTTTGAAGGGGATGAAGACTTTCATCGTTGGCAGCTGTCTGGGTACAGGTTGCAAAAAAATCAAGACCCTTCTTTGTTTTATTGTCAGTAGGAATGACAAGCTGTCCCCATCCGGTTGTATTAGTACTCTCGACAGCTTTGATAGCATCATTGTATGAAGAAATGGAAGTTCCTTCTTTGAACTGATTGTTCTTGCTTACCGACAGTGCTTGGAACTGAGTTCCAATAACCTCCTCGGGTTCTATACCAGTAGACGATGACAAGTTGTTTACAAGCAAGGCTTGATCCCCACAAACTGTGACAAGTTGATCGTTCTTGACGAACTTTAGCTTTTGGTGGAGGGTTGAAGTAACTGCTCCAGCCTGATGTATCCAAGGTCTTCCTAATAAACAACTGTACATTGCCCGGATGTCCATGACCTGGAAAGTGACTTGGAAAGTATGAGGACCGATAGTTATGGGAAGATCAACTTCGCCGATAACCGCTTTTCTGGATCCGTCGAATGCTTTGACGATGACCTCGCTGATTCTCATCGGAGGGCCTTTGAATGATAATTGCATCAAAGTGGACTTTGGTATAACATTCAGGGCTGACCCTGTGTCTACCAGTACGCTGGCTAAAGCATTGTCCTGGCAGTTAACTGTAATGTTGAGCGCCATGTTAGGACGGCGACCCTCTTCGGGTAATTCCTTATCACTAAATCCCAAATTATTGCAGGAAGTGATGTTAGAGACAATGCTATCGAACTGTCTGATTGTTACATCCTGTTCCACAAAGGCTTGCTCCAAGACTTTCTATAGAGCCTCCCTATGCGCTTCTGAACTGAGTAACAGTGATAACACAGAGATCTTTGAAGGAGTTTGTAACAGTTGATCAACAATGTTGTATTCACTCCTTTGGATGAGCTTCAGCATCTCATCGTTGTTTTTCGAAAGGTCGGGATTACTGGATTGACCGACTGGTAGATCAGGAGCTTCCGTCTGAAGTTCTTTTTCTTTGTTATGTTCCCCAACCCCTCGGTTGAAGATTCTACCACTCCGTGTTACTCGACTGATGTCTGTAATATTCACGACGGAGGTTAATGGAATTTCTTTTCCATTTTCAATGGTTGTTGCACCGTATTTGTAAGGGATAGCCTTAGTTGATTCATACGGTAATGGTCCCGGCAGATAGATGACAATGGGAACCTTCTGATTTTTCTGACCATCATAAGTAATCTCGATCCATTCCTGGTTGGGAACCTTAGATTCGTCAAGTAGAGGGATGATGGCAAAAACATCCCTGGTCCTATGATGACCAGAGATTGTGACAACATCCTCAACTTGATCGGCAAGGTAATTCGGCGTCCAGTTGATGGGTCCAGAACCCGGATATGGACGAATCTCTCCACGATCCACCTGACCCTGAAGAGCTGCTCTCACAAGGTAACACCCATGGTTACTTTCCGAACAGACGCTACAACGGTCGTAATTGTGTAGTGGCACCTGGCCATGCCCACTTTGAATACAATGTAACCTCACTAGGTTAGCTTCCATTGATCGGACATCCTGACTCTGACGCCGAGTAGGATTCCTGTTGCTGATACTAATTTGCTGAGTATCTTCATCCATGTAAATTGGCATCCACCAGTGATTTAATAAGTGCTGAAGTGCCTCCTGGACAAGGGTACAACCTCGATCATTTTCGCAACCCGCTTTACAGCTTTGATAGTCATGTGACATTAAGAATCTGAGTCGGACCTGTTCAGCATGTAACTCTACCAGGTTGGTATTCATCACGCGAATATCAAAGATTTGAACCATGTTGATCTGATAGGGATTCCTATCATGGTAGTCTTGGATCCATCCAAGATCCATCTGACGCTGGAGGGCTCCTTGTACAAAAGAGCAACCCTGTTTGTTTACCGAGCTAGTCAGACAAGAACTGTAATCGTGTCGCGGCAGATTATGATACTGGCTTTGCCTTAAGTGCATCGCCACTAAGTTGGCATTCATTGCACGGATATCGTGGTTCTGAATGATGTTAGAATTCGTGTAGACCATGTTAAATCCACAAACTCGGTGCTCTTGGATCCATCCGATATCCATTTGATCCTGTAGAGCTGATTCCACCACAGAACATCCCTGGTTGTTTTTAGAGCAGATATCACACTGATGATAATTATGAGGTGGCACATGGCCATATCCACTCTGTCTACAATCCATCTTGACCAGATTGGTTTTCAATAAGAGTACATCATGAATTTGATAGACGTTGTTAGACTCTCCCTCTATCAAATTGACTGCAGCCTTCTCATGTTGAGGCAGCGGGTTCGTGAGAACATTGGGATTCGTATCCTTGAAAGATAAGAGCCCGCTCCTAACAAGCTTTTGCACGTCAGACTTGAAATTGAGATAAGTCTCAATGTTATGCCCTGGTCCTCCTTGGTGGTAAGGGCAAGTTTGATCCACCTTAAACCAGAAAGGAGGATTTTCCGGTACTGTAAGAGGGGATTTAGTCTGAATGTGCCCCTTGGCTAGCAGTAATGGAAACAGCTCTGCGTACGATACGGGTATAGGATCAAATCCTGGTGGTCGTGTTGTACGGTTGTTGTTGTATGGAGGACGAGCTTGCTGAAGAGGCTGTTGTGTCCTTTGCTGATCAGGTTGGCTTTGCGCAACCTGAGGTTGATACGTAGGCGCGGGGTTGATAGTAGGAGTTACAGCTGCTACTGGTTGATATCGACGCCTTTGCTTTCCGAGAGAGATATTCCCAATATCTTGCTTTTTTTTCTTAGGGAGAGCACTACCGTATTTTTTAGTACCGCTCGTCGATCCAGAGTCTTTTATCAAACGTCCTTCTCGGACGGCTTCCTCAAGACGTACGCCCATGCCGACCATTTTGGTGAAATCACTGGGTGCACTAGCAACCATTCGGTCATAGTAAAATGAGCTTAAGGTTTTTAAGAAGATCTTTGTCATCTCTTTTTCCTCAAGAGGTGGACAAATTTGAGCTGCAATTTCACGCCACCTTTGGGCATACTTCTTAAAGGTTTCCTTGTCCTTTTGCGACCTTGATCTGAGTTGATCTCTGTCAGGTGCCATGTCCAAATTGTATTTGTATTGTTGGACGAAGGCAGTGCCAAGATCTCTGAAAGTGCTAATCATGGCACGATTTAAACCTATGTACCATTTTAATGTGGCACCGGTTAAACTATCCTGAAAGTACTGAATCAGTAGGTCCTAATTCTCCGTCTGAGCTAACATCCGCGGAGCGTACATCACCAGATGGCTTTGAGGGCAAGAGTTACCCTTATATTTTTCAAAGACGGGCACTTGGAACTTGTGCAGGACTTTCACATTGGGGACCAAGCAGAGGTCTGCGGCGTCCTTTCCAAATAAATCCTGACCGCGAATGGCTTGCAGCTCCTTCTGCATTTCCAAGAACTGTTCTTGGAATTCATCCATTCTATCAAACATAGTTTCCTTTTTATCCGAAGGTGTTGGTGGAATCTGTCCTTCCGGGATAGTGTGCACCACAGGGGGTGGTACCGTTACTACGGCAGTGAATCTTGGCGTTTCCCAAAGTTTGTAACCTACAGGAGTCTTCAGTATGCCCCTGGCATCTTCGCTTTCCCAAAGTTTGTAACCTTCAGGCCCAGCTGCTTCTGTTAAGATTCCCTGATCTTCAGTGATCGGCGGAACATATCCTTCTGGGATATAGTTAACAGGCATGCCCCAAGGACGATCTTTCGGCATTTGATACCTAGGATCATACTTCTCCACGATGGGCGTTGAGGTGATCTCTGAGATCACAGTTCTTTGTAGCTGAGCTTCTGCCATGGCCTGCATGTCGTTACGAAGCTTTCTCATATCCTCTCTCAGAGCATCGATCTCTTCTTTCAACTCTCTATTTTCCTCCTCAAGATCATCCATCTTTTTCTGACGATTGGCCCGAGTATTATATGAATGAGACAGTTTGACTCTAGAATCGAGACACAAACGTGAGATTCGTAGGGAAGAAGAATACGTGATGTGAGAATGATGAATGCAATGATTATATTAATTATTTTTTTGGTTTAATCAAAATAAACTTCGACAATTAGATTGCAAATATCAAACAGTGGGGAAACCCCTTTTTGTTGAATTCAAAGGATTACAGAAATGGAAATACAGTAGATTACAAGGTGCAGAAACAGAAACCTAAGCTAATGGGTCCCGAGTCCTCTCTGAAGAGAAACCGGGTGCTGATTCTGGTATTTTCCTCTTCTTTGACCGGGGCTCTTGGGCCGTTGTCGGGTTGTCATTCCTTTGCCAGGTGAAAGGAGTGAGCAAATTCCTTTGGTCATCTTGATTCTCTACAGTATGTTGCTCTAAAATTTCAATTAGAGCATCTTTTTCTTTTAGTAATTGCTGTATTTTGATGCACTCTACGTCGAGGGTGCGGTACTTGTTCTTCCAAGACCTTCTCTTCTTTTGAATTTTGTTGAGAGTAACCTGAAGCTTTTCAGTTTCCGTCATGAAGTACATGACAGATTCCCTCGGCAGAAGAATTATGTAACGAGGATAAGGCATTTTTAGCTTGAGAGCTCTAGTTTGTACCCAATGGAGATAAGGCTCCACCGAGACACAGTCCGGTTTTCCTAGAGACTCTCGTCCTTTCTTATGAACGTGCTTCCAAGCGTGCACTATTTCCATCTTTAGTGCTCTGTCATTTTCTCCTTCCTTGAAGAAAAGACCTTCCAGATGAGCATTCCGTGGGACGTGTCTCATCGGGTATCCAAATTGACGACGAACCAATACCGGATGGTAGTTGATTCCTCCTTTAGTTCCTATGAGGGGTACGTTGGGGAAGTTTCCACAATGATCAATGATTCTGATTCCATCATAGATCCTATTACACCAATCTATATCAGAGTTGGTGAGGGACATGATCTTCTGCGACCAACGTAAGGCACTCTTGCAATCCCAAAAAGCAGCAGACTTGGGCAAGTAGGAGATAAACCATTTATAAAGCAAAGGTACACAGCATGTGATCTCCCCTCCGCTGTATAAATTTCCCAAGTGTACAGAATGATACGCATCTGCGAGCAAAGTCGGCACAGGGTTTCCAATGAGAAAACCCTTAACGGCGTTGATATCGACGAAGTTATTAATGTTAGGAAACAGAAATAACCCGTAGACGAGCAAGACAAATTTGCTTTCAAAAGCAGCCACATTCCCGATACTGGCAAAATACAGGGCTTTCTTTGTCAAGAACTGGGCTGGCAAACCTTGGATGCCACCCTTAGTGGTTATGTGAGTCCTGACCTCAGACTCGTCCAAATGAATTGCTCTTGCAATAGTCTGATTCTTTAGAATTTCTTCCAGTCCAGAAAATGGAGCTTGATCTATAATGTGTAGATCAATCAGATGAGAATACTCCTCCAGCGTTGGTGCGAGCTGGTAATCCGGGAATGTGAAACAGTGATAAACCAGATCGTAAAACTGAATGAGCGCATCCATGATTCCCTCAATCACATGGACTCTCAACAGTGGTAGCAATCCTCCGTGCTTGGCTCTGAAAGCCTCTGGCTTAGTGTTCATCCTTTCCAACCTTCTCAAATCCTCTAGTTTTGGAACCTTGAAGGTATACGTATGGGTTCTTCTTCTACCGAAATCCATTAGTGCAATCCTTTTCTTTGATATTTGCAATCACAGTCTTAGTTTAATTTGAAAAACAGAGAGACTAGAAGAGAAATTTTTTGAATGTTTTAATGTTTTTTTAAATGAATGCATGAATGCAGCACACAAAAACATAGGAAAAACATGGGGTCAAAAGGTCGTTGTCATGAAGTCCAGGCTCTACCCATCCCCAAAGGTTTATACTAAGGTGATTTTTGTACCTATACGCATTATCATCAGCTCCTCCCAGGAAAGAAAAACAACAAGCGGATCGTCAGCGAGTTATAGAGCAATCTTAGAGTAAGTGCCATTCACCGAGAATAGATCACCAGCCTCAAATGAGGGTAGTATCGCGTAACAACTATTCCCGATAGTTTCCACACTACAAAAGGGTTTGGCTCCTCAGCTTCTCAGACATCACAATCGGCCCATTGTCTAGGTGAGAAAATGGGTTGCATTGGTCAGCCTCCACTGAGGTTGATGGTCGACCTCGTCACCATCACTTATCTTAAGTGTATACTCAATCTTTCCACATGCGGCATCACACGCATTCCCATTAGCAGAAAAATAAATATGTATAGCAATTAGGAAAAGCAGTATATATATTTGTCCTAAACATCCTAGACCTTTAAAGCTATGAATCCTAAGTTCCTGACAGAAATGGGTTCCCCGGTGGAAGCCCCAATCTGTGGTTTTCACACAAGTGAAGAGAAAAAAAATTAAGGAAAACAGAGACTGGCCCCACGGTGGGCGCCATTTTTCTGTAGCGAGCGATTTTGGACGCGGTTCTTAAGCACGGTCGCTCTCTGAGGTTGAGTTTACTACAGGTCGATTCATTTTTTATCCTATTAAAGCTGATGAAGGAAGGGAAATAGATGTCTCCAATTAACCCTGCTTTGCAGACTGAATTTAAACAGCGGTCTGTTAGGTTACGAATGCTATCAATGTGGGGGGGCCTTTGTACTGGTTATTTGTATTTTTGCCAATACTGTTTTCTCTCTTTTTTGTTAGGATACTGCTTCAGATTAGGATATATGGGATTTTGGGTTTTTGTTGATTGTGCTCGCTAAGATTTTTCTTTCAATCTTATGCCTACGTATTCCCGTTTACCGAAACAGGGAAATCAGAGCGTTCTTAGTTCCTCCTATTCTATGGGAGGAAATGGGTGTTTTTGGTGTCTTGTTCAAAGCCCAAGACGTGAAGCAAAAGGTGATTTGTATCCTGTTCAAAGCCCAAGTTGTGAAGCTGAAAGGTATATTTGTATCTTGTTCAAAGCCTAAGATATGAAGCTAAAAGGGTGTTGACTTTATAGAGAATTTGTCATCTCTAAAGAGGGTCTATTTGTCACGATTGTTGGGTGACTGACTATAAAGGGAGGATTACTTTAACCGGGATACGCGGATCCTAGTAATGCCATAATTTCCTTTATAGGGGGTTTTAACCTGAAGGAGAAGACTTTAACTCAGTGTAGAGCAATGCTATCTTTCTTTAGGAATTTCTCATGCTAAAAGAGGGACAGTGGCATGGATGTAGATGATCCAGAGGCTTGCCGCTTACAGCGATTAGATGAAGGGAGTTGTTTGATGTTTGTGTACTGTGAACGAGGCACAACTTTGATGCTAAAAGGTTAATTGGATTAACTAGTGGTTTTCTTATATAAAGCCTAAGAAGAGGCTAGTATGTGTCTCGTACAAAGCCCGAAAGAGAAGCTAAAAGAATTGACTCAACAAAAGAGTCTTTTGTATCTCGTACAAAGCCCGAGATGGAGGGTAAAAGGTTTTGACTCGACGATGGACTCTTTTGGTATCTCGTATAAAGCCCGAGATGGAGGCTATTTGACTCAACAAGAGAGTTTTTTTTGTATCTCGTACGAAGCCCGAGATGGAGGATGTTGTTTGTTTGGCTCAATAAGAACCTTTTTGTATCTCGTATAAAGCCCGAAATGGAGCCGAAATGGGTAATTGACTCAACGAGGGAGTCTCTTATGTGTCTCGTACAAAGCCCGAGAGAGAGGCTAAATGTTGTTTCAGTTAAGTGACAGGTCCAGTATACTAATTTTAAAGAGAAATTCAGTTCTTATATGAGCAACACTGTACTCAAGGATTTGATTCAAGGATCCGGGTTATTCCTGTTCTTCAAGGAAGCGGGAAATCCGAAGGGTACTGAGACTGTCCAAGTCTACGGGTTTACTTCCTATTCTTGAAGGGTGCTTGAGAATGTCTTTGAGACTCAAGGAAATTAGAATTTCCAAGTCTGGAGTTTTATCTTTTGTACTATGCTTTGAGAAACAGTAGTAGACTCTTTGAAAGGACTGTTCTATGAAGATGACTAAGTTATGTTCCTATACCTCTAGGAGGTCGTCGGGACAATTTGTACAAAGCCCAAGAGGAGGCTGGAAACTTTTAAGAAGCCGATCGGTCCTTGTATGAAGCCCAAGAGAAGGCTATCATTCCCGGAGGAAGAGATCATTATACGAAGCCTAAGAGGAGGCTGTGAATACTTCTAAGAAGCCGACGGGTCCTTGTACTAAGCCCAAGAGGAGGCGGGATAGCTTTTAGGAAGCCTATGGGTCCTTGTACGATGCCCAAGAGGAGGCCGATGCTTTTAAGAAGCCGATGGGTCCCCAAACCCCGAGAAATTCAAGACAGGCTATTCACAAAGAATAGATCAAGCCAGGAAAGTTCGAGAATTTGGAAGAAACTCAAGAGATGCCATTCACGGAGAAAAGATCATCTCTGGGGAGTAGAGTTTCTTGACAAGTGCTTTTAAGAAGCCTGTGGGTCCCCAAACCCCGATAAATTCAAGACATGCCATTCACCGAGAATAGATCAAGCCAGGAAAGTTCGAGAATTTGGAAGAAACTCAAGAGATGCCATTCACGGAGAAAAGATCATCTCTGGGGAGTAGAGTTTCTTTGACAACTTCTACTAGTGACAGTCTATGAAAGGGTTCACAGAGAATGATGCCTTTCATGTCTCCATATTGTTTAACCCCAAGAGGAGGGAAGACTGTGTCTGGTAATCCTATGGGGATCTAGTTTAGACTATTTCTAAGAGTGATCGAGACGACTTTACCTAGTGCTAGACGTAGTTGCCGGGGAAACTCTAAATATCTATACTATTATTACACAGTTGATATGAGTTTATGAAAGAAGACTTACAGTGAAACAGCCCCACAATACAGTTATATGCATATGAAAGCAGTAAATGAAAGCAATAACCACTTACTCGGTTGTAGAGTTTCCATGCTATTTGGTTAGTTGTTCAACAAAGAAAGATTGAAAACAACAGTATATTCAAAATCAAAGGAGAAAGTGCTTTGAAAAAAGAAAGATTTGGGGCTTACAGCTCAAGGAGAGGCCCAGGGTTTTATCAGTGAGCGCACTGTTTGAATTTGTACAGAGGGACTTATACAAGTGACTATGGCCCGAAAAGGTTTTCTGTACAAAGGGATGGGCCTTACACTCTCTCAAGAGGCCCAAAAAGTTTTTAAAAGAGTGAGAGTGGGGCTTATAACATGAGGGTAGGCCCAAAGTTTGTTTTCGAAATGGCGATCGTGCCGAGATTTTCTTTTAACGGAAAGGGACTTATACAATAAGTGAGGCCCAAATTGTTTTGGTTAAAAGGGGATTGGGTCTTACACTCTAATAGAGGCCCAAGTGAGTTTTAAGAAAAGAAATGGGTCTTACTACTCGAGGGTAGGCCCAGGGTTATTTTGAAAAGGCGACGATCGCGCCGTTTATTTGAAAATGTACAGAGGGACTTATACAACGAATGAGGCCCAAAATGTTTTCTGTACAAGGGGGTTGGGTCTTACACTCTAATAGAGGCCCAAGTGTGTTTGACAATGATTTGTTTGAGTGAAAATCAAAGAAACCCTAATTTTATTCTTTAAAAGTAAATATTTAAAGAAAATCAATGAAAAATACCAAATAGGTTTGAATAAACCACTTGTGATTTTTGTTTAAGGTTTGAAAAATGAGGTATAAATCACAAGAGATATTAAAACTCATTTGGTCTTGATTTTTCAAGATGAATATTCGTTTTAAAATGTTTAAAAACAAATAAAAAATGAATTTATTCACAAAATACATTAAATAAATAATATAAATCTAATTTTTTTATGGAATAAAATATTTCAACATTTTTATGATTTTTTGCAAAAAGAACCAATCAAAAATAATTAAAATTGAGTGAGTTGTTAATTTTTCAAATCATTAACAAAATAATATGAAAAATAGGAAAAATTGGAAAAAGTGGTAAAAAAGAGGTCTGGGGCAAGGGGGATTCGAACCCCAGACCTTCCACTCGCTCAATACACACAAACCAGCTGATCAACCACTGGGGTGCAATGTCAATTCAAATATAACATGGCAAACAATAATTATATAGTAAACAAGTTGGATTTTCTGAAAATGGCGCCATGGCCATCTTCTTCCTCCAGCTCGTGCATGAAGCACCCTATCTCTCTCAATACTCAACCATTGGACATGATTCAAACATCAAACTCATGCGTTTTTTCACAAGGAAGAAGATGGCAATACCCAATTTTATTTATCTTCAGTGTATAACAAATTATATCGTTGTGGCAGTATGAACCCTAATTTTGCAAAAGCAATCATGCAGACATGATTATGAGTCATATGATCAAATTTTTTGAGGGAAAACAATCAACATATGATGGCAAGCAATTGGCAAAAATATCATGCGAGGAAATATGCATGGATCATGGAGTTGGAGTTTTGAGGCTTACCTTGATGCAAGCTGAAATGGAACTCTGCAAAAACCTTGTTCCAGTTGTGAATTTATGATCCCTACAGCTTCAATGGATGTTATGGAGTGTGTTACAAGCTTTGGAACACTTTGAAACACTTTGGATCAAGCTGGAGACCTCCACCTGCATAATTGAGGCATAATGGCTTGGTTGAAGGGTGATTTTGAGCCTGAGGTGTTACAGTCAGTGTTTAAGTGTTTGGACACCTCAAATACATCATATGTGATGTGTTTGAGGAATTGGAATTGATTACTTAAGGCTGCAACCCAAAACCCGATAGTAGTTACTCGAAAACCAAGAAACTTGAGGTTTAAGGAAGAATGAGAGAAAGCAGTGCTGTAACTAGCTTTGGTGTGAGTTGAATGATCCATTGGAACCTTTATTTATAGGTGATCAACTTTTGTCTTGGAGGAATAGTGAATGGCTGCTGGATCAGATCACATTTGTATGGATTGCCTTGGAGGATTTCTTCTCAAGCAAGGCAAACTAGCCATTCCCAAGAGCAGGGCTATGCCTTGACCAAAATCACATTCTTCAGATTTTTTTTTGTTGTTTAATCAGAGAACTTGACTGAGTAGAGTGACTTTGTTGAAAATGCACTATTCCACATTAATGCCCTTTGAATTCAAGGCAAAAATGTGCCAAAGTGGATGAACTTCAAGTTGGAAGATTCTTTGGCTTTTTGACTCAGCTTTGTGGGTTGGATCAGATGCATTATGATTGGTTTGAGTACAGGTGGCATAATGATCCTTGGTTTTTGCTCAGAAATCGTGTGTGGCAAGCAAGCATACAAACTGATTTTTCCAAAACAGCTTGCAGCAGCATGACTTTGGGCATGGATTTCTCTTGGCTTAAGTGGAATAAATTCATGCTGATAAGCTCTTTGGATTCTTAGCAACATATGCAACAATATTGATGTTTAACTTTGGACTTGATTCAGCTTGCAACTATGTGAAAAGATCTCACAAGTTTTGGTGTTTCAACAAAATCTGTCTTGGACAGAATTTTTTCTAAGTGTTGGAAAATGGTGTACTTTCATATTTTCAGCCATTTTGGCTCACTCATAGCTCAAAATCCACAATGAATTGGAGTTAGGCCTAGTTGAAGTTTTTGTAGAGGGCAATGAAATCTACAAATCAAGCTTTGGATGGGAAAAAATGGCCTTGTGGTTTAGGAGTTATGACCCTCCAAAGTTGGTACCCTAGCCAATTTATTTTTAACTTAGAAAATTTTCTATGTTTTTATGGTTACCCCTTTTACAAGTTATCCAACTTTTCTTGATTTTTCTTGATGAATGATGATTCAAATCATACATTAACATCATTTTAGGGTTAAAAATCCATTTCGGTGAAAAATCTCAAAAAGTCAAAGTTGACTTTTGTGCACAGTTGACTTTTTATCAGATGAATTCCAAACTGTGTAATTCTTCAGGAAATCATGTCCTTGACCTAAATCAAACTTGATGGACATGTTCCATGGGTGTCATAGGGTATATTGATTCATGTCCTAGGGTTTGGGAGCATGTCCTGGTCAAAAGTCAAAGTTACAGTTGACTTTTTCCTTAAAACCCTAACTGTGGTGCAGATGAAATTGAGACTTGTTACTCAAGCTTCTTGGATTAATCCATTGTTGAAAATGGATCAATGTAGTATGTTGGAGACCCTCAAATCATGTCTTGAGGTCTTGGTTCATGATTTGTCCCAAAAGTCAACTTAGGGGTGAATTAGGTCAAGAAACCCTAATTCCTAATATTTGATGCATGCATCCCCTGAGGTCAAATTGACTTGATGATTGGGTTTATGAGGTTCCATGGATCACATTAGGTTGTGTTTTGGATCATTGGCTTGTGCCCAGATGAAAAATTTCCATCTGGAGGCCCTAGTCGACCAAAACCCTAATTTGGTGACACTGTCGATCTTGAGATATGATCCACCTAGAAGGGAGCAGCTTTGTGCTTAATTCTTGGAGTGGGGGTCCTTTTTGATCCTTTGTGTATGTTTGAGAGGTTTAGACAAGTTGAAGATCAAGTCATTCCTTAATTGATCCTTTGTCTAAGGCTCAGAGAGGGCTTGATACCCTAATTTTGATTGTAGTGGTTGCTCACCCATCTTTGGGGAGACTGATGAAGCATGATGGTTCCTCCATATTATAATGATAATTTTCACAATGATGGGAAATCTTAGTGGTCAAAATTTGGGGTATGACAACTTGGTCACAGATTCGTTGAATCCCTGTAAATCAGACCCCGCGTAGGGGGTAAGGTGTGATTCGTCCAGCTGCCTTGTTGAAAAATGCTGGGAGTACATAATGTCGACCGAGCTGTCCTGGTCGACGAGGATTCTGCGAACGTCGAAGTTCACCATTCGGACTCTGGCGAGCAAAGGTATGCTTGAGTTTGGAGACCCCCCGAGGAGCTCTTCCCGGTAGAAGGAGATGGGGATGGAGCCCTTTTGGGCTTGATAGAGCGTGGTCACCTTGTTGGAGCATGTGTTGATTAGATGCTTGAATTTTCGTTTCACGGAGCCCACCGTGCCTTTATTGAAGCCCCTGCCCGAGATGACCATGGCGGAAGGGAATGTCTCCCACGGGCTGTGAGCCGCAAAGGAGGCGGGAGGGCTGACCCCGTCCGGGACGTAGAAGTCTTCTGGTCACGACACGGCCATTGCGACCTGAATGCTGGCTTCTTCTGAGGAAGGTACTTCTTCCTCTATCTTCTTGGACTCCTAGGCGTATTGCCGAGGAGCGTCTTTCTTCTTAGTGAACTGTTTCAGGTGGCCGTCCCTGATCAGTATCTCGATAGCATCCTTCAAATGGATGCAGTCTTCGGTAGTGTTGTCGTGACTCTTATGGAAATGGTAGTACTTCGATTTGTCGGCGTTGGGTTTGGCCGGCAGTTGTTTGGGAAGCGGGCCCCTGGTTGTTTAAATTACGAATTTGCGCATTTGGACAATATCTTTTCCCTTGAGACAGTGAGGGGGTGTAATCGTGGAATCGCCCAGAGGATCCCTTGTTGTCGCGGGAGTCCTGAGGATGGTCCTCGCACCTCCTTTCGCCTCGACGAGATGTCGAGGCTTCCTCGCCTCTGGAGACCCGAGCGTTCTCCTGATGGCGTGATGCTCGGACGTTGCTGGCCGTAACCTTCTCTTCGTACTGAATGTGCGGTTGGGCTTTGAGGAGGAGGGCATCTAGGTTCCTCGGAGGTGCGAGGCCGACGGCCTTAGAAAACTCTGAGCAGGGGCGGAGTCCCTGCTCGAGCAAAAACTTTTTCATCTCATCCGTTGTAGGGACCTGTACTCTTCTTTGTTGAACCTCTCGATGTATGCGCGGAGAGGTTCGTCCTTTACTTGGATTATGGCTCCAAGGGAGGCCTCAGTCTTGGGGTGATGGAGAAAAGCTGTGAAATGCCGTGAGAACATTCTTCCCAGTTGTCTCCATGAGGTAATGGATTCTTCGGGCAGCTGCTTGTACCACGTCATCGCCCCTTTTCGGAGCGTGGTCGGAAATAGTCGGCACTTGATGGCGCCCCAGACGCCGCGGTAGTCCAATAGAGCATCGATGTTCTCGATGTGCTCGTCGGGGTCAGTAGTCTCGTCGTACGTGCCTAGTGACGGGGGGCTTCTCCAGGCCCTTAGGGAGACGGGTTTCCAAGATTTCCTGGGACAATGGGCCACGAGGCTCATCGTCGCTGCTGGAACTGGTGGATGACAGG
This sequence comes from Lathyrus tuberosus, assembly GCA_022829125.1. NCBI lineage: Eukaryota > Viridiplantae > Streptophyta > Magnoliopsida > Fabales > Fabaceae > Lathyrus > Lathyrus tuberosus. Next base: position 997,208 of record JALAZF010000024.1, on the reverse strand, counting down.
GACCGAAGGGTATGCTCGCGGCAGTGGTTCCTTCAGGGAGAAGGTGATCGGGCCCGGCGTTTAGACTTGACTGGGGGGACTGCTTATCCCTTCGGGTCCTCTTGTGACCGGGAGAGTGTTGGTTACGCGAGGAAACTTGGTCACTCTTCTGGACGACGTGAGAGTCTGGTTCTTGACGCAGTGTTCGGTCGATATCTCGTCGGGGTTGCGAGCTCCTTGATCGTCGCTGGTTCCTCCTCGGATGAGGGGATCTTAGACGGTTGGATTCTTCTAGCGCCCCGATCCTCTCGTTTTGCTGCAGGATCAGGGTGTTGGTTTTGTTGATCGCCTCCAGGAGGGCCACCACGGCCTGGTCGGCGTTGGGCGGAACAGGAATGGGCTGGATGTCCAGCGAAGGCTGATCGTTGTTGCGGTCAGCAAGGGTAGGGGAAGGAGAAGTTATGGCCCCGTCCCTCAGAAAATGGGTATCTCCGAGAAGAGAGGACGGGCCGTCAACATCAGTCTTATTGACGGGGGGGACAGCAGGTTGAAGAACACCTTTGGCGTGATCTTGAGTGGCCATGATGATGATCTTGGAAATTTGCTTTGATCTTCGGTTTTTGGGGAAAGAAAGATGGGGAGAACAATGCTTCCCACAGACGGCGCCACTGATCGTGAAGGTTGGACCAGATCCTGTAGAAGTGGGCCACCAAGTACGTCTGAGATGCTGGGCGTGTGGAGGGGAGGAGGGGGTGTACCTGCAAGGCACTCCGACGCTCAAGTAAGAAAGGGTCAGAGAAAATGGGCAAGTACAAAGTATTAGTTCGTAGGGTGAATATTTGATACCTGACCCTCTCAAGCGAGAGGGTTTATATAATTCCCCCAAGCGCGTGGCCAACGGTCCTGTTTTCGGGGCGAAATAACCGTTTTCCCGAAGAATAGGTAACTGCCCAAAACTAGCCGTTATGTCGGGCAGGGTGCCCAAAACTAGTCGTTATGTCAGGCATAGGCATAGTGTCGGGCACATGCCCTGGCTGTTCGGGGAGTGAAGAAGTCGTGTGGAACGGGCAGCATTTTCGAGGAGGAGCGATGCAGTCCTTGCTCGGTTGGAGGGGCAAAAAGGTAACTTTTTCCCCTTTGTGGATTGGACTTAGGCAATTGGGCCGTTCTGGGAGCAGAGGTAGATTGGGCCATGTCTAGCCATTGGTCCAGTCCATAACACATGTTTTTATAAAAGAATAGATTATATATACTCATATAAACTTTTTATTTAGAAAGTATGTAATATATTTTGGTAATATATTTATTGAAAATATGAATTTATCATAAAAGTATATAATTTGTAAGTTATTCAATTTTGAAAACATTAATAATGTATTAAACATATGTATTAAAAAATATAGATTTTTTTTTCGAAAAAAAGTATATCTTAGATTTATATATATGTTAGTTAGATCAATATAGTCATATGTTTATCGATAGATCAAATCCCCTTTTCTTAAATTTAAATTTAAACTTGAACAACATTGCACATGTGCAGTATGGAATATTATCAGTTCTATCATAGTTGGATGTATGATAGAATGTATCTAAGAAGACGTGGGCTTAAACCCCATTTTAAAGAAGGAGTTGCTGCGTTTCTTACATATGCGTTTGCTCAAGAATGTTGTCGAAGCGAAGGAGGGGTAAGATTCCCGTATTTAAAGTGTGGTTGCAAAAATACAATTAGTGACCCAAATGAAGTGAAATGCCACTTGTAGAAAGATGCTTTTAGGCCAAATTATTGGGTGTGGTATTCTAATGGAGAAATACTGTCAGAGATGAATAGAGAGGCTTCAAGCAGTCAAACACATGTTGGAGTTATGATAGGTAGAGAGGCATCAAGCAGTCAACCACATTTATAAGACCAGGAACAACTTAATCTCATAAATGATATGGTTGGGGATGCATTAGGGGTGAATGTGACTTATGATGAACCTCAACATTTTGATGCTGATGAGCTCCCAAACGAGGAAGTGCAGAAGTTTTATCAATTTTTGAAAGAAATAAATATACCACTATTTGAGGGGTCCTCTGACTCCATGTTATCCATGTGTGTGAGAATCTTGGTTGCTAAGTCATTTTGGAATGTTCCTGATCAGTGTTTGGAATTTTTTTGCAAAAATGATTTTGGATGCGACTCCTGTGAAAGAAAACATGCCTACAAGTTATTATGATACGAAGAGAATGGTGTCGAAGTTGGGACTAAAAGTGAAAAAGATTGATTGTTGCATTGGAGGTTGTATGTTGTTTTATGATAATGAGTTTGGTACAAATGATGGGGGATTAGAGGAATGTAAGTTTTGTCAGAGTCCGAGGTATTTAGTTCGCAGTAAAGGCGTTGATTGAAAGCAAGATTTGGCCGACTTATGGAGCACTTCTCGAAAAAGAGAAGGAAGATTGGTTTAGTTTATTTTGTTAGGGGAAGATTTCTACTAGGAAGCATTGAACATTGTGGGATTTCTTTTTCTAGAGCAACACCTTTGTGAGAGACACACCACATACTCACCTAAAACCTTAAGGTAATAGGTGTGTGGGTTCTCCCACTTATAAATTCTCAAGTCACCACATTCCTATCCAATGTGGGACTATTATCCACAATACTCACACTTGTTAATACTTAACACTCCCCCTCAAGTGTGAGTCTATCCACAATGCTTCCACAATGCTCCCCCTTAAGCGGTAGCTTCAACTGTGCAACTGCACCCTTGTACCGCCGTTAACACTCTTCAACGGGACACCTCCTAACCACAACCTGTGGGGTGTACTTTCGATACAAGTAAGTCGGTCCTTCACTCGAACCAAAGGCTCATGATACCACTGTTAGGGGAAGATTTCTACTAGGGAGCATTGAACATTGTGGGATTTTTTTCTAGAGAAACACCTTTGTGAGAGACACACCACATACTCACCCAAAACCTTAAGGTAATAGGTGTGTGGTTCTCCCACTTATAAATGCTCAAGTCACCACATTCCTATCCAATGTGGGACTATTATCCACAATACTCACACTTGTTAATACTTAACATATTTCAGGTATAAAAAGTAACTATTATTTTAATTTCGTTTATATTTAGTTTATTTCATGATTATACATTATTTAATCTTTTTTAAATTCATAAAACAATGTAGGAGAAATGTTGTTGGGACTTTACAGAGCAGCATCAAGTAAGAGAAAATTTTGATACGAAATGTGCTGCCCGATTATCCGACACGCTTAGGTGTGTTCAAGTTAATTGGGAAAATAGGAATATGTCCTTGTTGGATATGAGAAGATGTATTTAAACTTATTGACCATTGGAATTCGGAAACATTTAAGCAAGTATCTGAAACAGCAAAAAAAAACAGGGCATCTGAAGTTGGTGGCTGCAACTACGCAGCAGGCAGTATTAGTGTTGCTTAAATTGCACATAGGCTGGTAAATTTATTTATGTTTTTACTTAAATTTTCATTTAAAATTTAGATTAAACCTAACTATTTTTTCACTTATGTTTCATTTTATTAGCGTGATGAGTTGCGTAGAACTTTGATGCTTAATAAGATCCATCTAGAGACTCATATCAAGAAAAATGGGGAGTTTGTTGATAAATGCTCAAAAGACACTCAAGTTTTTCTAAAATTTAGTCATTTTATTTATTTCTTTTATGTACCTATCTTATTTAAATTATGATAACATCTAACTTATTTATTTTTTATAGGAGGAGTGTGATAAAAAAAACTTGCACTTTCTTTATCTGAGCATCCTGAGTTACCTCCGCCACCATAGGGATATCCTATTGATCCTTGTTTAGGTTTTTGGACTTGGTATGATGCTGCTCGTGGGAAGAGGAAAAATGGGAGGGTGTATGGTGCTGGAGGGTATGCCAAAACAATCAAGCGGCGTGATAGGACTTTCAGAATGAGACTTAATGATGGAGAAGGATCATCACGTCCACCTATATTAACCGTTGATATGCGTGAACCTGTGAGAAACTTGGCGCAGACCGAGGAAGCACGCGAAGCAGCAACAAGACAAGCAGAGATGGAAGAAATGAGGAGAAGACAAGCAGAGATGGAGGAAGAATTGAGTAGGAAAACAACGGAGTATGAGGAAGCAGTGTGGATTGCAAATGAGCGCGCACAAAAATTTAAACAATTTATGGCCTCGCATATGAATCAAGGTGTTGGAGAAAGAGATGAGGAAGATGAGAAGGATGATGAAGAAGTTGATTAAATTTGTTGAAATATGAAACTTTTAATATGTATTTGATCCGGTGTATTCGAAATGGTCCACGTATGCCGGTCGTCAGATGGGCAAGGTACTCGGAATGTTGATGAGGAGAGGAGGGGGGTGTACCTGCAAGGCGCTCCGACGCTCAAGTAAGAAAGGGTCAGAGAAAAGGGGCAAGTACAAAGTGTATTCTTAGGATAAATATTTGATACCTGGCCCTCTCAAACGAGAGGGTTTATATAATGTTCCCCAGCGCGTGGCCAACGGTCCTATTTTCAGGGAGAAATAACTGTTTTCCTGAAGAATAGGTAACTGTCCAAACTAGCCGTTATGACGAGCAGGATGCCCAAACTAGCCGTTATACCAGGCAGGAAGGTAGTTGTCGGCGTCTGTTCGTCAGCTGTCGGGGAGCTGTGGTCCGTGCGTGACGGACAATAATTCCGGGCAGGATTGAGCAGTCTGTGACCGGTTGTAGGGGCAAAAGGGTACTTTTGCCCCCTTAATGGACTGGATCCAAGCGTTTGGTCCATCACTGTAGCAATCATGGATTGGGCCGCGCATGGCCATTGGCCCAGTCCAGATTAGTAGCCCCCCAAGTCGTTACTTTCGAGCGTGGATGTGATGACTTAAGGATAGCGTACAGTCCCGGGGAGGTGGAGTGTTTTGCTCGTTGGCTGTGGATGCCCGTGGTTTCTATTGCCCGCTATGGCTGTTGGTCGTGGTCGTTAAGTGTTGCCCGTTGCAGATGGATACCAACAGTCTAGTGGAATATGAAACGATACAGGGGTTGCCACGTGCGTGTTGGAACTTGTGCCGCTGCCGCTTTGGCAATGATGGCTAGCGGGTAATCATCATGACCTATGTGTGTGTGGGGCTGCACGTGACCTCCTGTATAAATAGGAGGGAAATTTTTCATTCTGAACTTTTTCCTTCAATCTTCACCAAATTTCCTGCTCGTGAAATCTGCCTGTTGCATCCTTCGCCGTTTGAAGCTCCGAGCATCTTTTTTCAGTCTTCTATTTATAAGTAAGTTGTCCCTTTTCTTTTTTTTGCTTCTTATTGATGTTTATTTAGACATTGCATGCGGTTAGGTTAGATTTTAGGAGACTTAGGGTTGTATATGTGGTAGCCGCTGGTGGTGGATGATGGCTCCGCCGTCTCCATCGCCGTTAGCCTATTGTTACGCTGTGTGTGAAGAGTCTGTCCGTGACATCATCACGATGGTGATGTGCACGTGACCGTTCTAGCGTTGCGTTTCATGGAGTTTTGAGTTGAATGAAAACCTTGTGATCTTGCTTTGTAGAAGTTCCTCGTGTGATAGGAGAATTCCGGGCATTGTCTCGCGGGGAGACTTTTTCGTAGTGTTGTCAGGGCTTAGGCCGGGGACGTCGTCCTCAGCCCTTAGCGCGCCCTTTCACTTGTTCAGTGGTGGAAGGGTGGATTTGATTAGCTGTTGAATTCACTGTCTTTCTCTGCTTTTCTGGTGATGGCGACAGGGCCCCGTGGAGATATTATATTAGATTCGTCCGAGGAGGAGTCAGGTTCCTCGGGGAGCAGTAGCACTCAGTCCTCGAGTGGGTCCACTGAGCAGGACATGGACTATGAGCAAGAGGATGAACTGTTGGACGATGATCAGGAAGAGGTGCCCGAGGAGGAGATATCCGAGGAGGGTGCAGCGGAGAATAAAGCAGAGGAATGGTAGGTGGCGGAACCCTCTGAGCATGCGTCTGAATTTGCGACCTATATAGGGGATTGTTTCTAGATGGTGGGAGATGACGGGGACTGGAGAGTCCATTTCCCCACCACTGACGAGCGCGTCTGCATGAATTATGGAGAGCGCTTTACGATGTACGAATATGTTTTCAAAGAGCTGGGCTTGAGGCTTCCATTCACGAATTTCCAGCAGTCTGTCTTCTTACATCTTCGCTTAGCCCCCACTCAGCTTCATCCCAACTCGTTAGCCTTCCTGCGAGCGTTCGAGTTGGTGTGCGAGCACCTGCAAATAGGGGCGACCATCTCCTTATTCTTCACCGTCTTACATCTCCAACGACAGACTTCTGGGAGGAGTTACGGTTGGGTCTCCCTGAAGCAGCCGCGCAAGCTGTTCAAACCTTTCTGTGAGTCCATACGGACATTTAAGACGAGGCACTTCGTCGTGAAGCCCGTGTCGGAGGCTGCCCAGGATAGCACGTTCTGCTGGGAGATCGAAGTGGACGAGAACGGCGAGGATAGGATTAACGAGGAGGGGAAATACATCGGGCGGAGGTTGTTGAAATATCCCTTCCATTGGACCGGGGAGCATTTTACGAAGCCCCCAAAAGACTATGTTTTTGAGCCTGCGAATTTGGACGAGGGGGATACTGCTTCATATGAAAGGTTGTTGCAGTACCAGAACTTGTTCCGGACGGTCGAGTGCATCACGAAGAAGAAGGAGGCAATCCTCGAGGCCGGTGGTATCCCTCGGGTGGAGCCTCGTTTTATTAACGTTAGCGCACTGCTGGGGTGCAAAACTTACAGAGATGCCATGGATCTGATCGGTATTTAGCCTTAACATATTGCTTTGCATTGCTCGTTATTTTCTATTGTCTGATGCCTGTTTTTGTCTTTTACAGCCACTATGCCTTCAGCCCACGAAAGGATGGTGAGGAACGTGGCCGCGCGGAAACAAGCTGTTGCAGCTGCTATTACTAAGGTCCGCCCTTCCCCTGCCCGTGTGGTTGGTCCTTTCCAGCCTCCTCAGGGGAATGCTTCTCCGGCCAATGTTCAACAGTCTCCAATGCCCCTGGTAACCAGGTCTAAGCGTCCAAGGAACGAGGTAGTGGATCTGGGCAAGGCGCCAGAGAAAGCAAAATTCGAGCTGCCTCCTTGTGTATTGGATAAGAGGTTCTTTGAAGGGACCTCTTTGGTGATTCCTCCTGCTGATTCTCTGCATCTGCAAAGCCTGGACCGTCCGAGCAAGAGGGCGTTGGTGGCCCAGGATGCCTCTGCGGTGGTTAGGCTGCTGGAGATGGCAGTCACCTATGCCGAGGGGGACACGGCCACTGAGAGTGAGCTGACTATTGCCCGAGGTAAGGTGGCCGCTCTTGAGGAGAGTTTGAGGAAGGCCAGGGAGGAAGCAAAGGTTGCCAAGGAGGCGAAGGAAAAGGAGGGCGAGGAGGTTGCCCGGTTAAAGGGGGAGATGGTTACACTTGAGGCTGAGAAAAAGGCCGTTGGGGATTTGGTCGCGCAACTGCAGGCGGCCAATGCTCCTGGCGAGGAGGAGCCTGAGGACGTGAAGATGCTAATGACATGGTCAGAGTTAGTTGCTCGACTGGTGGTGGCTGAGGATGACAACGTAGTGCTTGGCGAGGAATCCTTCAAGAACGCAGTGTCTCAGCTTCAGGTGGTGAATCCTGGTGTTGATTTGGTGACCGAAGGCACTAATTTCCTGGCGTACGTTAAAGACGGGCAAATTGTGATGCCAGAGTCTCTCCTTGTCGGCCAAGCTAGAACCCATACTTCTCCGCCCAATGATGAACGAGTCAGAGACACCGAGGAATGATGTTTACAGATGATGATGTTTTGCCGGCCTACGTGTCGTGTAGTTTGTTGTAATTTTATTTGATTTGGGGGGGCGTGGCCCCCCTTTTTATGTAATTCGTAAAATCTTTGGCCCTTGTGGCCTTTTTTTACTTTATGTCCAGTTTATGTTGGCTGGTTTTGTTACTTATATGATTTTTGTTTATATCGCTGTGCTTTACATTAGCGGTGCATGTATGACTGCCCGTCGGAGGGTGTGTCTGTTAACAGAGCTTTCTTTTGAAAGATTGCTCGTTGTGTGTGAATTCGCCAGTGTGGAGAACTGGTCGAATAGCTGGGGAAGGTCCTGGGGAGGTTGCGGATCTCAGGTGGCGATTGAGGCCTGAGGTCGCGGCATGAACGTCCCATCGTGAGCTGGGGTTCTGCCAATCGTGGTACCTGGGCGAAGGCGATGGTCGATTAAGGACCACCGACGAGCAGAGCTCCGGCTCATTTACTTGAGCGGGATTCCACTTTGTGCGTATGCATCGTTTGTACCTAAACGAGCATGATGACTGTTAGGTGGTCCTTTGACGCGAGGAAGCCTATTGTGACTTTAGCTGTAGTACTGCTTAAGTTTTTCAGCGTTCCATGGTCGAGGGATTTCGTCCCCGTTAATGACGTGAAAATACATCGTTTATTTGACTTAATTAATGCATATTTTGTAGTCGTTTTGATTTGCATTTGCACCATATTACGTTGTTATTTTGTTTATTTTGTTTATTTCCAGGTATTCAACCATTTAAGAGTTGTATGCAAAGAAAGGAAGCAAATCAGGCGAAAAATAGAAGAAATGGAACAAATATGCATACAAGGAGTTGTCTGACGAAAATGGCCATAACTTTTGATCCGTAAATCGGAATGACGCCCCGTTCAAAGCGTTAGAAAGCTAACGGAAAGATCTATATTTTTGGAAAAGTTAAGAAGATGTGACGGTCGTCACACCTCCATTACGACCGTCATGGCACCAAAATCTGGAAAATAGAAAAGGAACGAAAGAAATATGCAGAAGACTGAATTTTGTGGGTGTGACGGTCGTCACACCTCCATTACGACCGTCACGCGCCTTTTCCAAGCATTACGACCGTAACAACTCCATTACGACCGTAACACGGTGAATTATGAAGGAAAACGCCCGTAACAGGGCATGACGAGCGTAACACGGCCAAAGCTATAATCTGCAGAACGTGGAAACAGAAACACACGAAGTCAAGCCACTGAGTCATCCACTTTCCCTATTTTTACTCCCACTTTATCCACCACTCCACTACTCAGTGCATGTTTGATGGAAGTTATAGAGGAAACCTCCCTCTATAAATGGGAGTCTTCGTAGCTTTTAGAGGTGTGGAAGTTTTTATGTGCGGAAGCTCTGCTCATTTCATTCTTAGTTTTTAGGCAGAAAACTCACCATGTAAAAGTGGTAGTTTCTCACATTGAGGAATTACCACACCATTAGTTTTAGGATTTCATTTTTCGTATTTTGTTTTCCTGCAATCGCTTTCAAGATGTCAAAGACTTAATGTATTATTCCAAGCATAATTTAATTCCAGGTTTTATTTAGTATTATTTATTTTACGGTCTTATTTAAATTCCAAATTATGTTCCTGTCTTCAGTTATTTATCGTATTTGTATATTTAATTTCTTGTCCATGTCTAGCTAATTATTTTGAGTCCGGCATATGAGGACCGTCGTTACCGACGGGACTCGGTAGAAAATAATAGGTACGAACTTATGATTAAAAGTCTATTTTGGTTTTAACTTCTAACCGTAATTTAAGTAGCCTTGTCACGAGAGTGAGAGATTATTTAACATTGCTTTGTCATGAGAGTGAGAAGCATATTAAGGTTTAAGCCGAGATCCGCGAGAGCGTGAGGAGTGAACCGGATAGTAGAAGTTAGGCATCATATCTAAATACAGCGAGAGCGCTTTAGATGTTGGTTAGAATACTGCTGGCTTTCAAAGAGTGTTTCCTAGTTACCGGGCGAGCGAGAGCAAAATCTTGGGATTAGGAAGTATGATTTTAGTTAAGACCGCGAGAGCGTGAGACAGAGTCTTTAAGTTGGTATATTCTACGGAATAGGAGTATAGTCGTAATTAGCACCTCATTCTACGAGTCCTTAGGAGCGCGAAAACCATATCCCGACCTCGTTCTTTTATTATATTTTCCTTAGTTCTATTTTAGTTTTAGTTCTAGTTTCCCTTTTTCCAAATATCATTAGCCTTAGCTTTACAAAGCGACGATAGATAACGATAGGTTGATATTGGTCTCTGTGGTTCGACAATCTTTTATATTACTTCGATAAATCCGTGCGCTTGCGGACGCGATCACCCGTTGAGGGCCTCGAGGAAGTAGGCACCATTCTCCGTTCTGGAACGGACTCTGTACGGCCCTTCCCAGTAGTTTGCCTTCGCGAGAGTCCTTGTGGTTTCTTCGCAGGACAAGGCTGCCCACATCGAACTCTCGTCGTAAGACTTTAGCGTTGTTCCTGATTGCTATTTTTTGCTTAAGAGATGCTTCGCGGAGGGCTGCTCCTGTTCGGATTTCCTCGACAAGGTCGAGCTCCTCTCTTATTGCTTCGTCATTCATTTCCTCGTCTAGAGGTGATTCGGTCCTTCTGGACGGTACATGAATTTCAATGGGTATAACAGCCTCCGTGCCATATGCTAAGCGGAAAGGTGTTTCCCCGGTGGTAGACTGAGGAGTGGTGCGGTACGCCTATAAGACGCTGTGGAGCTCCTCAACCCAGGCTTTCTTCGTTTCATCCAGTCTTCGCTTGAGGCCACGAAGAATGACACGATTGTCCGTTTTTGCCTGCCCGTTGGTCTGGGGATGTTCTACAGATGCAAAATGCTGCTTTGTTTCGAGATAGGCGACAAAGTCTTGGAACTTTTTGTCCGTGAACTGCGTTCCATTGTCCGTGACAATTGCTTCGGGAATCCCAAAACGGGCAAGGATATTCCACTTGTAGAAGTGCAGAATGTTAAGTGTTGTTATCTTTGCTTAGGCTTCTGCTTCTATCCACTTTGTAAAATAGTCTACGCCCACTATCAGGTATTTGTTTTGGCTGGACCCCGTCACGAAGGGTCCTAGGATGTCTAGGCCCCACCAGGCGAATGGCCACGGGGAGGTCATGCTTTTCAGTTCGTTAGGCGGAGCTAGGTGCATATCCCCGTGCCGTTGGCATTTGTCGCATCTCTTCACATGCTCCTTGGCATTGTGTTGCATGGTTGGCCAATAATACCCTGCTCGGAGGGCCTTGCGGGCAAGGGACCTTCCACCTAGGTGTTGGGCGTTAATGCCTTCGTGGATTTCTCGTAATACGTGAGGGACAACTTCCTCCTCTATGCATTTGAGCAGTGGGATGGAGAAGCCTCGCCGATAGAGTTTGTTTTCAAGGATGACGTACGAGCAAGCTCTTCGTCTGATGGTGCTGGCTTCCTTAGGGTCATCCGAAAGCTCGTCCCTGGTGAGGTAGTTGTACACTGGTGTCATCCAGTAATCGCTGTCCCCAATTGTGTGTACGTGTAGGGTCGAGGATCCCTTATCGATGTTGGACCGGGGAAGTATCTATTGGATGACTGACCTGTTTCCTCCTTTTCTCTTAGTACTTGCTAGTTTGGACAAGATGTCTGCCCGCACGTTGTGTTCGCGTGGAACATGTCTCACTACTACCGTTCTGAACCTCGCCATTTTTCCCTTGACCAAGGTTAGGTATTCAGAGAGACTGTCATTTTTGGTCTGATATTCTCCCGATATCTGGAGGGCTACGAGCTGAGAGTCCGTGCAGATGATGATTTCTTCAGCCCCTAGGTCTTCGGCTATGCGCAAACCGACGAGGAAGGCTTCATACTCGGCCTAGTTGTTCGACGTGGGAAAGGACAATGTGAGAGAAGCCTCGACTATGGTCCCTTCGTCGTTCTCCAAAATTACCCCTGCCCCACTGTCGGTCGAGCTGAACGCTCCATCTACATAGATGGTCCATCTGTTTGCTATGTGGACCGGGGAGTCTGAGAACGTCATTTCCGCTACGAAATCGGCCAGAGCTTGGGCCTTAAGAGCTTTCCTGCTTTCGTACTGGAAGTCGAACTCGGACAGTTCCAATGACCATTTGAGCATTCTGCCTGCCATGTCTGGTCGTCCCAGTAATTGCTTTATGGGCTGATCCGTTCTTACCACGATCGTGTGAGCCAAGAAATAGTTTCTCAGCCGTCTGGCAGCGTTGACGAGGGCCAATGCTACCTTCTCTATCTGTTGATATCACAACTCTGGGTCCTACAACACTTTGCTCGTGAAGTATATTGGCTTTTGTCCGCCAGGATTCTCGCGAATGAGGACGGCGCTAACGGCCTCGGTAGTGACGGCGAGGTATAGGAACAAGACTTCCCTAGTATCTGGTCATGATAATACGGGCGGTTTCGAAAGAGCTTGCTTCAAGTGAAGGAGGGATGTTTCACATTCCTCGGTCCATTCAAACGCTGCTTCTTTCCGCAAAAGCTTGAAGAAAGAAAGGGTGTGTTGGGCAGATTTTACCACGAAGCGGGACAACGAAGTAAGCACCCCATTGAGGGATTGGATGTTCTTCTTAGACGTGGGCGTTGGGAACTCAGAGAATGCCCGAAACTTGTCGGGGTTAGCTTCGATTCCTCGTTCTGTTATGTAGAAGCCAAGGAATTTACCTGCCCGTACACCAAACGTGCACTTCTCTAGGTTAAAATGCATTCGATACTTTCTTGCTTGCTCGAAGATTTTGTGAAGATGGGCGACATGATCTAGTTCCTCGTGGGACTTGAAGATCATATCGTCCATGTATACTTCGAGCATGTCGCCTATTTGTCCTTGGAAGACTTTGTTCATCATTCGTTGGTACGTAGCGCCGGCGTTCTTCAGCCCGAAGGGCATTACATTGTAGTAATAGTTGCCCGATTCGGTCATGAAGGCCGTGTAAGTTTTATCGCTCGCGGCCATTGGGATTTGATTGTAGCCCGAGTAGGCATTGAGGAACAATAAAAGCTTAAAACCCGTTGAGTTATCTACGAGCTTATCGATATTGGGGAGGGGGTAGGCATCCTTCGGACAGGCCTTATTAACATCGGTATAATCAACACACATCCTCCATTTGCCATTATTTTTTCTTACAAGTACAACGTTTAAGAGCCATGTAGTGTATTTGGCCTCAGAAATAAACCTAGCTTCTAGAAGGTCTTTGACAGCTTTCTCCGTGGCTTTCATCTTTTCCGGGGACTGTTTCCTTCTGCACTGGGCAACGGCTTTGACGGCCGGATCAATTGTAAGCTGGTGGCAAGCGACGGATGGGTCCAATCCTGGCATTTCAGCAGCGCTCCATGCGAACAAGTCTGTGTTCTCCCGGAGGCATGCTTTTAGTTGTCTCCTGCCCAGGTCGGGGAGGTCTGCTTTGATCTTTACTCCCCGTTAGGGGTCTTCTCCGAATGGAACGATCTCGAAGTTGCCATCTGGGACGGGGCGTAGGAGATGGCCGCTGTTGTTGGACTGGCTGCTCAAAGTCGTTGGGTCGTTGGCGTGATCTTCCTCGCTGAAACGGTTGTCCAAGTCGGTAGATTCGACCTGGGGGAGCGGTTTTGGCTGCTCTGAGCTGCTGGGCAGGGGGGAACGACCAGAAGTCCTTGGTCCTGCTGAGATGGTGCTTAGTCCTTTGGATGCTGCTTCAAAGCACCGATGGGCAGCTTCGATGTCACCGTGGAGGGTGGCGACCATCCCTTTAGAAGTGTAGTACTTCATCTTGAGATGTACGGTGGAAGGTACAGCAATCAACTCTGCCAGGGTTGGCCTTCCAAAAATGCACTGGTATAGTGACGGGCATTCAATTACCAGAAACTGTGCTTTAATTGCTCGAGTTGTCTCTCCTGAACTAAAGGTTACGATGAGCTCTACGTAACCTCGGGGCTTTGTCACCGCTCCGTTGAATCCTTGCAGGTCAGATCCAACATATGGAGTAAGGTGAGATTCATGCAGCTGCAACGTTTCGAACAGGTGGTTGTACATTATATCAACCGAGCTGCCGTGGTCCACGAGTATTCTGCGAACGTCGAAGTTTGCCATCTTTGCTCGGATAAGCAGTGGAATGCTTGAGTTCGGTGCTCCGCCGAGGAGCTCTTCCTTGTAGAAGGAAATAGGAACGGATCCTTTGTGAGTGGTGTCCAGCGTAGTGACTTCATTGAAGGTTTTGCTGATCAATGGATCGAATCTCCTCTTGACGGAGCCGACCGTGATTTTGTTGAATCCACCACCAGAAATGACCATGGCTGACGGGAAGGCCTCCCACGGGCTGTGAGCAGCGAGGTACGTGGAGACGGACAGACTATCAGGGATGCGGAAGTCCTCTGGCCGAGTTATGGACATAGTGACCTGTACGTTGGTGTCATCAAAGGGCGGAGTCTTTTCTACAGCCTTTTTGTTCTCCTGGGTCTCCTGTCGAGGAGCATCTTTCTTTTTCGCGAACTACTTCAGGTGGCCGTCGCGAATAAGAATCTCTATTGCATCTCTGAGGTGGATGCATTCTTCCGTCGTATGGTCGTGACTCTTGTGGAAGCGGCAATACTTGGATTTGTCTACACCCTGTCTGGCCAGCAGCTGTTTGGGGAAACAGACTCCCGCTTGCTTGAATTTCGAGTTGGCACACTCGGACAAGATTTTCTCCCTCGAGGTAGTGAGGGGGGTATAGTCATGAAACCGCCCAGAAGGCCCCTTCTGTTCGCGTGTATCGCGAGGCCGATCGTCGGGTCTTTTATCTCCTCGACGGGATGTCGAGGTTTCTTCAGCTCTGGATGAGCGGGCACCTTCATGGTGTCAAGAGGCCCGGACAGAGTGTGCAGCAACCTTCTCCTCGTACTGTATATGCAACTGGGCTTGGAGGAGAAGGGAATTGAGGTTCCTCGGTGGATCGAGGCCGATGGCTTTCGCAAAGTCTGAGCCAGGACGTAATCCCTGCTCGATCAGGAATTTCTTCATGTCGTCGTTTGTTGGCACTTGGACGGCCTCCTTGTTGAACCATTCAATGTAAGCCCGAAGAGGCTCATCCCTTCCCTGTACGACAGCTCCGAGGGACACCTCGGTCTTTGGATGGCGTCGCGATGCAGTAAAGTGACGGGAGAAAATCCTCCCCAGCTGCCTCCAAGATGTAATGGATTCCTCCGGCAGTTGCTTGTACCATGTCATTGCTCCCTTTCGGAGCGTGGTCGGGAACAGGTGACATGTGATGGCTCCTCGTACCCCTCTGTAGTCCAAAAGAGCATCTATGTTTTCTATGTGCTCGTCTGGGTCAGTCGTTCCATCGTAAGTCCCTAGAGACGGAGGCTTCTCTAGTCCTTTAGGGAGACGGGTGGCCAAGATCCTGCGGGACAACGGGCCGCGAGGCTCGTCGTCGCTGTCTGAACTTGGAGTTGATGGTGACCGTTGTCTGCACTCGCGGCGGTGGTCTCTGCGAGGAGATGGTGAACGTAGCCGGTCACGAGGTCTGACCGGTGGAGAATGCCTATCCTGCTTCGTTCTCTTGTGTCTTGGCGATGATCGATCTCGCGGGGAGATCTGGTCGTGCTTGTGAATGTGTTGTGATTCAGGCTCATGCCTCGATATATGGTCTTCCCCATGCCTAGGTGGCGGGCTTCTTGATTTTCGATGCTTACTCTTTGGAGGAGAGGATCTTGGAAGAGATGCTTCCTCGAGAGCTCCTATTCTCTTTCCTTGCTGCAAGATAAGGAGGTTTATGCGGTTGGCAGCTTCCAAAAGAGCTGCAACGGCCAGGTCGGCGCTGGGAGGGCCAGGAATTGGTCGGTCACCCGACGGTAGCTGTTTGCCTCCTTGCTCGGTGGGAGGAGGAGTTGGAGACGCAGTAGCCCCATCTCGAAGGAAATGGGGATCAGAAAGTAACAAAGATCTCCCGTCAGCGTCATCTTGTTGACGGGGACGAGAACCGTAACGTCAGCACCTTTTGCGGAGTTCTGAGCGGCCATATGTGGGCGGATCAAAGAAAGTATGTTTTGATCTTTTAGTTTCCGAGGAGGAAAGAAAGAAGGGGAGAATAAGGAGTTCCCACAGACGGCGCCATTGATCCGGTGTATTCGAACTGGTCCACGTATGTTGGTCGTCAGATGGGCAAGGTGCTCGAAATGTTGATGAGGAGAGGAGGGGGTGTACCTGCAAGGCACTCCGACGCTCAAGTAAGAAAGGGTCAGAGAAAAGGGGCAAGTACAAAGTGTATTCTTAGGATGAATATTTGATACCTGACCCTCTCAAACGAGAGGGTTTATATAATGTTCCCCAACGCGTGGCCAACAGTCCTATTTTCAGGGCGAAATAACCGTTTTCCTGAAGAATAGGTAACTGCCCAAACTAGTCGTTATGACGGGCAGGATACCCAAACTAGCCGTTATACCGAGCAAGAAGGTAGTTACGGGCGTCTGTTCGTCAGCTGTCGGGGAGCTGTGGTTCGTGCGTGACGGGCAATAATTCCGGGCAGGACTGAGCAGTCTGTGACCGGTTGTAGGGGCAAAAGGGTACTTTTTCCCCCTTAATGGACTGGATCCAAGCGTTTGGGTCGTCACTGTAGCAATCATGGATTGGGCCGCGCATGGTCGTTGGCCCAGTCCAGAACAGTATTTATATATTTTATTTTATTTTTGTCATGAATTATTTTTATTCTGATGATGGATATGGATATTTAATTTAATTGCACTTTTAATTATAAATTATTATATTTTAGAAAATTTAAAAATATATATTTATTTATTATATAATTATATTATGTTAATTATAATAATATAATTAAAATAATATAATGATAAATTTTAATATTAATTTATTATATAATTAAAATAATATAATTATAAATTTTAATAATAATATTATATTGATTAGCTAGGGGGTTAAACCCCTCACTAATTCCAAAATGTAAGTCAATTTGCTAGGGGCTTTACCCCTCGCAAAAGTCTGACACAAACAGCTAGGGGTTTTATCCCTCACTAAATGCATAACGCAGGCTGAATCTTTATAATGGCAATTTGCGAGGGGCTTATCTCCTAGCCAAATTTGTGAGGGGCTTATCCCCTAGCCATAAATTTGTGATGCCCTGATTAGCTTGGGGTCATATTCCCTCGCAAATTGATGTTTTGTGATAGGTTTTTTTGCTTTAGTGAGGGGTTAAACCCCTAGCTAAATGCAGTTTTTCTTGTAGTGCGTAAAACCGTCCATTAGAAATCTAAGAAACAAAGCTAAAACTATAATGTAGAATCAAAGAGTTAAATTTAGACATACCGATGGCAAAAAAGAGAATTTCTTATCCCACTTTATGGATTTCTTTCTCACCATGTGGTTTTCTACAAATGCTTCTAGATTTTGGAGATATATCTCCGGATGCGCCTCAGGGCTTAATAATATGCCATAGATATGTCTCCTAAACAATTTAAACATTAAATGGTCACAACATATCTCCCAAAGCCCATTTCCATTTGAATTTGTCCGGAGATGTATTTACGGAAATTTTCTGGAGATACATCTCTGAAGTTATTTAGAACGGGTTTTTTTTTATTACGCATTGTATATTTGTTCTCAGATGAATTATAAAATAACAGACACACCAAAATAACATAACAATATAGTAATAGGATGTCATACAAGTCTTAAGGCCAAAATGTAATAACAATGTCAAGAAAAATGTACAAACTACAGCACTGAAACAAAATAAATACAAACAACGACTAGGTGTGTCTGACAACCGCTCCTCTTCCTAGTCTGCCTCCTTGACCATCGATACCCCCCGTTCTCGCGCGATGTTCGTGGTACAAAAGTGCTCCCTATGCCTCCACAATAATGCCATCCAGTACTCGCCTGACAGCAGGCCCCCCGGGGAAGATACCTTCGTCAATGCCTGCCCGCGTCATCTCCACTATGCAACGATAGCGAGGTAAGACATCCTCAGTATGATACAGCTGAGCCTGCTCCTCCTCTAGAATCTCCTGATTAGTGGGTATCGTCAGATCTCCTAGAGCAGTAGTCACCATGTACAGATGTGAGACCTTGAAGAACCACCTGATGTATCTGTCGACACTGCTCCAATCATTCGGCGCTATGGTAACCCGAGCCTCATCCGATACCAAATGACTCTGATAATCAGCAAATATCTCCTCTATCTATATAGGAGTCAAGGACGAAGGTGCAAAGACAGCAGGGTGTCGGGGATGGTCTGGGTGTACCCAAACTGCCGCATGACGCGCTCGAGCAGATGAAGAGCAGTGACCGTCAACGAGCAGGCCTGCCATCTGGAGTGTAGCAATATTCCTTCAAATGGTCGCGTCTGACGGTGATCCACATAGATGTTGAAGTGGATATCTACAGCAACCAAGCGGTCAAGATAGACTCTAAAAGGCTCTGCCGCCTGGTTCCCTCTCAGCGGGATAAAAGCCTAGGCACGAGGCATCTCCTCAGTGTACTCATCCCAACACGACCAACCAGCGATGCGTAAGAAGTGCTAGAGGATCCAAGCCTGAAATGAAAATAAAAAAGCATTCAGGGATCAAGAATTATCGCAAATATGAAATGAAAAAGATAAAAAATAATCAAGGATAAAACATTATTACCACTAGTAGGGTCGTGCTATCTGTGCTATGCCTCGTCGTCCACCGACATCCATCTCTTAGTTTCAAATACAGATAGACTAAGCAAGTCATCCCCCAGTTATACTCATGGATCCTTGTGAGATCCAAGAAGTACCAGACGTATGCAACGTCAGTATATGTGGAACTAATGTCCACAAAAAGCATAGTGCCAACTAAAAATAGAAAATAACACCTCAAAGCACGACTCATGTGGATCTCCACCTCCTGGTCATCACCATCACCCTGTACTGCAGCAACGAGCGCCTAGTCAAATATCTCCTTCAAGAACGAAAACCTAACATGAGCACCCCTAGTCCTATCCACCTCCCTCATCGTTTTCACTATATTAGTCCCCATATGTTCCACCATTATATCGACCACCTTGTTTTTGGTCATCATACCATGATGGAGAATCCCTCTGATATGTAGATGCAACAAACACGAGACATCGTCCAGTGTAATCGACATCGCACCATGGGAGATGAAAGGAAGAGGTCTCAGGGTGGCATCGCTCCGTGAATGATCTAATCATCTCGTGGTTGACTAAAGTGTAACCAGTCAAGCATATGTCACTCAACCCAGAAACGGTGAGAACCGACTGAAACCACTCCGCATCAGGTTGATGCAATGCTACAATCTTCTGCCCATGGTTCAGAAACTTCTGGGGATCACGCATCTGCGAATTTCCAGAAATAATCAATGTCAGCAAGAATCAATGTTAGAAATAATCAATGTCAAGAATTTAAATTAATGTAAAAAAATATAGTAACAATGTGACTAATGTTACCTCTCCGTCCCAAATATGTCTAGCAGTGTGGTCTAGGTACAAAGGAAGTAGGGACATATCAGATGGACCCCCTCCGAAAGCCTCTGGCTCGGCATCAGCAACATCACCCTCTAGAGGTCGCACTGATGCATCACGATCAACATGTGCAACCGAGTCAACAGGAGATGGCATCGGATTAACAATAGGTGGCACAGGTGCATCCCGCCACCTGTGGGAGGATGGAGGAAGTGACGCATCAGCTGATGCATCCTGTGGTCTGAAGAAAGAAGATAAAGAAGGTGAAGTGGGTTGAGACGTAGATGGAGTGGCCTGAGATGTAGCTGGAGTGGCCTAAGATGTATATGGAGTGGCCTGAGGTGAAGGCTTAACCATAGGAGTGGACTGTACACCAGCAATCGATGCCTCTCCCTGACCAGAGGTACCTGCTTCATCCAGACCTGGCTGGCTCCGCTCTCGTCTGACAGGTGCGTGTTAGGAAACCCATCCATGCCTCAATCGGTCGGCTCTGTCATCCATTATGCCTGTAAGATATAATATAATTAATCGTACAATAAATTTACAAAATAAGAAAAATTATAAAACAAAAAGAAAAAAAAAACAGATTGAGAAAATTCTTGAGATACATCTCCAGAAAAATTTAACGTTTCATGTGCTCTGGGTGATTCAAATTATACAACTACGAAAATATTCCGCAAATGTATCTCCGGAATCACCCAAAGTACATGAAACGTTGAATGTTTCCAGAGATGTATCTCCGAAATATTCTGCAACCTAGAGGTCGTGTCAATGGCGTCCTCTGCCTCTCAGAATCACAAATTTGAGGCCCTGAACGTTCATTTGAGCCAACAAAAAATACATGGAGTTACTCTAAACTATGTTTCATCTAACTTTTAAACATTTCGACACCTAACAATGGATTCTAACTCGTTTATAACAAAACTCGAATATTTATCGGAAACTCGAAAAACTTACATAGATTATATGATTCAGAAGATGTTGAATGATGCACTGGATGCGGCTTGATGATTACTTGATCCTCGAATGAAAGAAATCAAATTTGGTGAAGTTTGGGAAATTTGGGAATGAGAGAGATGAAGAGGTTTGTGAATAGAAATGAAAAGTGTGGGAGGAGAAGAGTCTGGTGCGACAATATGCTCCAAATTGTTGCGGAGATATATCTCTGAAATATTTCAACGTTCAATTGATCTATGGTGTGTCTGGAGATACATCTTCAGAATATCTTAGCGTTTAGTTAAAATAAGATGCGTCCGGAGATATATCTCCGAAAACTAGGAGCATTATAGGAAATATGCATGGTGTCTAACAAACACATAGGGTGCTTTAAGAAATTCTCGCAAAAAATAGGAATCTCTAACGTATTACTGTTGTTTGTAAAATTGGGCCACTTATTTGTCATGGGCCATTTATCTCAAAACCCTTTTTTTAAACAAAAGTTTATAAATGAAATTTTTTTACTACACCCTATATATTGCTTAGTCACCACGTAAAAATCTGAAAAAGACTATTATTATAAATACTCTATTTAGCTGCATATTTAAGCTAAAAAACTGCAGGAAACGGATTTCCTGCCGTTTTTAGTTTCCAGTTAATACCTTCGCGAGTAATATTTTCGACAGGAAGATCTGCAGGTATATCCTCATCTAATTATCTGCAGGAATCAACTTTCACTGGTAAATCCGCTGCTATTTGTTTTTAAATTTAAAAAAAATTATTTAATCTAGTTTTATTTTAAATTGATATATATATATATATATATATATATATATATATATATGGGAAGGGATCATTTGACACCGGTGTCAAAATATTAACTTTGACACCAAATCTTACCCCTTTATTATTATTCATTCAATGGCTAAGATATATTCACTTAAAACTAACACATGAGTGTTTTGAGGGAATTTATTTTAGCCATTGAATGGATAATAATAAAGGGGTAGGATTTGGTGTCAAAGTTAATATTTTGACACCGGTGTCAAATGATCTCCTCCCTATATATATATATATATATATATATATATATATATATATATATATATATATATATATATACCAAAGTCTTTCAAAGGAACCCAACATTTGTCCAACCAAGTTAAAAAAAAATAAAACAATTCAAATTACAACCAAGTCAACAAGACAAAAAGTACAAATAAAACTTCACTATTAAGGTCTTTATTTGATTCATCTACTCCATCTAAATTTGTGTGATCAGTTTTATTAGTGGATTGTGGTGGATTAGATAAAGACCCGACAAATCAACTTTATTACTTTCAAAGGAATGCAAAACCTAAAAAGTTAGTGCAAAATCAAATTAACTTTAATTATTATGAGCTGCAACAAAACCAGTATATCCAACCATAACACCATGAGAATTTTTTACGTAAATACCCCTAATTTTGAAAAAAATTCCTTAAATAACCCATGTTTAAAAAATATTCCCAAAATGCCCCAATTAGGGTTTTGGTTTGAACTATGTCGCCAATTGCACTGGAGACTCCCTTGTAGAGGTTGAACCATGTCGCCAATTTCACTGGAGACACCCAACCAAGTCTCCAGTGCAATTGGCGACACAGTGTAATGCTTGAACTATGTCGCCAATCCAATTGGAGACACAGTGTAAAGCTTAAATCAAGTCGCCAATTCAATTGGAGACATGGTGTGTTTTGTGTTTTTTTTTTAAATATTGGAATATTATATTGATTTTGTTTGCACAATGATATAAAATTTTCATTAATTCAATAAAATATTACATTAATTAATCTTCGTGACCGGGTGCATCCAACCGGCCACCAGTTCCACATCCCCTAGGGACCCTCACTCGTTGCACTCGTTGCAGCCGTTGTGCTCGTTGTACTCGCCCCCCTTGTTCCCCTTGTTGTTGATTTACGCCCGGTGTTTGAGGGGTCGAAGTCTCAGGAGCAGTCCTAGATGGTTCCCTTAGGATGTCTTGCATTCCCGTGAAGTCTTGGGGACTGAAACTGAGCGTGCGACCCATGGCATGGGTCGCACGCTCAGTTTCAGTCCCCAAGACTTCACGGGAATGCAAGACATCCTAAGGGAACCATCTAGGACTGCTCCTGAGACTTCGACCCCTCAAACACCGGGCGTAAATCAACAACAAGGGGAACAAGGGGGGCGAGTACAACGAGCACAACGGCTGCAACGAGTGCAACGAGTGAGGGTCCCTAGGGGATGTGGAACTGGTGGCCGGTTGGATGCACCCGGTCACGAAGATTAATTAATGTAATATTTTATTGAATTAATGAAAATTTTATATCATTGTGCAAACAAAATCAATATAATATTCCAATATTTAAAAAAAAAACACAAAACACACCATGTCTCCAATTGAATTGGCGACTTGATTTAAGCTTTACACTGTGTCTCCAATTGGATTGGCGACATAGTTCAAGCATTACACTGTGTCGCCAATTGCACTGGAGACTTGGTTGGGTGTCTCCAGTGAAATTGACGACATGGTTCAACCTCTACAAGGGAGTCTCCAGTGCAATTGGCGACATAGTTCAAACCAAAACCCTAATGGGGGCATTTTGGAAATATTTTTGAAACATGGGTTATTTAGGGAATTTTTTCCAAAATTAGGGGTATTTACGTAAAAAAATTCACACCATGAATTACAGAGTGTGTCAAGAGAGTTGTAAATTGAAGAACGTGCAACAAATTACTTAGGACTGATACACCATATTAACAAATTGGTTTATTAATCCTATAGCTTGCTTTGAAATTTTTTCTTTTTAAAATAATCTTATATTAATAGATTTTCAATTGGGTAAAGCTCTAAAAAACAATTGAAATAATTTCATATTATTGAAATGGGAAAACATGCCTCTTCTTCAGCAGCCTCAAAGCCTCCTTGAACCCCAATATGCATAGTGAGAGATCTAGCATGTTTATAACTGCTACAAATACGATTCCATCACCGAATCTCGCAGTATAATGAATCTGCAATGTATAATATCATCATCAATTCAGTAACTAATTAAACTTTTGCATATACAGAATGAGTATGTAAGAAATTAACATTGATAAGCCCTCTGAGAGGAGCTTCATCACCGAAACCCTGAATAACATCGTAGTAACCAAGCTCAGACTTAGTGTAATTGAGCTCACACATTGGTTCTGCTACAGTAGCATAGTATTCAATTCTTGATGCAACAAATTAGGAGTGTAAGCTCCAAAAGCTCAAACTTTTTACAAAACAAGAATATTAATTCATAATAACAAGAATATTAAGTTATTAACAATAGTTATACGAAGCCTGTATCTAATTGCTAGTAATTAATATCAAATGCACAAAACTCATTCCTTCTATCAGCATAAAACACAGTCATTAAGATTTGAGAAGCGTATTCAACAGAGTAAGTCCTTTCATCAAAGAAAATAAGTTAATTCTTATCTACTCACTTCAAAAAGTTAGGTAGAGTTATCCATAGAATAAATTAGACTACATTGTATTGGAAATCTATAAAATTTAAATTATTAAATAAATAATTAAGTATAATAAAATGATATGACCTTAGTGGATTAGTTGAAGGTAAACGACCTAACTTTTTGTGATGAGTAACAAAATTGTCTCCAATAAAATAATCGAAATAGAAAAACCAAATACATCACCTTCCATCCAACTCTTTAATCTCATATAGATCACATCCCTATTTATTTTACATGCACTCTAAACCTAGCTTCCCCTCACATCTACTATAAACCTAAGCTCTTCCTCCTCCAATTCCTTTACAGTGTGTTTGGTACGTAAGAACTTGCAAAGAGAGAAGTAGATGCGATAGATTAAGGGAAGAAGTGTGGTATTTCTGTTGCTTGGTGAACAAAAGAAATAGAAGCGACAGATAAAAACAGTGCGGACCCCACCTATTTTTTCTTCTTCGCTGATTTGCGAAGAAAGAAGCAAGACATACCTTCTTTTTTTTATATTCCTATCTTACCCTTGTCTTCTTTCTCTCTCAACACAGCTCTATGTCAACTTAAAGTTTATTTAATTTAAGGGCATTTAAGTACTTTCAAAAAATATTAGCATTTCTTTCTTCTCTATTTATTTTGTGTTTCTCTTATACCAAACAACCTATTAAATCTTCTCTATTTCTCATCTCTTTCTCTCTTCTTATACTCTCTCTCACCTATTTCTTTCTTCTTATACTCTCTTGATAACCAAACACACCCTTACTGTCTCTTTTCTCCTAAATTCCAATCACATGTTCTCTAAACCTAGGTTCCTCCCAAATTTTCCTATCTATTTTACCCTATTTTATAAAATATTGGTTATTTCAATTTTTGGCTCAACTTAATCACTTGGGTTAATAGTCATTTTGCCCCCTGCTATGTAGGCTATTTTCGAAAAACCCCCTGTAAAAAAAATTTGCAAAAAAAAACCCTAACATTTGAAGATTCTCTCAATTTTGATCTTCATCACATCCAATCACCAAAAAAGCTGATGTGGCAGGGGTCAAAATAAAAACGTTGCCAAAATGGCAAGGGTCAAAATAGAAACGCTGTCAAAATGGCAGGGGTCAAAATGACAGGTTTTTAGTGACTAGATGTAATGAAGGTCAAAATTGAGAGAATCTTCAAATGTTAGGGGTTTTTTTGCAAGTTTTTTTTTACATGGGGGTTTTTCGAAAATCGCCTATATGACGTATGGCAAAATGGCTATTAACCCTAATCACTTTCTCACCATTTCACCTCTTATTCTCTATAATTTATATTTTGATATAATTACACCAAAGATCCTTTAAGTTATTTGTTTGTAAGTGGTTGACTCTTAAAATTTTTTTGTAACAACTTGCTCCTTTTAGTTAACAAATGTGTGTAATTAGGATCGTACTTTATATATTTTGGATGCTACTTTATATATCTAGGATGCTGCTACTTTATGTATTTTGCATGATTGATTTAGTCAAAAATTAAAAAAAAAAATTTAATCGTGTACGCGTTTGTTAACTTAAAGGATCAAATTATTACAAAACAAACTTAAAGGCCAACATGTTACTAACAAATAACTTAAAGGGCCCCTTACGTAATGATATTTTTCTAGTTTCTACCCAAATTTCTGAAATTCTTTTTTAAAGTAAATAATACTCCATTTAAATAAATATTTTATAAAATTATTTAAATATCTATTTGCTCAAATTATAACCAAATAACTAATTTATCTAATTATTTCTAATAATTTCAATAAATCTCATTTTATTTTTCTGCTCTCAAATCTTATAACCCTTGTAATTATTAAATTACCAAAATACCCTTAAGCACCAAATAACACAAATAATTCGAATAACACACAAATAAACACGCAAATAATTAAATAAAATATTTAATTAAAAATCGGAGTGTTACACTTTCCTTTTAACATACTTCTCACCATTCTATCTTTGATCAATACTTTGTAATTCCTTTCAACCAGCTAACCTATACTTAGCAAATTACTCTTCATGCCAGCTATCTATAACACATTGGAAATTAGTGATTGTTTACCATCATTTCTTTTGATTAGAACATCACCAATACCTTCAACAGATATGGTATCTGTTTACCTTGAAAATTGGTAAACAACCGCTGATCTTCTAAAACAACAAAGTTCTAGTAACTTACAGGATCGATCAGATTGATCCTAGGACATGTGCTATAAGTGTATCTTAGAATATTTCACAATTGGGCAAAGTATACATTTCGACAGTGCATGTAAATAAAAGAACGTGTTTTGAAATGAAAATGAAAGTGATAAAAAGCAAAGAAATGTTTAAGTTGAACAACACATCAAAGAAAAGAAAGGCTGAATGTAAAAGATTGGTAAAAACTGGAGTTAAATGTTGGAGGAAAGTGCATAAAGGTCTAAAAATGCATAAATGTAAATGCTTGAAGGTAAAGATTTGTGGAAATATTTCAAAGTAAAGAATCTAAAACAGAAACTTCAAAGTAAATTGCATTGCAATAAAAGATAATGGTGATTACAATCACGTACATTCTCACTTCACTTGTTTCTCGACACACTGGATACTTTGAGTGAATGTGGAGTTACTTGTACAACACGATTTTTTCACACTTATTCTAACTCTAGGACTAACCTATTTATAATACTCTAAAGTAACCACCATTTGACGGTTTACTCCTAGATCACGCCACTTGGCACTTTGCATGTCTTCAACTTCTGGATACTCGCCACTTGTCCTCCTTTCAAATTCAAATAGTAGAACTTCCCTCCACTATTCAGTTATAACTGCAGCGCATTAGCCATAGGCAATTTACCCTGTCGAATTGATTCTTTGGACTTAGAAATATTTGAAGTCTTGAAATCATTCTATTCGACTCAGGCTTTCAACAAATATGGTCGAAGACTTCTTCTTTAGCTTATTATTTTAAAGAATAACTTCTTTAAAAGCCAAATTGTTTGAAATCATGTAGCGTCGAAATTAGGAGCTAACAAATTGCCCCTCAAAAATGCCATTTCGCCAGTGTTGTTAGGAAGGTCATTTTTTGATAAAATAATTTTTCGACGCCTGATCATTCGACTATGAAAGATATGGTCATAACTGACCAACCCACGATCTAGAAACTATTCAGTTTCTTTCAACCATGCTTATGACGTCATGTCATGATGGCAAATCTTCAAACGTCTTTTCAGCCGTATTTGTGAACAGTTTTCATCATCACCTTTCTTGTGACTAGACATTTGCAGTCTGATCATAACCACCACCACCCAACAATTTTGTGAAAAGACACGCATCCCACTATCGTATTTGTTTTAACGGTGGATTCACAATCCCTTTATCTTCCAAACGCCTATAAATACCCTTTTTCTCCAACTCACAAACTTTCGCATTCTCAAACTTTCTTGCAACTTATTTCTTCGTTCTTCAAACTCTCTTAAGAGAACCCAGAACGCATTCTCACTCTTCTTCAACTTCCAATAATGGCGTCTTCAAAAACCATTCCGCAAGAAACAAAAGGTCATAAAGGTAGAACCACACAGTTCAAGCAATCCCTTCCGCCGTTTAAAAACATTCCAGGACCCAAAGTGGTCAAGAATCAACAGTTCATGCCAGAGCCCCTTCTTGAGGAAGCGAGGAGCATTTACGAGTCTCAGGTAATGATCCCTCTCATTGTTGCTGATAAACCTTATGCTTTAGGTGGCCCCTTATCTGATGCTAAACCCACTGATGAGAAACTTAGTGAGTTTTTCCCTTCTTACCGTAAATCAAGACCTTTAGGGCAAAAGAGCAATCCTAAGGAGGCTGAAGCTTCCCCTGATACACCCACTTTGACTAAAATGGATCTTAGGTATCTTCATGATGGTACTAGATTGGTAAGAGATGTTAACCCGTAAAAGGATTTTGACCTTTGGATGACCAGAATGTGTCATACCCCAAATTTTGACCACTAAGATTTCCCATCATTGTGCAAATCATCATCATAATATGGATGTACCTTTGTGCCTCATCAATCTCCTCAAGGAATTGTTAAGCATTCACTACAATCAAAACTAGGGTTTCAAGCCCTCTCAGAGCTCTTAGACAAAGGATCAATCAAGGAATGACTTGATCTTCAACTTGTCTAAACCTCTCAAACATACACAAAGGATCAAAGAGGACTTCCACTTCAAGGATTAAGCACAAGGATGCTCCCTTCTAGGTGGATCAAGCTTCAAGATCGCCAGTGTCACCAAATTAGGTTTTGGTCGACCATGGCCTCCAGATGGAAATTTTCATCTGGGCATGAGCCAATGATTCAAAACATATCCTAATATACTCCATGGAACCTCATGGACCCAATCATCAAGTCAATTTGGCCTCAAGGGATGCATACATCAAAAATCAGGAATTAGGGTTTCTTGACCTAATTCACCCATAAGTTGACTTTTGGGACAAATCATGAGCCAAGACCTAAAGAAAGGGTTTGAGGGTCTCTAATGGACTATATTGATCCATTTGGAACAATGAATTAATCCAAGAAGCTTGAGCAACAAGTCTCAATTTCATCTGCACCACAATTAGGGTTTTAAGGGAAAAGTCAACTGTAACTTTGACTTTTGACCAGGACATGCTCCCAAACCCTAGGACATGAATCAATATACCCTATAACACCCATGGAACATGTCCATCATGTTTGATTTAGGTCAAGGACATGATTTCCTGAAGAATTGCACAGTTTGGAATTCATCTGATAAAAAGTCAACTGTGCACAAAAGCCAACTTTGACTTTTTGAGATTTTTCACCAAAATGGATTTTTAACCCTAAAATGATGTTAATGTATGATTTGAATCATCATTCATCAAGAAAAATCAAGAAAAGTTGGATAACTTGTAAAAGGGGTAACCATAAAAACTTAGAAAATTTTCTAAGTTAAAAATAAAGTGGCTAGGGTACCAACTTTGGAGGATCATAACTCCTAAACCACAAAGCCATTTTTCCTCATCCAAAGATAGATTTGTAGCCCTCATTACCCTCTACAAAAACTTCAACTAGACCTAAGTCCAATTCATTAAGGATTTTAAGTTATGGAGTGATCAAAATGGCTGAAAAATGAAAATGTCACTTTTTCCAACACTTAGTGAAATTTTCACTAAGTCCAAATTTGTCTTCATTTTTTTCCAAATGTAGGGGGATTTTTCACTTGGATTCAAAAGAGATCAAAACTAAACATGTTCAAAGAGTTGTTATATCATGTAAGGGCTTTCTAAAATGGCCAAGAACATTGCCAAATTCCATTTGGGCTAGGAGTTATGACATTGTCAAGTTGCCTTGTTGAAATCTGTCAAGGCAAGGAAGAATTGGCATTTTTGCTCGATTTACTAAAATTGTGCAAATCCAAACACTCCTATCCACTTGGACACATCTGAGGATTGAATCTAAAGGGGACAATCACTGAGCCAAGCCTTCAATGTCCTTGGAACAAGAAAAAGCATGTTGAACCTAGAATTGCCAAAATAGGGACAAGACTTCAAATTTGGATTGGAGCATTCAATGGAAGCATCAAGGTGGCATGGACTGAGCCATTTTCATTTGAATTCAGTCAAGACTTATCCAAGACCAAGGGAACCACCAGCCTGTGCCCTAACCTCTAGTCAATGGCTAGAGGAGACTTGAACTTCCATTGGCCAACATTGAACAAACCTACTCAGCAGTTGCCATTCACTATTCCTTGCAAAACAAACTTGCTCTACTATAAATAGAGCTCAATTGTGATCAGTTTGAGTACACCAAAGCCATCAAACAGATGCTTTCCTCAAAATCTCTTCTTTCACTCCAATTTTGCCTTCTAAGGCAAGTCACTATCGGGTTTTGAGTTTGAGAGCTTTTCCAATCAAACCAATCACTCACACACCTCACATACATCACATATGAGCTGATCAAACACTTAAACAACAACTGGAACACTGATTTCTCAGAATCACCAGTCAATTGCTCAAGGTTTTAACCAAAATGCAGTTGAGATGCCATGAATTGATCCAGCCAATTTCAAGCAAGTCCAAGCATTTAAACACACTCCATAGGGTGTAGGGAAGCTGTTCAGATCATCACCACTCATCTGTAACACCTCCAAATCAAAAATCACATTGTAGTTGCTGTCACGGCCTAGAGGTAAGCATATACTTGGTCATCTCTCAATCTATGCATATTTCCTCGCACAATAATTTGGCCATATGTTCATAATCATGCATAGAATGTTTCCCCTCAATTAATTGCATTGTTTGAATCGTGTATCAAAAATCCTAGCCTTCATGCAGAAACTAGGGTTCTTGAGGATTTTTCGTGATTTCTTGTTATATGTTTAATTTAAATGAAATTAAATGCCATGGACATGATCGTGAGGTTGAGACGAGCATAATGATATGTGGATTACATGATATGATTAAGTATTCAGTGAGATTGGAGAGAAAATGCAAATCTGAGAATCTCAGAACACGCGCGTGTTCTTCAGCTTGTTCTTGGCGCCATTTTTCCAAATTTGAATATTTGAATTTTGTGGTTTTATTTAATTGATTCAAAAATTAATTTCTCTCTGAGTTTTAATGATTTTGAGTTGATTCTTTTTTTAATAATTCACAAAAATGTTTAAATATTTTATTTTCCCAAAAAATCCCAAAAATATTATTTATTTTGTATAATTGATATTTTTGCAAAGAATTAATGTTTTAATTGTTTTTAACATTTAAAATATTTTCTCCACCTTGATTTTGCAACTTTTAATGCTTTCTAATTATTTTGTAGGTCAATACTTAATTTTTGAAGCATTAATCCAAGATCACAATTTGTTTTTCATATGTTAAACAATTTTGATCATTTTTAATTGAATTTTTATTCAATTAAAACACATTTTGAAAACAAATTAGGGTTTTTGGATTAATTCAACCCTCATAAATCATTTTCAAAACTCACTTGGGCCTCTAATAGAGTGTAAGGCCCAATCCTTTTTTGACCAAATCATTTTTGGGCCTCAGTGTATTGTATAAGTCCCGATCCCATCAAAAATAAACGGCACGATCGTCGCCTTTTGAAAAATAACCTTGGGCCTCTCCTTGAGCTATAAGACCCATTCAAAACTCATGGGCCTCTAATAGAGTGTAAGACCCAATCCCCTTTTAACCAAAACAATTTTGGTCCTCACTTATTGTATAAGTCCATCTGCGTTAAAAGAAAACCTCGGCGCGATCGCCATTTTAAACGAAAAATCAATTGGGTCTACCCTCATGTTATAAGCCCCACTCTTTTTCTTTAAAACTTTTTGGGCCTCTTGAGAGAGTGTAAGACCCATCCCTTTGTACAGAAAACCTTTTTGGGCCTCAGTCACTTGTATAAGTCCCTCTGTACAAATTCAAACAGTGCGCTCACTGATAAAACCCTGGGCCACTCCTTGAGCTGTAAGCCCAAAATCTTTCTTTTTCAAAGCACTTTCACCTTTGATTTTGAATATACTGTTGTTTTCAATCTTTCTTTGTTGAACAACTAACCAAACAGCATGGAAGCTCTACAACCGAGTAAGTGGTTATTGCTTTCATTTACCGCTTTCATATACATATAATTGTATTGTGGGGCTATTTCACTGTAAGTCTTCTTTCATAAACTCATATCAACTGTGTAATAATAGTATAGATATTTAGAGTTTCCCCGACAACTACGTCTAGAACTAGGTGACGCCGTTTCGTTTATTCGTAGAAATAGACAACTAGATCCCCAATAGGATCACCAGATACAGTCTTCTCTCAGGCTGTCCTCATTAGGAATCGTCAAGAAACTCTACTCCTAAAGATGAATGTATTCTCTGTGAATGGCATCTTTGAGTTTCTTCCAAATTCTCGGACTTTCCTGACTTTGATCTATTCTCGGTGAATAGCATTGCCTTGAATTTCTCGGGGTTTGGGGACCCACGGGCTTCTTAAATGCATCGGCCTCCTCTTGGGCATCGTACAAGGACCCACAGACTTCCTAAAAGCAACCCCGCCTTCTCTTGGGCTTAGTACAAGGACCCGCCGGCTTCTTAGAAGTATTCACAGCCTCCTCTTAGGCTTCGTATAATGATCTCTTCCTCTGGGAATGATAGCCTCCTCTTGGGCTTCGTACAAGGACCTGTCGGCTTCTTAAAAGCTTCTAGCCTCCTCTTGGGCTTCGTACAAATTATCCCGACGACCTCCTAGAGGTATAGGAACAGAACTTAGTCATCTCAATAGAACAGTCTTTTCAAGAGTCTACTACTGTTTCTCAAAGCATAATACAAAAGATAAAACTCTAGACTTGGACAATCTAACTTCCTTGAGTCTCAAAGACATTCTCAAGTGACCCCTTCGTTAAATAGGAAGGAAACCCGCAGACTCGGACAGTCTCAATACCCTTTGGATTTCCCGATTCCTTAAAGAATGGGGAATAACCCTGATCCTCGAATCAAAACCCTGAGTACCGTGTTGCTCATATAAGAACTGATTTTCTCTTCAAAATCAGCATACTGGACCTGTCACTTAACTGAAACAGTTACTATCCTCCTCTTAGGCTTTGTATAATGATCCTTCTTCAGTGAAGTTAGCCTCTCTCTTGGGCTTTATACAATGATTCTCCCCAGTGGAGTCAAACAACGTTTAGCCTCTCTCTCGGGCTTTGTACGAGACACATAAGAGACTCCCTCGTTGAGTCAATCACCCCTTTAGCCTTCATCTCGGGCTTTATACGAGATACAAAAAGGTTCTTATGGAGCCAAACAAATGATAGCCTTCATCTCGGGCTTCGTACGAGATACAAAAACACTCTCTTGTTGAGTATAAAATGTCCTCTTGTAGGATCAACCCCTTTTAGCCTCTCTCTCGGGCTTTATACGAGACACACATCAGCCTCCTCTTAGGCTTCGTATAAGAAAAACACTGGTTAATCCGATTAACCTTTTAGCATCAAAGTTGTGCCTCGTTCACAGTACACAAACATCAACAACTCCTTCCCCTTCATCTAATCGCTGTAAGTGGCAAGCCTCTGGATCATCTACATCCATGCCACTGTCCCTCTTTTAGTATGAGAAATTCCTAAGGAAAGATGGCATTGCTCTAAACTGAGTTAAAATCTTCTCCTTCAGGTTAAAAGTCCCCTATAAAGGAAATTATGGCATTGCCGGATTCACAAATCCCGGTTAAAGTAATTCTCCTTTATAAACAGTTGTGACATACAACCCCCTCTTTAGAGATGACAAATTCTCTCTAAAGTCAACACCCTTTTAGCTTCACATCTTGGGCTTTGAACAAGATACAAATAGACTTTTCAGCTTCACATCTTGGGCTTTGAACAAGATACAAACCACATTTCGCTTCACATCTTGGGCTTTGAACAAGATACAAACTACCTTTAGCTTCACGTTTTGGGCTTTGAACATGACACCAAAAACAACCATTTCCTCCTATTCTATATAGGAGTAGAATAGGAGGAACTACGAACGCTCTGATTTCCCTGTTTCGGTAAACGGGAATACGTAGGCATAAGATTTAAAGAAAAAAATCTTAGCGAACACACTAAACAAAAACCCAAAATCTTGACGATTCCTACTGAGGACAGCCTAAGAGAAGACTGTATCTGGTGATCCTATTGGGGATCTAGTTGTCTATTTCTACGAATAAACAAAACGGTGTCACCTAGTTTTAGACGTAGTTGCCGGGGAAACTCTAAATATCTATACTATTATTAAACAGTTGATATGAGTTTATGAAAGAAGACTTACAGTGAAACAGCCCCACAATACAGTTATATGTATATGAAAGCGGTAAATGAAAGCAATAACCACTTACTCGGTTGTAGAGCTTCCATGTTGTTTGGTTAGTTGTTCAACAAAGAAAGATTGAAAACCACAGTATATTCAAAATCAAAGGAGAAAGTGCTTTGAAAAATAAAGATTTGGGGCTTACAGCTCAAGGAGTGGCCCAGGGTTTTATCAGTGAGCGCACTGTTTGAATTTGTACAGAGTGACTTATACAAGTGACCGAGGCCCAAAAAGGTTTTCTGTACAAAGGGATGGGTCTTACACACTCTCAAGATGCCCAAAAAGTTTTAAAGAAAAAGAGTGGGGCTTATAACACGAGGGTAGGCCCAATTGATTTTTCGTTTAAAATGGCGATCGCGCCGAGGTTTTCTTTTAACGCAGAGGGACTTATACAATAAGTGAGGCCCAAAATTGTTTTGGTTAAAAGGGGATTGGGTCTTACACTCTATTAGAGGCCCATGAGTTTCGAATGGGTCTTATAGCTCAAGGAGAGGCCCAAGATTATTTTTCAAAAGGCGACGATCGTGCCGTTGGTTTTTGATGGGATCGGGACTTATACAATACACTGAGGCCCAAAAATGATTTGGTCAAAAAAGGATTGGGTCTTACACTCTATTAGAGGCCCAAGTGAGTCTTGAAAATGATTTATGAGGGTTGAATTAATCCAAAAACCCTAATTTGTTTTCAAAATGTGTTTTAATTGAATAAAAATTCAATTAATAATGATCAAAATTGTTTAACATATGAAAAACAAATTGTGATCTTGGATTAATGCTTCAAAAATTAAGTATTGACCTACAAAATAATTGGAAAGCATTAAAAGTTGCAAAATCAAGGTGGAGAAAATATTTTAAATGTTAAAAACAATTAAAACATTAATTCTTTGCAAAAATATCAATTATACAAAATAAATAATATTTTTGGGATTTTTTGGGAAAATAAAATATTTAAACATTTTTGTGAATTATTAAAAAAACAATCAACTCAAAATCATTAAAACTCAGAGAGAAATTAATTTTTGAATCAATTAAATAAAACCACAAAATTCAAATATTTAAATTTGGAAAAATGGCGCCAAGAACAAGCTGAAGAACACGCGCGTGTTCTGAGATTCTCAGATTTGCATTTTCTCTCCAATCTCACTGAATACTTAATCATATCATGTAATCCACATATCATTATGCTCGTCTCAACCTCACGATCATGTCTATGGCATTTAATTTCATTTAAATTAAACATATAACAAGAAATCACGAAAAATCCTCAAGAACCCTAATTTCTGCATGAAGGCTAGGATTTTTTATACACGATTCAAACAATGCAATTAATTGAGGGGAAACATTCTATGCATGATTATGAACATATGGCCAAATTATTGTGCGAGGAAATATGCATAGATTGAGAGATGACCAAGTATATGCTTACCTCTAGGCTGTGACAGTAAGTGCAATGTGATTTTTGATTTGGAGGTGTTACAGATGAGTGGTGATGATCTGAACAGCTTCCCTACACCCTATGGAGTGTGTTTGAATGCTTGGACTTGCTTGAAATTGGCTGGATCAATTCATGGCATCTCAACTGCATTTTGGTTAAAACCTTGAGCAATTGACTGGTGATTCTGAGAAATCAGTGTTCCAGTTGTTGTTTAAGTGTTTGATCAGCTCATATGTGATGTATGTGAGGTGTGTGAGTGATTGGTTTGATTGGAAAAGCTCTCAAACTCAAAACCCGATAGTGACTTGCCTTAGAAGGCAAAATTGGAGTGAAAGAAGAGATTTTGAGGAAAGCATCTGTTTGATGGCTTTGGTGTACTCAAACTGATCACAATTGAGCTCTATTTATAGTAGAGCAAGTTTGTTTTGCAAGGAATAGTGAATGGCAACTGCTGAGTAGGTTTGTTCAATGTTGGCCAATGGAAGTTCAAGTCTCCTCTAGCCATTGACTAGAGGTTAGGGCACAGGCTGGTGGTTCCCTTGGTCTTGGATAAGTCTTGACTGAATTCAAATGAAAATGGCTCAGTCCATGCCACCTTGATGCTTCCATTGAATGCTCCAATCCAAATTTGGAGTCTTGTCCCTATTTTGGCAATTCTAGGTTCAACATGATTTTTCTTGTTCCAAGGACTTTGGAGGCTTGGATCAGTGATTGTTCCCTTTAGATTCAATCCTCAGATGTGTCCAAGTGGATAGGAGTGTTTGGATTTGCACAATTTTGGCAAATCGAGCAAAAATGCCAATTCTGCCTTGCCTTGACAGATTTCAACAAGGCAACTTAACAATGTCATAACTCCTAGCCCAAATGGAATTTGGCAATGTTCTTGGCCATTTTGGAAAGCCCTTACATGATATAACAATTTTTTGAACATGTTTGGTTTTGATCTCTTTTGAATCCAAGTGAAAAATCCCCCTACATTTGGAAAAAAATGAAGACAGATTTGGACTTAGTGAAAATTTCACTAAGTGTTGGAAAATGTGACATTTTCATTTTTCAGCCATTTTGATCACTCCATAACTCAAAATCCTTAATGAATTGGACTTAGGTCTAGTTGAAGTTTTTGTAGAGGGTGATGAGGGCTATAAATCCATCTTTGGATGAGGAAAAATGGCTTTGTGGTTTAGGAGTTATGATCCTCCAAAGTTGGAACCCTAGCCACTTTATTTTTAACTTAGAAAATTTTCTAAGTTTTTATGGTTACCCCTTTTACAAGTTATCCAACTTTTCTTGATTTTTCTTGATGAATGATGATTCAAATCATACATTAACATCATTTTAGGGTTAAAAATCCATTTTGGTGAAAAATCTCAAAAAGTCAAAGTTAACTTTTGTGCATAGTTGATTTTTTTTCAGATGAATTCCAAACTGTGCAATTCTTCAGGAAATCATGTCCTTGACCTAAATCAAACTTGATGGACATGTTCCATGGGTGTTATAGGGTATATTGATTCATGTCCTAGGGTTTGGGAGCATGTCCTGGTCAAAAGTCAAAGTTACAGTTGACTTTTCCCTTAAAACCCTAATTGTGGTGCAGATGAAATTGAGACTTGTTGCTCAAGCTTCTTGGATTAATCCATTATTCCAAATGGATCAATATATTTCATTAGAGACCCTCAAACCCTTTCTCGAGGTCTTGGCTCATGATTTGTCCCAAAAGTCAACTTAGGGGTGAATTAGGTCAAGAAACCCTAATTCTTGATTTTTGATGTATGCATCCCTTGAGGCCAAATTGACTTGATGATTGGGTCCATGAGGTTCCATGGAGTATATTAGGATATGTTTTGAATCATTGGCTCATGCCCAGATGAAAATTTCCATCTGGAGGCCCTGGTCGACCAAAACCCTAATTTGGTGGCACTGGAGATCTTGAAGCTTGATCCACCTAGAAGGGAGCAACCTTGTGCTTAATCCTTGAAGTGGGAGTCTTCTTTGATCCTTTGTGTATGTTTGAGAGGTTAGACAATTTGAAGATCAAGTCATTCCTTGATTGATCCTTTGTCTAAGAGCTCTGAGAGGGCTTGAAACCCTAGTTTTGATTGCAGTGAATGCTCAACAATCCCTTGAGGAGCTTGATGAGGCATAAAGGTACATCCATATTGTGATGATGATTTACACAATGATGGGAAATCTTAGTGGTCAAAATTTGGGGTATGACAGATGCCCCTATTTAATCTTCTTGGACCTGAAGGTGTGAATGACGAAGGTATTCGGGCATTCGGGGTGCAAGAGGATTAAATATCGGAATACCCGAAATTTTGATGGTGATCCTGAATGGTAGCTTACGCATTCATCCTCTTTTGCTAAGCAATGATGCTTAAAAAAGGTAAAAACTTCCCCTCGATCCTGGTCTTCAGCCAAGGAACTGGTCTCAGTCTTCTTTTGAAATGAACTTCCCTTCGATCCTGGTTTCCTACCAAGGAACTGGTCTCAGTTTCTGATATAAACTTCCCCTCGATCCTGGTTTCCTACCAAGGAATTGGTCTCAGTTTCTGATATAAACTTCCCCTCGTTCTTGGTTTCCTACCTAGGAACTGGTCTCAGTTTCTTTTGTCAATAAACTTTATTGACAAGGGACGCTATTGTAGCGGTTTTCCTCAAACTTCTCGCCGAATTTTCCTGGGGAGATGCCATTTGATGGGAAAATTTTGATGTCAGACTTGCTGGGGAACCCAGTCATCTGAGTTGTAGAGTTGCACAAACTTCCCTGTTGGAGATGCCATTTGTTTCTACTGGGGGAGAGCAGGTCTCTTGAGAGACTGCTGTCGCTTGGGATCTTACATCATACTTTTCTCGGGATCTTCCCGAAGAAATGCCATATGATGGGGTCCAATTTTGAGGTGCCGATGACCTTTTCATCAGCGATCTCTTCGGAGCGAAACTGGCGTGCTGCCGAATCTCTGATTAAGGGGCTTTCCCCGTGGATTTTCCTTAATCCGGGAAAGCAAGGATATCATCTTCAATGGCGAAGAGTGATGCTGACTAAAGGTTCCTCTGGTTTCTCAGAGGTTCAAATTATCAAAGTGGCCAAGCGCCGACTTCAATCCAGAGATACACTGGAAAGAGATCGTTCAGACGCAGTGTTTCCTGACGAGGAAAGAACCGACAACTCGATTGAGAAGACTCATATCGCTAAGGGACAAAACCGACTAGAGTGATAGTGATGCAATATGAAATGTGAATACAAATTAATAATGCATGATGTATGTATGTTTATGCTGACAAAACTGACGTGACATACAAACTGACGGGTGAACACGACTGGATACTCAGCCATCGCGGGGCGTGTAGAAATATCACTGGTTTAAGATAGCAATTCCACCTTGCTTAGGAGAAATAGTCCCTGTTGGGATCTATGTTGGTCGGGCTTAGGAGGTAAGAACTCTGCCGAGGCGTGTCAGACGAAACAAGGTCTCTGACACAGTTGATCCCTTCATTCAGGCGTACCGGCCTAGAAGGAGTACTTTGATTCTGCACTTTAAAGTTTGCTTACTTCTGGAGAAGTGGTCGATGTTCCTTTGATGTTCAACAGTCAAAAGAAATTGCCGTCTTTATTAAAAAAGCAGAAAAAGTTTTAACAAGTAAATTCATTTTTTGTTTTATTTCAAGAATCGTTAATCATGTTAACAACGTCGTTCTGTAAAGCTAAAACAAATAAGAATTACAAACAAAATCACAAAGGCTCAAATTTTATCGATAAGATGGAGATCAGCCAAATGCGTGATTCCCAAGAGTATATACAAAGCTAGAAAATGGTAATTTACGGGGAAAAAGGCTACGTTGAAACATAACGACCACTATCCTTCTACCAACTTTGAAATCGGGGCATCCTGAGCTTCTGTCGAAGATGACCTTGACTGGAATTTTCCTCCAATGGATGGTGAAATTCTGACCTATATATCAGATGTCCTATTGAGATGTCGAGACATTGATATACAACAACAATGAACAAGTTCAAAATAAAAGTGTGCAGAAAATGTAAAGAACACCAGAAATTGTTAACCCAGTTCGGATCTAACTATCCTACATCTGGGGGCTACCAAGCCAGGGATGAAATCAATATTCGATAGTATCAATTCACTGATAACCACACCCGGTTCAATCAGCTCACTTAATCACTACCCTTCCTATGACTTCTACCTAAGACTCCCCTAGGTATGAGGCCCTCCTCAAATCCCTCTTCAATCATAACCCGTGACTGGTTCCTTACAAGACAAGTAACAATGGTCGAAACACAAATTCTCAGTACTTCACAGCTTATGAGATTTAACACACAGCTACTCAATGCTTAAAAGCTTATAAGCAACCTTACACAACTTACACTACAGTCCTTATACTGTTATCATAAGATACCAGTTAGGCTCGCAAAACACAAGCACACAACCCTAAAAATACATGTAAGTTCGACACCTAAAACTAGGTTTTCATCAGTCCATTTATAGCTTGAAATCTAGACTGAATTAGGCTTCAAAAACGCAGCACTTAAACTACTCACAAATCTGCAAAATTAACTCCAATAAAATAGGTCTTCAATCCAAAGTTTCCTATTATGTCTCCATAATTAGAAACATCAGCAAATCCGAAAACCAACAAGTAACCCTAATCCAAAAATGCTTTGGATGCCACATAGGATAACCAAATATTCACAAAATATTCAGTTACAAATCATAGTAACAGAATCTGCATTAAAATTGACTTCACAACGCGATGTCCTATGAGCTGCCATGGAACATCTTCATACGACATGTTGAACAAGGAGTAATGAAACATATTATTAGACATCTTCATTCAACATCTACTGCTACATGAGTTTTAGCAAAATAATGCCAACCATAAAACCAAGGAAATAACAATCTCCCCCTTTGGCTTATTTTTGGCTAAAACTCCACACACACTTAAATACCATCAGTATCAGCAGCGGAAAAAAAACACTCAAACACCATCAGTATAAAAAAAAACCACAAACAAATCCAGCATAGCAGCACTCCCCTTCAGCTGCATAAAAACACACAGTACCACAAGAACACTCATCATAGTAAACTGGCAAAACTCCCCCTCAACAGCAGCAACACACCATCCACCTGCAGCACAAGCACATAACAATGCTGCTCCCCCTCACACTTACTACTCCCCCTTTTTAGCCACAAATATGACAAAGAGAGGTCATAGACAAATGTAACCAAATAGCAGTATATTGTTCAACACCAAACCAGAATTAAGTTGTCTAAACGGAAAGAAGGAAACAAAAAAAAAACAAAACAGACAAAAAAAACAGA
The DNA here is from genome assembly GCA_022829125.1 of Lathyrus tuberosus. Classification (NCBI taxonomy): domain Eukaryota; kingdom Viridiplantae; phylum Streptophyta; class Magnoliopsida; order Fabales; family Fabaceae; genus Lathyrus; species Lathyrus tuberosus. The sequence continues at coordinate 956,957 of JALAZF010000024.1, read as the reverse complement.
AAATAAATTTGCAGATAGCCTAGTTAATCAGCACTGTCCTCTTCATCCACCTCATCACTTTCACCTTCAGATTCAGAAGCACCCTTCTCAGAACAAGAATCATCAGACTGCTGGACACTCCTTCTATCAGACTCAGTAGATTCACCTTGTCCATCATCTTCAGTCAACTCTTGATCTTTAGCAGCATTTCTCTTCTCAACCAAGGCTTTAATCAGCTGCTCGAGCTTTGTCTTCCTTGCTATATCTCTCCTGATGGATTCTTCCAGCTCCTTGCAGGTTTCTTGCAACTGAGCAATGGCTTCATCATCAAGATTAGCAGGACCAGGAGTCTGTGTAGATGTCCCAACAACATCAGACACATGAACTCCACCTAGCAGCCTATAATGCAATGTCATTGGAGGTTTTCTCTTACTGACTTTGTCACTTCTTACTAAGCAGTCAGGAAATTGGTTCAGGATTATTCCGCAGATTAAGGATGGAAAACATATGGGTAGCTTAACAACGGATGAGCTAGCTTGCTTCAAAACTTGTTCAAAGATATATGCTCCAAAGTTGAAAGGGACCTTCTTTCCAATAGCATAAATGAATTTTCCAAGCATGGATGAGATGGTGGAAGTATGGTTGGTAGAAACCCAGTTTACCACTGCAATTCTGTGAAGGATAGCATATTTGACACGTAGCTTCCCAGAAGAGAGCTTTCCTTCATTTGGCCAAACTTTGATGCAACCACCTGTTATCTCCTCACTGATTTCATCATCTGTTGCTCCTAACTCAGCATGATGGTCCGTAGGTCTCCCCAGAAAGTTATTAATCACTTTGGGAGAAAATTTCACAGCTTTGCCTCTTACATAGACTTTTCTGAGTTTGCTATTACAGTCTTCAGGGATACTCACAACAAACTCTTTAAGCAACTTTTCATAACATGGTCCTATGTCAGACACAATCTTCATCAACCCAGGAGCTTCAATAAGATCAACCACTTCCTTATACTTGTTGAAGTCTTTTCCCAGTTCTCTCTCTAAAGCTACCCTTCTTTGGCTGACAATTTTCCACCTATCAGTTTGCCTGACAGTTTGATCCTCCCTTCTCCCACTGATGTCCTGGACATCAGTTCTAGCATTTGACTCATTCAGGCCTGTGACCCTTCTTTTCTTGATTGGAACCACAACTTTACTCCATTGCTTAGAGGGACCTGCTCCAGCCTTTTTAGTAGATTTCCTAATCATTTCTGCATCCTTTGAATTCTCAGCCACACTGGTATTCTCTTTTCTACTCTTGATTCTTTGTAGTATGTCAGCTATTGGTTCCTCATCAGAGTTTTTCACAGCAACGTTACTACACATCTCAGCCCTCTTCTTGCTTCTTCTTTCCCTAACCACCTGAACTGGTATCTCTCCTGATAGATTCTTTGAACTATTATTTGTATTTCCAGCCATGGATGTTGGGACGTCAGACCCGACATCTTTATCAGCTTCACTAACAGCAAAGGTGGCAAATCTTCTAAGACTCTGATCTCTACTGAAAACATTATCATCAAGAGTCCTACTATCATTCTTAGTTTCATCCACCCTCCTATTTGAATTCTTTTGAATGACATTTTTTCTAGGGTTTAACTTATCAGAATAAAACCTAGTAATCATTTTGTCTTTCTTCCTAGATGAAAGGGGTTTAGACTTTTTACTTGACATACTTTCATTCACAGTGTGGGAAACTGGTTGCTCACCTCTAGTGTCAGAATGAACAACATTCAACGGGACGATATCAAGAACAAGGTCTGTGAGTTTGATCATTCGGTAAGGATCATAGTCTTCGTCATTGACTTGAGAAGTTCTTGAATCAGCAGGAGAATCGTGATGTTGAGACATTTTTTGTTGCTCACAAAATGCAGTATTGAAGAGAGTAAGAGCAAACCCTAGCGAAGAAGAGTTTTGAGAGAATAGGTCAGATGAAGTTTTTGCACTGTAGGATTGAAGTTGGAATGTGTTAGCTGGGCTGTTTATAAGTTTTGGAAATGGGTCCTTATACACGTGCCATTCACAAGTTCTTTGGTTTAACACTTCCACAATTGTGTTTTCGTCTTTCCACAAATAGCAATTTTCTGAGGTTCTTTCACCTCTCATAACAACAACATTCTTTTCATCCATTATTAAACATTCTGGGTTGTAAAAATGACCTTAAGACCTTCATCACACAATTGGCTTATGCTTATTAGGTTAGTAGCTAACCCTTCAACAAGCAATACTTCTTCCAAAATTGGATGTCCTGGACAATCCACTCTTCCAACACCAAGCACTTTTCCTTTCGATCCATTACCAAAAATCACCTCATTAGGAGCATGATACTTAACATGTGACATATATCCACTAACGCCAGTCATATGTCGAGAACATCCACTATCAAAGAACCATTTTTCATTTGTAGAGACTCTGAAAGACTTGTAGTCCCTATGTTCTTTTACACTATCCCAGCTCTTTTTTCTACTATACTGTTGCATGGGTTTGGGATAACCATGTAGCTTGTAGCAAAAAGCTTTTATATGACCAAACTTTCCACAATGGTAGCATGTCCACCTTTGATTCTTTTTCTTTATGAACTTCTTCTGATGCCTGGGAGAATGTTGCAGCATGTTATTCAACATCTTCAAACTTCTCTTATCTTGAACGGGTACTTCCTCAGATTTCTTTCCTTCATCTAATTCATTTGTACCTTTAAATCCAATACCACTGACATTTCCAATATCTCTTCCTGACTTCAGAATTTCATCAAGTACATCCGAACTCCTATTTAACATTCTGACATTTTTGATCATGTTGTCCAGTTTTGAATTCAAAACATTTACTTCACTTTGTAGATCAGCTATAGTAGACATATACTCAGTATTCTCAACTTTTAAATGAACAATGGAACATGCTTGTTCTTCTTTTTGCTGACATACTTCTTCATGTTCAATGTACAACTTCTTATAAGAGATAACCAGCTCTTCAAAAGTAAGCTCTTCAGATTCTTCATCTGATTCACATACTCCTGTTAATGCTGTCACCAACTTTGCAGATTTCTCATTAGCGTCAGTTTCAGAATCATCTTCTGACCATGTCACATATAATCCCTTCTTCTGTCTTTTGAGATAAGTGGGACACTCAGTTTTTACGTGCCCAAATCCTTCACATTCATAGCATTGCACTCTCTTCCCTTGATTAGAGTCTTCTTCAGTTTTGGATCTTCGACCTCCTTCCTGGTCTTTGTTGATGTCGAGAGACTTGTTCCGAACATTTTCTCTTGACTTCCAGTCCATCCTTTTCAACACTTTATTAAATTGTCTTCCAAGCAACACTAGCTCTTTGGACACATCTTCATCTTTGACCAGTTCTCCTTCATCATCTGAGTCATCAACATTCGACACAAATGCTATACTCTTCTTCTTTTCAGCTTTTTCACTGAATCCTAACTCAAAAGTTTGGAGTGATCCCATAAGCTCATCCACCTTCATCTTGTCAATGTCCTGAGCTTCCTCTATAGCAGTAACCTTCATATCAAATCTCCTAGGAAGAGACCTGAGAATCTTCCTGACCAGCTTGCTGTCAGACATCTTTTCTCCTAAGGCACTAGAGGCATTAGCTATCTCAATAATGTTCATATGAAAATCATGAATGCTCTCATCTTCTTTCATCTTCAAACTCTCAAACTTGCTAGTGAGAAGCTGAAGCTTTGATATTTTCACCTTTGAGGTCCCTTCATGAGCAACTTTCAAGACCTACCAAGCCTCTTTGGCAATAGTACAATGCTCAATCAGTCTGAAGATATTTCTGTTGACACCATTGAATAATGCATTCATGGCTTTAGAATTTCCAACAGATCCTTTGTAGTCAGCGTCATCCCAGTCCTCTTCTTCCTTCAGAACATCAGTAAGATTTCCTTCTCCATCTCTTACCTTTGGAGGCTTCCAACCTTTGAGAACAGCTTTTCATGCTTGATCATCCATGGACTTGATGAAAGCTATCATCCTAGGTTTCCAATACTCATAGTTAGAACCATCCAGCAGAGGTGGTTTATTTAGAGCTCCTCCATCCTTGTCCATTGTACCAGAAAGTACCTTCCCTGAATCTCACCCAGAAACAACAAAGGGTGCCTGCTCTTGATGCCAATTGAAATTCTGGCCTATATATCAGATGTCCTATCGAGATGTCGAGACACTGATATACAACAACAATGAACAAGTTCAAAATAAAAGTGTGCAGAAAATGTAAAGAACACCAGAAATTGTTAACCCAGTTCGGATCTAACTATCCTACATCTGGGGGCTACCAAGCCAGGGATGAAATCAATATTCGATAGTATCAATTCACTGATAACCACACCCGGTTCAATCAGCTCACTTAATCACTACCCTTCCTATGACTTCTACCTAAGACTCCCCTAGGTATGAGGCCCTCCTCAAATCCCTCTTCAATCACAACCCGTGACTGGTTCCTTACAAGACAAGTAACAATGGTCGAAACATAAATTCTCAGTACTTCACAGCTTATGAGAATTAACACACAGCTACTCAATGCTTAAAAGCTTATGAGCAACCTTACACAACTTACACTACAGTCCTTATACTGTTATCATAAGATACCAGTTAGGCTCACAAAACACAAGCACACAACCCTAAAAATACATGTAAGTTCGACACCTAAAACTAGGTTTTCATCGGTCCATTTATAGATTGAAATCTGGACTGAATTGGGCTTCAAAAACGCAGCACTTATACTGCTCACAAATCTGCAAAATTAACTCCAATAAAATAGGTCTTCAATCCAAAGTTTCCTATTATGTCTCCATAATTAGAAACAGCAGCAAATCCGAAAACCAACAAGTAACCCTAATCCAAAAATGCTTTGGATGCCACATAGGATAACCAAATATTCACATAATATTCAGTTACAAATCATAGTAATAGAATCTGCATTAAAACTGACTTCACAACGCGATGTCCTATGAGCTGCCATGGAACATCTTCATACGACATGTTGAACAAGGAGTAATGAAACATATTATTAGACATCTTCATTCAACATCTGCTGCTACATGAGTTTTAGCAAAATAATGCCAACCATAAAACCAAGGAAATAACAAATGGTGTAACTGCTGCTGCTGAGGGACTTGCCTCTGTTGAACATAGTTACTTGCCATTATCCCTAATTTTTGCCTGGATTGTACTTTGATGTTTCCAATCCACCGGGATGATTTTTTTTTCATGTCTCTAACTTTTGCCTGGACCGCCCTTTCGGGTTTTCAATCCACCGAGACGTTTTTTTTAGTTTAGGCGAAGTATTTCTTGACTACATCAACGTTTGTGGGGTAGGAAAATTCCTCTCCGTCCATGGTTGCAAGTCTCAAGGAGCCGCCTGAGAAAGCTTTCGTGACCATATAGGGGCCATCATAATTCGGAGTCCACTTGCCCCGGGAATCAGTGAGAAAAGATTGTATCTTCTTGAGCACGAGGTCTCCTTTTCTGAAGACACGGGATCAGACCTTTTTGTCGAACGCCTTCTTCATTCTCTGTTGATACAACTGACCATGGCATAGTGTCGTGATTCGTTTCTCTTCAATCAAATTTAGTTCGTCGTGTCGAATTTGAATCCATTCAGCTTCTGAAAGCTTAGCTTCCCTCAATGCCTGGATTGATGGGATCTCTACTTCTATAGGGAGAACTGCCTCTATGCCATACACTAGAGAGAAAGGGGTTGCCCCTGTTGAAGTGCGGACAGATGTACGATAACCATGAAGAGCAAAGGGTAGCATCTCGTGCCAGTCTTTGTAGGTTATAACCATCTTTTGAAGGATCCTCTTGATGTTCTTATTAGCCGCTTCTACCGCTCCGTTCATCTTGGGTCGGTAAGGAGATGAATTATGGTGTTCAATTTTGAACTCAGCACACAATTCCTTCATCATCTTATTGTTCAAGTTAGATCCATTATCAGTAATGATCTGGCTTGGAACACCATCAGATATTGTTTTTGATAAATCGGACCACCACTTGTCGGGTTACATTGGCAAATAACGCTGCTTTGACCCACTTGGTGAAGTAGTCAATGGCTACCAGGATGAACCGATGTCCGTTTGAAGCCTTAAGTTCGATCAAGCCAATCATGTCGATTCCCCATATGGAAAAAGGCCACGGGGAAGAAAGAACTTTGAGATGTGATGGCGGTACATGAATTTTTTTGGAGTATATCTGACACTTGTGACACTTCCTCATGTACTTGTAGCAGTCGGATTCCATGGTCAACCAGTAATACCCTGCTCTCAGAATTTTTCTCGCCATTGTGTGTCTGTTGGCATGAGTGCCAAAGGATCCTTCATGAATTTCTTTCATAAGCATGTCTGCTTCTGGTCTGTCTATGCATCGGAGCAAGTCCATGTCAAAATTCCTCTTGTAAAGAGTGTCACCGCTCAGGAAGAAGTTTCCAGCCAATCTTCTGAGGGTCTTTCTGTCTTTCCTGGATGCCCCAGGTGGGTACTCTTGTTTCTGAAGGAAGCATTTGATATCGTGATACCAAGGTTTGTCATCTATGACTGCTTCGATCGTGAAGACGTAGGCGGGCCGTTCAAGGCGCATTATGTCGATCTTAGGTATGTCATTCCGCTGACCTACACTAATCATGGAAGAGATATTGGCTAATGCATCAGCCATGTGATTCTCCTCACGAGGGATGTGATGAAACTCGACTCTGTTGAAGAAAGGTAACAACCTTCTTGCATAATCTTTGTAAGGAATCAATCCTGATTGGTATGTGTTCCAATCTCCTTTTACCTGATTGATAACCAGGGTTGAGTCGCCGTATACGTCCAAATTTTTTATCCTTAAATCAATTGCTTCCTCAAGACCCATAATACAGGCTTCATATTCGGCCTCGTTGTTCGTACATTTGAACGTAAGTCGAGCGGTGAAAGGAATGTGGGTACCCTGAGGGGTAACAATGATTGCCCCAATTCCGTTTCCATAATGATTAACTGCTCCGTCAAAGATAAGTTCCCACTGGGAACCTGGTTCTGGCCCTTCATTGGGTAACGGTTCATCGCAATCTTTCATTTTTAGATACATGACATCTTCGTCTGGGAAGTCAAACCTGGTTGATTCTTGATCGTCAATCGGTTGATGAGCCAAATGATCGGCTAAAATACTTCCCTTAATGGCTTTCTGAGCGTGGTACTCTATGTCATATTCTGATAGCAACATCTGCCAACGGGCAATTCTTCCCGTGAGAGCAGGTTTTTTGAAAACGTACTTGATTAGATCCATTTCAGAGACCAACCAAGTAGTATGACGAATCATGTACTGGCGAAGATGTTTGGTTGCCCAAGCCAAAGCACAGCAAGTTTTCTCGAGCATCGTGTACCGAGTTTCACAGTCGGTGAATTTCTTGCTCAAATAGTAAATGGCAGACTCTTTCCTTTTAGTTTCGTCTTGTTGGCCAAGTACACATCCCATCGAGTCCTCTAGGACTGTGAGGTAAATGATCAGTGGTCTTCCTTCCACTGGAGGTGATAGAATCGGAGGACTCAACAGGTATTCATTAATACTGTCGAAGGCGGTTTGGCAATCTTTTGACCAAACGCAATCCTGGTTCTTTTTGAGTAATTTGAAGATAGGCGCGCATGTCGCGGTCATAAGGAATATGAATCTGGAGATGTAGTTCAAACGTCCCAGGAATCCTCTGACTTGTTTTTCAGTTTTCGGAGAAGGCATTTCTTGAATGGCCTTGACCTTTTCAGGATCAACTTCAATTCCTTTCTGGCTGGCGATGAACCCTAGTAGTTTCCCTGAACGAACACCGAAGGTGCACTTGTTGGGATTCAAGCGGAGCTTGAATTTTCTTAGACGTTCGAACAATTTTGATAGATGTTCAACGTGCTCACTCTCTATCTTTGATTTTGCAATCATATCATCGATGTATACCTCAATTTCCTTGTGTATCATGTCATGAAACAGAGTAGTCATGGCCCTTTGATAGGTTGCCCCGGCGTTCTTCAAACCGAATGGCATTACCTTGTAACAAAAGGTGCCCCATGGGGTGATGAACGAAGTTTTCTCCATGTCTTTCGGCACCATTTTGATCATGTTATAGCCCGAGAATTCATCCATGAAGGAGAAAATGTTGACCTTTGTTGTGCTGTCTACCAGCATGTCAATGTGTGGTAAAGGAAAGTCGTCCTTTGGACTTGCCTTGTTCAAATCCCTATAATCAACACACATTCTGACCTTTCCATCCTTTTTGGGAACGGGTACGATGTTGGCTAACCATTGAGGATATTCAAATGTAGCGAGGAAACCCGCGTCAATCTGTTTCTGTACCTCCTCTTTGATTTTGATGGCCATGTCCGGGTGAGTGCGTCTCAACCTTTGCTTTACTGGCGGATATTCCGATCTTAACGGTAAGTGATGTTCCACGATGCTGGTATCCAACCCTGGCATATCTTGATAGGACCAAGCGAATACATCGGGAAATTCTCTGAGAAGCTTTATCAAACTCTCTTTGGCAGTTGGACTGAGTAGTGCCCCAATCCTGATTTCTTTTCTCTCTTCTTCTGAACCCAAGTTTACCGTTTCCAACGGCTCTTTATGAGGTTCAATGGACCTTTCCTCTTGTCTGAGTAATCGGGAGACCTCTTCTGGAATTTTGTTGTCATTTTCTTCTTCATCCCCAAATATCGGGAACTCAGAGTTGGGAGAAGGCATCGGATCGTATGTTTCAACGGGGTTTAAAATAAGCAATCTGCATGACGTGATGATTCGTGTTTAGAAGAGATAGAGAAAATGCAAGTGTGTGCAGTGTTTTATTTTACTGCTTGTTTTTATTTTTAATTGTTTTTACCATTTTCTAAGAAAAGCAAAAAGGGAAAACAGCAATTAATGCGGAAATTACAGAACGACGTTATTTTATTAATGAACAAGTCGACTCTTGAAACTACAGCCCTATAAAACAAAACTCTGTCACTTCGGGCAAAGCAAAGAGGGAAATTTACAGAAAGCGAGCCCTATCAAAACATCCTTTTCACCTGGGCAGGGTGAAAGGTTAAAGATGGCAATTACTTTGACTGGCGAATGACCTTCGGAACCTCGACGGCAACCCATTGGCGGCGAACTCCTCGGTGAATCACAAATTCTGGCACCTTCCTTGATTTGTCTTCAGAAATGACGCTGATTTCTGGTGGAGCAGGATCATTGGAATCTGTTTCCCAGGCAGAGTTGTCGTAGGAGAATTCCTCAGTTGTATTTTGCATATCATTTGTGCTCTCAACTGTACTTTCCCATCCAGTTGGCTGGATATCTTCGAGCCTGATACGAGAGCTTTCGGGAGCGGTGTACTTGACCATATAGTCGTATTTTCCACTCGGTTGTCCCAAGGTGCCCCACACTTCTTTCGAACTGGAGGAGTCATCTCTCTCGATGACGTTGACCTTGGGAAAAGCATAATTAATGAATTCAAGTCCGACAAACGTTGCGAATTCATCGTCATGTTGAGTAGTTTCTGAATGACCTGAGTGTTGATCCCATGACATGGTGGGAACACAGGTATTCTGTTCAATGACAGTCAGCTGATTTTCATTACTCGGCTGACTTTCTGGCCCCAAGTCTCCTGGATAAGGTTGCCACATTGGCAGACCATCCATTGGGCCATAGTAGGTGTAGTCAAAATTGTCTTTCATCAGAGTGTCTTCCTCTAATGAGTTTGGCGGAGCACGACATCCTTCCGGATCACAATCTCCGTATATCATTTCGACATCTGACCGTGGTATAAATCTCAGACTTTGTGGGGGATAGCAAAATGGTATAGGCACCTCTTCCTGAGACATATAACCGTCCTCGTTAAGATAGGACTTCCATTCTTCATCTGTGTCACAGGGATCCTCCTCATTGATAGCATGTACTGCTTGAGACACTGGGTGAAGAAAACCTCCACTGTGGAAGAAGTTTTGAAGGGGATGAAGACTTTCGTCGTTAGCAGCTGTCCGGGTACAGGTTGCAGAAAAACCAAGACCCTTCTTTGTTTTATTGTCATAGGAATGGCAAGTTGTCCCCATCCAGTTGTATTGGTACTCTCGACCTCTTTGATAGCATCTTTGTATGAGGAAATCGAGGTTCCTCCTTGGGATTTATTGTCCTTGCTCATCAACAGCACTTGGAACTGAGTTCCAATAACCTCCTCGGGTTCTACACAAGTAAATGATGATAAGTTACTTACGAGCAAGGCCTGTTCTCCGCAGACTGTGACAAGTTGATCTTTCTGAACAAACTTTAGCTTTTGGTGGAGGGTCGAAGTGACCATTCCATCCTGGTGTATCCAAGGTCTTCTTAATAAACAACTGTATGTTTCCCAGATGTCCATGACCTGGAAAGTGACTTGGAAAGTGCGAGGACCAATAGTTATGGGAAGATCAACTTCGCCGATAACTGTTTTTCTGGATCCGTCGAATGCTTTGACGACAACCTTGCTGATTCTCATCGGAGGGCCTTTGAATGATAATTGCATCAAAGTGGACTTCGACATAACATTCAGGGCCGACCCAATGTCTACCAGTACGCTGGCTAAAGCATCGTCCTGGCAGTTAACTGTAATGTTGAGCGCCATGTTATGACGGTGACCCTCTTCGGGTAATTCCTCATCACTAAATCCCAAATTATTGCAGGAAGTGATGTTAGAGACAATGCTATCGAACTGTCTGATTGTTACATCTCGTTCCACAAAGGCTTGCTCCAAGACTTTCTGTAGAGCCTCCCTGTGGGCTTCTGAACTGAGTAACAGTGATAATACCGAGATCTTTGAAGGAGTCTGTAACAGCTGATCAACAATGTTATATTCACTCCTTTGGATGAGCTCCAGCATCTCATTATTTTTCGAAAGGTCGGGATTACTGGATTGACCGACTGATGGATCGGGAGCTTCTGTCTGAAGTCCCTTTTCCTTGTTAGGTTCTCTAACTCCTCGGTTGAAGATTCGACCGCTCCGTGTTACACGACTGATGTCTGCAATATTCACGACAGAGGGTAATGGAATTTCCTTTACATTTTCAATTGTTGTTGCACCGTATTTGTAAAGGATTGCCTTAGCTGATTCATACGGTAATGGTCCCGGCAGATAGATGACTATGGGAACCTTCTAATTTTTCTAACCATCATAAGTAATCTCGATCCGTTCCCGGTTGGGAACTTTAGATTCGTCAAGTAAAGGGATAATGGCAAAAACATCCCTGGTCCTATGATGACCAGAGATTGTGACAACGTCCTCGACTTGATCGGCAAGGTAGATCGGCGTCCAGTTGATGGGTCCAGAACCCGGATATGGGCGAATCTCTCCACGATCCACCTGACCCTGAAGAGCTGCTCTCACAAGGTAACACCCTTGGTTACCTTCTGAATAGACGCTACAACGGTCATAATTGTGTGGTGGCACCTGGCCACGCCCGCTTTGAATACAATGTAACCTCACTAGGTTAGCTTCCACAGATCGAACATCCTGACTTTGACGCCGAGTGGGATTCCTGTTACTGATACTAATCTGCTGAGTATCTTCATCTATATAGATTGGCATCCACCAGTGATTTAACAAGTACTAAAGTGCCTCCTGGACAAGGGTACAACCTCGATCGTTTTCGCAACCCGCTTTACAGCTTTGATAATTGTGTGATATCAGGAATCCGAGTCGGACCTACTCAGCATGTAACTCTACCAGGTTGGTATTCATCACACGAATATCAAAGATCTGAACCATGTTGATCTGATAGGAATTCCTATCATGGTAGTCTTGGATCCATCCAAGATCCATCTGACGCTGGAGGGCCTCTTGTATGAAAGAGCATCCCTGTTTATTTACCGAGCAAGTCAGACAGGAACTGTAATCGTGTCGCGGCAGATTATGGTACTGGCTTTGCCTTGAGTGCATCGCCACCAAGTTGACATTCATTGCACAGATGTCGTGGTTCTGAATGACGTTAGAATTCGTATAGACCATATCAACTCCATGAACTTGGTGCTCCTGGATCCATCCGAGATCCATCTGTTCCTGTAGAGCTGCTTGCACTACAGAACATCCTTGATTGTTTTTAGAGCAGACATCTTACTGATGATAGTTATGAGGTGGCACATGGCCATATCCACTCTGTCTACAATGCATCTTGACCAAATTGGTCCCCAATAAGAGTACACCGTGAATTTGATAGACATTGTTAGACTCCCTCTCAATCAGGTTGACTGCAGCTTTCTCGTGTTAAGGCAGCGGGTTCGTGAGAACATTAGGATTCGTATCTTTGAAAGATAAGAGCCCGCTCCTAACAAGCTTTTGCACGTCAAATTTGAAATTGAGACAATTCTCTATGCTATGCCTTGATCCTCCTTGATGATAAGGGCATGTCTGATCCACCTTAAACCAAAAAGGCGGATTTTCCGGTACCGTAAGAGGAGACTTAGTCTGGATGTGCCCCTTAGCCAGTAGTAATGGAAATAGTTCTGCGTACAACATGGGTATAGGATCAAACCCTAATGGTCGCGTTGTACGGTTGTTGTTATATGGAGGACGAGCCTGCTGAAGAGGTTGTTGTGTCCTTTGCTGGTCAGGTTGGCTCTGCGCAACCTGAGGTTGATACGTAGGAATAGGCGTAGGGTTGTTGGCAGGAATTATAGCTGCTACCGGCTGATAACGTCGCCTTTTCTTTCCGAGAGAAACATTCCCAATATTTTGCTCTTTTTTCTTAGGGAGAGCACTACCGTATTTTTTAATACCACTCGTCGATCCAGTGTCTTTTACCAAACGTCCTTCTCGGACGGCTTCCTTAAGACGTACGCCCATGCCGACCATCTCGGTGAAATCACTGGGCGCACTGGCAACCATTCGGTCATAGTAAAATGAGCTTAAGGTCTTTAAGAAGATCTTTGTCATCTCTTTTTCCTCAAGAGGTGGACAAATTTGAGCGGCAATTTCATGCCACCTTTGAGCATACTCCTTAAAGGTTTCCTTGTCCTTTTGCGACATCGATCTGAGTTGATCTCTGTCGGGTGCCATGTCCAAATTGTATTTGTATTGGTGGACGAAGGCAGTACCAAGATCTCTGAATGTACTGATCGTAGTACGGTTTAAACCCATGTACCATTTTAATGTGGCACCGGTTAAACTATCCTGAAAGTAGTGAATCAGCAGGTCCTGATTCTCCGTCTAAGCTGACATCCGCCGAGCGTACATCACCAGATGGCTTTGAGGGCAAGAGTTACCCTTGTACTTTTCAAAGTCGGGCACTTGGAATTTGTGCGGGACTTTCACATTGGGGACCAAGCAGAGGTCTGCGGCGTCCTTTCCAAATAGATCCTAACCGCAAATGGCTTGCAGTTCCTTCTGCATTTCCAAGAACTGTTCCTGGAATTCATCCATTCGGTCAAACATAGTTTCCTTTTTCCAGAAGGTGTCTGTGGAATCTGTCTTTCCGGGACAGTGTGCACCACAGGGGGTGGTACCGTGACTATGGCAGCGAATCTTGGCATTTCCCGAAGTTTGTAACCTTCAGGAGTCTTCAGTATGCCCCTGGCATCTTCGCTTTCCCAAAGTTTGTAACCTTCAGGCCCAGCAGCTTCTGTTGTGATTCCCTGATCTTCAGCGATCGGCGGAACATATCCTTCGGGGATATAGTTAACAGGCATGCCCCAAGGGCGATCTTTCGGTATCTGATACCTAGGATCATACTTATCCACTATGGGCGTTGAGGTGATCTCTGAGATCACAGTTCTTTGTAGCTGAGCTTCTGCCATGGCTTGCATGTCGTTACGAAGCTTTCTCATATCCTCTCTCAGAGCGTCGATCTCTTCTTTCAACTCTCTGTTTTCTTCCTCAAGATCATCCATCCTTTTCTGACGATTGGCCCGAGTATTGTACGAATGAGACAGTTTGACTCTAGAACCGAGACAAAAACGTGAGATTCGTAGGTAAGAAGAATACGTGATGTGAGAATGATGAATGCAATGATTATATTAATTGTTTTTTGGTTTAATCAAAATAAACTTCGACAATTAGATTGCAAATATCAAACGGTGGGGAAACCCCTTTTATTGAAATTCAAAGGATTACAGAAATGGAAATACAGTAGATTACAAGGTGCAGAAACAGAAACCTAAGCTAATGGGTCCCGAGTCCTCTCTGAAGAGTAATCGGGTGCTGACTCTGGTATCTTCCTTTTCTTTGACCGGGGCTCTTGGGCCGTTGTCGGGTTGTCATTCCTTTGCCAAGTGAAAGGAGTGAGCAAATTCCTTTGGTCATCCTGATTCTCTACAATATGTTGCTCCAAAATTTCAATCAGAGCGTCTTTCTCTTTCAGTAATTGCAGTATTTTGATGCACTCGACGTCGAGGGTGCGGTACTTGTTCTTCCAAGACCTTCTCTCCTGTTGAACTTTGTTGAGAGTAACCTGAAGCTTTTCAGTTTCCGTCATGAAGTACATGACAGACTCCTTTGGCGGAAGAATTCTGTAACAAGGATAAGGCATTTTTAGCTTGAGAGCTCTAGTTTGTACCCAGTAGAGGTAAGGCTCCATCGAGACACAGTCTGGTTTTCCTAGAGACTCCCGTCCTTTCTTATGAACATGCTTCCAAGCGTGCACTATTTCCATCTTCAGTGCTTTATCACTTTCTCCTTCCTTGAAGAAAAGACCTTCCAGATGAACACTCCGTGGGACGTGTCTCATCGGGTATCCAAATTGACGAAGAACCAATACCGGATGGTAGTTGATTCCTCCCTTAGTTCCTATGAGGGGTACATTGGGGAAGTTTCCACAATGGTCAATGATCCTGATTCCATCATAAATCCTATTACACCAATCTATATCAGAGTTGGTAAGAGACATGATCTTCTGCGACCAACGTAAGGCACTCTTACAATCCCAAAAAGCAGCAGACTTGGGCAAGTGGGAGGTAAACCATTTATAAAGCAGAGGTACACAGCATGTGATCTCCCCTCTGCTGTATAAATTTCCCAAGTGTACAGAATGATACGCATCTGCGAGCAAAGTCGGCACAGGGTTTCCAATGAGAAAAACCTTAATAGCGTTGATATGGACGAAGTTATTAATGTTGGGAAACAAAAATAACCCGTAGGTGAGCAAGACAAAGATGCTTTCAAAAGCAGTCACGTTTCCTATACTGGCAAAATACAGGGCTTTCTTCGTCAAGAACTGGGCTGGCAAACCTTGGATGCCACCCTTAGCGGTCATGTGAGTCCTGACCTCAGACTCGTCCAAATGAATGGCTCTTGCAATGCTCTGATTCTTTGGAATTTCTTCCAGTCCAGAAAATGGGGCTTGATCAGTGATATGTAGATCAGTCAGATGAGAATACTCCTCCAGCGTTGGTGCTAACTGGTAATTTGGGAATGTGAAACAGTGATAAACCGGATCATAGAATTGAACGAGTGCGTCCATGATTCCCTCAATCATATAGACTCTTAACAGTGGTAGCAGACCTCCGTGTTTGGCTCTGAAAGCCTCAGGGTTAGTGATCATCCTTGCTAACCTTCTCAAATCCTCTAGTTTTGGAACTTTGAAGGTGTACGTATGAGTTCTCCTTCTACCAAAATCCATTAGCGTAATCCTCTTCTCTGATATTTGCAATCACAGTCTTAGTTTAATTTGAAAAACAGAGAGACTAGAAGAGAAGTTTTTTTAATGTTTTAATGTTTTTTAGATGAATGCATGAATGCAGCACACAAAAACATAGAAAAAACATGGGGTCAAAGGTTCGTTGTCATGAAGTCAAGGCTCTACCCATCCCCAAAGGTTTATACTAGGGTGATTTTTGTACCTGTACTCATTATCCTCAGCTCCTCCCAGGAAAGCAAAACAACAAGCGGATCGCCAGCGAGTTGTAGGGCAATCTTAGAGTAAGTGTCATTCACCGAGAATAGATCACCAGCCTCAAATGAGGGTAGTATCGCGTAACAACTATTCCCGATAGTCTCCGCACTACAAAAGGGTTTGGCTCCTCAGCTTCTCAGACTTAACAATCGGCCCATTGTCTAGGTGAGAGAATGGGTTGCATTGGTCAGCCTCCACTGAGGTTGATGGTCGACCTCGTCGCCATCACTTATCTTAAGTGTATACTCAATCTTTCCACATGCGGCATCACACGCATTCCCATTAGCAGAAAAATAAACACGTATAACAATTAGGAAAAGCAGTATATATATTCGTCCTAAACATCCTAGACCTTTAAAGCTAAGGATCCTAAGTTCCTGACAGAAAATGGGTTCCCCGGCGGAAGCCCCAATCCGTGGTTTTCACCTAAGTGAAGAGAAAAGAAACAAACAGCAGCCCCACGGTGGGGGCTATTTTTCTGTAGTGAGCGATTTTGGACGCGGTTCTTAAGTGCTGGTCGCTCTCTGTGGTTTGGGCTTACTACAAGTCGATTCATTTTTTATCCTATTAAAGCTGATGAAGGAAGGGAAATAGATGTCTCCAATTAAGTCGGCTTTGCATACTGAGTTTAAACAGCGGTCTGTTAGGTTACGGATGCTATCAATGTGGGGAGCCTTTGTACTGGTTATTTGTATTTTCGCCAATACTGATTTCTTTCTTTTTATTTTTGACAGAATGTTTCTGGCGGGGAACAAGGATTAGGATGTTAGGACTGATGCTTTTTGATAGATATGTGAGAGTATGGGATTTTGAGTTTTTTGTTGATTGTGCTCGCTAAGATTTTTATTTCAATCTTATGCCTACGTATTCCCGTTTACCGAAATAGGGAAATCAGAGCGTTCGTAGTTCCTCCTATTCTATGGGAGGAAATTGGTTGTTTTGGTGTCTTGTTCAAAGCCCAAGACGTGAGGCAAAAGGTAGTTTGTATCTTGATCAAAGCCCAAGATGTGAAGCTGAAGAGTCTATTTATGTCTTGTTCAAAGCCCAAGATATGAAGCCGAAAGGGTTTGACTTTAGAGAGAATTTGTCGTCTCTAAAGAGGGGGTTGTATGTCACAACTGTTTATAAAGGAGAATTACTTTAACTGGGATGTGTGAATCCGGCAATGCCATAATTTCCTTTACATGAGATTTTTAACCTGAAGGAGAAGACTTTAACTCAGTGTAGAACAATGCTATCTTTCCTTAGGAATTTCTCATGCTAAAAGAGGGACAGTGGCATGGATGTAGATGATCTAGAGGCTTGCCGCTTACAGCGATTAGATGAAGGGGAAGGAATTGTTGATGTTTGTGTACTGTGAACGAGGCACAGCTTTGATGCTAAAAGGTTAATTGGATTAACCAGTGGTTTTCTTATACGAAGCCTAAGAGGAGGCTGATGTGTGTCTCGTATAAAGCCCGAGAGAGAGGCTAAAAGGGGTTGATCCTACAAGAGGATCTTTTATACTCAACAAGAGAGTGTTTTTGTATCTCGTACGAAGCCCGAGATTGAGGCTATCATTTGTTTGGCTCCATAAGAACCTTTTTGTATCTCGTATAAAGCCCGAGATGAAGGCTAAAGGGGTGATTGACTCAACGAGGGAGTCTCTTATGTGTCTCGTACAAAGCCCGAGAGAGAGGCTAAACGTTGTTTGACTCTGCTGGGGAGAATCATTGTACAAAGCCCAAGAGAAGGCTAACTTCACTGGAGAAGGATCATTATACAAAGCCTAAGATGAGGCTAGTAACTGTTTCAGTTAAGTGACAGGTCCAGTATGCTGATTTTGAAGAGAAAATTAGTTCTTATATGAGCAGCACTGTACTCAGGGATTTGATTCGAGGATCAAGGTTATTCCCCATTCTTTAAGGAATCGGGAAATCCAAAGGGTATTGAGACTGTCCGAGTCTGCGGGTTTCCTTCCTATTTAACGAAGGGGTCACTTGAGAATGTCTTTGAGACTCAAGGAAGTTAGATTGTCCAAGTCTAGAGTTTTATCTTTTGTACTATGCTTTGAGAAACAGTAGTAGACTCTTGAAAAGACTGTTCTATTGAGATGACTAAGTTATGTTCCTATACCTCTAGGAGGTCGTTGGGACAATTTGTACGAAGCCCAAGAGGAGGCTAGAAGCTTTTAAGAAGCCGACGGGTCCTTGTACGAAGCCCAAGAGGAGGCTATCATTCCCGGAGGAAGAGATCATTATACGAAGCCTAAGTGGAGGCTGTGAATACTTCTAAGAAGTCGGCGGGTCCTTGTACTAAGCCCAAGAGGAGGCGGGGTTGCTTTTAGGAAGCCTGTGGGTCATTGTACGATGCCCAAGAGGAGGCCAATGCTTTTAAGAAGCCCGTGGGTCCCCAAACCCCGAGAAATTCAAGGCAATGCTATTCACCGAGAATAGATCAAAGTCAGGAAAGTCCGAGAATTTGGAAGAAACTCAAAGATGCCATTCACGGAGAATACATTCATCTTTGGGAGTAGAGTTTCTTGACGATTCCTAATGAGGACAACCTGAGAGAAGACTGTATCTGGTGATCCTATTGGGGATCTAGTTGTCTATTTCTACGAATAAACGAAACGGCGTCACCTAGGTCTAGACGTAGTTGCCGGGGAAACTCTAAATATCTATACTATTATTACACAGTTGATATGAGTTTATGAAAGAATACTTACAGTGAAACAGCCCCACAATACAGTTATATGTATATGAAAGCGGTAAATGAAAGCAATAACCACTTACTCGGTTGTAGAGCTTCCATGCTGTTTGGTTAGTTGTTCAACAAAGAAAGATTGAAAACAACAGTATATTCAAAATCAAAGGAGAAAGTACTTTGAAAAAGAAAGATTTGGGGCTTACAGCTCAAGAAGTGGCCCAGGGTTTTATCAGTGAGCGCACTGTTTGAATTTGTACAGAGGGACTTATACAAGTGACTGAGGCCCAAAAAGGTTTTCTGTACAAATGGATGGGTCTTACACTCTCTCAAGAGGCCCAAAAAGTTTTAAAGAAAAAGAGTGGGGCTTATAACACGAGGGTAGGCCCAATTAATTTTTCGTTTAAAATGGCGATCGCGCCGAGGTTTTATTTTAACGCTGAGGAACTTATACAATAAGTGAGGCCCAAAATTGTTTTGGTTAAAAGGGGATTGGGTCTTACACTCTATTAGAGGCCCAGGAGTTTTGAATGGGTCTTATAGCTCAAGGAGAGGCCCAAGGTTATTTTTCCAAAGGCGACGATCGTGCCGTTTGTTTTTTATGGGATCGGGACTTATACAATACACTGAGGCCCAAAAATGATTTGGTCAAAAAAGGATTGGGTCTTACACTCTATTAGAGGCCCAAGTGAGTTTTGAAAATGATTTATGAGGGTTGAATTAATCCAAAAACCCTAATTTGTTTTCAAAATGTGTTTTAATTGAATAAAAATTCAATTAAAAATGATCAAAATTGTTTAACATATGAAAAATAAATTGTGATCTTGGATTAATGCTTCAAAAATTAAGTATTGACCTACAAAATAATTAGAAAGCATTAAAAGTTGCAAAATCAAGGTGGAGAAAATATTTTAAATGTTAAAAACAATTAAAACATTAATTCTTTGCAAAAATATCAATTATACAAAATAAATAATATTTTTGGGATTTTTTGGGAAAATAAAATATTTAAACATTTTTGTGAATTATTAAAAAAAGAATCAACTCAAAATCATTAAAACTCAGAGAGAATAATTTTTGAATCAATTAAATAAAACCACAAAATTCAAATATTCAAATTTGGAAAAATGGCGCCAAGAACAAGCTGAAGAACACGCGCGTGTTATGAGATTCTCAGATTTACATTTTCTCTCCAATCTCACTGAATACTTAATCATATCATGTAATCCACATATCATTATGCTCGTCTCAACCTCATGATCATGTCTATGGCATTTAATTTCATTTAAATTAAACATATAACAAGAAATCGCGAAAAATCCTCAAGAACCCTAATTTCTGCATGAAGGCTAGGATTTTTTATACACGATTCAAACAATGCAATTAATTGAGGGGAAACATTCTATGCATGATTATGAACATATGGTCAAATTATTGTGCGAGGAAATATGCATAGATTGAGAGATGACCAAGTATATGCTTACCTCTAGGCCGTGACAGCAAGTGCCAAGTGATTTTTGATTTGGAGGTGTTACAGATGAGTGGTGATGATCTGAACAGCTTCCCTACACCCTATGGAGTGTGTTTGAATGCTTGGACTTGATTGAAATTGGCTGGATCAATTCATGGCATCTCAACTGTATTTTGGTTAAAACCTTGAGCAATTGACTGGTGATTCTGAGAAATCAATGTTCCAGTTGTTGTTTAAGTGTTTGATCAGCTCATATGTGATGTATGTGAGGTGTGTGAGTGATTGGTTTGATTGGAAAAGCTCTCAAACTCAAAACCCGATAGTGACTTGCCTTAGAAGGTAAAATTGGAGTGAAAGAAGAGATATTGAGGAAAGCATCTATTTGATGGCTTTGGTGTACTCAAACTGATCACAATTGAGCTCTATTTATAGTAGAGCAAGTTTGTTTTGCAAGGAATAGTGAATGGCAACTGCTGATTAGGTTTGTTCAATGTTGGCCAATGGAAGTTCAAGTCTCCTCTAGCCATTGACTAGAGGTTAGGGCACAAGCTGCTGGTTTCCTTGGTCTTGGATAAGTCTTGACTGAATTCAAATGAAAATGGCTCAGTCCATGCCACCTTGATGCTTCCATTGAATGCTCCAATCCAAATTTGGAGTCTTGTCCCTATTTTGGCAATTATAGGTTCAACATGCTTTTTCTTGTTCCAAGGACTTTGGAGGCTTGGCTCAGTGATTGTCCCCATTAGATTCAATCCTCAGATGTATCCAAGTGGATAGGAGTGTTTGTATTTGCACAATTTTGGCAAATCGAGCAAAAATACCAATTCTGCCTTGCCTTGACAGATTTCAACAAGGCAACGTGACAATGTCATAACTCCTAGCCCAAATGGAATTTGGCAATGTTCTTGGCCATTTTGGAAAGCCCTTACATGATATAACAACTGTTTGAACATGTTTGGTTTTGATCTCTTTTGAATCCAAGTGAAAAATCCCCCTACATTTGGAAAAAAATGAAGACAGATTTGGACTTAGTGAAAATTTCACTACGTGTTGGAAAAAGTGACATTTTCATTTTTCAGCCATTTTGATCACTCCATAACTCAAAATCCTTAATGAATTGGACTTAGGTCTAGTTGAAGTTTTTGTAGAGGGTAATGAGGGCTACAAATCCATCTTTGGATGAGGAAAAATGGCTTTGTGGTTTAGGAGTTATGATCCTCCAAAGTTGGTACCCTAGCCACTTTATTTTTAACTTAGAAAATTTTCTAAGTTTTTATGGTTACCCCTTTTACAAGTTATCCAACTTTTCTTGATTTTTCTTGATGAATGATGATTCAAATCATACATTAACATCATTTTAGGGTTAAAAATCCATTTTGGTGAAAAATCTCAAAAAGTCAAAGTTAACTTTTGTGCACAGTTGACTTTTTATCAGATGAATTCCAAACTGTGCAATTCTTCAGGAAATCATGTCCTTGACCTAAATCAAACTTGATGGACATGTTCCATGGGTGTTATAGGGTATATTGATTCATGTCCTAGGGTTTGGGAGCATGTCCTGGTCAAAAGTCAAAGTTACAGTCGACTTTTCCCTTAAAACCCTAATTGTGGTGCAGATGAAATTGAGACTTGTTGCTCAAGCTTCTTGGATTAATCCATTGTTCCAAATGGATCAATATAGTTCATTAGAGACCCTCAAACCCTTTCTCGAGGTCTTGGCTCATGATTTGTCCCAAAAGTCAACTTAGGGGTGAATTAGGTCAAGAAACCCTAATTCCTGATTTTTGATGTATGCATCCCTTGAGGCCAAATTGACTTGATGATTGGGTCCATGAGGTTCCATGGAGTATATTAGGATATGTTTTGAATCATTGGTTCATGCCCAGATGAAAATTTCCATCTGGAGGCTCTGGTCGACCAAAACCCTAATTTGGTGACACTGGCGATCTTGAAGCTTGATCCACCTAGAAGGGAGCAACCTTGTGCTTAATCCTTGAAGTGGGAGTCCTCTTTGATCCTTTGTGTATGTTTGAGAGGTTATACAAGTTGAAGATCAAGTCATTCCTTGATTGATCCTTTGTCTAAGAGCTCTGAGAGGGCTTGAAACCCTAGTTTTGATTGCAGTGAATGCTCAACAATCCCTTGAGGAGCTTGATGAGGCATAAAGGTACATCCATATTGTGATGATGATATGCACAATGATGGGAAATCTTAGTGGTCAAAATTTGGGGTATGACACAATGTTGTATAAGACGACGGTTTGGAAGATGACATGTTGGATGAAATGCTTCTAAGGAAGACTTTCAAGAGGGAATTAGAACTTATACTATTCATTCAGGTAGAAACCTCCAATTTAAGAAAATGATAATAAGAGGATGAGAGTCATATGTAAGAAAGGTTGTCCATGGGAGTCATACTGTGCAAAATAACAAGATAATAATACTTGGCAGTTGAGAAAGATTATGGGCAAGCACACATGCAGTAGGGGCGAGGTTCCTAAATTCCAAATGGTTGGGCAAAAAATTCAAAGGAATGTAAGAGAGACTCCTAATTTGAAGTTGAGCGATATAATAGAGAAAACAAAACAAAAGTGGAATGTAGGGATCAATAAGACACTTGCATACAGAGTTAAATCACTTGCTATTGACATTGTTGATGGTTCATTTAGAGAGCAATTTATAAGAATCCATGATTATGGTCATGAGATGTTAAGGGCAAACTCTGGTTCAACAGTGAAAATTACTAGTCAACCAAGTCAAGGTGGGGAGGAAAGTAGTGAAAATCCTAAAAGGCCTTTGAATCCACATTTCTAAAGGATTTATATTTGCCTTAAAGCTTGCAAGGATAGTTTCTTTAAGTGCAGACCTATGATAGATTTGGATGAATGCTTTTTGAAAGGCTATTATGGTGGACAAATTCTTGCAGCCATTGGGAGGGATCCTAATGACTAAATGCTACCAATAGCATTTGCTAGAGTTTAGGGAGAAACCAAAGATTCATGGAGTTGGTTTTTAGATCTATTCACACATGATTTGGGAGGTGTGAGATTATACAAGACATATACCTTTATAAGTGATCAACAAAAGGTGTGTACTGATATCTTTATAACTGATTTTGTTTTTGATAGATTATGTTTTTGATAGATTTTGTCTTTGATATCTTTAAATTTGATTTGGTATGACTAAAATACAGGGGTTGTTACCTGTTCTTGATGAGTTGCTACCAGAAGTTGACCAAAGGTTTTGTGTTAGGTAAAACATCATTGCTAACTCAGATTTGATACCTTTTATTCTTGTTAGTTTCTGATGTGGATGTTTGACATGTGTTATTGGTAGGCACTTATATAGCAATTTCACGAACAAGTTTCCTGGTGTCAAATTAAAGGAATTGATGTGGAAGGCTACTAATGCAAGTCATTCAAATGCTTGGGAAAAAATTATGCGTGAAATGAAAGAGGTGAATGAAGAAGCATTCAAGCACCTTTGAAAGATCCCACCAAGGTTCTGGAGCAAATCTAGGTTTAGAAATGGTCCAAAGTGTGACACTTTGGTGAACAACATGTCAGAAGCCTTTAACTCTGTATTTGTAGCTGCAAGAGCCAACCCCCTCGTGACTATGCTTAAGGAGATTAGAGTGTACCTGATGCAAAGGTGGGAGTCTAACAGACAAAATATTGCCAAATATGCTGATACCATTATGCCAAATATCAAAAAGAAGTTGGAAAAAGAATCACAAAGAACTAACAGTTGGATTGTTAGGTAATGTCTCATACTTGATTTCTAGGTAATACAAAGAAGGTTTATGCACCCATAATTGATTTTTGTATTTGTAACAGGCATGCAGGTGAAGTAGACTTTGAGGTTAGGCATATATCACTCATAGAAGAAAAGTTTGTTGTTAATCTATCAAAGCATGAGTGTTCATGTAGAAGGTGGATGCTGACTAGGCTACCATGTTGTCATGCCCTTTCATATATGAAAGATCGGCATTTACAAGTAGATGATTTTGTTCCTGATTATTACAAAAGGGAGTGTTATGAAGCTTGCTATACACCAATGATTTATCCAGTCAATGGAGAATCTCTTTGGACCAAAACAGATGTTGTTGACCTGCAACCACCCCCCATAAAAAGGAAACCTGGTAGACCCAAGAAGAAAAGGAACAAAGAGGTTGGGGAACAAGTTAGAAATGAGACACAACTTAAAAGGGCCAAATTTGGTATCAAGTGCAGTAGGTGCCATAAGGATGGTCACAACAAGGCCACTTGCAAGCTGCCTACAACTGCTGCTGCTACATCAAGCCAACCATCAACTGTTGCTGCTACATCAAGCCAAGAACTAACACAACTCCTAAGCCAACCAACACTAGTTGTTGCTACATCAAGCCAACTAACACCAGATGGATCTACATCAAGCCAACCAACGCCAGTTGTTGCTACATCAAGCCAACCACCACCAAATGGAGCTTCAACTCAGCAAGTGTCCAAAAAGAGAAAGAGACTTCAAAAGGGTCTAAAACTAGTTTTAAGCCAATCCTAAGATTATGTTTATCTTTGATGTGTACTAGTTATGCCACTTTTTGCCTATTTTGTAGTTTATGACTAAGGCTTATAATGACACTCTTGTTGGATTTATATTGCTGTAACATATGGCATAAAATGAATATTCTCTAGTTATGTCTAATGGCTTGTAATGCCCCTTTTGTTATGACTTGTAATGTTACTATTGCAACTAATTTTACTAATGTATATCTGTTATGGTTTTATGACTATTGTTATGACCAATTTATGGTGTGCATTTGTTCTTGTATATTGTGGGAAACAAACAAAAGTAACATTTCAGCAAATACATTTCATTGATAAATTTTGACACAGACATAACAATGTTGACAGATACATTTCACAGATACATTTTAACCTCCTTGTTCATAAATACATGTCATTACACAGAAAAATAACCAACCTAAAAAATTGTTATAAATAAAACATTACACAATAAGCTCGGTATTCCAATGATTACAGATAATTTCAACCATCCCCTAGAGTTGATGATCTCTGAAATTTCTGCAACCCCACAACTTTTTCCCAAAACTGACACTACTCATGGCATCCACGGTACGAAGCACACATTCATCTTGGTAAACACACTCCCTCCTTTTGTTTCTGCAAATAACCGACCCAGATGTGCCAATGGAAGCACTGCTTGACAACTTAGACAATGGAGAAGAAGGATAAAACCCTAGGAATGGAGACAAGATGAAAAAAAAAACAAGATGAAGAGAACAAGATGAAGGAACCAAACAGAAAAACGAAGTTTGTAACCCAGCTATTCCTTTCAGCAGTGCCAGACAACAAGAAGGAAAAGATTATGAAGGTCTTTTACCCAGCTATTCCTTTCTTATACGCACAGCTTTTTTCTGGAAATTATGATGGTCTTTGACAACATTTAACTCATTAAAACATGATTTATTTATTCATTTGATGACTAGGCACACAGTTGGCACGCCACCCTGACATTTACTTACGGTCTAACACCTGAAGAAACGAAAGGTATCAAATATGTTAACAGATGTAATATTATGGGATCAAATCGAATCAATTTTTTATTGAGGGACTTTATCGCAACTCGTAAATAACTTATGGGACTTAGGAACTAATTATGCCTAAAATCTAGTACCCGCTCAACTTCTCTTCCACAATTCACTTTTGTAACTTGCTTATTTTATTTAATAAATAAATAAAAAGGTGGTTAAGCAATGACAAATATGGAATAAAAAATAATCAACCCAAAAATTTATATGCCCTCTATACACTGTATGGATGTACCCAAACAAAATTAAAATCTTTCTCTTCATTAAGCCAATATTAATATGGTGAAAATATATATGGTTCTTAAAACAAATATATTGTACTCACCGAAAAATACAATATGTCTTCATTAAACCAATAATAAAATGATAAATATAAGACAAACCAATTTAAAAGAGCCTTCAGAGACTCTGAGGCACGGTAAAGTGTAATTAGGAAAAGAAACTATTGTTAATATATATATATATATATATATATATATGCGAATAGTATATTAATAAAAGATATTAGGGGTATCTTAACCCAACAATACAACCAACGAAATCGAACACTAAATAATTGTTTACAAAATATTAAGCAGGTGCATATGTCATTCATAGAAATTACAAGGCATATGTCCGTTAGATAGAATTAGAATCCACCACCAAGAATAAAACTTAATATGCAAGAAAATGATATCTGAATCCGCAATCTTATCTTTGAACATAATATTGTTTCTAGCCCTCCAAACATTTCAACAAACTACCAACCACAAACTACAAACTATAAAATTTGAATTTCTCCCATTAAAACTTAAAATCCAGCAGAGAAGATGTTTAAAAACCATCATTTCATAATTTTCCACATTTTCCATCCAATCATAAACTTTACGCCCTACCGCCAAAACCTTAGGACAAGTTAATGAATAAGTGACTTACATCCTCTAAATGATGGAAACAAAAAACACATACCATTTCATGAGAGTTTGTCACAATGCCACAACGAAATAGATTCCCTCACGTTGCCAATCTATCCCGTAACATTTGCCAACCAAACATTTTCGCCTTTGACGAAATGGGAGCTTTCCAGACGTATTTTAATGCTGCCACCAAATTCGCATCCTGTTGTGAAACTTCACCTTCAGCAGCCTATAACTTAGCATAATATGACTTAACAAAAAAAAATTGAACTCTCCAAAAAGCCATATGACAGTATCTAAACCATTCATGATTGGAGTAACACCATACAACACCTCCACTAACATCTGAAACTCATCATTCAAATTTGCTGAAGGAAAAGGTTGTTGGAAATTCCATCGCCACGAACAAATAGCACTGTCCCATACTCCCATTTCCTCAACCGTACAATGCTGAATAGATACATACGAAAACAGACCCGAAAACATATTTTTCAGAGTATCATTCCCCACCCATTTTGCCGTCCAAAATGGAACTGCAATTTCATCTCCCAACCTAATTGAAATACATTATCCAAAAGACATCGGTTGAACGCAAGCATTGATTCTCATTAAATCCTTCCACCATTGAGAATCATAAATATTAGGTTTATAAATCTCCCGATATAGAATAAATTTTGAGTAGTCACCATACTTTTCACGTAACAACTCTTGCTAAATAGCATCCGATTCTTTAAGTAGATGCCACAAGTGCCAAATTGAACAATCTCAAGTCCTTCACACTTAATCCCCCTCCCCTTTGACTTTCAAATAGTTTCCCAAGACACCCAAGCCATTTTCTTCCTATCCTCCGACCCTTGCCACAAAAAGCTCTGTTGAATTGATATGAGCTTCTCCAAGACTTTCTTTGGCGCCCTGAAAAAGGAAAAAAATGTATTGGCAAGCTTGTCAACACAGAGTTAATTAATGACACCCTCCCGCCAATAGATAGAATCCTCCCTTTCCAAGACGACAGTTTGTTCTTGAAGCGCTTTACAACCGGTTTCCAAAAAGATACCCTAAGATGCTTATCACCAACCTTTAAACCAAGGAAATTAAATGGTATTTGACTAATTCGACAAGCTAAGAACTGTTCGGCCTCCTTCAAGTAATAATCTTCAATACAAATCCCATATAAACAACTTTTACCAATATTAACTTTCAGCCCTGATATCAACTCAAAACCCTTCAAAATTGCCTTGAAGGCCCATAAATTTCCCCAATCGCCATCATTTAAAAGGATTGTATCATTTGCATACTGTAATAGGTTAAAACTTACAGCTTCGTTAACCTTAAAACCCTTAAGAAAACCCACATTAGCAACCCTACGCACCATAATAGCAAAACCTTTTGCAGCAAATGAAAAGAGGGAAGGAAACAAAGGATCTCCTTGCCTCAATCCACAACAAACCAGAAAATCTTCTGTTGGACTACCATTTACTAAAACTGTCATAAAGCTTGTAAAAACCCCACCTTCTATCCATCTCAACCACCTTTCACCAAGCCTCATTGCCCGCATCATTTGCCTAAAAAACGACCATTTAACTCAAACGTACGCCTTTGAGAAATCTACCTTGAGTAAGACACAACTTTGCCTCCTTTTTTTTGCCAAATCAATTAATTCGTTCAAAACTACCACACCATTTAATAATTGTCTTCCAGGAATAAATGTCGTTTGATTCTTTGAAATCAGCTTATCCATAACACCCCTCATTTTAGCAGCCAACAACTTAGATAACACTTTATATACACATCCAACAAGACAGATAGGTCGATAGTCATCAAGGCTTTGAGGACTATCAACTTTTGGTATCACAGTCAAGAAAGAAGAAGACATCGCTTTAGGTAAACGGGCTGTAGCGTGAAATTCCTGAATGGATCGCACAAAATTGTGCCTGATTACCTCCCAGCTTTTCTGACAGAAAACCAAGCCAAAGCCATGCGGCCCAGGACTTTTATTGCTAGCGCAACTGAACACTACATCTTTAATCTCCTGCTCCACAAACTCAGCTTCCAATATAATCCTATCATCTTCAGTTAAAACATCCACACCCTCAAAACAGAAACACAGACCAGTTCCACCATAACCTTTAAACTAATTAGCAAAATAGTTTTTGACAGATTGTTTAATTGTATTAACATCCTCCACAACTTCTGAACCCACCCTTAATGAAATAATAGAGTTCCTCCTACCCCTATATTTAAGCATACTATGAAAGAATCTTGAGTTTTGATCCCCCTTCTTAATCAATCTAACTCTTGATTTTTGCTGAAGCATACTTTCTTTAGTATGCAGTTTCTCCCATAAATGTTGTTGCGCTCTACTCCTACCTGCCAACTCCTCCAAAGATGCACCAGTTTCGCTATCAGGCAAAGCCAGCTCAAACTTGTTCAAACTTTCAACATATCCTTCAATTTGTAGATCAACCCATCCAAACATGTTTGTATTCCACCAACGCAATCTCTCACGATGTAATTGGAATTTTCTATTGAGAACATGAGTCGCACTACCATTTACCACATAAGAACTCTATTCATGTTGGACAAATGACATAAAATCTGGGTGTGCATACCAACATTCGAAAACCTTGAAAGGCTTTGGTCCCCAATTGATGCTCCTCCCTTTGATCCACATCAGCCGATGATCAGAAATATCCCGATCCCGAACAGATTGCTCAATAGTATTCCATGAATTAATCAGATCTAATGAGATAATAAACCTATCTAAACTGCTCATACAAGAACCACTAGGATTACAATATGTAAATTTATTACCCGATAACGGAAAATCCACAAGATCCATTGTTGAGATGAAGTCGTTAAAGTCATCCATTTCACCACCATTCATCACCCTGCAGCCCCACCTTTTCTCCCTATTTTTAACTGTGTTGAAGTCACCACCTACCACCCAACTACCATTTGGAACTCTAGCTTTAAGCTCTACAAGATCAGCCCACAATCTCCTTTTCTCGCTTAAACGGCATGATGAATATATATTCATGAAATACACATTTTTATTGCTCCATAATGCATTAACACATAAAAATACACAACCCTTATAGCAACACATTGGTATAACAAAATCTTTCCTCCACTTAGTAATTAAACCCCATGAACTTCCAATAGCATCAGATGCAGACCATTAAACTTCAGAATTTCCCCATATGCTTTGAACGATTTCGTCACTCATTATCTTGCATTTTGATTCTTGAATGAAACAGACATCTGGCCCTCCTTTAGAAATAATTTGACAAATTCTCCTCTTCTTCAATATACTTCCACACCCTCTAACATTAAAAGTTATAAAATTCATTGCTACCTATCTGCAACCTCCTTCTAAGCATTGAATTCAACCCTTTCAGAGTTTTTCATTTTCCTGATAATTCCTTCAAAGAATTCATCATCTTCCTCACCATCAATTTCCATTTTCTTCATTGATTGCCAAACTTTTCTTGGAATATCTTCGATACACCTCCAAATTTGAATGTTGCTTTGAATCACATCTCCATCACTAATTGAATCACAACATAATATTGAACCACCTGAAAATCTGGAATTAGAGTCTTTTGCCTCAGCAAGAGAAATACAATGGTTTTTATAATTAGATTCTAAAATTGGGAATTTGTCTGAATGAATGAGCGCAGCAAAATAATAAAGGGAAAAAGGGATTTTCAAATTTCCTAGAATATCATTGATAGATTTTTTCTGCTTGAACTTTCTGCAGTCTGCAAGAACCTCAGGCCCAGCATCAAAACTAATGGTAACTTCAGGAACCCAGTTGTTATTCATTAAGCCCAACACACTAGGCCCAATATCATTATTTGGATTCCTAAAAGCTCATAATCCACCCTTATATATAACCCTCTTATTCATAGTAGCCTCCAACCTAGGAACCTCGATACACACACTATCCAACTTTTCCCCATCCAAGACATCATTTTTCTTATTGCTACACGCCAAAATGTTCAACTTTCCAGGATCATTAAATCCAAATACCACATTTTTACTCAAACTTCCTCTGTCAGTGTCAACTCCCTTCCTAACTACTGATACATCATCCAATGTGCCAGACAATAAACTTACCTCTTTTCTCATTTCTTTACCATCAAGTACATCTGTACGAACTTCCTCAAAACCAACAACCTTGTTTCCTTCCTGATGAGACACATCCACATTCTGTAGACTTTTTTCTCCGTCCCCACCATCCTCCGAAAACCCCCAATCTTCTCCGGTTCCACCACCACTACCTCCACCATCATCATCATCCTCTTCATTATCCGACTCACTAACCTCCTCACAACTATCTTCCAACACCAACCTCTTAGGACCATGGAAATTTTCCATTAACTTAATCCTATAAACATTATCATTCACACTAATATTGAAATTCTCATTTAATCAAAGAGAATACTTTGTTTTAACCAAGAACCTAGCCACGTCAAACTTCTCCATATTTTCTATTTCTTTGTCACAACGGGCGAATTCACCAACATGCCCATAAATAAATTTGAATAGATCAGTCCTCCATGCATGACATGGAAGTCCATAACATCGAAGCCATGTCAACCTTTCGTTATCCAAATCCATAGGAGACCACAGATGAATATCATAAAACCACCGAGAAACCCAAGCTCTATCCTCTTCAATCAATGCTGCAATTTCACCTTCATCCAATTCCTCAAGCAAACACAAGTTAGCTCCCATAGGTGTAGCCTTAATTTGAAATAACCCTTTAGAATGCAAAGAATCTTGTATATTGTAAGTAGAACCAGATTTTTCAAACACCCCGACGAAAGCTTTATCAAATCTTATCAACTCCTATGTATCAACTTTGATCTCCAAATGTGCAAATGTCTGGTTTTTTCAACACAGACCCCCATTGAGACTGATACCTTCTCTTGATATTATGATAATCATCTTCATTGTCTTAATTACCCCTTCTTTCTTCAGTATTTGTCATACCTTTTCCCAACATCTGAGCATAAGATATCAATTCTTTCCTAGCTTCCCATCTTCTGTCACCTTGCAGTTGTCTTGATCTTCCCCCAGCTACACTTGCGTTAACATTATCGCACCTGATATCTTTACCCAACACTGCTAGTTTGTTTTGTCTCTGGAACCTGGGAATGTTAGCATAGATCTTCCTCCCCATAATAAAAATATTATCTAGCTTCGTACCCAGTATCCTAGCATTTTAGACATTCCTAAATCGGACAAACCCAAAACGTTGACCACGTTTATCTCTTCTTGGAGGAATGAAGAACTCTTCAACCGTACCTAGCTCCTTAAAAACCTCGAACATATCCCTAGCTTCAAAACTATCAAGGAATTATGTGAAGAAATAGCTAATCAAACTTTTGTCATTCTCACCACCCTTACCTCCTTGTGTCTTCTAGATTGAAGTCCTCTGCGTCTCATTCTTAGAAACCTTCTTTCTCCTGACCTCAACCCAAGCGTTCTTCTCCATTATGTTTTATGTTGTTTGTTCAAACATGTGATGTTAATATATTTTATCTATTGTTTGATTAAATTGATTGCAGTGAAGATACTAACCATTGAAATAATTTAAAAATACATTGTTCTCAAATACAACCAACAAACGTTATAGAAGGAATCATATTTAAACATATTAAATAAAACATACTTTCATTAACGTCTAAAAAACACATTTATTGATTTTACCTAGTAAATATAGAAGGAATAATTGATTACAATACAAATTGAAAACAAATAAACAAATGCATGTACATGAAAATCAATGGATAGCAAACCATATACAAATGACAAAACCAAATGTCAGATTACTCTGGTTAAAGGTGCACTTTTCCCATTTACAGAAATATATCTTTTCTCATTCTCAATTTCTTCCTTCCAAATATGTTTGAATTTCATCTTTAGATATTTTTTCCATGATTTTAATTTATAGACTGTTAATTACAAACAGCACAAAATTTATAAACTTAGCTAACAATTGAAACTATAGAAAAATGATAAGAGAAAATGAAAAAAAAAATAACAAACTTCAATCTTCTTGTTGAAATATATAAAAAAAACATAAAATATTCTTCATCTGCAGGGCCAACCCAGTGCACGTGCAGTTTGTGCTACAGCACTGAGCCCCAAATTTTGGAGGGCACGTTTTTTTTTATTTCTCAAAAAATATATGTTACACCTACTTTTTAACAACAGATGTAAAATGTAGTATGTTTTCAAAATCTATTTCACACTTGTATTTTAAAAAGAGGTGTAAAATCATAATTTATTTTTAAAATCTATGTATTTTTATCAATTTTTTTAAAATTAGCTATAAATTAATATTTTTAGGCTTATTTTTTAAATTTGTAACAAGACCCCTGAATTGATTGGACCGACCTTGTCATCTGCATTTCAATGTTTTTTTAATAGAATGTATATACGTTGCCGGTTGTTCTAAATGTATTGTGCTTGAGCAAATATATACGTGTAACTGTTTTAGTTTCCATTATCAATTGTATTCATATGACAGTTTTATTTGTCCTTATCAAATATATTTTTTAAGACAATTACATTTTTGTAATGTCTGTATGAATTGGTTGGTAATGATTTTTGTAACAGTTAGTTATAATAATATTCTTTATCTTGAAAAGTTATGAAAGAAGAAGTTATAACGGCAATGCAGCAATTTTTTAAATTGTTCTATAAGCGTAAAGTATGATTGCCACGTATTGAAAAAAAAAATCAAACTTTTAAAGGTAAAATTGAAACAAAAATAGGGCAGCTCAAATTGTTACATCTCTTTTATATATAATTATAGATATAATGATTTGCTGATTCTAAATTATTCATTGAGATGTTAAGGTTCGGTTTATAATATTAATTTAGCTTTATGGTTCTAATTGTTTTATTTTATACTTGTTGTCTTGCAAACTCGATTCTGGTTGTTGGTGAATTATTGAAATTCATGTTTTCTTTTAATATGAATTAAAGTATTTGGTTTATGATTCAATTAAAAATAAGTTTATTTGTTTTAATCTAAACGATTGTTAATTATAATTCAAATATTTCTTTGTTGGAGTCTATAGCAATTGAGAAAGAATCACAATTGCTTTGTAACAGTTGTTTAGTTTGAATTTGTTTAAGGGCTAAAAATACCACTAGTTGAATATCTTTTGGAACTTGTGATATATCGCACAACAACTATTGTATTCAGTGAATCAGTTCTCTTAATTCAATTATTTTTCTTTGTTAAATCATATGTTGTTTTTAACTAATAACCCCAATTTTATTTTTTTATTGTTCTTATTTCCCATTATTGATTTTCAATGGTCCTTGAATAAAGACTAACATTAAACAACTTTGTACTACATTACATTTAAAATTTACAACTCATTTGACTGTATAGGATAACTGTTGTGAAATCGATGTCGTCAAAAAAAAAATTAAAATATGAGAATGATTGAATTTCTTGAACAAACACAAGAAACTATGTTAGGTTTGCGAAAGAGAGAAGAAGGAATAAGAAGAATCAGAATTGGTTATAACTGTTTTACTATTCACTTTCTCTATTAGGATTCAAAGATTACAAGTGAATATCAACAAGTAAAACTCCCTCTCTCAACAACTTAAGAGAAACAGTCTATTTATGAACTATTAAGCTAACTTAAGCTACAAGACAACTTAAATAGTTGGGATAAACAAACAACCTCAATTCGACATGCTAACAATCCTAGCATTTCGACTACTGCATGCTTGAGCAAACTTCGACTACAACATGCAGGATCAACATGTTAACAGACTTCGACTACATGCTAAACCTTTGTCGAACCATGAAGCTATCCCTGTAGAGACTAGAGTTTGATCCAAAATACCACAAATTTCAACCTTGGAACAAACTCTACACTAACAAGGGAACAAACTAACTTTCATCATCATAACATCTTTGACACTGTTGATTGCTATGAGGATGTCATCCACATAAAGCAACAAAATAACAATTGAATTTCTATGTCGAAATCTGAAGTAAACACAATGGTCGAACTAGCTCCTAGTGAAACCTATGTGTGCCATGAACTTGTTGAATCTCCTATTCTATTGTTGAGGAAATTGTTTCAGGCCATACAAAAACCTATTCTGCTTGCACACATAATCCTCTTTTCCCTTTTCTGCATACCCTTCAGGTTGCCTCATCAGGATTGTTTCATCTAGATCACCATACAGAAAGGTTGTCTTCACACCCATCTGTTAGAGTTCTAGGTCAAACTTTGACACCATAGCAAGCAGCATTCGAATGGGTCTATACTTTACAATAGGTGATAACACGTCATTGAATTCGACACCTTCTTTCTGAGTGAACCCCCTAACAACCAACCTTTCCTTAAATCTCTTTGACATCACTCCTCTGATTCCTTCCGTAACGTTGAAAATCCACTTACACCTGACTAACCTGGCCCCTGCAGGTTTCTTGATCAGCTCCCAGGTGTTATTATCATGAAGAGATGTCATCTCATCATCCATGGCTTTCAGTCATTCAGTCTTGTTTCGACTCCTCACAACTTCCTTGTAATCTCTAGGTTCTTCGTCCAGAACCTCACTTGCAGAGACTAAGGCATAAGCTATGAGATCTACATAACCAAGTCTCTGAAGTGGCTTAATGACTCTTCTTGACCTGTCTCTTGCCAACAGGAATTCATTATCAGTCTCCTCATTTTCATCAGCGCCTTGTGCTTCTTCTTCTACTTTTTCTTAGTTATGCAATTCAGCATCACTATGCTCCACCTCAACAAGAATATCTTCCTGTTCCAGCTCTTCTCCAGAGATCTTCGTACTTCGACCAATGTCATCAGTTTTCTTGAATGTCATCACTTTTCTTCGAACTGAATCTAGGAACCACAACCTATAAGCTTCGACTCCTTCAAGGTATCCAAGAAACATACATCTCAGAGCTCTAGGTTCGACCTTGTCTTGCCTAATGTGAGCATAGGCTAAACAACCAAATACTTTAAGTGTTTCGAGACTAGGTGAATGTCCCGACCAATCTTCTTCAAGTTTCTTTATTCCCAAGGCAGTCAAAGGACACCTATTAATCAGGTATGTTATAGTCACAACAGCTTCTTCCCATAACACCTTTAATTCTAAACTAACCAACATACATCTAACCCTTTCCAAAATAGTTTGATTAAACCTATCAGCCAAACCATTTTGTTGTGGAGTATCTGCAATAGTTATATTCCTTGCAATACCAGATGCAGCATAATAGCTGTCGAAATCCTCATTGCAAAATTCAAGAGCATTGTCGGTCCTTATCCTCTTGACCTTCATGCCAGTTTGGTTTTCTACTAGATTCTTCCAACTTTTAAAATTTTCACAAGTTTCATCCTTAGTCTTCTGGATGAATACCCATAACTTTCTATAATAATCATCCACTATGGATAGGAAATACTTTGCACATAAGTGTTAAGGATTCCTTGCAAGCCCCCAAAGACCAGCATGAATGTAATCAAGGGATCCATGTATTCTTTGTTTACCTTTGTTAAACGTCACTCTACAGGATTTACCAAATACAGAAGGTTCACAAAACTCCAGTTTTTTGACCTTGTCACCGCACAATAGATTTTGTTTTGACAATTTGACCAGACATCTTTCACTGACATGGCCAAGTCTCTTGTGCTATATCTCAGACTTTGACACATGTTTTGTGGATGCCACATTTGCTGATCCATTTACAACCTCAACCTCAAAGGTATACAAGTCTTGTTTATTCATGCCTTTCAAAAATTCCTTTGACCCCTTCATTACCCTTAGGCTACTTTGCTCTCCTTTGAAAACATATCCTTTCTTTTCGAATTAACCAAGAGAAATCAAATTTATCTTAAGATCAGGTACATACCCGACATTAGTCAATAGCCTTATTGACTCATCATGGAGCTTGAAACTAACATATCTAATTTCTGCAATTTTGCAGGCTTTATTGTTTCCCAACATCACTGATCCACCATCTTGATCACATAATTCCTCAGACATGTCTTTGTTTGGAGTCATGTGCCAAGTACAACCTGAATCCATAATCCACTCCTTGCTAGAGTCGCGGCTTGAAACCACCATGACATCAGACGATTCATAACCATCTTGGACAATGGCTACATAACCATTATCCTTTCCACCATGATTATTCAGTCTATCATGACACACCTTTCTTTTATGACCCTCCTTCTTACAATGATAACACCTAATTGCAGGAGTATTACCACCATAAGAATTTTGTAGAACCTTACCCATCTTCTTCTCAAATCTATCATCTTTCTTCGAGAAGTTACCTTTGATGGACAATCTGTCACCAACAAAAGATGGTTTATGCTCTTTTCTTTCATTCAGGTCCTTAGAGTACAAGTTTAATTCAACTTCTTCAAAGGTTAATGAATATATTCCATACAAGAGAGTTTCTTTGAAATGAGCATGAGACTTAGGTAAAGCACACAACAACAGCAATGTTTGATCTTCATCATCAATCTTGACTTCGATATTTCAAGATCAAGAATCAACTTGTTGAACATTTCCAGGTGCTCAGCCAAGATTTTTTCTTCACTCATCTTGAATGAACACAAGGCTTGCTTCAGGTAGAGACGGTTGACCAACGATTTCATCATGTACAAACCTTCAAGTTTTGTCCACACACCAGCTGCATTTTTCTCCTTTGAAACCTGTCGGAGAACCTTATCACCAAGGCTCAATATGATGGCACTGTGGGCTTTCTCGTTCATCGTCGTCTTCTCCTTCTCCGTTAAGGATACATCCATCTTCTCTGATACTTTCAATACTTCTAACAAACCCTGATGAACTAGTAGGGATTGCATCTTCAAGCGCCATAAACCAAAATAATTCATACTAGTGAATTTCTCAATCTCATACTTTGTTGACGTCGTCTTCTTCTTCACGCTCACCCCACCAGTTTGCTGTGAATCTATGTCGTCAAGAACAAATCAAAATATGAGAAAGATTGAGATTATTTGGCAAACACAAGTTTACAAAAGAGAGAGAAGAAGGAAGAAGAAGAATCAGGATTGTTATAATTATTTTACTATTCACTTTCTCTATTAGAATTCAAAGATTACAAGTGAATATCAATAACCAAAACTCTCTCTCTCTCTCAACAAACTGAGAGAAACAATCTATTTATAAACTACTAAGCTAACTTGAGCTATAAGTTAACTTAAACAATTAGGCTAAACAAACAGGATTAATTCAACATACTAACAATCCTAGCATTTCGACTACTGCATGTTTGAGCATACTTCGACTACAGCATACAGGATTAGTATGTGAATAGACTTCGACTACATGCTAAACCTTTGTTGAACCATGAAGTTATCTCTGTCAAAAATAGAGTTCGATCTAAATACCACAATAACAATCACTCAAGTTTGATATCTATCTCTATGGTGTTGCACAATATTCCTCCTACTGTGCCATTGCTAACATCATAGATAATTTAAATTACAAGGATGACGACGCTAACTATCCTAGCACCATGGTGATTTATGTTATGCCCGTCTCGTCCTTTCTAGCTAGTACCATTGTGCCTCCACCACATCCGAGTTCACCTAAAGTAGATATGAAACTTACCAACACTTCTAGAAATAGACAAATTACCTGCGGATTTTCCTGAAGAAAAGTTTCCGCAGGTATACCTGCGACCTTACCTGCAAATTTATATTGTGAAACAATTATTTTCTACTAAAAGTTGAGTTGCAACAAACTTCGCAGGAATTCCTGAGACCTTTCCTGCGATTTATGATTTTAAAATAATATATCATTTTTCCTTCGGACTTTACTGCGATTTATTTCGCAGGAATTGTTTAGCCATGTAAACCTCAAAATTCTAGGGAAATGTCGCAGGAATTGCTGCGGATTTTTCTGAGAGCTTTACTGTGATATTTTCTGC
The DNA here is from genome assembly GCA_022829125.1 of Lathyrus tuberosus. Taxonomy (NCBI): domain Eukaryota; kingdom Viridiplantae; phylum Streptophyta; class Magnoliopsida; order Fabales; family Fabaceae; genus Lathyrus; species Lathyrus tuberosus. The sequence goes on along the minus strand of JALAZF010000024.1, from coordinate 918,490 downwards.
GGATTTTTCTGAGAGCTTTACTGTGATATTTGCTGCGGATTTTAGTACTAGTTTTTAATTTTTTATTTTTTTAAATTAGTTATATTTTTACTCTTAATAAATAAAATTATAAAATATAATTGACATATTAATTCCAAAGACATGTTTTTGAGACATTTTTTAATTTTATATTAAATCTTATATTTTTTTTAAAAAAAATTTTACTATATTAATTTGGGTTTTTTGCTATTTTTTAAAGAAAATTTATTTATTTAATACATTTTTTTTATTATTGTAAAAATTAGAAAAACTAAACTTTTTTTAAAGGGTAGAGTATGATTAGATATGTAAGTCCTAAAATGTACAATAGAGGGATGAATTTTTTTTTTTTTAATAGGCAAAAAATTCAATTATAGGATACTAAGGGGTATCCGAACCAAACTACAAATCCAACCTTGGACTCGCCTTACAAAAAATCTATCGGCGATTTGATCCAGTCGTAATAATTACAAGTAAAATTAAGTTTTTTTCCAATCCACCTCCAAGCTAGAATGACTATGTTAACTTTACAAGCTAGAGGGATGAATTGAGAGAGATGAATTGCCTAAAATGAGAGATGAATTGAGAGAGAGTAGAAATTCTGAGTGTGAAGGAAAAATGAATCAGGTTGATGAAGATTGAAGTGATTATGAGAATATATAGAGGGATTGCAAGGTTGTTTCAAGTTAGGGCAACAGTTACTGTTAGTGATGTTCATGAGGGGATTAGTTGTAAAGTTAACAGAGTTAGTATTCTGTTAGAGGTAGTTAGATGCAGTTTGTTTAAGACTAATTTGATTGTTGGAATAGTTGTTTGAATTTGGAAGTTAGTTGTGTAAGATGTATTAGGGACTGTTATGAAGTTAGCTTAAGTGAAGTGTTAATTGTCGATTTATTGGAGGACCACACAATACTCCTAGAATCATCAACAATAAGAGTTCCTTGATATGTTAGTTTTAGAATTACTTTTGAGTTTTGTGCCGGAGCATCTCTGTTAGCAACCCAAACATAAGTCCTGGGTGACATGGTTTTGTACCATATACCAAAGTATTGAAGTTGTGAATTTTCAAAGTTGAAGAATCCAGTTTCAAAAGTTCCAGCTGCAGACACCAAAGTATCATTAACTTGGATAGAAAGATTTGGTGTAATAATAGTAGAAGTTCCATATTGTATAGATAAAGATGGAATGACACAGAAGAAGAAAGTATGCAGTAATAGCATGAACATCTTGTATTTCTGCATGATCTTTTTGATGATCATTTATTGTTTTTGGTTATTAGCTTCATCAAAAATTGACTTGAAGAAAAGGGCGGAGTCTAAGTCAATACCATACTATAGGCCAATTTTGTCTAATTCAATAACATACACAAAAACTGAGGCTGCAATTAAGCATTGACATGTCAAAGATAAGGGTTCAGTTTATGACTGTTACATCAAATTGGGGACTAGTACATTTAAGGAGAACTGTATATCCTTTACTGCCTGGATTCAGATTCGATACAGTTATTGATCTTGGCCATTTGATTTCAAATCATGGTGACAATTAATTATTGAGGAATAATTCAAATAAATTCAAACATGATCAACTCGTCGTGACGTGAGTACTCATGAAATTAGTATATACTCGTACTAGTATACACATACAAAATGTCTGCTCCAACTAGACAGGTTCATCTTCAATTCATTTGACATTTAATCATATGTGGTGCATGTATGGTGCAGTTACCATGTCTATGTCTTGTTTAAGCTTTGGCGTGTACATCGTTAATAGAACTTAGGTGGCTAGCTAGCTAGCTGCAAATTTAATTTTAATAGTACAATAATTTTGCTGTTAGATGATTTGGATAATGTTAATTAAGATAAGAGAAAATTGCAAAGTTTCAAACCAGGTAGGTCAGTGAGACCATTCATGGGAATTGGCTCATTGTGAGGAATGGTCAACTTATAGTACTAGAACCGTCCAATGCTATATATCCACTCTGATTATATATGGCTGGATGCCTTGTTGTATATGTTAGATATAGTTAACTTAAAGCTATTAGTAGATACTAGACTTTTTCTTTTCACTATTTTAATGATCTTTGTTACAAGTCAAGCTTATACATTTGATGAAATAGGATTAGAAATATCTTCATATATATTGGACTCTTTCGAATGAGTGTTTTTAGTTTTTAAAAATTATTTTGTAAATTAATTTTAAGAAATAGTTTTGAAGAAATACTTTGTGATATATTTAGGTGCTAATACGATCAATTGTTGTTCTTGCAGGTTGAAGTACAAATTTGAACTCATTTCCGGCACAAAACAAAGCTATTGATTTTGAAATTTCGAAGTAGGTACTACTTTATGACTTAAACATGTTACTGTGTTTGTTTCTAGTTGTGCTTTATGTACCAATAATTGCCGAATTATTTTAAACCAATATTTACAAATTATTCACCGAAGGCATGTTTACTTTAATGAACTTCCGGATATAAACAAATAATTTTGTATTGAAAAAAGTTAGAGAGAGACTCTCTGACTTCTCTCTAGAAAACTGTTCATCTCCAACAACCATTAACTCACTCCTTTGAAAATTTTACAACGGCCAAAACAATGTATCAGGTTCATTAAGATTATCATAGCATTTGGGGTTTATTTCTGTTAGATCGGAAGGGTTTAGTTTAAAGTCCTAACCTTAGGGTTAGGGACCTTCCTCCCTTTGGGTCTTAAGGCAGGAGTTAACCTAAAGCGTTGGTGTGGTGATTCTTGGTTGAGCTACATTTTTCTGGGAGTGGGACTGGTTGGATACAACGACTCAGTATTCCGTTTCTACGGTTGTGGGGATCTTGGGGTGAGTAAGGATTAACAAAAACAAGATGAACTTTAGGAAGGATGAAGAATGGAAAAAAGTTGTTAGGAACAGAATGCCTAGGGAAGCAAATGCCCGGAGATCAGTTTGGAAACACTACAACAAAAGTAAGTTATAACATCGCACCTTAGACAGCGCTTTAATACAAAAGCGCTGCTATAAGTTAAAAACAAGGAAACTAGTCATTTAAAAAAATAAAAGCGCAAAAAAATATAAGACCTTAGACAGCGCTTTGGTCAAAAGCGCTTTATAAGGTCTTATAAATTTTAAAAAAAAATTTAATGGAAAATATTAGACAGCGCTTTAGTTAAAAGCGCTTTCTAAGGTCTTATAAATTTAAAAAAAATATAAGACCATAGACAGCGCTTCGGTAAAAAGCGCTTTCTAAAGTTTTATTAATTTAAAAAAAAATTAAAGGAAAATATTAGACAGCGCTTTTCTTAAAAGCGCTTTCTAAGGTCTTAAAAATTTAAAAAAAAAAACATAAAATCAAAAGCGCTGTCTAAGGCCAACCTTAGAAAGCGCTTTTAAAAGTGCTGTCTAAGGTCCACCTTAGAAAGCGCTTTTATGAAAAGCGCTGTCTAAGGTCTAATTAAATTAAAATATATGAATAGTCAGTATTCATTTTCATATTTCTGCTCTTTCTTCTCCCCTTGCGAACTGAGCTCAAAACCCTTGCGAACTGAGCTCAAAACCCATGTGAACTCAAACCTTCACCGTCAACCGTCCTCCACCGTGCCGTCGTTCGTTGTTGTCGTCGTTGCATTGTCGTCCGTCCATTGCCGTCGTTGTATTTTCGTCCGTTGCGAACTCATTGTCGTCGTTCGTTTCTGCTCTTTGTAACTGATACATTTGGTTCTTGCATTGCCGTTGTTACCGTCGTTAAAGGTACGTCGTTGTTGTGAAGAATAGGGTTATGTTGCTTTACATTGTTGTTGTAGGGTTTTGTTGCTTTACAATGTTGTAGTGAATGAGTATGTTTGATGAGTTTTGTTAATGAAGTTATGTTGGACTGTTTTATTAATGAATTTTTGTAGTGAATGAGTATGTTTGAAGTTTTGTTAATGAAGTTTTGTAGTGAATGAGTATGTTTGATGAGTTTGTTAATGAGTTTTGTTAATGAAGTTTTGTTAATGAAGTTTTGTAGTGAATGTGTATGTTTGATGAGTATGTTTGATGAGTTTGTTAATGAGTTCTATTTTAAAACATATTTTATATTAAGACTTATAAATAGTTTAGTTTAGTTTTATTTTTTCCACCTCTTAAATCTTCTAAAAAACTCTTAAAATTGATGGAAATGTGCTCTGAATTTTAGAATTCAAAGCTTGTTTTTGAAGCCTCAAAATTCTAGAATTTGAGATGGTTGAGTTAATAAACAAATATAATGAACATAAACATTTCACTAAAACATAAGAAATTCAACCAGTTACATATCAAACACTATCAAATTTGTTCATTTCTTGATTAATATGGTTGAATTAATGTTATTTTGTTGACCTTAATAAGTAGGAAAACCATGGATAAAAAATGGATGGATGTCGATCGATTGTCCAAAGAGTACGAGAATGGGGTATTGGATTTCGTTAAGTTTGCTGTTCAACACGCTGACGCTGAAGAGCTCAATCGAATAAAATGTCCTTGCTTGGGTTGTTGTTATGTGGGTAGGGTTGACGCAGATGGATTGAAATCGCATTTACTGATGAATGGAATTGATCGAAGTTATAAGTGTTGGATACATCATGGTGAGAAAATTAACGAGAATGTTGAACCGACTGGGAAAAGTAATACGACCTATGCTTCAGATGACAAAGACACGGAAACATACGATTGTGATCGAGTCGAAGAGATTGCAGAAGCAGTTGTAGAAGATCTTCATGATTGTCCCGAAATGTTTGAGAGGTTGGTAAGCGATGCAGAGAAACCGCTCTATCAAGGTTGCACTAAATTCACAAGACTGTCTGCGGTATTGAAGTTGTACAACTTAAAGGCGGGCAATGGATGGTCGGATAAAAGTTTCACAGAGTTGTTGGCCCTTTTGAGAGAAATGCTACCGGAGGATAATGTTCTTCCCAATCGAACCTATGAGGCCAAAAAAATGTTGTGCTCTATTGGCATGAGCTATGATAAGATACATGCTTGTCCAAACGATTGCGTTTTGTTTCGAAACGAATATGCATCGTTAACTGAGTGCCCTAAATGTGGTTTGTCTCGATATAAGAAAAAATTGTCTCCAGCCAAGGTCTTATGGTATTTTCCTATAATACCGAGATTTAGGCGCATGTTTCGTAGTGAAACCGATGCAAGACACCTGACTTGGCATGCAGATGAAAGAATTATCGATGGAAAGTTGCGACATCCGGCTGATTCACCACAGTGGTCGAAAATTGATAATGATTATCCTGACTTTGGAGAAGAAGCAAGAAACCTTCACTCGGCATTATCTACTGATGGAATGAACCCGCATGGTCTTCAAAGTATCTCACATACCACATGGCCTGTGATTCTTATGATTTATAACCTACCTCTGTCGCTATGCATGAAGCGTAAGTACATGATGTTATCTATGTTAATCTCTGGGCCTAAACAACCAGGGAATGGCATAGACGTATACTTGACACCTTTGATCGAAGATTTAAAGATATTGTGGGAGAACGGTGTGGAAGTTTATGATGGATATGGGAAAGAAAGTTTCAATTTGAGGGCAATGTTGTTTGGCACAATTAATGATTTTCCAGCTTACGGGAATCTATCAGGGTACAGCATAAAAGGTGAAAAAGTGTGTCCTATTTGTGAAGATAAAACAGTTTCGAAGCGATTGGAGTTTGGTCATAAGAATGTCTTTCTCGGTCATCGTAGATTCTTAAATGCCAAACATCACTACCGTGGGTGGAGACAAGAATTCAATGGAGACACCGAACAAGGTAGAGCTCCACCTATGTTGTCAGGTGACCAAGTTTTTAAAAAGGTGAAAGATATGCGTACTGAGTTTGGCAAACCTTTTGCACATAAGGTTGTCAAAAGTGGGTGGAAAAAGAGGTCGATATTTTTTGAATTGCCATATTGGAAGTCTTTGTATGTGAGACATTTTCTCGATGTTATGCATATTGAGAAAAATGTATTTGAAAGTGTTATTGGTATGTTACTCAATATAAAAGGAAAGACTAAGGATGGCCTTAAAGCAAGAAAAGACTTGGTAGCGATGGGGATTAGAACTGAATTAGCACCCATGAAGAAAGGAAGACGAACATATCTACCACCTGCTGCTTTTACTCTCTCTAGAAAGGAGAAGAAAATATTGTGTAAGTTTCTGAGTGGAGTTAAAGTTCCAGAAGGATACTCTTCAGATGTCAGAAGACTTATGTCTATGAAAGACCTCACGTTGAAGAGTTTAAAGACACACGACTGCCATGTTATAATGGAACACTTTCTACCAATAGGTATACGTTCTATTTTGCCAGTGAAAGTAAGAAGCGCCATAACTAGTTTGTGTTTTTTCTTTAGGTCAATTTGTAGTAAGGTAATCGATCTCGATATCTTACCAACACTACAAAAAGAGATAGTTATTACCTTGTGTGAGCTTGAAATGTATTTTCCTCCCTCTTTTTTTGACATAATGGTACATCTAGTTGTTCATCTTGTGAAAGAGACACAGTTGTGTGGACCAGCTTATATGAGATGGATGTACCCTGCTGAACGTTATATGAAAATATTAAAAGGGTACGTGAAAAGCCGAAGTCGACCAGAGGGGTGTATTGTTGAACGATACATTGTTGAAGAAGCGGTTGAGTTTTGTACTGAATATTTGTCCAATGTTCAGTCGATTGGACTCCCCAAAGCTCGTATTTTTGAAAAAAAGGATGGTAAAAAATTAATTGGAAATAAAATTGTGACAGTATCAAGGGATGAACGGGATCAAGTGCATTTGTATGTTCTGCACAATGATAATGAGGTTGAGTCATATGTTGAGATGCACAAGGATGTACTCCGAAGGTTAAATCAGAACAGAAATGAAAATTGGATAGTACGAGCGCACAATCAAAGTCTCATACAATGGTTAAAGGATCATATGTTTTCAAAATCTATTTCACACTTGTATTTTAAAAAGAGGTGTAAAATCATAATTTATTTTTAAAATCTATGTATTTTTATCAATTTTTTTAAAATTAGATATAAATTAATAGTTTTAGGCTTATTTTTTAAAATTGTAACAGGACCCCTGAATTGATTGGGCCGACCTTGTTCATCTACATTTCAATGTTTTTTTAATAGAATGTATATATGTTGCCGGTTGTTCTAAATGTATTGTGCTTGAGCAAATATATACGTGTAACTGTTTTAGTTTCCATTATCAATTGTATTCATATGACAGTTTTATTTGTCCTTATCAAATATTTTTTTTAAGACAATTACATTTTTGTAATGTCTGTATGAATTGGTTGGTAATGATTTTTGTAACAGTTAGTTATAATAATATTCTTTATCTTGAAAAGTTATGAAAGAAGAAGTTATAACGTCAATGCAGCAATTTTTTAAATTGTTCTATAAGCGTAAAGTATGATTGCCACGTATTGAAAAAAAAAATTCAAAATTTTAAAGGTAACATTGAAACAAAAATAGGGCAGCTCAAATTGTTATATCTGATCTTTTATATATAATTATAGATATAATGATTTGCTGATTCTAAATTATTCATTGAGATATTAAGGTTCGGTTTATAATATTAATTTAGCTTTATGGCTCTAATTGTTTTATTTTATACTTGTTGTCTTGCAAACTCGTTTCTGGTTGTTGGTGAATTATTGAAATTCATGTTTTCTTTTAATATGAATTAAAGTATTTGGTTTATGATTCAATTAAAAATAAATTTATTTGTTTTAATCTAAATGATTGTTAATTATAATTCAAATATTTCTTTGTTGGAGTCTATAGCAATTGAGAAAGAATCACAATTGCTTTGTAACAGTTGTTTAGTTTGAATTTGTTTAAGGGCTAAAAATACCACTAGTTGAATATCTTTTGGAACTTGTGATATATCGCACAACAACTATTGTATTCAGTGAATCAGTTCTCTTAATTCAATTATTTTTCTTTGTTAAATCATATGTTGTTTTTAACTAATAACCCCAATTTTATTTTTTTATTGTTCTTATTTCCCATTATTGATTTTCAATGGTCCTTGAATAAAGACTAACATTAAACAACTTTGTACTACATTACATTTAAAATTTACATAACTGTTGTGAAATCGATGTCGTCAAAAAAAATTAAAATATGAGAATGATTGAATTTCTTGAACAAACACAAGAAACTATGTTAGGTTTGCGAAAGAGAGAAGAAGGAATAAGAAGAATCAGAATTGGTTATAACTGTTTTACTATTCACTTTCTCTATGAGGATTCAAAGATTACAAGTGAATATCAACAAGTAAAACTCCCTCTCTCAACAACTTAAGAGAAACAGTCTATTTATGAACTATTAAGCTAACTTAAGCTACAAGACAACTTAAATAGTTGGGATAAACAAACAACCTCAATTCGACATGCTAACAATCCTAGCATTTCGACTACTGCATGTTTGAGCATACTTCGACTACAACATGCAGGATCAACATGTTAACAGACTTCGACTACATGCTAAACCTTTGTCGAACCATGAAGCTATCCCTGTACTAGAGACTAGAGTTTGATCCAAAATACCACAAATCTCAACCTTGGAACAAACTCTACACTAACAAGGGAACAAACTAACTTTCATCATCATAACATCTTTGACACTGTTGATTGCTATGAGGATGTCATCCACATAAAGTAACAAAATAACAATTGAATTTCTATGTCGAAATCTAAAGTAAACACAATGGTCGAACTAGCTCCTAGTGAAACCTATGTGTGCCATGAACTTGTTGAATCTCCTATTCTATTGTTGAGGAAATTGTTTCAGGCCATACAAAAACCTATTCAGCTTGTACACATAATCCTCCTTTCCCTTTTCTGCATACCCTTCAGGTTGCCTCATCAGGATTGTTTCATCTAGATCACCATACAGGAAGGTTGTCTTCACACCCATCTGTTAGAGTTCTAGGTCAAACTTTGACACCATAGCAAGCAGCATTCGAATGGGTCTATACTTTACAATAGGTGATAACACGTCATTGAATTCGACACCTTCTTTTTGAGTGAACCCCCTAACAACCAACATTTCCTTAAATCTCTTTGACATCACTCCTCTGATTCCTTCCGTAACGTTGAAAATCCACTTACACCTGACTAACCTGGCCCCTGCAGGTTTTTTGATCAGCTCCTAGGTGTTATTATCATGAAGAGATGTCATCTCATCATCCATGGCTTTCAGTCATTCAGTGTTGTTTCGACTCCTCTCAACTTCCTTGTAATCTCTATGTTCTTCGTCCAGAACCTCACTTGCAGAGACTAAGGCATAAGCTATGAGATCTACATAACCAAGTCTCTGAAGTGGCTTAATGACTCTTCTTGACCTGTCTCTTGCCAACAGGAATTCATTATCAGTCTCCTCATTTTCATCAGCGCCTTGTGCTTCTTCTTCGACTTTTTCTTAGTTATGCAATTCAGCATCACTATGCTCCACCTCAACAAGAATATCTTCCTGTTCCAGCTCTTCTCCAGAGATCTTCGTACTTCGACCAATGTCATCAGTTTTCTTGAATGTCATCACTTTTCTTCGAACTGAATCTAGGAACCACAACCTATAAGCTTTGACTCCTTCAAGGTATCCAAGAAACATACATCTCAGAGCTCTAGGTTTGACCTTGTCTTGTCTAATGTGAGCATAGGCTAAACAACCAAATACTTTAAGTGTTTCGAGACTAGGTGAATGTCCCGACCAATCTTCTTCAAGTTTCTTTATTCCCAAGGCAGTCAAAGGACACCTATTAATCAGGTATGCTACAGTCACAACAGCTTCTTCCCATAACACCTTTTAATTCTGAACTAACCAACATACATCTAACCCTTTCCAAAATAGTTTAATTAAACCTATCAGCCAAACCATTTTGTTGTGGAGTATCTGCAATAGTTATATTCCTTGCAATACCAGATGCAGCACAATAGCTGTCGAAATCCTCATTGCAAAATTCAAGACCATTGTCGGTCCTTAACCTCTTGACCTTCATGCCAGTTTGGTTTTCTACTAGATTCTTCCAACTTTTAAAATTTTCACAAGTTTCATCCTTAGTCTTCTAGATGAATACCCATAACTTTCTATAATAATCATCCACTATGGATAGGAAATACTTTGCACCTAAGTGTTAAGGATTCCTTGCAGGCCCCTAAAGACCAGCATGAATGTAATCAAGGGAGCCATGTATTCTTTGTTTACCTTTGTTAAACTTCACTCTACAGGATTTACGAAATACAGAAGGTTCACAAAACTCCAGTTTTTCGACCTTGTCATCGCACAATAGATTTTGTTTTGACAATTTGACCAGACATCTTTCACTGACATGGCCAAGTCTCTTGTGCTATATCTCAGAATTTGACACATGTTTTGTGGATGCCACATTTGCTGATCCATTTACAACCTCAACCTCAAAGGTATAAAAGTCTTGTTTATTCATGCCTTTCAAAAATTCCTTTAACCCCTTCATTACCCTTAGGCTACTTTGCTCTCCTTTGAAAACATATCCTTTCTTTTCGAATTAACCAAGAGAAATCAAATTTATCTTAAGATCAGGTAGATACCCGACATTAGTCAATAGCCTTATTGACTCATCATGGAGCTTGAATCTAACATATCTAATTTCTACAATTTTACAGGCTTTATTGTTTCCCAACATCACTGATCCACCATCTTGATCACATAATTCCTCAGACATGTCTTTGTTTGGAGTCATGTGCCAAGTACAACCTGAATCCATAATCCACTCCTTGCTAGAGTCGCGGCTTAAAACCACCATGACATCAGACGATTCATAACCATCTTGGGCAATGGCTACATAACCATTATCCTTTCCACCATGATTATTCAGTCTATCATGACACACCTTTCTTTTATGATCCTCCTTCTTACAATGATAACACCTAATTGCAGGAGTATTACCACCATAAGAATTTTGTAGAAACTTACCCATCTTCTTCTCAAATCTATCATCTTTCTTCGAGAAGTTACCTTTGATGGACAATCTGTCACCAACAAAAGATGGTTTATGCTCTTTTCTTTCATTCAGGTCCTTAGAGTACAAGTTTAATTCAACTTCTTCAAAGGTTAATGAATATCTTCCATACAGGAGAGTTTCTTTGAAATGAGCATGAGACTTAGGTAAAGCACACAACAACAGCAATGTTTGATCTTCATCATCAATCTTGACTTCGATATTTCAAGATCAAGAATCAACTTGTTGAACATTTTCAGGTGCTCAACCATGATTTTTTCTTCACTCATCTTGAATGAACACAAGGCTTGCTTCAGGTAGAGACGGTTGACCAACGATTTCATCATGTACAAACCTTCAAGCTTTCTCCACACACCAGCTGCAGTTTTCTCCTTTGAAACCTGTTGGAGAACCTTATCACCAAGGCTCAATATGATGGCACTGTGGGCTTTCTCGTTCATCGTCGTCTTCTCCTTCTCCGTTAAGGATACATCCATCTTCTATGATACTTTCAATACTTCTAACAAACCCTGATGAACTAGTAGGGCTTGCATCTTCAAGCGCCATAAACCAAAATCATTCATACTAGTGAATTTCTCAATCTCATACTTTGTTGACGTCGTCTTCTTCTTCACGCTCACCCCACCAGTTTGTTGTGAATCTATGTCGTCAAGAACAAATCAAAATATGAGAAAGATTGAGTTTCTTTGGCAAACACAAGTTTACAAAAGATAGAGAAGAAGGAAGAAGAAGAATCAGGATTTTTATAATTGTTTTACTATTCACTTTCTATATTAGAATTCAAAGATTACAAGTGAATATCAATAACCAAAACTCTCTCTCTCTTAACAAACTGAGAGAAACAGTCTATTTATAACCTACTAAGCTAACTTGAGTTATAAGTTAACTTAAACAATTAGGCTAAACAAACAGGATTAATTCAACATACTAACAATCTTAGCATTTCGACTACTGCATGTTTGAGCATACTTCGACTACAGCATACAGGATTAGTATGTGAATAGACTTCGACTACATGCTAAACCTTTGTTGAACCATGAAGTTATCTCTGTCAAAAATAGAGTTCGATCTAAATACCACAATAACAATCACTCAAGTCTGATATTTATCCCTATGGTGTTGCACAATATTCCTCCTACTGTTCCATTGCTAACATCATAGATAATTTAAATTACAAGGATGATGACACCAACTATCCTAGCACCATGGTGATTTATGCTATGCCCATCTCGTCCTTTCTAGCTAGTACCATTGTGCCTCCACCACATCCGAGTTCACCTACAGTAGATATGAAATTTACTAACACTACTAGAAATAGACAAATTACCTGCGACCGTACCTGCGAATTTATATTGTGAAACAATTATTTTCTACGAAAAGTTGTGTTGCAGCAAACTTCGCAGGAATTCCTGAGACCTTTCCTGCGATTTATGATTTTAAAATAATATATTATTTTTCCTGCGGATTTTACTGCGATTTAATTCGCAGGAAATGTTTAGCCATGTAAACCTCAAAATTCTAGGGTAATGTCGCAGGAATTGCTGCGAAGTTTGCTGCGGATTTGTCTGAGAGCTTTACTGCGATGTTTGCTGCGGATTTTAGTACAATTTTTTATTTTTTATTTTTTTAATTTAGTTATATTTTTACTCTTAATAAATAAAATTATAAAATATAATTGACATATTAATTCCAAAGACATGTTTTTGAGACATTTTTTAATTTTATATTAAATCTTATATTTTTTTTTAAAAAAATTTACTATATTAATTTGGGTTTTTTGCTATTTTTTAAAGAAAATTTATTTATTTAATACTTTTTTTTTTATTATTGTAAAAATTAGAAAAACTAAACTTTTTTTAAAGGGTAGTGTTCTGGACTGGGCCGAGGCTGCCCAACAGTCGAGCAGGCCCAACCCATATAGAATGGGGAGGCCCAATAAGACCCCTCTGCGGGGCACTTGACTGCTGCAAACACACCCACGTTTCTCCCGAGCACTTCACAGTGTCGGGAACTTGGGCCAACAGGGCAGGAGGACCTCGCACCCCCGGCGGATAGGTACATCCCCGACATACCAGCTTCTCCCCGCGAGTATGCCAGACGTCACTCCTCGACAGACATGACTCCTCCCCGCGAGGCCATGTCCGTCGTACGGCTTGATAGGTCCTCGACACAGAAGGCTCCTCCCCCCGCGAGGAGTGTCTAACAGTCCGTACCACGTGGACACGTTCCAAGTAACCTCCCACTTCCGAAGGATTCGGTCTGCCCTAATCCCAGAAATCTAGGAGCGGTTACCCCAGGGCGAAGACCACGTGCTGGTCTTCACTACGCCACGTAAGCCCTGGCAGTTACTTGGATTGGGCCTGACAATCCAGCCAAATACAAGTAACCGTTGGCCCCGCGCTGGGGGCTCTCTATAAATACCCTCTCACTTGAGAGGGTCAGGTTAAGTCACTTTTCTCACCCTTTGTATTTGCTGTTACTCTGTGCACTCCCTAACTTGAGCGTCGGAGTACCTTGCAGGTACACCCCCCCCCCCCCCCCCGCCGTCCTTCAACCTCACCGGAGCCGGAGCTCAACGGACGTCGTTGGCCACCTGTAACTGTCTGATCCAGGTACGATCAGTGGCGCCGTCTGTGGGAAATTTATAAGCTTCCCCGTTTTCTCCTCGATAAACCAAAGCTTCCTCTATTCATCACCAACATGGCCAATCCGACCGTCAACCAGGCTCTGGACACCGTGCTCGCGCAACTGGAGAACGGGAACCATCGTGAGGACGCCATCATCCTCCACGGCGACGAAGGCGACATAAGAGACAGACAGACCGCCTCCCCGGACTCCCAGGATGCGACTATCAACGTCATCCGCACGGACGACCAGCAAACCCCTCTCCAGCCAGTGGCTCCGCCGCCCAACGCGGACCCAAGCACCATGGCCCTGTTTGCATTGATCAACCAGACCAATCAGCTGATCGCGCAGCAGAACACCAGAATCGAAGCCCTGGAGCAAGGGCGGGCACAACGATCTTCCCCGCGAAGACATCGCCGTCCCCCGTCGCCCCGCCGCTCTCCTTCCCCGCGAAGGACCCCTTCCGAGGATTCCCGGACTCCGTCGCCCGTACGCCATGGTCGACGACCGCGTCTCGAGCGACCACAGCCGGCGATCACCCAGAAACGCCCTCGTTCCCCGCCTCGGAAGGAACTCAGGGCCTCCACCGTCTCCAAGAAGTCCAAGCAGACCGAAGAGAGACCAAAGAACCGTTCGAGGAACTCCCCTCCACGGCACCATCGGTCACCTTCGAGATCCCCGGCTGGTAGCGACGACGAGGACCAAAGGACCCCCTTGTCGTGGGAAATCATGGATGCCCCAATCCCTCCAGGCATGGAGAAACCTCCACCGTTGGGGACCTACGACGGGCTGACCGACCCCGACGATCACGTGGAGAGTTTCGAAGCGATGCTCGACTTCCGAAATGTCAGGGGAGCCATCAGGTGCAGGCTATTCCCCACCACCCTGCGGAAGGGAGCCATGACATGGTACAAGGGTCTGGAACCTGGTTCGATCACGTCATGGAAACAACTGAAGCAACGCTTCACCAAACACTTCACCGCGTCTCGTCGACACCCGAAGACAGAGGCTGCCCTAGAAAAGATCTTCCAAGGGAGGAACGAATCCCTCCGAAATTACATTGAGAGGTTTAACAAGGAAGCCGTCGAGGTCCACACGACCGACGACATGAAGAAATACTTAATTATTCATGGACTACGCGCCGGGTCGGACTTTGCCAAATCCATTGGCCTTCGAAGACCCCAGCGTCTCGAGGACCTTCTCGCTAGAGCCCAGAAGTACATCGAGCTCGAAGAGACGGAAGCAGCCCAGATCGCTCTTGAGACAAGACGCAGAGAAGGCCCCCGCGGCCACAAAGACGATGACGCTTCTCCCCGACGGGGAGGAGAAAAGAAGAAAGAAAACCGCAATTGAGATCCCCGGGAACAGCGCGGGCCTGCTGGCCGATTCACGGAGTACACGCCGCTCAACACTTCCCGGTCCCAGATCCTCTCAGACTGCCAGAATTCCGAGTTTGTGAAAGGAGGAGTACGCTTCCCGAAGCCCGCGGCTCCCAAACCAAACGTCGACAAATCTAAGTACTGCAGGTTCCACAGAAGCCACGGGCACGTGACCGAAGATTGCATCCACCTCAAAGATGCCATTGAGATTCTCATCAAAGAAGGGCACTTGAAGAAATATGCCCAGCAGAATGACCCTCCTCGTCCCAGCTCAAAGGAATCACAGAACGTCGAGGAGGCAACACCTCCTCCCGGCGACAGCCAGCTTCAGGTCGCCCTCAGCGTCACTCGACCTGAGGACTTCTTCGTCCCCCCAATCATCGAGGGCGAAGAGGCAATCTGTAACATGTGGGCGACCTTCCCCGACGAAGGCCCCGTCACGGCCCGTAGTACCTGGGAAGGCTTCCCCAAAGCAATGGTTATCTCCGGAGGCGACCCCGGGAAAATATCGGTTGGGTCGATCAAACGAAAGTTTGACGAGCTGGAATCCGCGACATCGTCAAAGGCGACCACCCTCGAGAAAGTGCGAGGAAACTCCAATCCCATCACCTTCTACCTCGAAGAACTCCCCGGGGGAGCACCAAACGCCACTATTCCCCTCCTGGTCAGGGCCCAAATGGCGAACTTTGACGTCCGAAGAATCCTAGTCGACCAGGGGAGCTCGGTCGACATCATGTATTCTCATCTGTTCGGGACCCTTCAGCTGGACGAGAGGCATTTGACCCCGTACGTCGGGTCAGACCTACAGGGGTTCAATGGAACCACCACCAGACCATGGGGTTACGTGGAGCTAATGGTTACGTTCGGGGCCGAAGACACGGCCCGACAGGTGAAGATCCGTTTCCTGGTGGTGGAATGCCCATCCCTTTACAACTGCATCCTCGGAAGGACCACCCTTGCTGAACTCACGGCGGTCCCGTCAACGGTCCACCTCAAAATGAAGTACTACACGAGGAGGGGATGGGTAGTGACGATGCACGGCGACATCGACGCGGCTAGGAGATGCTTCGATGCCGCCGTCAAGGGCCTAAGTTCCATTGGTCCCAAACCTAAGGCCGTGGCCAAACCACCCCAGGACGTCGGACAGGTACCTCTTCCGCGCGTCAACGCGGTCGACCTCGACAGCAGGTTCCCAGGCGAGCCCAATGAAGACAGAGTCGAAGACCACGACCACCGGGCGAAAAACAACGGGCAGCCTCTCCACCCAACACGCCCCATCCCAGATGGAGAGTTCGAGCTCGTGGCCATCGGAGGCGGCCCAGATCGCAACGTGAAGATCGGCACCGGGATCCCCGACCTAGCCAAAGAGCAACTTAAAGCATGTCTGAGGGAGAACGCTGACCTTTTCGCGTGGAGCGCATCCGAGATGCCTGGCCTCGACCCCGAGGTGGCTTGCCATCAGCTCGCAGTAGATCTGGCCGCTAGGGCCGTAGCACAACGTAGGCGCAAGCAGTCTCCCGAGAAAGCGGAGGCTGCTGAGAAAGCTGTAAAAGACCTCCTAGAGGCAAATTTTATTTCGGAAGCCAAATACACGACATGGCTGTCCAACGTTGTACTTGTTAAGAAAAATAATGGAAAATGGAGAATGTGCGTTGATTATACTGATCTTAACCGGGCTTGCCCGAAAGACTGTTACCCCTTGCCTAACATCGACCAACTGGTCGACAATTCCGTAGGTTACAAACTACTATCTTTCATGGACGCCTATTCAGGATACAACCAAATTCCCATGGACAAGGTCGACAAGCAACACACGGCCTTCATGACCGCGTCGGGCAACTACTACTATAACGTAATGCCTTTCGGTCTGAAGAATGCCGGTGCGACCTACCAGCGGATGATGAACAAGGTCTTTCGGACTGAAATAGGAGACATGCTCGAAGTCTACATGGGCGACATGATCGTCAAGTCCGCAGAAGAAGTCAACCACGCCGCGCACCTCAAGAAGGTGTTCGACACGGCGAGAAGATGCCGTATGAGGTTTAGTCCTGACAAATGCACCTTCGGTGTCCGGGCAGGAAAGTTCCTCGAATTTTACCTCACGGAACGAGGAATCGAGGCAAACCCCGACAAGTGTAGAGCCTTTTCCGAGCTCCCTACTCCGGGCTCGAAGAAGTCAATACAATCATTGAACAGAATGCTCACCGCCCTTTCCCGGTTCGTCGCCAAATCCGCACAGTACGCACTCCCCTTTTTCAAACTCCTCCGGCAAAAAGCGGAGTTTGAGTGGAGCGAGGAATGCGAACAAGCGCTCGCACATTTGAAACAAGTCTTATCGCAACCCCCGATCCTCTCGCGACCCGAGAACGGGGAAACACTCTTCTTATATCTTGCGATCACGAGCGAAGCGGTCAGCGCCGTCCTCATTCGGGAAACACCAGATAGACAGAAGCCAGTTTACTTCACGAGTAAAGCTCTCCAAGGCCCCGAGCTCAGGTATCAACAGATCGAGAAAGTCACACTGGGCTTCATCACCGCGGCCAGAAGACTCCGCCACTACTTCCTCGCCCATACCGTCGTCGTGAGGACCAACCAGCCGATCAGGCAACTCCTCAGACGACCGGATATGGCGGGAAGGATGCTCAGGTGGTCGCTCGAGCTGGCCGAATTCGACATCCAATACGAAGGGAGGAAAGCCTTGAAGGCATAAGTGCTGGCCGACTTTGTAGCAGAGATGACCGTCCCAGAACCCTCAGTCAACGGGTCGCAGAAATGGACAATCTATGTCGACGGAGCATCCAGCCCGAAAGGAAGCGGAGCGGGAATCATCCTCGAAAACGAGGAAGGCATCCTCATCGAGGTGTCCCTCGAACTGGCCTTCCCGACTTCGAACAACCAAGCCGAATACGAGGCCTTCCTTGCGGGACTCAGGCTGGCCGAGGACCTTGGCGCCAAGGAGGTCAAGCTATTCACCGATTCCCAGCTCGTAGCCTCGCAAGTCCGAGGAGAGTACCAAGCCAAGAACGACAGTCTCATAGAATACTTAGCCTTGGTAAAAGAGAAGATGAAGAAGTTCACCTCGGCGGAAGTGACTCACATTCCCCGGGAGCATAATGCCCGGGCGGACGTCCTGTCAA
This sequence comes from Lathyrus tuberosus, assembly GCA_022829125.1. Taxonomy (NCBI): domain Eukaryota; kingdom Viridiplantae; phylum Streptophyta; class Magnoliopsida; order Fabales; family Fabaceae; genus Lathyrus; species Lathyrus tuberosus. The sequence continues at coordinate 900,335 of JALAZF010000024.1, read as the reverse complement.
AATTAGCAAGCACGAAAAAGAAAGGCGGAAACAAGTCCGTCATACAAGAGGTCCTTTCCCACCCGAGCGTCGATAAACCAGGTATGGTTTCGAATATCAACGCCATCGGGGACAGCGACTGCTGGATGACCCCGGTATACGAATACCTCACGACGGGCAAACTGCCCGAAGACCCCAAAGAAGCTAGAATGGTCAAGAGACGGGCATGCTCGTACACTATAGTCGAGGATAAGTTATACCGGCGAGGATTCTCTATTCCCCTCCTCAGATGTATCGAAGATACCAAGGTCCCCGGCATACTCCAGGAGATCCACGAGGGAATCAATGCGCAGCACCTCGGTGGACGATCGCTAGCTCGTAAAGCACTCCGTGCAGGATATTACTGGCCGACCATGCAACAAGACGCCAAGGAGCACGTCAAGAAGTGCGATAAATGCCAGCGGCACGGGGACATGCACCTCGCTCCCCCTAGCGAACTCACGACGCTATCCTCCCCGTGGCCGTTCGCATGGTGGGGGATGGATATCCTCGGGCCTTTCGTCCAGGGGTCGTATCAAAACAAATACCTCATCGTCGGGGTAGATTACTTCACAAAGTGGATTGAAGTAGAAGCATTGGCCAAAATCACTGCTTTCAACATACTTCGTTTCTACAAAAGAAATATCCTCGCCCGGTTCGGAGTGCCTCAAGCCATCGTCACAGACAACGGAACCCAGTTCACCGACAGGAACTTCCAAGACTTCGTCACAAAACTAGGCAAGAAACAGCACTTCACGTCGGTCGAGCACCCTCAAACGAACGGACAGGATGAGGCCGCTAACAGAGTGATCCTTCGAGGATTAAGACGGAGACTGGGCGACGCCAAACAACGGTGGGTCGAAGAGCTACACAGCATTCTCTGGGCCTACCGAACAACCCCACACTCCACGACCGGGGAGACACCTTTCTGTTTGACTTATGGAACGGAGGCAGTGATTCCCGTGGAGATCAGAGAACCCTCGAGGAGGACGGAAGCCCCCCTCGACGAGAACACGAACGACGAAGCCTTGAGGGAAGAACTCGACTTCGTGGAGGAAACACGCTCGGGCTCTTCTCTCCGAGAGGCGTCACTTAAACAAAAAATAACACTACGTTATAATGACAGGGTCATTAAACGTGATTTTCAGGTGGGCACCCTCGTCCTACGAAGGAACCAGAAAGACTCGCGAGAAGGCAAACTCGCCGCGAACTGGGAGGGCCCGTAACGCGTCCGCGCGAAAACGGGGACAGGAGCCTATTTCCTCGAAAATCTACACGGGGAAGAACTTGCTCGACCATGGAACGCTGAAAAGCTAAAACAATATTACAGTTAAACACTGCCCGCGGCTCACTAGCACCGCGATACGGGGACGCGCTGGGGTACAAGCGCGACACCCCTATAAGAACACGATGATCAGAGACCGCGTTGTGTGTGCGCGAGGACATTTGATCCGGCGGGGATACCTCGATCGAGGCCCACCGTCGTCGTGCCAACCGGGCATAACACCCAGCTCGCGATGGGAAGTTCATGCCACGATACTAGGACCTTGACCGAGCTCTTAGCCTCGTTGAAGGTCGGAGTACTCCTCCGGCCGCCCGACCAGCTCTCCACGCGGTCGGGGACGATCAAGGTCGAGCAAATCCCGAAGCCTTATTACTTGGGCAAAAATAAAGTATAACAAACAATAAAGTATAACAAACACCACATCACACACAAGGAAAATTAACAAAGAGATATTATAAAGTACGAATGGCGGGCAAAACACTTGGTCCAAAAAGTTACAAATATGAGCCCACAAGCCGGGCGAAAATAACCATTGTGCAAAAAGTACATAAGCTAAGCCCACAAGCCGGGCGAAACAAAACGGCTCGCAGGCCGACCAAAACAAAGATAAAAACCTACTCAGCTGCGGTCCCGTCAGGCTCCTCGTGCGCATGAATGTCGTTCTCCCGCAGAGGATACACGATCTGGCCATCCACCACCTCAGCGTCGGGGTCGATCCCTTCAATGACAAGGTCGGGGTTGAGAACCCGAAGTTGCGCCACGGCACTGCGGAACCCTATACCCGCGGTTTCGATAGAATCATCCTCGGACACTCGGAGATCCTGCTCAAGCTTCCGGAGCTGCGCCACAAACGCCGCACGAGTGGTCAGGAGTTTGTCCTCCTCAGTTTCCCCTTCGGCTGGCCGCACCGCATCTTCCAGCTCGGCAATCCTTACCTTAAGCCGCTTCTCCTCCAACTCCAGCTCAGCGATTCGGGCAAGGTGGCTTTTCTTTGTCTCCTCGGCTTCCTTAACCTTGGCCTCGACCAATTGCTGCTGCTTGTCTTGCTCTTTGTTCAGATCTCGGCACTCATTTAGTTCCTTGCGCATGCCGAGCATCTCAGCGCCCAAGGTATCCAGCGCCTCCTACAGGCGGGCCAGTTCAGCAGCAGGGCGGGTCTCGTCATTTAGAATGATGGCAGTCGAGCAGATACGCATGACGGCCGACAGGTCCTCAAAAAGCATCTTCCTCCTCACTTCAGTAGCGGTCCCCAGCACGGTTTGGATCTCGGAGGGAAGGGTGCGAGGATAAGTGACCTCGGAGAAGAAGTGAGGTTTTTGATGGCAGGGGGGAAGGTCAAAGCTGGAAGGAACCGGGGGACTGTCTTCACCACCCAGGTCGACGACCTCCGCAACGCGCTGCCTCTTCGGAGTCCCTTGGGTAGCCGGGGATTGGCTTCCCGCAGGAGTTGTGCGGTCACCCGCGGTCCCCGACACAGCGGCAGCAGGCTGGGACGGAGTGGATCCTTCGGGGGCAGCGGCCGTGGAAACACCCTCGTGCGGGGCCCCAGAAGGGGCAACTTCCTGATCTTTGGAGCGCGACGCTTCTTCCCGGGCCTACGCTTCCCGGGCCCTCTTCGCTTTCAGTTTCTTCAACCTCTCCTCGGCTCCGGCCATTGTCCCTGCAAAAGGAAAGAAAGCGTTAGTAAAGCGAGAAACACAGATACGAGGAAGAACTAAAGCAAGGGTGTTTCACCACCTAACAATTCGATGGCCTCCTCGTCGGAGAAGGTCTCGAGCAGAACGCGGGTGTTTATCAGGCGACGTTCTTTCTTCACCTGCCCATCTGCACCTATTATAGGCTGGCCGTCCAGCGTCTCATGTCGAGCTTCTGTAAAGCTGTCGACGAAAGCTACGATTTTATCGTAGGCTTCCCGCTCGTAGGCCTCCATCTGAACAGGTTTCGTTTTATACTTGTCAACTCCCTTCTTAAAGTGTTCCTCCGTCCAGTACAGAGGAAACTTCGGTACCAGCACCTCCTCGGAACGGCCGTCGACCTCGCGGGTGACTTTCCGGTACAATGAATATATCGCCTCGAGGGTGACCGGCTTCACATAGAAATAGCGGAACTTGAAATCCCGGATGGAATCCAAGTAAGTGTGAAACAACGCCTTGCTCTGCTTGAAGGATACCCAGCCGTGTCGACCTCCTACCGACGACCGTTGGAGGTGGAATATGCGGAAGAAAAGGCGAACGGTCGGCACGATCTCCAAATATTTGCATACGAGCTCGAAAGCCCGGATGAAGGCCAGCGAGTTCGGATGAATCTGCGAAGGGGCCAACTTCAACCAGTCAAAGATCCCCTCCTGAAAATCTGTGAAAGGCAGCCTCCACCCCGCCTTCTCGAACATAAACTCGTATAAGGGGACCCGCATTCCCCGGTAAGGGGAGCATATCCGGTGATGCTCCTCGGGACGAAAAACCTTCCAGGATTGACCACTTCCGATTAATCTGTGCTCGACGGTACAAAAAGCATCGCCCACATCTGGGTACACGAAGATGGACGACATCTCAAGGGCTTCGCTACAGACCCAGTCCTCGAGCGGCCTCTCCTGCGCAAAGGCCATGTGAGCCATGGGGGAGTCAGGCTGGTCGTCGTCGTTTTCCTCGAAATATCCTGCGGCCACCTCTGCAGCCAAATCGTCCATTTACCTGAAAAGCAGAAGGAAACGGTGAATTCGATTGGTCGTATCAAATTCACCCCTCCACCGCTGTTCAAGCGAACGGGCGAAGAAGGGGCAAGGCTTTCTCAACTCCCCGACGAGATCGGCCGAGGATCAACTTGCCCACCGGGGAACTCATCGTCTCCCCGGAAGGTTCTGCCCCGTGTCCCCGCGGCACTAACAAATACACTGATTACCAAGGACCCCGAGACATTCAACGGATCCCCGACGTGTTCGTCCCTGATCCCCGAGATGTTCATCAAAAGCGAGCAAGAATCTTCGCACTTCCCTTTCCACAACTAAAGATTCCCGCCGTAATCGCCGGGAATCCCTTCGTTTCTCATGGGAATGTCATCAATTCACCAAGGAAATGTTCTACACTAGTTAAAATCAAAGAAAAACGCAAAATAAAGGTCCGGTTTGGAGCAAATACCTGGTAAGCGGCGGTGTAGGGTTCCGGCACGGAGGTTTCCGGCTGTGGTACGGCAGCGAACGGCGGTCCTAGCGGAGGAAATGCTTCCGACAGAGAGTGCCCGGCGACTGACGGCGACGAGCTACGGCGGAAGAGGTTAGAGAGAGAGGGAGAAAGTTTCTTGAGAGAGAAGCGGAAAAGTGGAGAATGAGCGAGGGGAGCGGCTTTTATAAGCGGTTCTCGCGAGACCCGAGGGGCGTAGGGCACTCGAGTGCGCTACCCTAGCCAGCCTCCCTAGGTAATGATGGCAGGCGACACGTGGCACGCATGCAGCCATCCGTCTCCCCACGCGTGTCGCTTTGGTTTTCCCCAACGCTTCGAATCCGAAACCCTTCATATCCCCGACCATACGACCAGACACATCTGTCCGACGCCCGACGCTCATCCGGCCGAAAGAAGTTCGCATAGGGTATCGACCTCCTCGGTTCCTCTCTTAGCGTATCCTCGACATACAGTAACCCTTAAGTCATCACTCTGCCTCCTCAGAGCAACGACTTGGGGGGCTCCTGTTCTGGACTGGGCCGAGGCTGCCCAACAGTCGAGCAGGCCCAACCCATATAGAATGGGGAGGCCCAATAAGACCCCTCTGCGGGGCACTTGACTGCTGCAAACACACCCACGTTTCTCCCGAGCACTTCACAGTGTCGGGAACTTGGGCCAACAGGGCAGGAGGACCTCGCACCCCCGGCGGATAGGTACATCCCCGACATACCAGCTTCTCCCCGCGAGTATGCCAGACGTCACTCCTAGACAGACATGACTCCTCCCCGCGAGGCCATGTCCGTCGTACGGCTTGATAGGTCCTCGACACAGAAGGCTCCTCCCCCCGCGAGGAGTGTCTAACAGTCCGTACCACGTGGACACGTTCCAAGTAACCTCCCACTTCCGAAGGATTCGGTCTGCCCTAATCCCGAAAATCTAGGAGCGGTTACCCCAGGGCGAAGACCACGTGCTGGTCTTCACTACGCCACGTAAGCCCTGGCAGTTACTTGGATTGGGCCTGACAATCCAGCCCAATACAAGAAACCGTTGGCCCCGCGCTGGGGGCTCTCTATAAATACCCTCTCACTTGAGAGGGTCAGGTTAAGTCACTTTTCTCACCCTTTGTATTTGCTGTTACTCTGTGCACTCCCTAACTTGAGCGTCGGAGTACCTTGCAGGTACACCCCCCCCCCCCCCCCCCCCCCCGCCGTCCTTCAACCTCACCGGAGCCGGAGCTCAACGGGCGTCGTTGGCCACCTGTAACTGTCTGATCCAGGTACGATCAGGTAGAGTATGATTAGATATGTAAGTCCTAAAATGTACAATAGAGGAATGAATTGAGAGAGATGAATTGCCTAAAATGAGAGATGAATTGAGAGAGAGTAGAAATTCTGAGTGTGAAGGAAAAATGAATCAGGTTGATGAAGATTGAAGTGATTATGAGAATATATAGAGGGATTGCAAGGTTGTTTCAAGTTAGGGCAACAGTTACTGTTAGTGATGTTCATGAGGGGATTAGTTGTAAAGTTAACAGAGTTAGTATTCTGTTAGAGGTAGTTAGATGCAGTTTGTTTAAGACTAATTTGATTGTAGGAATAGTTGTTTGAATTTGGAAGTTAGTTGTGTAAGATGCATTAGGGACTGTTATATATGAAGTTAGCTTAAGTGAAGTGTTAATCGTCGATTTATTTGAGGACCGCGCAATACTCCTAGAATCATCAAGAACAATAAGAGTTCCTTGATATGTTAGTTTTAGAATTGCTTTTGAGTTTTGTGCTGGAGCATTTCTGTTAGCAACCCAAACATAAGTCCTGGGTGATATGGTTTTGTACCATATACCAAAGTATTGAAGTTGTGAATTTTCAAAGTTGAAGAATCCAGCTTCAAAAGTTCCAGCTGCAGACACCAAAGTATCATTAACTTGGATAGAAAGATTTGGTGTAATAATAGTAGAAGTTCCATATTGTATAGATAAAGATGGAATGACACAGAAGAAGAAAGTATGCAGTAATAGCATGAACATCTTGTATTTCTGCATGATCTTTTTAATGATCATTTGTTGTTTTTGGTTATTAGCTTCATCAAAAATTGACTTGAAGAAAAGGGCGGAGTCTAAGTCAATACCATACTATAAGCCAATTTTGTCTAATTCAATAACATACACAAAAACTGAGGCTGCAATTAATCATTGACATGTTAAAGATAAGGGTTCAGTTTATGACTGTTACATCAAATTGGGGACTAGTACATTCAAGGAGAACTGTATATCCTTTACTGCCTGGATTCAGATTCGATACAGTTATTGATCTTGGCCAGTTGATTTCAAATCATGGTGACAATTAATTATTGAGGAATAATTCAAATAAATTCAAACTTGATCAACTCGTGGTGACGTGAGTACTCATGAAATTAGTATATACTCGTACTAGTATATACACATACAAAATGTCTGCTCCAACTAGACAGGTTCATCTTCAATTCATTTGACATTTAATCATATGTGGTGCATGTATGGTGCAGTTACCATGTCTATGTCTTGTTTAAGCTTTGGCGTGTACATCATTAATAGAACTTAAGTGGCTAGCTAGCTAGCTGCAAATTTAATTTTAATAGTACAATAATTTTGCTGTTAGATGATTTGAATAATGTTAATTAAGATAAGAGAAAATTGATCACATAGCTACCATTTAGAAAAATGCAAAGTTTCAAACTAGGTAGGTCAGTGAGACCATTCATGGGAATTGGCTCATTGTGAGGAATGGTCAACTTATAGTACTAGAAGTCTAGGGGTGGACAACGGGCGGTTTAGGGCGGTTTCGGTCCCTAAACCCTCACCCGAAGAAACCGTCGGATGAAAAATTACAACCCATTTTCGCCCATTTCAAATATCGGTTATGGCGGGTGGCGGTTTCAACGGTTGCCGGGTTGCTGGGCGAGTTGAATCGGTTTAGAAACACACTAAAAAAATAAAATTAAGATGAAAAACAAAATAAAATCAAACCAATAATCTCATAAAGATATGGTAATACTCTCTTCACACCTTTAGTCTTCAACAGAAAAAAATAAATTGAATCTCTTCAATGAGATTTAGATCTAAAACAATCTGAAGAGATATAGTGTCTTCTCCCTTTAGATCTGGAAAAAAAAGAATGAAATTGTTCTAGATCTATCAAGTATCAAAAGAAAACGAAAACTTAAAAAGAAGAGATATAGAAGATGAAAGAAGGAAGAAGATGGAATGAGTAGTGATGTTGTGTAATTGTTCTCTTAAGAATTTGTTGGATTTTCTGTTCAGCATTTTTTTCAAAATATCTCTGCAATAATTTTCTGAGATCCAAAGATAGTTTAGTTTGTTTGTAAGGAGAGTGATATTTAGTTGTGAAAATTAATTAATTCTAATTGAATTATAATAAATATAATGATAATGATAACAATTCTAATTGAATTATAATAAACATGATGATAATGATGGCATAGCCACGTTTCTGACAAACAATTAGACAATTAGGCATTGGACAGTCTGAAATTTATTAATGCTTTTTTCATAGTCTACTCACATCACTCAGAATTAATTAAAATTATTAATAGGGTGCACTGAACTTCGGGCGGGCTCAGTCACCGATGGGTGAATTTAATAAAACCGACCCGCCCGTTTGAAACCATACCAAACTGAAAAAATTAATTTATTCCATCCGTAGATCTGTTTTCACCCGCCCATTATTGACTTTTGTCTTCGGTTTCGGGCGGATAGCGGGTATCTGTCTACCCTAACTAGAACCGTCCAATGCTATATATCCACTCTGATTATATATGGACGAATGCCTTGTTGTATATGTTAGATATAGTTAACTTAAAGCTATTAGTAGATACTAGACTTTTTCTTTTCACTATTTTAATGATCTTTGTTACAAGTCAAGCTTATTATACATTTGATGAAATAGGATTAGAAATACCTTCATATATATTGGACTCTTTCGAATGAGAGTTTTTAAAAATTATTTTGTAAATTAATTTTAAGAAATAGTTTTGAAGAAATACTTTGTGATATATTTAGGTATTAATACGATCAATTGTTGTTCTTGCAGGTGGAAGTACAAATTTGAACTCATTTCTAACACAGAACAAAGCTATTGATTTTGAAATTTCGAAGTAGGTACTACTTTATGACTTAAACATGTTATTGTGTTTGTTTCTAGTTGTGCTTTATGTAACAATAATTGTCCAATTATTTTAAGCCACTGTTTACAAATTATTCATCGAAGGCATGTTTACTTTAATGAACTTCCGGATTTAAAATAGAAGGGGAAAAAACATATTAGCGGTTCCAATGTAATGGTTACAGACATGAGGGTATGGTGTTTGATTGCATGATAATTCTTTGGCATGAACAAATAACAGAGAAAAAAAGAGAAAATATGCAATGAAATAATTGAATAAGAATTTATTCATATGATTAGAAAATGTTGTTTGCATGGTACGAAAATGTTATATGGGAAGGGGTAGCAAGGTGCATAGGAATGGATGAGAGGATATGTTTTTGAATGAAAATAAAGTGCAAAGGAATGGTGATATTTATAGGTAGAGATTTGGCTCTGGTAGGCCATTAATGTATATACTAATTAGAGGAAATGGTGATAAGGCTGTATTTTGGTTTTCAAGATGGGTTGGAGATGTGATATTAGCTAAAGCATATCCAGAGCTATGTCAATATGCGGAATTTTTGGGTAGCACTGTGTTAGATAATGGCTCGTGGGTGGAAGGTAGGTGGTCATGGAGCATCAAATTTCAGAGTTCCAGATTTTCACAGCAGGCCCAAGTTGAGTTTATGAAGTTATATTCTTTGCTGGCTTCGGTTTCTCCGTCCGACGGGGTCCTGGATACGACTTGCTGGCTGCTTAAGGATGCAGAAACTTTTTCTGTTTCTTCTGTATATTCTTTTTTGCAGGAAAAAACTTAATTACAAGAGATTCAGTTAGGAGCAGAAGGCAGGGCTGCTTTTAAACTAATATGGTTAGCTCAGGTTCCTTTCAAGGTTAAAGTTTTTGGTTGGAGAATTTTACACAAGAGAATCCCGACGAGAGATAACCTAACTCGCAGAGGTATTATTACTAGCAGATATGAAATGTCTTGTCCGTTTTGCTTTTTAGAAGCAGAATCTGTTGAGCACATTTTGTTCCTCTGTCATAAGTCTAGGGATGTTTGGAATTTTGGTTGTAATTGGTTGGGAATTCCTTATTTTCTAGTTGGAAATATGTTGAACCATTTGTCTTGTTGGGTTAAGGGGTGTGTCGACAGGAGCGTTATAGTGTGTATTGCGGTTGGTCTGTGGCTGTCAATTTGTTGGGTTATTTGGTCTTCCCGTAACAATATTCTATTTAGGGATGAATTTTGGGATCTCGACACGATTTCGAATCGAATTCTATTGTATACATGGTGGTGGATAGGAAAGAATCACTTTGATCCTTACTTTTGTAATTATTTCACTTGGGTAAATGCCCCTAGTGATTTTTGTGGTCGTTGATGTTTGAACCGACTTTAGATGTATACGGGTTGGGATACCCCTTTGTATCCTTCATATATATAATCATTAGCTTATTAAAATATATATATATATATATATATAGGGTTCATATCCTATGAGAATGCAATTTTTATGTAAAAACATGAGAATAAATCTGAACCATTAGATTTTAAAATAAATGGTGGAGATTATATGTGGTTTTTGTTTTTCCCTCTCCTCCATTATTAAAATAAATGATGGAGGAGAGAGAAAAAAACGGACACATAATCTCCACCATTTATTTTAAAATTTAATGGTTTAGCTTCATTCTCATGTTCTCACATAAAAATGACATTCTCATAGGATACGTTCCCTATATATATATATATATATATATATATATATATATATATATATATATATATATATATTCAAGGTCTTTGACCAATATGCAATACACATTAAACATTTGAGATCGTTAACTTCAATGTAATAAAAGTGAATGATTTCATTACTTTTAAATTTGCATCAATTTACAAAGTCAAGTAGTTTTTACTTGAATTTGAATTTTGGAGTGTAAGTGGATCATATAAAAAATCGATTAAAAATATCAAAACCAAATAAAATCGCAAAAAAAGTAAATCAATATATTATAAAAAGTAAATTATTAATTTAATGGTTTTACAAATTTAATTAATAACTTACTCTTAATGTAAGAATATCTCAACTCATTTAAATAATAAATAAATATTATTCTTTAAATTTTTTTAAAACATTAAACTTTTATTTTATATTATTAATACACCACTATAAGAGATTGTGGGCCAAACATGTAACCGCAATCCTTAAAGCTAGCCACAATTTTAAAGCATGATTTAAGGGAAATCACTTGATTTATTATTTCAATTAAAATGAAAATTCGATAATTTTTTTATATATAAAATTTAAAAGAAAAAGAGAATATATATATATATATATATATATATATATATATATATATATAGATTTAATCAAATTTAATTAGATTTAATTTTTTTATAATGTATCTTATTAAAGTAGAAAAATTGGCTTAATTTATTGACAAAAAAATATGGAATTTAATATTTTTAATGGTTTATTTTTTAATTTAAATATAACAATAAAATAATAAATATGAGAATGAAAATAATAAATAAATAAATAAAGAAAAGGGATATTTATTTATGCTAAATAGATTTGATTTTTTTATGATATATCTTATTAAAGCATAAAAATTGGCTTTTTTTTTTTAAGCAAGTGATCTAATAAAACGAGTACAAAGGGTACTCCACCTGATTACAAGAAAAGGGGCCGAGACCAAAGCTCGCCAAAACAAAACAAAAGAGATTACAAACCAAATGCACTTAAGACATGAAAAACAAGGGGTCCTTGTCGAAATCATATAAGCTACAGTTGGGGTGAGTAATTTCTCCCATAAAGGACTATTTCCACAAAGCAATCTTAACCTTCCAAATGATGTCCACAATATTCCAAGTCGCATTACCGAAAATTATATCGTTCCTAACCAACCATAAACTCCAACACACCGCCAACCAAATGTTACTATCCCTACCTTTCAAAAATTTACTCGATTTGCAAAAAGAGGACCACTCTAAATAGCTACCCTTAAAGTCAATGAACACGCCATCCGGAAAACCAACCCATTCCGAAATATCCTTCCAAACCAATTTCGCAACATTGCAAGAAAGCAGAACTTGCTCTAAAGTTTCGGGAACACAAGAACAAAAAGGACAGGCAGTGTCGTTAAAATCACGTATAATACCTCTATGATGTAAGGAAACCTTCGATGGTAATTTGTTCAAAAAACACCGCCAACCAAACGCTCTGATTTTGAACGGAACCTTCGTCTTCCACACCAGCTCCAAAGCTGAATCATGCCGATCTAAAGGACCTGCGGCAATAAACTGAGAGACAGCAATGATGTAGTAGGATCTAACGGAATAACACCCATTGTCTTCCTTCTGCCACAACGTCGAATCCTTGAAATCAGTTTTCGGACGAAACTGAGCCACGAAATTGCGCAAAGGAACTGCAGCCTCTGCATGCCCGACCGAAGTACCTGCCACAGACAAAACATCAGTGCCCTCCAAGAACAGAAAATCCTGCAGCCGGCCAGGATCTGCGGGCGGGACTTGTGGAAAACCATACGCGAAAACAGTGCCAGAGAAATCCGAAACAGAAACAGAAGCATCCGGGAGGATGTCAACAACAGCTGCAGCAGAGTTAGAACAAGTAACAGGCCCCTCCGAAACAAACAAGGCCCCAGAATTGGCAAGAACATCCACAGGGTCTGCAGCAAGGTTGCCAAACGCAGCAGAGGCAAAAGAAACCCTGTGAGACTGGATGCCGAAATCCCCCCACCTCCATTGCCCCGCCACCCAACCGCCCATCGAAGCAACAGAAACATCCTGGAGCCTCGACGCTGCGAAGTCGGACGGAAACAACTTCGAAAGAGGACCACATCCAGTCCAATTGGTCTTCCAAAAAGAACAGTTGTAACCATTTCCCAAAACCACCCTGCAATTATCAACCAAAAAATCTTCCGGATGGTTCCAATTGAACGAGAGAAGATCCAAAAACCAGAAAGAAAAAGATTTACAAGTATTAGAAACAGAGTTTCCACCCCACATCATCATACGGATATCACCGTATCTAGCCTTTAGGACCCGAAACCAAAGCTCCTCCGTGCCGGCAATAATTCGCCACCTCCATTTCTGGATGAGAGCCTCATTGAAAACATTCATCCTCCTCATGTTTAAACCCCCCTTAATTAGAGGCAAGCAAATCGAAGTCCAACTTAACCATTGAACCCTACTCTTCGACGCCGAACTGCCCCAAAGAAATCTACCTTGAATCTTCATCATCTCCCTCCAAATTTTCGTCGGCGCTTTGTAGAAAGAAAGTTGGAAGATAGCCAGGCTACTAAGGACAGATTTGATAAGGGAAATTCTGCCACCAAAAGATAAGAACCGCCCTTGCCAAGCCGAGAGTCTTTTACCAAATTTAGAAAGCAAAGGCATCCAAGTCGCGGACCTTCTAGGATTGGAACCGATAGGAATTCCAAGAAAAGAAAATTGATGAGATTCTCTTTTGCAAGCAAGAAATGAGATCGCTGCCTCAAGAAAACTATTGTTAACATTTATACCGATCAGTTTACTCTTGTGAAAATTGATGCCGAGTCCCGAAACTAATTTGAACGCTCTAAGCACCGCTTTGATAGCCCACATATGTCTCCACCCACCATCCCCCACAAGTAACGTATCGTCCGCATATTGAAGGACATCTATAAAGCACTTCTGATTAATGTTAAAACCGGCAAAATCTCCCAAATTAACCGAATTCCGAATCAGCCCCGATAATCCTTCTGTCACCAAAACAAAAAGAAAAGGAGACAAAGGGTCTCCTTGCCTAAGCCCTCTCTCCACCACAAACTCCTTGGTGGGGCTGTCATTAACCAATATAGACATCTTGCTAGAAAAAATCAATTTCTCCATCCAACCCATCCAAATTTCACCAAATCCCATTCTTCTTAACAAGTATCTCAAAAAGCCCCAAGACACCTTATCATAGGCCTTTTCAAAGTCAACCTTGAAAATGGTGCATTGTCTCTTACTCTTGGCCGCATAATCCACCAACTCGTTGACCACAAGGACTCCGTCCAGCAACTGACGCCCCGGAACAAAGGCTGATTGGCACGGCGAGATAATAGAGTTCAGAACCAACTTCAACCTAGAAGCCAAGAGTTTAGACAAAGCCTTATAGAGGCAACCAACAAGGCATATTGGCCTATAATCGTCGAGGCTAAGCGGATTAACGCGCTTAGGAATCAACGTCAAAAAAGATGAAATAATAGACTTGGATAAACCAGCCCCAAGATGAAAATCTGCAAAAAAACGAAGAAAATCGACTTTTAAGAAATACCAATAGTTCTTAATAAAAGACAAAGAATAACCATATGGACCGGGGCTCTTGGAACCGCCACAGCTCCAAATTGCCTTCTTAATTTCCTCCTCCGAGAACGGAGCTTCTAACGAAGCGCTTTTGAATGATCGAATCAGATTTCTTCATCATAAAAGTAATTAACATTTCTTTTCTTGAGTTTTTATTATCATGTGTGCTTAGTTTTTCAACTATCATAAGATTGATCAAATTCAACGTTTTATAGGAAAGCGCCATGAGAATTCATATCATCTTGATGCAATGGGCATGTCTCTCAATGGAAGAATTAGAAAAAAGTGGAAAAGTTCTGAAATTGAACCCTTAAATGATGGAATCGACTTATCCTATTCAGAAGAACAAAAGGAGCTTATTCGGTATTCTGAAGTCGATTGCAAAAAAGACTTTACCTTAATTGAAAGGTTCAACAGAAGAGACATAAATGTTTTACAAGGTCTTGAACTTCACACTGCTGTTTTCAATGTTTCTGAGCAGAAAAATATTGTTGATTACATATACAAACTACAAAGCTATGGACAACAAGGAAACCCTCCTGGTATAAGTAGAATTGAAGAGGTTGATCAGTTACCACGCGTGTTCAAGAAAATGATAAAGAGGATGGTTCGTTGGAACATTATTCTGCGGACGTGCGTTCCAGATAGTTGCATTGTGAATATATATGATGTAGGAGACTGTATTCCTCCTCATATTGACCATCATGATTTTGTTAGGCCATTCTATTCTGTATCATTCTTGAGCGAATGTGAAATATTGTTCGGCTCAAACCTAAAAGCTATTCGTCCCGGAGAGTTTTCAGGACCTGCTTCTATTTCCTTGCCTGTAGGGTAAGCTTCTTCAATTTTCTTTTCCTGTGACTGCACTTCTCTCGAATCAAACTTTTACTATGAATTGGACTTGAGAATAGTTATTATTTATGATGATGCAGATCAGTGTTTGTTTTGAATGGTAATGGAGCAGATATTGCCAAACACTGTGTTCCATCAGTCTCATCAAAAAGGTACTAAAGAATTCTTGTAGTAGATTGTTAAAACTGGCTTATCATGTGGCATTATGCCAAACACTGTTCCATCAGTCTCATCAAAAAGGTACTAAAGATCTCTATTACGTTTAGAAAGATGGATAAGAGAAAGTTACCATATAAATATTCACCTGATCCTGAGCTAATTGGAATCAAACCACTTATCATGAATTCAGAAACTGAAATAGACAAGTTTGAGAGTGTTGAATCTGAATATGAAAAATCCAATACAGTTTGGAAGACTAGGAGGGATTCCTTTCGTGTCGAAGATGAATATCTTCCACATACTAATGGTAGCTATAGAAATCGGAAGGATAAGGAATTGGAACCCAGGGCAAGATATTAAGTTCAACAAGATTCCTCTGCCAAAGCTGTATAGTTGTTTGCTCCAACTTTGTTTTTCTTTGTTTTTGTGTTAAAACTAGTGGGAAATCTGTGCTTCCGCACGGATTCCGATGTGGACCGCGGATACGTCATCACGTTATGAAATATAAAAAAAAATACAAAAATATAAAAATTTTGTTGTAAATAAAAAAAAATTAAAATCATAACATCCAATAAAAACACAATCGTATTCAAAATTTTAATCAGCAATTTTATGTTCATTTTCCACAACTAAGAATTTTGATCAGAAACTTCATGTTCCGTTAATTTTCAATATTTTGATCAGAAACTTCATGGTCCCGTTAATTTTCAATATGTTGATTAGTGAGTTCATGTTTCCGTTAATCTTCAATATTTTGATCAAAAACTTCAAGTTCCCGTTAATTTTCAATATTTTGATTAGTAACTTCATGTTTCCATTAATATTCAATATTTTTATCAGTAATTTCATGTTCCCGTTAATATTCAACATTTTGCTCAATAACTCCATGCTCCCGTTAATATTCAATATTTTGATCAGTAACTCCATGTTCCCGTTAATATTTAATATTTTAATCAGTACCTTCGTGTTCCCGTTAATATTCAAATTTTCTATCAATAACTTCAAATTCCCATTAATATAACATATTTTGATCAGAAACTTCGTGTTCCCGTAAATATTCAAATTTTCTATCAGTAACTTCAAATTCCCGTTAATATTCAAGATTTTGATCAGTAACTTCATGTTCCCGTTAGTATTCAATATTTTGATCAGTAACTTCATGTTCCCGTTAATATTCAATATTTGGATCAGTAATTTCGTGTTCCTATTAATATTCAAATTTTCTATCAATAACTTCAATTTTCCGTTAATGTTCAATATTTTGATCAGTAACTTCGTGTACCCGTTAATATTCAAATTTTCTATCAGTAACTTCAAATTTCCGTTAATATTTAATATTTTGATCAGTAACTCCATGTTTCCGTTAATATTTAATATTTTGATCAGTAACTTCATGTTCCCGTTAATATTCAATATTTTGATCAATAATTTGATGTTAACGTGATAATTATTTTAATTTGGTGTCTTACTAGTATGTATAAGTTGTGATTTATTAAAAAAAATTGTTTTCTATCGCTGATAAACATAAAAAAAAATATGGACTAAAAAAAATAGAGTAATGCAAAAGTATTTATGCATTTATTGATTTAATGAAAAAAATCAATTAAAATCAAAAGATATGGACTAAAAAACAGAATAACATCTAATCATAAATTAAAAATTTAATACAATTTATTATGTTTAAATATGTTACATTATTTGTAATTTTAAAAATTTTATAAAATATTTTCAGATCTATTTTATACATTTATTATTTTAATGGTAAAAATTTTTATTAAAATAAAAAGATATGGACTAAAAAGTTTATCAGCTATTAATCTTAAACTATCAACTATAAATTATAATTTATCAGTTATCAATCACCATAAACTATAGTTAAATTTTATCAAATCAACCGCTAATATTAGCAAAGAGAGGCTAAATGATTTTCTTATTTTCTATTTATAAATATAAAACATATTTTATCTTCATAAATAAATTGATAATTCATATATCATTAATTTTTCTTTAACTTCAAAAACATACTATCATAAAGATAATATAAAATATCAAAAACATTAAGAATTTTTTTTATTATTTAATAGACTAATTTTGCAGTATATCTAAAATTAAATCATTATACTAACTATTCAATACCATATATATATATATATATATATATATATATATATATATATATATATATATATATATATATACATACATTATCAATTTTATCATCATTATCAATTTGTTTACAGCAGAACTGTAGGCATCATACTTTTTTGTATCTTCCAACACACCATACTCAAACAACTCCTTTCTTCCATGTCACGTCGTCGTTTGATACTTCTTTATCTATCAGAGAAAATATCATCTACATGTTAAGCACTATGTTGGTTTCCAAGGTCTTAAGTCAATATTATATTAAGTTTTCCTTAAACAATACAGTTGTAAATAATTGATTATTAAAACTTTCTTTCAAATAATTTATTAGTTCCATTTTAAAGTTATTATTTCCACTAACTTTCTTTAAAATTACATTACCATCTAAATGAAATTATTTAAATCATATTTATTTTTTCGAAAATGAATTAAAAAATAAAATAAGAATTACAGAAAAATTAAATTTTAGTTTCTCAAAATAAAAAACTAAAAAAAAATGTTGAAAAATACCAGAAATTCACGTAGAAAATAATAAATTCTTTATAGTTTTTCATCAAAATTACTTTATAATAAAAATATTTAAAAATTAAAAGCGGAGAATAATACTTCATAATATTGCATAAAAAAATAATTTTAAACTCTGCTAAATCATATCTAATACACGCTGGAAATAACTGAGTATTTTCAAATCTAAATTTGAATTGTAAAATAAAATCACAAAACCAATCATCTGCAAAAGAAATATATTTGTGACATGCTAAAAAATAGTTAAGTTTAATACTTACAGTTCTCTTCTCTTCCTTTCCATAACTATGGCGAATCATTTATGCATATTCTTTCTCAAACTTTTCCAAACCAACCTACAATCAGATCTTACAATTAATTTATCATTAATGTAATTAATATAATTGGACAAAAATAGAACAGTACATACAAAGATTAATACCTACTCAACTCAGACGTCTATAGAGATATAGGATAGATTGATAGGATACACACAAGCTCACATGTTTAACTTTAAAGAATGAATGAATAGATTTCAGTTTCTGATAGAGATTGTGTGCAAAAAATAAGAGATTATGTACAACAAGCATACATACCTTAGAGAACTCGGCTCTCCAAAATGCAAGTGCATCATCCAGGTTCAAATCAACACATTGAACGTAAGAAAAGTGATAGACATGTTGTTAAATTATACAGATAATGTAAAAAATTATTAATATTATAATTTTAAATAAATTGAATACACAATTTAATTTAATTATTTTTATAAAGTAATATTAAGGAATTTTATTATAATTAAATAAAAAATAAGAATCACATTTGTTTCATACAAATAATACAAGTATAAACACTAAGAAAACATTAAGCAAAGTCAATTAGTTGTAGTAGAAATTACCCCTGCTTTGCTTCTCAAGTCCAAACCAGAACCACCAATCCTATCAAAATAAAAATAAAATTTCAGAATCTATTTATCAAGTATGAACTACTATCATTCATCATGGGCAAGTTGTTTATTATTTAGGTTTATAAATTAGTTGTAAAAAGAACTATAAAATAATAAAAGCAAATTAAACTTCATTTGTCATAACCTGCATAAAAATTCTAAAACAGCCTTTGTTCATCATCATCCTTATCAATTCATAACAACTTGTAACAACAGTAACAATACAAATCATCTTCTTGCTTATGTGATAAAGTTTAATCACAAACCACAAACCATAAACAACATGTTCACAATCAACATATCCATAAAAATCACAAATTTAATTAAAAACAGAAACGGAGAGGAAACAAAATCGCGATCAAACCAAAGTTGAGTCGAAACCGTGTCGACCACTAACGATTCGCCACTGCAGATCCGTCGCGAACTCGCCCAACCTCCGCGAAACCAAACTTGTCGTAATTGATGATTAAAAAACCTTTAGTACAAAGCAATAAAACTTAACTGATAAGAAAAACATAATAGAACTGAACCACAAGTAATAAGAACATATTGATTGTTTGTCTGCAAGAAGATAATGACGAACATAAATTTACCTATCATTAATTAAAATAAGTAAATAAAAACAAACACTTTCAACACAAAAATAGACAATATTCATTTGAACAACTCTTTAATCATACACAAACAAAAAACATTTAAGAAGACATATAATAAAGATAAACAAATAGGAACATAAGAGAAGATCAAGAAGGAATAAACATTACCTGAAGTTGGTTGAAAAATTGAATAGTATTTAACTCCTTTGTAAACCTGTCCGAAAATCAAATGAAGTGAATAATGAGTCCAAAAAACCATTAAGCATGCATACATCAATGAAAGCTTTAGAAGTATTATAAAATCCTCTTTTGTTGAAGAAAGACGAGTTTGAAGATGTTAATTTTCAAAAACAGTAAGACACAAAATACAAGAAGAAGACGAAGAAAGACATGAACAAGAAAGTGTTTTTGAAAAAATTTCAAACATCAATGCTGACAAAATGCAAAAAAAAATGAGGAAGAAGATATAATTTTTTGAAAAAATTTCAAATAACATTATTGGGAAAAACATGGAGACTTTCTCTCTTTTGGACTTTCATTATTCTAAGATAAATATTTCACGGTAAACTTAACAAACCAAGTCCAAAACTTTCTCTCTTCAACTCTAACAAAATCCAATAATCACAAGAAAAAACATGGAGACATGGAAGAAGATGAAAAATGAAAAACTACCAATCGACGACGGATCTGAAGTTGTATGAAAGACGTTTTCGCCGAGCAGAAGGGTGTGGTGGCTGAGAGTACTTCACCGAAAAAATTAAAGGGGGTTGGTTTCGTCGTCGGATCTGATCAAAAGAGGGCAAAGCGTTGGTGTTCTGACTTTCTTTTTCTCCTCATTTTTTTTATTTTGTGGTTGCTTTTCTCAGCTCTTAGTTGTTGAATGGTTGATGTGGTTGTAAAAGGAAGAGAAAGATGAGAAAAGGTGATTAATCGGCACACCCGAAAGCTCTATTTCCTGAAAACAGTTGAAAGAAGTAGGAAGGTTGAAATGAAGCATTTGCAGAAACCGAACCTCTCTGACGCAACCAACATCGACAAATCATCCATAACCTAAAGTTGAGATTTTTAGTATCAAAATGAAGAAAAAATTAAACAAAAAATTGACGAAGAAGATTAACATTACAGATTGGAAGAGTTAATTGACGTCGATGACGGTATGTAAAGAATAGGAAGAAGGAAGAAAAAGAGGGAGAAAGAAGAAGAAAAGGGAGAAGAAAGAAAAAGAAGAAAGGGGAGAAGAAAGAAAAAGAAGAAGAGACAGAGAAGGTGAAATGTTTCTGAGCGTATGAAAGAGGGAGGTCAAACAAAGGTGGGCTTGTAAGCATGACAAGTGTCCCAAGGGTAAAAATGTATTTTTAGTGGTACCAACTTTTCTTATATGGTAGATTCTTCAAATTTGTTGATGTTGAATGTAACTAAATGAATCTTGACTTTGTACTTAGACTTGAAAGAACTCTTATTTTGGTTATATGTACTTCAAATTCATTAGAGCATGGTTTTAGTTGCGATATGACTAAAGTTGATTCATATAGTCGACTCTATTTAAAGATTTTTACTGCTGCCCAGCAGACTTCGAAACTGTTCGAGATGCTGCATAGCTTCATTTGATTTACAAGAAATTCTAATGTCTTTGAGAATGTTGTTTGTGAGAGTAGACAAATAATTTTGTTTTGAATTTATGAACTTTCCCTTTTGTTGTTGCCTAATTTTTATAAAGCTAGATCATCCACTGTTCATGGAGGTTTTGCTCCAAATGAGAATGTGGTTGAACATCCTGTTGCAGATGTTGCTGAACTACTTGTTGAAAATGTAGTTGATCCTCCTGTTATAGCTGAAGTTACACAATCTGATGAGCGAGTTGACCAAATTCATCTTTCTTGTGTTGTATGTTGATGATATTTTGCTTGCAAGTAGTGATCTTGGTGTATATCATGAGACCAAACTTATGCTAACCAAGTTCTTTGATATGAAAGATCTTGGTGAAGCATCTTTTGTGTTGGGAATTGAAATACACAGAGGTATATCACGTGGTGTACTTGGCTTTTCATAAAGGGCTTATATCGGTAGAGTCTTAGAGAGGTTCAATATGAAGAACTGTACGTCAGGGGATGTTCCAATTACTAAAAGAGACAAACTCAGTAAAGATCAATGTCTTAAAAATGAGATTGAGCGGACAGAGATGAATGGGAAACCCTTTGACAGTGCATTGGGCATCTTGATGTATGCTCAAATATGCACTAGGCCTGACATTGCTTTCATAGTTGGTGTTTTGGGACGATACTAGTCTAATCTTGGGAATGATCATTGGATTGCTGCTAAGAAAGTGATGATATATTTGCAGAGAACTAAAGAGTATATGCTTGTTTTTAGGAGAGTTGACAACTTGGAAATAATTGGGTATACTGACTCTGATCTTGATGGATGTGTTGATGATGAGAAATCTACTTCTGCTTACATTTTTATGCTTGCCGGAGGTGAAATATCTTGGAAGAGTAAAAAACAAACTCTTGTTACCTCTTCTACCATGCAAGCAAAGTTTATTGCTTGTTATGCTGCTGCTGTCGCACCTCAAAAAATCGCTAAATCGAAGACACGACCCTCGCGCGAAAGGCGCGGAAAACGGTTCGACAGAGTCGCCACCGAATTTTATTTATCCCAAAAGAGGGAAAGGAAAATATCGAGAAAACCTTTAAGGAGTGGATAAGAACATGGTCATCGCAACCACATTCCGGGTTCGGGAGTCGGTTACGTGAGAGGAAGGTACGCGCACCCTCTCACGTCCGTTGTACTCAACGGGAACCTCTTAGTTCGAATTGTGAGGAATGTTATCTAAGCTTGCTTGTTTTCTTCTCAACGATATATGCGAAAAGGTAAAGTAAAAGGTTTTGATTGCTAAGGGGAATGGGGTGGTTTTAGGATAGGGTG
Organism: Lathyrus tuberosus; assembly: GCA_022829125.1. Classification (NCBI taxonomy): domain Eukaryota; kingdom Viridiplantae; phylum Streptophyta; class Magnoliopsida; order Fabales; family Fabaceae; genus Lathyrus; species Lathyrus tuberosus. The sequence continues at coordinate 878,264 of JALAZF010000024.1, read as the reverse complement.
CTCGACAAGATCATCGCGACCTAGGGCCTACGTATGCTCATTCGGACGAGAATGAGGAATCAGAGCAATCGTAGTTTGACTACGGGGTTTGACGAAAAAAGATGGTAGTGTGGACGCAAACGGGGGGAAAAGAAAAAGTGTGCTCGCCAAGATCATCGCGATCTTGTGCCTACGTATCTTTACTCGGACGAGAATAAAGAATCAGAGCAGTCGTAGTTCGTGGTACGCCCACGAAAAGAAGGGTTAGGGTTTGAATTTTAGGAGACGAAAGATTGAATGACATACCACCCAAGGGGCGTGCCTCGAGAGCAGTCACTCAAGAATCCAAGGAATGTGAGACTCCAAGAACTCAGTTCTTTTGTGAGTTGATTACGAAAATGTTCGATAAAGATAAAGTGTTTTAAAACGAAAGGGTGAATGAATAACAACCCAAGGGCGTGCCTCAAGAACCATTCATTCGAATACCCAAGGAATGCTAGATTCCAAGAATCTCCTCCTTTCGTAAGTTGATTAAGAAAAAGCATTTGAAAAAGATCGAGTCGGATTGGTTGAGAAAAGAGGCGAGGTTTGATACTAGTCCCTAGGGGTGCTCCTAGTAACGAGACCACGAGATGTGCGAGTGTGCATTTGACGACGAGGCAAAAGGCACTCGACTTACGAGAATGTTTTGAAGAGTGGCTCGACGACGAGTCGAGAATTGGTTTGGAAATGGTTTGATTTGTTAAATGTTTTGGAGAGAGTGACGATTGTTCGATAAACGAGACGTCGGCCTCGCAACCAATTAACCGGGGCATTATTGGGATGCTAAATCCCAACGATACCTTTTTCATTCGATTGATATATGAAATATTGTTTGTTGAACAACGAAAGTACCACGTGGAATGCTAGACTCCAATGGCATTCCTTTGTTCAAATAGTTAAGACGAATGTTTTAGGAGCGAAAGGTCGAGTGATCAACACCTAAGGCGTGCGCCCCGATGGTGGTCACTCAAGAACCCAAGAGGTGCTAGACCTCAAGAATTCAGTTCTTTCGCGATTTAATTAAGAAAAATGATTTGAATATGTGTTGAGTATTTTGATCGGGAAGTAAGAGTTTAACCAAATGAAAATGGTTAGATAAGCATGAATATGAATATAGACAATATGAATAAGAATATGAACGATGGTAAGAGTATGAATAATATTATCGAGATAAAAATGGACAAGAGATAGTATTGACCTAAAATAAAATTGGTCTCGTCTTAATCGGAATTTATTCGAGAAAATCGATAAATCGTTGACTTTTGACTTTCATTGACCAAAATGAAAATAAAAGAAATATAAAGTGACAATTAAGAAAATAAATCGAAAATATGCATACAAAGAATAAAGGTCTCCCCTTTATCGAGATTTAATCGAGGAATCGATAAATCAATCAATATTTAGTTTTCATGGACCCAAAATGAATAAAAATAATAAAAATGAAATAAAATCGAAATAAATAGGAAAAAGAATAAAGGTCTCACCTTTATCAAGATTTAATCGAGAAATTGAGAAATCGTTGATGTATGGTTTTCATTGACCCAAAAAGATAAAAATAAAAAAAATGGCCTCATATAAATCAAGATTTATAGATCTATTTGAAATAAATCAACATAATCAAGATTCTTTCATATCATTGGCCCAAAGAAATCGAAACAAAATCGAAAATGAAAAGATTAATTCATAATCTAATTGAAAAAATATTTTTGAGGTTTTTTAATTATTGATAACATCTAAACTGATTAATAATAGTTAACAATCCTAAAAAAGGTTAAATCTTAAATAGAATATAATTAGAAGAAAAAAAACTTCAAATATCTAAAAAACACATTGATTAATATAATCTAAACAAGAACAATTAAATTAAATTAAAATAAGAAGAAAAAAGGAGGGTGCAGGCTGTGAGCAGCGTGTGATTAGAGATCCAATACCAATGGAAAATCAGATGGGCTTAGCCCATTAACACCATCAATTAAAAAAAATAAAAGAAAAACAATCAGAAAAAGAAATAAAAACGGAACCCTCTGCTATGATAAACATGTTCCAAAAACACTTCTTCCAGATCTCTATCTCTCTCGATTTCCCCTCAATCAAACTTTTATTCAAAATCCAACCACAACAACCACGATCCTCACATCATTTCGCTCGCACTTCCTACCAGCCTCATTTCTCTCAGACGCTCTCTTTCTCTCTCTCTCTCTCTCTCTCTCTCTCTCTCTCTCTCTCTCCGGTCGCGTTCTCATTCTCAACCCAAGGTTGGTAATTTCGTCTCGATTTCTTCTCTTCTCCTTCAAATTATGAGTCTGTTTTGGATTTTGAATGGGAATTGGTTTCGTATTTGTGAAGGATTTGGTTCGGTTTGGAAGTTAATGATTTGGGTTGAATGATGGCGGTGAATGGGTTTGAAGAAGGTTATGGTGGTGTCGGGTTCAGAAAAAATGGAGAGTGATTTGTTGTGGCTTTTGTTAGAAGATGATGATGAACGAAGGAGGTGTTTGGTGGTTATCGAAGGTGGGTTAAGAAGGTTGGGATTTTTTCGTGGCCGTAAATTTTCCTTTCTTGTGGTAACTGGTATGATGAAGATGATGTTATGATGATTCAATACATTTGAAAAATGTTGTTTTTCTTTTAATCTTTGGTGGTTGTGCCAAAAGTTTTTTTTTTGTGTGGAAAGAGGTGAGAGTTGAACGAAGTGGAGATGTATGAAGTTTAGGTGATGGTGATCTGAGTTTGTGAATTTGTTTTTAGGTTTGAGGATGAAGAAAGAGTAGAGATTTGCGCAGTATAAGGTTGTCGAGCCCCCCTCCCTTTTTTTTTACTCGAGTTCCTCTCTCTTTTAAAACAGATCCAAACTCTCTTTTTTTGAATTTTTTTAGTGTTGTCTTTTTTTAGTGTTGTCTTTTTTAGTGTTGTCTTTTAAAACAGATCCAAATTCTCAATGTTGCAGATTTTAATTTATCTGGAATTGCTGCTGGAAACATTTTCTTGGTGCAGTTTTTTTTGTAAAAATGAGGAAAAAGTGGTGTGCAGAGTGTTGCTGCTTGGTGTACAGTTCGCGGGTCTGTTTGTTGTGGGAAGGTTTGAAACATGGCAAATGTAGCTGATATTCATGTGAAATCTTGAAGTGGACCATGTATCTGTCGTGTAGCTTCTTTTCCCTTATACAATTATTGTGAATGACAATGTATCATGGGTTTATAATTTGTAAATGGGCTTTATTAGCTTTTGGATTTTGAAGGATTTTTTTGAGTTATGGATAATGAGAGGTAATAACATTGAATGGATTTAATAGAAATGGCTAAATAAAATGGGTCTAGAAAATGGACTTTTTGAAATGGATATTGAAATGAATGGATAAAATGTGGATAATTGAATTAGACTAAAATATGAATGAAATGGATTAAGAAAGTGGTTTAAAAAAATGGATATGTGATCAATGTGAATGGTTAATGAAATTAATACAAATGTGGGTTAAAATGGTTAGAAGGAAGTGGGTTTTTATAGAAATGGATTTTTCTTTGTGTGGATTTACATAGTGGGCTTGATAATGGGCATAATTGGATGACATATTTAAAAGTGATTAAAAATCAATAACTTTAAAATTAAATTGGATTATGATTGAAAATGGATAATGGAAGTGGTTATGGATACTTGGGTAAAATTGAATTTGCATAGCGATTATGGGGAGTAATAATTGAAATGGATATGGTCTAGAACAAAAATGGGGGAATTGAAAGTATGGATACAGATGGATATTTGGATAATGGTTTTGACTTTTATTTATGGAAAATGGATAATGGATAAAGGATAAAAAAGGTTAAAATATGGATATAACTTAAAATAAAAATGGATAAAAATTAAAAGAGGGATAAAGTTGAAGACAACATATTTTTTTGGATTTTTCTGAATAATTGTCAGTGGGTGGATGTACAGATAAAAGTTATACACAGGTAGGACAAATTTGGGGTATGACAGATGCCCCTATCTAATTGGCTTAAACTGAGTTAGATGAATTGCTACGGCGCTCGGTCTTTCGAGGTATAAGACAATTAGATATGAAGAAGACCACAAATTTGTCTGAAAGGAAGAAAAGGGATTGGGAAGTTGAAATACAAGAAAACTGACACCAAAAGGATGACAGACCTATCACCAAGAGGATGATAGTGAACACACACACACATAGACCCTTCCACCAAAAGGATGGAAATGAGGTCAAAGCCTGCTATTACCGACGAGATAATAGGGCACACACGCACAGCCTGCTATTATCGACGAGATAATAGGGCGCACACACACACAGACCTTTCCACCAAAAGGATGGAAATGAGGTCAAAGCCTGCTATTACCGACGAGATAATAGGGCGCACACACACACAGACCCTTCCACCAAAAGGATGGAAATGAAGTCAAATCCTGCTATTACTGACGAGATAATAGGGCACACACGCACAGCCTGCTATTACTGACGAGATAATAGGGTACACACACACAGACCCTTCCACCAAAAGGATGGAAATGAGGTCAAAGTCTGCTATTACCGACGAGATAATAGGGCACACACACACACAGACCCTTCCACCAAAAGGATGGAAATGAAGTCAAAGCCTGCTATTACCGACGAGATAATAGGGCACACACGCACAGCCTGCTATTACCGGCGAGATAATAGGGCACACACACAGACCCTTCCACCAAAAGGATGGAAATGAGGTCAAATCCTGCTATTACCGACGAGATAATAGGGCACACACACACAGACCCTTCCACCAAAAGGATGGAAATGAGGTCAAGGCCTACTATTACCGACGAGATAATAGGGCACACACACGCACACAGAACCTTCCACCAAAAGGATGGAAATGAGGTCAAAGCCTGCTACTACCAAAAGGATAATAGGGCACACAACACAGCCTGCTACTACCAAAAGGATAGTATGGCACACAACACAGCCTGCTACTACCAAAAGGATAGTATGGCACACAACACAGCCTGCTATTACCAAAAGGATAATAGGGAACACACACAAAGGCTGTCACTCACCAAAAGGATGACACACAGACCAAGGGTTTATGGATCGGCAACACTAAAAGGATGACGGATCAAAACAAGCTACTACCACCAAAAGGATGATAGGAACTTCTTATTCGTGAGGACCAACATCAAAAGGATGAAGGTTGAATTGACATGGTTTCGGCTATCACCAAAAGGATGATAGAAATGCAATTGACAAAAGGTCAAGTTTGCTGGGGATATGATGAGATTTATTTGGAGACATCAACAAAAGGTTGAAGTAAAGAAATCAATGAGGAGAGCCCATGAAAAGGAAAGGGAAACAGTGAAAAATGGAGAAGGTAACCCGCCAAGATCTACGCAATCTTGTGCCTACGTATCCTTACTCGGACGAGAATAAAGAATCAGGGCAGTCGTAGTTCGACTTGAAGAAAAAATTCAATGAGGAACGCCTACTGACTCGGAGGGATGTTTATTGGTTGGGGTGAGGATGACGACCTCAGCAACAAAAGGTTGAGGAATGCACACTGACTTGCTTGGAGATCACAGCTTCATCAACAGAAGGTTGAAGACTTTCATGAGGAACACCCATGAACTTGAAGAAGATGCCCCTGACTGGGCAGAAGGTTGCTTGCAGTCTTATCTTGATCAACAAAAGGTTGGACAACCTCATGGGGAACGCCCACGGATTTGAAGAAAATGTCCCTGCCTGGGCTGGAGATCATCTTGCAGTCTTGAGATTGATCCTGGATCTCACACATGTATGAATGCTTGATTTTGTAATGATGTGCAATACAAATGCTGACGCGCGGAGATGCAAGTGCTGGGGAAGTATGATTGGTTTTTCGGGTATGCACATGATGCATATGATGTTTATGATGTTTATGATGTTGAATGCGATGTGTATGATGCATATGATTGCAGACGGGTGATTGGATAAGCTTCGAAGGCGCCAGCGTGGTGGACTTTTGGTAGTTACCAATGAGGATTGGACTTTTGGGCGGTGGGAGGGATCTGATTTCCTCGACACTCAGTTTGTTGAAGACGCCATGATTGAAGTAGACAAAGATGCTCTTGAAGCATCGAGTTGGCTCACTTGACAGTGTTTTTGCTCTGAACTCGATGATTGCTAATGTCTAATAAGGTATGCATGTCCAACACGGCTTGCCCCAGTCTGAACATGGTAATGATCTGCCCCTGCTTAACCAGTTCTGAAGTGGTCTGATCTTTGGAAAGCTGAGCTTTGATATGCTTTGAGATAGCCCGCTCCTGATTGAGTTGCTGAAAGATTTGCCCCAGCCTGTGGGTTTTGAGGGAGTCTTGCTTTGGGTCAGCACCACTGAAAGTTCAAATTCCTCTTCGATTGCCCCTTGTTGGAATATCTTAGATGTCTAGCACTGATTTGCTGTTAAAATTGCTCATTCATAAATGGTAATCTTAATACAATGCTCATGCAAGTTTTGAAAAAGAGTCATTTATTAGAGTGTCGTGATAGTGAGTCGAATGGACTGTTAGCCCAAACGTGTGCTGATTTTGATGGTGTGAAAGATATAGCAAGGAGAATGGCACCAATGCTGAAGATTAGTAAATATGGGGAGTCAGTTTACGCAACCTTGCAATAGTACGCTTTCAGAATAAACCTCGCCTCAATTAGGTCTTTCGAGGGTTGTAACGTGGTCTGGCTCACGGTTATGAAACAAAGGATATTAGGCTCAAAGTTTGATTTGTACCCACCTCTTCTTCGTGATGAACTCCAGTCCTACGTTCAGTTAATTCTGCATATGTTTGTCTTCCAAAAGGGTTAACGGTTCAAGGTATGCTTGAAATGGCAGTCACCTTATTTTGTTTTTGATGGATGTCAGTGGCCCTTTGGTATTGATATGGTGGTCACTGGATCGTATTTTGTTTTTGTTTAGGATTCGAGGGCCTCTTTTGATTTTGCTTTTAATCCCTATCTTTTGCATGAACTGATTTTGCTTTTCAAGTCCATCGGGATTTCCTTGATTTTTGCCTAAGTCTCTTTTTGAGGTGTTTGACTTAGCAGGCTTTTGATTTTTTGTTTTTGATTTTGTTGAATGATTGTGACTGCCAAGTCATGAGTTATTGATGAACAACCATCATGTCTTGTGGATTTTGTCTTTGTGATTTTAGATTAACTGAACACTACCCTGCCCCAGGTTGAGTGTAAGGGTTTGAATATCCGAAGGAAACTGCTACTTCTTGGCTCGAAGTGGTTACTAGGGATTAACTCCTTGTCTCTCCAGTGTTTGGGGTTGAAACAATGTCTGTACATCATCGACGAGATTCTATCCGAAAGCATACATCTTGAAATTATGGGTATTTTGCTTTCATCATCCTCCCTCCAATCATTGCTAACAACAGTTTGATATAGAGAGTGAAGTGGATAAATGTGTCGGTGTTTTGAAGTAAGTGGAAAAAATGAGTGAATACGACATAACTGATTCAAAACATGCATAATCACTACATTAAGAAAACCAAATACAAATGACAATGTTTAAAGCATACAGTACTTAAACAAATAAAGACAAAATACAAGAATGCAAATGACGGGATAGCAACACTACTGCCTTCTTCGGGGAAACTTGACTTGATTTGACTTGACTAGATACTGGCACTAGCGTGGCGGCGGCATAGGGTTCTTGATGAAGTTTGGAGCCCTCCCATTGAACATGAGAAACTTTGAGTCGATCATGTCTTGAACCTTGTGTTTGAAAGCTCTGCAGTCCTCGATCGTATGCCCTGGAGCACCCTTATGAAACTCGCAATGAGCATTAGCATCATAATCTGGGGGAATGACAGTTAGAGGAGCTAGGTCCCTCGGAGTAATGGCCCTCTTCTCCATCAATTGAGCAAAGATCTGAGCATATGAAGTTGGCAGACGATCAAAGTCTCTATTAGACCTCCTTGTCCTTTGTTGATTAGGTTGACGTTATTGAGCAGCTCTCTGTTGTTGATGTTGAGGAGGATATTGATACCCTTGCTGATTGTATGATTGTTGCTGAGGAAACTGTTGCTGAGGCGTTGGAGCTTGAACAGCTTGAACAGTTGGCTGATAAGGCATTGGAGCGTATTGCGCAGCATCAACATATGGATATTAGAAGTATGGCATTTGATAAGGCATTGGAGCTGGAGCTTGTGGAGCTTGCCCCTTCTGAGCATAGACAGCATTTGTTTCGCCCTCTTTCTTTTTGAATCCAATGTTGAAAGGTTTCTTGGCTTGAGACTGGCTGCTAGATCCTCCTTGGATCTTTCCACTTTTCAGACCTTCTTCAATTCTCTCACCGACAATTACCAAATCAGAGAATCCGGCAGAAACATTACCAATCAATTTCTCATAGTATTGGCCTTGGAAAGTACCCATGAAGATGTCAATCAATTCACGATCAACAAGAGGTGGATGCACCCTTGCGGCTAGCTCTCTCCAACGTTGTGCATACTCGTTAAAGGATTCGTTGTCCTTTTGAGCCATACTCTGAAGTTGAGTGTGATTCAGAGCAAGGTCAGTGTTGTATTTGTATTGCTTGACGAATGCATCAGCTAAATCATCCCAAGTGCGCACATTGCTGCGCTCCAGCTGCATATACCATTCGAGGGATGCCCCAGACAGACTGTCTTGGAAGCAATGGATCATCAGTTTTTCGTCTTTGGCATGGGCAGCCATCTTGCGGCAATACATCCTTAGATGCATGTGGGGACAACTGAGGCCTTTGTACTTCGAGAATTCTTGTACTTTGAACTTGGGAGGAATGACAATATCTGGCACCAAGCACATTTCCAGAGCGTTCAAAGATTTTGAGTTGCGCCCCTCCATGACTCGGAATTTATCAGCTAAATCATGACACATTTTCATGGCTTCAGAATCCTGAGCAGCAGTAGGATTGACAATTGGGATAGCAGCATGGTAATTATGTACCTCATCATACTGATCTACCAGGTTTTCTTCAGCGTGAGGAATAGGAATCTGAGTGACAACAGGTTGGGCTTGCGGAATAGCTCCAACAGTAACTCCAGGGGTTGGAAGTGGTTGAGTGGTGGCTCCTTCAGCGGCAAGGGTGAAGTTCATTGGTATCCCATAAGTGATGGGGTTGGGAACAGGAGCTGAGAGCCTTGAGGGTGACCCTTGAACCTGTGCATTGTTGTTGGTGGCAGCGACTTCACGTAGTTCTTCTTCTCTTCTGGCCATCATGATGGCTTCAAGAATCTGATCAATCTTTCCCTTTATAGAGTCCAACTCCTCTCTGAAGGCAGCTTGCTCTTGCTGAATCTGCTACATCATTCTTCTTGTGTTGGCTCGAGTTGCGTACTGGTGTCGAGGAATCAGTTTGATTTACTGGAGAAGGAAGGAAGTTGAAGTGAGATTCTGAGGTTGAAAATGCAATGCAAGATGTATAACTGATGCAATGCAATGCAATGACATGTATGCAATGCAAGATGCAAAATCCAGGATCGCAGATCGCAGGTTCAAACAATTCTGAGGTTGGCCGTTCACGGGTAAATGACCAAAGTCTCTGATCAAAGAAACCTTATAGGTAGGCTCTATGAGGAAAGTTCTAGGTTCTTTACCCATAAACCCACTCACGGGATGGTTTCTACGTTGACGGATAAGGTTCCCAGGATTACGGACACAAATCGCATCAATGTCACGCAACAGGCTAGCTGCATTACGACGATAATAACGACAAGGTCTCCCCTGAGCGGGGTCTTCATGCTAGGCGCACAAGGAGCGAGTCCTTGGAGACTAACACTACATGACCACCAATATAGAACCTGGGTCTAAGAGTGGTTCATAGAGTCACGGACCCTTCATGAATCAAGTCGTGAAACAGGCTAGCTGCGTTACAACAAGATCTACGAAAAGGTCTACTCTAGTGGAGCTTTCATGCTAGGCACGCAAGGAGCGAGTCCTTGGGGACTAACACTACTCGACATCCAATTCTGAACTATGTGTTCTCTCTGCTTTTACCAAAGCTCGGGTGTAGAGGTTTACTCAAGATATCATCCCAAGATCCAACAACCAAGAACAATAGGAGAAAGCAATAAGAGAACAAATATGTAAACGAGAAAAAAAACACGCAAACAAAGATAACGCTCCTCACAAATCGCTCTAAGATAGGCTTGACTCTCTCTTGCATGGAGCAAATGCTTCCCCAGTAGAGTCACCATCTGTCGCACCTCGAAAAATTGCTAAATCGAAGACACGACCCTCGCGCGAAAGGCACGGAAAACGGTTCGACAGAGTCGCCACCGAACTTTATTTATCCCAAAAGAGGGAAAGGAAAATATCAAGAAACCCTTTAAGGAGCAGATAAGAACATGGTCGTCGCAACCACATTCCGGGTTCGGGAGTCGGTTACGTGAGAGGAAGGTACGTGCACCCTCTCACGTCCGTTGTACTCAACGAGAACCTCTTAGTTCGAATTGTGAGGAATGTTATCTAAGCTTGCTTGTTTTCTTCTCAACGATATATGCGAAAAGGTAAAGTAAAAGGTTTTGATTGCTAAGGGGAATGGGGTGGTTTTAGGATAGGGTGCTCGGCAAGATCATCGCGACCTCGGGCCTACGTATGCTCATTCGGACGAGAATGAGGAATCAGAGCAATCGTAGTTCGACTACGGGGTTTGACGGAAAAAGATGGTAGTGTGGACGCAAACGGGGGGAAAAGAAAAAGTGTGCTCGCCAAGATCATCGCGATCTTGTGCCTACGTATCTTTACTCGGACGAGAATAAATAATCAGAGCAGTCGTAGTTCATGGTACGCCCCGAAAAGAAGGGTTAGGGTTTGAATTTTATGAGACAAAAGATTGAATGACATACCACCCAAGGGGCGTGCCTCGAGAGTAGTCACTCAAGAATCCAAGGAATGCGAGACTCCAAGAACTCAGTTCTTTCGTGAGTTAATTACGAAAATGTTCGATAAAGATAAAGTGTTTTAAGACGAAAGGGTGAATGAATAACAACCCAAGGGCGTGCCTCAAGAACCATTCATTCGAAGACCCAAGGAATGCTATATTCCAAGAATCTCCTCATTTCGTAAGTTGATTAAGAAAAAGCGTTTGAAAAAGATCGAGTCGGATTGGTTGAGAAAAGAGGCGAGGTTTGATACTAGTCCCTAGGGGTGCTCCTAGTAACGAGACCATGAGATGTGCGAGTGTGCATTTGACGACGAGGCAAAAGGCACTCGACTTACGAGAATGTTTTGAAGAGTGGCTCGACGACGAGTCGAGAATTGGTTTGGAAATGGTTTGATTTGTTAAATGTTTTGGAGAGAGTGATGATTATTCGATAAACAGAACGTCGGCCTCGCAACCAATTAACCGGGGCATTATTGGGATGTTAAATCCCAACGATACCTTTTTCATTCGATTGATATATGAAATATTGTTTGTTGAACAACGAAAGTACCACGTGGAATGCTAGACTCCAATGGCATTCCTTTGTTCAAATAGTTAAGACGAATGTTTTAGGAACGAAAGGTTGAGTGATCACAACCTAAGGCGTGCGCCCCGATGGTGGTCACTCAAGAACCCAAGAGGTGCTAGACCTCAAGAATTCAGTTCTTTCGCGATTTAATTAAGAAAAATGGTTTGAATATGTGTTGAGTATTTTGATCGGGAAGTAAGCGTTTGACCAAATGAAAATGGTTAGATAAGCATGAATATGAATATAGACAATATGAATAAGAATATGAACGGTGGTAAGAGTATGAATAATATAATTGAGATAAAAATGGACAAGAGATAGTATTGACCTAAAATAAAATTGGTCTCGTCTTAATCGGAATTTATTCGAGAAAATTGATAAATCGTTGACTTTTGACTTTCATTGACCAAAATGAAAATAAAAGAAATATAAAGTGACAATTAAGAAATTAAATCAAAAATAAGCATACAAAGAATAAAGGTCTCACCTTTATCGAGATTTAATCGAGGAATCGATAAATCAATCGATATTTAGTTTTCATGGACCCAAAATGAATAAAAATAATAAAAATGAAATAAAATCGAAATAAATAGGAAAAAGAATAAAGGTCTCACCTTTATCAAGATTTAATCGAGAAATTGAGAAATCGTTGATGTATGGTTTTCATTGACCCAAAAAGATAAAAATAAAAAAAAATGGCCTCATATAAATCAAGATTTATAGATCTATTTGAAATAAATCAACATAATCAAGTTTCTTTCATATCATTGGCCCAAAGAAATCGAAACAAAATCGAAAATGAAAAGATTAATTCATAATCTAATTGAAAAAATATTTTTGAGGTTTTTTAATTATTGTTAACATCTAAACTGATTAATAATAGTTAACAATCCTAAAAAAGGTTAAATCTTAAATAGAATATAATTAGAAGAAGAAAAAACTTCAAATATCTAAAAAAACACATTGATTAATATAATCTAAACACGAACAATTAAATTAAATTAAAATAAGAAGAAAAAAGGAGGGTGCAGGCTGTGAGCAGCGTGTGATTAGAGATCCAATACCAATGGAAAATCAGATGGGCTTAGCCCATTAACACCATCAATTAAAAAAATAAAAGAAAAACAATCAGAAAAAGAAATAAAAACGGAACCCTCTGCTATGATAAACATGTTCCAAAAACGCTTCTTCCAGATCTCTATTTCTCTCGATTTCCCCTCAATCAAACTTTTGTTCAAAATCCAACCACAACAACTCCACCACGATCCTCACATCATTTCGCTCACACTTCCTACCAGCCTCATTTCTCTCAGACGCTCTCTCTCTCTCTCCGATCGCGTTCTCATTCTCAACCCAAGGTTGATAATTTCGTCTCGATTTCTTCTCTTCTCCTTCAAATTATGAGTCTGTTTTGGATTTTGAATGGGAATGGGTTTCGTATTTGTGAAGGATTTGGTTCGGTTTGGAAGTTAATGATTTGGGTTGAATGATGGTGATGAATGGGTTTGAAGAAGGTTATGGTGGTGTCGGGTTCAGAAAAAATGGAGAGTGATTTGTTGTGGCTTTTGTTAGAAGATGATGATGAACGAAGGAGGTGTTTGGTGGTTATCGAAGGTGGGTTAAGAAGGTTGGGATTTTTTCGTGGCCGCAAATTTTCCTTTCTTGTGGTAACTGGTATGATGAGGATGATGTTATGATGATTCAATACATTTGAAAAATGTTGTTTTTCTTTTAATCTTTGGTGGTTGTGCCAAAAGGTTTTTTTTTGTGTGGAAAGAGGTGAGAGTTGAACGAAGTGGAGATGTATGAAGTTTAGGTGATGGTGATCTGAGTTTGTGAATTGGTTTTTAGGTTTGAGGATGAAGAAAGAGCAGAGATTTGCGCAGTATAAGGTTACCGAGCCCCCTCCCTTTTTTTTTACTCGAGTTCCTCTCTCTTTTAAAACAGATCCAAACTCTCTTTTTTTGAATTTTTTTAGTGTTGTCTTTTTCAGTTCAGGTTGTTGTTGGTTTTTGTTGTTGAAATGTCATTCTCAATGTTGCAGATTTTGATTTATCTGGAATTGCTGCTGGAAACATTTTCTTGGTGCAGTTTTTTTTGTAAAAATGAGGAAAAAGTGGTGTGCAGAGTGTTGCTGCTTGGTGTACAGTTCGCGGGTCTGTTTGTTGCGGGAAGGTTTGAAACATGGCAAATGTAGTTGATATTCATGTGAAATCTTGAAGTGGACCATGTATGTGTCGTGTAGGTTCTTTTCCCTTATACAATTATTGTGAATGACAATGTATCATGGGTTTATAATTTGTAAATGGGCTTTATTGGCTTTTGGATTTTGAAGGATTTTTTTGAGTTATGGATAATGAGAGGTAATAACATTGTATGGATTTAATAGAAATGGCTAGATAAAATGGGTCTAGAAAATGGACTTTTTGAAATGGATATTGAAATGAATGGATAAAATGTGGATAATTGAATTAGACTAAAATATGAATGAAATGGATTAAGAAAGTGGTTTAAAAAATGGATATGTGATCAATGTGAATGGTTAATGAAATTGATACAAATGTGGATTAAAATGGTTAGAAGGAAGTGGGTTTTTATAGAAATGGATTTTTCTTTGTGTGGATTTACATAGTGGGCTTGATAATGGGCATAATTGGATGACATATTTAAAAGTGATTAAAAATCAATAACTTTAAAATTAAATTGGATTATGATTGAAAATGGATAATGGAAGTGGTTATGGATACTTGGGTAAAATTGAATTTGCATAGCGATTATGGGGAGTAATAATTGAAATGGATATGGTCTAGAACAAAAATGGGGGAATTGAAAGTATGGATACAGATGGATATTTGGATAATGGTTTTGACTTTTATTTATGGAAAATGGATAATGGATAAAGGATAAAAAAAAGGTTAAAATATGGATATAACTTAAAATAAAAATGGATAAAAAGTTAAAAGAGGGATAAAGTTGAAGACAACATATTTTTTTGGATTTTTCTGAATAATTGTCAGTGGGTGGATGTACAGATAAAAGTTATACACAGGTAGGACAAATTTGGGGTATGACAGCTGCCACTCATGGTGTTTGGTTGAGAAATTTAGTGATTGGAATTCGTATTGTTAATTCCATTGCTAAGCCTCTAAAGCTTTATTGTGATAACAGTGCAACTATATTATACTCTAAGAATAATAAAACTTCTAGCGATTCTAAGCATTTGTAAAGAAAAATAACATTGTTGTTAAGTACATTGGTGCTGATTTCATGCTAGATGATCCCACAACTAAGGGACTTAGACCCATTGTGTTCAAAAACCATGTTGAGAGCATGGGTATTGTGAGTTCTTTTAATGTATTTGGTTAGTAAAATTGTGTTCTTTATGCCATTTCTTATCATCTTGTATTTTATTTTGGACACTTTAAGTGTTGGATTGTCAAGCACTTTCGATTTTGAGCAATTGATATTACAATGAATATTGTTATTATCATTTGTCATTGTTTATTTATATGTCAATTGTTAAAATTGGAACTCAGTGTTAATGGGACAACTGTGCCTATAGTCAACACTAGTTTGGAGTTCGAGGCATGGTTATAATTTTAAGCTTGGTGTCTTCGGGACCACTATACCGGTGGTCGATGCCATATTGGAGCTAAGGTATGATTTAAGCTTGTCGTTGTCGAAACCACTGTGTCGGTGGTCCACACCATATTAGAGCTGAAGCGTTAGACTGTTAGGCTCGACATAAATTGGTTTAGTATCCATAGACACATTAACTTTGGGTACAACATCTAGGAGTGTGCAAAATATCCGGTTGTAAGATCCAAATTCATAACCAAATTCAAATCCATTTAAAATATCCGGATATAATTAAATGGTTATTAACTAGTTAAATTATTAATGGTTGATTATCCAACTATATTTTATTTTTGGATTCGGTTATAATCTAAAATCCAAATATTTCAATTCAATTATAAATTTTTTTATTTTCGAATAAAAATTTAAATTTTTTAGCAAAAAAAAAGTATTCTTTTTTGAAAAAATAAATAAATTTTTGTGAAAAAAATTTTAAGTTTTACGTAAAGAAAATTACATTTTTTGAAAAAATTTTAATTTTTGTGAAAAAAAATTTTTAATTTTTTGGGAAAAAAATTAATTTTCGTGAAAAATAAATTTAATTTTTTGAAAAAACAATTAAATTTTTTTAAAAAAATAATAATTTTTTTTTTAAATTTAAATTTTTTGGGAAAAAAATTTTGATTAGTTGTGAAAAAAATTAAAATTTTTGAAAAATAAAATAAAATTTTCAATTAAAAATATAATTTTTTTCAAAAGAAAATTAAATTTAAAAAAAATATTAATTTTTTTGAATAAAAAATTGAATTTTTTGAAAAAAAAATAATTTTTTCAAATACTAATTAATTTTTTTTTAAAAGAAAATAATTTTTTTGAAAAACAAATTAATAATCAGTTTAAAATCGTTTATACAACCATAACCAAATTTATAACCGGTTTTATATCTAGTTTTTATTAAAATGTGGTTATGATTATGAATCCAAATCATTTGACTAGTTTTAAAATAGTTATGGTTTAGTGTTTAAAAATAATCAACCATGCACACCCCTAACAATATCAGGGTGCACCATTGTTGCAACCACTAATAACATAATCAAATTTAAATTCAAAGTGGCGTGTGATGGTATGATCATGAAATGAAGAATATGGTGAAGTATGGTGGTATGATCATGAAATGAATAGTACATGTAAGATGGCGCTTTATTCATTTTTTTCACTCGGTAGTTCTGAAAGTTAACTTCCGTATGTCCACTGATAATTCTAAAATAAATATACTATGATGAGTTCAAAATGTGTTCATGGATAAACCGTAATCACCCTTCCATCTTTATGAACAAAGCTTCCAACCAAATCCTAAGGAAATTCCTTTTTTTCCCTCCCGTATTTCTCCACCGAACAGAAATCATGGCGTGGGATTGGAAGCGAGTTCGTAGAAGAAAAGAAGAGAAGAACATACCCTTGGCGTGGGATTGGTGCAAAGCAGAAGGAGATGCTAACAAACTCGTTAAGGAAAAGGTGCAAACTATTTTCATTTCAGATTTTCTGGAAAAAGTTTCAGCATCGAATCAGTTCAATATATTTAAGGAATATGGAGAGATCTTGGAGGTAGTCATCCCTCCTAAAAGGAATAAAATGGGGAAACGCTTTGGATTCGCGAGATTTGCGGAGGTAGAAGACGGTAGACTGCTGGCAATCAGGATGGATAACATTTTCATAGAAGAAGCTAAAATCCATGCTAATATCCCTAGATTCTCCAGGGATAGTAAGTATGTAGGAGGTAGATTCAGTCGGAGCTTTCACAAGGAGCAGGAGGTCAGAAACGAGCAGAGGAAAATGCCGCTGTATTCTAATTTCAGAGGTGAAAAATCTTATTCTGAAATTGTGAACAAAGGAGGTCCTGTGTTTCAGAGTAAGGTCCAACTGAAGGAGAAATGTTCTGGAATGGGCCGAGGCTGCCCAACAGTCAAGCAGGCCCAACCCATATAGCATGGGGAGGCCCACTAAGACCCCTCCGCGGGGCCCTTGACTGCTGCAAGCGGACCAACGTTCCCCCCGAGCACTTTGCAGTGTCGGGCATCTAGGTCAACAGGACAGGAGGACCTCGTATCCCGGCGGAGAGGTACCTCCTCGACATACCAGCTTCTCCCCCGCGAGAATGCCACATACCACTCCTTGGCAGACATGGTCCCTCCCCGCGAGGACATGCCCGTCGTACGGCTTGTCAGTCCTCGACACAGAAGACTCCTCCCCCGCGAGGAGTGCCTAACGGTCCGTACCACGTGGACACGTTCCAAGTAACCTCCCATTTCCGCAGGATTCGGCCTGCCCTAATCCCGGAAATCTAGGAACGGTTACCCCAGGGCGAAGACCACGTGCTGGTCTTCACTACGCCACGTAAGCCCTGGCAGTTACTTGGATTGGGCCTGACAATCCAGCCCAACGCAGGTAACCGTTGGCCCCGCGCTGGGGGCTCTCTATAAATACTCTCTCACTTGAGAGGGTCAGGTTAAGTCACTTTTTTCACTCTTTGTATTTGCTGTTACTCTGTGCACTCCCTAACTTGAGCGTCGGAGTACCTTGCAGGTACACCCCCCCCCCCCCCCGCCGTACTTCAACCTCACCGGAGCCGGAGCTCAACGGACGTCGTTGGCCACCTGTAACTGTCTGATCCAGGTACGATCAGTGGCGCCGTCTGTGGGAACTTTATAAGCTTCCCCGTTTTCTCCTCGATAAACCAAAGCTTCCTCTATTCATCACCAACATGGCCAATCCGACCGTCAACCAGGCTCTGGACACCGTGCTCGCGCAACTGGAGAACGGGAACCAACGTGAGGACGCCGTCATCCTCCACGGCAACGAAGGCGACATAAGGGACGGACGGACCGCCTCCCCGGACTCAAAGGATGCGACTATCAACGTCGTCCGCACGGACGACCAGCAAACCCCTCTCCAGCCAGTGGCTCCGCCGCCCAACGCGGACCCAAGTACCGTGGCCCTATTTGGGTTGATCAACCAGACCAATCAGCTGATCGCGCAGCAGAACACCAGAATTGAAGCCTTGGAGCATGGACGTGCACGACGATCTTCCCCGCGAAGACATCGTCGCCCCCAGTCACCTCGTCTCTCTCCTTCCCCGCGAAGGACCCCTTCCGAAGATTCTCGGACACCGTCGCCCGTACGCCATGGTCGTCGACCGCGTCTCGAGCGCCCCCAGCCGACAATCACCCAGAAACGCCCTCGTTCCCCGCCCAGGAAGGAACCCAGGGCCTCCGCCACCTCCAAGAAGTCCAAGCAGACCGAAGAGAGACCAAAGAACCGGTCGAGGAACTCTCCTCCACGGCACCATCGATCACCTTCGAGATCCCCGGCTGATAGCGACGACGAGGACCAAAGGACCCCCTTGTCGTGGGAAATCATGGACGCCCCAATCCCTCCAGGCATGGAGAAACCTCCACACTTGGGGACCTATGACGGGCTGACAGACCCCGACGATCACGTGGAGAATTTCGAAGCGATGCTCGACTTTCGAAACGTCAGGGGAGCCATCAGGTGCCGGCTGTTCCCCACTACCTTACGGAAGGGAGCCATGACGTGGTACAAGGGCCTGGAACCTGGTTCGATCACATCGTGGAAGCAGCTGAAACAACGCTTCACCAAACACTTCACCGCATCTCGTCGACACCCAAAGACAGAGGCTGCCCTAGAGAAAATCTTCCAAGGGAGGAACGAATCCCTCCGAAATTACATTGAGAGGTTTAACAAGGAAGCCGTCGAGGTCCACACGACCGACGACATGAAGAAATACTTAATTATTCACGGACTACGCGCCGGGTCGGACTTTGCCAAATCCATTGGCCTCCGAAGACCCAGGCGTCTCGAGGACCTTCTCGCTCGAGCCCAGAAGTACATCGAGCTCGAAGAGACGGAAGCAGCCCAGATCGCTCTTGAGACAAGACGCAGAGAAGGCCCCCGCGGCCAAAAAGACGATGACGCTTCTCCCCGGCGGGGAGGAGAAAAGAGGAAGGAAAATCGCAATCGAGATCCCCGGGAACAGCGCGGGCCAGCTGGCCGATTCACGGAGTACACGCCGCTCAACACTTCCCGGTCTCGGATCCTCTCAGACTGCCAGAATTCCGAGTTTGTGAAAGGAGGAGTTCACTTCCCGAAGCCCGCGGCTCCCAAACCAAACGTTGACAAATCTAAGTACTGCAGGTTCCACAGAAGCCACGGGCATGTCACCGAGGATTGCATCCACCTCAAGGATGCCATTGAGATTCTCATCAAAGAAGGGCACTTGAAGAAATATGCCCAGCAGAATGATCCTCCTCGTACCAGCTCAAAGGAATCGCAGAACGTCGAGGAGACAACACCTCCTCCCGCCGACAGCCAGCTTCAGGTCGCCCTCAGCGTCACTCGGCCCGAGGACTTCTTCGTCCCCCCAATCATCGAGGGCGAAGAGGCAATCCGCAACATGTGGGCGACCTTCCCCGACGAAGGCCCCGTCACGGCCCGTAGTACCTGGGAAGGCTTCCCCAAAGCAATGGTTATCTCCGGAGGAGACCCCGGGAAAATATCGGTTGGGTCGATCAAACGAAAGTTTGACGAACTGGAATCCGCGACATCGTCAAAGGCGACCACCCTCGAGAAAGTGCGCGGAAACTCCAATCCCATCACCTTCTACCTCGAAGAACTCCCCGGGGGAGCACCAAACGCCACTATTCCCCTCCTGGTCAGGGCCCAAATGGCGAACTTTGACGTCCGAAGAATCCTAGTCGACCAGGGGAGCTCGGTCGACATCATGTATTCTCATCTGTTCGGGACCCTTCAGCTGGACGAGAGGCATTTGACCCCATACGTCGGGTCAGACCTACAGGGGTTCAATGGATCCACCACCAGACCATGGGGTTACGTGGAGCTGATGGTTACGTTCGGGGCCGAAGACACGGCCCGACAGGTGAAGATCCGTTTCCTGGTGGTGGAATGCCCATCCCTCTACAACTGCATCCTCGGAAGGACCACCCTTGCTGAACTCACGGCGGTCCCGTCAACGGTCCATCTCAAAATGAAGTACTACACGAGGAGAGGACGGGTAGTGACGATGCACGGGGACATCGACGCGGCTAGGAGATGCTTCGATGCCGCCGTCAAGGGCCTAAGTTCCATTGGTCCCAAACCTAAGGCCGTGGCCAAACCACCCCAGGACGTCGGACAGATACCTCTCCCGCGCGTCAACGCGGTCGACCTCGACAGCAGGTTCTCCGGCGAGCCCAATGAAGACAGAGTCGAAGACCACGACCACCGGGGGGAAAACAACGGGCAACCTCTCCACCCAATACGCCCCATCCCAGATGGAGAGTTCGAGCTTGTGGCCGTCGGAAGCAGTCCAGATCGCAACGTGAAGATCGGCACCAGGATCCCCGACCTAGCCAAAGAGCAGCTTAAAGCATGTCTGAGGGAGAACGCTGACCTCTTCGCGTGGAGCGCATCCGAGATGCTTGGCCTCGACCCCGAGGTGGCTTGCCATCAGCTCGCAGTAGATCCGGCCGCTAGGGCCGTAGCACAGCGTAGGCACAAGCGGACCAACGTTCCCCCCGAGCACTTTGCAGTGTCGGGCATCTAGGTCAACAGGACAGGAGGACCTCGTATCCCGGCGGAGAGGTACCTCCTCGACATACCAGCTTCTCCCCCGCGAGAATGCCACATACCACTCCTCGGCAGACATGGTCCCTCCCCGCGAGGACATGCCCGTCGTACGGCTTGTCGGTCCTCGACACAGAAGACTCCTCCCCCGCGAGGAGTGCCTAACGGTCCGTACCACGTGGACACGTTCCAAGTTACCTCCCATTTCCGCAGGATTCGGCCTGCCCTAATCCCGGAAATCTAGGAACGGTTACCCCAGGGCGAAGACCACGTGCTGGTCTTCACTACGCCACGTAAGCCCTGGCAGTTACTTGGATTGGGCCTGACAATCCAGCCCAACGCAGGTAACCGTTGGCCCCGCGCTGGGGGCTCTCTATAAATACTCTCTCACTTGAGAGGGTCAGGTTAAGTCACTTTTTTCACTCTTTGTATTTGCTGTTACTCTGTGCACTCCCTAACTTGAGCGTCGGAGTACCTTGCAGGTACACCCCCCCCCCCCCCCCGCCGTACTTCAACCGAGCCGGAGCCGGAGCTCAACGGACGTCGTTGGCCACCTGTAACTGTCTGATCCAGGTACGATCAGTGGCGCCGTCTGTGGGAACTTTATAAGCTTCCCCGTTTTCTCCTCGATAAACCAAAGCTTCCTCTATTCATCACCAACATGGCCAATCCGACCGTCAACCAGGCTCTGGACACTGTGCTCGCGCAAATGGAGAACGGGAACCACCGTGAGGACGCCGTCATCCTCCACGGCGACGAAGGCGACATAAGGGACGGACAGACCGCCTCCCCGGACTCACAGGATGTGACTATCAACGTCGTCCGCACGGACGACCAGCAAACCCCTCTCCAGCCAGTGGCTCCACCGCCCAACGCGGACCCAAGTACCGTGGCCCTATTTGCGTTGATCAACCAGACCAATCAGCTGATCGCGCAGCAGAACACCAGAATTGAAGCCTTGGAGCATGGACGTGCACGACGATCTTCCCCGCGAAGACATCGTCGCCCCCAGTCACCTCACCTCTCTCCTTCCCCGCGAAAGACCCCTTCCGAAGATTCTCGGACACCGTCGCCCGTACGCCATGGTCGTCGACCGCGTCTCGAGCGCCCCCAGCTGGCAATCACCCAGAAACGCCCTCGTTCCCCGCCCAGGAAGGAACCCAGGGCCTCCGCCACCTCCAAGAAGTCCAAGCAGACCGAAGAGAGACCAAAGAACCGGTCGAGGAACTCTCCTCCACGGCACCATCGATCACCTTCGAGATCCCCGGCTGATAGCGACGACGAGGACCAAAGGACCCCCTTGTCGTGGGAAATCATGGACGCCCCAATCCCTCCAGGCATGGAGAAACCTCCACACTTGGGGACCTATGACGGGCTGACAGACCCCGACGATCACGTGGAGAATTTTGAAGCGATGCTCGACTTTTGAAACGTCAGGGGAGCCATCAGGTGCCGGCTGTTCCCCACTACCTTACGGAAGGGAGCCATGACGTGGTACAAGGGCCTGGAACCTGGTTCGATCACATCGTGGAAGCAGCTGAAACAACGCTTCACCAAACACTTCACCGCATCTCGTCGACACCCAAAGACAGAGGCTGCCCTAGAGAAAATCTTCCAAGGGAGGAACGAATCCCTCCAAAATTACATTGAGAGGTTTAACAAGGAAGCCGTCGAGGTCCACACGACCGACGACATGAAGAAATACTTAATTATTCACGGACTACGCGCCGGGTCGGAATTTGCCAAATCCATTGGCCTCCGAAGACCCAGGCGTCTCGAGGACCTTCTCGCTCGAGCCCAGAAGTACATCGAGCTCGAAGAGACGGAAGCAGCCCAGATCGCTCTTGAGACAAGACGCAGAGAAGGCCCCCGCGGCCAAAAAGACGATGACGCTTCTCCCCGGCGGGGAGGAGAAAAGAGGAAGGAAAATCGCAATCGAGATCCCCGGGAACAGCGCGGGCCAGCTGGCCGATTCACAGAGTACACGCCGCTCAACACTTCCCGGTCTCGGATCCTCTCAGACTGCCAGAATTCCGAGTTTGTGAAAGGAGGAGTTCGCTTCCCGAAGCCCGCGGCTCCCAAACCAAACGTTGACAAATCTAAGTACTGCAGGTTCCACAGAAGCCACGGGCATGTCACCGAGGATTGCATCCACCTCAAGGATGCCATTGAGATTCTCATCAAAGAAGGGCACTTGAAGAAATATGCCCAGCAGAATGATCCTCCTCGTACCAGCTCAAAGGAATCGCAGAACGTCGAGGAGACAACACCTCCTCCCGCCGACAGCCAGCTTCAGGTCGCCCTCAGCGTCACTCGGCCCGAGGACTTCTTCGTCCCCCCAATCATCGAGGGCGAAGAGGCAATCCGCAACATGTAGGCGACCTTCCCCGACGAAGGCCCCGTCACGGCCCGTAGTACCTGGGAAGGCTTCCCCAAAGCAATGGTTATCTCCGGAGGAGACCCCGGGAAAATATCGGTCGGGTCGATCAAACGAAAGTTTGACGAACTGGAATCCGCGACATCGTCAAAGGCGACCACCCTCGAGAAAGTGCGCGGAAACTCCAATCCCATCACCTTCTACCTCGAAGAACTCCCCGGGGGAGCACCAAACGCCACTATTCCCCTCCTGGTCAGGGCCCAAATGGCGAACTTTGACGTCCGAAGAATCCTAGTCGACCAGGGGAGCTCGGTCGACATCATGTATTCTCATCTGTTCGGGACCCTTCAGCTGGACGAGAGGCATTTGACCCCATACGTCGGGTCAGACCTACAGGGGTTCAATGGATCCACCACCAGACCATGGGGTTACGTGGAGCTGATGGTTACGTTCGGGGCCGAAGACACGGCCCGACAGGTGAAGATCCGTTTCCTGGTGGTGGAATGCCCATCCCTCTACAACTGCATCCTCGGAAGGACCACCCTTGCTGAACTCACGGCGGTCCCGTCAACGGTCCATCTCAAAATGAAGTACTACACGAGGAGAGGACGGGTAGTGACGATGCACGGGGACATCGACGCGGCTAGGAGATGCTTCGATGCCGCCGTCAAGGGCCTAAGTTCCATTGGTCCCAAACCTAAGGCCGTGGCCAAACCACCCCAGGACGTCGGACAGATACCTCTCCCGCGCGTCAACGCGGTCGACCTCGACAGCAGGTTCTCCGGTGAGCCCAATGAAGACAGAGTCGAAGACCACGACCACCGGGGGGAAAATAACGGGCAACCTCTCCACCCAATACACCCCATCCCAGATGGAGAGTTCGAGCTTGTGGCCGTCGGAAGCAGTCCAGATCGCAACGTGAAGATCGGCACCAGGATCCCCGACCTAGCCAAAGAGCAGCTTAAAGCATGTCTGAGGGAGAACGCTGACCTCTTCGCATGGAGCGCATCCGAGATGCCTGGCCTCGACCCCGAGGTGGCTTGCCATCAGCTCGCAGTAGATCCGGCCGCTAGGGCCGTAGCACAGCGTAGGCGCAAGCGGACCAACGTTCCCCCCGAGCACTTTGCAGTGTCGGGCATCTAGGTCAACAGGACAGGAGGACCTCGTATCCCGGCGGAGAGGTACCTCCTCGACATACCAGCTTCTCCCCCGCGAGAATGCCACATACCACTCCTCGGCAGACATGGTCCCTCCCCGCGAGGACATGCCCGTCGTACGGCTTGTCGGTCCTCGACACAGAAGACTCCTCCCCCGCGAGGAGTGCCTAACGGTCCGTACCACGTGGACACGTTCCAAGTAACCTCCCATTTCCGCAGGATTCGGCCTGCCCTAATCCCGAAAATCTAGGAACGGTTACCCCAGGGCGAAGACCACGTGCTGGTCTTCACTACGCCACGTAAGCCCTGGCAGTTACTTGGATTGGGCCTGACAATCCAGCCCAACGCAGGTAACCGTTGGCCCCGCGCTAGGGGCTCTCTATAAATACTCTCTCACTTGAGAGGGTCAGGTTAAGTCACTTTTTTCACTCTTTGTATTTGCTGTTACTCTGTGCACTCCCTAACTTGAGCGTCGGAGTACCTTGCAGGTACACCCCCCCCCCCCCCGCCGTACTTCAACCTCACCGGAGCCGGAGCTCAACGGACGTCGTTGGCCACCTGTAACTGTCTGATCCAGGTACGATCAGTGGCGCCGTCTGTGGGAACTTTATAAGCTTCCCCGTTTTCTCCTCGATAAACCAAAGCTTCCTCTATTCATCACCAACATGGCCAATCCGACCGTCAACCAGGCTCTGGACACCGTGCTCGCGCAACTGGAGAACGGGAACCACCGTGAGGACGCCGTCATCCTCCACGGCGACGAAGGCGACATAAGGGACGGACGGACCGCCTCCCCGGAATCACAGGATGCGACTATCAACGTCGTCCGCACGGACGACCAGCAAACCCCTCTCCAGCCAGTGGCTCCGCCGCCCAACGCGGACCCAAGTACCGTGGCCCTATTTGCGTTGATCAACCAGACCAATCAGCTGATCGCGCAGCAGAACACCAGAATTGAAGCCTTGGAGCATGGACGTGCACGACGATCTTCCCCGCGAAGACATCGTCGCCCCCAGTCACCTCGCCTCTCTCCTTCCCCGCGAAAGACCCCTTCCGAAGATTCTCGGACACCGTCGCCCGTACGCCATGGTCGTCGACCGCGTCTCGAGCGCCCCTAGCTGGCAATCACCCAGAAACGCCCTCGTTCCCCGCCCAGGAAGGAACCCAGGGCCTCCGCCACCTCCAAGAAGTCCAAGCAGACCGAAGAGAGACCAAAGAACCGGTCGAGGAACTCTCCTCCACGGCACCATCGATCACCTTCGAGATCCCTGGCTGATAGCGACGACGAGGACCAAAGGACCCCCTTGTCGTGGGAAATCATGGACGCCCCAATCCCTCCAGGCATGGAGAAACCTCCACACTTGGGGACCTATGACGGGCTGACAGACCCCGACGATCACGTGGAGAATTTCGAAGCGATGCTCGACTTTCGAAACGTCAGGGGAGCCATCAGGTGCTGGCTGTTCCCCACTACCTTACGGAAGGGAGCCATGACGTGGTACAAGGGCCTGGAACCTGGTTCGATCACATCGTGGAAGCAGCTGAAACAACGCTTCACCAAACACTTCACCGCATCTCGTCGACACCCAAAGACAGAGGTTGACCTAGAGAAAATCTTCCAAGGGAGGAACGAATCCCTCCGAAATTACATTGAGAGGTTTAACAAGGAAGCCGTCGAGGTCCACACGACCGACGACATGAAGAAATACTTAATTATTCACGGACTACGCGCCGGGTCGAACTTTGCCAAATCCATTGGCCTCCGAAGACCCAGGCGTCTCGAGGACCTTCTCGCTCGAGCCCAGAAGTACATCGAGCTCGAAGAGACGGAAGCAGCCCAGATCGCTCTTGAGACAAGACGCAGAGAAGGCCCCCGCGGCCAAAAAGACGATGACGCTTCTCCCCGGCGGGGAGGAGAAAAGAGGAAGGAAAATCGCAATCGAGATCCCCGGGAATAGCGCGGGCCAGCTGGCCGATTCACGGAGTACACGCCGCTCAACACTTCCCGGTCTCGGATCCTCTCAGACTACCAGAATTCCGAGTTTGTGAAAGGAGGAGTTCGCTTCCCGAAGCCCGCGGCTCCCAAACCAAACGTTGACAAATCTAAGTACTGCAGGTTCCACAGAAGCCACGGGCATGTCACCGAGGATTGCATCCACCTCAAGGATGCCATTGAGATTCTCATCAAAGAAGGGCACTTGAAGAAATATGCCCAGCAGAATGATCCTCCTCGTACCAGCTCAAAGGAATCGCAGAACGTCGAGGAGACAACACCTCCTCCCGCCGACAGCCAGCTTCAGGTCGCCCTCAGCGTCACTCGGCCCGAGGACTTCTTCGTCCCCCCAATCATCGAGGGCGAAGAGGCAATCCGCAATATGTGGGCGACCTTCCCCGACGAAGGCCCCGTCACGGCCCGTAGTACCTGGGAAGGCTTCCCCAAAGCAATGGTTATCTCCGGAGGAGACCCCGGGAAAATATCGGTCGGGTCGATCAAAAGAAAGTTTGACGAACTGGAATCCGCGACATCGTCAAAGGCGACCACCCTCGAGAAAGTGCGCAGAAACTCCAATCCCATCACCTTCTACCTCGAAGAACTCCCCGGGGGAGCACCAAACGCCACTATTCCCCTCCTGGTCAGGGCCCAAATGGCGAACTTTGACGTCCGAAGAATCCTAGTCGACCAGGGGAGCTCGGTCGACATCATGTATTCTCATCTGTTCGGGACCCTTCAGCTGGACGAGAGGCATTTGACCCCATACGTCGGGTCAGACCTACAGGGGTTCAATGGATCCACCACCAGACCATGGGGTTACGTGGAGCTGATGGTTACGTTCGAGGCCGAAGACACGGCCCGACAGGTGAAGATCCGTTTCCTGGTGGTGGAATGCCCATCCCTCTACAACTGCATCCTCGGAAGGACCACCCTTGCTGAACTCACGGCAGTCCCGTCAACGGTCCATCTCAAAATGAAGTACTACACGAGGAGAGGACGGGTAGTGACGATGCACGGGGACATCGACGCGGCTAGGAGATGCTTCGATGCCGCCGTCAAGGGCCTAAGTTCCATTGGTCCCAAACCTAAGGCCGTGGCCAAACCACCCCAGGACGTCGGACAGATACCTCTCCCGCGCGTCAACGCGGTCGACCTCGACAGCAGGTTCTCTGGCGAGCCCAATGAAGACAGAGTCGAAGACCACGACCACCGGGGGGAAAACAACGGGCAACCTCT
Organism: Lathyrus tuberosus; assembly: GCA_022829125.1. Lineage (NCBI taxonomy): Eukaryota > Viridiplantae > Streptophyta > Magnoliopsida > Fabales > Fabaceae > Lathyrus > Lathyrus tuberosus. Next base: position 850,813 of record JALAZF010000024.1, on the reverse strand, counting down.
CCACCCAATACGCCCCATCCCAGATGGAGAGTTCGAGCTTGTGGCCGTCGGAAGCAGTCCAGATCGCAACGTGAAGATCGGCACCAGGATCCCCGACCTAGCCAAAGAGCAGCTTAAAGTATGTCTGAGGGAGAACGCTGACCTCTTCGCGTGGAGCGCATCCGAGATGCCTGGCCTCGACCCCGAGGTGGCTTGCCATCAGCTCGCAGTAGGCGCAAGCAGTCTCCCGAGAAAGTGGAGGCTGCTGAGAAAGCTGTAAAAGACCTCCTAGAGGCAAATTTTATTTCGGAAGCCAAATACACGACATGGCTGTCCAACGTTGTACTTGTTAAGAAAAATAATGGAAAATGGAGAATGTGCGTTGATTATACTGATCTTAACCGGGCTTGCCCGAAAGACTGTTACCCCTTGCCTAACATCGACCAACTGGTCGACAATTCTGCAGGTTACAAACTACTGTCTTTCATGGACGCCTATTCAGGATACAACCAAATTCCCATGGACAAGGTCGACAAGCAACACACGGCCTTCATGACCGCGTCGGGCAACTACTACTACAATGTAATGCCTTTCGGTCTGAAGAATGCCGGTGCGACCTACCAGCGGATGATGAACAAGGTCTTTCGAACTGAAATAGGAGACATGCTCGAAGTCTACATGGACGACATGATCTTCAAGTCCGCAGAAGAAGTCAACCACGCCGCGCACCTCAAGAAGGTGTTCGACACGGCGAGAAGATGCCGTATGAGGTTTAATCCCGACAAATGCACCTTCGGTGTCCGGGCAGGAAAGTTCCTCGGATTTTACCTCACGGAACGAGGAATCGAGGCAAACCCCGACAAGTGCAGAGCCTTTTCCGAGCTCCCTACTCCGGGCTCGAAGAAGTCAATACAATCATTGAACGGAATGCTCACCGCCCTCTCCCGGTTCGTCGCCAAATCCGCACAGTACGCACTCCTCTTTTTCAAACTCCTCCGGCAAAAAGCAGAGTTTGAGTGGAGCGAGGAATGCGAACAAGCGCTCGCACATTTGAAACAAGTCCTATCGTAACCCCCGGTCCTCTCGCGACCCGAGAACGGGGAAACGCTCTTCTTATATCTTGCGATCACGAGTGAAGCGGTCAGCGCCGTCCTCATTCGGGAAACACCAGACGGACAGAAGCCAGTTTACTTCACGAGCAAAGCTCTCCAAGGCCCCGAGCTCAGGTATCAACAGATCGAGAAAGTCACACTGGGCCTCATCACCGCGGCCAGAAGACTCCGCCACTACTTCCTCGCCCATACCGTCGTCGTGAGGACCAACTAGCCGATCAGGCAACTCCTCGGACGACCAGATATGGCGGAGAGGATGCTCAGGTGGTCGCTCGAGCTGGCCGAATTCGACATCCAATACGAAGGGAGGAAAGCCTTGAAGGCACAAGTGCTGGCCGACTTTGTAGCAGAGATGACCGTCCCAGAACCCTCAGCCAACGGGTCGCAGAAATGGACAATATATGTCGACGGAGCATCCAGCCCGAAAGGAAGCAGAGCGGGAATCATCCTCGAAAACGAGGAAGGCATCCTCATCGAGGTGTCCCTCGAACTGGCTTTCCCGACTTCGAATAACCAAGCCGAATACGAGGCCTTCCTTGCGGGACTCAGGCTGGCTGAGGACCTTGGCGCCAAGGAGGTCAAGCTATTCACCGATTCCCAGCTCGTAGCCTCGCAAGTCCGAGAAGAGTACCAAGCCAAGAACGACAGTCTCATAGAATACTTGGCCTTGGTAAAAGAGAAGATGAAGAAGTTCACCTCGGCAGAAGTGACTCACATTCCCCGGGAGCATAATGCCCGGGCAGACGTCCTGTCAAAATTAGCAAGCACGAAAAAGAAAGGCGGAAACAAGTCCGTCATACAAGAGGTCCTTTCCCACCCGAGCGTCGATAAACCTGGTATGGTTTCGAATATCAACGCCATCGGGGACAGCGGCTGCTGGATGACCCCGGTATACGAATACCTCACCACGGGCAAACTGCCCGAAGACCCCAAAGAAGCTAGAATGGTCAAGAGACGGGCATGCTCGTACACTATAGTCGAGGATAAGCTATACCGGCAAGGATTCTCTATTCCCCTCCTCAGATGTATCGAAGATACCAAGGTCCCCGGCATACTCCAGGAGATCCACGAGGGAATCAATGCGCAGCACCTCGGCGGACGATCGCTAGCTCGTAAAGCACTCCGTGCAGGATATTACTGGCCGACCATGCAACGAGACGCCAAGGAGCACGTCAAGAAGTGCGATAAATGCCAGCGGCACGGGGACATGCACCTCGCTCCCCCTAGCGAACTCACGACGCTATCCTCCCCGTGGCCGTTAGCATGGTGGGGGATGGATATCCTCGGGCCTTTCGTCCAGGGGTCGTATCAAAACAAATACCTCATCGTCGGGGTAGATTACTTCACAAAGTGGATTGAAGCAGAAGCATTGGCCAAAATCACTGCTTTCAACATACTTCATTTCTACAAAAGAAATATCCTCGCCCGGTTCGGAGTGCCTCAAGCCATCGTCACAGACAACGGAACCCAGTTCACCGACAGGAACTTCCAAGACTTCGTCACAAAACTAGGCACGAAGCAGCACTTTACGTCGGTCGAGCACCCTCAAACGAACGGGCAGGCTGAGGCCGCTAACAGAGTGATCCTTCGAGGATTAAGATGGAGACTGGGCGACGCCAAACAACGGTGGGTCGAAGAGCTACACAGCGTTCTCTGGGCCTACCGAACAACCCCACACTCCACGACCGGGGAGACCCCCTTCCGTTTGACTTATGGAACGGAGGCAGTGATCCCCGTGGAGATCAGAGAACCCTCGAGGAGGACGGAAGCCCCCCTCGATGGGAACACGAACGACGAAGCCTTGAGGGAAGAACTCGACTTCGTGGAGGAAACACGCTCGGGCGCTTCTCTCCGAGAGGCGTCACTTAAACAAAAAATAACACTGCGTTATAATGACAGTGTCATTAAACGTGATTTTCAGGTGGGCACCCTCATCCTACGAAGGAACCAGAAAGACTCGCGAGAAGGCAAACTCGCCGCGAACTGGGAGGGCCCGTACCGCGTCCGCGCGAAGATGGGGACAGGAGCCTATTTCCTCGAAAATCTGCACGGGGAAGAACTTGCTCGACCATGGAACGCTGAAAAGCTAAAACAATATTATAGTTAAACACTGCCCGCGGATGACTAGCACCGCAATACGGGGATGCGCTGGGGTACAAGCGCGACACCCCTATAAGAACACGATGATCAGAGACCGCGTTGTGTGTGCGCGAGGACATTTGATCCGGCGGGGATACCTCGATCGAGGCCCACCGTCGTCGTGCCAACCGGGCATAACACCCAGCTCGCGATGGGAAGTTCATGCCACGAGACTAGGACCTCGACCGAGCTTTTAGCCTCGTTGAAGGTCGGAGTACTCCTCCGGCCGCCCGACCAGCTCTCCACGCGGTTAGGGACGATCAAGGTCGAGCAAATCCCGAAGCCTTATTACTTGGGCAAAAATAAAGTATAAAACAATAAAGTATAACAAACACCACATCACACACAAGGAAAATTAACAGAGATATTATAAAGTACGAATAGCGGGCAAAACACTTGGTCCAAAAAGTTACAAATATGAGCCCACAAGCCGGGCGAAAATAACCACTGTGCAAAAAGTACATCAGCTAAGCCCACAAGCCGGGCAAAACAAAACGGCTCACAGGCCGACCAAAACAAAGATAAAAACCTACTCAGTTGCGGTCCCGTCGGGCTCCTCGTGCGCATGAATCATCCTCGGCACGGCACTGCGGAAACCTATACCCGCGGTTTCGATAGAATCATCCTCGGACACTCGGAGATCCTGCTCAAGCTTCCGGAGCTGCGCCACAAACGCCGCACGAGTGGTCAGGAGTTTGTCCTCCTCAGTCTCCCCTTCAGCTGGCCGCACCGCATCTTCCAGCTCGGCAATTCTTACCTTAAGCCGCTTCTCCTCCAACTCCAGCTCAGCGATTCGGGCAAGGTGGCTCTTCTTAGTCTCCTCGGCTTCCTTAAGCTTGGCCTCGACCAATTGCTGCTGCTTGCCTTGCTCTTTGTTCAGATCTCGACACTCTTTTAGCTCCTTGCGCATGCCGAGCATCTCAGCGCCCAAGGTATCCAGTGCCTCCTGCAGGCGGGCCAGTTCAGCAGCAGGGTGGGTCTCGTCATTTAGAATGAGGGCAGTCGAGCAGATACACATGACGGCCGACAGGTCCTCAAAAAGCATCTTCCTCCTCACTTCAGGTGCGGTCCCCAGCACGGTTTGGATCTCGGAGGGAAGGGAGCGAGGATAAGTGACCTCGGAGAAGAAGTGAGGTTTTTGATGGCAGGGGGGAAGGTCAAAGCTGGAAGGAACCGGGGGACTATCTTCACCACCCAGGTCGACGACCTCCGCAACGCGCTGCCTCTTCGGAGTCCCTTGGGTAGCCGGGGATTGGCTTCCCGCAGGAGTTGTGCGGTCACCCTTGGTCCCCGATACAGAGGCAGCAGGCTGGGACAGAGTGGATCCGTCGAGGGCAGCGGCCGTGGAAACACCCTCGTGCGGGGCCCCAGAGGGAACAACTTCCTGATCTTTGGAGCGCGACGCTTCTTCCCGGACCTGCGCTTCCCGGGCCCTCTTCGCTTTCAGTTTCTTCAACCTCTCCTCGGCTCCGGCCATTGTTCCTGCAAAAGAAAGCGTTAGTAAAGCGAGAAACACAGATACGAGGAAGAAATAAAACCAGGGCGTTTCACCACCTAACAATTCGATGGCCTCCTCGTCTGAGAAGGTCTCGAGCAGAACGCGGGTGTTTATCAGGCGACGTTCTTTCTTCACCTGCCCATCTGCACCTATTATAGGCTGGTCGTCCAGCGTCTCATGTCGAGCCTCTGAAAAGCTGTCGACGAAAGCTACAATTTTATCGTAGGCTTCCCGCTCGTAGGCCTCCATCTGAACGGGTTTCGTTTTATACTTGTCAGCCCCCTTCTTAAAGTGTTCCTCCGTCCAGTACAGAGGAAACTTCGGCACCAGCACCTCCTCGGGACGGCCGTCGACCTCGCGGGTGATTTTCCGGTACAATGAATATACCGCCTCGAGGGTGACCGGCTTCACATAGAAATAGCGGAACTTGAAATCCCGGATAGAATCCAAGTAAGTGTGGAACAACGCCTTACTCTGCTTGAAGGACACCCAGCCGTGTCGACCTCCTACCGACGACCGTTGGAGGTGGAATATGCGGAAGAAAAGGCGGACGGTCGGCACGATCTCCAAATATTTGCATACGAGCTCGAAGGCCCGGATGAAGGCCAGCGAGTTCGGATGAATCTGCGAAGGGGCCAACTTCAACCAGTCAAAGATCCCCTCCTGAAAATCCGTGAAAGGCAGCCTCCACCCCGCCTTCTCGAACATAAACTCGTACAAGGGGACCCGCATTCCCCGGTAAGGGGAGCATATCCGGTGATGCTCCTCGGGACGAAACACCTTCCAGGATTGACCACTTCCGATTAGTCTGTGCTCGACGGTGCAAAAAGCATCGCCCACATCTGGGTACACGAAGATGGACGACATCTCAAGGGCTTCGCTACAGACCCAGTCCTCAAGCGGCCTCTCCTGCGCAAAGGCCATGTGAGCCATGGGGGAGTCAGGCTGGTCGTCGTCGTTTTCCTCGAAATATCCTGCGGCCACCTCTGCAGCCAAATCGTCCATTTACCTGAAAAGCAGAAGGAAACGGTGAATTCGATTGGTCGTATCAAATTCACCCCTCCACCGCTGTTCAAGCGAACGGGCGAAGAAGGGGCAAGGCTTTCTCAACTCCCCGACGAGATCGACCAAGGATCAACTTGCCCACCGGGGAACTCATCGTCTCCCCGGAAGGTTCTGCCCCGTGTCCCCGTGGCACTAACAAATACACTGATTACCACGGACCCCGAGACATTCAACGGATCCCCGACGTGTTCGTCCCTGTTCCCCGAGGTATTCATCAAAAGCGAGCAAGAATCTTCGCACTCTCCCTCTCCACAACTAAAGATTCCCGCCGTGATCGCCGGGAATCCCTTCGTTTCTCATGGGAATGCCATCAATTCACCAAGGAAACGTCCTACACTAGTTAAAATCGAAGAAAAACGCAAAATAAAGGTCCGGTTTGAAGCAAATACCTGGTAAGCGACGGTGTAGGGTTCCGGCACGGAGGTTTCCGGCTCTGGTACGACGGTGAACGGCGGTCCTAGCGAAGGAAATGCGTCCGGCAGAGAGTGCCCGGCGAATGACGACGGCGAGCTACGACGGAAGAGGTTAGAGAGAGAGGGAGAAAGTTTCTTGAGAGAGAAGCGGAAAAGTGAAGAATGAGCGAGGGGAGCGGCTTTTATAAGCGATTCTCGCGAGACCCGAGGGGCGTAGGGCACTCGAGTGCGCTACCCTAGCCAGCCGCCCTAGCCCCCCTAGGTAATGATGGCAGGTGACACGTGGCTCGCATGCAGTCACCCGTCTCCCCACGCGTATCGTTTCGGTTTCCCCAGCGCTTTGAATCCGAAGCCCTTCATCTCCCCGACCATACGACCGGACACATCTGTCCGACGCCCGACACTCATCCGGCCGAATGAATTTTGCATAGGATATCGACCTCCTCGGTTCCATCTCTTAGCGTATCCTCGACATATAATAACCCTTAAGTCATCACTCTGCCACCTCAGAGCAACGACTTGGGGGGCTCCTGTTCTGGACTGGGCCGAGGCTGCCCAACAGTCAAGCAGGCCCAACCCATATAGCATGGGGAGGCCCACTAAGACCCCTCCGCGGGGCCCTTGACTGCTGCAAGCGGACCAACGTTACCCCCGAGCACTTTGCAGTGTCGGGCATCTAGGTCAACAGGACTGGAGGACCTCGTATCCCGGCGGAGAGGTACCTCCTCGACATACCAGCTTCTCCCCCGCGAGAATGCCACATACCACTCCTCGGCAGACATGGTCCCTCCCCGCGAGGACATGCCCGTCGTACGGCTTGTCGGTCCTCGACACAGAAGACTCTTCCCCCGCGAGGAGTGCCTAACGGTCCGTACCACGTGGACACGTTCCAAGTAACCTCCCATTTCTGCAGGATTCGGCCTGCCCTAATCCCGGAAATCTAGGAACGGTTACCCCAGGGCGAAGACCACGTGCTGGTCTTCACTACGCCACGTAAGCCCTGGCAGTTACTTGGATTGGGCCTGACAATCCAGGCCAACGCAGGTAACCGTTGGCCCCGCGCTGGGGGCTCTCTATAAATACTCTCTCACTTGAGAGGGTCAGGTTAAGTCACTTTTTTCACTCTTTGTATTTGCTGTTACTCTGTGCACTCCCTAACTTGAGTGTCGGAGTACCTTGCAGGTACACCCTCCCCCCCCCCCCGCCGTACTTCAACCTCACCGGAGCCGGAGCTCAACGGACGTCGTTGGCCACCTGTAACTGTCTGATCCAGGTACGATCAAGAAGTATCATTTGAAATTCGATGCTCCTGAGGAAGAGATAAGGAGTCTCAAGAAGGCATATGTCGGGAAAGTTAGAGAGGCGGGGATGACGTACAATATTAGAACTAACTTTGAAATGGAGGGTTATTTTACTATCAAAATTACTCCATTGGGAGGAAATCTATGTATCCTTGAAGAATCTGAAGAGGGTGAGATTAGGGACTTGATTCGGGAAGGTGAGACTTGGTGGAAGCAATGGTTTGTGGAGATCAAGGAGTGGAAAGAAGACGTGGTGGACAAAGAGAGGGTAACGTGGCTGAGATGTTACGGTATTCCTTTTCATGCTTGGAACTTTAACTTCTTTGAATTGTTAGCCAAGACGGTGGGAAGCTATGTTTGTGCAGATGAGAATACCTTGAAGGGGGAGTGTAAGGATGTTGTAAGATTTATGGTGAGGACTCATTGTGCGGTGGTAATCAATGAAACTTTCTGTGTTTTGATCAACAACGTGGAGTTCAAGATAAAAATGTTCGAAGATTTTCATGGCCCTCTGAGGATAGTTCTCAACAAACAGGTCAAGGATTTGGTGGTCAATAGCTCATCCTCTGAGTCGGAGTGTAACTGGAGCCAACTTGGAGAGGTAGGGGAGGAGGAAGGTTCTTTGGAGGAAGAAGAGGTTCATGGTGGTGAAGGTGGGTGCGAGTCTAAGGAGGAAGAATCCATGGCTGGGATGTCATCCATGGAGGGTAGACTAAAAAATGTGTTTGGAAGTAGTGAGGACGAAGGTTCAGAGCACGCGGGGTCAAAGCAGACGGACTCAGTGGTTTTGGGAAGTGTTTCTAATGATGTTTCCCTTTTCGAAGGTGTTAGAAATGCTAAAGGTGATGGAACAGCTGAGTCAAATAGAGAGTTAGTAGGTGATTCGTTAGAAGGTGTGGAGCCTATTCTTAAATCCGTACCTCAGGAGTCAGAAGGAAAAAGGTGTCTTCGCGGTATCCGAGGAAATGCTAAGGGAAGAAAAAGGGAGAAATGGAGGAAGGTGAAAGAATTAATTGGGCCTATTCGTGGTAAGCCCAAAACCAAAGTCAAAAGAATTTTGGGCCAGGGGGACTCTTTGGGCCATGGTGAATCTGAGGATCCGATAAAGGATTTTTCACAACCTTCATTCTTTGAAGTTCTCAACAAAGTCCCGAGAGCTTCGATCAACTGTTCCAAAAACCCTAGCTTTAATAAAAATACTGAAGAAGATTCTGAGGAGTTTTCGGGAGGAGCAATACTCTGTTGTGATCAAATTTCTGACTCAGATATGATTGGATGCAATAAGAAATTTTGGAATAAGACGGAAATCAGGGTGGGTGAAAGAATTTGGGGAGACCTTCCTGAATTGGGGATAACGGTTGATGACAACACCATTGATTTTCAGAAGAAGTTAGAAGAGCTGGAAGAACAAGATAGAAGGAATTGGGAGGGGCAGAAGGCGAAATCGAAAAAGAAGCAATGATTATTGGCTCACTTAATATAAGAGGGGGAGGTTCTTCGGCTAAGAGGAGAAGAATCAGAGACATTATTAGTACAGGTAAAGCTGACATCTTTTGTATTCAAGAATCTAAAATGGTAACAGTAGAGGATAATGTAGTTAGGAGTATGTGGAGTCAAGGTAGCATTGATTGGTCTTATGCTAGCGCAGTTGGTCAATCAGGTGGAATAATTACAATGTGGAATCCAGAAGTAATAAAGGTGTTATTTTCTTTTAGAGGTGACGGTTTTCTTGGTATCAGGTTGTTATGGAAGGAGGACATATTTACATTAATTAACGTCTACTCTGGATGTTCTCTGAGAGATAAAAAGAAGTTATGGAGAGATATTATCAAGTGGAAGGATTCTTTGTCTGATGGTCTGTGGATTGTTGGTGGAGATTTTAATGCTACTACTTTGGCATCGGAGAGAAAGGGGAAGAACAATTCTGTTAGTACTTCTTAGATGAATAGCTTCAATAGCTTCATAGAGGGTATGAACCTTATAGATTTACCGGTAGCAGGTAGCAGGTTTACTTGGTTCGGGGGAGGAGGAGGAGCTATGAGTAGAATTGACAGGTTCTTGGTGGATGAGGGGATTGTGCAGAAGTGGGGCGTTTCGAATCAATTAGTTGGCAGAAGAGACATATCAGATCATGCTCCTATTTGGATGAAGATCTCAGAAACTAATTGGGGGCACAAACCTTTCAAGTTTAATAATTGTTGGTTAGAAAATCCCGGTTTCTTTGGCTTTGTGGAGAATGAATGGAAGAAGATGGATATTAGGGGCAGAAGTGATTTTGTAGTGAAAGAAAAGTTCAGAGTCCTCAAACAGAGTTTGGTCAAGTGGAGCAAGGAAGTGTTTGGTTGGGTGGATCTCAAGATGGAAGAAGATATTGATTTAGTGAATGAAATAGATGCTAAGTTAAGTTTGTTAATAGAGGGTGATGAGTCTGATATGGTGGGGTAACAGGTTAAAGCTGTTAAGGAGTTTTGGAAGAAACTCTATTGGAAAGAGAGGATGTTGCGACAGAAAGCTAAGGTGAAGTGGATGAATGAGGGTGATGAGAATTCCAAATTTTTTCATAGATGGATTAAAGGTAGACTTAGGAGGAAGTTCATTGGCAGAGTAGTAACAGAGAAAGGCATTGTTGAAGAGGTGGGACAAGTTAAAGATGCGATAAAAGAGTTCTTCAAGGAGAAGTTTACTGAGAAGAATTTGGTTAGACCTAAACTGGATGGATGTAAGTTTGGAAGACTTTCTAGAGAGGACGTTTTATTTCTTGAAAAACCTTTTTTGGAGGAGGAAATAAAAGCTGCTGTTTGGAGCTGTGAAGGCAACAAAAGTCCGGGCCCGGACGGTTATAGTCTTATGTTTATTAAAAAATGTTGGAGCTTTCTAAAGGAGGACATCATTAAGTTTATCTCTGAGTTTCATGAAGTAGCCTTTCTTCCCAAGGTTGTGTGCTCATCTTTCCTCACTCTTATTCCTAAAGTGGATAATCCCTTGTCTTTGAGTGAGTATAGACCTATATGTTTAGTCAGTTGTTTGTACAAAATTCTGGCAAAGGTGTTGGCTGGTAGATTGAAGATGGTTGTAGGTAAGTTGGTTTCTCAAAGTCAAACTGGTTTTGTTCCCGGTAGGCAGTTATTAGATGGAGTGATCATTGCTAATGAAACAATAGATAAAGCTACTAGAGACAGTCAAAGTTGCCTCCTTTTCAAAGTTGATTTTGAAAAGGAATACGATTGTGTGAGTTGGAACTTTTTGAGGTACATGATGGGGAGAATGGGATTTGGATCAAGATGGATTAGATGGATGGAAGCAACTGTCTTTTCGTGTCATCTATCTATCTTAGTGAACGGTAGCCCTACTGAGGATTTCAAAACGGAAAGAGGATTACGGCAAGGCGATCCTCTCTCTCCTTTTTTGTATGTTCTTGTGGCTGAGGGGCTGGCTGGTATGATGAGAGTGGCAGTGGTAAAAGGTAGGTTCAAAGGTTTTAAAATGGGGCTGAATACTCAAGCAGATTTGATACAGTTTGCAGATGATACTTTGATAATTGGAGAGGGATCTTGGAACAACATTTGGTGCATCAAAGCTATGTTAAGGGGTTTTGAAGTTGTCTCAGGTCTGAAAGTGAATTTCTCAAAAAGTAGGGTGATTGGAGTGAATGTAAATGTTCAGATTCTCCAAGCTGCTGCTTTGTTTCTGTCATGCAGAATTGAGTCCTCATCTTTTTCTTTTCTTGGAATACCTGTTGGTTTCAACCCAAGAAGGATAGAAGGATGGAAGCCTTTAATAGACAGAATTAAGAATAAGTTGGTGGGCTGGAAAGCTAGAATTCTCAACATGGCTGGAAGATTAACTTTAATTAACTCTGTTATTTCTTCTCTTCCTATTTTTTGGATGTCTTTTTACTTAGTACCGAAGGGAGTTATAAGGGAGATCGATAAAATCAGAAGCAGGTTTTTATGGGGAGGCACAGAGGAGAAATCGAAGATCCATTGGATCAAATGGGAGAGGGTGTGTTGTCCTAAGGATAAGGGTGGTCTAGGCATCAGAAAATTGGAAGAATTCAATGTGGCTCTTCTTACAAAATGGAGATGGAGGATTCTTAATACTAGTGTAGCCTTGTGGAAGTCGATACTGAAGGATAGATATGGTTTTATAGAAGAACAGGTTGTCAACGATAACTACACTATTATTAGAGGTTCATCACGATGGTGGAAGGATGTGGTTAAAAGTGGATCATATGCTGCCAACAGGGGTTTCAATTTGAAGCAGGAAGTGAAGTTTTCGATTGGTAATGGTAAGAACATTGCTTTCTGGCAGACTAATTAGTGTAAGGGTTCTATTTTGGCAGATATTTTTGCTGATTTGTATAGTTGCAACAATTTGCCTCATGTATCGGTTCATGATATGGGAGTTTGGGAGAACGGGGAGTGGTGTTGGAAGCTGAAGGGTTTCAATGGGCAGGTCGTAGTAGATAAGAAGGATAGAATTGAGGAGTTGAGCAGGTGGTTGAGTGATTGCAGGCCTACAGAAGATCGTGAGGATAGGGTGTTTTGGAAAGATGGAAATGCCAAAGGGTTTAAAGTCAGGGATACTTATGAAACCTTGCTGTCGTATTCAAATTCTGAGGAATTATGCGATAATCTATTGAAAGCTTTAAGTCTTTTATGGAGAATTAGGATTCCTATCAAGTTGAAGTGTTTTGGCTGGAGAGTTTTGTGGGCGAGAATTGCAACGAAGAAGGAGCTGTTGAAGAGGGGATGTGTTGACTTGGATCAAAAGTGTGTTTTCTGTCATGTACAGGAGGAGGACCTGGTTCACTCTTTTTTTGTTTGTGAGCAGGTGAGAGCTATTTGGGAGAGGATAGGAGATTGGATAGGAGTAGGTAGCTTTTTTGAAGGAGACGTTATTCTTTTCTTTTTGGATTGGTGTGGTTGTGGATATAGGGAGGAGGACAAATTGAAGCTTGGTTATGTTTGGTTAATCATTTTTGGAAGCTATGGTGGAATAGAAATAACATTATTTTTTCGGGTGGAGCTTTTATTTTTGAAGACATTTGCTGGTCTATCAAACTTCTCGTTTGGAAATGGTCTTCTTTTGGGAAATTTTCATCCCTCAACTCTAATTTTTTTGACTTTTGTATGTACCCTATAGGGGATTAGTTTTCTTTAGAGTTGGGCTTGAAAATCTCTTGGTGGGGTTATTTCCCTTTTTGTTTGGGAAGTTTATAGTTTGGTGGGTGGAGTTATGTCTGGTTTTTGGCTTTGTAAAGGAACTTCTTCTTGTTCTTTCTTTTTGGTATCAATGAATGGCCTTTTGAAAGAAAAAAAACCCTTCCATCTTTATGGAGGTGAACTTCCATACTATTTTTTGGTGTAATTTGGGAGAAATTCAAAAATTAACTTCCGTATCATTCTAAATCTAAATATGTTTTTGAATTTCTTAAGAAGGACTCTTCATCACTAAAAGTATGAATAGCAAAGGCACGTCTGTTTATTTATAAATGATGTACGAGTCTAAGAGTCTTTATGTTTTGGAATGTAAAATTTTTAAATCTACTATCTATATATACAAATTCAATTGTATGAACTTCCTAAATTATTCTTTCACCACAAATTATTTACAAACTATCAAAGAAATATTTTAATAATCAACTAATGTTTACTTTTTTCCATTCTCATCTATTACTCAACATGACAAGTGGCACTCATTCTCCCTCTTCATTAAAATTTCAAATCTCTCTCACATTTCTTTTTCCAACACTTTCTAACTTTCATTTTAATTTTATTTATTTATTTATTATCACTAAAAGTGCTAATAATTTATTTTTTTTAATTTTAATAAAATTAAAATTTTATTTATCTCACGGGCCTCTATCAACACAATATCTATTTTATTTTAATCGACAATTGTTTTAATTTGTGATACAAAATTCTTTTTAAAATATTAATTTTTTTCTTTCTCCATCTCACGATTTCTTTTTTTTTCTTCTTTTAATATAATTATTTAATAAAATTAAATTTATATGATTAATGTTCATTTTATAATTAAGTAAATCATTTTAAATTTTGCATTTGTATCTAAATACATTTTATATCACATCAAATATTTTTTATTTGATCGTTTTGGTGCCTGGATCGGTCGATCGGCTTGTAATTCTGGTTTTTTGGTAATACTATTATTCTTATTCCAAAAAAAATATTTTTTATTTCACGAGTTATTATCAAGACAATGTCTATTTTATTTTTATCAACAATTTGTCTTGATTTGAAATACAAAATCTTTATTTCAAAATAAAATAAAAAATGTTATTTTTTGTCTTTCTTCATCTCACGAGTCATTTTTTTTTCTTTTTGTATAATTACATCTGTATATAAATATATTTATATTGTATCAAAAAAAAAATTTATTTTACGGGTCACTATCAACACAATACATATTTTATTTTAATCAATAATTACCTTAATGTGAAAGATAAAATTCTTATTTTCAAATATTAAATATTCTTTTTTTTATCTCACGAGTCCCTTTTTTTCTCTTTGTATTTTAATACAATTGAATTTGTATAATCATTGTTTATTTTAAAATTAATATCTAATTTCATATCATATTTAGATATGTATATAAATATATTTTATATCATACTAAATTTATATATACATTTAAATATTTTTTATACCGTATCAAATAATTTTACCCGTGCGGGAGCACGAATATCTTAGTAGTATGTTATTTTTGAAACTCTAGTTGACAATGCATGTGATAAATAGGACATTTTATTTGAAAATCTAGAGTAAATTCTACAATAATTACTATAAAAAAAAACTATAGTTCAATATAAAAAAAAATTGAAACCTTTTTCTGTTTGTTCACAAATATAGTTTGATAGGTACTAGATGTATTGGTCTTGAGTCCGTATAGTTACAGAGTTAGGATTTGACTATAATGAGTAAAGATAAAAATAAAAGGGATAAATATACGATACCCCCTGCCAAAGTAGCGAGATTTGCTTTTGCCCCCTTGAATTTTTTTTTTTTTATTCCCCCCTCAACAAATCAAGATTCCCTTTCCCCATACCCCTCGTGCTGGCTGGTCCATAGAATCTTCCTACGTGGCGTTTGTCCCATGGTTAACTTTGAAAATTCTAATGCCATGTCATGTAATACCTTTATAATAGTTTCTGATACCCCCCTTGAAAAATTAGGGTTCAGAATTTGGGGAAATCAATGGCGAGAACAAAGCCAAGTGAGAAGAGGAAGTCATCGGAGAAGAGGAAGGCGTCGGAGAAGATGAAGAAAACGGTGGATAGCGGCCAAGACGGAGTGGATTCTTCACTGGTAAGTATGGTTTCTCTTCATTTTTAATCGATTCATGTAGGAACTCTTTTGATTTTGGGTTTTTTTTCTTCTCAGAACAAACAATTGTTCAATGTCGTCTTTAATCATGGTGGAGAGTTTGTGAGGTTGTCTGATGGTGATGTTATCTATAGGGGTGGGGTTTCTACTCTAGTTTCTGCATTGCATTTTGAGAAATGGTGTTTAGGGACCGCGCATGAGTTAGTTACAGGTTGGGGATACAAAGAAGGGACTTATCGTATTTGGACCAAAATACTTGACATTGATGAAGATTTTTTCCAGATTAGAAACGATGATGTTGCGCATGACTTAGCTCACTATTGTTATGCCATGGAAGTAGATGGTGAATTGTTTATGGAACATGACTGTGATGAACTCTCAGTTAGGTACCCTAGGTGTGTGCATGAAAAGTTTGAATCAGATGGAAGTGAGGTAGAGGAAGTAGAAGCATTGAATGATAGTGAAGATGAAAGAGCTACTGATAACTTAGATGGATTTGAAGGGATTAATGTGACTATTCCTATAAGACAAGAACCAATGGTGGCTGGTTTGTTAACTGGATCAAGCAAGACAAAATTGGAAGATGATGACTATGTTAGTGAAGAACTAGATAGTTCTGATCCAGGTGCATCTGAAAATGAGAAAGAGACTAAGTTTAAGAAGTATAGGAAAGAGGATCTTAAAAAGAAAATTAAGTTTAAGTGGGGTATGTAATTTAATTCTCTAGATGACTTTAGAAAGGCAATTCGTGAGTGGTCAGTTTTGAATGGTAGGGAAATTACGTTTGTGAAAAATGAGAGCTATAGAGTGAGGGTGGAGTGTAGGGCTAAATGTGGTTTTTGGATGTTATGCTCAAAGGTGGGCCATAAGCACACGTTTGCCATTAAGACTATAAAATACAAACATACATGTGCTAGGGTTTTGGATAACAGATCTGCTAATTCAAGGTGGGTTTCCAAACTTGTTGTCAAGAAGATACAAACTTCTGACAAAGTTAAGCTTAGTAACATCATTCAAGACTTGAGGCAAAATTATTCTGTGGGTATCACTGTTGCTCGAGCTTGGAAAGCAAAGTTGATAAGAAGATCATTGAAGGAGATGCAGACAAGCAATATGCCTTATTGTGGAGGTATGCTGCTGAGTTACATAGGGTAAGTATTGGGAATACAGTAAAAATCAACATTGATAGACCAACACCATCAATTCAACTAAGGTTTGGGTCTTTTTACTTTTGTTTTGAGGGGTGCAAAAAAGGGTTCATAAATGGATTGTGGGTGTTGATGGGTGTCATCTAAAGACCAAGTATGGTGGTCAACTGTTAATAGCTGTGGGTAGGGACCCAAATGACCAGTATTTTCCTCTGGCTTTTGGTGTGGTAGAAACAGAAACTAAAGAAAGTTGGAGGTGGTTTATACAACTGTTAATGGAGGATGTTGGACTTGACAAAAGATTTGTGTTCATATCAGATCAACAAAAGGTGAGCTGTTTTATCTATGTTGTTATGATTTGTTTATTTTTTCCATATGCTTTGTTGTTATCATGTGTTAATGCCCAATGTTGTTATCATGTGTTAATGTCTATTGTAGGGATTGGTTGCTGTTTTTGAAGAGATGGAACAAAGAATTGAGCATAGGCTTTGTTTGAGGCATTTGTATGCCAACTTCAAAAAAAAGTTTGGTGGTGGTTCATTGATGAGAGACCTCATGATGGGAGCAGCAAAAGCCATTTACTATCAAGGTTGGATGCTGAAAATGAATGAGTTAAAGCAAGTGGATCATAAGGCTTGGGAATGGCTCATGGGAGTCCCTACAAAATCATGGTGTAAGCATGCTTTCAGCTTTTACCCTAAATGTGATGTTCTCATGAACAACATAGCTGAGTCTTTTAATGCTACAATTCTAGTTGCTAGGGACAAACCTATCTTAACCATGTGTGAGTGGATTAGAAAATACTTGATGAATAGGTGCAGTAGCTCTACTTTGAAGCTTAAAAAATGGCCACACAAAGTTATGTCAATCCCTAGAAAGAGATTAGACACTAAGGTATTTATGAGTGGACATTGGTTGCCAACATGGGCTATGGAAGAGAAGTTTTAGGTCACTCATTCCTATAACAAACAACAATTTATAGTAGATATTGCAAAAAGGTCATGCACTTGCAATTTTTGGGAATTAGTTGGTATTTCTTGCAGGCATGTTGTTGCAGCACTAAGCTTTAGGCAACAAGATCCAAAAAGTTTTATGGATAACTGTTATTCTAGGGAAAAATATGCCCTATGCTATGGATTTGCTGTGAGTCCCATTAATGGGCAAGAAATGTGGCTAGAGGTAGAAACTGAAGAACTTCTACCCCCTAATTTCAAAAAGGGTCCTGGTAGGCCAAGGAAATTGAGGATAAGGGAGAGTGGTGAGGTTGGTGCTAGAAGAAGGCTTCCAAGAGTATCTTATAGGTGCACTAAATGTGATAAAATTGGTCACAATGTTGCTTCATGCAAAAGCAAAGAACAAGATCCCAATGCCTTGAAAAGAAAGGTGTGTGTGATTAATTGTAAATATACTGTCTTTGAATTTGTCAATCTTGTATATATGATTGTCTAATACATGTTCATTGCTTGGCTCAATTTGTAGAAAAAAATGAAACCTGCTGCAGCAAATCAAAATGCTAAGGTCAAGCCTGGTGCAGGGCCTGCCAATCCTGATGAAGGTCAGTCTGGTGTAGTGCCTGATGAAGCTCCCAATGATGCAGCCCAAGAAGACCAAAATGTGTTTGGTGATATCTCTGATGAGGTGATGTCAAGCCTACCTGATATCAATACATTACAACCAGGTTCTAGCAAAGGCTCAACAATTCACAAAGGGAAGGCAAAGGCTAATGTCAAGAAGGAAGCAAAACCAGTTAGAAAGAGGGTTAGTGAAAGAATTAAACTTAGGATTTTTCAAAAACCAATCATTGGTCCTGGTGCAAATGAAGACCAACCAATGTATTTGACTGAAGAGGAGGATGGCATTCTGACTCAAGAGAAACAAGGATCCCAAGTTACAAAGAAGGCCAAAAAGAAATCAAAACTTGAGTAGAAGACTTTGTTATAATGTTTATGTAGAGTTTTTATGCACACTTTTGGTGCTCCTTTTGTAATGCATTTAATGCACATTGTATGTGCTAATTTTGTGTTAACTGATATGCACAATGTTGCTCTTTGTATGCACTCTTGTTTTGACAGAAATGATATGCACAATGTTGCTCATTTTGTGTTAACTGATATGTACAATGTTGCTCTTTGTATGCACTCTTGTTTTGACATAAATAATATGCATAATGTTGCTCATTTTGTGCTAATTTTGTGTTAACTGATATGCATAATGTTGCTCTTTTTATGCACTCTGTTATGGACAGAAATGATATGCACAATGTTGCTCATTTTGTGCACATTTTATGTTATATTTTAGCATATAATTATACTTCAACATAATGATATGCACTCTGTTAATGACAGACATGATTTCAAGTCATATTTTGTGTTCTTTATCATATAATTATACTTCAACATAACATTCAAAGCACACTTTTGGTGCACTATTGTAATGCCAGAAATGATTTCAATTCACACTTTCATTACATTTCATTGATAACAGTCAAACTACATCAACATTACATCTACTTCAACCCAACCTAACAATTGATTGAACAACATTACAGTAACAAATCAACCCAAACTAACAGCTAATACCCTTGAACAACATTACAGTAACCTAACATCAAATACCCTTGAACAACATTACAATAATAACCCAAGATAAAACAAGTGTCATCTTCAACTTCAAATTGATCTTCCTTTGGCCTTCAACCTTCATCTTCACTCTATCTAACTTCTGCAATATAGCCTCTAATTTCACTTCACGTATCTCACACTTTTGACAATGTGTTGCACTCTTAAAGTTCCCCTTCAAAGAATCTCCCATTTCATCATCCCACAAAAATATGTCACACACTATTCCATTCTACATCAGCATTGACAATGTAAAAATAGGTTAACGCAGACAACAACATTAGGGTAATTTAACCCAACATATACCAAAGCGAAATTCTTACCCCTGCGTTTCTACATCTCAAGAACTTCCTTGCGCGA
This sequence comes from Lathyrus tuberosus, assembly GCA_022829125.1. Lineage (NCBI taxonomy): Eukaryota > Viridiplantae > Streptophyta > Magnoliopsida > Fabales > Fabaceae > Lathyrus > Lathyrus tuberosus. Next base: position 831,834 of record JALAZF010000024.1, on the reverse strand, counting down.
TTTTGAGTTGTGTTAGAGACCCACATCTGGGTATCCCATTAAAATCGATTGCACTATTGTTGCTGCTTGAACTGGATTTGGTTGCAGACATGGTGAAGAAAGAAAAGATGAAGGTGTCGCAGGCTTGTTGAAGAAGCAGAAGAAGGAAAACTCAACCCTAATTTTCAAAGGGGGTATCACAAACTAATATACATGAAAACGATGACATGGCATTAGAATTTTCAAAGTCAACCATGAGACAAACGCCACGTAGGAAGATTCTATGGACCAGCCAACACGAGGGGTATGGGGAAAGGGAATCTTGATTTGTTAAGGGGGGAATAAAAAAAAATATTCAAGGGGTCAAAAGCAAATCTCGGTACTTTGGCAGGGGGTGTCGTATATTTATCTCAAAATAAAATTTACCAAATTTTGGAAAAATAATGTAGATTAACAAATTTTATGTAACTTTTTAACTTATATGTTTTTTTAAAAGGGATCTTTACCTATAGAGTGGATATAGTATATAGTTGGAGTTATTAGATCCCTCTTCAAGTCAAAAGGAAATTGGTTCAGGAATTGTATTGATTTTAGAATCTCAAAGCCTGTTAGTTAAAAAAAAAAAAATACCTTTGGTCGTTTTAACTAAAAAAAATTGTTTTAAAAAAATTGTCTTTCACCCTTTTCATCAATATAGAAATGATTGTTATTTTTTTATGGGTAATGCTAATATTAAAAATTTTAAAAGTAAAAATTTTATGTTGGAAAAAGTAATTAAAAAATTAATTATTACTAAAAGTCTCATATCGGACAATATATGACTTAAATATATATTTATAAGTGGAGGCATTACCACATTTCTTATCAATTATCAACTTTTAATTAAAATAATGTACAATTTCCAAGAAAAAAATCTCTACATATAACTCTTAATTTGTGCCCGTTAGCATTTCAAGTATGTTATAAGCTATGTCGATAAGATAAGATGTTATATCCGCTCTGATTTGTGCCCGTTAGCATTTCAAGTATGTTATACGCTATGTCGATAAGATAAGATGTTATATCCTATGATTTTCAAATCATTCCAAAACACAATGCAGTTAGAGGAAAATTTTACCTCATACCCCTATTTTAATCCTTATATTTTATAAAAAATATTAATTTTGTCCTTATATATTTTAAAGTAATTTATTATTTTATTTTTTAAATATTTTTTTGTGTATTGGAAGACTTTGGAAAAGAGTTTCGATAATCATTTTTTAACCTATTTTTTGTGTACCAAATGACTTTGTAAAAGAGTTCTGGTAGTCAATTTTTATATACTGAAAAATTTTACAAAAGAGTTCCGATAGTCATTTTTTAAACTTTTTTTTGTGTACTGAAAGATTTTGCAAAAGAGTTCCGGTAATTAATTTTTGTATACTGAAAGACTTTGCAAAAGAGTTCCGGTAGTTATTTTTTTAAATATTTTTTAAAATTTTATTGTGTACCGAAAGACTTTATAAAAGAGTTCCGATAGTCAATTTTTGTGTACAGGAAGACTTTACAACAGAGTTATAGTAGTCATTTTTTAAACTTTTTTGTGTATCGAAAAACTTTACAAAAGAGTTCCGGGAGTCAATTTTTATGTACCAGAAAAGTTTGCAAAAGAGTTCTGGTAGTCATTTTTTAAAATATTTTTTTAAATTTTATATTATGTACCGAAAGATTTTGCAAAAAAAATCCGGTAGTCAATTTTTGTGTACCGGAAGACTTTGCAAAAGAGTTCCGGTAATTATTTTTAAAAATATTTTTTTTAATTTTATTTTATGTACTAGAAAACTTTGCAAAAGAGTTTCGGTAATCAATTTTTGTGTACTGCAAGACTTTACAAAAGAGTTCCGGTAATCATTTTTAAAAATATTTTTTAACTTTTATTTTGTGTATCGGAACTCTTTTGTAAAGTCTTTCGGTATGCAAAATAAAATTTAAAAAATATTTTAGAAATAGAATAATAAATTAATTAAAAATATATAAGAATAAAATTGATATTTTTTATAAAATGTAGGGGTATAAGAATAAAAATATGGGTATGAGATAAAATTTTCTAGTTATCTGGTTAGAGATTAGAAAAATTGGTAGAATCAAAAGCTTATAGACCCAACTAGTTCTACATAATCTTCATCTTCTACCTAACAGTAGTCTTGCAACTAGGGTAGCCACTAATCCTTCTAATGAATCATTGAGAATAAAAATAATGTAGATATTAGAGTTGGGTAATACCAAAAAAAAACTATAAAATCCTTATTGCTGGAAGTCACATGTCGAACATCAAAAATTAGTTTCTGCTCAAAAAATTAACTAGCATGTAGAAACTAAACATTACATCGCATAGATAACAAAATTTAGCATTGCCTTATATGTCACATTTTTCAATTCTTTCTCTAAACAGAACTTAGACGACAACCATATATATGTACAAGAATTGATATCTCGCAGGGACAAAATTAAATAAGAAAAAAATGAAGAAACTTTAAAAATAGCAACAACTAGAAATGTTGTTGGATACCATTAAAGTTGTCAAAAAAAACCCTAAATGACAAAGCCTCAATAAATAGGCCCCTTGTTGGCTCCATCTTTTTAGACCCTTTACTAAATGAATATTTTTCTGGCCCTTTATTTTTAAGCCCCATCATATTTTTGTCTTTAATGGGGCTTAAGTGAAGGCCCCAAAATCTAATTTATTTGAAATAAAATATTTTATATTATAAAATCGATTTTTTTCTAAAACCGATTTTTTTTTTTAAAACTGTTTTTTTTCTTAAAACCGATTTTTTCCAAAAATAAAAAAAAAAACCGATTTTTTCAGAAAATAATAAAAACTGATTTTTCCGAAAATTAAAAAAAAAACTGATCTTTTTCGAAAACAAAAAAAAAACTAATTTTTTCCGAAAAAAATACCGGTTTTTTGAGAAGAAAAAAAAAGTCAATTATTTCCGAAATAAAGAAAAAACCCGATTTTTTTTCCGAAAAAATAAAAAACTGGTTTTTTCTGAAAATTAAGAAAAATGATTTTTTCCGAAAATAAAAAAAAAACGCTTTTTTTCGAAGACGCTGACTTTTTCAAAAAATAAAAAAAAAACCAATTTTTTTCGAAAATACAAAAAAACCGATTTTTTCTGAAAATGAAAAAAATCTATTTTTTACGTTAATGAAAAAACCGATTTTTTCCGAAAAAAAAACCGACTTTTTCCAAAAATGAAAAAAACCGATTTTTTCCGAAAATGAAAAAAACCGATTTTTTCCGAATATAAAAAAAATCGATTTTTTTCGAAAATCAAAAAAACCGAATTTTTTCGAAAATAAAAAGAAAATTCATTTTTTTTTTAAATAAAAAGAAATTGATTTTTTCCGAAAATAAAAAAAATAATTTTTTCCAAAAAAAAAAACGATTTTTAAAAATTTGATTGAAAAAATCTATTTAAAAAAAAAGTCAAATTTTGAAATTTGAATTTTAGGGGGCCTATATATTTTGAGCTCATTTATTTTTAAAATTTTAGGCCCTTCAATTTTTTGGGGCCTTGAAATTTAGGCCCCAGCCCCTTAAATTGACACCTCTAGATACCATACGAGATCAAACCACAATCTCGTCATTTATGAAAAAATTCAGTAAGATATTGGAGGATGAAACAAGTTAAAAAATAAATAAAAAAAGAAAAACAGTTACTAAGTAAATCATTTAAAGATCAAAGTCTTCATTAACTTGTGTTGTGAGACAAAGTTTTGATCTTCATAACTCATTCAAACCACCGAATCATGGTAGAAGCTAAAGAAACAACAAACAACATAGCAAAGCTACGACTTACAGTAGTCTATACGTTAGACATAAACTAAGAGTTGGCATGTTGCAGAAGCCTTCGAGCATAAGGACAATTTCCTTTCTATTTCAGATTGTTCACTTTGGTACCAGATTTTGATTTTCATAGTTTGTAAAATTCTTGCATTCTTCAAAATATAAGTTGGTAATATAAGATCCCTCGGTAGCCGTCCAAGATTTTGAATAGTGCAAGTTCTAAGGTATGATGATAAACATTGTGGAACAAAGTCTAATTCCACCAAACTTTCTTCATCATCATCTCCATTCCCCCTTGCCCCGTACATATCCTAATAACAGTAACACAAAATAAAACAAAACATAAGGATGTGCTAAGAAAAGATAGATTGAATATGATTATTAAACTTAACGAACCTCGTAAAGCTCGATATTTTGTAGCTTAGGACAGTGCTGGAGCATTTGTACTACCAAATCCCAACTATTATGGAGCTTCAAGTGAGTCAAATTATGAAAGATAGGGATATCATCCGATGGACCCTGGGCCTGATTCCATCATCATTCGATTGACATAAGAAGAAATGATTCGGGCATGACATTAACATTTCAATATAAACAATTCATAGTTATCAATAATTGATGATCTATAAAACTGACCTTGAATGCTAAATGGTGTTGTAATGTATCTAAGCACAAAGACTTAGAAGTAGCGAGTGCTTCCAAAGGTAAAATGTCCCACAAACATTCAATAATATTTGCTGTCGTCAATTTGGGTAACCTTAAGCTTTTAAACTCCTTGAGGATATCAGACTCATTCATCCAACAACGCAAACATACCTGAAATAGTTTTAAATCCTCTACAATTGGACATACTGATAGAAGCAACAAAAAATCTCTACCTTTCGGGAACTCAACGTCATCCAAATGAAGGGTTTTGAGTGATGGAAATCCAAATCCATCCGAAGAAAACGAAAAACCCTCGACACAGAACCACCTCAGATCGAGACGTACAAGGGTTCTACAAGTGAAAATACTCATAGGCAATTTGGGTAGAAAATGTTCATCTTCGTTGTTATCTTCATCGTCATATTCATCCACATCTAAATGAAGACAAAGATTTTTGAGTTCATGTTGAACAACAATGTTGACCCATTTGACTACATTGCGAAAACTGAGTTTATAAGCAAAATGAGGGTGACCATACAGAATTTCCAAACGGAAAGTGTTGATGGGGCGAGAGTCAGCAGTGGGCAAAACGGACTGGACAAACTTGTTAAATCTGCGATTAGATCTAACGCAATCAACTCGAATATCGGTGAAGTCGATAGTGTCACAAGATTGCCATAGATTAGTCCATCTTTTACTCAATACGCTTGTGCGAACTGCCTTTTTGGTGGTCAGAAAAGAGAGAATGTGGCTGAGGATTTCATCCGGCAAACCGCTGATTTTGTCTGTTTCAGAAATTCTCTCTGGCGCCATTTTTCTTCTTTTCACATAGCCGTCAACTGTTAGGGTTTGTTGTGGTTTTCTTTGGAGAGTAGAGTGGGAATAGTTTGCAGACAACTCTTGGGCACCTATTTTGTTTAATAATTTCTCCATTTGCTACTCAGTCCTTCCTTACCCTTAAATTTATTTTTCTGTATGCCATATTTCCGCCTATTTCTTATAAACGTGACAAAAAAATTTGTAAATAAATATAAAATGATTTATATTTAGAATTTTTTTTTAAGAGTGTGTTTGGATAAAGTATTTTAACGAGGGAAAGTAATTTTTGAGGGAATTTAAAATGATTTGATCAAAATCTATTGTTTGGATAAAAAATAGGGTTAAATAAGTAATAGGTCCCTGAAAATAACTCAACATTCAAGTTTGGTCCCTATAAAAATTTTCTTCAAGATTTGGTCCCTCAAATGTTTTCCGTTTCCAACTCTAGTCCCTCCCGTTAGTTTTCACTAACGGAGGGTGACATGGCGTGTCATGTGTGCTGAAATCCTTTGCGAAGTGTGTTTAATTTGTTTGACCAGTCAAAATGTATAATTGATTCATTCGTTCTCAATTGTCTTATATGTTGGCTTCTTCTTCTTCTTCCATTCACGACCAAATTCCTAAACCCCCAATTCCTCTTAATCTCTCAATCTTGATCTCTCAATCTTCTTCTTCGTCATGTCTACATCTTCTAGGCTCAGCAAGGTAGTTTCACGTCACTCCAACAGTTTAAACAACAGTGAAGGGAGAAAGTGTGGTTGCAAGGGAAGTTTGATTTCCTACGTGAAGAAAGAATGAAGGTAGATTGTTTTGGAGATGTCTGTTTTGGAAGAATGAGGGAACGTGCAACATGTGTCTTTGGGATGATGAAATTGGAGGTGGGATTGAAATACTTCAAGGGGGGATGTAGAATGGAGCAAGGAAGAGAGGGAAATGAAAATGGTGGAAACCTTTAAGGATCTTTATGAAAGTTCGATGAAGAAGAACAACAAGCTGAAGATGAAGCTCAAGACAGTGGAATTTATGGAAATTTGAAGACTTTTTTTGTTATAATTTTAGTAGTGGTGAACATGTATTTTGTGGTTAGGTGTAATTGTAGAATTGAGTGAATGACATTTGTTGTCGTTGTAATGAGATTGTAATGTTTATTTTGTTTTTAGGAGTTGTAATGTTGTATTGTTTTGAGAAAGTCTTCAAATTGTAAGAATGTTGTTATATGGTTTAGTTTGGAAAATGTAAGAGCTGGTTGTGTTAAATGATATGTGTTTTGTACTGCTGTTTTATAGGTGGTGATACCAAATTAAATGTTGTTTTGTAATGTTGTAATGATATTTGTGTTAAATGGTATAGATCCAAATTAAATGTTGTTTTGTACTGTTGTTTTATAGGTGGTGATACCAAAAGAGACATATACAAATGACCTGTAATTCAAAATGAAATTTAACAACAGAAATTTGACTCAAAAGAGCTGACATACATTTCAGTGACATTTAACAACAGACAATTAAACTTAAGTACCCTTACATAACATCATAGCATAGTAAGGAAATGTATTTTGGGCCTAAAGACCACTTCAGTACCCTTACATCAGAAAATTGAATACATAAATTTGAACAAAACATGATAACAGGTGTTCAAAAAACATCAGTTACACAACAACAGGATCTACTTCATTGTGTGTGCCCCTTGGCATTGATGCAGTCATCCTCAGGTATAATCACAGGATCTACATGGTATTTCCCAAGGCCTGGCATGCTCTTTGTTTTGAGTGTCTTCAACCACTGACTTTCTCTTTTTTCAGGCAACCCACTTTCATTTGTCTTGTATCTGCTCTGTGTCCTGATTTTTGGTGGTTCACTACTGCTTGGTTTAGACAAAGTTGTTCTTATACCAGGTGGTTTGAAAGGAGTATTCCTGCCCACCTTTGGTTGACTCCCAAAGAAAACCCTTGGGCCACTTGCAGTTGGCTTAGATGTCTTGCTAGGTGACTTATCAATCCTAAGAGGTTTAATGTTCAAGACAGCAGAACCTGTAAGAACAGCAGTAATAGTGTCATCTAATGATATTGGGTTTTCCACCTCAATGCCCTCAGGATCATCTGTATTCATTTGGTCACATTTATCCATGACAGTAGCCTCCTTAACAGCAGACTTTGAATGCATTTCATCCTTGACAGCAGGCCCTGATGCAATTTCCTCATTGACAACAGGTCTTGATGCACTTTCCTCATTGACAGCAGGCCCTGATGCAATTTCCTCATTGACAGCAGGCCTTGATGCACTTCCTTCTTTGGTTGCAGGCTTTGATTTCTTACCTTTCTTGTTTGATGATCCCTTAGGCCTCCCCTGCATATTAATATAACATCAACAACACTAGTATATAAAGCAATTGAATTACAATTTGAAAATAACAACATTATTAAAGTGGTACCCTCTTTTTTTATGCCTCAGTAGTCTGACTTATTTGGGTTGGAATTGGCTGAGATGTTTCTGCTGTGCTATCTAAAGTAACTTGAGTAGTCTTGTTTGCAGCTTCTAACTCTTCCTTCAATTTCTTGCAAGTTTTTTTATTATGACCCAACTGGAAACAGAACCTACACTTATGGCTGGTGTTTGTTCTTTGCCATCTAGTTTGATTCTCTTCATTAGGCTCCCTTCTCCTCAACTTCTTGGGCCTCCCAGGTCCTCGTTTGAAAATAGGTGGCAACATTCCCTCATTATCAGTCTTGGGCCACTTGTTTTGTCCATTCAGTGGGGTAATAACCTCATTATAGCATGCTGCATAGGTGGTCTTGTGATAGCAAGAGTGGATATATTTTAGAGGGTCATCTACCTTCCTATAGATGGCATCCACAGCATGCCTACAAGGGATACCCACGAGTTCCCAAAAGTTGTAAGAGCATGTATGTTTTTCAAGATCTACTACAAAACTATCAGTCAATAACACATGGCTCACTTGAAATGACAACCTACCAGCATAGGTAGCTATCCATGATGCACTTTTCTCAATTTCCCTATCTAGTCTCCTTAAGGGTTTGGCCATTATGATACCCTTGTAACTATCCACCTTTTCCCTTAAAGTGGCAAACCTCCCCATTAAATAGTTCCTTATCCACTCAAACATAGTTATAATGGGTTTGTCTCTTTGCAGCAATATGGTTGCATTAAATGACTCACTCAGGTTGTTCATCAAAACATCACATTTAGAAAACATAGGAAATGCATGCTTACACCATTTTTTCTTGGGAATTGCCTATATCCACTCATAGGCCTCCAAGCTGACATCCTTTATCATCAGCATCTTTGCTTCATGAGCTTCAAAATATGTAGCTTTGGCAGCAGCCATCATTAGATCTCTGAACAAGGTTCCTCCACCAAATCTCTTCTTGAAGTTTGCATAGAGATGCCTTAGCAGAACCTATGCTCATATGTTGGATACTCTTCCTCAAAAACCTGTACTAAACCCTAAACAAGGAATACAATAAGGCATTAGAACAGTGTAATGTATGTAACAAAATTCAATCTAACAATGCACTAACACTACCTTTTGTTGATCAGATATAAAGCACCACCTTCCAACTCCAATATCCTCAATCAACAACTTCAGAAACCAGCTCCACGAATCCTTTGTCTCCATCTCAACCACAGCAAATGCAATAGGTAGGTATTGATCATTGGGGTCTCTCCCAACAGCAATCAAAAGTATACCACCATATTTATGTTTCAAGTGGCATCCATCCAAACCAATGAAAGACCTACATGTTTTTGTCAATGCTTTCTTAGTTCCATCAAATGACATATAACATCTCTCAAACCTTGGTTTCAACCCTTCACTTGAAGAACTAGTTCTGATTTTAAATGTGTTACCAGCTGAAGCCTTCTTCAATTCAGCAGCATAAGACCAAAGTAGGCTATACTGTTTGCTTGAGTCACCTTCTACAATTGTTCTTGCTATTTGCCTAGCCTTAAATGCCCTATAACCTGGAATTTCTGTAGCATACCTCTTTCTAACATCAGCAACTACCTCAGTCAACCTCATTTTAGGATTATTCTTCAAGCCATCAACAGTTACCTTGGCAACCCACTCAGCTCTAGCATTTCTGTTAAAGAATTGTCTACCACACTTGAGTTTGGCAAACAAGGTTTTTATTCTAAAAGTGGTTGAGGTCAATACCCTACTACACAACACTGTATAGTCACGTTTCTTCTTGTCCTTGCACACAACCCTGCATTTATTTTTATCATTCTTTTCAAACTTTACCTCCCTTCCATTCAACACATTATGTTCTAAAATGGCATCGTTAAACTGCCTTAAGGATGAAAACTCCATCCCAACTTTGAACACATAATCCTTGCTCAATGACTTCTCCTCACTATACCTCAAAAGACAAGGCCTCTCATCACAACTATCATCATCCCCACCACTGTCCAGCTCATCAGTCAAGTATTCATCCTCAATGACATGTTCCTTTCCCAACTCCTCTGTTATACATACCTTCTGCTCTTGCTCACTCTTCTGCTCTTGCTCACTCTTGTTGCCTTCCCCAACAGCCCTCTTAGGCAGCACCTCATCAAGCCCTTCCTCAAATCCACCCATTATCTCCTCCTCACTATCTTCAAAATGTACATCCTCCACAGAGTCTTCATCAGACTGTTCACTTGATCCACTCCTGTTGTCAATTTCCTCTTGACAATTAGGTGTCTTTCCTTTCTCTCTAATCCTCTCCATAGCTGTGTGCTCTCCATGAACCCTATTTTCACAGTAAATTTCAATCTCACACTTGTACTCCATGGCATACAAGGCCAACTCATGATATATCCTCTCCATAGCTGAAAAAAATGTTATTATATCCTCAAGGAAAGAACTATGATATATTCCTCAATAAAGATGCTTCATGTTAGAAATCTTAAATGAAACACCTTAAAACAAATCTCACAATGTACACTTATGTTTGTTTATAATTTCTATTTTCTTAAATTGTTATCCGTGTATAACAGTGTAAATATAAAGCATGTGAAGCTTAATAACGTACATGGCATAAACTTTGTTCGCTGACATGAAGCATGTAAATATAAAGGATTGATCAACTGTTACAATAGCTACATGCATAAAATTTGAAACTTATAAAGCATGTCAGCGAACAAACACAAATATCAAAGTTCAAGTATTTAATTTCAACAGTGTGAATATAGAGCATGTGATGTAAGGTTAACTATCCTATTGATCTAACACATTGCAAACATAAATGTCATTACTTAAGTTGTCTTTTTTCAAAATAGTATAGATAAGAAATACTTCTAACATCAGATTAGTGTATTACTTCTAACATCAGATTAGTGGACTGGTCCTTAACAATGAAGTCAGATATTTTTCTTAGTGATGTTTGTGACCACAGTAAAAACAAGGCATAAAATTTCTTGTTATGAGTTTTTGTGTGTTTAGAGTTGTTTTTTTATTTATATGAGATAAAGCTTATTGTTATGTCTGTAAAATATTAATTCCTTGTTATGTTTTTTTAAATTTTCTTTTAGGATGAATTTGAACGGAAAAAACTGGAGATTTCTTCTCAAAATTCAATTGTTTCAGGAGAGGATGAAGCTGATAGTCAACCTACTGTTGAGATGCCCCCTGATTTGGATATATGGGTGGAGTCATTTGGAAGGAAGAAAGGGAGGGTATTTGGTCTTGGAACCATTGCCAAGACTCTAGTTCCATTATCAACTCAACCAAATCTTTCGAGTAACTCTCAAGAGGTTGATGATTTGAGAAGTCAAGTCCATGTTCTCAATGCATCATTGCAAAGACAAGAACAAGAGAAGTTGGAGATGAAGCAACAATTGCAACGACAAGAAAAAGAGATAATTGAAACGAATAATAAACTTTTATTATTAATGAATCATTTAGGATTTGCTGCATCTTCTTCTCATCCACCTTAAGCCAATATTGAAACTGATAATCCAAGTGAAGATAATGTTGATGAATCAGATGAAGACATTAGTGAACACATTAGTAGTGAATTTTGATTAGAATTGTTTTTTCTTGTTAACTAGTTTGAAATTTGCATTGTTTTTTCTTATTAATTTGGTTGGACAAGTGATTATTAGTAACTTGATTGTATCATTTTTAGTAATGAAAACCTAAAAGTACTTGTTACTGCCTCTATAATAATGTTTAGTTGCTTTAAAATTTGAATGTGATTAGTGTTGCGTTGGCTTATTCAAATAATATTTTTATTTTTATATTATTGTTACTGTGACATTTAACATTAATTATAATATTTTAAATATGAATTAAGCACAATTAATAATAAAAATTTAAAACCTAAGAGAGAAATTACCTGCGGATTTTCAATTTGTTGTGACTTTTCCTGCGAAAACTTCAATTACCTGAGGTATTATGTGCAATTTTAGCTGTTTTCTGCGATTTTATCCTGCGGCTGTTTTCTGCGATTTTATCCTGCGACTGTTTTCTGCGACTTTAGCTGCTAAATTAATTACACACGAAGATTTGTCAAAATCCGCAGGAAACCAGTTTATTTCTAATAATGTATAAAATATTAGGTTGTGATTGGTTGAGTGAATATCAACCTTCTAGATATTGACAACTAGTTTAGGTCTTTGTATTAATATTATGAGGTGAGTGCTTCTTCAATAAGTCTCATGTGGAATGCTGAGTTTACCAATTTTGTGGACGAGATGATTTATGGGGACGAACAACAAAATATGCCTGTTATAGATGATTTGAGTTTTTCCTTGCATTCATCTCATGTCTGATTTGAGGCATGTGTATTTCTGTCTAATTCTACGTGAATGTCTAGTAGGGGTCATGAAGTGCTATCCTTAAACAAGGACAATGAGGATTCTAATGAATGAACTAGGGTGAAGGTCACAAATCTCAATATAAAAAATGTGTGAGTTCATGCATTGATCTAGATTTTCATGTATATATTCAAGGTCTTTGACAACTATGCAATACACATTAAACATTTGAGATCGTTAACTTCAATGTAATAAAAGTGAATGATTTCATTACTTTTAAATATGCATCAATTTACAAAGTCAAGTAGTTTTTACTTGAATTTGAATTTTGGAGTGTAAGTGGATCATATAAAAAATCGATTAAAAATATCAAAACCAAATAAAATCGCAAAAAAAGTAAATCAATATTTTATAAAAAGTAAATTATTAATTTAATGGTTTTGCAAATTTAATTAATAACTTACTCTTAATGTAAGAATATCTCAACTCATTTAAATAATAAATAAATATTATTCTTTAAATTTTTTTAAAATATTAAACTTTTATTTTATATTATTAATACACCACTATAAGAGATTGTGGCCCAAACATGTAACCGCAATCCTTAAAGCTATTCACAATTTTAAAGGCATGATTTAAGGGAAATCACTTGATTTATTATTTCAATTAAAATGAAAATTCGATAATTTTTTTATATATAAAATTTAAAAGAAAAAGAGAATATATATATATATATATAGAGAGAGAGAGAGAGAGAGATTAATTAGAATACACTGTCAGTGTAAAACTACTTTACACTGACATCCAATTAAAATGAATCATTTTGACACATGAGAAGAGAAAAACATGGAAGAATTAGTTATTAAAATAGTTTAATTATAATTTATTTATTTTTACACATAATTCCATAATTATGTGTCAAAATGATTCATTTTAATTGGATGTCAGTGTAAAGTAGTTTTACACTAACAGTGTATTCCAATTAATCTCATATATATATATATATATATATATATATATATATATATATATATATATATATATATATATATATGGGTTCAACTTATTCCAAGAGTAAGATTTTTGATATTACTCCTAATCATAGTCTTTGATTTAGATATAATCAAATTTAATTAGATTTAATTTTTTTATAATGTATCTTATTAAAGTAGAAAAATTGGCTTAATTTATTGACAAAAAAATATGGAATTTAATTTTTTTACTGGTTTATTTTTAATTTAAATATAACAATAAAATAATAAATATGAGAATGAAAATAATAAATAAATAAATAAATAAAAGGGATATTTATTTATGCTAAATAGATTTGATTTTTTTATGATATATCTTATTAAAGCATAAAAATTGGCTTTTTTTGTAAGCAAGTGATCTAATAAAACGAGTACAAAGGGTACTCCACCTGATTACAAGAAAAGGGGCCGAGACCAAAGCTCGCCAAAACAAAACAAAAGAGATTACAAACCAAATGCACTTAAGACATGAAAAACAAGGGGTCCTTGTCGAAATCATATAAGCTACAGTTGGGGTGAGTAATTTCTCCCATAAAGGACCATTTCCACAAAGCAATCTTAACCTTCCAAATGATGTCCACAATATTTCAAGTCGTATTACCGAAAATTATATCATTCCTAACCATCCATAAACTCCAACACACCGCCAACCAAATGTTACTATCCCTACCTTTCAAGAATTTACTCGATTTGCAAAAAGAGGACCACTCTAAATAGTTGCCCAAGTCAATGAACACGCCATCCGGAAAACCAACCCATTCCGAAATATCCTTCCAAACCAATTTCGCAACATTGCAAGAAAGCAGAACATGCTCTAAAGTTTCGGGAACACAAGAACAAAAAGGACAAGCAGTGTCGTTAAAATCACGTATAATACCTCTATGATGTAAGGAAACCTTCGATGGTAATTTGTTCAAAAAACACCGCCAACCAAACGCTCTGATTTTGAACGGAACCTTCACCTTCCACACCAGCTCCAAAGCCGAATCATGCTGATCTAAAGGACCTGCAGTAATAAACTGAGAGACAGCAATGGTGTAGTAGGATCTAACGGAATAACACCCGTTGTCTTCCTTCTGCCACAACGCCGAATCCTTGAAATCAGTTTTCGGACGAAACTGAGCCACGAAATTGCGCAAAGGAACTGCAGCCTCTGCATGCCCGACCGAAGTACCTGCCACAGACAAAACATCGGTGCCTTCCAAGAACAGAAAATCTTGCAGCTGGCCATGATCCGCAGGAGGGACTTGGGGAAAACCATACGCGAAAACAGTGCCAGAGAAATCCGAAACAGAAGCATCACGGAGGATGCCAACAACAACTGCAGCAGAGTTAGAACGAGTAACAGGCCCCTCCGAAACAAACAAGGCCCCAGAATTGGCACGAACATCCACAGGGTCTGCAGCAAGGCTGCCAAACGCAGCAGAGGCAAAAGAAACCCTGTGAGACTGGATGCCGAAATCCCCCTACCTCCATTGCCCCGCCACCCAACCGCCCATCGAAGCAGCCAAAACATCCTGGAGCCTCGACGCCGCGAAGTCGGACGGAAACAACTTCGAAAGAGGACCACATCCAGTCCAATTGGTCATCCAAAAAGAACAATCGTAACCATTTCCCAAAACCACCCTGAAATTATCAACCAAAAAATCTTCCAGACGGTTCCTATTGTGTTAGTTAATAATAATATTAGCTGCCTATTATCTTAGTCAAGAAGCAAGATACTAGTTACCTATTATCTTAGTCAAGAAGCAAGATATTAGCTACCTATTATCTTAGTCAAGAAGCAAGATACTAGCCACCTATTATCTTAGTCAAGAAGCAAGATATTAGCCACCTATTATCTTGATCAAGAAGCAAAGTGTATGCATGAGTAACACTTGGTGATTTGCATGGAAGGCACCTTTAGCTTACTTTTCCTATAAATAGGACCATAAGCAAAGCATTCTATTCATTCCAACATTGAGAGAAAAATATATAACAACCTTGAGAGAGTTTCAAGAGAATTAGAGAGATTTCTAGTTAGTGAAATTCTTGGGTGTAATTGGGATTTTGGGTAGTGAGAGATTGTGAGTATTTGTAAACACTTTGTGTAAGTTTCCCTTTTCAATAGAAACATCTGCAGCAGCCCGGAGACGTAGGCATACTTGGCCGAACTCCGTTATCAATTTTTGTGTTTTATTATTCCGCATTTATCACTTCTCATTAATCTGACTTTGGGGAAATTAGACGAAGTTTCCTAACAACTGGTATCAAAGCAAGTCAGGTTTAAGTGGGAGTGATGGCCGCAGACGAAGGAAAGGTGAAAATTGAAAAGTTTGATGGTGTTGACTTCAGCTTTCGGAAGATGCAAATAGAGGATTATTTGTATCAGAAAAAGCTTTACCAACCTCTCACAGGAAAGAAACCAAATGACATGAAAGATGATGAGTGGAAGCTCCTCGACAGACAAGCTCTCGGTTTTATTCGATTGTCGTTGTCTCGTAACGTTGCATTTAATATTGCAAAGGAAAAGACCCCCGTGAGTCTTATGGCGGCTCTTACTAGCATGTATGAAAAGCCATCAGCATCAAATAAAGTTCATTTGATGAGGCGGTTGTTTACGTTACGGATGGGAGAAGGCGCTTCAGCTACTCAACATCTCAATGAACTCAACATCGTCATAACCCAGTTGAGTTCAGTTGGAATCGAGTTTGATGATGAGGTACGAGCATTAATACTTTTGTCTTCCCTACCAGATAGTTGGAGTGCTACTGTCACCGCCGTGAGTAGCTCGTCAGAAAGTACAAAGTTGAAGTTTAATGATGTTCGTGATCTGGTTCTCAGTGAAGAGATCCGACGAAGAGAGTTGGGTGAATCTTCATCCTCTTCATTGTTGCATACAGAGTCAAGAGGAAGAAATTCAACCAGAGGAAATGGACGCGGTAAATCAAAGGACAGGCGGTCCAAATCCAGAAATCATCGTAGTTCCTACAACTCGAAAACTATTGAGTGTTGGAATTGCGGAAAGACGGGGCACTTCAAAAATCATTGCAAGAGTCCACCAAAGAACAAGGAAGCGAAGGACGAGGCCAACGTTGCTTCTAGCTCAGGAGAAGATGATGCTTTAATATGCTCTCTAGAAAGTAAGGAAGAGTCTTGGGTATTAGATTCTGGAGCATCTTTTCATGCTACTTCAGAGAAAAAATTCTTCGAGAATTATGTCCCTGGTAACCTTGGTAAAGTTTATCTTGGTAATGAGCAATCTTGTGAGATTGTAGGCAAAGGTGAAGTGAAGATTAAGTTGAGTGGGTCTGTTTGGGAATTGAAAAATGTCAGACATATTCCCGACCTAACAAAGAACTTAATCTCGGTAGGCCAGTTGGCTAGTGACGGATACACAACAGTATTCCAGGGTGATGATTGGAAGATTTCAAAGGGTGCAATGATGATCGCTCGCGGTAAAAAGAGTGGTACTCTTTACAAGACAGCAGGAACATGTCATTTAATTGCAATTGTAGCAAATGAAAATCCCAATCTATGGCACCAGGGATTAGGCCATATGAGTGAAAAAGGGATTAAGATTATGCACTCAAAGGGAAAACTTCCAAGTCTCCGGTCAATAGAAATTGACATATGCGAAGACTGCATATTTGGAAAGCCGAAAAGAGTCAGCTTTCAGACAAGTGGAAGAACCCCAAAGAAAGATAAACTCGAACTTGTACACTCTGATGTTTGGGGTCCAACAACCGTCTCATCCATTGGTGGGAAGAATTACTTCGTGACTTTTATCGATGATCACTCTAGAAAGGTATACACATACTTTCTAAAACATAAGTCAGAAGTATTTGAGGCTTTTAAGAAGTGGAAAGCCATGGTAGAAAATGAGACAAGCTTGAAGATCAAAAAGCTCATAACCGACAATGGTGGTGAATACGAAGACACAAAATTCAAGAAGTTTTGCTATGAGCACGGTATCAGAATGGAGAGAACCGTGCCTGGTACGCCTCAACACAATGGTGTAGCTGAGCGTATGAATCGGACGTTGACAGAACGAGCCAGAAGCTTACGTATGCAGTCAGGCCTACCAAAGCAATTCTGGGCAGAAGCAGTCAACACAGCAACCTACTTGATCAACTGAGGTCCATCGGTACCATTGGAGCATAAAATACCAGAAGAGGTATGGAGTGGAAAGGAGGTCAAACTCTCACATCTTAGAGTTTTCGGGTGTGTAGCATATGTGCATATTAGTGATCAAGGTAGAAATAAACTTGATCCTAAATCTAAGAAGTGCACTTCCATCGGTTATGGTGAGGATGAGTTTGGATACCGTCTTTGGGATGATGAAAACAAAAAGATGATCCGCAGTAGAGATGTGATATTCAATGAAAGAGTGATGTACAAGGATAGGCGTAACACAACCACTAGAGATTCAGAAGCTCGTGAGCCTGTGTATGCAGACTTAGATGATGTTCCTGAAATTCCTCAATCTGAGGAACTATCTGAATCAAGCAGCGGAGAACGTTCTCCTTCATTGAGAAGGTCTATTCGATCACATGTTCCTAACAAGAGGTTAGCAGATTATGTTTTGTTAACAGATGAAGGAGAGCCTGAAGACTATGCAGAGGCATGTCAAACTGCAGATGCTAGCAAGTGGGAGTTTGCTATGAAAGACGAGATGAAGTCTTTAATCTCAAATCAAACATGGGAACTAGTTGAGTTACCTATGGGAAAAAGGGCACTTAACAACAAATGCGTGTATAGAGTAAAGGAGGACCATGATGGTTCCAAGAGATACAAAGCTCGACTAGTGGTCAAGGGATTCCAGCAAAAGGAAGGAGTTGATTACACAGAAATTTTTGCCCCGGTTGTGAAGCTCAATACTATCAGGACAGTATTAAGTATTACTGCCAGTGAAGAGCTCTTTCTTGAGTAATTAGATGTGAAGACTGCATTTCTTCATGGAGAATAAGACGAGGAGATATACATGCACCAACCTGAAGGATTCTCAGAAAAAGGTAAGGAGAACAAAGTGTGTAGATTAATGAAGAGTTTGTATGGCCTGAAACAAGCTCCAAGGCAGTGGTACAAAAGGTTTGAAAGCTTCATGCACAAGGAAGGTTTCCAGAAGTGCAATGCCGACCATTGTTGCTTCTTCAAGAGATATAACTCTAGTTATATCATTTTGCTACTTTATGTCGATGACATGTTAGTGGCAGGTTCAAATATATACGAGATTAGAAACTTGAAGATGCAGTTGTCAAAAGAATTTGACATGAAGGACTTGGGTCCTGCAAAGAAGATCCTTGGAATGCAAATCACGAGAGATAAGAAAAAAGGAGTTTTATAATTATCTCAGGCAGAGTATATCAACCGTGTCTTGCAAAGATTCAACATGATCAACGTAAAACCAGTCAGCACACCTTTGGCAAATCATTTTCGCTTATCCAAGGAACAATCACCTCAGACCGAGGAGGAGAAAGAACTCATGGCTAAGATTCCATATGCCTCAGCCATAGGAAGTTTTATGTATGCCCGTCTCGTCCTTTCTAGCTAGTACCATTGTGCCTCCACCACATCCGAGTTCACCTAAAGTAGATATGAAACTTACCAACACTTCTAGAAATAGACAAATTACCTGCGGATTTTCCTGAAGAAAAGTTTCCGCAGGTATACCTGCGACCTTACCTGCAAATTTATATTGTGAAACAATTATTTTCTACTAAAAGTTGAGTTGCAACAAACTTCGCAGGAATTCCTGAGACCTTTCCTGCGATTTATGATTTTAAAATAATATATCATTTTTCCTTCGGACTTTACTGCGATTTATTTCGCAGGAATTGTTTAGCCATGTAAACCTCAAAATTCTAGGGAAATGTCGCAGGAATTGCTGCGGATTTTTCTGAGAGCTTTACTGTGATATTTGCTGCGGATTTTTCTGAGAGCTTTACTGTGATATTTGCTGCGGATTTTAGTACTAGTTTTTAATTTTTAATTTTTTTAAATTAGTTATATTTTTACTCTTAATAAATAAAATTATAAAATATAATTGACATATTAATTCCAAAGACATGTTTTTGAGACATTTT
The DNA here is from genome assembly GCA_022829125.1 of Lathyrus tuberosus. Classification (NCBI taxonomy): domain Eukaryota; kingdom Viridiplantae; phylum Streptophyta; class Magnoliopsida; order Fabales; family Fabaceae; genus Lathyrus; species Lathyrus tuberosus. The sequence continues at coordinate 812,705 of JALAZF010000024.1, read as the reverse complement.
TTAATTTTATATTAAATCTTATATTTTTTTAAAAAAAATTTTACTATATTAATTTGGGTTTTTTGCTATTTTTTAAAGAAAATTTATTTATTTAATACATTTTTTTTATTATTGTAAAAATTAGAAAAACTAAACTTTTTTTAAAGGGTAGAGTATGATTAGATATGTAAGTCCTAAAATGTACAATAGAGGGATGAATTTTTTTTTTTTTAATAGGCAAAAAATTCAATTATAGGATACTAAGGGGTATCCGAACCAAACTACAAATCCAACCTTGGACTCGCCTTACAAAAAATCTATCGGCGATTTGATCCAGTCGTAATAATTACAAGTAAAATTAAGTTTTTTTCCAATCCACCTCCAAGCTAGAATGACTATGTTAACTTTACAAGCTAGAGGGATGAATTGAGAGAGATGAATTGCCTAAAATGAGAGATGAATTGAGAGAGAGTAGAAATTCTGAGTGTGAAGGAAAAATGAATCAGGTTGATGAAGATTGAAGTGATTATGAGAATATATAGAGGGATTGCAAGGTTGTTTCAAGTTAGGGCAACAGTTACTGTTAGTGATGTTCATGAGGGGATTAGTTGTAAAGTTAACAGAGTTAGTATTCTGTTAGAGGTAGTTAGATGCAGTTTGTTTAAGACTAATTTGATTGTTGGAATAGTTGTTTGAATTTGGAAGTTAGTTGTGTAAGATGTATTAGGGACTGTTATGAAGTTAGCTTAAGTGAAGTGTTAATTGTCGATTTATTGGAGGACCACACAATACTCCTAGAATCATCAAGAACAATAAGAGTTCCTTGATATGTTAGTTTTAGAATTGCTTTTGAGTTTTGTGCTGGAGCATCTCTGTTAGCAACCCAAACATAAGTCCTGGGTGATATGGTTTTGTACCATATACCAAAGTATTGAAGTTGTGAATTTTCAAAGTTGAAGAATCCAGCTTCAAAAGTTCCAGCTGCAGACACCAAAGTATCATTAACTTGGATAGAAAGATTTGGTGTAATAATAGTAGAAGTTCCATATTGTATAGATAAAGATGGAATGACACAGAAGAAGAAAGTATGCAGTAATAGCATGAACATCTTGTATTTCTGCATGATCTTTTTGATGATCATTTGTTGTTTTTGGTTATTAGCTTCATCAAAAATTGACTTGAAGAAAAGGGCGGAGTCTAAGTCATCAATACCGTACTATAGGCCAATTTTGTCTAATTCAATAACATACACAAAAACTGAGGCTGCAATTAAGCATTGACATGTCAAAGATAAGGGTTCAGTTTATGACTGTTACATCAAATTGGGGGCTAGTACATTTAAGGAGAACTGTATATCCTTTACTGCCTGGATTCAGATTCGATACAGTTATTGATCTTGGCCAGTTGATTTCAAATCATGGTGACAATTAATTATTGAGGAATAATTCAAATAAATTCAAACTTGATCAACTCGTCGTGACGTGAGTACTCTTGAAATTAGTATATACTCGTACTAGTATATACACATACAAAATGTCTGCTCCAACTAGACAGGTTCATCTTCAATTCATTTGACATTTAATCATATGTGGTGCATGTATGGTGCAGTTACCATGTCTATGTCTTGTTTAAGCTTTGGCGTGTACATCATTAATAGAACTTAGGTGGCTAGCTAGCTAGCTGCAAATTTAATTTTAATAGTACAATAATTTTGCTGTTAGATGAGGAATGGTCAACTTATAGTACTAGAACCGTCCAATGCTATATATCCACTCTGATTATATATGGCTGGATGCCTTGTTGTATATGTTAGATATAGTTAACTTAAAGCTATTAGTAGATACTAGACTTTTTCTTTTCACTATTTTAATGATCTTTGTTACAAGTCAAGCTTATACATTTGATGAAATAGGATTAGAAATATCTTCATATATATTGGACTCTTTCGAATGAATGTTTTTAGTTTTTAAAAATTATTTTGTAAATTAATTTTAAGAAATAGTTTTAAAGAAATACTTTGTGATATATTTAGGTGCTAATACGATCAATTGTTGTTCTTGCAGGTTGAAGTACAAATTTGAACTCATTTCCGGCACAGAACAAAGCTATTGATTTTGAAATTTCGAAGTAGGTACTACTTTATGACTTAAACATGTTACTGTGTTTGTTTCTAGTTGTGCTTTATGTAACAATAATTGCCGAATTATTTTAAACCAATGTTTACAAATTATTCACCCAAGGCATGTTTACTTTAATGATCTTCCGGATTTAAAATAGAAGGGAAAAAACATATTAGTGGTTCCAATGTAATGGTTACAGACATGAGGGTATGGTGTTTGATTGCATGATAATTCTTTGGATGAACAAATAACAGAGAAAAAAAGAGAAAGTATGCAATGAAATAATTGAATAAGAATTTATTCATATGATTAGAAAATGTTGTTTGCATGGTATGAAAATGTTATATGGGAAGGGGTAGCAAGGTGTATAGGAATGGATGAGAGGATATGTTTTTGAATGAAAATAAAGTGCAAAGGAATGGTGATATTTATAGGTAGAGATTTGGCTCTGGTAGGCCATTAATGTATATACTAATTAGAGGATAAAGAAATACATATTATCCAAGGATTTAATTACTTACATTTCTCAAAGTTCTTGGTCTTGCTACGTAATGTTTAATATATTTATCCACAATAAATGCTAGTTTTAATTTTAATTTTAAATTACCTCTGTGTTTTGGATATCCGTACCTATCAAAACTATAAGGTCCAAATAATTCTCGATAAAATACTAATTAACAATGGACCATGCATATGGTTCTTTCCATTTAATAATTTTATTATATATAATAATTCTCGATATCATATGGTTCATTCCAAAGCCTTACAACTCTGCAAGTGTCCAAGGTCATTTTCTTCTCTAATATCTCATTATTTTTCTCTAATATCAACATTGGTTATTGTTGATGAATCACATTCGCTTTTTGAATTTTACAGTGCTATGACCAAATTGAAATCGAAGAAGAAATCGAAAACCGAAACCCCTGAGGCTATCAGATTCTCCCTCCGAACCAGAGGTAGTCTTTTTATTTTTGGAGCTTATAGAATGAAAAAAATATGATTATGTATGAAGTAACAAACCTAACTAACTTCTTTAAATAATATTCTACGAAGCTCTGATACAAGAAACAAGACACTGACACCACATGTTGATATAATAATTTGAAATATTAATAAATTAAACGTAATCACAAGTCTTTGTATCAGTTTCGTATACTGACACACATTTTTTTAGAGGTGTCGGAGGTGCTACAGAGACAATATTCAACTAATTCTAACAATTTTGTTACAGGCATTACAGCCGATCCCTCAAATGCTCTATCTTATAACACTACTAAGTCCAGCAATCATCAAACTCTGGATCATCTTCAAATGAAGGATGCTTACAAAGGCACACACTTGGATTGTTCTTTTATTGAAACCCTAAAACAACAATCCAATTGTACTGCAAAAATTAAGAGCAAAACTGACTAAGTCCAGCAATCATCAAACTCTGGAATCTATATATGTCTTTGGATCCTGAAAATATAGCAAATGTTGTTTCTGGAAGGATCACTCAAATGCGGTTTTTCCCTTCCAATGATATAAAGATGATTGTAGCTGGTGACAGATATGGGAATGTTGGGTTCTGGGATGTTGGACAAAGTGAGGTTTTATGGTATCGTCCACATCAAACTCTCGTTTTGGGGATTGTGGTTCAATCACATTGCTTGTCAAAGGTGTGTGAATTCTCATTTTTCGTTGTAATGTGTTTGGGAAATAGCAGAATTTTCTGATGCAGTGATTATTGATTTTAATATGCAGGTATACACAAGTGGTAAAGACGGATTTTCCGAAGGTACTGGATGTTTGACTGTTTGGGATAAGAGGATAGGAAAATGTTCCTTTTCATACCGCTTAGCTTTGCATCAAATGAGGATTAATACAATAGATTTCAACCCTGAAAACCCTCACATTGCAGTTACTAGTTCATCTGATGGAACTGCATGTACCTGGGATTTTAGATGTATTGGTGGTTTGGATAAGGGTAGTAACCTCCCAGCTTTAAGGAGGTTTACCCATGAAAGGGGCTTGCAATCTGCCTACTTCTCTCCTTCTGGATATAGCCTCGCGATCACAAGGTATGAAACACTTTCAATTCTTAATGTTACTTGTGCAATGAGTAATCTTTTGATGATTCTAATCCCAGATGAGGCAAACACTCGTATTCACCAACATGGGTTTACACCAGAATATTGGATTTGGTGTAATTTGTTTAGTGATCTTGAATGAATAATTTGGATGGCTTTAATGCTGGAAAGTTGATACAATATGAAGAAAATGTTTTTCCTATATCAATGCATACTACTGAAAGATTGTGAAAATGGTATTATACTAAAAATTTTGTGTTATTCTTGTTAGCTAGTAGTATCTTCGATAGGGTTGCTACTTGCTAGTTTTTCGGTCATTCTTGTTAATTTAATACTAATAGGAATTTGTGTAGTGTCAACGAGTGGTAAACATGAATCATGTATGTAAGTACTTTTCTGTTTGGTTGAAAGAAAACAATTGTGCATTGTGTTGGACAGTGACATGATGATAAATTAAACTTTAACTTCTTTTGAATAAGCAAAGAGTGCATTGTGTTGTGGATTGGTTCTTCTACATATTTATAGCCTCCAGAGGTCATTAGAGACAGAGTTTACACTTGGATCTAGATTGATAGTTTTTGTATGTAGAGAGAGAAACTCTCCTTTCTCTCTAGGTTTTGAATACTTTTGCTTCAACACAGTTCATCTGCTCCATTCAATAATACAGGATACATTACAGCCAAGCTTGTTTAGGCAATGTAGGAGCTGGAAGTCTTCGTTTAAATTCCTATATTTCGGTATAGGGACCTTGGCTTTTGGTTCTTCACATTGGGCTAGGTGAGTGGTGGCTGAGTCTAGACGTTTTGGTGGGTTTTGGTTGAGGACAATGGGCATGCAGAAAGAAGGAAGTTGGAATGTAGTAAAGAAAAAACAACTTAAGAGACAGGTGATTCCTGTTCGTTCGGTTTGGAAAGCGATTGGGAATAAGGGTACAGACTGGGACGTTAATAATGCGTCTTCGTTCTTCTTCACTGAGTTTCCAGACCATTACGACGCAAAGAAGATGTTTGAGGTGTTTAAAGAGTATGGGCTGCCGATTGAAGTGTTTATTCCGGCAAGGTTGGATAAAAGGGGGAAAAGATTTGGTTTCGTTAGATTCAAGAAGGTGGACGACGAACATCTTCTTGCCATTAAACTGGACAACATTGTCCTTAATGGCAATAAGATATTCGCAAATACCCCTAGATTCAAGAGGGGAGTTCCAGGAGGTAAGGAGGTTCCTTTGAAACAAGGAGTCGAGAATAAAGTCAGAATGAATGTTGCGGATAATACTAGTCTTCAACATCAAAGGGTGGGTGCTGGTAATAGATCGTTTGTCCAAGTCATGAAAGGGGAAAGGAATAATGGGCAAAAGCTTCTGATGAGAGACAAGCCGAGTTTTGCTCATCTGATGTTTAACGTATCAAAGGAAGAGGTAGAAAGATTTGAACAGGCATTCGTTGGTGTTATGGAAGTTCCAGGTACGTCTTTCGACATACAAGAAGCGTTACAGGTGGAGGGTTATTTTAGCATTAAAGCTACTCCGTTAGGGGCAAATCTTGTCCTGCTAGAAGAAGAAAATACTGGTGATATTAAGAAAATGGTGAAGGAAGATGAGATTTGGTTGACAAAATGGTTTGCGCACATACACCCTTGGACACCAGAAGATGTGGACGAAGAGAGATTGACTTGGGTGAACATTTTTGGGCTTCCTTGCCATATATGAAGAGAAAAATTTTTCAGCTTTCTGGCGAATAGATTGGGGTCGTTTGTTAAAGCAGATGAGGAAACCCAGAAACACATTAAACTTGATGTGGCTCGCATCCTCATTAGAACCAAATTTGCGATGAACCTCAATGAAGTCTTCAATATTGAAGTGAATGAGAATATTTATCGGATTAAAGTTGTGGAAGAGTCTATTGGGTACTGTACTAGAAGATCGTGTTTCTTAGATGACAAAGAATCAGTTGGAAGTTTTGAGTTGGTTTCATCGGACACGGAGGTGGAAGAATCGGAAATGGGGTTCTCTGAACCAGAGGATAATAACCAAGAAGTTATGCAGGGGGACGACATAAAGTACAATAGGGGGAAGAGTGTTGTAAAAGACAAAGAAGATCTCAGGGATAATGGAGGGGGTTCCAATAAAGGTGAAAAGGATATTTCTGAAAAGGTAGGTGGAAATAGAAAGGGGAAGTCTGATCAGGATTTGAATAATAATATTAAAGATACAGGTGGTCGGATAATAGATAGATTGGGTCAGAAGGAGCAGTCTGTTCATTTGCTTGACTATTATGTGGTGTGTCCCATCAATATCGAGAACGGTGAATTAAATAGGGTAGAGGCAGAGACGGATATTAGGAATGGGTCAGCTAGGACTATAGGGGAGTTGCCTTTGGGAACTGGAAAGTTGGGAGGTCCAACGAATTCTGCTGGTGTGGTGACTAATAAAACTATTAGAAAGAAAAAATTAATTGAGGAGATTTATCAAAATATCAAGATTTCGTTCATTCCTTCGTATTATGCTACATTACTCAAGGCGGATAGGAGGGGAGGCATGAATACTCCTGATAAAGCTGCAGGTGGTAGAATGGCAACGTGTGATGGGTCTGGGAATGAGTTGGTAGAGGATATATCAAATTGGTCTGGAGATTCAACAAATAATAGTAATGACTCTATTGGAGATTCGGAGGTGATGAAGTCTAATTCGTGAATCAAGAAGAAACTGGAGAACTTACCAGCTAGGGTATGGGATTCTATTAAAAAGTTGGGGATTGAAGTGGAGGAAGATGATGAAGTATTTGAGTCTATGATTAGGAAGATGGAAAGTGAAGATAGAGCTCAAAAGAATAATAGGAAGGTGGTGGCTACTAGTTATTTATGAATTTTGTTACATATAACATTAGAGGCAGTGGAAACAAGATCAAAACAAAAAGAATTAGGAGCTTGATCCAAGGGGGTGGGGCGGATTTGGTATTTCTGCAAGAGACTAAATGTACTAAAATGAAGGAGGAGATGGTTCATAGGATATGGGGCAATTCAAATTGTGGTTGGTCTGCTCAAAATTCAGAAGGAGCTTCTGGGGGGATTCTTACTATATGGAGGAGGGATATTTTTGTTCCGATATGCACTTACAGAGGGATAGGTTTCTTAGGCATGAAGGTCTTATGGAAGGAGAAAGTGTGCTATTTTTTCAATATATACTCGCCTTGTAATAATAAAGAGAAAAGGGAGTTGTGGAGTAACATTTTGTATATAAAATCTAAGTTAGAGGAAGGAGAGTGGGTGATTGGAGGGGATTTTAATGAAGTCAGGAATAGGAGAGAAAGAATAGGCAGGGGTGGTCATAACAAAAAAATAATGGCTAAGTTTGATGAATTCATACAATTGACAGGATGTGTGGATTTACCTACGACGGGCAATAAATTTACTTGGTTCAATTCTTCTGGCTCTGTATGTAGCAGATTAGATAGATTCCTCGTATCTTATGGGTTGCTTAGTGAATGGAACATGGTGCATCAGAAAGTGGGAATAAGAGATGTTTCGGACCATAGGCCGGTTTGGATCATGGTCAGAAATCTTAATTGGGGACCTAAGCCATTTAGGTTCCTCAATTGTTGGCTTCAGCACGCTGAGTTTTTAAATCTTGTCAAGAGTGTTTGGAATTCTGAGTCTTTCCTTGGTAATCCGGGTTACATCCTTTCGTCTAAACTAAAGCTGTTAAGATCTCAGTTGCGAATATGGAATAAGTCAGTCTTTGGCTGGATTGATACCAAGGTTATGGATAATTGTGAGTTGTTTAACAAGATTGAAGACAGGCAGGCAGAAAATGAAGGTTTGGGGAGCTATGAGGATACTAAGGTTTGTAAGTATCCAGAAGACGAGATGTGGAAGTTTCTCAGGATCAAAGAAAGTTTTATGCACCAGAAATTGAGAGCTAAGTGGATTGAAGACGGACACCAAAATACTAAGTTCTTTCATGCTATGATCAAGCATCGAAATATTATAAATAATATCTCATCTGTGTCTGTTGGAAATAGGATTATTGAGGATGTTGAGGGAATCAAAGAGGAAGTCTCAAGGCATTTTGAAGATAGGTTTAGGTCAACAAACAAACCTCTACCTAGTATAGGTAGGGATCAGTTTCAATGCTTATCAGAGGAAGATAGAATTTCAATTGAAGCCCTTTTTAATGATGAAGATATCAAAGCAGCAGTTTTCTCGTGCAAAGGAGACAAAACGCCTGGTCCAGATGGATTCAATTTGGCATTCTTTCAACATTGTTGGGACATTGTAGGTTCTGATGTGATATCATGCATTCCAGAATTTCTGGAGGTTGGAAAACTTTCTAAGGTATTCTCATCCTCATTTCTTGTGTTGGTTCCTAAAAATGAGGCTCCAGGTAGTTTGGACGAATACGGGCCAATTTGCTTAATAGGCAGTGTGTATAAAATTATTGCTAAGATGCTGGCAAGTAGATTGCATAGAGTTTTGGATGGGATAATCTCAAAATCTCAGACAGCATTTATAGCTGGTAGGAATCTGCTAGATGGTGTACTAGTTCTAAATGAAATTGTGGATATGGCAAAGAGAGGCAACAGGAAAGGACTGATTTTTAAGGTAGATTTTGCAAAGGCTTATGATTGTGTCGAATGGACATATTTACGAGAAGTTATGAGGATTATGGGGTTCGGGGATAAGTGGATGCAGTGGATGGAGGGTAGTGTATTCAATAATTATTTATCGATTTTAGTCAATGGAAGTTCTAATAGAGATTTTAAGGTGTCTCGTGGATTGAGACAGGGTGATCCGTTATCGCCGTATCTGTTCACAATTGTTGCAGAGGGTTTAGCGGTTATCATGAGAAGAGCTATCAGAGGGCAGGTTTATAATGGCTTCTATATCAATAAGGAAGTTTCTTTTCACTTGCTTCAGTATGCAGACGATACAGTAATTGTAGGGGATGGATCTTGGAGCAACTTATGGGCATTAAAAGTTATATTGAAAGGCTTTCAAATGATCTCTGGCCTGGAAATTAATTTCAAGAAGAGCAGCTTATATGGAATTGGACTGGATGAGGTTTTTATGAAGGCAGCAGAGAATTTCCTGGCATGCAAAGTCCAGGTCTGTCCTTTTTCTTTTCTCGGAGTGTGTACACTACAAGAAAACAAGTATTTTGCTGGGTGATTTTGCTGGGTGCTTTTCACCCCGCAAATAATTGTACTTGTTGGGTGTTATTCACCCCGCAACAAGGAAAATAAAAAAAAATTAAATATTAATTTAGATCACGAAACTGTTGGAGGGAATTTCAAATTTTTTGAAATATACGTGCGGGATGAAAAGCACGCCGCAACGTTTCTTAAAAAAAATTGGTGGGAAATTAAAAGCTCACTTAATGAGGAGCAGGTGACCGTTCTAAAAAGGACTGACCATTTCAGACTTGCGGGATGCATATCACGCCGCAACATAAAGTTTTGACACAAGACTTGCGGGGTGTTTCCCACGCCGCAAGATTCAACGGTAATAAATGTTGCTGGGTGTTTTACACCCCGCAACCCTCCTTTATATTTCCAACGCGTTTTCTTTCCCCAACACTCATAAATGCTTTCCCCAAATATTTTATTTTCCAAAACGTTTTCTCACATATCTCTCATCCGTCTGTTTTCTCTTTCCCTTCATTTCTCTCATTCTCCTGCATTTCTCTACTTCTCCTTCATTTTTCTCAATAATCTGTTAATGGTATGTCTCTCTTTCTCAATAAATTTTTTTTCTCTTCTTCAAATAATAAGAACTAACTTCTTTTTTTTTTTATGTTTGAAGTTGTTGTTGTTGGTGTTAGAATCAGAAGCAAGTATTGTTGCTGTTAGTGGGTGAATCCGGAAATTTGTTCAAGAATCTCTTGTTGTTCTTGCTTGTAAGGTAAACATATTAGAGATTTAATTTTTGTTAATTTTTGTTGCTAGATTTAATTTTTTTTAGGTTGTTTGATAAATTTAGGGATGGCTTTATTGTTGTTAAGTTGTTCTTATTTGAGAAAATTAGGGATGGATTTATGTATAATTTTTTATGTGATTTAAATTTTTTTATATCTTTTATTTTGTTTTTTTTTTCGTATTTCCTTAAAACATAATTTTAAAAAAAAATAGATTTGTTATATTTCTTAGAACAGATTTGTTATATATATATTTTTATGATTTTAAAAACAGATTATTATTTTGATTTGTTATAAAGAACAGATTTGATATATATATATATTTTTTAAAACGGATTATTATTTTGATTTTAAAAACACATTATTATTATTATAAATAGATTGTTATTAAACACAGATTATTATATACTTTTTGATTTTATATTTTTTTATAAAGAATAGATTTGTTATATTTCTTAGAACAGATTTGTTATATAGATTTGTTATATATATTTTTTTTAAAACAGATTATTATTTTGATTTTAAAAACACATTATTATTATTATAAATAGATTGTAATTAAACACATATTATTATTATTTTTTAAAAAATAGAATTATTATTATTATTTAAAAAAACGAATTATTATTATTTATTAAAAAAAGAAATTAAAAAAAAAACTGAATGTTATTTTATTTTAAAATATATTATTATTTTTTTTAAATATAATATTATTAGTATTATTATTAAAAACGAATTATTATTATTATTTTAAAAAACGAATTATTATTATATATTAAAAAATGAATTATTATTATTATTTAAAAAACAAATTATTATTATTTATTAAAAAAAGAATTAAATAAAAAACTGAATCTTATTTTATTTTAAAATATATTATTATTATTTTAAAATATGATATTATTAGTATTATTATTTAAAACAAATTATTATTATTAAATGTGATTAAATGTTGTTAAAAACATTTATAAATATGTGATTAAATGTGATTAAATGTGATAAAAAGGTAATAAAATATTATATTAAATGTGATTTAAAACAGAATTAAAAATAATAATAGTATTTGTATGTTTTTATGTGATTATTAAAAACTGAATTAAAAAAAACTGAATCTTATTTTATTTTAAAATAAATTATTATTATTTTAAAATATGATATTATTAGTATCATTATTAAAAACGAAATATTATTATTATTTTAAAAAATGAATTATTATTATTTATTAAAAAACAGAATTAAAAGAAAAACTGAATCTTATTTTATTTTAAAATTATTATTATTATTTTAAAATATGATATTATTAGTTTTATTATTAAAAATGAATTATTATTATTAAATGTGATTAAATGTTGTTAAAAACATTTATAAATATGTGATTAAATGTGATAAAAATGTGATAAAATATGATATTAAATGTGATTAAAAACAGAATTAAAAATAATAGTAATATATGTATCTTTTTATGTGATTATTAAAAATAGAATTAAAAAAAAAACTGAATCTTATTTTATTTTAATATATATTATTATTATTTTAAAATATGATATTATTAGTATTATTATTAAAAACGAAATATTATCATTATTTTAATTAATTATGAAATTAATTTTTTTAATTAAAATTTTGTAATTATATTATTTATTATATTTATATTATTACAAATATGAATTTAATATTTGTAATAATATAAATATTATTTTTTTTATAATACTAAACACACTCTACGAAGTGCTTTTCACTCTGCTGTAAACAGAGTTGCGGGGTGGAAATCACCCAGCAAAATATCCTGACACGCACTGCAAAGCTGCGTGATAAAAGCAGACTAACACACTACTGTACTTCTCTGATTTCTTGGAAAGTGAGTTGCGGGGTGTTTTGCACTTAGCAAAGTTGCGGGGTGCTTTTAACCCAGCAAAGTTGCAGCGTGATATACACCCTGCAAGAGTTGCGGCGTGTTTTTCACCCTGCAACTTTTTGCGACTAACGTTTTAGCGGGGCTCTTTGTTTACCCCGCAAAAGTGTTGTTGCAGGGTGTTTTTTACCTTTGTTGGGTGTTATTCACCCTGTAACTTGAGGTTTTTTTTGTAGTGGTATAGGTGGGAATCATAAACTTATGTCATTTTGGAAACCTGTCATTGATAAGGTTAAAGTAAGATTAGCTTCGTGGAAAGGGAGATTTATATCGATGGGTGGTAGGGTCACGCTAATTAAATCTGTCTTGACTAGTATGCCTATTCATTACATGTCCTTTTTCAAAATGCCAAGTAGAGTGGTTAGGATTATAACTTCTCTGCAACGTCGTTTCCTGTGGAATGGGTCTGTTAATAAGAAGGGGATATCTTGGATCAGTTGGAATCAGGTTTGTAGAGACAAGGATAATGGGGGTTTGGGTATTATTGACATAAGAAAGTTCAACATAGCCCTGCTAACTAAATGGAAATGGAAATGTGTGAATCCAAATAATTGTTTTTGGTCTGATATACTGAAAGGAAGGTATGGGGAGTATAGGAATTGGCTGTTGAGTGGGGAACTACCAATATACAAGGTGCGGCCATCTTTGTGGTGGAAGGACTTATTTGCAATCTCAAAACAGTTTGGCACAGTCTCTTTTGATAGTTTAATTTCAAATAAAGTTGGAAATGGGGAGAATATTTGGTTTTGGGAATCAAAATGGTGTGGGCAGTCCAAACTTTCTACTATGTTTCCTGAACTATGGAGTAAGGTCGTGGATCCTTATAGTAAGGTGATGGACAATGGAGAGTGGCTAGGGGATTCTTGGAGGTGGAACATAAAACTGGGTGATGAAGGGCTATCACAACCTTTACAACATGAATACGATTTATTATTGGCTTTGGTGGAGGATGTCTCTATTAGCAGGGCCAGCAAGGATGCTTTATCGTGGGTTGGGGATGTGGATAGAGGATATTCGGTTAGTGCAGGCTATAACATCTTGAGTGGTCAGTTGACGGAGGAGGGTCTGGTACCGGAAGAAAGGCTCAATTACAAACGGTTGTGGACAGCAGTGGCGCCGTTAAAAACAATGTGTTTTGGTTGGAGGTTGATTGGTAATCGGGTAGCAACTCGCGACAATCTTCATAGGCGGGGTATTATCTCAAATTCTTATGAACTGTGATGTCCATTCTGTTTCAGGGAGGATGAATCTGTGTTACATCTGCTGTTCCAATGTCACAAAGCTGGAAAAATTTGGTTGGACATGAGAAGGTGGTTAGGTATTACAGAATTTCGTTTTGAGGATGTACAAGATCATTTATCTAAGTGGCGGATAACATGTTTGGAGGGGGGTTTAAGCAGTAGATGTGCTGTGGGATTATGGTTGATCACTGGTTGGGTTTTGTGGAATGCTAGAAATAATATAATGTTCAAAGAAGGTGTATGGGAATCAGATGATGTATTCTATAAAATTCTGTTTTTATCTTAGGGTTGGGTTGGAAAGAGATCTGGGAAATCTAATTACTGTAATTATTATGACTGGTGTAAAGCACCTCTTGATTTCATGTAGATTGGAATGAGTGGTGGTGTGTTGTATGTATTGGATTTGGATACCTACTTGTATCCTTATAGTTTATATGATGATTTTGATTATTCAAAAAAAAAAAAAAAGAGTTTACACTTGGCATAATTACTTTAGTATATAAAATTTGTGTTTACTTTAATGAAAAGTGAAAATATACTAAGTAGCTTCTGATGGGGCCTTCTTTAGGCGTGAAATGCGCCACTCTGATATGATTTTCCCGACATACCCCTTATAGGCTTCATTAGGCATGTAAGAATGCTTAGGATACCACTGTCTTTTTCTTGGGATTTCACCAAACTTTTGTAAAAGATAGTTTCGTTCCACTGTTCTAAATTCTAATAGGAAAAAGAAAAATAAAATAGCTGAAAAAAATGTTATTATATCCTCAAGGAAAGAACTATGATATATTCCTCAATAAAGATGCTTCATGTTAGAAATCTTAAATGAAACACCTTAAAACAAATCTCACAATGTACACTTATGTTTGTTTATAATTTCTATTTTCTTAAATTGTTATCCGTGTATAACAGTGTAAATATAAAGCATGTGAAGCTTAATAACGTACATGGCATAAACTTTGTTCGCTGACATGAAGCATGTAAATATAAAGGATTGATCAACTGTTACAATAGCTACATGCATAAAATTTGAAACTTATAAAGCATGTCAGCGAACAAACACAAATATCAAGGTTCAAGTATTTAATTTCAACAGTGTGAATATAGAGCATGTGATGTAAGGTTAACTATCCTATTGATCTAACACATTGCAAACATAAATGTCATTACTTAAGTTGTCTTTTTTCAAAATAGTATAGATAAGAAATACTTCTAACATCAGATTAGTGTATTACTTCTAACATCAGATTAGTGGACTGGTCCTTAACAATGAAGTCAGATATTTTTCTTAGTGATGTTTGTGACCACAGTAAAAACAAGGCATAAAATTTCTTGTTATGAGTTTTTGTGTGTTTAGAGTTGTTTTTTTATTTATATGAGATAAAGCTTATTGTTATGTCTGTAAAATATTAATTCCTTGTTATGTTTTTTTAAATTTTCTTTTAGGATGAATTTGAACGGAAAAAACTGGAGATTTCTTCTCAAAATTCAATTGTTTCAGGAGAGGATGAAGCTGATAGTCAACCTACTGTTGAGATGCCCCCTGATTTGGATATATGGGTGGAGTCATTTGGAAGGAAGAAAGGGAGGGTATTTGGTCTTGGAACCATTGCCAAGACTCTAGTTCCATTATCAACTCAACCAAATCTTTCGAGTAACTCTCAAGAGGTTGATGATTTGAGAAGTCAAGTCCATGTTCTCAATGCATCATTGCAAAGACAAGAACAAGAGAAGTTGGAGATGAAGCAACAATTGCAACGACAAGAAAAAGAGATGATTGAAACGAATAATAAACTTTTATTATTAATGAATCATTTAGGATTTGCTGCATCTTCTTCTCATCCACCTTAAGCCAATATTGAAACTGATAATCCAAGTGAAAATAATGTTGATGAATCAGATGAAGACATTAGTGAACACATTAGTAGTGAATTTTGATTAGAATTGTTTTTTCTTGTTAACTAGTTTGAAATTTGCATTATTTTTTCTTATTAATTTGGTTGGACAAGTGATTATTAGTAACTTGATTGTATCATTTTTAGTAATGAAAACCTAAAAGTACTTGTTACTGCCTCTATAATAATGTTTAGTTGCTTTAAAATTTGAATGTGATTAGTGTTGCGTTGGCTTATTCATATAATATTTTTATTTTTATATTATTGTTACTGTGACATTTAACATTAATTATAATATTTTAAATATGAATTAAGCACAATTAATAATAAAAATTTAAAACCTAAGAGAGAAATTACCTGCGGATTTTCAATTTGTTGTGACTTTTCCTGCGAAAACTTCAATTACCTGAGGTATTATGTGCAATTTTAGCTGTTTTACCTGCGATTTTATCCTGCGGCTGTTTTCTGCGATTTTATCCTGCGACTGTTTTCTGCGACTTTAGCTGCTAAATTAATTACACACGAAGATTTGTCAAAATCCGCAGGAAACCAGTTTATTTCTAATAATGTATAAAATATTAGGTTGTGATTGGTTGAGTGAATATCAACCTTCTAGATATTGACAACTAGTTTAGGTCTTTGTATTAATATTATGAGGTGAGTGCTTCTTCAATAAGTCTCATGTGGAATGCTGAGTTTACCAATTTTGTGGACGAGATGATTTATGGGGACGAACAACAAAATATGCCTGTTATAGATGATTTGAGTTTTTCCTTGCATTCATCTCATGTCTGATTTGAGGCATGTGTATTTCTGTCTAATTCTACGTGAATGTCTAGTAGGGGTCATGAAGTGCTATCCTTAAACAAGGACAATGAGGATTCTAATGAATGAACTAGGGTGAAGGTCACAAATCTCAATATAAAAAATGTGTGAGTTCATGCATTGATCTAGATTTTCATGTATATATTCAAGGTCTTTGACAACTATGCAATACACATTAAACATTTGAGATCGTTAACTTCAATGTAATAAAAGTGAATGATTTCATTACTTTTAAATATGCATCAATTTACAAAGTCAAGTAGTTTTTACTTGAATTTGAATTTTGGAGTGTAAGTGGATCATATAAAAAATCGATTAAAAATATCAAAACCAAATAAAATCGCAAAAAAAGTAAATCAATATTTTATAAAAAGTAAATTATTAATTTAATGGTTTTGCAAATTTAATTAATAACTTACTCTTAATGTAAGAATATCTCAACTCATTTAAATAATAAATAAATATTATTCTTTAAATTTTTTTAAAATATTAAACTTTTATTTTATATTATTAATACACCACTATAAGAGATTGTGGCCCAAACATGTAACCGCAATCCTTAAAGCTATTCACAATTTTAAAGGCATGATTTAAGGGAAATCACTTGATTTATTATTTCAATTAAAATGAAAATTCGATAATTTTTTTATATATAAAATTTAAAAGAAAAAGAGAATATATATATATATATAGAGAGAGAGAGAGAGAGAGATTAATTAGAATACACTGTCAGTGTAAAACTACTTTACACTGACATCCAATTAAAATGAATCATTTTGACACATGAGAAGAGAAAAACATGGAAGAATTAGTTATTAAAATAGTTTAATTATAATTTATTTATTTTTACACATAATTTCATAATTATGTGTCAAAATGATTCATTTTAATTGGATGTCAGTGTAAAGTAGTTTTACACTAACAGTGTATTCCAATTAATCTCATATATATATATATATATATGGGTTCAACTTATTCCAAGAGTAAGATTTTTGATATTACTCCTAATCATAGTCTTTGATTTAGATATAATCAAATTTAATTAGATTTAATTTTTTTATAATGTATCTTATTAAAGTAGAAAAATTGGCTTAATTTATTGACAAAAAAATATGGAATTTAATTTTTTTACTGGTTTATTTTTAATTTAAATATAACAATAAAATAATAAATATGAGAATGAAAATAATAAATAAATAAATAAATAAAAGGGATATTTATTTATGCTAAATAGATTTGATTTTTTTATGATATATCTTATTAAAGCATAAAAATTGGCTTTTTTTTGTAAGCAAGTGATCTAATAAAACGAGTACAAAGGGTACTCCACCTGATTACAAGAAAAGGGGCCGAGACCAAAGCTCGCCAAAACAAAACAAAAGAGATTACAAACCAAATGCACTTAAGACATGAAAAACAAGGGGTCCTTGTCGAAATCATATAAGCTACAGTTGGGGTGAGTAATTTCTCCCATAAAGGACCATTTCCACAAAGCAATCTTAACCTTCCAAATGATGTCCACAATATTTCAAGTCGTATTACCGAAAATTATATCATTCCTAACCATCCATAAACTCCAACACACCGCCAACCAAATGTTACTATCCCTACCTTTCAAGAATTTACTCGATTTGCAAAAAGAGGACCACTCTAAATAGTTGCCCAAGTCAATGAACACGCCATCCGAAAAACCAACCCATTCCGAAATATCCTTCCAAACCAATTTCGCAACATTGCAAGAAAGCAGAACATGCTCTAAAGTTTCGGGAACACAAGAACAAAAAGGACAAGCAGTGTCGTTAAAATCACGTATAATACCTCTATGATGTAAGGAAACCTTCGATGGTAATTTGTTCAAAAAACACCGCCAACCAAACGCTCTGATTTTGAACGGAACCTTCACCTTCCACACCAGCTCCAAAGCCGAATCATGCTGATCTAAAGGACCTGCAGTAATAAACTGAGAGACAGCAATGGTGTAGTAGGATCTAACGGAATAACACCCGTTGTCTTCCTTCTGCCACAACGCCGAATCCTTGAAATCAGTTTTCGGACGAAACTGAGCCACGAAATTGCGCAAAGGAACTGCAGCCTCTGCATGCCCGACCGAAGTACCTGCCACAGACAAAACATCAGTGCCTTCCAAGAACAGAAAATCTTGCAGCTGGCCATGATCCGCAGGAGGGACTTGGGGAAAACCATACGCGAAAACAGTGCCAGAGAAATCCGAAACAGAAGCATCACGGAGGATGCCAACAACAACTGCAGCAGAGTTAGAACGAGTAACAGGCCTCTCCGAAACAAACAAGGCCCCAGAATTGGCACGAACATCCACAGGGTCTGCAGCAAGGCTGCCAAACGCAGCAGAGGCAAAAGAAACCCTGTGAGACTGGATGCCGAAATCCCCCTACCTCCATTGCCCCGCCACCCAACCGCCCATCGAAGCAGCCGAAACATCCTGGAGCCTCGACGCCGCGAAGTCGGACGGAAACAACTTCGAAATAGGACCACATCCAGTCCAATTGGTCATCCAAAAAGAACAATCGTAACCATTTCCCAAAACCACCCTGAAATTATCAACCAAAAAATCTTCCAGACGGTTCCTATTGTGTTAGTTAATAATAATATTAGCTGCCTATTATCTTAGTCAAGAAGCAAGATACTAGTTACCTATTATCTTAGTCAAGAAGCAAGATATTAGCTACCTATTATCTTAGTCAAGAAGCAAGATACTAGCCACCTATTATCTTAGTCAAGAAGCAAGATATTAGCCACCTATTATCTTGATCAAGAAGCAAAGTGTATGCATGAGTAACACTTGGTGATTTGCATGGAAGGCACCTTTAGCTTACTTTTCCTATAAATAGGACCATAAGCAAAGCATTCTATTCATTCCAACATTGAGAGAAAAATATATAACAACCTTGAGAGAGTTTCAAGAGAATTAGAGAGATTTCTAGTTAGTGAAATTCTTGGGTGTAATTGGGATTTTGGGTAGTGAGAGATTGTGAGTATTTGTAAACACTTTGTGTAAATTTCCCTTTTCAATAGAAACATCTGCAGCAGCCCGGAGACGTAGGCATACTTGGCCGAACTCCGTTATCAATTTTTGTGTTTTATTATTCCGCATTTATCACTTCTCATTAATCTGACTTTGGGGAAATTAGACGAAGTTTCCTAACAACTGGTATCAAAGCAAGTCAGGTTTAAGTGGGAGTGATGGCCGCAGACGAAGGAAAGGTGAAAATTGAAAAGTTTGATGGTGTTGACTTCAGCTTTCGGAAGATGCAAATAGAGGATTATTTGTATCAGAAAAAGCTTTACCAACCTCTCACAGGAAAGAAACCAAATGACATGAAAGATGATGAATGGAAGCTCCTCGACAGACAAGCTGTCGGTTTTATTCGATTGTCGTTGTCTCGTAACGTTGCATTTAATATTGCAAAGGAAAAGACCCCCGTGAGTCTTATGGCGGCTCTTACTAGCATGTATGAAAAGCCATCAGCATCAAATAAAGTTCATTTGATGAGGCGGTTGTTTACGTTACGGATGGGAGAAGGCGCTTCAGCTACTCAACATCTCAATGAACTCAACATCGTCATAACCCAGTTGAGTTCAGTTGGAATCGAGTTTGATGATGAGGTACGAGCATTAATACTTTTGTCTTCCCTACCAGATAGTTGGAGTGCTACTGTCACCGCCGTGAGTAGCTCGTCAGGAAGTACAAAGTTGAAGTTTAATGATGTTCGTGATCTGGTTCTCAGTGAAGAGATCCGACGAAGAGAGTTGGGTGAATCTTCATCCTCTTCATTGTTGCATACAGAGTCAAGAGGAAGAAATTCAACCAGAGGAAATGGACGCGGTAAATCAAAGGACAGGCGGTCCAAATCCAGAAATCATCGTAGTTCCTACAACTCGAAAACTATTGAGTGTTGGAATTGCGGAAAGACGGGGCACTTCAAAAATCAATGCAAGAGTCCACCAAAGAACAAGAAAGCGAAGGACGAGGCCAACGTTGCTTCTAGCTCAGGAGAAGATGATGCTTTAATATGCTCTCTAGAAAGTAAGGAAGAGTCTTGGGTATTAGATTCTGGAGCACCTTTTCATGCTACTTCAGAGAAAAAATTCTTCGAGAATTATGTCCCTAGTAACCTTGGTAAAGTTTATCTTGGTAATGAGCAATCTTGTGAGATTGTAGGCAAAGGTGAGGTGAAGATTAAGTTGAGTGGGTCTGTTTAGGAATTGAAAAATGTCAGACATATTCCCGACCTAACAAAGAACTTAATCTCGGTAGGCCAGTTGGCTAGTGACGGATACACAACAGTATTCCAGGGTGATGATTGGAAGATTTCAAAGGGTGCAATGATGATCGCTCGCGGTAAAAAGAGTGGTACTCTTTACAAGACAGCAGGAACATGTCATTTAATTGCAATTGTAGCAAATGAAAATCCCAATCTATGGCACCAGGGATTAGGCCATATGAGTGAAAAAGGGATTAAGATTATGCACTCAAAGGGAAAACTTCCAAGTCTCCGGTCAATAGAAATTGACATATGCGAAGACTGCATATTTGGAAAGCAGAAAAGAGTCAGCTTTCAGACAAGTGGAAGAACCCCAAAGAAAGATAAACTCGAACTTGTACACTCTGATGTTTGGGGTCCAACAACCGTCTCATCCATTGGTGGGAAGAATTACTTCGTGACTTTTATCGATGATCACTCTAGAAAGGTATACACATACTTTCTAAAACATAAGTCAGAAGTATTTGAGGCTTTTAAGAAGTGGAAAGCCATGGTAGAAAATGAGACAGGCTTGAAGATCAAAAAGCTCATAACCGACAATGGTGGTGAATACGAAGACACAAAATTCAAGAAGTTTTGCTATGAGCACGGTATCAGAATGGAGAGAACCGTGCCTGGTACGCCTCAACACAATGGTGTAGCTGAGCATATGAATCGGACGTTGACAGAACGAGCCAGAAGCTTACGTATGCAGTCAGGCCTACCAAAGCAATTCTGGGCAGAAGCAGTCAACACAGCAACCTACTTGATCAACTGAGGTCCATCGGTACCATTGGAGCATAAAATACCAGAAGAGGTATGGAGTGGAAAGGAGGTCAAACTCTCACATCTTAGAGTTTTCGGGTGTGTAGCATATGTGCATATTAGTGATCAAGGTAGAAATAAACTTGATCCTAAATCTAAGAAGTGCACTTCCATCGGTTATGGTGAGGATGAGTTTGGATACCGTCTTTGGGATGATGAAAACAAAAAGATGATCCGCAGTAGAGATGTGATATTCAATGAAAGAGTGATGTACAAGGATAGGCGTAACACAACCACTAGAGATTCAGAAGCTCGTGAGCCTGTGTATGCAGACTTAGATGATGTTCCTGAAATTCCTCAATCTGAGGAACTATCTGAATCAAGCAGCGGAGAACGTTCTCCTTCATTGAGAAGGTCTATTCGATCACATGTTCCTAACAAGAGGTTAGCAGATTATGTTTTGTTAACAGATGAAGGAGAGCCTGAAGACTATGCAGAGGCATGTCAAACTGCAGATGCTAGCAAGTGGGAGTTTGCTATGAAAGACGAGATGAAGTCTTTAATCTCAAATCAAACATGGGAACTAGTTGAGTTACCTATGGGAAAAAGGGCACTTAACAACAAATGCGTGTATAGAGTAAAGGAGGACCATGATGGTTCCAAGAGATACAAAGCTCGACTAGTGGTCAAGGGATTCCAGCAAAAGGAAGGAGTTGATTACACAGAAATTTTTGCCCCGGTTGTGAAGCTCAATACTATCAGGACAGTATTAAGTATTACTGCCAGTGAAGAGCTCTTTCTTGAGTAATTAGATGTGAAGACTGCATTTCTTCATGGAGAATAAGACGAGGAGATATACATGCACCAACCTGAAGGATTCTCAGAAAAAGGTAAGGAGAACAAAGTGTGTAGATTAATGAAGAGTTTGTATGGCCTGAAACAAGCTCCAAGGCAGTGGTACAAAAGGTTTGAAAGCTTCATGCACAAGGAAGGTTTCCAGAAGTGCAATGCCGACCATTGTTGCTTCTTCAAGAGATATAACTCTAGTTATATCATTTTGCTACTTTATGTCGATGACATGTTAGTGGCAGGTTCAAATATATACGAGATTAGAAACTTGAAGATGCAGTTGTCAAAAGAATTTGACATGAAGGACTTGGGTCCTGCAAAGAAGATCCTTGGAATGCAAATCACGAGAGATAAGAAAAAAGGAGTTTTATAATTATCTCAGGCAGAGTATATCAACCGTGTCTTGCAAAGATTCAACATGATCAACGTAAAACCAGTCAGCACACCTTTGGCAAATCATTTTCGCTTATCCAAGGAACAATCACCTCAGACCGAGGAGGAGAAAGAACTCATGGCTAAGATTCCATATGCCTCAGCCATAGGAAGTTTTATGTACGCAATGGTCTGTACGAGGCCAGACATTGGCCATGCAGTGGGAGTTGTTAGCAGGTTTATGTCAAATCCAGGTAAAGCTCATTGGGAAGCAGTTAAGTGGATTTTGAGGTATCTACAAGGCACCACAAAGAAGTGCTTGTATTTCAGTAAAGGAGAAATTAAAGTACAAGGATATGTAGATGCAGACTTTGCAGGTGAGGTCGATCACCGAAGAAGTACCACTGGTTACGTATTCACTGTCGGTACTACAGCAGTTAGTTGGATGTCGCGGATACAAAAAATTGTTGATATGTCCACTACAGAGGCTGAATATGCAGCAATAACTAAAGCTAGCAAAGAGTTGATATGGCTTCAAGGGTTGTTGACAGAGTTGGGTTTCATCCAGAAGCAAAGTGTCTTACATAGTGACAATCAAAGTGCAATACATCTTGCAAAGAATTCAGCATTTCACTCAAGAACAAAGCACATTGATCTTCGTTATCACTTTATCAAATCTCTTCTTGAGGATGAGGTATTAATATTGAAGAAGATTGAAGGAAGAAAGAATCCAGCAGACATGTTGACAAAGGTGGTAACCATTGACAAACTGAAGTTGTGCTCAACTTCAGTAGGCCTGCTAGAGTAACAGACCAGGGAAGGTTGCTGCATGATTGATGTGTGAAGACCGATTGAAATCAGTCTTCAAGTGGGAGATTGTTAGTTAATAATAATATTAGCTGCCTATTATCTTA
The DNA here is from genome assembly GCA_022829125.1 of Lathyrus tuberosus. NCBI lineage: Eukaryota > Viridiplantae > Streptophyta > Magnoliopsida > Fabales > Fabaceae > Lathyrus > Lathyrus tuberosus. Next base: position 789,576 of record JALAZF010000024.1, on the reverse strand, counting down.
GTCAAGAAGCAAGATACTAGCTACCTATTATCTTAGTCAAGAAGCAAGATATTAGCTACCTATTATCTTAGTCAAGAAGCAAGATACTAGCCACCTATTATCTTAGTCAAGAAGCAAGATATTAGCCACCTATTATCTTGATCAAGAAGCAAAGTGCATGCATGAGTAACACTTGGTGATTTGCATGGAAGGCACCTTTAGCTTACTTTTCCTATAAATAGGACCATAAGCAAAGCATTCTATTCATTCCAACATTGAGAGAAAAATATATAACAACCTTGAGAGAGTTTCAAGAGAATTAGAGAGATTTCTAGTTAGTGAAATTCTTGGGTGTAATTGGGATTTTGGGTAGTGAGAGATTGTGAGTGTTTGTAAACACTTTGTGTAAATTTCCCTTTTCAATAGAAACATCTGCAGCAGCCCGGAGACGTAGGCATACTTGGCCGAACTCCGTTATCAATTTTTGTGTTTTATTATTCCGCATTTATCACTTCTCATTAATCTGACTTTGGGGAAATTAGACGAAATTTCCTAACATATTGAACGAGAGAAGATCCAAAAAACAAAAAGAAAAAGATTTACAAGTATTAGAAACAGAGTTTCCACCCCACATCATCATACGGATATCACCGTATCTAGCCTTTAGGACCCGAAAGCAAAGCTCCTCCGTGCCGGCAATAATTCACCACCTCCATTTCTGGATGAGATCCTCATTGAAAACATTCATCCTCTTAATGTTTAAACCCCCCTTAATTAGAGGCAAGCAAATCGAAGTCCAACTTAACCAATGAACCCTACTCTTCGACGCCGAACTGCCCCAAAGAAATCTACATTGAATCTTCATCATCTCCCTCCAAATTTTCGCCGGCGCTTTGTAGAAAGAAAGTTGGAAGATAGCCAGGCTACTAAGGACAGATTTGATAAGGGAAATTCTGCCACCAAAAGATAAGAACCGCCCTTGCCAAGCCGAGAGTCTTTTACCAAATTTAGAAAGCAAAGGCATCCAAGTCACGGACCTTCTAGGATTGGAACCGATAGGAATTCCAAGAAAAGAAAATTGATGAGATTCTCTTTTGCAAGCAAGAAACGAGGCCGCTGCCTCAAGAAAACTATTGTTAACATTTATACCGATCAGTTTACTCTTGTGAAAATTGATGTCGAGTCCCGAAACTAATTCGAACGCTCTAAGCACCGCTTTGATAGCCCACATATGTCTCCACCCACTATCCCCCACAAGTAACGTATCGTCCGCATATTAAAGGACATCTATAAAGCACTTCCGATTAATGTTAAAACTGGCAAAATCTCCCAAATTAACCGAATTCCGAATCAGCCCCGATAATCCTTCTGTCACCAAAACAAAAAGAAAAGGAGACAAAGGGTCTCCTTGCCTAATCCCTCTCTCCACTACAAACTCCTTGGTGGGGCTGCCATTAACCAATATAGACATCTTGCTAGAAAAAATCAATTTCTCCATCCAACCCATCCAAATTTCACCAAATCCCATTCTTCTCAACAAGTATCTCAAAAAGCCCCAAGACACCTTATCATAGGCCTTTTCAAAGTCAACCTTGAAAAGGGTGCATTGTCTCTTACTCTTGACGCATAATCCACCAACTCGTTGGCCACAAGGACTCCGTCCAGCAACTGACGCCCCGGAACAAAGGCTGATTGGCACGGCGAGATAATAGAGTTCAGAACCTACTTCAACCTAGAAGCCAAGAGTTCAGACAAAGCCTTATAGAGGCAACCAACAAGGCATATTGGCCTATAATCGTCGAGGCTAAGCGAATTAACGCGCTTAGGAATCAACGTCAAAAAAGATGAAATAATAGACTTGGATAAACCAGCCCCAAGATGAAAATCTGCAAAAAAAAATGAAGAAAATCGACTTTTAAGAAATACCAACAGTTCTTAATAAAAGAGAAAGAATAACCATCTGGACCGGGGCTCTTGGAACCGCCACAGCTCCAAATTGCCTTCTTAATTTCCTCCTCCGAGAACGGAGCTTCTAACGAAGCGCTTGTGAATGATCGAATCAGATTTCTTCATCATAAAAGTAATTAACATTTCTTTTCTTGAGTTTTTATTATCATGTGTGCTTAGTTTTTCAACTCTCATAAGATTGATCAAATTCAACGTTTTATAGGAAAGCGCCATGAGAATTCATATCATCTTGATGCAATGGGCATGTCTCTCAATGGAAGAATTAGAAAAAAGTGGAAAAGTTCTGAAATTGAACCCTTAAATGATGGAATCGACTTATCCTATTCAGAAAAACAAAAGGAGCTTATTCGGTATTCTGAAGTCGATTGCAAAAAAGACTTTACCTTAATTGAAAGGTTCAACAGAAGAGACATAAATGTTTTACAAGGTCTTGAACTTCACACTGCTGTTTTCAATGTTTCTGAGCAGAAAAATATTGTTGATTACATATACAAACTACAAAGCTATGGACAACAAGGAAACCCTCCTGGTATAAGTAGAAATGAAGAGGTTGATCAGTTACCACGCGTGTTCAAGAAAATGATAAAGAGGATGGTTCGTTGGAACATTATTCCGCGGACGTGCGTTCCAGATAGTTGCATTGTGAATATATATGATGTAGGAGACTGTATTCCTCCTCATATTGACCATCATGATTTTGTTAGGCCATTCTATTCTGTCTCATTCTTGAGCGAATGTGAAATATTGTTCGGCTCAAACCTAAAAGCTATTCGTCCCGGAGAGTTTTCAGGACCTGCTTCTATTTCCTTGCCTGTAGGGTAAGCTTCTTCAATTTTCTTTTCCTGTGACTGCACTTCTCTCGAATCAAACTTTTACTATGAATTGGACTTGAGAATAGTTATTATTTATGATGATGCAGATCAGTGTTTGTTTTGAATGGTAATGGAGCAGATATTGCCAAACACTGTGTTCCATCAGTCTCATCAAAAAGGTACTAAAGAATTCTTGTAGTAGATTGTTAAAACTGGCTTATCATGTGGCATTATGCCAAACACTGTTCCATCAGTCTCATCAAAAAGGTACTAAAGATCTCTATTACGTTTAGAAAGATGGATAAGAGAAAGTTACCATATAAATATTCACCTGATCCTGAGCTAATTGGAATCAAACCACTTATCATGAATTCAGAAACTGAAATAGACAAGTTTGAGAGTGTTGAATCTGAATATGAAAAATCCAATACATTTTGGAAGACTAGGAGGGATTCCTTTCGTGTCGAAGATGAATATCTTCCACATACTAATGGTAGCTATAGAAATCGGAAGGATAAGGAATTGGAACCCAGGGCAAGATATTAAGTTCAACAAGATTCCTCTGCCAAAGCTGTATAGTTGTTTGCTCCAACTTTCTTTTTCTTTGTTTTTGTGTTAAAACTAGTGGGAAATCAGTGCTTCCGCACGGATTCCGATGTGGACCGCGGATACGTCATTACGTTATGAAATATAAAAAAAAAATACGAAAATATAAAAATTTTGTTGTAAATTAAAAACAAAAATTAAAATCATAACATCCAATAAAAACACAATCGTATTCAAAATTTTAATCAGCAATTTTATGTTCATTTTCCATAACTAAGAATTTTGATCAGAAACTTCATGTTCCATTAATTTTCAATATTTTGATCAGAAACTTCATGGTCCCGTTAATTTTCAATATGTTGATTAGTGAGTTCATGTTTCCGTTAATCTTCAATATTTTGATCAGAAACTTCAAGTTCCCGTTAATTTTCAATATTTTGATTAGTAACTTCATGTTTCCGTTAATATTCAATATTTTTATCAGTAACTTCATGTTCCCGTTAATATTCAACATTTTGCTCAGTAACTCCATGCTCCCGTTAATATTCAATATTTTGATCAGTAACTACATGTTCCCGTTAATATTTAATATTTTAATCAGTATCTTTGTGTTCCCGTTAATATTCAAATTTTCTATCAATAACTTCAAATTCCCGTTAATATAACATATTTTGATCAGAAACTTCGTGTTCCCGTAAATATTCAAATTTTCTATCAGTAACTTCAAATTCCCGTTAATATTCAATATTTTGATCAGTAACTTCATGTTCCCGTTAATATTCAATATTTTGATCAGTAACTTCATGTTCCCGTTAATATTCAATATTTGGATCAGTAATTTCGTGTTCCTATTAATATTCAAATTTTCTATCAATAACTTCAAATTTCCGTTAATGTTCAATATTTTGATCAGTAACTTCGTGTACCCGTTAATATTCAAATTTTCTATTAGTAACTTCAAATTCCCGTTAATATTTAATATTTTGATCAGTGACTCCATGTTTCCGTTAATATTTAATATTTTGATCAGTAACTTCATGTTCCCGTTAATATTCAATATTTTGATCAATAATTTGATGTTAACGTGATAATTATTTTAATTTGGTGTCTTAATAGTATGTATAAGTTGTGATTTATTAAAAAAAATTGTTTTCTATCGTTGATAAACATAAAAAAAAAATATGGACTAAAAAAAATAGAGTAATGCAAAAGTATTTATGCATTTATTGATTTAATGAAAAAAATCAATTAAAATCAAAAGATATGGACTAAAAAACAGAATAACATCTCATCATAAATTAAAATTTTAATACAATTTATTATGTTTAAATATGTTACATTATTTGTAATTTTAAAAATTTTATAAAATATTTTCAGATCTATTTTATGCATTTATTATTTTAATGGTAAAAATTTTTATTAAAATAAAAAGATATGGACTAAAAAGTTTATCAGCTATTAATCTTAAACTATCAACTATAAATTATAATTTATCAGTTATCAATCACCATAAACTATAGTTAAATTTTATCAAATCAACCGCTAATATTAGCAAAGAGAGGCTAAATGATTTTCTTATTTTCTATTTATAAATATAAAACATATTTTATCTTCATAAATAAATTGATAATTCATATATCATTAATTTTTCTTTAACTTCAAAAACATACTATCATAAAGATAATATAAAATATCAAAAACATTAAGAATTTTTTTTATTATTTAATAGACTAATTTTGCAGTATATCTAAAATTAAATAATTATACTAACTATTCAATACCATATATATATATATATATATATATATATATATATATATATATATATATATATATATATATATATATATATATATATATATATATATATATATATATACATACATTATCAATTTTATCATCATTATCAATTTGTTTACAGCAGAACTGTAGGCATCATACTTCTTTGTATCTTCCAACACACCATACTCAAACAACTCCTTTCTTCCATGTCACGTCGTCGTTTGATACTTCTTTATCTATCAGAGAAAATATCATCTACATGTTAAGCACTATGTTGGTTTCCAAGGTCTTAAGTCAATATTATATTAAGTTTTCCTTAAACAATACAGTTGTAAATAATTGATTATTAAAACTTTCTTTCAAATAATTTATTAGTTCCATTTTAAAGTTATTATTTCCACTAACTTTCTTTAAAATTACATTACCATCTAAATGAAATTATTTAAATCATATTTATTTTTTCGAAAATGAATTAAAAAATAAAATAAGAATTACAGAAAAATTAAATTTTAGTTTCTCAAAATAAAAAAATAAAAAAAATGTTGAAAAATACCAGAAATTCACGTAGAAAATAATAAATTCTTTATAGTTTTTCATCAAAATTACTTTATAATAAAAATATTTAAAAATTAAAAGCGGAGAATAATACTTCATAATATTGCATAAAAAAATAATTTTAAACTCTGCTAAATCATATCTAATACACGCTGGAAATAACTGAGTATTTTCAAATCTAAATTTGAATTGTAAAATAAAATCACAAAACCAATCATCTGCAAAAGAAATATATTTGTGACATGCTAAAAAATAGTTAAGTTTAATACTTACAGTTCTCTTCTCTTCCTTTCCATAACTATGGCGAATCATTTATGCATATTCTTTCTCAAACTTTTCCAAACCAACCTACAATCAGATCTTACAATTAATTTATCATTAATGTAATTAATATAATTGGACAAAAATAGAACAGTACATACAAAGATTAATACCTACTCAACTCAGACGTCTATAGAGATATAGGATAGATTGATAGGATACACACAAGCTCACATGTTTAACTTTAAAGAATGAATGAATAGATTTCAGTTTCTGATAGAGATTGTGTGCAAAAAATAAGAGATTATGTACAACAAACATACATACCTTAGAGAACTCGGCTCTCCAAAATGCAAGTGCATCATCCAGGTTCAAATCAACACATTGAACGTAAGAAAAGTGATAGACATGTTGTTAAATTATACAGATAATGTAAAAAATTATTAATATTATAATTTTAAATAAATTGAATACACAATTTAATTTAATTATTTTTATAAAGTAATATTAAGAAATTTTATTATAATTAAATAAAAAATAAGAATCACATTTGTTTCATACAAATAATACAAGTATAAACACTAAGAAAACATTAAGCAAAGTCAATTAGTTGTAGTAGAAATTACCCCTGCTTTGCTTCTCAAGTCCAAACCAGAACCACCAATCCTATCAAAATAAAAATAAAATTTCAGAATCTATTTATCAAGTATGAACTACTATCATTCATCATGGGCAAGTTGTTTATTATTTAGGTTTATAAATTAGTTGTAAAAAGAACTATAAAATAATAAAAGCAAATTAAACTTCATTTGTCATAACCTGCATAAAAATTCTAAAACAGCCTTTGTTCATCATCATCCTTATCAATTCATAACAACTTGTAACAACAGTAACAATACAAATCATCTTCTTGCTTATGTGATAAAGTTTAATCACAAACCACAAACCATAAACAACATGTTCACAATCAACATATCCATAAAAATCACGAATTTAATTAAAAACAGAAACGGAGAGGAAACAAAATCGCGATCAAACCAAAGTTGAGTCGAAACCGTGTCGACCACTAACGATTCGCCACTGCAGATCCGTCGCGAACTCACCCAACCTCCGCGAAACCAAACTTGTCGTAATTGATGATTAAAAAACCTTTAGTACAAAGCAATAAAACTTAACTGATAAGAAAAACATAATAGAACTGAACCACAAGTAATAAGAACATATTGATTGTTTGTCTGCAAGAAGATAATGACGAACATAAATTTACCTATCATTAATTAAAATAAGTAAATAAAAACAAACACTTTCAATACAAAAATAGACAATATTCATTTGAACAACTCTTCAATCATACACAAACAAAAAACATTTAAGAAGACATATAATAAAGATAAACAAATAGGAACATAAGAGAAGATCAAGAAGGAATAAACATTACCTGAAGTTGGTTGAAAAATTGAATAGTATTTAACTCCTTTGTAAACCTGTCCGAAAATCAAATGAAGTGAATAATGAGTCCAAAAAACCATTAAGCATGCATACATCAATCAAAGCTTTAGAAGTATTATAAAATCCTCTTTTGTTGAAGAAAGACGAGTTTGAAGATGTTAATTTTCAAAAACAGTAAGACACAAAATACAAGAAGAAGACGAAGAAAGACATGAACAAGAAAGTGTTTTTGAAAAAATTTCAAACATCAATGCTGACAAAATGCAAAAAAAAATGAGGAAGAAGATATAATTTTTTGAAAAAATTTCAAATAACATTATTGGGAAAAACATGGAGACTTTCTCTCTTTTGGACTTTCATTATTCTAAGATAAATATTTCACGGTAAACTTAACAAACCAAGTCCAAAACTTTCTCTCTTCAACTCTAACAAAATCCAATAATCACAAGAAAAAACATGGAGACATGGAAGAAGATGAAAAATGAAAAACTACCAATCGACGACGGATCTGAAGTTGTATGAAAGACGCTTTCGCCGAGCAGAAGGGTGTGGTGGTTGAGAGTACTTCACCGGAAAAATTAAAGGGGGTCGGTTTCGTCGTCGGATCTGATCAAAAGAGGGCAAAGCGTTGGTGTTCTGACTTTCTTTTTCTCCTCCTTTTTTTTATTTTGTGGTTGCTTTTCTCAGCTCTTAGTTGTTGAATGGTTGATGTGGTTGTAAAAGGAAGAGAAAGATGAGAAAAGGTGATTAATCGGCACACCCGAAAGCTCTATTTCCTGAAAACAGTTGAAAGAAATAGGAAGGTTGAAATGAAGCATTTGCAGAAACCGAACCTCTCCGACGCAACCAACATCGACAAATCATCCATAACCTAAAGTTGAGATTTTTAGTATCAAAATGAAGAAAAAATTAAACAAAAAGTTGAAGAAGAAGATTAACATTACAGATTGGAAGAGTTAATTGACGTCGATGACGGTATCATTACAGTATGTAAAGAATAGGAAGAAGGAAGAAAAAGAGGGAGAAAGAAGAAGAAAAGGGAGAAGAAAGAAAAAGAAGAAAAAGGAGAAGAAAGAAAAAGAAGAAGAGAGAGAAAAGGTGAAATGTTTCTGAGCGTATGAAAGAGGGAGGTCAAACAAAGGTGGGCTTGTAAGCATGACAAGTGTCCCAAGGGTAAAAATGTATTTTTAGTGGTACCAACTTTTCTTATATGGTAGATTCTTAAAATTTGTTGATGTTGAATGTAACTAAATGAATCTTGACTTTGTACTTAGACTTGAAAGAACTCTTATTTTGGTTATATTTACTTCAAATTCATTAGAGCATGGTTTTAGTTGCGATATGACTAAAGTTGATTCATATAGTCGACTCTATTTAAAGATTTTTACTGCTGCCCAGCAGACTTCGAAACTGTTCGAGATGCTGCATAGCTTCATTTGATTTACAAGACGCCTGGTCCAGACGGATTCAATTTGGCATTCTTTCAACATTGTTGGGACATTGTAGGTTCTGATGTGATATCATGCATTCCAGAATTTCTGGAGGTTGGAAAACTTTCTAAGGTATTCTCATCCTCATTTCTTGTGTTGGTTCCTAAAAATGAGGCTCCAGGTAGTTTGGACGAATACGGGCCAATTTGCTTAATAGGCAGTGTGTATAAAATTATTGCTAAGATGCTGGCAAGTAGATTGCATAGAGTTTTGGATGGGATAATCTCAAAATCTCAGACAGCATTTATAGCTGGTAGGAATCTGCTAGATGGTGTACTAGTTCTAAATGAAATTGTGGATATGGCAAAGAGAGGCAACAGGAAAGGACTGATTTTTAAGGTAGATTTTGCAAAGGCTTATGATTGTGTCGAATGGACATATTTACGAGAAGTTATGAGGATTATGGGGTTCGGGGATAAGTGGATGCAGTGGATGGAGGGTAGTGTATTCAATAATTATTTATCGATTTTAGTCAATGGAAGTTCTAATAGAGATTTTAAGGTGTCTCGTGGATTGAGACAGGGTGATCCGTTATCGCCGTATCTGTTCACAATTGTTGCAGAGGGTTTAGCGGTTATCATGAGAAGAGCTATCAGAGGGCAGGTTTATAATGGCTTCTATATCAATAAGGAAGTTTCTTTTCACTTGCTTCAGTATGCAGACGATACAGTAATTGTAGGGGATGGATCTTGGAGCAACTTATGGGCATTAAAAGTTATATTGAAAGGCTTTCAAATGATCTCTGGCCTGGAAATTAATTTCAAGAAGAGCAGCTTATATGGAATTGGACTGGATGAGGTTTTTATGAAGGCAGCAGAGAATTTCCTGGCATGCAAAGTCCAGGTCTGTCCTTTTTCTTTTCTCGGAGTGTGTACACTACAAGAAAACAAGTATTTTGCTGGGTGATTTTGCTGGGTGCTTTTCACCCCGCAAATAATTGTACTTGTTGGGTGTTATTCACCCCGCAACAAGGAAAATAAAAAAAATTAAATATTAATTTAGATCACGAAACTGTTGGAGGGAATTTCAAATTTTTTGAAATATACGTTGCGGGATGAAAAGCACGCCGCAACGTTTCTTAAAAAAATTTGGTGGGAAATTAAAAGCTCACTTAATGAGGAGCAGGTGACCGTTCTAAAAAGGACTGACCATTTCAGACTTGCGGGATGCATATCACGCCGCAACATAAAGTTTTGACACAAGACTTGCGGGGTGTTTCCCACGCCGCAAGTTTCAACGGTAATAAATGTTGCTGGGTGTTTTACACCCCGCAACCCTCCTTTATATTTCCAACGCGTTTTCTTTCCCCAACACTCATAAATGCTTTCCCCAAATATTTTATTTTCCAAAACGTTTTCTCACATATCTCTCATCCGTCTGTTTTCTCTTTCCCTTCATTTCTCTCATTCTCCTGCATTTCTCTACTTCTCCTTCATTTTTCTCAATAATCTGTTAATGGTATGTCTCTCTTTCTCAATAAATTTTTTTTCTCTTCTTCAAATAATAAGAACTAACTTCTTTTTTTTTTTATGTTTGAAGTTGTTGTTGTTGGTGTTAGAATCAGAAGCAAGTATTGTTGCTGTTAGTGGGTGAATCCGGAAATTTGTTCAAGAATCTCTTGTTGTTCTTGCTTGTAAGGTAAACATATTAGAGATTTAATTTTTGTTAATTTTTGTTGCTGGATTTAATTTTTTTTAGGTTGTTTGATAAATTTAGGGATGGCTTTATTGTTGTTAAGTTGTTCTTATTTGAGAAAATTAGGGATGGATTTATGTATAATTTTTTATGTGATTTAAATTTTTTTATATCTTTTATTTTGTTTTTTTTTTTCGTATTTCCTTAAAACATAATTTAAAAAAAAAATAGATTTGTTATATTTCTTAGAACAAATTTGTTATATATATATTTTTATGATTTTAAAAACAGATTATTATTTTGATTTGTTATAAAGAACAGATTTGATATATATATATTTTTTAAAACGGATTATTATTTTGATTTTAAAAACACATTATTATTATTATAAATAGATTGTTATTAAACACAGATTATTATATACTTTTTGATTTTATATTTTTTTATAAAGAATAGATTTGTTATATTTCTTAGAACAGATTTGTTATATAGATTTGTTATATATATATTTTTTAAAACAGATTATTATTTTGATTTTAAAAACACATTATTATTATTATAAATAGATTGTAATTAAACACATATTATTATTATTTTTTAAAAAATAGAATTATTATTATTATTTAAAAAAACGAATTATTATTATTTATTAAAAAACGAAATTAAAAAAAAAACTGAATGTTATTTTATTTTAAAATATATTATTATTTTTTTTAAATATAATATTATTAGTATTATTATTAAAAACGAATTATTATTATTATTTTAAAAAACGAATTATTATTATATATTAAAAAATGAATTATTATTATTATTTAAAAAACAAATTATTATTATTTATTAAAAAAAGAATTAAATAAAAAACTGAATCTTATTTTATTTTAAAATATATTATTATTATTTTAAAATATGATATTATTAGTATTATTATTTAAAACAAATTATTATTATTAAATGTGATTAAATGTTGTTAAAAACATTTATAAATATGTGATTAAATGTGATTAAATGTGATAAAAAGGTAATAAAATATTATATTAAATGTGATTTAAAACAGAATTAAAAATAATAATAGTATTTGTATGTTTTTATGTGATTATTAAAAACTGAATTAAAAAAAACTGAATCTTATTTTATTTTAAAATAAATTATTATTATTTTAAAATATGATATTATTAGTATCATTATTAAAAACGAAATATTATTATTATTTTAAAAAATGAATTATTATTATTTATTAAAAAACAGAATTAAAAGAAAAACTGAATCTTATTTTATTTTAAAATTATTATTATTATTTTAAAATATGATATTATTAGTTTTATTATTAAAAATGAATTATTATTATTAAATGTGATTAAATGTTGTTAAAAACATTTATAAATATGTGATTAAATGTGATAAAAATGTGATAAAATATGATATTAAATGTGATTAAAAACAGAATTAAAAATAATAGTAATATATGTATCTTTTTATGTGATTATTAAAAATAGAATTAAAAAAAAAACTGAATCTTATTTTATTTTAATATATATTATTATTATTTTAAAATATGATATTATTAGTATTATTATTAAAAACGAAATATTATCATTATTTTAATTAATTATGAAATTAATTTTTTAAATTAAAATTTTGTAATTATATTATTTATTATATTTATATTATTACAAATATGAATTTAATATTTGTAATAATATAAATATTATTTTTTTTATAATACTAAACACACTCTGCGAAGTGCTTTTCACTCTGCTGTAAACAGAGTTGCGGGGTGGAAATCACCCAGCAAAATATCCTGACACGCACTGCAAAGCTGCGTGATAAAAGCAGACTGACACACTACTGTACTTCTCTGATTTCTTGGAAAGTGAGTTGCGGGGTGTTTTGCACTTAGCAAAGTTGCGGGGTGCTTTTAACCCAGCAAAGTTGCAGCGTGATATACACCCTGCAAGAGTTGCGGCGTGTTTTTCACCCTGCAACTTTTTGCGACTAACGTTTTAGCGGGGCTCTTTGTTTACCCCGCAAAAGTGTTGTTGCAGGGTGTTTTTTACCTTTGTTGGGTGTTATTCACCCTGCAACTTGAGGTTTTTTTTGTAGTGGTATAGGTGGGAATCATAAACTTGTGTCATTTTGGAAACCTGTCATTGATAAGGTTAAAGTAAGATTAGCTTCGTGGAAAGGGAGATTTATATCGATGGGTGGTAGGGTCACGCTAATTAAATCTGTCTTGACTAGTATGCCTATTCATTACATGTCCTTTTTCAAAATGCCAAGTAGAGTGGTTAGGATTATAACTTCTCTGCAACGTCGTTTCCTGTGGAATGGGTCTGTTAATAAGAAGGGGATATCTTGGATCAGTTGGAATCAGGTTTGTAGAGACAAGGATAATGGGGGTTTGGGTATTATTGACATAAGAAAGTTCAACATAGCCCTGCTAACTAAATGGAAATGGAAATGTGTGAATCCAAATAATTGTTTTTGGTCTGATATACTGAAAGGAAGGTATGGGGAGTATAGGAATTGGCTGTTGAGTGGGGAACTACCAATATACAAGGTGCGACCATCTTTGTGGTGGAAGGACTTATTTGCAATCTCAAAACAGTTTGGCACAGTCTCTTTTGATAGTTTAATTTCAAATAAAGTTGGAAATGGGGAGAATATTTGGTTTTGGGAATCAAAATGGTGTGGGCAGTCCAAACTTTCTACTATGTTTCCTGAACTATGGAGTAAGGTCGTGGATCCTTATAGTAAGGTGATGGACAATGGAGAGTGGCTAGGGGATTCTTGGAGGTGGAACATAAAACTGGGTGATGAAGGGCTATCACAACCTTTACAACATGAATACGATTTATTATTGGCTTTGGTGGAGGATGTCTCTATTAGCAGGGCCAGCAAGGATGCTTTATCGTGGGTTGGGGATGTGGATAGAGGATATTCGGTTAGTGCAGGCTATAACATCTTGAGTGGTCAGTTGACGGAGGAGGGTCTGGTACCGGAAGAAAGGCTCAATTACAAACGGTTGTGGACAGCAGTGGCGCCGTTAAAAACAATGTGTTTTGGTTGGAGGTTGATTGGTAATCGGGTAGCAACTCGCGACAATCTTCATAGGCGGGGTATTATCTCAAATTCTTATGAACTGTGATGTCCATTCTGTTTCAGGGAGGATGAATCTGTGTTACATCTGCTGTTCCAATGTCACAAAGCTGGAAAAATTTGGTTGGACATGAGAAGGTGGTTAGGTATTACAGAATTTCGTTTTGAGGATGTACAAGATCATTTATCTAAGTGGCGGATAACATGTTTGGAGGGGGGTTTAAGCAGTAGATGTGTTGTGGGATTATGGTTGATCACTGGTTGGGTTTTGTGGAATGCTAGAAATAATATAATGTTCAAAGAAGGTGTATGGGAATCAGATGATGTATTCTATAAAATTCTGTTTTTATCTTGGGGTTGGGTTGGAAAGAGATCTGGGAAATCTAATTACTGTAATTATTATGACTGGTGTAAAGCACCTCTTGATTTCATGTAGATTGGAATGAGTGGTGGTGTGTTGTATGTATTGGATTTGGATACCTACTTGTATCCTTATAGTTTATATGATGATTTTGATTATTCAAAAAAAAAAAAAAGAGTTTACACTTGGCATAATTACTTTAGTATATAAAATTTGTGTTTACTTTAATGAAAAGTGAAAATATACTAAGTAGCTTCTGATGGGGCCTTCTTTAGGCGTGAAATGCGCCACTCTGGTATGATTTTCCCGACATACCCCTTATAGGCTTCATTAGGCATGTAAGAATGCTTAGGATACCACTGTCTTTTTCTTGGGATTTCACCAAACTTTTGTAAAAGATAGTTTCGTTCCACTGTTCTAAATTCTAATAGGAAAAAGAAAAATAAAATAGCTGAAAAAAATGTTATTATATCCTCAAGGAAAGAACTATGATATATTCCTCAATAAAGATGCTTCATGTTAGAAATCTTAAATGAAACACCTTAAAACAAATCTCACAATGTACACTTATGTTTGTTTATAATTTCTATTTTCTTAAATTGTTATCCGTGTATAACAGTGTAAATATAAAGCATGTGAAGCTTAATAACGTACATGGCATAAACTTTGTTCGCTGACATGAAGCATGTAAATATAAAGGATTGATCAACTGTTACAATAGCTACATGCATAAAATTTGAAACTTATAAAGCATGTCAGCGAACAAACACAAATATCAAGGTTCAAGTATTTAATTTCAACAGTGTGAATATAGAGCATGTGATGTAAGGTTAACTATCCTATTGATCTAACACATTGCAAACATAAATGTCATTACTTAAGTTGTCTTTTTTCAAAATAGTATAGATAAGAAATACTTCTAACATCAGATTAGTGTATTACTTCTAACATCAGATTAGTGGACTGGTCCTTAACAATGAAGTCAGATATTTTTCTTAGTGATGTTTGTGACCACAGTAAAAACAAGGCATAAAATTTCTTGTTATGAGTTTTTGTGTGTTTAGAGTTGTTTTTTTATTTATATGAGATAAAGCTTATTGTTATGTCTGTAAAATATTAATTCCTTGTTATGTTTTTTTAAATTTTCTTTTAGGATGAATTTGAACGGAAAAAACTGGAGATTTCTTCTCAAAATTCAATTGTTTCAGGAGAGGATGAAGCTGATAGTCAACCTACTGTTGAGATGCCCCCTGATTTGGATATATGGGTGGAGTCATTTGGAAGGAAGAAAGGGAGGGTATTTGGTCTTGGAACCATTGCCAAGACTCTAGTTCCATTATCAACTCAACCAAATCTTTCGAGTAACTCTCAAGAGGTTGATGATTTGAGAAGTCAAGTCCATGTTCTCAATGCATCATTGCAAAGACAAGAACAAGAGAAGTTGGAGATGAAGCAACAATTGCAACGACAAGAAAAAGAGATGATTGAAACGAATAATAAACTTTTATTATTAATGAATCATTTAGGATTTGCTGCATCTTCTTCTCATCCACCTTAAGCCAATATTGAAACTGATAATCCAAGTGAAGATAATGTTGATGAATCAGATGAAGACATTAGTGAACACATTAGTAGTGAATTTTGATTAGAATTGTTTTTTCTTGTTAACTAGTTTGAAATTTGCATTGTTTTTTCTTATTAATTTGGTTGGACAAGTGATTATTAGTAACTTGATTGTATCATTTTTAGTAATGAAAACCTAAAAGTACTTGTTACTGCCTCTATAATAATGTTTAGTTGCTTTAAAATTTGAATGTGATTAGTGTTGCGTTGGCTTATTCAAATAATATTTTTATTTTTATATTATTGTTACTGTGACATTTAACATTAATTATAATATTTTAAATATGAATTAAGCACAATTAATAATAAAAATTTAAAACCTAAGAGAGAAATTACCTGCGGATTTTCAATTTGTTGTGACTTTTCCTGCGAAAACTTCAATTACCTGAGGTATTATGTGCAATTTTAGCTGTTTTCTGCGATTTTATCCTGCGGCTGTTTTCTGCGATTTTATCCTGCGACTGTTTTCTGCGACTTTAGCTGCTAAATTAATTACACACGAAGATTTGTCAAAATCCGCAGGAAACCAGTTTATTTCTAATAATGTATAAAATATTAGGTTGTGATTGGTTGAGTGAATATCAACCTTCTAGATATTGACAACTAGTTTAGGTCTTTGTATTAATATTATGAGGTGAGTGCTTCTTCAATAAGTCTCATGTGGAATGCTGAGTTTACCAATTTTGTGGACGAGATGATTTATGGGGACGAACAACAAAATATGCCTGTTATAGATGATTTGAGTTTTTCCTTGCATTCATCTCATGTCTGATTTGAGGCATGTGTATTTCTGTCTAATTCTACGTGAATGTCTAGTAGGGGTCATGAAGTGCTATCCTTAAACAAGGACAATGAGGATTCTAATGAATGAACTAGGGTGAAGGTCACAAATCTCAATATAAAAAATGTGTGAGTTCATGCATTGATCTAGATTTTCATGTATATATTCAAGGTCTTTGACAACTATGCAATACACATTAAACATTTGAGATCGTTAACTTCAATGTAATAAAAGTGAATGATTTCATTACTTTTAAATATGCATCAATTTACAAAGTCAAGTAGTTTTTACTTGAATTTGAATTTTGGAGTGTAAGTGGATCATATAAAAAATCGATTAAAAATATCAAAACCAAATAAAATCGCAAAAAAAGTAAATCAATATTTTATAAAAAGTAAATTATTAATTTAATGGTTTTGCAAATTTAATTAATAACTTACTCTTAATGTAAGAATATCTCAACTCATTTAAATAATAAATAAATATTATTCTTTAAATTTTTTTAAAATATTAAACTTTTATTTTATATTATTAATACACCACTATAAGAGATTGTGGCCCAAACATGTAACCGCAATCCTTAAAGCTATTCACAATTTTAAAGGCATGATTTAAGGGAAATCACTTGATTTATTATTTCAATTAAAATGAAAATTCGATAATTTTTTTATATATAAAATTTAAAAGAAAAAGAGAATATATATATATATAGAGAGAGAGAGAGAGAGATTAATTAGAATACACTGTCAGTGTAAAACTACTTTACACTGACATCCAATTAAAATGAATCATTTTGACACATGAGAAGAGAAAAACATGGAAGAATTAGTTATTAAAATAGTTTAATTATAATTTATTTATTTTTACACATAATTCCATAATTATGTGTCAAAATGATTCATTTTAATTGGATGTCAGTGTAAAATAGTTTTACACTAACAGTGTATTCCAATTAATCTCATATATATATATGGGTTCAACTTATTCCAAGAGTAAGATTTTTGATATTACTCCTAATCATAGTCTTTGATTTAGATATAATCAAATTTAATTAGATTTAATTTTTTTATAATGTATCTTATTAAAGTAGAAAAATTGGCTTAATTTATTGACAAAAAAATATGGAATTTAATTTTTTTACTGGTTTATTTTTAATTTAAATATAACAATAAAATAATAAATATGAGAATGAAAATAATAAATAAATAAATAAATAAAAGGGATATTTATTTATGCTAAATAGATTTGATTTTTTTATGATATATCTTATTAAAGCATAAAAATTGGCTTTTTTTGTAAGCAAGTGATCTAATAAAACGAGTACAAAGGGTACTCCACCTGATTACAAGAAAAGGGGCCGAGACCAAAGCTCGCCAAAACAAAACAAAAGAGATTACAAACCAAATGCACTTAAGACATGAAAAACAAGGGGTCCTTGTCGAAATCATATAAGCTACAGTTGGGGTGAGTAATTTCTCCCATAAAGGACCATTTCCACAAAGCAATCTTAACCTTCCAAATGATGTCCACAATATTTCAAGTCGTATTACCGAAAATTATATCATTCCTAACCATCCATAAACTCCAACACACCGCCAACCAAATGTTACTATCCCTACCTTTCAAGAATTTACTCGATTTGCAAAAAGAGTACCACTCTAAATAGTTGCCCAAGTCAATGAACACGCCATCCGGAAAACCAACCCATTCCGAAATATCCTTCCAAACCAATTTCGCAACATTGCAAGAAAGCAGAACATGCTCTAAAGTTTCGGGAACACAAGAACAAAAAGGACAAGCAGTGTCGTTAAAATCACGTATAATACCTCTATGATGTAAGGAAACCTTCGATGGTAATTTGTTCAAAAAACACCGCCAACCAAACGCTCTGATTTTGAACGGAACCTTCACCTTCCACACCAGCTCCAAAGCCGAATCATGCTGATCTAAAGGACCTGCAGTAATAAACTGAGAGACAGCAATGGTGTAGTAGGATCTAACGGAATAACACCCGTTGTCTTCCTTCTGCCACAACGCCGAATCCTTGAAATCAGTTTTCGGACGAAACTGAGCCACGAAATTGCGCAAAGGAACTGCAGCCTCTGCATGCCCGACCGAAGTACCTGCCACAGACAAAACATCAGTGCCTTCCAAGAACAGAAAATCTTGCAGCTGGCCATGATCCGCAGGAGGGACTTGGGGAAAACCATACGCGAAAACAGTGCCAGAGAAATCCGAAACAGAAGCATCACGGAGGATGCCAACAACAACTGCAGCAGAGTTAGAACGAGTAACAGGCCCCTCCGAAACAAACAAGGCCCCAGAATTGGCACGAACATCCACAGGGTCTGCAGCAAAGCTGCCAAACGCAGCAGAGGCAAAAGAAACCCTGTGAGACTGGATGCCGAAATCCCCCTACCTCCATTGCCCCGCCACCCAACCGCCCATCGAAGCAGCCGAAACATCCTGGAGCCTCGACGCCGCAAAGTCGGACGGAAACAACTTCGAAAGAGGACCACATCCAGTCCAATTGGTCATCCAAAAAGAACAATCGTAACCATTTCCCAAAACCACCCTGAAATTATCAACCAAAAAATCTTCCAGACGGTTCCTATTGTGTTAGTTAATAATAATATTAGCTGCCTATTATCTTAGTCAAGAAGCAAGATACTAGTTACCTATTATCTTAGTCAAGAAGCAAGATATTAGCTACCTATTATCTTAGTCAAGAAGCAAGATACTAGCCACCTATTATCTTAGTCAAGAAGCAAGATATTAGCCACCTATTATCTTGATCAAGAAGCAAAGTGTATGCATGAGTAACACTTGGTGATTTGCATGGAAGGCACCTTTAGCTTACTTTTCCTATAAATAGGACCATAAGCAAAGCATTCTATTCATTCCAACATTGAGGGAAAAATATATAACAACCTTGAGAGAGTTTCAAGAGAATTAGAGAGATTTCTAGTTAGTGAAATTCTTGGGTGTAATTGGGATTTTGGGTAGTGAGAGATTGTGAGTATTTGTAAACACTTTGTGTAAGTTTCCCTTTTCAATAGAAACATCTGCAGCAGCCCGGAGACGTAGGCATACTTGGCCGAACTCCGTTATCAATTTTTGTGTTTTATTATTCCGCATTTATCACTTCTCATTAATCTGACTTTGGGGAAATTAGACGAAGTTTCCTAACAACTGGTATCAAAGCAAGTCAGGTTTAAGTGGGAGTGATGGCCGCAGACGAAGGAAAGGTGAAAATTGAAAAGTTTGATGGTGTTGACTTCAGCTTTCGGAAGATGCAAATAGAGGATTATTTGTATCAGAAAAAGCTTTACCAACCTCTCACAGGAAAGAAACCAAATGACATGAAAGATGATGAGTGGAAGCTCCTCGACAGACAAGCTCTCGGTTTTATTCGATTGTCGTTGTCTCGTAACGTTGCATTTAATATTGCAAAGGAAAAGACCCACGTGAGTCTTATGGCGGCTCTTACTAGCATGTATGAAAAGCCATCAGCATCAAATAAAGTTCATTTGATGAGGCGGTTGTTTACGTTACGGATGGGAGAAGGCGCTTCAGCTACTCAACATCTCAATGAACTCAACATCGTCATAACCCAGTTGAGTTCAGTTGGAATCGAGTTTGATGATGAGGTACGAGCATTAATACTTTTGTCTTCCCTACCAGATAGTTGGAGTGCTACTGTCACCGCCGTGAGTAGCTCGTCAGGAAGTACAAAGTTGAAGTTTAATGATGTTCGTGATCTGGTTCTCAGTGAAGAGATCCAACGAAGAGAGTTGGGTGAATCTTCATCCACTTCATTGTTGCATACAGAGTCAAGAGGAAGAAATTCAACCAGAGGAAATGGACGCGGTAAATCAAAGGACAGGCGGTCCAAATCCAGAAATCATCGTAGTTCCTACAACTCGAAAACTATTGAGTGTTGGAATTGCGGAAAGACGGGGCACTTCAAAAATTAATGCAAGAGTCCACCAAAGAACAAGGAAGCGAAGGACGAGGCCAACGTTGCTTCTAGCTCAGGAGAAGATGATGCTTTAATATGCTCTCTAGAAAGTAAGGAAGAGTCTTGGGTATTAGATTCTGGAGCATCTTTTCATGCTACTTCAGAGAAAAAATTCTTCGAGAATTATGTCCCTGGTAACCTTGGTAAAGTTTATCTTGGTAATGAGCAATCTTGTGAGATTGTAGGCAAAGGTGGAGTGAAGATTAAGTTGAGTGGGTCTGTTTGGGAATTGAAAAATGTCAGACATATTCCCGACCTAACAAAGAACTTAATCTCGGTAGGCCAGTTGGCTAGTGACGGATACACAACAGTATTCCAGGGTGATGATTGGAAGATTTCAAAGGGTGCAATGATGATCGCTCGCGGTAAAAAGAGTGGTACTCTTTACAAGACAGCAGGAACATGTCATTTAATTGCAATTGTAGCAAATGAAAATCCCAATCTATGGCACCAGGGATTAGGCCATATGAGTGAAAAAGGGATTAAGATTATGCACTCAAAGGGAAAACTTCCAAGTCTCCGGTCAATAGAAATTGACATATGCGAAGACTGCATATTTGGAAAGCAGAAAAGAGTTAGCTTTCAGACAAGTGGAAGAACCCCAAAGAAAGATAAACTCGAACTTGTACACTCTGATGTTTGGGGTCCAACAACCGTCTCATCCATTGGTGGGAAGAATTACTTCGTGACTTTTATCGATGATCACTCTAGAAAGGTATACACATACTTTCTAAAACATAAGTCAGAAGTATTTGAGGCTTTTAAGAAGTGGAAAGCCATGGTAGAAAATGAGACAGGCTTGAAGATCAAAAAGCTCATAACCGACAATGGTGGTGAATACGAAGACACAAAATTCAAGAAGTTTTGCTATGAGCACGGTATCAGAATGGAGAGAACCGTGCCTGGTACGCCTCAACACAATGGTGTAGCTGAGCGTATGAATCGGACGTTGACAGAACGAGCCAGAAGCTTACGTATGCAGTCAGGCCTACCAAAGCAATTCTGGGCAGAAGCAGTCAACACAGCAACCTACTTGATCAACTGAGGTCCATCGGTACCATTGGAGCATAAAATACCAGAAGAGGTATGGAGTGGAAAGGAGGTCAAACTCTCACATCTTAGAGTTTTCGGGTGTGTAGCATATGTGCATATTAGTGATCAAGGTAGAAATAAACTTGATCCTAAATCTAAGAAGTGCACTTCCATCGGTTATGGTGAGGATGAGTTTGGATACCGTCTTTGGGATGATGAAAACAAAAAGATGATCCGCAGTAGAGATGTGATATTCAATGAAAGAGTGATGTACAAGGATAGGCGTAACACAACCACTAGAGATTCAGAAGCTCGTGAGCCTGTGTATGCAGACTTAGATGATGTTCCTGAAATTCCTCAATCTGAGGAACTATCTGAATCAAGCAGCGGAGAACGTTCTCCTTCATTGAGAAGGTCTATTCGATCACATGTTCCTAACAAGAGGTTAGCAGATTATGTTTTGTTAACAGATGAAGGAGAGCCTGAAGACTATGCAGAGGCATGTCAAACTGCAGATGCTAGCAAGTGGGAGTTTGCTATGAAAGACGAGATGAAGTCTTTAATCTCAAATCAAACATGGGAACTAGTTGAGTTACCTATGGGAAAAAGGGCACTTAACAACAAATGCGTGTATAGAGTAAAGGAGGACCATGATGGTTCCAAGAGATACAAAGCTCGACTAGTGGTCAAGGGATTCCAGCAAAAGGAAGGAGTTGATTACACAGAAATTTTTGCCCCGGTTGTGAAGCTCAATACTATCAGGACAGTATTAAGTATTACTGCCAGTGAAGAGCTCTTTCTTGAGTAATTAGATGTGAAGACTGCATTTCTTCATGGAGAATAAGACGAGGAGATATACATGCACCAACCTGAAGGATTCTCAGAAAAAGGTAAGGAGAACAAAGTGTGTAGATTAATGAAGAGTTTGTATGGCCTGAAACAAGCTCCAAGGCAGTGGTACAAAAGGTTTGAAAGCTTCATGCACAAGGAAGGTTTCCAGAAGTGCAATGCCGACCATTGTTGCTTCTTCAAGAGATATAACTCTAGTTATATCATTTTGCTACTTTATGTCGATGACATGTTAGTGGCAGGTTCAAATATATACGAGATTAGAAACTTGAAGATGCAGTTGTCAAAAGAATTTGACATGAAGGACTTGGGTCCTGCAAAGAAGATCCTTGGAATGCAAATCACGAGAGATAAGAAAAAAGGAGTTTTATAATTATCTCAGGCAGAGTATATCAACCGTGTCTTGCAAAGATTCAACATGATCAACGTAAAACCAGTCAGCACACCTTTGGCAAATCATTTTCGCTTATCCAAGGAACAATCACCTCAGACCGAGGAGGAGAAAGAACTCATGGCTAAGATTCCATATGCCTCAGCCATAGGAAGTTTTATGTACGCAATGGTCTGTACGAGGCCAGACATTGGCCATGCAGTGGGAGTTGTTAGCAGGTTTATGTCAAATCCAGGTAAAGCTCATTGGGAAGCAGTTAAGTGGATTTTGAGGTATCTACAAGGCACCACAAAGAAGTGCTTGTATTTCAGTAAAGGAGAAATTAAAGTACAAGGATATGTAGATGCAGACTTTGCAGGTGAGGTCGATCACCGAAGAAGTACCACTGGTTACGTATTCACTGTCGGTACTACAGCAGTTAGTTGGATGTCGCGGATACAAAAAATTGTTGATATGTCCACTACAGAGGCTGAATATGTAGCAATAACTAAAGCTAGCAAAGAGTTGATATGGCTTCAAGGGTTGTTGACAGAGTTGGGTTTCATCCAGAAGCAAAGTGTCTTACATAGTGACAATCAAAGTGCAATACATCTTGCAAAGAATTCAGCATTTCACTCAAGAACAAAGCACATTGATCTTCGTTATCACTTTATCAAATCTCTTCTTGAGGATGAGGTATTAATATTGAAGAAGATTGAAGGAAGAAAGAATCCAGCAGACATGTTGACAAAGGTGGTAACCATTGACAAACTGAAGTTGTGCTCAACTTCAGTAGGCCTGCTAGAGTAACAGACCAGGGAAGGTTGCTGCATGATTGATGTGTGAAGACCGATTGAAATCAGTCTTCAAGTGGGAGATTGTTAGTTAATAATAATATTAGCTGCCTATTATCTTAGTCAAGAAGCAAGATACTAGCTACCTATTATCTTAGTCAAGAAGCAAGATATTAGCTACCTATTATCTTAGTCAAGAAGCAAGATACTAGCCACCTATTATCTTAGTCAAGAAGCAAGATATTAGCCACCTATTATCTTGATCAAGAAGCAAAGTGCATGCATGAGTAACACTTGGTGATTTGCATGGAAGGCACCTTTAGCTTACTTTTCCTATAAATAGGACCATAAGCAAAGCATTCTATTCATTCCAACATTGAGAGAAAAATATATAACAACCTTGAGAGAGTTTCAAGAGAATTAGAGAGATTTCTAGTTAGTGAAATTCTTGGGTGTAATTGGGATTTTGGGTAGTGAGAGATTGTGAGTGTTTGTAAACACTTTGTGTAAATTTCCCTTTTCAATAGAAACATCTGCAGCAGCCCGGAGACGTAGGCATACTTGGCCGAACTCCGTTATCAATTTTTGTGTTTTATTATTCCGCATTTATCACTTCTCATTAATCTGACTTTGGGGAAATTAGACGAAGTTTCCTAACATATTGAACGAGAGAAGATCCAAAAAACAAAAAGAAAAAGATTTACAAGTATTAGAAACAGAGTTTCCACCCCACATCATCATACGGATATCACCGTATCTAGCCTTTAGGACCCGAAAGCAAAGCTCCTCCGTGCCGGCAATAATTCACCACCTCCATTTCTGGATGAGATCCTCATTGAAAACATTCATCCTCTTAATGTTTAAACCCCCCTTAATTAGAGGCAAGCAAATCGAAGTCCAACTTAACCAATGAACCCTACTCTTCGACGCCGAACTGCCCCAAAGAAATCTACATTGAATCTTCATCATCTCCCTCCAAATTTTCGCCGGCGCTTTGTAGAAAGAAAGTTGGAAGATAGCCAGGCTACTAAGGACAGATTTGATAAGGGAAATTCTGCCACCAAAAGATAAGAACCGCCCTTGCCAAGCCGAGAGTCTTTTACCAAATTTAGAAAGCAAAGGCATCCAAGTCACGGACCTTCTAGGATTGGAACCGATAGGAATTCCAAGAAAAGAAAATTGATGAGATTCTCTTTTGCAAGCAAGAAACGAGGCCGCTGCCTCAAGAAAACTATTGTTAACATTTATACCGATCAGTTTACTCTTGTGAAAATTGATGTCGAGTCCCGAAACTAATTCGAACGCTCTAAGCACCGCTTTGATAGCCCACATATGTCTCCACCCACTATCCCCCACAAGTAACGTATCGTCCGCATATTAAAGGACATCTATAAAGCACTTCCGATTAATGTTAAAACTGGCAAAATCTCCCAAATTAACCGAATTCCGAATCAGCCCCGATAATCCTTCCGTCACCAAAACAAAAAGAAAAGGAGACAAAGGGTCTCCTTGCCTAATCCCTCTCTCCACCACAAACTCCTTGGTGGGGCTGCCATTAACCAATATAGACATCTTGCTAGAAAAAATCAATTTCTCCATCCAACCCATCCAAATTTCACCAAATCCCATTCTTCTCAACAAGTATCTCAAAAAGCCCCAAGACACCCTATCATAGGCCTTTTCAAAGTCAACCTTGAAAAGGGTGCATTGTCTCTTACTCTTGACACATAATCCACCAACTCGTTGGCCACAAGGACTCCGTCCAGCAACTGACGCCCCGGAACAAAGGCTGATTGGCACGGCGAGATAATAGAGTTCAGAACCTACTTCAACCTAGAAGCCAAGAGTTCAGACAAAGCCTTATAGAGGCAACCAACAAGGCATATTGGCCTATAATCGTCGAGGCTAAGCGAATTAACGCGCTTAGGAATCAACGTCAAAAAAGATGAAATAATAGACTTGGATAAACCAGCCCCAAGATGAAAATCTGCAAAAAAAATGAAGAAAATCGACTTTTAAGAAATACCAACAGTTCTTAATAAAAGAGAAAGAATAACCATCTGGACCGGGGCTCTTGGAACCGCCACAGCTCCAAATTGCCTTCTTAATTTCCTCCTCCGAGAACGGAGCTTCTAACGAAGCGCTTTTGAATGATCGAATCAGATTTCTTCATCATAAAAGTAATTAACATTTCTTTTCTTGAGTTTTTATTATCATGTGTGCTTAGTTTTTCAACTATCATAAGATTGATCAAATTCAACGTTTTATAGGAAAGCGCCATGAGAATTCATATCATCTTGATGCAATGGGCATGTCTCTCAATGGAAGAATTAGAAAAAAGTGGAAAAGTTCTGAAATTGAACCCTTAAATGATGGAATCGACTTATCCTATTCAGAAGAACAAAAGGAGCTTATTCGGTATTCTGAAGTCGATTGCAAAAAAGACTTTACCTTAATTGAAAGGTTCAACAGAAGAGACATAAATGTTTTACAAGGTCTTGAACTTCACACTGCTGTTTTCAATGTTTCTGAGCAGAAAAATATTGTTGATTACATATACAAACTACAAAGCTATGGACAACAAGGAAACCCTCCTGGCATAAGTAGAATTGAAGAGGTTGATCAGTTACCACGCGTGTTCAAGAAAATGATAAAGAGGATGGTTCGTTGGAACATTATTCCGCGGACGTGCGTTCCAGATAGTTGCATTGTGAATATATATGATGTAGGAGACTGTATTCCTCCTCATATTGACCATCATGATTTTGTTAGGCCATTCTATTCTGTATCATTCTTGAGCGAATGTGAAATATTGTTCGGCTCAAACCTAAAAGCTATTCGTCCCGGAGAGTTTTCAGGACCTGCTTCTATTTCCTTGCCTGTAGGGTAAGCTTCTTCAATTTTCTTTTCCTGTGACTGCACTTCTCTCGAATCAAACTTTTACTATAAATTGGACTTGAGAATAGTTATTATTTATGATGATGCAGATCAGTGTTTGTTTTGAATGGTAATGGAGCAGATATTGCCAAACACTGTGTTCCATCAGTCTCATCAAAAAGGTACTAAAGAATTCTTGTAGTAGATTGTTAAAACTGGCTTATCATGTGGCATTATGCCAAACACTGTTCCATCAGTCTCATCAAAAAGGTACTAAAGATCTCTATTACGTTTAGAAAGATGGATAAGAGAAAGTTACCATATAAATATTCACCTGATCCTGAGCTAATTGGAATCAAACCACTTATCATGAATTCAGAAACTGAAATAGACAAGTTTGAGAGTGTTGAATCTGAATATGAAAAATCCAATACATTTTGGAAGACTAGGAGGGATTCCTTTCGTGTCGAAGATGAATATCTTCCACATACTAATGGTAGCTATAGAAATCGGAAGGATAAGGAATTGGAACCCAGGGCAAGATATTAAGTTCAACAAGATTCCTCTGCCAAAGCTGTATAGTTGTTTGCTCCAACTTTGTTTTTCTTTGTTTTTGTGTTAAAACTAGTGGGAAATCTGTGCTTCCGCACGGATTCCGATGTGGACCGCGGATACGTCATCACGTTATGAAATATAAAAAAAAATACGAAAATATAAAAATTTTGTTGTAAATAAAAAAAAAAATTAAAATCATAACATCCAATAAAAACACAATCGTATTCAAAATTTTAATCAGCAATTTTATGTTCATTTTCCACAACTAAGAATTTTGATCAGAAACTTCATGTTCCGTTAATTTTCAATATTTTGATCAGAAACTTCATGGTCCCGTTAATTTTCAATATGTTGATTAGTGAGTTCATGTTTCCGTTAATCTTCAATATTTTGATCAAAAACTTCAAGTTCCCGTTAATTTTCAATATTTTGATTAGTAACTTCATGTTTCCATTAATATTCAATATTTTTATCAGTAATTTCATGTTCCCGTTAATATTCAACATTTTGCTCAATAACTCCATGCTCCCGTTAATATTCAATATTTTGATCAGTAACTCCATGTTCCCGTTAATATTTAATATTTTAATCAGTACCTTCGTGTTCCCGTTAATATTCAAATTTTCTATCAATAACTTCAAATTCCCATTAATATAACATATTTTGATCAGAAACTTCGTGTTCCCGTAAATATTCAAATTTTCTATCAGTAACTTCAAATTCCCGTTAATATTCAAGATTTTGATCAGTAACTTCATGTTCCCGTTAGTATTCAATATTTTGATCAGTACCTTCATGTTCCCGTTAATATTCAATATTTGGATCAGTAATTTCGTGTTCCTATTAATATTCAAATTTTCTATCAATAACTTCAATTTTCCGTTAATGTTCAATATTTTGATCAGTAACTTCGTGTACCCGTTAATATTCAAATTTTCTATCAGTAACTTCAAATTTCCGTTAATATTTAATATTTTGATCAGTAACTCCATGTTTCCGTTAATATTTAATATTTTGATCAGTAACTTCATGTTCCCGTTAATATTCAATATTTTGATCAATAATTTGATGTTAACGTGATAATTATTTTAATTTGGTGTCTTAATAGTATGTATAAGTTGTGATTTATTAAAAAAAATTGTTTTCTATCGCTGATAAACATAAAAAAAAAATATGGACTAAAAAAAATAGAGTAATGCAAAAGTATTTATGCATTTATTGATTTAATGAAAAAAATCAATTAAAATCAAAAGATATGGACTAAAAAACAGAATAACATCTAATCATAAATTAAAAATTTAATACAATTTATTATGTTTAAATATGTTACATTATTTGTAATTTTAAAAATTTTATAAAATATTTTCAGATCTATTTTATACATTTATTATTTTAATGGTAAAAATTTTTATTAAAATAAAAAGATATGGACTAAAAAGTTTATCAGCTATTAATCTTAAACTATCAACTATAAATTATAATTTATCAGTTATCAATCACCATAAACTATAGTTAAATTTTATCAAATCAACCGCTAATATTAGCAAAGAGAGGCTAAATGATTTTCTTATTTTCTATTTATAAATATAAAACATATTTTATCTTCATAAATAAATTGATAATTCATATATCATTAATTTTTCTTTAACTTCAAAAACATACTATCATAAAGATAATATAAAATATCAAAAACATTAAGAATTTTTTTTATTATTTAATAGACTAATTTTGCAGTATATCTAAAATTAAATAATTATACTAACTATTCAATACCATATATATATATATATATATATATATATATATATATATATATATATATATATATATATATATATATATATATATACATACATTATCAATTTTATCATCATTATCAATTTGTTTACAGCAGAACTGTAGGCATCATACTTTTTTGTATCTTCCAACACACCATACTCAAACAACTCCTTTCTTCCATGTCACGTCGTCGTTTGATACTTCTTTATCTATCAGAGAAAATATCATCTACATGTTAAGCACTATGTTGGTTTCCAAGGTCTTAAGTCAATATTATATTAAGTTTTCCTTAAACAATACAGTTGTAAATAATTGATTATTAAAACTTTCTTTCAAATAATTTATTAGTTCCATTTTAAAGTTATTATTTCCACTAACTTTCTTTAAAATTACATTACCATCTAAATGAAATTATTTAAATCATATTTATTTTTTCGAAAATGAATTAAAAAATAAAATAAGAATTACAGAAAAATTAAATTTTAGTTTCTCAAAATAAAAAACAAAAAAAAAATGTTGAAAAATACCAGAAATTCACGTAGAAAATAATAAATTCTTTATAGTTTTTCATCAAAATTACTTTATAATAAAAATATTTAAAAATTAAAAGCGGAGAATAATACTTCATAATATTGCATAAAAAAATAATTTTAAACTCTGCTAAATCATATCTAATACACGCTGGAAATAACTGAGTATTTTCAAATCTAAATTTGAATTGTAAAATAAAATCACAAAACCAATCATCTGCAAAAGAAATATATTTGTGACATGCTAAAAAATAGTTAAGTTTAATACTTACAGTTCTCTTCTCTTCCTTTCCATAACTATGGCGAATCATTTATGCATATTCTTTCTCAAACTTTTCCAAACCAACCTACAATCAGATCTTACAATTAATTTATCATTAATGTAATTAATATAATTGGACAAAAATAGAACAGTACATACAAAGATTAATACCTACTCAACTCAGACGTCTATAGAGATATAGGATAGATTGATAGGATACACACAAGCTCACATGTTTAACTTTAAAGAATGAATGAATAGATTTCAGTTTCTGATAGAGATTGTGTGCAAAAAATAAGAGATTATGTACAACAAACATACATACCTTAGAGAACTCGGCTCTCCAAAATGCAAGTGCATCATCCAGGTTCAAATCAACACATTGAACGTAAGAAAAGTGATAGACATGTTGTTAAATTATACAGATAATGTAAAAAATTATTAATATTATAATTTTAAATAAATTGAATACACAATTTAATTTAATTATTTTTATAAAGTAATATTAAGAAATTTTATTATAATTAAATAAAAAATAAGAATCACATTTGTTTCATACAAATAATACAAGTATAAACACTAAGAAAACATTAAGCAAAGTCAATTAGTTGTAGTAGAAATTACCCCTGCTTTGCTTCTCAAGTCCAAACCAGAACCACCAATCCTATCAAAATAAAAATAAAATTTCAGAATCTATTTATCAAGTATGAACTACTATCATTCATCATGGGCAAGTTGTTTATTATTTAGGTTTATAAATTAGTTGTAAAAAGAACTATAAAATAATAAAAGCAAATTAAACTTCATTTGTCATAACCTGCATAAAAATTCTAAAACAGCCTTTGTTCATCATCATCCTTATCAATTCATAACAACTTGTAACAACAGTAACAATACAAATCATCTTCTTGCTTATGTGATAAAGTTTAATCACAAACCACAAACCATAAACAACATGTTCACAATCAACATATCCATAAAAATCACAAATTTAATTAAAAACAGAAACGGAGAGGAAACAAAATCGCGATCAAACCAAAGTTGAGTCGAAACCGTGTCGACCACTAACGATTCGCCACTGCAGATCCGTCGCGAACTCGCCCAACCTCCGCGAAACCAAACTTGTCGTAATTGATGATTAAAAAACCTTTAGTACAAAGCAATAAAACTTAACTGATAAGAAAAACATAATAGAACTGAACCACAAGTAATAAGAACATATTGATTGTTTGTCTGCAAGAAGATAATGACGAACATAAATTTACCTATCATTAATTAAAATAAGTAAATAAAAACAAACACTTTCAACACAAAAATAGACAATATTCATTTGAACAACTCTTTAATCATACACAAACAAAAAACATTTAAGAAGACATATAATAAAGATAAACAAATAGGAACATAAGAGAAGATCAAGAAGGAATAAACATTACCTGAAGTTGGTTGAAAAATTGAATAGTATTTAACTCCTTTGTAAACCTGTCCGAAAATCAAATGAAGTGAATAATGAGTCCAAAAAACCATTAAGCATGCATACATCAATGAAAGCTTTAGAAGTATTATAAAATCCTCTTTTGTTGAAGAAAGACGAGTTTGAAGATGTTAATTTTCAAAAACAGTAAGACACAAAATACAAGAAGAAGACGAAGAAAGACATGAACAAGAAAGTGTTTTTGAAAAAATTTCAAACATCAATGCTGACAAAATGCAAAAAAAAATGAGGAAGAAGATATAATTTTTTGAAAAAATTTCAAATAACATTATTGGGAAAAACATGGAGACTTTCTCTCTTTTGGACTTTCATTATTCTAAGATAAATATTTCACGGTAAACTTAACAAACCAAGTCCAAAACTTTCTCTCTTCAACTCTAACAAAATCCAATAATCACAAGAAAAAACATGGAGACATGGAAGAAGATGAAAAATGAAAAACTACCAATCGACGACGGATCTGAAGTTGTATGAAAGACGTTTTCGCCGAGCAGAAGGGTGTGGTGGCTGAGAGTACTTCACCGAAAAAATTAAAGGGGGTCGGTTTCGTCGTCGGATCTGATCAAAAGAGGGCAAAGCGTTGGTGTTCTGACTTTCTTTTTCTCCTCATTTTTTTTATTTTGTGGTTGCTTTTCTCAGCTCTTAGTTGTTGAATGGTTGATGTGGTTGTAAAAGGAAGAGAAAGATGAGAAAAGGTGATTAATCGGCACACCCGAAAGCTCTATTTCCTGAAAACAGTTGAAAGAAGTAGGAAGGTTGAAATGAAGCATTTGCAGAAACCGAACCTCTCCGACGCAACCAACATCGACAAATCATCCATAACCTAAAGTTGAGATTTTTAGTATCAAAATGAAGAAAAAATTAAACAAAAAATTGACGAAGAAGATTAACATTACAGATTGGAAGAGTTAATTGACGTCGATGACGGTATGTAAAGAATAGGAAGAAGGAAGAAAAAGAGGGAGAAAGAAGAAGAAAAGGGAGAAGAAAGAAAAAGAAGAAAGGGGAGAAGAAAGAAAAAAAAGAAGAGACAGAGAAGGTGAAATGTTTCTGAGCGTATGAAAGAGGGAGGTCAAACAAAGGTGGGCTTGTAAGCATGACAAGTGTCCCAAGGGTAAAAATGTATTTTTAGTGGTACCAACTTTTCTTATATGGTAGATTCTTCAAATTTGTTGATGTTGAATGTAACTAAATGAATCTTGACTTTGTACTTAGACTTGAAAGAACTCTTATTTTGGTTATATGTACTTCAAATTCATTAGAGCATGGTTTTAGTTGCGATATGACTAAAGTTGATTCATATAGTCGACTCTATTTAAAGATTTTTACTGCTGCCCAGCAGACTTCGAAACTGTTCGAGATGCTGCATAGCTTCATTTGATTTACAAGAAATTCTAATGTCTTTGAGAATGTTGTTTGTGAGAGTAGACAAATAATTTTGTTTTGAATTTATGAACTTTCCCTTTTGTTGTTGCCTAATTTTTATAAAGCTAGATCATCCACTGTTCATGGAGGTTTTGCTCCAAATGAGAATGTGGTTGAACATCCTGTTGCAGATGTTGCTGAACTACTTGTTGAAAATGTAGTTGATCCTCCTGTTATAGCTGAAGTTACACAATCTGATGAGCGAGTTGACCAAATTCATCTTTCTTGTGTTGTATGTTGATGATATTTTGCTTGCAAGTAGTGATCTTGGTGTATATCATGAGACCAAACTTATGCTAACCAAGTTCTTTGATATGAAAGATCTTGGTGAAGCATCTTTTGTGTTGGGAATTGAAATACACAGAGGTATATCACGTGGTGTACTTGGCTTTTCATAAAGGGCTTATATCGGTAGAATCTTAGAGAGGTTCAATATGAAGAACTGTACGTCAGGGGATGTTCCAATTACTAAAAGAGACAAACTCAGTAAAGATCAATGTCTTAAAAATGAGATTGAGCGGACAGAGATGAATGGGAAACCCTTTGACAGTGCATTGGGCATCTTGATGTATGCTCAAATATGCACTAGGCCTGACATTGCTTTCATAGTTGGTGTTTTGGGACGATACTAGTCTAATCTTGGGAATGATCATTGGATTGCTGCTAAGAAAGTGATGAGATATTTGCAGAGAACTAAAGAGTATATGCTTGTTTTTAGGAGAGTTGACAACTTGGAAATAATTGGGTATACTGACTCTGATCTTGATGGATGTGTTGATGATGAGAAATCTACTTCTGGTTACATTTTTATGCTTGCCGGAGGTGAAATATCTTGGAAGAGTAAAAAACAAACTCTTGTTACCTCTTCTACCATGCAAGCAAAGTTTATTGCTTGTTATGCTGCTGCTGTCGCACCTCAAAAAATCGCTAAATCGAAGACACGACCCTCGCGCGAAAGGCGCGGAAAACGGTTCGACAGAGTCGCCACCGAACTTTATTTATCCCAAAAGAGGGAAAGGAAAATATCGAGAAAACCTTTAAGGAGTGGATAAGAACATGGTCATCGCAACCACATTCCGGGTTCGGGAGTCGGTTACGTGAGAGGAAGGTACGCGCACCCTCTCACGTCCGTTGTACTCAACGGGAACCTCTTAGTTCGAATTGTGAGGAATGTTATCTAAGCTTGCTTGTTTTCTTCTCAACGATATATGCGAAAAGGTAAAGTAAAAGGTTTTGATTGCTAAGGGGAATGGGGTGGTTTTAGGATAGGGTGCTCGGCAAGATCATCGCGACCTAGGGCCTACGTATGCTCATTCGGACGAGAATGAGGAATCAGAGCAATCGTAGTTTGACTACGGGGTTTGACGAAAAAAGATGGTAGTGTGGACGCAAACGGGGGGAAAAGAAAAAGTGTGCTCGCCAAGATCATCGCGATCTTGTGCCTACGTATCTTTACTCGGACGAGAATAAAGAATCAGAGCAGTCGTAGTTCGTGGTACGCCCACGAAAAGAAGGGTTAGGGTTTGAATTTTAGGAGACGAAAGATTGAATGACATACCACCCAAGGGGCGTGCCTCGAGAGCAGTCACTCAAGAATCCAAGGAATGTGAGACTCCAAGAACTCAGTTCTTTTGTGAGTTGATTACGAAAATGTTCGATAAAGATAAAGTGTTTTAAAACGAAAGGGTGAATGAATAACAACCCAAGGGCGTGCCTCAAGAACCATTCATTCGAATACCCAAGGAATGCTAGATTCCAAGAATCTCCTCCTTTCGTAAGTTGATTAAGAAAAAGCATTTGAAAAAGATCGAGTCGGATTGGTTGAGAAAAGAGGCGAGGTTTGATACTAGTCCCTAGGGGTGCTCCTAGTAACGAGACCACGAGATGTGCGAGTGTGCATTTGACGACGAGGCAAAAGGCACTCGACTTACGAGAATGTTTTGAAGAGTGGCTCGACGACGAGTCGAGAATTGGTTTGGAAATGGTTTGATTTGTTAAATGTTTTGGAGAGAGTGACGATTGTTCGATAAACGAGACGTCGGCCTCGCAACCAATTAACCGGGGCATTATTGGGATGCTAAATCCCAACGATACCTTTTTCATTCGATTGATATATGAAATATTGTTTGTTGAACAACGAAAGTACCACGTGGAATGCTAGACTCCAATGGCATTCCTTTGTTCAAATAGTTAAGACGAATGTTTTAGGAGCGAAAGGTCGAGTGATCAACACCTAAGGCGTGCGCCCCGATGGTGGTCACTCAAGAACCCAAGAGATGCTAGACCTCAAGAATTCAGTTCTTTCGCGATTTAATTAAGAAAAATGATTTGAATATGTGTTGAGTATTTTGATCGGGAAGTAAGAGTTTAACCAAATGAAAATGGTTAGATAAGCATGAATATGAATATAGACAATATGAATAAGAATATGAACGATGGTAAGAGTATGAATAATATTATCGAGATAAAAATGGACAAGAGATAGTATTGACCTAAAATAAAATTGGTCTCGTCTTAATCGGAATTTATTCGAGAAAATCGATAAATCGTTGACTTTTGACTTTCATTGACCAAAATGAAAATAAAAGAAATATAAAGTGACAATTAAGAAAATAAATCGAAAATATGCATACAAAGAATAAAGGTCTCCCCTTTATCGAGATTTAATCGAGGAATCGATAAATCAATCAATATTTAGTTTTCATGGGCCCAAAATGAATAAAAATAATAAAAATGAAATAAAATCGAAATAAATAGGAAAAAGAATAAAGGTCTCACCTTTATCAAGATTTAATCGAGAAATTGAGAAATCGTTGATGTATGGTTTTCATTGACCCAAAAAGATAAAAATAAAAAAAATGGCCTCATATAAATCAAGATTTATAGATCTATTTGAAATAAATCAACATAATCAAGATTCTTTCATATCATTGGCCCAAAGAAATCGAAACAAAATCGAAAATGAAAAGATTAATTCATAATCTAATTGAAAAAATATTTTTGAGGTTTTTTAATTATTGATAACATCTAAACTGATTAATAATAGTTAACAATCCTAAAAAAGGTTAAATCTTAAATAGAATATAATTAGAAGAAAAAAAACTTCAAATATCTAAAAAACACATTGATTAATATAATCTAAACAAGAACAATTAAATTAAATTAAAATAAGAAGAAAAAAGGAGGGTGCAGGCTGTGAGCAGCGTGTGATTAGAGATCCAATACCAATGGAAAATCAGATGGGCTTAGCCCATTAACACCATCAATTAAAAAAAATAAAAGAAAAACAATCAGAAAAAGAAATAAAAACGGAACCCTCTGCTATGATAAACATGTTCCAAAAACACTTCTTCCAGATCTCTATCTCTCTCGATTTCCCCTCAATCAAACTTTTATTCAAAATCCAACCACAACAACCACGATCCTCACATCATTTCGCTCGCACTTCCTACCAGCCTCATTTCTCTCAGACGCTCTCTTTCTCTCTCTCTCTCTCTCTCTCTCTCTCTCTCTCTCTCTCTCTCCGGTCGCGTTCTCATTCTCAACCCAAGGTTGGTAATTTCGTCTCGATTTCTTCTCTTCTCCTTCAAATTATGAGTCTGTTTTGGATTTTGAATGGGAATTGGTTTCGTATTTGTGAAGGATTTGGTTCGGTTTGGAAGTTAATGATTTGGGTTGAATGATGGCGGTGAATGGGTTTGAAGAAGGTTATGGTGGTGTCGGGTTCAGAAAAAATGGAGAGTGATTTGTTGTGGCTTTTGTTAGAAGATGATGATGAACGAAGGAGGTGTTTGGTGGTTATCGAAGGTGGGTTAAGAAGGTTGGGATTTTTTCGTGGCCGTAAATTTTCCTTTCTTGTGGTAACTGGTATGATGAAGATGATGTTATGATGATTCAATACATTTGAAAAATGTTGTTTTTCTTTTAATCTTTGGTGGTTGTGGCAAAAGTTTTTTTTTTGTGTGGAAAGAGGTGAGAGTTGAACGAAGTGGAGATGTATGAAGTTTAGGTGATGGTGATCTGAGTTTGTGAATTTGTTTTTAGGTTTGAGGATGAAGAAAGAGCAGAGATTTGCGCAGTATAAGGTTGTCGAGCCCCCCTCCCTTTTTTTTTACTCGAGTTCCTCTCTCTTTTAAAACAGATCCAAACTCTCTTTTTTTGAATTTTTTTAGTGTTGTCTTTTTTTAGTGTTGTCTTTTTTAGTGTTGTCTTTTAAAACAGATCCAAATTCTCAATGTTGCAGATTTTAATTTATCTGGAATTGCTGCTGGAAACATTTTCTTGGTGCAGTTTTTTTTGTAAAAATGAGGAAAAAGTGGTGTGCAGAGTGTTGCTGCTTGGTGTACAGTTCGCGGGTCTGTTTGTTGTGGGAAGGTTTGAAACATGGCAAATGTAGCTGATATTCATGTGAAATCTTGAAGTGGACCATGTATCTGTCGTGTAGCTTCTTTTCCCTTATACAATTATTGTGAATGACAATGTATCATGGGTTTATAATTTGTAAATGGGCTTTATTAGCTTTTGGATTTTGAAGGATTTTTTTGAGTTATGGATAATGAGAGGTAATAACATTGAATGGATTTAATAGAAATGGCTAAATAAAATGGGTCTAGAAAATGGACTTTTTGAAATGGATATTGAAATGAATGGATAAAATGTGGATAATTGAATTAGACTAAAATATGAATGAAATGGATTAAGAAAGTGGTTTAAAAAAATGGATATGTGATCAATGTGAATGGTTAATGAAATTAATACAAATGTGGGTTAAAATGGTTAGAAGGAAGTGGGTTTTTATAGAAATGGATTTTTCTTTGTGTGGATTTACATAGTGGGCTTGATAATGGGCATAATTGGATGACATATTTAAAAGTGATTAAAAATCAATAACTTTAAAATTAAATTGGATTATGATTGAAAATGGATAATGGAAGTGGTTATGGATACTTGGGTAAAATTGAATTTGCATAACGATTATGGGGAGTAATAATTGAAATGGATATGGTCTAGAACAAAAATGGGGGAATTGAAAGTATGGATACAGATGGATATTTGGATAATGGTTTTGACTTTTATTTATGGAAAATGGATAATGGATAAAGGATAAAAAAGGTTAAAATATGGATATAACTTAAAATAAAAATGGATAAAAATTAAAAGAGGGATAAAGTTGAAGACAACATATTTTTTTGGATTTTTCTGAATAATTGTCAGTGGGTGGATGTACAGATAAAAGTTATACACAGGTAGGACAAATTTGGGGTATGACAGATGCCCCTATCTAATTGGCTTAAACTGAGTTAGATGAACTGCTACGGCGCTCGGTCTTTCGAGGTATAAGACAATTAGATATGAAGAAGACCACAAATTTGTCTGAAAGGAAGAAAAGGGATTGGGAAGTTGAAATACAAGAAAACTGACACCAAAAGGATGACAGACCTATCACCAAGAGGATGATAGTGAACACACACACACATAGACCCTTCCACCAAAAGGATGGAAATGAGGTCAAAGCCTGCTATTACCGACGAGATAATAGGGCACACACGCACAGCCTGCTATTATCGACGAGATAATAGGGCGCACACACACACACACAGACCTTTCCACCAAAAGGATGGAAATGAGGTCAAAGCCTGCTATTACCGACGAGATAATAGGGCACACACACACACAGACCCTTCCACCAAAAGGATGGAAATGAAGTCAAATCCTGCTATTACTGACGAGATAATAGGGCACACACGCACAGCCTGCTATTACCGACGAGATAATAGGGTACACACACACAGACCCTTCCACCAAAAGGATGGAAATGAGGTCAAAGTCTTCTATTACCGACGAGATAATAGGGCACACACACACACAGACCCTTCCACCAAAAGGATGGAAATGAAGTCAAAGCCTGCTATTACCGACGAGATAATAGGGCACACACGCACAGCCTGCTATTACCGGCGAGATAATAGGGCACACACACAGACCCTTCCACCAAAAGGATGGAAATGAGGTCAAATCCTGCTATTACCGACGAGATAATAGGGCACACACACACAGACCCTTCCACCAAAAGGATGGAAATGAGGTCAAGGCCTACTATTACCGACGAGATAATAGGGCACACACACGCACACAGAACCTTCCACCAAAAGGATGGAAATGAGGTCAAAGCCTGCTACTACCAAAAGGATAATAGGGCACACAACACAGCCTGTTACTACCAAAAGGATAGTATGGCACACAACACAGCCTGCTACTACCAAAAGGATAGTATGGCACACAACACAGCCTGCTATTACCAAAAGGATAATAGGGAACACACACAAAGGCTGTCACTCACCAAAAGGATGACACACAGACCAAGGGTTTATGGATCGGCAACACTAAAAGGATGACGGATCAAAACAAGCTACTACCACCAAAAGGATGATAGGAACTTCTTATTCGTGAGGACCAACATCAAAAGGATGAAGGTTGAATTGACATGGTTTCGGCTATCACCAAAAGGATGATAGAAATGCAATTGACAAAAGGTCAAGTTTGCTGGGGATATGATGAGATTTATTTGGAGACATCAACAAAAGGTTGAAGTAAAGAAATCAATGAGGAGAGCCCATGAAAAGGAAAGGGAAACAGTGAAAAATGGAGAAGGTAACCCGCCAAGATCTACGCAATCTTGTGCCTACGTATCCTTACTCGGACGAGAATAAAGAATCAGGGCAGTCGTAGTTCGACTTGAAGAAAAAATTCAATGAGGAACGCCTACTGACTCGGAGGGATGTTTATTGGTTGGGGTGAGGATGACGACCTCAGCAACAAAAGGTTGAGGAATGCACACTGACTTGCTTGGAGATCACAGCTTCATCAACAGAAGGTTGAAGACTTTCATGAGGAACACCCATGAACTTGAAGAAGATGCCCCTGACTGGGCAGAAGGTTGCTTGCAGTCTTATCTTGATCAACAAAAGGTTGGACAACCTCATGGGGAACGCCCACGGATTTGAAGAAAATGTCCCTGCCTGGGCTGGAGATCATCTTGCAGTCTTGAGATTGATCCTGGATCTCACACATGTATGAATGCTTGATTTTGTAATGATGTGCAATACAAATGCTGACGCGCGGAGATGCAAGTGCTGGGGAAGTATGATTGGTTTTTCGGGTATGCACATGATGCATATGATGTTTATGATGTTTATGATGTTGAATGCGATGTGTATGATGCATATGATTGCAGACGGGTGATTGGATAAGCTTCGAAGGCGCCAGCGTGGTGGACTTTTGGTAGTTACCAATGAGGATTGGACTTTTGGGCGGTGGGAGGGATCTGATTTCCTCGACACTCAGTTTGTTGAAGACGCCATGATTGAAGTAGACAAAGATGCTCTTGAAGCATCGAGTTGGCTCACTTGACAGTGTTTTTGCTCTGAACTCGATGATTGCTAATGTCTAATAAGGTATGCATGTCCAACACGGCTTGCCCCAGTCTGAACATGGTAATGATCTGCCCCTGCTTAACCAGTTCTGAAGTGGTCTGATCTTTGGAAAGCTGAGCTTTGATATGCTTTGAGATAGCCCGCTCCTGATTGAGTTGCTGAAAGATTTGCCCCAGCCTGTGGGTTTTGAGGGAGTCTTGCTTTGGGTCAGCACCACTGAAAGTTCAAATTCCTCTTCGATTGCCCCTTGTTGGAATATCTTAGATGTCTAGCACTGATTTGCTGTTAAAATTGCTCATTCATAAATGGTAATCTTAATACAATGCTCATGCAAGTTTTGAAAAAGAGTCATTTATTAGAGTGTCGTGATAGTGAGTCGAATGGACTGTTAGCCCAAACGTGTGCTGATTTTGATGGTGTGAAAGATATAGCAAGGAGAATGGCACCAATGCTGAAGATTAGTAAATATGGGGAGTCAGTTTACGCAACCTTGCAATAGTACGCTTTCAGAATAAACCTCGCCTCAATTAGGTCTTTCGAGGGTTGTAACGTGGTCTGGCTCACGGTTATGAAACAAAGGATATTAGGCTCAAAGTTTGATTTGTACCCACCTCTTCTTCGTGATGAACTCCAGTCCTACGTTCAGTTAATTCTGCATATGTTTGTCTTCCAAAAGGGTTAACGGTTCAAGGTATGCTTGAAATGGCAGTCACCTTATTTTGTTTTTGATGGATGTCAGTGGCCCTTTGGTATTGATATGGTGGTCACTGGATCGTATTTTGTTTTTGTTTAGGATTCGAGGGCCTCTTTTGATTTTGCTTTTAATCCCTATCTTTTGCATGAACTGATTTTTCTTTTCAAGTCCATCGGGATTTCCTTGATTTTTGCCTAAGTCTCTTTTTGAGGTGTTTGACTTAGCAGGCTTTTGATTTTTTGTTTTTGATTTTGTTGAATGATTGTGACTGCCAAGTCATGAGTTATTGATGAACAACCATCATGTCTTGTGGATTTTGTCTTTGTGATTTTAGATTAACTGAACACTACCCTGCCCCAGGTTGAGTGTAAGGGTTTGAATATCCGAAGGAAACTGCTACTTCTTGGCTCGAAGTGGTTACTAGGGATTAACTCCTTGTCTCTCCAGTGTTTGGGGTTGAAACAATGTCTGTACATCATCGACGAGATTCTATCCGAAAGCATACATCTTGAAATTATGGGTATTTTGCTTTCATCATCCTCCCTCCAATCATTGCTAACAACAGTTTGATATAGAGAGTGAAGTGGATAAATGTGTCGGTGTTTTGAAGTAAGTGGAAAAAATGAGTGAATACGACATAACTGATTCAAAACATGCATAATCACTACATTAAGAAAACCAAATACAAATGACAATGTTTAAAGCATACAGTACTTAAACAAATAAAGACAAAATACAAGAATGCAAATGACGGGATAGCAACACTACTGCCTTCTTCGGGGAAACTTGACTTGATTTGACTTGACTAGATACTGGCACTAGCGTGGCGGCGGCATAGGGTTCTTGATGAAGTTTGGAGCCCTCCCATTGAACATGAGAAACTTTGAGTCGATCATGTCTTGAACCTTGTGTTTGAAAGCTCTGCAGTCCTCGATCGTATGCCCTGGAGCACCCTTATGAAACTCGCAATGAGCATTAGCATCATAATCTGGGGGAATGACAGTTAGAGGAGCTAGGTCCCTCGGAGTAATGGCCCTCTTCTCCATCAATTGAGCAAAGATCTGAGCATATGAAGTTGGCAGACGATCAAAGTCTCTATTAGACCTCCTTGTCCTTTGTTGATTAGGTTGACGTTATTGAGCAGCTCTCTGTTGTTGATGTTGAGGAGGATATTGATACCCTTGCTGATTGTATGATTGTTGCTGAGGAAACTGTTGCTGAGGCGTTGGAGCTTGAACAGCTTGAACAGTTGGCTGATAAGGCATTGGAGCGTATTGCGCAGCATCAACATATGGATATTAGAAGTATGGCATTTGATAAGGCATTGGAGCTGGAGCTTGTGGAGCTTGCCCCTTCTGAGCATAGACAGCATTTGTTTCGCCCTCTTTCTTTTTGAATCCAATGTTGAAAGGTTTCTTGGCTTGAGACTGGCTGCTAGATCCTCCTTGGATCTTTCCACTTTTCAGACCTTCTTCAATTCTCTCACCGACAATTACCAAATCAGAGAATCCGGCAGAAACATTACCAATCAATTTCTCATAGTATTGGCCTTGGAAAGTACCCATGAAGATGTCAATCAATTCACGATCAACAAGAGGTGGATGCACCCTTGCGGTTAGCTCTCTCCAACGTTGTGCATACTCGTTAAAGGATTCGTTGTCCTTTTGAGCCATACTCTGAAGTTGAGTGTGATTCAGAGCAAGGTCAGTGTTGTATTTGTATTGCTTGACGAATGCATCAGCTAAATCATCCCAAGTGCGCACATTGCTGCGCTCCAGCTGCATATACCATTCGAGGGATGCCCCAGACAGACTGTCTTGGAAGCAATGGATCATCAGTTTTTCGTCTTTGGCATGGGCAGCCATCTTGCGGCAATACATCCTTAGATGCATGTGGGGACAACTGAGGCCTTTGTACTTCGGGAATTCTTGTACTTTGAACTTGGGAGGAATGACAATATCTGGCACCAAGCACATTTCCAGAGCGTTCAAAGATTTTGAGTTGCGCCCCTCCATGACTCGGAATTTATCAGCTAAATCATGACACATTTTCATGGCTTCAGAATCCTGAGCAGCAGTAGGATTGACAATTGGGATAGCAGCATGGTAATTATGTACCTCATCATACTGATCTACCAGGTTTTCTTCAGCGTGAGGAATAGGAATCTGAGTGACAACAGGTTGGGCTTGCGGAATAGCTCCAACAGTAACTCCAGGGGTTGGAAGTGGTTGAGTGGTGGCTCCTTCAGCGGCAAGGGTGAAGTTCATTGGTATCCCATAAGTGATGGGGTTGGGAACAGGAGCTGAGAGCCTTGAGGGTGACCCTTGAACCTGTGCATTGTTGTTGGTGGCAGCGACTTCACGTAGTTCTTCTTCTCTTCTGGCCATCATGATGGCTTCAAGAATCTGATCAATCTTTCCCTTTATAGAGTCCAACTCCTCTCTGAAAGCAGCTTGCTCTTGCTGAACCTGCTACATCATTCTTCTTGTGTTAGCTCGAGTTGCGTACTGGTGTCGAGGAATCAGTTTGATTTACTGGAGAAGGAAGGAAGTTGAAGTGAGATTCTGAGGTTGAAAATGCAATGCAAGATGTATAACTGATGCAATGCAATGCAATGACATGTATGCAATGCAAGATGCAAAATCCAGGATCGCAGATCGCAGGTTCAAACAATTCTGAGGTTGGCCGTTCACGGGTAAATGACCAAAGTCTCTGATCAAAGAAACCTTATAGGTAGGCTCTATGAGGAAAGTTCTAGGTTCTTTACCCATAAACCCACTCACGGGATGGTTTCTACGTTGACGGATAAGGTTCCCAGGATTACGGACACAAATCGCATCAATGTCACGCAACAGGCTAGCTGCATTACGACGATAATAACGACAAGGTCTCCCTTGAGCGGGGTCTTCATGCTAGGCGCACAAGGAGCGAGTCCTTGGAGACTAACACTACATGACCACCAATATAGAACCTGGGTCTAAGAGTGGTTCATAGAGTCACGGACCCTTCATGAATCAAGTCGTGAAACAGGCTAGCTGCGTTACAACAAGATCTACGAAAAGGTCTACTCTAGTGGAGCTTTCATGCTAGGCACGCAAGGAGCGAGTCCTTGGGGACTAACACTACTCGACATCCAATTCTGAACTATGTGTTCTCTCTGCTTTTACCAAAGCTCGGGTGTAGAGGTTTACTCAAGATATCATCCCAAGATCCAACAACCAAGAACAATAGGAGAAAGCAATAAGAGAACAAATACGTAAACGAGAAAAAAAACACGCAAACAAAGATAACGCTCCTCACAAATCGCTCTAAGATAAGCTTGACTCTCTCTTGCATGGAGCAAATGCTTCCCCAGTAGAGTCACCATCTGTCGCACCTCGAAAAATTGCTAAATCGAAGACACGACCCTCGCGCGAAAGGCACGGAAAACGGTTCGACAGAGTCGCCACCGAACTTTATTTATCCCAAAAGAGGGAAAGGAAAATATCAAGAAAACCTTTAAGGAGCAGATAAGAACATGGTCGTCGCAACCACATTCCGGGTTCGGGAGTCGGTTACGTGAGAGGAAGGTACGTGCACCCTCTCACGTCCGTTGTACTCAACGGGAACCTCTTAGTTCGAATTGTGAGGAATGTTATCTAAGCTTGCTTGTTTTCTTCTCAACGATATATGCGAAAAGGTAAAGTAAAAGGTTTTGATTGCTAAGGGGAATGGGGTGGTTTTAGGATAGGGTGCTCGGCAAGATCATCGCGACCTCGGGCCTACGTATGCTCATTCGGACGAGAATGAGGAATCAGAGCAATCGTAGTTCGACTACGGGGTTTGACGGAAAAAGATGGTAGTGTGGACGCAAATGGGGGGAAAAGAAAAAGTGTGCTCGCCAAGATCATCGCGATCTTGTGCCTACGTATCTTTACTCGGACGAGAATAAATAATCAGAGCAGTCGTAGTTCGTGGTACGCCCACGAAAAGAAGGGTTAGGGTTTGAATTTTATGAGACAAAAGATTGAATGACATACCACCCAAGGGGCGTGCCTCGAGAGTAGTCACTCAAGAATCCAAGGAATGCGAGACTCCAAGAACTCAGTTCTTTCGTGAGTTAATTACGAAAATGTTCGATAAAGATAAAGTGTTTTAAGACGAAAGGGTGAATGAATAACAACCCAAGGGCGTGCCTCAAGAACCATTCATTCGAAGACCCAAGGAATGCTATATTCCAAGAATCTCCTCCTTTCGTAAGTTGATTAAGAAAAAGCGTTTGAAAAAGATCGAGTCGGATTGGTTGAGAAAAGAGGCGAGGTTTGATACTAGTCCCTAGGGGTGCTCCTAGTAACGAGACCACGAGATGTGCGAGTGTGCATTTGACGACGAGGCAAAAG
This sequence comes from Lathyrus tuberosus, assembly GCA_022829125.1. Classification (NCBI taxonomy): domain Eukaryota; kingdom Viridiplantae; phylum Streptophyta; class Magnoliopsida; order Fabales; family Fabaceae; genus Lathyrus; species Lathyrus tuberosus. Next base: position 744,740 of record JALAZF010000024.1, on the reverse strand, counting down.
GCACTCGACTTACGAGAATGTTTTGAAGAGTGGCTCGACGACGAGTCGAGAATTGGTTTGGAAATGGTTTGATTTGTTAAATGTTTTGGAGAGAGTGACGATTATTCGATAAACAGAACGTCGGCCTCGCAACCAATTAACCGGGGCATTATTGGGATGTTAAATCCCAACGATACCTTTTTCATTCGATTGATATATGAAATATTGTTTGTTGAACAACGAAAGTACCACGTGGAATGCTAGACTCCAATGGCATTCCTTTGTTCAAATAGTTAAGACGAATGTTTTAGGAACGAAAGGTTGAGTGATCACAACCTAAGGCGTGCGCCCCGATGGTGGTCACTCAAGAACCCAAGAGGTGCTAGACCTCAAGAATTCAGTTCTTTCGCGATTTAATTAAGAAAAATGGTTTGAATATGTGTTGAGTATTTTGATCGGGAAGTAAGCGTTTGACCAAATGAAAATGGTTAGATAAGCATGAATATGAATATAGACAATATGAATAAGAATATGAACGGTGGTAAGAGTATGAATAATATAATTGAGATAAAAATGGACAAGAGATAGTATTGACCTAAAATAAAATTGGTCTCGTCTTAATCAGAATTTATTCGAGAAAATCGATAAATCGTTGACTTTTGACTTTCATTGACCAAAATGAAAATAAAAGAAATATAAAGTGACAATTAAGAAATTAAATCAAAAATAAGCATACAAAGAATAAAGGTCTCACCTTTATCGAGATTTAATCGAGGAATCGATAAATCAATCGATATTTAGTTTTCATGGACCCAAAATGAATAAAAATAATAAAAATGAAATAAAATCGAAATAAATAGGAAAAAGAATAAAGGTCTCACCTTTATCAAGATTTAATCGAGAAATTGAGAAATCGTTGATGTATGGTTTTCATTGACCCAAAAAGATAAAAATAAAAAAAAATGGCCTCATATAAATCAAGATTTATAGATCTATTTGAAATAAATCAACATAATCAAGTTTCTTTCATATCATTGGCCCAAAGAAATCGAAACAAAATCGAAAATGAAAAGATTAATTCATAATCTAATTGAAAAAATATTTTTGAGGTTTTTTAATTATTGTTAACATCTAAACTGATTAATAATAGTTAACAATCCTAAAAAAGGTTAAATCTTAAATAGAATATAATTAGAAGAAGAAAAAAATTCAAATATCTAAAAAAACACATTGATTAATATAATCTAAACACGAACAATTAAATTAAATTAAAATAAGAAGAAAAAAGGAGGGTGCAGGCTGTGAGCAGCGTGTGATTAGAGATCCAATACCAATGGAAAATCAGATGGGCTTAGCCCATTAACACCATCAATTAAAAAAATAAAAGAAAAACAATCAGAAAAAGAAATAAAAACGGAACCCTCTGCTATGATAAACATGTTCCAAAAACGCTTCTTCCAGATCTCTATTTCTCTCGATTTCCCCTCAATCAAACTTTTGTTCAAAATCCAACCACAACAACTCCACCACGATCCTCACATCATTTCGCTCACACTTCCTACCAGCCTCATTTCTCTCAGACGCTCTCTCTCTCTCTCCGATCGCGTTCTCATTCTCAACCCAAGGTTGGTAATTTCGTCTCGATTTCTTCTCTTCTCCTTCAAATTATGAGTCTGTTTTGGATTTTGAATGGGAATGGGTTTCGTATTTGTGAAGGATTTGGTTCGGTTTGGAAGTTAATGATTTGGGTTGAATGATGGTGGTGAATGGGTTTGAAGAAGGTTATGGTGGTGTCGGGTTCAGAAAAAATGGAGAGTGATTTGTTGTGGCTTTTGTTAGAAGATGATGATGAACGAAGGAGGTGTTTGGTGGTTATCGAAGGTGGGCTAAGAAGGTTGGGATTTTTTCGTGGCCGCAAATTTTCCTTTCTTGTGGTAACTGGTATGATGAAGATGATGTTATGATGATTCAATACATTTGAAAAATGTTGTTTTTCTTTTAATCTTTGGTGGTTGTGCCAAAAGGTTTTTTTTTGTGTGGAAAGAGGTGAGAGTTGAACGAAGTGGAGATGTATGAAGTTTAGGTGATGGTGATCTGAGTTTGTGAATTGGTTTTTAGGTTTGAGGATGAAGAAAGAGCAGAGATTTGCGCAGTATAAGGTTACCGAGCCCCCTCCCTTTTTTTTTACTCGAGTTCCTCTCTCTTTTAAAACAGATCCAAACTCTCTTTTTTTGAATTTTTTTAGTGTTGTCTTTTTCAGTTCAGGTTGTTGTTGGTTTTTGTTGTTGAAATGTCATTCTCAATGTTGCAGATTTTGATTTATCTGGAATTGCTGCTGGAAACATTTTCTTGGTGCAGTTTTTTTTGTAAAAATGAGGAAAAAGTGGTGTGCAGAGTGTTGCTGCTTGGTGTACAGTTCGCGGGTCTGTTTGTTGCGGGAAGGTTTGAAACATGGCAAATGTAGTTGATATTCATGTGAAATCTTGAAGTGGACCATGTATGTGTCGTGTAGGTTCTTTTCCCTTATACAATTATTGTGAATGACAATGTATCATGGGTTTATAATTTGTAAATGGGCTTTATTGGCTTTTGGATTTTGAAGGATTTTTTTGAGTTATGGATAATGAGAGGTAATAACATTGTATGGATTTAATAGAAATGGCTAGATAAAATGGGTCTAGAAAATGGACTTTTTGAAATGGATATTGAAATGAATGGATAAAATGTGGATAATTGAATTAGACTAAAATATGAATGAAATGGATTAAGAAAGTGGTTTAAAAAATGGATATGTGATCAATGTGAATGGTTAATGAAATTGATACAAATGTGGATTAAAATGGTTAGAAGGAAGTGGGTTTTTATAGAAATGGATTTTTCTTTGTGTGGATTTACATAGTGGGCTTGATAATGGGCATAATTGGATGACATATTTAAAAGTGATTAAAAATCAATAACTTTAAAATTAAATTGGATTATGATTGAAAATGGATAATGGAAGTGGTTATGGATACTTGGGTAAAATTGAATTTGCATAGCGATTATGGGGAGTAATAATTGAAATGGATATGGTCTAGAACAAAAATGGGGGAATTGAAAGTATGGATACAGATGGATATTTGGATAATGGTTTTGACTTTTATTTATGGAAAATGGATAATGGATAAAGGATAAAAAAAAGGTTAAAATATGGATATAACTTAAAATAAAAATGGATAAAAAGTTAAAAGAGGGATAAAGTTGAAGACAACATATTTTTTTGGATTTTTCTGAATAATTGTCAGTGGGTGGATGTACAGATAAAAGTTATACACAGGTATGACAAATTTGGGGTATGACAGCTGCCACTCATGGTGTTTGGTTGAGAAATTTAGTGATTGGAATTCGTATTGTTAATTCCATTGCTAAGCCTCTAAAGCTTTATTGTGATAACAGTGCAACTATATTATACTCTAAGAATAATAAAACTTCTAGCGATTCTAAGCATTTGTAAAGAAAAATAACATTGTTGTTAAGTACATTGGTGCTGATTTCATGCTAGATGATCCCACAACTAAGGGACTTAGACCCATTGTGTTCAAAAACCATGTTGAGAGCATGGGTATTGTGAGTTCTTTTAATGTATTTGGTTAGTAAAATTGTGTTCTTTATGCCATTTCTTATCATCTTGTATTTTATTTTGGACACTTTAAGTGTTGGATTGTCAAGCACTTTCGATTTTGAGCAATTGATATTACAATGAATATTGTTATTATCATTTGTCATTGTTTATTTATATGTCAATTGTTAAAATTGGAACTCAGTGTTAATGGGACAACTGTGCCTATAGTCAACACTAGTTTGGAGTTCGAGGCATGGTTATAATTTTAAGCTTGGTGTCTTCGGGACCACTATACCGGTGGTCGATGCCATATTGGAGCTAAGGTATGATTTAAGCTTGTCGTTGTCGAAACCACTGTGTCGGTGGTCCACACCATATTAGAGCTGAAGCGTTAGACTGTTAGGCTCGACATAAATTGGTTTAGTATCCATAGACACATTAACTTTGGGTACAACATCTAGGAGTGTGCAAAATATCCGGTTGTAAGATCCAAATTCATAACCAAATTCAAATCCATTTAAAATATCCGGATATAATTAAATGGTTATTAACTAGTTAAATTATAAATGGTTGATTATCCAACTATATTTTATTTTTGGATTCGGTTATAATCTAAAATCCAAATATTTCAATTCAATTATAAATTTTTTTATTTTCGAATAAAAATTTAAATTTTTTAGCAAAAAAAAAGTATTCTTTTTTGAAAAAATAAATAAATTTTTGTGAAAAAAATTTTAAGTTTTACGTAAAGAAAATTACATTTTTTGAAAAAATTTTAATTTTTGTGAAAAAAAAATTTTAATTTTTTGGGAAAAAAATTAATTTTCGTGAAAAATAAATTTAATTTTTTGAAAAAACAATTAAATTTTTTTTAAAAAATAATAATTTTTTTTTTAAATTTAAATTTTTTGGGAAAAAAATTTTGATTAGTTGTGAAAAAAATTAAAATTTTTGAAAAATAAAATAAAATTTTCAATTAAAAATATAATTTTTTTCAAAAGAAAATTAAATTTAAAAAAAATATTAATTTTTTTGAATAAAAAATTGAATTTTTTGAAAAAAAAATAATTTTTTCAAATACTAATTAATTTTTTTTTAAAAGAAAATAATTTTTTTGAAAAACAAATTAATAATCAGTTTAAAATCGTTTATACAACCATAACCAAATTTATAACCGGTTTTATATCTAGTTTTTATTAAAATGTGGTTATGATTATGAATCCAAATCATTTGACTAGTTTTAAAATAGTTATGGTTTAGTGTTTAAAAATAATCAACCATGCACACCCCTAACAATATCAGGGTGCACCATTGTTGCAACCACTAATAACATAATCAAATTTAAATTCAAAGTGGCGTGTGATGGTATGATCATGAAATGAAGAATATGGTGAAGTATGGTGGTATGATCATGAAATGAATAGTACATGTAAGATGGCGCTTTATTCATTTTTTTCACTCGGTAGTTCTGAAAGTTAACTTCCGTATGTCCACTGATAATTCTAAAATAAATATACTATGATGAGTTCAAAATGTGTTCATGGATAAACCGTAATCACCCTTCCATCTTTATGAACAAAGCTTCCAACCAAATCCTAAGGAAATTCCTTTTTTTCCCTCCCGTATTTCTCCACCGAACAGAAATCATGGCGTGGGATTGGAAGCGAGTTCGTAGAAGAAAAGAAGAGAAGAACATACCCTTGGCGTGGGATTGGTGCAAAGCAGAAGGAGATGCTAACAAACTCGTTAAGGAAAAGGTGCAAACTATTTTCATTTCAGATTTTCCGGAAAAAGTTTCAGCATCGAATCAGTTCAATATATTTAAGGAATATGGAGAGATCTTGGAGGTAGTCATCCCTCCTAAAAGGAATAAAATGGGGAAACGCTTTGGATTCGCGAGATTTGCGGAGGTAGAAGACGGTAGACTGCTGGCAATCAGGATGGATAACATTTTCATAGAAGAAGCTAAAATCCATGCTAATATCCCTAGATTCTCCAGGGATAGTAAGTATATAGGAGGTAGATTCAGTCGGAGCTTTCACAAGGAGCAGGAGGTCAGAAACGAGCAGAGGAAAATGCCGCTGTATTCTAATTTCAGAGGTGAAAAATCTTATTCTGAAATTGTGAACAAAGGAGGTCCTGTGTTTCAGAGTAAGGTCCAACTGAAGGAGAAATGTTCTGGACTGGGCCGAGGCTGCCCAACAGTCAAGCAGGCCCAACCCATATAGCATGGGGAGGCCCACTAAGACCCCTCCGCGGGGCCCTTGACTGCTGCAAGCGGACCAACGTTCCCCCCGAGCACTTTGCAGTGTCGGGCATCTAGGTCAACAGGACAGGAGGACCTCGTATCCCGGCGGAGAGGTACCTCCTCGACATACCAGCTTCTCCCCCGCGAGAATGCCACATACCACTCCTTGGCAGACATGGTCCCTCCCCGCGAGGACATGCCCGTCGTACGGCTTGTCGGTCCTCGACACAGAAGACTCCTCCCCCGCGAGGAGTGCCTAACGGTCCGTACCACGTGGACACGTTCCAAGTAACCTCCCATTTCTGCAGGATTCGGCCTGCCCTAATCCCGGAAATCTAGGAACGGTTACCCCAGGGCGAAGACCACGTGCTGGTCTTCACTACGCCACGTAAGCCCTGGCAGTTACTTGGATTGGGCCTGACAATCCAGCCCAACGCAGGTAACCATTGGCCCCGCGCTGGGGGCTCTCTATAAATACTCTCTCACTTGAGAGGGTCAGGTTAAGTCACTTTTTTCACTCTTTGTATTTGTTGTTACTCTGTGCACTCCCTAACTTGAGCGTCGGAGTACCTTGCAGGTACACCCCCCCCCCCCCCCCGCCGTACTTCAACCTCACCGGAGCCGGAGCTCAACGGACGTCGTTGGCCACCTGTAACTGTCTGATCCAGGTACGATCAGTGGCGCCGTCTGTGGGAACTTTATAAGCTTCCCCGTTTTCTCCTCGATAAACCAAAGCTTCCTCTATTCATCACCAACATGGCCAATCCGACCGTCAACCAGGCTCTGGACACCGTGCTCGCGCAACTGGAGAACGGGAACCACCGTGAGGACGCCGTCATCCTCCACGGCGACGAAGGCGACATAAGGGACGGACGGACCGCCTCCCCGGACTCACAGGATGCGACTATCAACGTCGTCCGCACGGACGACCAGCAAACCCCTCTCCAGCCAGTGGCTCCGCCGCCCAACGCGGACCCAAGTACCGTGGCCCTATTTGGGTTGATCAACCAGACCAATCAGCTGATCGCGCAGCAGAACACCAGAATTGAAGCCTTGGAGCATAGACGTGCACGACGATCTTCCCCGCGAAGACATCGTCGCCCCCAGTCACCTCGTCTCTCTCCTTCCCCGCGAAGGACCCCTTCCGAAGATTCTCGGACACCGTCGCCCGTACGCCATGGTCGTCGACCACGTCTCGAGCGCCCCCAGCCGACAATCACCCAGAAACGCCCTCGTTCCCCGCCCAGGAAGGAACCCAGGGCCTCCGCCACCTCCAAGAAGTCCAAGAAGACCGAAGAGAGACCAAAGAACCGGTCGAGGAACTCTCCTCCACGGCACCATCGATCACCTTCGAGATCCCCGACTGATAGCGACGACGAGGACCAAAGGACCCCCTTGTCGTGGGAAATCATGGACGCCCCAATCCCTCCAGGCATGGAGAAACCTCCACACTTGGGGACCTATGACGGGCTGACATACCCCGACGATCACGTGGAGAATTTCGAAGCGATGCTCGACTTTCGAAACGTCAGGGGAGCCATCAGGTGCCGGCTGTTCCCCACTACCTTACGGAAGGGAGCCATGACGTGGTACAAGGGCCTGGAACCTGGTTCGATCACATCGTGGAAGCAGCTGAAACAACGCTTCACCAAACACTTCACCGCATCTCGTCGACACCCAAAGACAGAGGCTGCCCTAGAGAAAATCTTCCAAGGGAGGAACGAATCCCTCCGAAATTACATTGAGAGGTTTAACAAGGAAGCCGTCGAGGTCCACACGACCGACGACATGAAGAAATACTTAATTATTCACGGACTACGCGCCGGGTCGGACTTTGCCAAATCCATTGGCCTCCGAAGACCCAGGCGTCTCGAGGACCTTCTCGCTCGAGCCCAGAAGTACATCGAGCTCGAAGAGACGGAAGCAGCCCAGATCGCTCTTGAGACAAGACGCAGAGAAGGCCCCCGCGGCCAAAAAGACGATGACGCTTCTCCCCGGCGGGGAGGAGAAAAGAGGAAGGAAAATCGCAATCGAGATCCCCGGGAACAGCGCGGGCCAGCTGGCCGATTCACGGAGTACACGCCGCTCAACACTTCCCGGTCTCGGATCCTCTCAGACTGCCAGAATTCCGAGTTTGTGAAAGGAGGAGTTCGCTTCCCGAAGCCCGTGGCTCCCAAACCAAACGTTGACAAATCTAAGTACTGCAGGTTCCACAGAAGCCACGGGCATGTCACCGAGGATTGCATCCACCTCAAGGATGCCATTGAGATTCTCATCAAAGAAGGGCACTTGAAGAAATATGCCCAGCAGAATGATCCTCCTCGTACCAGCTCAAAGGAATCGCAGAACGTCGAGGAGACAACACCTCCTCCCGCCGACAGCCAGCTTCAGGTCGCCCTCAGCGTCACTCGGCCCGAGGACTTCTTCGTCCCCCCAATCATCGAGGGCGAAGAGGCAATCCGCAACATGTGGGCGACCTTCCCCGACGAAGGCCCCGTCACGGCCCGTAGTACCTGGGAAGGCTTCCCCAAAGCAATGGTTATCTCCGGAGGAGACCCCGGGAAAATATCGGTCGGGTCGATCAAACGAAAGTTTGACGAACTGGAATCCGCGACATCGTCAAAGGCGACCACCCTCGAGAAAGTGCGCGGAAACTCCAATCCCATCACCTTCTACCTCGAAGAACTCCCCGGGGGAGCACCAAACGCCACTATTCCCCTCCTGGTCAGGGCCCAAATGGCGAACTTTGACGTCCGAAGAATCCTAGTCGACCAGGGGAGCTCGGTCGACATCATGTATTCTCATCTGTTCGGGACCCTTCAGCTGGACGAGAGGCATTTGACCCCATACGTCGGGTCAGACCTACAGGGGTTCAATGGATCCACCACCAGACCATGGGGTTACGTGGAGCTGATGGTTACGTTCGGGGCCGAAGACACGGCCCGACAGGTGAAGATCCGTTTCCTGGTGGTGGAATGCCCATCCCTCTACAACTGCATCCTCGGAAGGACCACCCTTGCTGAACTCACGGCGGTCCCGTCAACGGTCCATCTCAAAATGAAGTACTACACGAGGAGAGGACGGGTAGTGACGATGCACGGGGACATCGACGCGGCTAGGAGATGCTTCGATGCCGCCGTCAAGGGCCTAAGTTCCATTGGTCCCAAACCTAAGGTCGTGGCCAAACCACCCCAGGACGTCGGACAGATACCTCTCCCGCGCGTCAACGCGGTCGACCTCGACAGCAGGTTCTCCGGCGAGCCCAATGAAGACAGAGTCGAAGACCACGACCACCGGGGGGAAAACAACGGGCAACCTCTCCACCCAATACGCCCCATCCCAGATGGAGAGTTCGAGCTTGTGGCCGTCGGAAGCAGTCCAGATCGCAACGTGAAGATCGGCACCAGGATCCCCGACCTAGCCAAAGAGCAGCTTAAAGCATGTCTGAGGGAGAACGCTGACCTCTTCGCGTGGAGCGCATCCGAGATGCCTGGCCTCGACCCCGAGGTGGCTTGCCATCAGCTCGCAGTAGATCCGGCCGCTAGGGCCGTAGCACAGCGTAGGCGCAAGCGGAACAACGTTCCCCCCGAGTACTTTGCAGTGTCGGGCATCTAGGTCAACAGGACAGGAGGACCTCGTATCCCGGCGGAGAGGTACCTCCTCGACATACCAGCTTCTCCCCCGCGAGAATGCCACATACCACTCCTCGGCAGACATGGTCCCTCCCCGCGAGGACATGCCCGTCGTACGGCTTGTCGGTCCTCGATACAGAAGACTCCTCCCCCGCGAGGAGTGCCTAACGGTCCGTACCACGTGGACACGTTCCAAGTAACCTCCCATTTCCGCAGGATTCGGCCTGCCCTAATCCCGGAAATCTAGGAACGGTTACCCCAGGGCGAAGACCACGTGCTGGTCTTCACTACGCCACGTAAGCCCTGGCAGTTACTTGGATTGGGCCTGACAATCCAGCCCAACGCAGGTAACCGTTGGCCCCGCGCTGGGGGCTCTCTATAAATACTCTCTCACTTGAGAGGGTCAGGTTAAGTCACTTTTTTCACTCTTTGTATTTGCTGTTACTCTGTGCACTCCCTAACTTGAGCGTCGGAGTACCTTGCATGTACACCCCCCCCCCCGCCGTACTTCAACCGAGCCGGAGCCGGAGCTCAACGGACGTCGTTGGCCACCTGTAACTGTCTGATCCAGGTACGATCAGTGGCGCCGTCTGTGGGAACTTTATAAGCTTCCCCGTTTTCTCCTCGATAAACTAAAGCTTCCTCTATTCATCACCAACATGGCCAATCCGACCGTCAACCAGGCTCTGGACACCGTGCTCGGGCAAATGGAGAACGGGAACCACCGTGAGGACGCCGTCATCCTCCACGGCGACGAAGGCGACATAAGGGACGGACGGACCGCCTCCCCGAACTCACAGGATGCGACTATCAACGTCGTCCGCACGGACGACCAGCAAACCCCTCTCCAGCCAGTGGCTCCACCGCCCAACGCGGACCCAAGTACCGTGGCCCTATTTGCGTTGATCAACCAGACCAATCAGCTGATCGCGCAGCAGAACACCAGAATTGAAGCCTTGGAGCATGGACGTGCACGACGATCTTCCCCGCGAAGACATCGTCGCCCCCAGTCACCTCACCTCTCTCCTTCCCCGCGAAAGACCCCTTCCGAAGATTCTCGGACACCGTCGCCCGTACGCCATGGTCGTCGACCGCGTCTCGAGCACCCCCAGCCGGCAATCACCCAGAAACGCCCTCGTTCCCCGCCCAGGAAGGAACCCAGGGCCTCCGCCACCTCCAAGAAGTCCAAGCAGACCGAAGAGAGACCAAAGAACCGGTCGAGGAACTCTCCTCCACGGCACCATCGATCACCTTCGAGATCCCCGGCTGATAGCGACGACGAGGACCAAAGGACCCCCTTGTCGTGGGAAATCATGGACGCCCCAATCCCTCCAGGCATGGAGAAACCTCCACACTTGGGGACCTATGACGGGCTGACAGACCCCGACGATCACGTGGAGAATTTCGAAGCGATGCTCGACTTTCGAAACGTCAGGGGAGCCATCAGGTGCCGGCTGTTCCCCACTACCTTACGGAAGGGAGCCATGACGTGGTACAAGGGCCTGGAACCTGGTTCGATCACATCGTGGAAGCAGCTGAAACAACGCTTCACCAAACACTTCACCGCATCTCGTCGACACCCAAAGACAGAGGCTGCCCTAGAGAAAATCTTCCAAGGGAGGAACGAATCCCTCCGAAATTACATTGAGAGGTTTAACAAGGAAGCCGTCGAGGTCCACACGACCGACGACATGAAGAAATACTTAATTATTCACGGACTACGCGCCGGGTCGGACTTTGCCAAATCCATTGGCCTCCGAAGACCCAGGCGTCTCGAGGACCTTCTCGCTCGAGCCCAGAAGTACATCGATCTCGAAGAGACGGAAGCAGCCCAGATCGCTCTTGAGACAAGACGCAGAGAAGGCCCCCGCGGCCAAAAAGAGGATGACGCTTCTCCCCGGCGGGGAGGAGAAAAGAGGAAGGAAAATCGCAATCGAGATCCCCGGGAACAGCGCGGGCCAGCTGGCCGATACACGGAGTACACGCCGCTCAACACTTCCCGGTCTCGGATCCTCTCAGACTGCCAGAATTCCGAGTTTGTGAAAGGAGGAGTTCGCTTCCCGAAGCCCGCGGCTCCCAAACCAAACGTTGACAAATCTAAGTACTGCAGGTTCCACAGAAGCCACGGGCATGTCACCGAGGATTGCATCCACCTCAAGGATGCCATTGAGATTCTCATCAAAGAAGGGCACTTGAAGAAATATGCCCAGCAGAATGATCCTCCTCGTACCAGCTCAAAGGAATCGCAGAACGTCGAGGAGACAACACCTCCTCCCGCCGACAGCCAGCTTCAGGTCGCCCTCAGCGTCACTCGGCCCGAGGACTTCTTCGTCCCCCCAATCATCGAGGGCGAAGAGGCAATCCGCAACATGTGGGCGACCTTCCCCGACGAAGGCCCCGTCACGGCCCGTAGTACCTGGGAAGGCTTCCCCAAAGCAATGGTTATCTCCGGAGGAGACCCCGGGAAAATATCGGTCGGGTCGATCAAACGAAAGTTTGACTAACTGGAATCCGCGACATCGTCAAAGGCGACCACCCTCGAGAAAGTGCGCGGAAACTCCAATCCCATCACCTTCTACCTTGAAGAACTCCCTGGGGGAGCACCAAACGCCACTATTCCCCTCCTGGTCAGGGCCCAAATGGCGAACTTTGACGTCCGAAGAATCCTAGTCGACCAGGGGAGCTCGGTCGACATCATGTATTCTCATCTGTTCGGGACCCTTCAGCTGGACGAGAGGCATTTGACCCCATACGTCGGGTCAGACCTACAGGTGTTCAATGGATCCACCACCAGACCATGGGGTTACGTGGAGCTGATGGTTACGTTCGGGGCCGAAGACACGGCCCGACAGGTGAAGCTCCGTTTCCTGGTGGTGGAATGCCCATCCCTCTACAACTGCATCCTCGGAAGGACCACCCTTGCTGAACTCACGGCGGTCCCGTCAACGGTCCATCTCAAAATGAAGTACTACACGAGGAGAGGACGGGTAGTGACGATGCACGGGGACATCGACCCGGCTAGGAGATGCTTCGATGCCGCCGTCAAGGGCCTAAGTTCCATTGGTCCCAAACCTAAGGCCGTGGCCAAACCACCCCAGGACGTCGGACAGATACCTCTCCCGCGCGTCAACGCGGTCGACCTCGACAGCAGGTTCTCCGGCGAGCCCAATGAAGACAGAGTCGAAGACCACGACCACCGGGGGGGAAACAACGGGAAACCTCTCCACCCAATACGCCCCATCCCAGATGGAGAGTTCGAGCTTGTGGCCGTCGGAAGCAGTCCAGATCGCAACGTGAAGATCGGCACCAGGATCCCCGACCTAGCCAAAGAGCAGCTTAAAGCATGTCTGAGGGAGAACGCTGACCTCTTCGCGTGGAGCGCATCCGAGATGCCTGGCCTCGACCCCGAGGTGGCTTGCCATCAGCTCGCAGTAGATCCGGCCGCTAGGGCCGTAGCACAGCGTAGGCGCAAGCGGACCAACGTTCCCCCCTAGCACTTTGCAGTGTCGGGCATCTAGGTCAACAGGACAGGAGGACCTCGTATCCCGGCGGAGAGGTACCTCCTCGACATACCAGCTTCTCCCCCGCGAGAATGCCACATACCACTCCTCGGCAGACATGGTCCCTCCCCGCGAGGACATGCCCGTCGTACGGCTTGTCGGTCCTCGACACAGAAGACTCCTCCCCCGCGAGGAGTGCCTAACGGTCCGTACCACGTGGACACGTTCCAAGTAACCTCCCATTTCCGCAGGATTCGGCCTGCCCTAATCCCGGAAATCTAGGAACGGTTACCCCAGGGCGAAGACCACGTGCTGGTCTTCACTACGCCACGTAAGCCCTGGCAGTTACTTGGATTGGGCCTGACAATCCAGCCCAACGCAGGTAACCGTTGGCCCTGCGCTGGGGGCTCTCTATAAATACTCTCTCACTTGAGAGGGTCAGGTTAAGTCACTTTTTTCACTCTTTGTATTTGCTGTTACTCTGTGCACTCCCTAACTTGAGCGTCGGAGTACCTTGCAGGTACACCCCCCCCCCCCCCCCGCCGTACTTCAACCGAGCCGGAGCCGGAGCTCAACGGACGTCGTTGGCCACCTGTAACTGTCTGATCCAGGTACGATCAGTGGCGCCGTCTGTGGGAACTTTATAAGCTTCCCCGTTTTCTCCTCGATAAACCAAAGCTTCCTCTATTCATCACCAACATGGCCAATCCGACCATCAACCAGGCTCTGGACACCGTGCTCGCGCAAATGGAGAACGGGAACCACCGTGAGGACGCCGTCATCCTCCACGGCGACGAAGGCGACATAAGGGACGGACGGACCGCCTCCCCGGACTCACAGGATGCGACTATCAACGTCGTCCGCACGGACGACCAGCAAACCCCTCTCCAGCCAGTGGCTCCGCCGCCCAACGCGGACCCAAGTACCGTGGCCCTATTTGCGTTGATCAACCAGACCAATCAGCTGATCGCGCAGCAGAACACCAGAATTGAAGCCTTGGAGCATGGACGTGCACGACGATCTTCCCCGCGAAGACATCGTCGCCCCCAGTCACCTCGCCTCTCTACTTCCCCGCGAAAGACCCCTTCCGAAGATTCTCGGACACCGTCGCCCGTACGCCATGGTCGTCGACCGCGTCTCGAGCGCCCCCAGCTGGCAATCACCCAGAAACGCCCTCGTTCCTCGCCCAGGAAGGAACCCAGGGCCTCCGCCACCTCCAAGAAGTCCAAGCAGACCGAAGAGAGACCAAAGAACCGGTCGAGGAACTCTCCTCCACGGCACCATCGATCACCTTCGAGATCCCCGGCTGATAGCGACGACGAGGACCAAAGGACCCCCTTGTCGTGGGAAATCATGGATGCCCCAATCCCTCCAGGCATGGAGAAACCTCCACACTTGGGGACCTATGACGGGCTGACAGACCCCGACGATCACGTGGAGAATTTCGAAGCGATGCTCGACTTTCGAAACGTCAGGGGAGCCATCAGGTGCCGGCTGTTCCCCACTACCTTACGGAAGGGAGCCATGACGTGGTACAAGGGCCTGGAACCTGGTTCGATCACATCGTGGAAGCAGCTGAAACAACGCTTCACCAAACACTTCACCGCATCTCGTCGACACCCAAAGACAGAGGCTGCCCTAGAGAAAATCTTCCAAGGGAGGAACGAATCCCTCCGAAATTACATTGAGAGGTTTAACAAGGAAGCCGTCGAGGTCCACACGACCGACGACATGAAGAAATACTTAATTATTCACGGACTACGCGCCGGGTCGGACTTTGCCAAATCCATTGGCCTCCGAAGACCCAGGCGTCTCGAGGACCTTCTCGCTCGAGCCCAGAAGTACATCGAGCTCGAAGAGACGGAAGCAGCCCAGATCGCTCTTGAGACAAGACGCAGAGAAGGCCCCCGCGGCCAAAAAGACGATGACGCTTCTCCCCGGCGGGGAGGAGAAAAGAGGAAGGAAAATCGCAATCGAGATCCCCGGGAACAGCGCGGGCCAGCTGGCCGATTCACGGAGTACACGCCGCTCAACACTTCCCGGTCTCGGATCCTCTCAGACTGCCAGAATTCCGAGTTTGTGAAAGGAGGAGTTCGCTTCCCGAAGCCCGCGGCTCCCAAACCAAACGTTGACAAATCTAAGTACTGCAGGTTCCACAGAAGCCACGGGCATGTCACCGAGGATTGCATCCACCTCAAGGATGCCATTGAGATTCTCATCAAAGAAGGGCACTTGAAGAAATATGCCCAGCAGAATGATCCTCCTCGTACCAGCTCAAAGGAATCGCAGAACGTCGAGGAGACAACACCTCCTCCCGCCGACAGCCAGCTTCAGGTCGCCCTCAGCGTCACTCGGCCCGAGGACTTCTTCGTCCCCCCAATCATCGAGGGCGAAGAGGCAATCCGCAACATGTGGGCGACCTTCCCCGACGAAGGCCCCGTCACGGCCCGTAGTACTTGGGAAGGCTTCCCCAAAGCAATGGTTATCTCCGGAGGAGACCCCGGGAAAATATCGGTCGGGTCGATCAAACGAAAGTTTGACGAACTGGAATCCGCGACATCGTCAAAGGCGACCACCCTCGAGAAAGTGCGCGGAAACTCCAATCCCATCACCTTCTACCTCGAAGAACTCCCCGGGGGAGCACCAAACGCCACTATTCCCCTCCTGGTCAGGGCCCAAATGGCGAACTTTGACGTCCGAAGAATCCTAGTCGACCAGGGGAGCTCGGTCGACATCATGTATTCTCATCTGTTCGGGACCCTTCAGCTGGACGAGAGGCATTTGACCCTATACGTCGGGTCAGACCTACAGGGGTTCAATGGATCCACCACCAGACCATGGGGTTACGTGGAGCTGATGGTTACGTTCGGGGCCGAAGACACGGCCCGACAGGTGAAGATCCGTTTCCTGGTGGTGGAATGCCCATCCCTCTACAACTGCATCCTCGGAAGGACCACCCTTGCTGAACTCACGGCGGTCCCGTCAACGGTCCATCTCAAAATGAAGTACTACACGAGGAGAGGACGGGTAGTGACGATGCACGGGGACATCGACGCGGCTAGGAGATGCTTCGATGCCGCCGTCAAGGGCCTAAGTTCCATTGGTCCCAAACCTAAGGTCGTGGCCAAACCACCCCAGGACGTCGGACAGATACCTCTCCCGCGCGTCAACGCGGTCGACCTCGACAGCAGGTTCTCCGGCGAGCCCAATGAAGACAGAGTCGAAGACCACGACCACCGGGGGGAAAACAACGGGCAACCTCTCCACCCAATACGCCCCATCCCAGATGGAGAGTTCGAGCTTGTGGCCGTCGGAAGCAGTCCAGATCGCAACGTGAAGATCGGCACCAGGATCCCCGACCTAGCCAAAGAGCAGCTTAAAGTATGTCTGAGGGAGAACGCTGACCTCTTCGCGTGGAGCGCATCCGAGATGCCTGGCCTCGACCCCGAGGTGGCTTGCCATCAGCTCGCAGTAGGCGCAAGCAGTCTCCCGAGAAAGCGGAGGCTGCTGAGAAAGCTGTAAAAGACCTCCTAGAGGCAAATTTTATTTCGGAAGCCAAATACACGACATGGCTGTCCAACGTTGTACTTGTTAAGAAAAATAATGGAAAATGGAGAATGTGCGTTGATTATACTGATCTTAACCGGGCTTGCCCGAAAGACTGTTACCCCTTGCCTAACATCGACCAACTGGTCGACAATTCTGCAGGTTACAAACTACTGTCTTTCATGGACGCCTATTCAGGATACAACCAAATTCCCATGGACAAGGTCGACAAGCAACACACGGCCTTCATGACCGCGTCGGGCAACTACTACTACAATGTAATGCCTTTCGGTCTGAAGAATGCCGGTGCGACCTACCAGCGGATGATGAACAAGGTCTTTCGAACTGAAATAGGAGACATGCTCGAAGTCTACATGGACGACATGATCTTCAAGTCCGCAGAAGAAGTCAACCACGCCGCGCACCTCAAGAAGGTGTTCGACACGGCGAGAAGATGCCGTATGAGGTTTAATCCCGACAAATGCACCTTCGGTGTCCGGGCAGGAAAGTTCCTCGGATTTTACCTCACGGAACGAGGAATCGAGGCAAACCCCGACAAGTGCAGAGCCTTTTCCGAGCTCCCTACTCCGGGCTCGAAGAAGTCAATACAATCATTGAACGGAATGCTCACCGCCCTCTCCCGGTTCGTCGCCAAATCCGCACAGTACGCACTCCCCTTTTTCAAACTCCTCCGGAAAAAAGCAGAGTTTGAGTGGAGCGAGGAATGCGAACAAGCGCTCGCACATTTGAAACAAGTCCTATCGCAACCCCCGGTCCTCTCGCGACCCGAGAACGGGGAAACGCTCTTCTTATATCTTGCGATCACGAGTGAAGCGGTCAGCGCCGTCCTCATTCGGGAAACACCAGACGGACAGAAGCCAGTTTACTTCACGAGCAAAGCTCTCCAAGGCCCCGAGCTCAGGTATCAACAGATCGAGAAAGTCACACTGGGCCTCATCACCGCGGCCAGAAGACTCCGCCACTACTTCCTCGCCCATACCGTCGTCGTGAGGACCAACTAGCCGATCAGGCAACTCCTCGGACGACCAGATATGGCGGGGAGGATGCTCAGGTGGTCGCTCGAGCTGGCCGAATTCGACATCCAATACGAAGGGAGGAAAGCCTTGAAGGCACAAGTGCTGGCCGACTTTGTAGCAGAGATGACCGTCCCAGAACCCTCAGCCAACGGGTCGCAGAAATGGACAATATATGTCGACGGAGCATCCAGCCCGAAAGGAAGCGGAGCGGGAATCATCCTCGAAAACGAGGAAGGCATCCTCATCGAGGTGTCCCTCGAACTGGCTTTCCCGACTTCGAATAACCAAGTCGAATACGAGGCCTTCCTTGCGGGACTCAGGCTGGCTGAGGACCTTGGCGCCAAGGAGGTCAAGCTATTCACCGATTCCCAGCTCGTAGCCTCGCAAGTCCGAGGAGAGTATCAAGCCAAGAACGACAGTCTCATAGAATACTTGGCCTTGGTAAAAGAGAAGATGAAGAAGTTCACCTCGGCAGAAGTGACTCACATTCCCCGGGAGCATAATGCCCGGGCAGACGTCCTGTCAAAATTAGCAAGCACGAAAAAGAAAGGCGGAAACAAGTCCGTCATACAAGAGGTCCTTTCCCACCCGAGCGTCGATAAACCTGGTATGGTTTCGAATATCAACGCCATCGGGGACAGCGGCTGCTGGATGACCCCGGTATACGAATACCTCACCACGGGCAAACTGCCCGAAGACCCCAAAGAAGCTAGAATGGTCAAGAGACGGGCATGCTCGTACACTATAGTCGAGGATAAGCTATACCGGCGAGGATTCTCTATTCCCCTCCTCAGATGTATCGAAGATACCAAGGTCCCCGGCATACTCCAGGAGATCCACGAGGGAATCAATGCGCAGCACCTAGGCGGACGATCGCTAGCTCGGAAAGCACTCCGGGCAGGATATTACTGGCCGACCATGCAACGAGACGCCAAGGAGCACGTCAAGAAGTGCGATAAATGCCAGCGGCACGGGGACATGCACCTCGCTCCCCCTAGCGAACTCACGACGCTATCCTCCCCGTGGCCGTTAGCATGGTGGGGGATGGATATCCTCGGGCCTTTCGTCCAGGGGTCGTATCAAAACAAATACCTCATCGTCGGGGTAGATTACTTCACAAAGTGGATTGAAGCAGAAGCATTGGCCAAAATCACTGCTTTCAACATACTTCATTTCTACAAAAGAAATATCCTCGCCCGGTTCGGAGTGCCTCAAGCCATCGTCACAGACAACGGAACCCAGTTCACCGACAGGAACTTCCAAGACTTCGTCACAAAACTAGGCACGAAGCAGCACTTCACGTCGGTCGAGCACCCTCAAACGAACGGGCAGGCTGAGGCCGCTAACAGAGTGATCCTTCGAGGATTAAGATGGAGACTGGGCGACGCCAAACAACGGTGGGTCGAAGAGCTACACAGCGTTCTCTGGGCCTACCGAACAACCCCACACTCCACGACCGGGGAGACCCCCTTCCGTTTGACTTATGGAACGGAGGCAGTGATCCCCGTGGAGATCAGAGAACCCTCGAGGAGGACGGAAGCCCCCCTCGACGGGAACACGAACGACGAAGCCTTGAGGGAAGAACTCGACTTCGTGGAGGAAACACGCTCGGGCGCTTCTCTCCGAGAGGCGTCACTTAAACAAAAAATAACACTGCGTTATAATGACAGTGTCATTAAACGTGATTTTCAGGTGGGCACCCTCATCCTACGAAGGAACCAGAAAGACTCGCGAGAAGGCAAACTCGCCGCGAACTGGGAGGGCCCGTACCGCGTCCGCGCGAAGACGGGGACAGGAGCCTATTTCCTCAAAATTCTGCACGGGGAAGAACTTGCTCGACCATGGAACGCTGAAAAGCTAAAACAATATTATAGTTAAACACTGCCCGCGGATGACTAGCACCGCAATACGGGGACGCGCTGGGGTACAAGCGCGACACCCCTATAAGAACACGATGATCAGAGACCGCGTTGTGTGTGCGCGAGGACATTTGATCCGGCGGGGATACCTCGATCGAGGCCCACCGTCGTCGTGCCAACCGGGCATAACACCCATCTCGCGATGGGAAGTTCATGCCACGAGACTAGGACCTCGACCGAGCTCTTAGCCTCGTTGAAGGTCGGAGTACTCCTCCGGCCGCCCGACCAGCTCTCCACGCGGTTAGGGACGATCAAGGTCGAGCAAATCCCGAAGCCTTATTACTTGGGCAAAAATAAAGTATAAAACAATAAAGTATAACAAACACCACATCACACACAAGGAAAATTAACAGAGATATTATAAAGTACGAATAGCGGGCAAAACACTTGGTCCAAAAAGTTACAAATATGAGCCCACAAGCCGGGCGAAAATAACCACTGTGCAAAAAGTACATCAGCTAAGCCCACAAGCCGGGCGAAACAAAACGGCTCACAGGCCGACCAAAACAAAGATAAAAACCTACTCAGCTGCGGTCCCGTCGGGCTCCTCGTGCGCATGAATGTCGTTCTCCCGCAGAGGATACACGATCTGGCCATCCACCACCTCAGCGTCGGGGTCGATCCCTTCGATGACAAGGTCGGGGTTGAGAACCCGAAGCTACGCCACGGCACTGCGGAAACCTATACCCGCGGTTTCGATAGAATCATCCTCGGACACTCGGAGATCCTGCTCAAGCTTCTGGAGCTGCGCCACAAACGCCGCACGAGTGGTCAGGAGTTTGTCCTCCTCAGTCTCCCCTTCGGCTGGCCGCACCGCATCTTCCAGCTCGGCAATTCTTACCTTAAGCCGCTTCTCCTCCAACTCCAGCTCAGCGATTCGGGCAAGGTGGCTCTTCTTAGTCTCCTCGGCTTCCTTAAGCTTGGCCTCGACCAATTGCTGCTGCTTGCCTTGCTCTTTGTTCAGATCTCGGCACTCTTTTAGCTCCTTGCGCATGCCGAGCATCTCAGCGCCCAAGGTATCCAGTGCCTCCTGCAGGCGGGCCAGTTCAGCAGCAGGGCGGGTCTCGTCATTTAGAATGAGGGCAGTCGAGCAGATACACATGACGGCCGACAGGTCCTCAAAAAGCATCTTCCTCCTCACTTCAGGTGCGGTCCCCAGCACGGTTTGGATCTCGGAGGGAAGGGAGCGAGGATAAGTGACCTCGGAGAAGAAGTGAGGTTTTTGATGGCAGGGGGGAAGGTCAAAGCTGGAAGGAACCGGGGGACTATCTTCACCACCCAGGTCGACGACCTCCGCAACGCGCTGCCTCTTCGGAGTCCCTTGGGTAGCCGGGGATTGGCTTCCCGCAGGAGTTGTGCGGTCACCCTTGGTCCCCGATACAGAGGCAGCAGGCTGGGACAGAGTGGATCCGTCGAGGGCAGCGGCCGTGGAAACACCCTCGTGCGGGGCCCCAGAGGGAGCAACTTCCTGATCTTTGGAGCGCGACGCTTCTTCCCGGGCCTGCGCTTCCCGGGCCCTCTTCGCTTTCAGTTTCTTCAACCTCTCCTCGGCTCCGGCCATTGTTCCTGCAAAAGAAAGCGTTAGTAAAGCGAGAAACACAGATACGAGGAAGAAATAAAACCAGGGCGTTTCACCACCTAACAATTCGATGGCCTCCTCGTCTGAGAAGGTCTCGAGCAGAACGCGGGTGTTTATCAGGCGACGTTCTTTCTTCACCTGCCCATCTGCACCTATTATAGGCTGGTCGTCCAGCGTCTCATGTCGAGCCTCTGAAAAGCTGTCGACGAAAGCTACAATTTTATCGTAGGCTTCCCGCTCGTAGGCCTCCATCTGAACGGGTTTCGTTTTATACTTGTCAGCCCCCTTCTTAAAGTGTTCCTCCGTCCAGTACAGAGGAAACTTCGGCACCAGCACCTCCTCGGGACGGTCGTCGACCTCGCGGGTGATTTTCCGGTACAATGAATATACCGCCTCGAGGGTGACCGGCTTCACATAGAAATAGCGGAACTTGAAATCCCGGATGGAATCCAAGTAAGTGTGGAACAACGCCTTACTCTGCTTGAAGGACACCCAGCCGTGTCGACCTCCTACCGACGACCGTTGGAGGTGGAATATGCGGAAGAAAAGGCGGACGGTCGGCACGATCTCCAAATATTTGCATACGAGCTCGAAAGCCCGGATGAAGGCCAGCGAGTTCGGATGAATCTGCGAAGGGGCCAACTTCAACCAGTCAAAGATCCCCTCCTGAAAATCCGTGAAAGGCAGCCTCCACCCCACCTTCTCGAACATAAACTCGTACAAGGGGACCCGCATTCCCCGGTAAGGGGAGCATATCCGGTGATGCTCCTCGGGACGAAACACCTTCCAGGATTGACCACTTCCGATTAGTCTGTGCTCGACGGTGCAAAAAGCATCGCCCACATCTGGGTACACGAAGATGGATGACATCTCAAGGGCTTCGCTACAGACCCAGTCCTCAAGCGGCCTCTCCTGCGCAAAGGCCATGTGAGCCATGGGGGAGTCAGGCTGGTCGTCGTCGTTTTCCTCGAAATATCCTGCGGCCACCTCTGCAGCCAAATCGTCCATTTACCTGAAAAGCAGAAGGAAACGGTGAATTCGATTGGTCGTATCAAATTCACCCCTCCACCGCTGTTCAAGCGAACGGGCGAAGAAGGGGCAAGGCTTTCTCAACTCCCCGACGAGATCGACCAAGGATCAACTTGCCCACCGGGGAACTCATCGTCTCCCCGGAAGGTTCTGCCCCGTGTCCCCGCGGCACTAATAAATACACTGATTACCACGGACCCTGAGACATTCAACGGATCCCCGACGTGTTCGTCCCTGTTCCCCGAGGTATTCATCAAAAGCGAGCAAGAATCTTCGCACTCTCCCTCTCCACAACTAAAGATTCCCGCCGTAATCGCCGGGAATCCCTTCGTTTCTCATGGGAATGCCATCAATTCACCAAGGAAACGTCCTACACTAGTTAAAATCGAAGAAAAACGCAAAATAAAGGTCCGGTTTGAAGCAAATACCTGGTAAGCGGCGGTGTAGGGTTCCGGCACGGAGGTTTCCGGCTCTGGTACGACGGTGAACGGCGGTCCTAGCGAAGGAAATGCGTCCGGCAGAGAGTGCCCGGCGAATGACGACGGCGAGCTACGACGGAAGAGGTTAGAGAGAGAGGGAGAAAGTTTCTTGAGAGAGAAGCGGAAAAGTGAAGAATGAGCGAGGGGAGCGGCTTTTATAAGCGATTCTCGCGAGACCCGAGGGGCGTAGGGCACTCGAGTGCGCTACCCTAGCCAGCCGCCCTAGCCCCCCTAGGTAATGATGGCAGGTGACACGTGGCTCGCATGCAGTCACCCGTCTCCCCACGCGTATCGTTTCGGTTTCCCCAGCGCTTTGAATCCGAAGCCCTTCATCTCCCCGACCATACGACCGGACACATCTGTCCGACGCCCGACACTCATCCGGCCGAATGAATTTTGCATAGGATATCGACCTCCTCGGTTCCATCTCTTAGCGTATCCTCGACATATAATAACCCTTAAGTCATCACTCTGCCACCTCAGAGCAACGACTTGGGGGGCTCCTGTTCTGGACTGGGCCGAGGCTGCCCAACAGTCAAGCAGGCCCAACCCATATAGCATGGGGAGGCCCACTAAGACCCCTCCGCGGGGCCCTTGACTGCTGCAAGCGGACCAACGTTCCCCCCGAGCACTTTGCAGTGTCGGGCATCTAGGTCAACAGGACAGGAGGACCTCGTATCCCGGCGGAGAGGTACCTCCTCGACATACCAGCTTCTCCCCCGCGAGAATGCCACATACCACTCCTCGGCAGACATGGTCCCTCCCCGCGAGGACATGCCCGTCGTACGGCTTGTCGGTCCTCGACACAGAAGACTCTTCCCCCGCGAGGAGTGCCTAACGGTCCGTACCACGTGGACACGTTCCAAGTAACCTCCCATTTCTGCAGGATTCGGCCTGCCCTAATCCCGGAAATCTAGGAACGGTTACCCCAGGGCGAAGACCACGTGCTGGTCTTCACTACGCCACGTAAGCCCTGGCAGTTACTTGGATTGGGCCTGACAATCCAGGCCAACGCAGGTAACCGTTGGCCCCGCGCTGGGGGCTCTCTATAAATACTCTCTCACTTGAGAGGGTCAGGTTAAGTCACTTTTTTCACTCTTTGTATTTGCTGTTACTCTGTGCACTCCCTAACTTGAGCGTCGGAGTACCTTGCAGGTACACCCTCCCCCCCCCCCCCCCCGCCGTACTTCAACCTCACCGGAGCCGGAGCTCAACGGACGTCGTTTGCCACCTGTAACTGTCTGATCCAGGTACGATCAAGAAGTATCATTTGAAATTCGATGCTCCTGAGGAAGAGATAAGGAGTCTCAAGAAGGCATATGTCGGGAAGGTTAGAGAGGCGGGGATGACGTACAATATTAGAACTAACTTTGAAATGGAGGGTTATTTTACTATCAAAATTACTCCATTGGGAGGAAATCTATGTATCCTTGAAGAATCTGAAGAGGGTGAGATTAGGGACTTGATTCGGGAAGGTGAGACTTGGTGGAAGCAATGGTTTGTGGAGATCAAGGAGTGGAAAGAAGACGTGGTGGACAAAGAGAGGGTAACGTGGCTGAGATGTTACGGTATTCCTTTTCATGCTTGGAACTTTAACTTCTTTGAATTGTTAGCCAAGACGGTGGGAAGCTATGTTTGTGCAGATGAGAATACCTTGAAGGGGGAGTGTAAGGATGTTGTAAGATTTATGGTGAGGACTCATTGTGCGGTGGTAATCAATGAAACTTTCTGTGTTTTGATCAACAACGTGGAGTTCAAGATAAAAATGTTCGAAGATTTTCATGGCCCTCTGAGGATAGTTCTCAACAAACAGGTCAAGGATTTGGTGGTCAATAGCTCATCCTCTGAGTCGGAGTGTAACTGGAGCCAACTTGGAGAGGTAGGGGAGGAGGAAGGTTCTTTGGAGGAAGAAGAGGTTCATGGTGGTGAAGGTGGGTGCGAGTCTAAGGAGGAAGAATCCATGGCTGGGATGTCATCCATGGAGGGTAGACTAAAAAATGTGTTTGGAAGTAGTGAGGACGAAGGTTCAGAGCACGCGGGGTCAAAGCAGACGGACTCAGTGGTTTTGGGAAGTGTTTCTAATGATGTTTCCCTTTTCGAAGGTGTTAGAAATGCTAAAGGTGATGGAACAGCTGAGTCAAATAGAGAGTTAGTAGGTGATTCGTTAGAAGGTGTGGAGCCTATTCTTAAATCCGTACCTCAGGAGTCAGAAGGAAAAAGGTGTCTTCGCGGTATCCGAGGAAATGCTAAGGGAAGAAAAAGGGAGAAATGGAGGAAGGTGAAAGAATTAATTGGGCCTATTCGTGGTAAGCCCAAAACCAAAGTCAAAAGAATTTTGGGCCAGGGGGACTCTTTGGGCCATGGTGAATCTGAGGATCCGATAAAGGATTTTTCACAACCTTCATTCTTTGAAGTTCTCAACAAAGTCCCGAGAGCTTCGATCAACTGTTCCAAAAACCCTAGCTTTAATAAAAATACTGAAGAAGATTCTGAGGAGTTTTCGGGAGGAGCAATACTCTGTTGTGATCAAATTTCTGACTCAGATATGATTGGATGCAATAAGAAATTTTGGAATAAGACGGAAATCAGGGTGGGTGAAAGAATTTGGGGAGACCTTCCTGAATTGGGGGTAACGGTTGATGACAACACCATTGATTTTCAGAAGAAGTTAGAAGAGCTGGAAGAACAAGATAGAAGGAATTGGGAGGGGCAGAAGGCGAAATCGAAAAAGAAGCAATGATTATTGGCTCACTTAATATAAGAGGGGGAGGTTCTTCGGCTAAGAGGAGAAGAATCAGAGA
The DNA here is from genome assembly GCA_022829125.1 of Lathyrus tuberosus. Taxonomy (NCBI): domain Eukaryota; kingdom Viridiplantae; phylum Streptophyta; class Magnoliopsida; order Fabales; family Fabaceae; genus Lathyrus; species Lathyrus tuberosus. The sequence goes on along the minus strand of JALAZF010000024.1, from coordinate 719,390 downwards.
CATTATTAGTACAGGTAAAGCTGACATCTTTTGTATTCAAGAATCTAAAATGGTAACAGTAGAGGATAATGTAGTTAGGAGTATGTGGAGTCAAGGTAGCATTGATTGGTCTTATGCTAGCGCAGTTGGTCAATCAGGTGGAATAATTACAATGTGGAATCCAGAAGTAATAAAGGTGTTATTTTCTTTTAGAGGTGACGGTTTTCTTGGTATCAGGTTGTTATGGAAGGAGGACATATTTACATTAATTAACGTCTACTCTGGATGTTCTCTGAGAGATAAAAAGAAGTTATGGAGAGATATTATCAAGTGGAAGGATTCTTTGTCTGATGGTCTGTGGATTGTTGGTGGAGATTTTAATGCTACTACTTTGGCATCGGAGACAAAGGGGAAGAACAATTCTGTTAGTACTTCTTAGATGAATAGCTTCAATAGCTTCATAGAGGGTATGAACCTTATAGATTTACCGGTAGCAGGTAGCAGGTTTACTTGGTTCGGGGGAGGAGGAGGAGCTATGAGTAGAATTGACAGGTTCTTGGTGGATGAGGGGATTGTGCAGAAGTGGGGCGTTTCGAATCAATTAGTTGGCAGAAGAGACATATCAGATCATGCTCCTATTTGGATGAAGATCTCAGAAACTAATTGGGGGCACAAACCTTTCAAGTTTAATAATTGTTGGTTAGAAAATCCCGGTTTCTTTGGCTTTGTGGAGAATGAATGGAAGAAGATGGATATTAGGGGCAGAAGTGATTTTGTAGTGAAAGAAAAGTTCAGAGTCCTCAAACAGAGTTTGGTCAAGTGGAGCAAGGAAGTGTTTGGTTGGGTGGATCTCAAGATGGAAGAAGATATTGATTTAGTGAATGAAATAGATGCTAAGTTAAGTTTGTTAATAGAGGGTGATGAGTCTGATATGGTGGGGTAACAGGTTAAAGCTGTTAAGGAGTTTTGGAAGAAACTCTATTGGAAAGAGAGGATGTTGCGACAGAAAGCTAAGGTGAAGTGGATGAATGAGGGTGATGAGAATTCCAAATTTTTTCATAGATGGATTAAAGGTAGACTTAGGAGGAAGTTCATTGGCAGAGTAGTAACAGAGAAAGGCATTGTTGAAGAGGTGGGAGAAGTTAAAGATGCGATAAAAGAGTTCTTCAAGGAGAAGTTTACTGAGAAGAATTTGGTTAGACCTAAACTGGATGGATGTAAGTTTGGAAGACTTTCTAGAGAGGACGTTTTATTTCTTGAAAAACCTTTTTTGGAGGAGGAAATAAAAGCTGCTGTTTGGAGCTGTGAAGGCAACAAAAGTCCGGGCCCGGACGGTTATAGTCTTATGTTTATTAAAAAATGTTGGAGCTTTCTAAAGGAGGACATCATTAAGTTTATCTCTGAGTTTCATGAAGTAGCCTTTCTTCCCAAGGTTGTGTGCTCATCTTTCCTCACTCTTATTCCTAAAGTGGATAATCCCTTGTCTTTGAGTGAGTACAGACCTATATGTTTAGTCAGTTGTTTGTACAAAATTCTGGCAAAGGTGTTGGCTGGTAGATTGAAGATGGTTGTAGGTAAGTTGGTTTCTCAAAGTCAAACTGGTTTTGTTCCCGGTAGGCAGTTATTAGATGGAGTGATCATTGCTAATGAAACAATAGATAAAGCTACTAGAGACAGTCAAAGTTGCCTCCTTTTCAAAGTTGATTTTGAAAAGGAATACGATTGTGTGAGTTGGAACTTTTTGAGGTACATGATGGGGAGAATGGGATTTGGATCAAGATGGATTAGATGGATGGAAGCAACTGTCTTTTCGTGTCATCTATCTATCTTAGTGAACGGTAGCCCTACTGAGGATTTCAAAACGGAAAGAGGATTACGGTAAGGCGATCCTCTCTCTCCTTTTTTGTATGTTCTTGTGGCTGAGGGGCTGGCTGGTATGATGAGAGTGGCAGTGGTAAAAGGTAGGTTCAAAGGTTTTAAAATGGGGCTGAATACTCAAGCAGATTTGATACAGTTTGCAGATGATACTTTGATAATTGGAGAGGGATCTTGGAACAACATTTGGTGCATCAAAGCTATGTTAAGGGGTTTTGAAGTTGTCTCAGGTCTGAAAGTGAATTTCTCAAAAAGTAGGGTGATTGGAGTGAATGTAAATGTTCAGATTCTCCAAGCTGCTGCTTTGTTTCTGTCATGCAGAATTGAGTCCTCATCTTTTTCTTTTCTTGGAATACCTGTTGGTTTCAACCCAAGAAGGATAGAAGGATGGAAGCCTTTAATAGACAGAATTAAGAATAAGTTGGTGGGCTGGAAAGCTAGAATTCTCAACATGGCTGGAAGACTAACTTTAATTAACTCTGTTATTTCTTCTCTTCCTATTTTTTGGATGTCTTTTTACTTAGTACCGAAGGGAGTTATAAGGGAGATCGATAAAATCAGAAGCAGGTTTTTATGGGGAGGCACAGAGGAGAAATCGAAGATCCATTGGATCAAATGGGAGAGGGTGTGTTGTCCTAAGGATAAGGGTGGTCTAGGCATCAGAAAATTGGAAGAATTCAATGTGGCTCTTCTTACAAAATGGAGATGGAGGATTCTTAATACTAGTGTAGCCTTGTGGAAGTCGATACTGAAGGATAGATATGGTTTTATAGAAGAACAGGTTGTCAACGATAACTACACTATTATTAGAGGTTCATCACGATGGTGGAAGGATGTGGTTAAAAGTGGATCATATGCTGCCAACAGGGGTTTCAATTTGAAGCAGGAAGTGAAGTTTTCGATTGGTAATGGTAAGAACATTGCTTTCTGGCAGACTAATTAGTGTAAGGGTTCTATTTTGGCAGATATTTTTGCTGATTTGTATAGTTGCAACAATTTGTCTCATGTATCGGTTCATGATATGGGAGTTTGGGAGAACGGGGAGTGGTGTTGGAAGCTGAAGGGTTTCAATGGGCAGGTCGTAGTAGATAAGAAGGATAGAATTGAGGAGTTGAGCAGGTGGTTGAGTGATTGCAGGCCTACAGAAGATCGTGAGGATAGGGTGTTTTGGAAAGATGGAAATGCCAAAGGGTTTAAAGTCATGGATACTTATGAAACCTTGCTGTCGTATTCAAATTCTGAGGAATTATGCGATAATCTATTGAAAGCTTTAAGTCTTTTATGGAGAATTAGGATTCCTATCAAGTTGAAGTGTTTTGGCTGGAGAGTTTTGTGGGCGAGAATTGCAACGAAGAAGGAGCTGTTGAAGAGGGGATGTGTTGACTTGGATCAAAAGTGTGTTTTCTGTCATGTACAGGAGGAGGACCTGGTTCACTCTTTTTTTGTTTGTGAGCAGGTGAGAGCTATTTGGGAGAGGATAGGAGATTGGATAGGAGTAGGTAGCTTTTTTGAAGGAGACGTTATTCTTTTCTTTTTGGATTGGTGTGGTTGTGGATATAGGGAGGAGGACAAATTGAAGCTTGGTTATGTTTGGTTAATCATTTTTGGAAGCTATGGTGGAATAGAAATAACATTATTTTTTCGGGTGGAGCTTTTATTTTTGAAGACATTTGCTGGTCTATCAAACTTCTCGTTTGGAAATGGTCTTCTTTTGGGAAATTTTCATCCCTCAACTCTAATTTTTTTTACTTTTGTATGTACCCTATAGGGGATTAGTTTTCTTTAGAGTTGGGCTTGAAAATCTCTTGGTGGGGTTATTTCCCTTTTTGTTTGGGAAGTTTATAGTTTGGTGGGTGGAGTTCTGTCTGGTTTTTGGCTTTGTAAAGGAACTTCTTCTTGTTCTTTCTTTTTGGTATCAATGAATGGCCTTTTGAAAAAAAAAAACCCTTCCATCTTTATGGAGGTGAACTTCCATACTATTTTTTGGTGTAATTTGGGAGAAATTCAAAAATTAACTTCCGTATCATTCTAAATCTAAATATGTTTTTGAATTTCTTAAGAAGGACTCTTCATCACTAAAAGTATGAATAGCAAAGGCACGTCTGTTTATTTATAAATGATGTACGAGTCTAAGAGTCTTTATGTTTTGGAATGTAAAATTTTTAAATCTACTATCTATATATACAAATTCAATTGTATGAACTTCCTAAATTATTCTTTCACCACAAATTATTTACAAACTATCAAAGAAATATTTTAATAATCAACTAATGTTTACTTTTTTCCATTCTCATCTATTACTCAACATGACAAGTGGCACTCATTCTCCCTCTTCATTAAAATTTCAAATCTCTCTCACATTTCTTTTTCCAACAGTTTCTAACTTTCATTTTAATTTTATTTATTTATTTATTATCACTAAAAGTGCTAATAATTTATTTTTTTTAATTTTAATAAAATTAAAATTTTATTTATCTCACGGGCCTCTATCAACACAATATCTATTTTATTTTAATCGACAATTGTTTTAATTTGTGATACAAAATTCTTTTTAAAATATTAATTTTTTTCTTTCTCCATCTCACGATTTCTTTTTTTTTCTTCTTTTAATATAATTATTTAATAAAATTAAATTTATATGATTAATGTTCATTTTATAATTAAGTAAATCATTTTAAATTTTGCATTTGTATCTAAATACATTTTATATCACATCAAATATTTTTTATTTGATCGTTTTGGTGCCTGGATCGGTCGATCGGCTTGTAATTCTGGTTTTTTGGTAATACTATTATTCTTATTCCAAAAAAAATATTTTTTATTTCACGAGTTATTATCAAGACAATGTCTATTTTATTTTTATCAACAATTTGTCTTGATTTGAAATACAAAATCTTTATTTCAAAATAAAATAAAAAATGTTATTTTTTGTCTTTCTTCATCTCACGAGTCATTTTTTTTTCTTTTTGTATAATTACATCTGTATATAAATATATTTATATTGTATCAAAAAAAAAATTTATTTTACGGGTCACTATCAACACAATACATATTTTATTTTAATCAATAATTACCTTAATGTGAAAGATAAAATTCTTATTTTCAAATATTAAATATTCTTTTTTTTATCTCACGAGTCCCTTTTTTTCTCTTTGTATTTTAATACAATTGAATTTGTATAATCATTGTTTATTTTAAAATTAATATCTAATTTCATATCATATTTAGATATGTATATAAATATATTTTATATCATACTAAATTTATATATACATTTAAATATTTTTTATACCGTATCAAATAATTTTACCCGTGCGGGAGCACGAATATCTTAGTAGTATGTTATTTTTGAAACTCTAGTTGACAATGCATGTGATAAATAGGACATTTTATTTGAAAATCTAGAGTAAATTCTACAATAATTACTATAAAAAAAACTATAGTTCAATATAAAAAAAAATTGAAACCTTTTTCTGTTTGTTCACAAATATAGTTTGATAGGTACTAGATGTATTGGTCTTGAGTCCGTATAGTTACAGAGTTAGGATTTGACTATAATGAGTAAAGATAAAAATAAAAGGGATAAATATATGATACCCCCTGCCAAAGTAGCGAGATTTGCTTTTGCCCCCTTGAATTTTTTTTTTTTATTCCCCCCTCAACAAATCAAGATTCCCTTTCCCCATACCCCTCGTGCTGGCTGGTCCATAGAATCTTCCTACGTGGCGTTTGTCCCATGGTTAACTTTGAAAATTCTAATGCCATGTCATGTAATACCTTTATAATAGTTTCTGATACCCCCCTTGAAAAATTAGGGTTCAGAATTTGGGGAAATCAATGGCGAGAACAAAGCCAAGTGAGAAGAGGAAGTCATCGGAGAAGAGGAAGGCGTCGGAGAAGATGAAGAAAACGGTGGATAGCGGCCAAGACGGAGTGGATTCTTCACTGGTAAGTATGGTTTCTCTTCGTTTTTAATCGATTCATGTAGGAACTCTTTTGATTTTGGGTTTTTTTTCTTCTCAGAACAAACAATTGTTCAATGTCGTCTTTAATCATGGTGGAGAGTTTGTGAGGTTGTCTGATGGTGATGTTATCTATAGGGGTGGGGTTTCTACTCTAGTTTCTGCATTGCATTTTGAGAAATGGTGTTTAGGGACCGCGCATGAGTTAGTTACAGGTTGGGGATACAAAGAAGGGACTTATCGTATTTGGACCAAAATACTTGACATTGATGAAGATTTTTTCCAGATTAGAAACGATGATGTTGCGCATGACTTAGCTCACTATTGTTGTGCCATGGAAGTAGATGGTGAATTGTTTATGGAACATGACTGTGATGAACTCTCAGTTAGGTACCCTAGGTGTGTGCATGAAAAGTTTGAATCAGATGGAAGTGAGGTAGAGGAAGTAGAAGCATTGAATGATAGTGAAGATGAAAGAGCTACTGATAACTTAGATGGATTTGAAGGGATTAATGTGACTATTCCTATAAGACAAGAACCAATGGTGGCTGGTTTGTTAACTGGATCAAGCAAGACAAAATTGGAAGATGATGACTATGTTAGTGAAGAACTAGATAGTTCTGATCCAGGTGCATCTGAAAATGAGAAAGAGACTAAGTTTAAGAAGTATAGGAAAGAGGATCTTAAAAAGAAATTTAAGTTTAAGTGGGGTATGTAATTTAATTCTCTAGATGACTTTAGAAAGGCAATTCGTGAGTGGTCAGTTTTGAATGGTAGGGAAATTACGTTTGTGAAAAATGAGAGCTATAGAGTGAGGGTGGAGTGTAGGGCTAAATGTGGTTTTTGGATGTTATGCTCAAAGGTGGGCCATAAGCACACGTTTGCCATTAAGACTATAAAATACAAACATACATGTGCTAGGGTTTTGGATAACAGATCTGCTAATTCAAGGTGGGTTTCCAAACTTGTTGTCAAGAAGATACAAACTTCTGACAAAGTTAAGCTTAGTAACATCATTCAAGACTTGAGGCAAAATTATTCTGTGGGTATCACTGTTGCTCGAGCTTGGAAAGCAAAGTTGATAAGAAGATCATTGAAGGAGATGCAGACAAGCAATATGCCTTATTGTGGAGGTATGCTGCTGAGTTACATAGGGTAAGTATTGGGAATACAGTAAAAATCAACATTGATAGACCAACACCATCAATTCAACTAAGGTTTGGGTCTTTTTACTTTTGTTTTGAGGGGTGCAAAAAAGGGTTCATAAATGGATTGTGGGTGTTGATGGGTGTCATCTAAAGACCAAGTATGGTGGTCAACTGTTAATAGCTGTGGGTAGGGACCCAAATGACCAGTATTTTCCTCTGGCTTTTGGTGTGGTAGAAACAGAAACTAAAGAAAGTTGGAGGTGGTTTATACAACTGTTAATGGAGGATGTTGGACTTGACAAAAGATTTGTGTTCATATCAGATCAACAAAAGGTGAGCTGTTTTATCTATGTTGTTATGATTTGTTTATTTTTTCCATATGCTTTGTTGTTATCATGTGTTAATGCCCAATGTTGTTATCATGTGTTAATGTCTATTGTAGGGATTGGTTGCTGTTTTTGAAGAGATGGAACAAAGAATTGAGCATAGGCTTTGTTTGAGGCATTTGTATGCCAACTTCAAAAAAAAGTTTGGTGGTGGTTCATTGATGAGAGACCTCATGATGGGAGCAGCAAAAGCCATTTACTATCAAGGTTGGATGCTGAAAATGAATGAGTTAAAGCAAGTGGATCATAAGGCTTGGGAATGGCTCATGGGAGTCCCTACAAAATCATGGTGTAAGCATGCTTTCAGCTTTTACCCTAAATGTGATGTTCTCATGAACAACATAGCTGAGTCTTTTAATGCTACAATTCTAGTTGCTAGGGACAAACCTATCTTAACCATGTGTGAGTGGATTAGAAAATACTTGATGAATAGGTGCAGTAGCTCTACTTTGAAGCTTAAAAAATGGCCACACAAAGTTATGCCAATCCCTAGAAAGAGATTAGACACTAAGGTATTTATGAGTGGACATTGGTTGCCAACATGGGCTATGGAAGAGAAGTTTTAGGTCACTCATTCCTATAACAAACAACAATTTATAGTAGATATTGCAAAAAGGTCATGCACTTGCAATTTTTGGGAATTAGTTGGTATTTCTTGCAGGCATGTTGTTGCAGCACTAAGCTTTAGGCAACAAGATCCAAAAAGTTTTATGGATAACTGTTATTCTAGGGAAAAATATGCCCTATGCTATGGATTTGCTGTGAGTCCCATTAATGGGCAAGAAATGTGGCTAGAGGTAGAAACTGAAGAACTTCTACCCCCTAATTTCAAAAAGGGTCCTGGTAGGCCAAGGAAATTGAGGATAAGGGAGAGTGGTGAGGTTGGTGCTAGAAGAAGGCTTCCAAGAGTATCTTATAGGTGCACTAAATGTGATAAAATTGGTCACAATGTTGCTTCATGCAAAAGCAAAGAACAAGATCCCAATGCCTTGAAAAGAAAGGTGTGTGTGATTAATTGTAAATATACTGTCTTTGAATTTGTCAATCTTGTATATATGATTGTCTAATACATGTTCATTGCTTGGCTCAATTTGTAGAAAAAAATGAAACCTGCTGCAGCAAATCAAGATGCTAAGGTCAAGCCTGGTGCAGGGCCTGCCAATCCTGATGAAGGTCAGTCTGGTGTAGTGCCTGATGAAGCTCCCAATGATGCAGCCCAAGAAGACCAAAATGTGTTTGGTGATATCTCTGATGAGGTGATGTCAAGCCTACCTGATATCAATACATTACAACCAGGTTCTAGCAAAGGCTCAACAATTCACAAAGGGAAGGCAAAGGCTAATGTCAAGAAGGAAGCAAAACCAGTTAGAAAGAGGGTTAGTGAAAGAATTAAACTTAGGATTTTTCAAAAACCAATCATTGGTCCTGGTGCAAATGAAGACCAACCAATGTATTTGACTGAAGAGGAGGATGGCATTCTGACTCAAGAGAAACAAGGATCCCAAGTTACAAAGAAGGCCAAAAAGAAATCAAAACTTGAGTAGAAGACTTTGTTATAATGTTTATGTAGAGTTTTTATGCACACTTTTGGTGCTCCTTTTGTAATGCATTTAATGCACATTGTATGTGCTAATTTTGTGTTAACTGATATGCACAATGTTGCTCTTTGTATGCACTCTTGTTTTGACAGAAATGATATGCACAATGTTGCTCATTTTGTGTTAACTGATATGTACAATGTTGCTCTTTGTATGCACTCTTGTTTTGACATAAATAATATGCATAATGTTGCTCATTTTGTGCTAATTTTGTGTTAACTGATATGCATAATGTTGCTCTTTTTATGCACTCTGTTATGGACAGAAATGATATGCACAATGTTGCTCATTTTGTGCACATTTTATGTTATATTTTAGCATATAATTATACTTCAACATAATGATATGCACTCTGTTAATGACAGACATGATTTCAAGTCATATTTTGTGTTCTTTATCATATAATTATACTTCAACATAACATTCAAAGCACACTTTTGGTGCACTATTGTAATGCCAGAAATGATTTCAATTCACACTTTCATTACATTTCATTGATAACAGTCAAACTACATCAACATTACATCTACTTCAACCCAACCTAACAATTGATTGAACAACATTACAGTAACAAATCAACCCAAACTAACAGCTAATACCCTTGAACAACATTACAGTAACCTAACATCAAATACCCTTGAACAACATTACAATAATAACCCAAGATAAAACAAGTGTCATCTTCAACTTCAAATTGATCTTCCTTTGGCCTTCAACCTTCATCTTCACTCTATCTAACTTCTGCAATATAGCCTCTAATTTCACTTCACGTATCTCACACTTTTGACAATGTGTTGCACTCTTAAAGTTCCCCTTCAAAGAATCTCCCATTTCATCATCCCACAAAAATATGTCACACACTATTCCATTCTACATCAGCATTGACAATGTAAAAATAGGTTAACGCAGACAACAACATTAGGGTAATTTAACCCAACATATACCAAAGCGAAATTCTTACCCCTGCGTTTCTACATCTCAAGAACTTCCTTGCGCGATTTTGAGTTGTGTTAGAGACCCACATCTTCATCGCACGGTGGCATCCACATCTGGGTATCCCATTAAAATCGATTGCACTATTGTTGCTGCTTGAACTGGATTTGGTTGCAGACATGGTGAAGAAAGAAAAGATGAAGGTGTCGCAGGCTTGTTGAAGAAGCAGAAGAAGGAAAACTCAACCCTAATTTTCAAAGGGGGTATCACAAACTAATATACATGAAAACGATGACATGGCATTAGAATTTTCAAAGTCAACCATGAGACAAACGCCACGTAGGAAGATTCTATGGACCAGCCAACACGAGGGGTATGGGGAAAGGGAATCTTGATTTGTTAAGGGGGGAATAAAAAAAAATATTCAAGGGGTCAAAAGCAAATCTCGGTACTTTGGCAGGGGGTGTCGTATATTTATCTCAAAATAAAATTTACCAAATTTTGGAAAAATAATGTAGATTAACAAATTTTATGTAACTTTTTAACTTATATGTTTTTTTAAAAGGGATCTTTACCTATAGAGTGGATATAGTATATAGTTGGAGTTATTAGATCCCTCTTCAAGTCAAAAGGAAATTGGTTCAGGAATTGTATTGATTTTAGAATCTCAAAGCCTGTTAGTTAAAAAAAAAAAATACCTTTGGTCGTTTTAACTAAAAAAAATTGTTTTAAAAAAATTGTCTTTCACCCTTTTCATCAATATAGAAATGATTGTTATTTTTTTATGGGTAATGCTAATATTAAAAATTTTAAAAGTAAAAATTTTATGTTGGAAAAAGTAATTAAAAAATTAATTATTATTAAAAGTCTCATATCGGACAATATATAACTTAAATATATATTTATAAGTGGAGGCATTACCACATTTCTTATCAATTATCAACTTTTAATTAAAATAATGTACAATTTCCAAGAAAAAAATCTCTACATATAACTCTTAATTTGTGCCCGTTAGCATTTCAAGTATGTTATAAGCTATGTCGATAAGATAAGATGTTATATCCGCTCTGATTTGTGCCCGTTAGCATTTCAAGTATGTTATACGCTATGTCGATAAGATAAGATGTTATATCCTATGATTTTCAAATCATTCCAAAACACAATGCAGTTAGAGGAAAATTTTACCTCATACCCCTATTTTAATCCTTATATTTTATAAAAAATATTAATTTTGTTCTTATATATTTTAAAGTAATTTATTATTTTATTTTTTAAATATTTTTTTGTGTATTGGAAGACTTTGGAAAAGAGTTTCGATAATTATTTTTTAACCTATTTTTTGTGTACCAAATGACTTTGTAAAAGAGTTCTGGTAGTCAATTTTTATATACTGAAAGACTTTACAAAAGAGTTCCGGTAGTCATTTTTTAAACTTTTTTTTGTGTACCGAAAGATTTTGCAAAAGAGTTCCAGTAATTAATTTTTGTATACTGAAAGACTTTGCAAAAGAGTTCCGGTAGTTATTTTTTTAAATATTTTTTAAAATTTTATTGTGTACCGAAAGACTTTATAAAAGAGTTCCGGTAGTCAATTTTTGTGTACAGGAAGACTTTACAACAGAGTTATAGTAGTCATTTTTTAAACTTTTTTGTGTATCGAAAAACTTTACAAAAGAGTTCCGGGAGTCAATTTTTATGTACCAGAAAAGTTTGCAAAAGAGTTCTGGTAGTCATTTTTTAAAATATTTTTTTAAATTTTATATTATGTACCGAAAGATTTTGCAAAAAAAATCCGGTAGTCAATTTTTGTGTACCGGAAGACTTTGCAAAAGAGTTCCGGTAATTATTTTTAAAAATATTTTTTTTAATTTTATTTTATGTACTAGAAAACTTTGCAAAAGAGTTTCGGTAATCAATTTTTGTGTACTGCAAGACTTTACAAAAGAGTTACGGTAATCATTTTTAAAAATATTTTTTAACTTTTATTTTGTGTATCGGAACTCTTTTGTAAAGTCTTTCGGTATGCAAAATAAAATTTAAAAAATATTTTAGAAATAGAATAATAAATTAATTAAAAATATATAAGAATAAAATTGATATTTTTTATAAAATGTAGGGGTATAAGAATAAAAATATGGGTATGAGATAAAATTTTCTAGTTATCTGGTTAGAGATTAGAAAAATTGGTAGAATCAAAAGCTTATAGACCCAACTAGTTCTACATAATCTTCATCTTCTACCTAACAGTAGTCTTGCAACTAGGGTAGCCACTAATCCTTCTAATGAATCATTGAGAATAAAAATAATGTAGATATTAGAGTTGGGTAATACCAAAAAAAAACTATAAAATCCTTATTGCTGGAAGTCACATGTCGAACATCAAAAATTAGTTTCTGCTCAAAAAATTAACTAGCATGTAGAAACTAAACATTACATCGCATAGATAACAAAATTTAGCATTGCCTTATATGTCACATTTTTCAATTCTTTCTCTAAACAGAACTTAGACGACAACCATATATATGTACAAGAATTGATATCTCGCAGGGACAAAATTAAATAAGAAAAAAATGAAGAAACTTTAAAAATAGCAACAACTAGAAATGTTGTTGGATATCATTAAAGTTGTCAAAAAAAACCCTAAATGACAAAGCCTCAATAAATAGGCTCCTTGTTGGCCCCATCTTTTTAGACCCCTTACTAAATGAATATTTTTCTGGCCCTTTATTTTTAAGTCCCATCATATTTTTGTCTTTAATGGGGCTTAAGTGAAGGCCCCAAAATCTAATTTATTTGAAATAAAATATTTTATATTATAAAATCGATTTTTTTCTAAAACCGATTTTTTTTTTTAAAACTGTTTTTTTTCTTAAAACCGATTTTTTCCAAAAATAAAAAAAAAACCGATTTTTTCAGAAAATAATAAAAACTGATTTTTCCGAAAATAAAAAAAAAACTGATCTTTTTCGAAAACAAAAAAAAAACTAATTTTTTCCGAAAAAAATACCGGTTTTTTGAGAAGAAAAAAAAAGTCAATTATTTCCAAAATAAAGAAAAAACCCGATTTTTTTTCCGAAAAAATAAAAAACTGGTTTTTTCTGAAAATTAAGAAAAATGATTTTTTCCGAAAATAAAAAAAAAACGCTTTTTTTCGAAGACGCTGACTTTTTCAAAAAATAAAAAAAAAACCAATTTTTTTCGAAAATACAAAAAAACCGATTTTTTCTGAAAATGAAAAAAATCTATTTTTTACGTTAATGAAAAAACCGATTTTTTCCGAAAAAAAAACCGACTTTTTCCAAAAATGAAAAAAACCGATTTTTTCCGAAAATGAAAAAAACCGATTTTTTCCGAATATAAAAAAAATCGATTTTTTTCGAAAATAAAAAAAACCGAATTTTTTCGAAAATAAAAAGAAAATTCATTTTTTTTTAAAATAAAAAGAAATTGATTTTTTTCGAAAATAAAAATAATAATTTTTTCCGAAAAAAAAACGATTTTTAAAAATTTGATTGAAAAAACCTATTTAAAAAAAAAAGTCAAATTTTGAAAATGTTGGGGACTTTGAGGCCCTATTTGAATTTTAGGGGGCCTATATATTTTGAGCTCATTTATTTTTAAAATTTTAGGCTCTTCAATTTTTTGGGGCCTTGAAATTTAGGCCCCAGCCCCCTAAATTGACACCTCTAAATACCATACGAGATCAAACCACAATCTCGTCATTTATGAAAAAATTCAGTAAGATATTGGAGGATGAAACAAGTTAAAAAATAAATAAAAAAAGAAAAACAGTTACTAAGTAAATCATTTAAAGATCAAAGTCTTCATTAACTTGTGTTGTGAGACAAAGTTTTGATCTTCATAACTCATTCAAACCACCGAATCATGGTAGAAGCTAAAGAAACAACAAACAACATAGCAAAGCTACGACTTACAGTAGTCTATACGTTAGACATAAACTAAGAGTTGGCATGTTGCAGAAGCCTTCGAGCATAAGGACAATTTCCTTTCTATTTCAGATTGTTCACTTTGGTACCAGATTTTGATTTTCATAGTTTGTAAAATTCTTGCATTCTTCAAAATATAAGTTGGTAATATAAGATCCCTCGGTAGCCGTCCAAGATTTTGAATAGTGCAAGTTCTAAGGTATGATGATAAACATTGTGGAACAAAGTCTAATTCCACCAAACTTTCTTCATCATCATCTCCATTCCCCCTTGCCCCGTACATATCCTAATAACAGTAACACAAAATAAAACAAAACATAAGGATGTGCTAAGAAAAGATAGATTGAATATGATTATTAAACTTAACGAACCTCGTAAAGCTCGATATTTTGTAGCTTAGGACAGTGCTGGAGCATTTGTACTACCAAATCCCAACTATTATGGAGCTTCAAGTGAGTCAAATTATGAAAGATAGGGATATCATCCGATGGACCCTGGGCCTGATTCCATCATCATTCGATTGACATAAGAAGAAATGATTCGGGCATGACATTAACATTTCAATATAAACAATTCATAGTTATCAATAATTGATGATCTATAAAACTGACCTTGAATGCTAAATGGTGTTGTAATGTATCTAAGCACAAAGACTTAGAAGTAGCGAGTGCTTCCAAAGGTAAAATGTCCCACAAACACTCAATAATATTTGCTGTAGTCAATTTGGGTAACCTTAAGCTTTTAAACTCCTTGAGAATATCAGACTCATTCATCCAACACCGCAAACGTACCTGAAATAGTTTTAAATCCTCTACAATTGGACATACCGATAGAAGCAACAAAAAATCTCTACCTTTCGGGAACTCAACGTCATCCAAATGAAGGGTTTTGAGTGATGGAAATCCAAATCCATCCGAAGAAAACGAAAAACCCTCGACACAGAACCGCCTCAGATCGAGGCTTACGAGGGTTCTACAGGTGAAAATACTCGTAGGCAATTTGGGTAGAAAATGTTCATCTTCGTTGTTATCTTCATCGTCATATTCATCCACATCTAAGTGAAGACAAAGATTTTTGAGTTCGTGTTGAACAACAATGTTGACCCATTTGACTACATTGCGAAAACTGAGTTTATAAGCAAGATAAGGGTGACCATACAGAATTTCCAAACGGAAAGTGTTGATGGGGCGAGAGTCAGTAGTGGCCAAAACGGAGTTGACAGACTTGTTAAATCTGCGATTAGATCTAACACAATTAACTTGAACATCGGTGAAGTCGATGGTGTCACAAGATTGCCATAGATTAGTCCATCTTTTACTCAATACGCTTGTGCGAACTGCCTTTTTGGTGGTCAGAAAAGAGAGAATGTGGCTGAGGATATCATCCGGCAAACCGCTGATTTTGTCTGTTTCAGAAATTCTCTCTGGCGCCATTTTTCTTCTCTTCACATAGCCGTCAACGATTAGGGTTTGTTGGGGTTTTCTTTGGAGAGTAGAGTGGAATAGTTTGCAGACAACTCTTGGGCACCTATTTTGTTTAATAATTTCTCCATTTGCTACTCAGTCCTTCCTTACCCTTGAATTTATTTTTCTGTATGCCATATTTCCGCCTATTTCTTATAAACGTGACAAAAAAATTTGTAAATAAATATAAAATGATTTATATTTAGAATTTTTTTTTAAGAGTGTGTTTGGATAAAGTATTTTAATGATGGAAAGTAATTTTTTGAGGGAATTTGAAATGATTTGATCAAAATCTATTGTTTGGATAAAAAATATGGAGAATTTTTAAAATAATGTAAATTTATGAAATATTTTATTCATGTTAAATTTAAGGAATTTAAAATGACACTAAAAAGTAAAGAATTTCAAATTGCTTCTTCACTCTATATAATATGAATGTTAAATTGTTTATTATTAATTTTTCAAATTTTGCAAGATGGTCCTCATATTTTATGAAAATTTCAAATTCACCCCCAAAATTTTCAAAAATTTGCAAATTAGTCCCTGATAATTTTCAAATTTTACAAATTGGTCCCTTCAAATTTTCAAAAATTACAAATTGGTCTCTATTTTTCATATTTTAAATTTAACCTAAAAGCTTTAAAAAATTATGAAAATGACCCCAAATTTTTTACATTGAATCGTTTTAATACTCCATCCAAACAAAAGAATTTAAAGTGTGTTTGGATGAAGCATTTTAATAAGGGAAAATAATTTTTTGAGAGAATTTAAAACGACTTGACCAAAATCAATTGTTTGGATAAAAAATATGGAGAATTGTTAAATTGTTTATTATTAATTTTTTTAATTTTGTAAGATGGTTCTCATATTTTATGAAAATTTCAAATTCACCCCTAAAATTTTTAAAAAATTGCAAATAAATTCCTAATAATTTTCCAATTTTACAAATTAGTCCTTTAAAATTTTTAAAAATTGAAAATTGGTCTCTATATTTCATTTTTTAAATTTGGCTAAATTTTTTTAAATTTTATGAAAATGACCTCAAAAATTTAACAATGAATCATTTTAATACTCCATCTAAACAAAAGAATTTAAAAATGAATGGATTTCAATTAAATCATTTAAATTGCTTATAATTTTGAATTCCTTAAAAATTCACAATTACATGGATGTAGGATTTTAACGAAGGAAAATAGTTTGAGAGAATTTAAAATTATTGGACCAAAATTCATTGTTTGGATAAAAAAATATAAAGAATTGTTAAAATGATTTAAATTTATGAAGTATTTTATTTAAGTTAAATTTAAAGAATTTCAAATGACACAAAAAAAGTAAAGAATTTGAAAATGCTTCATTACTCTATATAATGCAAATGCTAAAGTGTTTATTATTATTTTTTTCAAATTTTGCAAAATGACCCCTTAAGTTTTCAAAAAATTACAAATAAGTCTCTAATAATTTTCAAAATTTACAAATTGTTCCCTTAAATTTTTTAAATATTGCAAATTGGTCCCTATTTTTTATATTTTAAATTTGACCAAAAAATTTTAAATTTTGTGAAAATGACCCTTCAAAATTAAAAATAATCATTTTAATACTTCATTCAAACAAAAGAATTTAAAATTGAATGAATTTCAATTGAATCATTTGAGTTGCTTAGAATTTTGAATTCCTTACAAATTCTCAATTACCTCGTCCAAACACACTCTAACGTCCACCATTGTTATTGACTGTAAAATGAAGTTGATGTTATTCTTTGACGACAAACCAATTCACCATCCACTTCTAAAAAAACTCAATCTTTTCTCACATGACCTTAAACGATTGAAGCAATTTGTGTTTTAACAGAACTCACAGAGCGACAATTTTTGTTTGAAACTGTTTAAACTACCATAATGTCTCTATATTATAAAAAAAATGCTTAAATGTACTTTTGGTCCCTATAAGTTAGCGAGTTTTCGAGTTTAATCTCTGTAATATTTTTTTTGTCTGAATCCCTATGTCTCAGTTTTTGCGTGTGTTTTAGTTCTAAAGGCAAAATCCGCATGAAAATTTGAAGGAAAATCCGCATGAACCTGCGGATTTTAGCTTTAGGGACTAAATCACACGCAAAAAGTGAGATATAGGGACTCAAGACAAAAAAAATTACAGGGACCAAACTCAAAAACTCGCTAACTTGCAGGGACCACAGACTTTTTAAGTCTATAAAAAACTATTGTTGTACATAGCAAAACCAAATTAGCAGAGATGCAAATTTATGATGTATGGAGGAACTTAAATGAAAAGATGTAAATGAGACCCTAGGTTATTGCTAAGTCTGGATTATTAAATCCATTTTTGTGAGCAAAGTTCATATATATATAAACATGTTCATTTTTGTATAAAAAATAAAAAGAATTGAAGCAAAATATGTGGTCCTGCAGGTTCTTTGCTTGTAAGAGTTTTTGAAATTGTTGAAGGTTGAGAAACACAAGAAATGGGGGTTTGAATTAGGTTTCATATTTCGTCTTCATTTGCGGAATTTAAACTAATAACGTTAACATGTAAATAAAAATAAATGAACACAATTATTTTTATCCTGGTTCACTGTTAACGAAGTTACTCCAATCCACCCCTCAAGGTGATTTCTCCTTATCACAAGGACTTAATCCAATAATCATCAAAGATTACAACCGCAATGGATACCTTCCATTGCCTTCTTGAGAATCCTGAATTTCACTCGCCTGTCAAGGAATCAACCTCCAAGCCGTTCAACAACGACATGGCCCTCTCAAGCATCCTGGTATTCACTCGACCGCTCAAGGAACAACATCCACTAAGTTGTTAGAAACACGCTTAGTCATCTCAAGCATTATGGTCATCACTTGACCGCTCAAGGAACATCACCTTTTGCAAGGATTTTCTTGTGCACTATATATGCTTCTTACAAGATGATTACACAAATGAAGTACAATAACACCTAAGTGTTTCTAGCAAGATATGAGCAACAACTCCTTGCTTTCTAATACAAAATTATTTAAAGAATAAATCTCTGAGAGATTATAAAGCACGCTAGTTCTGTATTGCTTAAAAGTTTTCTTATTGAGCACTACGTCTTCTTTTCATTAGCTTTAAGCTTCTTTCTGGTGTACTTCTTTCTTGAGTATGTAATGTTTCTTCCAGCTTAACTATCAAGATCAACTAAGTTACTTTGCTTCACTTATTAATGTTTCACTTGACAAGTTTCACATGGCTTTAGCATGTTGCATCGTTGTACACTCTTCATCACTTTGCTTCAGCTTCTTCTTCATTGAGCATTCTTCATTTAAGCTTCAGCTTGTAGCATCTTGTACTCCTTTCTTGAGCTTTAATGTTTTTTTCCAATTTAACCATCAAGTTCAACTAAGCTACTATGATTCACTTATTGATGTCTCACTTGAGTAGTTTCATATGGTGTTACTATGATCATCATTTGTGCACACTTTGTAGTAGCAGCTTCATCTTTGCTTGCTACATGTTGATTGTTTTCTGCGTTGAATAATAACACTTCAGTATAAGCAGTATCCAACTAACTTTTTATGTCTCTCTCTTTTTCTTATGATCAGCGGCTGCATCAAGCAACATTTCTTCAAGCTTCCAAGTCTTCAGTTTATAGAGCAGGAGAGAATAGATCCGTTGAGGGGTATTCTTGGAAACATATTCCAACAGCAATGTCCCAACGTTCACATGAAGGAATGGTCAACATCGCTGTACAAAAAGTTGTCCTTGCGCCACCCTATCGAGGTAGAGGTCACAGAGTTTTAGTAGTATTATATTCAGCTCAAAACCATTCTAATCTTCAGTCTTCTAGCATCTTCAGAGGCTTCAGATATTAACTTGATAAAGTGTGTTGTATAAGATTCATTCTTTGTGTAGTCTTCAGAACCACGGTCTTCGGAATTCCAGATCTTCGTTCAGTAGAACTATGTTGAGAATCTTCAGCACTTGGTTTCTTAGAAGCATTATCTTCAGAGTCTTCAGAACCTAGTCTTCAGAGTCTTTAGATTTCATTAAGCACGTTCTTGTCTTTAGAGTCTTCATCACTTCGTTCAATCAGAACCTTGTCTTCATAAACTCTTCAGAACTTAATCTTCATAAATTGTGTCTTCAGAATCTTCAGAGTTTTATTCACCTGAACCACGACTTCAGAATCTTTAGAAATTATAACATTAGAAGCGCATCACATTAGAAATCCTTGTAGACCTTTCTCATAAAGTCTCAATTAGAATGTCCAGAACTAACGTTCATTAGAACCGTTGTATTAGAAACATTCATGAATCTTGACATTATCTTGTACACACATATGTTTTCTTCAAGAGTGTTGATAACAGAGTATGATGACGCATGATAGGTGTCAAGTATAGATTAGTTTTTGTATCCATTTGCGGCACTTTTAAGCTCTTTTCCATGCTTTTGATACTGAAATAGCTCATTTAATAAGTGATTCTTGCATCATTGTATATATTTGGTATTTTTAATGTGTTTGCAAGTTTTTCAACATTTTATGACAAAAGGGTGCAGCGAAAGTCGGGAGAAAAACTGAAGAATCGAAGAAATTCGCGTGTCAGAGAAAAGACCATCTTCGCCTGGCGAAGAGGAAGCGAAGGAATGGTTTCGCCTGGCGAAGGCAAGGCGAAGCACCAGGCGAAAGAAAGTTGAAATTCCAGTAGCTACTGGAATTGGTTCGCTGGCAGATTCGCCAGGCCAAAGAGGAGCGAAAGGGATTCGCCTGGCGAAGCATTGTCTCGCCTGGCAAATGTAGATATTTTCCTCAGCCCACTGGCATTGTAGCTGTCACGTGGCTTATTTTAAAGGTTTCGCCCGGCAAAGTTTATAGCTCGCCCGATGAATTTTCTTGGATAGAAAGTGTATATTTTAGCACTTGTTGATATTTTTGAAGATCTTCTTGCTTTTCATAGAATTTGTGTAACCTAGAAAACACTTGTGTGGAGAAAAAAGTCATCTTCTTCATATTTGCCTAGAAATCAAAGCTTTTAAGCTTCAATCTTTGATCCTTTCAAGTTTGATGCTCCAATAGCTTTGTGTGTTACTTATTTCTCAAGCTACCATGGTTATGGGTAGCTAAATCTCTCCTTGTGTCAAGATTAGAGGTAGATAATCCTCACTTTTGTATGTATTTCTCTTGATATTTTATATGTGAACAAGTTGATGATGAATATATGGTGAAAAACCTTATTTTTATGGTTTATATTTGTGTTGGATCATTATTGAGAAATATGTTTCAACTCTTGACTTAACTTTTTCATCTTTCAACAAACAAAGTTTAGAGATAGTTTTATGAGTTGATATTCACTAATATCAATCCTTTAATGTTATCATATTGATAGTTAGGTTGAGAGATAATCTAAGGATCAATATGATAAAACTCACAATTTATTTTAGAGATGAAACATCTTGAGAGGATATATGATTATATTGATTGTTA
Source organism: Lathyrus tuberosus (assembly GCA_022829125.1). Classification (NCBI taxonomy): domain Eukaryota; kingdom Viridiplantae; phylum Streptophyta; class Magnoliopsida; order Fabales; family Fabaceae; genus Lathyrus; species Lathyrus tuberosus. The sequence goes on along the minus strand of JALAZF010000024.1, from coordinate 698,636 downwards.
ATAAGTTCACATGCTTTATTAAGAAAATACGTACGAAATGGATTATCGAGTCCTAATCTTGACATGCTTTTAACAATCGTTTTAAAACCGAAACTCTTTTACCGTTGCTTATAACTTTTTATCCGATCGTTACGTTATGAAACAACAACAAACATCTTTTATGTTCAATGTTTAAAATAATTACAAATGTAGAATGGCGGTAATATCAACCAATCCCTGTGGAAACAATAAAAAAGACTCCCACTAACTCTATTTCCACTACGTCACACTCCTTCTTATCAGAGTTAGAATCATATTGATAACAGCCACACACTAGACATAAACCATATCATACATAATTGTTCTCTTGGATAACATGTGCAGTTATCATCAAAACTCAAAGGCCAGATGTAGAACTAAATCTTGTTCTTACAATTGTTTCTTTAATGTTTACTTTATTTTCACATGAGATTGAATTATAGACTTTTGTATGTATCAGTTTTGAGGAAGCTGGTTTTTTTAAGGCGTTGTTTTTTGCTTGGCTCAACAAGAGGGTGAAGATTGAAGAAAGAGGATGGATAAGAAGTTCAATGATGAAGATGGATCGTTCCAAATTCTAATTCAATTAAAAAATTGACATTTTAATTTATAATTAATTAATTTTACATCATGTTTAAAATAAATAATTTATTTTTTGGAATTTAAAGATGTGGCAATATTAAAAACGTGTCGAGTCATAATTTGAGATGCCACGTCTACTAATGAGTCTGTCATGTGAAGGGGGACCATAAAAAAACATGAAATGTTATAAAAGGGGATCAAAAATGGTTTTTTTTTAAGGGACTAAAAAGTTATCAAAATTAATATAGGGGGGCCAAAACGGCATTTAAGCCTTTTTTTCAAGCAAATTTTGTATTAATAAGAAAGAGACCTGGAGTACTCAATCCTTACAAGTAGGGATGGCAAACGGGTATGTTCGTCCCATTTAAGCCCGCCCCGCAAAAGCCCGCAAAAAAATGAGGCGGGCGAGGCAGTCATAGTTGAGAATACGGGTCTAAAACCTATGCCTGCCCCTCAAAAAGAGTGAGGGCGAGACGGGGAAAGTCTGCGGGCACTGCACCTTTTAAGCTTAAAAACACAAAAAATTATGTAAATGCATGTGCCACAAAAGCTCGGGAAGAAAATGAAACGGGGTGGTGCGGGTACATTAGAGGGTGATGGCTTAAACCTTTGACCCGCCCCGCACTAAAGTGCGGGCAAAATGGACCCAACAGGTCGAGTCTGTTTAGCCACTCCTACTTACAAGAGAAAGATAATACATTTGAAGATGCTAAATAAAAAAACTAGGGAATATACCCAACCGGATTTTCAAGATAAATCAATGGATCGACGCACCAATTGGCCCAACAACAATCAACTGACATTTTGCTTCTAGCTGCGAACCAGTCCCAAGCTAATACTTTAGCCCTATTCACCAAATCGTCTATCCGAAAAGAGGCACCCTTAAACATCATTTTGTTCCTGCTTATCCAAATCGACTAACAAACCGCTAACCAAACCAGAAGTTGAAGCTTTTTGTTCATTTTACCTTTTAGAGAAGAAATGAATCGGCTAAAATATGTATCTGAAACATCCAAATGAGTATGGCAAGAAATACACTTGCACAAGAAGATCATATCCCATACTCGCGACACCTTCCCACACTCGGCAAATAAATGAGCAATGGATTCGACATCAACCAAACAGAATGTGCATACCAAATTGTGGTTACCAAAAACGATTCCTCTACTAGTCAAAGCAACTCTAGTAGGTAAACGATTCAATAGTAACCTCCAGTATATTATAAGAATTTTGTTTGGCGCATTTGTGATCCAAAGCTTATTCAACAACTTAATAATGTTATCATCCACATGCATATCAGAAACGAACATAGTATCTAAAACCTGATTGCAGTTTGAACTGAAAATCCAAACTTGTTCCTCCACCAAACGAAAAAGTCTTCGACCTGCGGCTTCACTTGGAATTCCTGCAAAATAGAAAGCAGAGACTCCATTTCGATTTTCTTCTTCCACCTGCATCAACAAATTCTCAAAGATCTTCATATCCCAAATTCATCTATTATCCTCCCACAACCTGGTGTCCGCAACTTTGTGCTTCGGATGCACCACACGAGAGAAGATGAGAGGAACCAAATTATGAATTACAGTAGGACTTCCCATTTGTTATTCAAAAAATTAACAGACCTCCCATTGCCCAATTTACAAGAAATGTTTTAGGAAAACCAATTAGAATCTTCCTTCTGAGTAAAACCAACTAGGGACAAATCTCTCCACCATAATGAGTCAAATTTTTTGAGCGTCATCCTATCTTCGTCGTGATTTTTTGCCTTGATATCCTCATATCTCATTGATAACAAGTCAAACCAAATAGCTTTAGGTTCATCGAGAATGCGCCACTTTCACTTGCTTAAGAGGGAAACACTAAACCTCTCGCAATGTTTAATTCCTAGACCTCCATAAGATTTCGATTTACACAACGACAACTATCTAATCCACGCCATTTTCCTCTTCTCTGAGACACCACCCCATAAGAAATCTCCCTGAATACGGATTATTTCTTGGATAACACACTTGGGCACCTTGTAAAACGATAAGGTGTATATTGGAATAGAAATGGACTTAATACATCCTTTGGTCTCTTTAATTTCAAGTTTCACTTTAGTCTCTTATTTGATAAACGTTCATAATAGGTCCCTTAAATGTCATTCTGTTAGTCACTTTGGTCTTGTCCGTTAAATTTTTTCAAATTCTGTCAGATTTTGATGACATGAAATTGTTTTATTTCTTATTTATTTAAAATGTAAAATTTAAACATTCCAGTTGGTTTATTTATTTATTTTAAAGTCAATACAAAAACTCATTCACAAAAAAAAACTCCCAGATTAAATTCATTGTATTTGTTTGTAAAAAACTCTCAGAAATGTGTTTTCTCTTTTTGCCCTCAAACCCTATCAGCATCGTCGTCGCCCCTTTCTCCGTCCTATCTCTGGCCACCACCACCACAAATGAAAAAATCAAAATAATATTTGTATTCCCCATCTCATGGCCTTTCTAATGAATCGACTAGATTTATGCTTCGAAGAACATCACCGTAGGCCACCCTATCGTCATCTTTTCCCTAGCGATTTCAAACGAAGAACCAAACTAAGCAGGATTCAAGTTCCTTTTCTTCATTTTCATCCACCTCCGTCACTGAGCACTACACCGGATTTTCTCAGGTAGTTGCGAGTTTCATCCCTTCGTAGAGTGATTGTCCTATGTTCTTAAATTTCAAATTTTGTGCTCTGTTGTTAAAAAGAATCATGTTGTATTAAAACCCTAATTCCTCTTCTTTTTTCTCAAATTATGAATTAGGTGTGATGTGGGGATAATTTGACACTATTAGGGCTAAATGTTCATGAAAGTATAGACTTTACAACAGTGGCAAGCAGTGGTAAGAAATAGATGCAATTATCAATAGCTTGTTTGTGACTTTTAGAGGATTTATGATAAAAGTACTATTTAGAAATGCAAATTCCTGGAATTTGTTGGAGTTGTTTTGTTATGGTTTTCTTTCTCTGTTGTGTAAGATACATGTTGAAGTTGTCAAGGATTTGAAATTGATTGTAAAACATGTGGTTACAATTTTTAGCGTTGAATGAATCCAGTATTACTCCAAATTTATCACTAACTTTTGGAGAATGTTCTTCGTTCACACCCCTCTTAAAAAGTTTACTCAAATTTGATTTTATTATTGAAATTGACTGCCACTTTTCTTGAAATATCAGAGAAAATGATGTTATTCTGAGACCTCAATTTGACTAGAAAATAGAAGGCTACGCTAGAGGAAGTTCACCTCGCACCAAATTTGTTTCTAATTTGCCACATTTTTTAGTTCTTAATTTATAGGTTGAAAAAAAGCCAGACGTGGATAGTTGTATATGGTACCAAACTTCTTATTATATTAACATATCAAAATTTTTTAGTCATTGTAATTCAAAATGTACATTTGTTATTTACATAAATGAGGTTTTATTTACTTTAGTTTCATAAATATTTTCTTATTAATTCATTTAGAGTTCCTTTACCCTTGCATACAAGGGGTAGCCATGGCATGTTTGAGCTTTAAGAATTGAATTAACTGATGAATTGTGGTGATAACTTTATTACATTTGCATTTAGTTAACTTTTATAATTATCTTTTGTTTTGAAGAGCAAGTACTTTCGACATACTTATGCTCTTGTTAGATTGTGATTCAAAAAATGTATGTATAACTAATTGTTTGTTTCATTTTGTTGCAGAGGAACTATATGGTTGAGTCTATGATACCTTAACTTATTCTGCAGAGAAAAATAAATTCTCCTAGACAAAATCCAATCTTCTTTCTCAGGTCTCTCCTAAGAATTAAGAACACATTGTATATCATTTAGTAGCCTTAACAGCTCAACCTTCCATGCAGAGCTGACAAAGCCACAAATAAACACACCATGATGTCAAGACAACTTGCCTGACATCACAACCTCATATGAATCCTATGAACATCTTCATGTTCATTAGTGAGTAAGTACCAGGATTACACTCCTTGTACCATAACCAACGAACTCTTGGATTGAGGCCAGATAACACCATTGATCACTCTCCCCCTGAACATATCCACACCCTGTACAAATTCACCTTGAACCTTACAACCATAGACAACCTTGTTCTTTGAGAATGAATCCAATCAAATCTAGAATGCTCACATCCACGAAAGAGACATACACATTCTCTTAGCTTCTTGGTTAGACAAAATGTCATCCACTCTTGGAAGACACCAGACCCCTTCTCCATATGAAGAGTGATACAACTTCAGCCTGCTGAACACAATCAAACACTGTAAAATCAATCCTGATTCTTACAGATCCAGATAACCTAGCTCCTTGAGAATACATCTAGACACCCTAAACTATTCACCCAACCAAAATATATCTGAAAATTGTCCTTACACATCCACACAAGTTATCATAACTCCTTGGATAGGCAAGATGTCATGCACGCTCGGCTTGACATTACTAACATACTCTAGAACAAAGTTCTCAGTTTGCTTGCTTCACAAGATCTAGACTGACACAATCTTTTCCAGAGTCACTTCCAGGAGAAGAAACCACCTCCCCACAAGCATTTTGATCCTAGCATGAATCAGAGCACTAGGTGTTATATCCAACTTATGCATATGAACTAGCACACCGACTATTTCACACCATGATCCAGAGTAGTCTTGACCACTACCTCCACATCATACTCCGGCATGATTAGATAAAACACTTCTGAATCAAATCGTGAGTATCAAGCTTCACAATCCTGATTCCAAACCATCATGTATGCCATCAGCTCCTTTACCACTCACTTTGGTTCTTGAGACACCAACCACATGACTTACTATTTTGATAGTAATATATACATTTTATTAATATACACATGAAGATCTCAGTAGCACACAGTAGTAGCTTAACAAATCATCGCAAACGCCAGAATACCATAGAGAGAAATAAACTCTCATGTAGCTTCCTCAGAGACATAATGTTCAGACATCCTGTCTAACATTACAAGGACAAAAATCATTCTTAAGCACCTTAAGGGATGATTCCTTCATCAATCAGTCAGACTACAAACACCATGTCATGGATAGAAACTACTTCTCCTTTGACTTTCTGTCTACTACCTGATTGTGAGCCAACCTTTCAAGAGAATATCAGCTTATCCCAAGATGATACCGCTCCACACACTTTCTTCAAAGTTGAGCAACTGCAAGCTCCACCAAGAGATTACCAGCCACTCATGACACCCTTCTAAAGCAATCAAAGTCTCTAGAAAGCACATCCTGGTGTTTAGCACAATGTCAGAACATTTAATTTACATCAATGACTAGACTTGTCAACTGATGAAATCAACACAATCTTTAAGATCTATCCCTTAGTCTTCCAGATAATATCCCACCTTGAATGTCCTTTCCATCATAATAGAACAAGAGCTCCATGTTCTCATAGACTTGATCATGAAATGAAGTTTGAGTAAACAACCTCCATCCTGAACATAAGAAATAAAACCAATAACCAATCCTCTTCGGGATACCCTGATGACAGCCTCCTTCAAGCATAATTCTCCAAGGGAATCATCCACACACGATTCCACGCCAGAACCAAACCAAATAGTCACAACTATCTTCACGATCATTCAGATTCATTTTTGAAAGACCAGCAAAGTCTCCAAGATGTCAGGGTAAATGTCCTAGACATTTTCCTTTGACTTCCATATGCACAGACTCTGGTAGAAAAATCTTTGCAGTCCTCCACCAGTAATTGGAACACATACTCCTATAGAAGATACAAGAACACAGCTTATGCATCCTTATGTGCTTAGATCAGAAATAAACTAACCCAATGCATGTTCATCAAGATGATCATGAGATAATATTCACTTCCACAATAGCAAGTTTCTAGAAAAGAAACTTCCTAGACTGCAAACTATTGAAGTGGTAAAGCGGCAAGCAAAAATATTATTTTCGGAAGAATTCCCTCCGGGAATTTATCGTGTCCACAGAGATCGGTGATATTGAACTGTCGTTTGATAATTTAAAGGTTAAAGAGCTTGGGTTTAAAATGGTTTCAAACATAGAAACAGAAAAGTAAATATTAATACAAAAAGAATTCATTCTTCAAAGAGAAGAAACTTATCCGACATGCATATAATCCACTCCTCACAAACTTAAACCTACCGACTAGTTATACTTAACCTACAATACTACTCAATATCATCCAGCATCTTTCACAATAGTGTCCATCTCTGACACACTGAGCTGAGAGAACAACCGTGTTACCCTCGTCGACACTCTCGCACTCGACTCAAGATACGGAGGCATTAAGCTTCGACACCCATAAAGATTGTTAGCTCTAAATCTATCTCTAGCATCCAAAAACTAACATATAATCATCCCTAATCAAAGTTTGCGATGTTTATCTCTAACACAACCCAAACCCCGAGCATAAAGCAAAAATCAAGGACAATCACCGATAAAGATTTGTAAAACGGATTTTATACAACGCCATGGGCGACAAATATACATAAGATCAAAGTAAATACATACACAACAACCCAACAAAGAAGAAATACACAAAGAAGAAAAGAAATAAACCAAACATCTCACGGTTTGTCAACGTCGGTCGATGAGAAATCCACCCGGATCATCCGTGTGCAAGCTTCAATGTTGTTTTCTAAGCTAATCTACTGAAAAATGAATTTGATGAAGTTGGGAGCAAAAATCCCCAAAACCATAACCTAAAAAATGAATGAAATGACTTAAATAGTATTTCAAAATCCATCAAGTTCGCAAAGTGAACTTTTATTCGCAAAGCGAACTCCAAAAATTGGCACTTAAGTGCCTCATAATAGCTAAACCGACTATGCTTTTCTGCAGAAGTTCGCAATGCGAACTTTTATTCGCAAAGCGAATATTCGCTAGAACATTCGCAATGCTAACTTTCGTCCCTTTTTCTACTACCTCAAGTCTAGGAGCATTCGCTGGGAAGTTTGCAAAGCGAACATTCACTGGAAAGTTTGCAAAGCAAACTTGACAGCAAACCAACCCTTATTTTGACCACAACTTCTGAACCGTAACTCGGATTGACGCACGGTCGGAAGTGCTGGAAAGCTTATTCAATGCTCTATACAACAATGGAAAAATATATTTGCTTGAATACCTACAAAAATGAGAGAAAATCAATTAAACTCAATGATATTTACACGATACGCAATATATACACTATAATGTAAAGTAAACGTATTTACAAACAAAGCGGGGTTTATTTGTACGATATTGACAAAAAGTATCGATAAGTGCAACAAAACTTATATACAAAAATAGTTACAATTTGCACTTATCAAAATCTCCCCAACTTAAACTTGTTTGTCCTCAAACAAGAATCAAGCGACTCAAAGAAACAGAGTGACAACCAAAAATCACAAATCAACAAGTTTTGAAGAACGGAAACAAATGAATGGTTCAAATGAAAACGGTACACACAAAGTAAATACTTACCACTAAACTACAACGATAACATAATCACGAAACAAATGCAAAATACAAAAATCATGCCAAACATCCTAAAACAACACAAGTTCCAACGTGAATCACACCTAGCAAAAACAATCATCGGTAGATGAAAAACACAAAATGAGGTACTTTTCACTCACACAACAATCTTGCAAACAAAAGACTAAATTATGCATTCATCCAAAAATTCACATTGAACATATAAAGGCAAGAATCACAAGGGCTTTCAAGGTTGTAATGTGGTCGGGCAACAAACAAGGGGCAATTTCTAAAGGTAATTGAAACAAAAACTTGCCTAAACCTAAGGGAGTGATCAACTCACAAAGACTCAAACACAAAATTCCAATCAACTTCTTCCAAAATCCCAAGTGTTACACAACACACAATACTTATTTAGCACAATTATTTGAACTCTTTTTGTTTCCTTTCACAACGATTTTCTTTTTCTTTCTTTTTCACGTTTTTATTTTATTTTTTTTTCTTTTTCATATTTTTCTCTTTTTTCTTTTCTTTTTCAACCTCATAGAAAGCAACCAATGAGTAAACAATCATTCTCTCCCCAACTTGAATTCAACCACATCATCATGTAAATATTCCCTACTTTCTAAGGCAAGGTAAAAATTCATACAACAACACAAAGTTGAGGGTTCAAGAAAAAACAATCAATCAAAATCCATGCAAAAAGTGAATTCAATACTCATAGACAAGCATTAAGTTCAAACAACATGGATAATTATAGAAAGGCACAAAGGGGTTTAACAAATGATCACACGCTCATAAGGTGAATTGACTATTTGGCTTGGTAGTTGTGATCAAAATGAAACAAAATGCTTTGATCCTTTTCATGCTTTCATATAATCAATACAAACAAAAGATTAAGCATAATAAATGAAATTCTGGTACAGATGTGTGATGTCTTTGTGCAATGTCACAACATCGCAATCTGCTGAACAAGGCAATAATAGAAACAGTAAAGAACACATTGAATTGTTCACCCAGTTCGGTCTAACTACCTACGTCTGGGGGCTACCAAGCCAGGGATGAATTTCACTACTTGTAGAATTAAATTACAGACTCAACAACCCAGTTGACAATCTCCTAATCTTAATTCCTACTAGTGACTTTCTACCTAAGAAACCACTTAGATATGAGAACACTACTCAATCCCTAAAACCACTCAAAGAACAACCTCTTTGAGAATCCTTGATCTTGCTTCCTAGCTTCGATCAAGTCACACAACTCTCTTTGCTTCACAGCTTTAGAGAGGACAGAAATCGACACAGCAATGCACCCTAGAATTCTGGTTATACACCTCGTACAAAATACTCAAGACACTCAGCCTCTGCTCTTGATCTTCTCTCCGTATTTCTGTACTTTTTCCTTTGGTCTTGTGCGCTTTATATAGCTCCTTGAATTGGGCTTGGACTTGTCGCAATATTTGATCAGATTTGTTAATTAAAACTGAATCTTCAAAACAGATTTTATCCCCAAAATCTTTTTAAATCTTCAACCTTTTAATTCTCCAACAGACCTGCAATCAAATCTCCCATGTAACAGAAAATATCTATCCCAAGATATTCTCATCCAATGAGTCAACCACTCTCCACAATTCCAGCTAACACGCGTGCCCTAATAACAACAAGCTCATGCTGTTATCAGTTCTGCAGATCTAATGTCACAACATCACCTGTGTGACATCAGACATCCAACTTCAGCAAATAAATACTTAACACAGCCCAGTGTTAAGACTTCAATGTTGCAACATCAACACCTTGACATCAACATTGAATATACTTTGTTTTACCAAAATTCCAGCCAATCCAGGAACTAACAATCTCCCCCTTTGGCTAATTTTGGCTAAAACAATCTCTGCACTCTACAATCAACTTCTGCACTCTGCACCTTCAGAGATTTCAGCAGCGGAATAATCTTCAAAACATTGAACCTCAATCAGCAGCAAATTGACAATCTTCATAGTCTTCATTACTAGATCTGCTGCAGCACCATCTTCATTATTGACAACAGCCAATTGGTGCTCCCCCTCAAAAACATGAACCAGCATCACAACTGTTCAGTAGCTCACAATGTGCAACACTTCTCCCCCTTGATGTCTGCTTGGCTGCACTCTTCAAATGCTATGATATCTTCACTAGCAGCTCAGTCTAAACTCCCCCTTAATATCTGCATCACATTAGCAGCATTTGGCAATCTTTGATACTCTAAACTCTCTTGGCTATTTCTCCCCTTTTTTAGCCACAATTAGACAAGCCTCAACAAGTAAGTCCTATGACACCCTGTACACAACCATACTTCTTCTGTCAGCAATATCCACATTTTGAAAATCCAGACATATTCTTCATCCATCCAGTTATGAAGGCTTCACACAATCAACAGCCTAATGTCATAACACGCTATCTGACATTATATCCTCATAAGAAGCAACCAATCTCCACAAGCATGCAATCTTCACAATAAATGCACCTTTGCTGCGAAATCCATAGACAAGTACTCCCCCTGTCAAATGCTCTAGATGAATATGAACACTTGCTGAGCACATTCATTTCGGTACCACTGTCTCTTTTTCCACATGCAGTCATTCCCTATCATACTCTTCAGACTTCCAATCAATCAATACCTGATCTACTTCAGTCTTCTTTACATTCTCCATCCAAGGCAGACTTTCTACTTCATCATTCTCCCGTATGACTATGTAGATGCTCCTTAGGTATAATGTAAGCACCAAGCTTCAGATCCAGAACAAGGACATCCTTCACCAAGGACACTCTTGACACTCTTGACACCAGGGTATTACATATGCTCTACTACTGGATTTACTATCAGCAAAGTAATCCAAACTCAACACTGTGTCACAACCTCCACAGATTCTCAACTTACTTATAAGCTTTACTGAGATCCAGTCTCTTCAAGAGATCACAATTCCTCTATCCTTACATCCACCAGTAGTTGTTGAAGCTGGTGAAGTCTTCAAAGACAGTAGTCATGCTTTGCCAGAACAAGCTACTAAACACTTGACCATAATCTCCACCTCTTCTGACCAAAAATGCTAGAGTATCCAACTCCACATGTCTAATCTTAATCATCTTCCAGATATAACCACCAGCAAACATGATGATATAACATCTTTTTGGACATCAGCTTCTCATCACCATTCCAAGGACTCATAGCACAAAGAAGTCCTTCAAGAAGCTCCCAATAAAACACAGTCAGAGCAACTTATTCATACACACCTGAATACCATAAGTTCCCACACCCTCTCTGAACCATCTCCTAGCAAACTCAACCATATCCAGAGTATCTATACCAAATTCTTTTTCCAAACCATACTTCCACCATTTTATGAAAAGCACAGGAATATGATCTAGTATGGCCTTTTGAATTTTCTCAGAAGTTCTAACACCAACGGCTTCCTTCATTTGAGAGATATCCTGGACATTATCATCATACTTATCTCTGATCTTCCTATTTCTGGAAGAGATGAACACTTTACTCCTGGATTTTGTAGTACCATCCACATAGATCTTTTGCTTATCAGTTCTCATCTTTGGAGGTGACTCGATAGCTTTCCTCTTCCTTGATTTCAGTCGTTTAGCAACCCTATGAACCACTTTTGCAATTAGTTCATCATCACTCTTCTTTATTTTAAGGCTAGAAGTACCTTTCTTGACTTGAGATGTTTTAACATCAGCTCTAGCATCTGCATCTTCCAACCTAAGGATTGTCAACTTGTGAAATTTTTCTTCTGAACTATAGGAGTCATTAGTCAGGTTGTCATCTTTCTTGGCCTTGCAAGTATTCAGCTCCCAACACTTCTTAAGGTCTCAGCTTTTGATCCTTCCATCAGCATTGTTGACTCCTTCATCTTGCTCACATAACTGACTACTCAAGTTGGCTTTTAACACATTATCAATCGTAGGAGTAACAGCACCATAAGTCATTAACCCAGATTGACTTTTCACCATACTTTCACACTTGATGTTACAGCATCATCACCAGATGAGCTGTCCACTTGAGGTATCCACTGATAGCAATTATCTTTGGATTTTACTCCCTTCATCACTACCTCATTCTGCTCATCAGCTACCACACATTCATCTTTGGTGTAGCTTACCTTGTAACCTTCATCACAAAGTTGACTTATGCTAATTAAATTAGCACTCAACACTTGAACAAGGAGCACATTATCAAGAGTAAGACCATCATGATTCTTCACTCTTCCAACTCCTTCTACTACTCCTTTTTCACCATTGCCAAAAATAACATCATTTGCATGGCAAGGATTGAACTCTACCAAATGCTTCTTGGATCCAGTCATGTGCTTTGAACATCCACTGTCAAAGTACCATGCATCCATAGAAAAATGTCCATCTGATGTGTGAGCCAATAGACATGTGACCTGAGATTTAGGAACCCATTGTTTTACTACTTTGGGCCTGACCTCCTTCTGTCTGGGTTGAGGAGCAGAATTTGGATAACCATGAAGCTTGAAGCAAGAGAACTGCATATGTCCAAATCTGCCACAGTAGAAGCATCTAACTCTGTCATCTCTAAAGTGGTTAAACCTTCTGCCACCATGATGATAATGTTGCTGGTGCTGCCATCCATAGTGTTGATTTCTTCTTCTATGATAAGGTTGTTGTCTTCTACTACCATAGTTTGACTGTCTTCTATGGTAAGGATACTGTCTTTTGAACTGTCTCCTATGGTGATGAGGCTTCCTTCTTCCATAGTTATGAGGCACAACATTGTTGTATCCATATTCATACATGTTCCCCTGATGTTGATGAACCATGTTCTGATTGAACCTAGCAGCCTTCATGTTCTTGTGATATTGAGGTGGCATATACTGACTAGCTCCCTGAGACTGCACCTTCTTCTGATGATGAGCACTCTTCTTCTCAACATTCTGAGGCTGTGGATGAGTAACCTTCTTAGGTGTAGAATCATGTCTCTTTGTTTGATGCTGAGACATTGGTTGAGATATCTCCTTCTTGGTTCCTGAAGTACTTGCTTCAGCAGATACCTTTTTCTCAGCCACAAATCCTAATCCAGTCTTGTCTCCAGCTACCCTTTCTGTCTGAAGGATCTTATCAAGTGTGTCTGTACCACTGTTCAGCATCCTAACATATTTGGTCATATGATCAAGATGAGCTTTGACCAATAAGACTTCATTTTCCAAATCAGCTTTAGCAGTCTCAAGCTGGACAATCTGTATCTTCTGTTTTTCACTTTCTTGACAGATTTCTGCACTCTTCAGACACAGCTCATGATAGGAGGCTGCTAACTCCTCAAAAGTCAGTTCCTCTTCACTAGATTCACCATCAGAAACAACTGTTCCTGTTAAGGCTCTAACATGCTTTGCTGACTCACCTTCACTTTCACTATCAGATTCAGACCAAGAAACTGTCATGCCCTTCTTCTGCTTCTTCAAGAATGTGGGACATTCTTTCTTGACATGTCCATAACCTTCACATTCAAAGCACTGAACTCCTTTATCTTGGGTAGTCTTCTCTTCATCCTTCTCTTTTGGCTTGCTGATGTCAGAAGAGATGTTCTCGATATTAGGCCTGGAGTTATTGTTCATCCTCTTGAACACCTTGTTGAACTGTCTTCCCAACATAACAATGGCTTGAGACAGATCTTCCTGAGAATCATCATCTGTAACTTTCTTAGCTTCTGCAGGAGTGGAGACCAAAGCTATACTTTTGGGCTTCTTTTCTGGTTTTTCTTCATTCAAACCAAGCTCAAAAGTTTGAAGAGATCCAATGAGCTCATCAACCCTCATCTTGCTGATGTCTTGAGCTTCTTCAATCGCAGTCACCTTCATCTTGTACCTCTTAGGAAGGGACCTAAGGATCTTCCTTACAAGCTTTTCTTCTGACATCTTTTCTCCAAGAGCACTGGATGCATTGGCCAGCTCAAGAACACTCATATAGAAGTCATGGATAGTCTCATCTTCCTTCATCTTCAGACTGTCAAACTTAGATGTTAGAATCTGAAGTCTTGACATCTTTACTCTAGATGATCCTTCATGTGTAGCCTTCAAAATATCCCATGCATCCTTAGCAGATTCACATGAGTTGATCAACCTGAATATGTTCTTGTCAACTCCATTGAAGATAGCATTTAGGGCTTTTGAATTTCCAAGGGCAAGCTCATCTTCTTCCTTGGTCCATTCTTCTTCAGGCTTCAGCTTAGAGGTGCCTTCTTTATCTTTACCAGCATCATCCTTCTCACACACAACAGGTGCTTTCCATTCTTTAATAATGGCCTTCCAAGCCCTGCTGTCCAAGGATTTCAAGAAGGTGGTCATCCTAGGCTTCCAATAATCATAATTGGAACCATCCAATATAGGGGGTCTGTTGACAAATCCTCCAACCTCTTTGTCCATCTTTACACCAGAAAGTAACTTCCCTAGATCTCACCCAGAGACAGACAGGATGCCTGCTCTGATACCAATTGAAATTCTGGTACAGATGTGTGATGTCTTTGTGAAATGTCACAACATCGCAATCTGCTGAACAAGGAAATAATAGAAACAGTAAAAAACACACTGAATTGTTCACCCAGTTCGGTCTAACTACCTACGTCTGGGGGCTACCAAGCCAGGGATGAATTTCACTACTTGTAGAATTAAATTACAGACTCAACAACCCAGTTGACAATCTCCTAATCTTAATTCCTACTAGTGACTTTCTACCTAAGAAACCACTTAGATATGAGAACACTACTCAATCCCTAAAACCACTCAAAGAACAACCTCTTTGAGAACCCTTGATTCTGCTTCACAGATTTGATCAAGTAATACAACTCTCTTTGCTTCACAACTTTAGAGAGGACAGAATACGACACAGCAATTCACCCTAGAATTCTGGTTATACACCTTGTACAAAATACTCAAGACACTCAGTCTCTGCTCTTGATCTTCTCCCCGTATTTCTGTACTTTTTCCTTTAGTCTTGTGCGCTTTATATAGCTCCTTGAATTGGGCTTGGACTTGTCACAATATTTGATCAGATTTGTTAATTAAAACTGAATCTTCAAAACAGATTTTATCCCCAAAATCTTTTTAAATCTTCAACCTTTTAATTCTCCAACAGACCTGCAATCAAATCTCCCATGTAACAGAAAATATCTATCCCAAGATATTCTCATCCAATGAGTCAACCACTCTCCACAATTCCAGCTAACACGCGTGCCCTAATAACAACAAGCCCATGATGTTATCAGTTCTGCAGATCTAATGTCACAACATCACCTGTGTGACATCAGACATCCAACTTCAGCAAATAAATACTTAACACAACCCAGTGTTAAGACTTCAATGTTGCAACATCAACACCTTGACATCAACATTGAATATACTTTGTTTTACCAAAATTCCAGCCAATCCAGGAACTAACAATAAAATCCAATTAGAACAAGAATGTTGGTACTCCACGCATATATGAACAATGGAAAGCTACCTCACAAAAAGGTGGGAACTAAAGTGATTCACAACAAGAACAAGTATACAAAAGAATGAATGTCATGGATGTTTGTAAAAATGCCTAAGTATCGTGAATATGCTAAAGTCTAGAAAGCGATAAACACATACATTGGATGTGTACAAAACTTAACAATATCATTACCATACATCCGCAAGTTGAAATGATTAAACTTGGAACATCACCTTAAATTTCCTGAAGCTACTCAAAACAAGCTCTAAGACAAACACAAAAACTATTAATATAAACAAACTAAAAGACCGGGTGAAAATGGATTAAACAAGTTGTAAAATGAAGATTTGAGAATTTTACGAACAATCAGAGTACAACTTGTTTAATGAAAGTTCACCACACTACCTAAGCTAGAATGAAAAAGTAAAAACGAAACAAAAAACAATAAAACATGATTGTTTTATGTCGTAAGCTCGACGCCTTTACTGTGCTTAGCTAGTAACTTACTCCCTTCATGCCATGGTGATGCCTCACCGCGCAAACCAAAAGCAAGTGTCCTAACCAAACACTTGAACAAACGTTACGGGAACAAAATGTATACAACATTTGAACAAACATAATGGAAAATAAAAGCAAAACAAGTATCTATACAAGCATATATACAATATAAACAATTATGTACGAAGCTCCAAAACATCGAAACTATCGCAATGCAACTCAATATCAAAACCAATCCCCGGCAACGACGCCATTTTGTTGAAGCGGTAAAGCGGCAAGCAAAAATATTATTTTCGGAAGAATTCCCTCCGGGAATTTATCGTGTCCACAGAGATCGATGATATTGAACTGCCGTTCAACAATTTAAATGTTAAAGAGTTTGGGTTTAAAATGGTTTCAAACATAGAAACAGAAAAGTAAATATTAATACAAAAAGAATTCATTCTTCAGAGAGAAGAAACTTATTCGGCATGCATATAATCCACTCCTCACAAACTTAAACCTACCGACCATTTATACTCAACCTACAATACTCCTCAATATCATCCAGTATCGCTCACAACAGTGTCCATCTCTGACACACTGAACTGAGAGAACAACCGTGTTACCCTCGTCGACACTCTCGCACTCGACTCAAGATACAGAGGCATTAAGTTTCGACACCCATAAAGATTGTTAGCTCTAAATCTATCTCTAGCATCCAGAAACTAACAGATAATCATCCCTAATCAAAGTTTGCGATGTTTATCTCTAACACAACCCAAACCCCGAGCATAAAGAAAAAATCAAGGACAATCACCGATAAAGATTTGTAAAGCGGATTTTATACAACGCCATGGGCGACAAATATACATAAGATCAAAGTAAATACATATACAACAACCCAACAAAGAAGAAATACACAAAGAAGAAAAGAAATAAACCAAACATCTCGCGGTTTGTCAATGTCGGTCGATGAGAAATCCACCCTGGGTCATCCGTGTGCAAGCTTCAATGTTGTTTTCTAAGCTAATCTACTGAAAAATGAATTTGATGGAGTTGGGAGCAAAAATCCCCAAAACCACAACCTAAAAAATAACTTAAATGACTTAAATAGTATTTCAAAATCCGTCAAGTTCGCAAAACGAACTTTTATTCGCAAAGCGAACTCCAAAAATTGGCACTTAAGTGCCTCAGAATAGCTAAACCAACTTTGCTTTTCTGCAGAAGTTCGCAATGCGAACTTTTATTCGCTAGAAAGTTTGCAATGCTAACTTTGGTCTCTTTTTCTACTGCCTCAAGTCTGGGAGCATTCGCTGGGAAGTTCGCAAAGCGAACATTCGCTGGAAAGTTCGCAAAACGAACTTGACAGCAAACCAGCCCTTATTTTGACCACAACTTCTGAACCGTAACTCGGATTGACGCACGATCGGAAGTGCTGGAAAGCTTATTCAATGCTCTATACAACAATGGCAAAATATCTTTGCTTGAATACCTACAAAAATGAAAGAAAATCAATTAAGTTTAATGATATTTACACGATACACAATATATACACTATAATATATAGTAAACGTATTTACAAACAAAGCGGGGTTTATTTGTACGATATTGACAAAAAGTATCGATAAGTGCAACAAAACTTATATAAAAAAATAGTTACAATTTGCACTTATCACATACCAACTGACTCTTCAAGTCTAATCAGAAGAAGATTCCCAATACCTTCGATCAACACACATTTGTTTAGCCTCTAGAGTATATGCCACAACACTCCTTTTCCAAAAGGTTCTTTCCTTAGATCAACAAGATTCAGCACACACTCATCTGGAAAGATGTTTCAGCATCTGATTGAAAATCAGTTCCTTTTTCAATGAACAGATCATTGAAATTGGTTCTGAAACCACACCTTGATCACTTTTGGGGATAGGATGAGGATCTTTCGAAAACTGCACAAAATATACCAACTATATCTATTCTTCAAGACACATCAGATGCAAATATTAGTTTCTTGAGTTCTTGAAACTGTCTGAAGCTGCACCTTATGGAGTGACATCATCTTTCTTAATCACCAAGCAACATGATAATCAAATAAATACTTGCTAATACACAAATAGTAATTTATTTTAAATCCCAACTCTGTATTATTCATATTTGCATCCCTCCTTACTATAGCTACATAACCAGAAATAAGACAACCAACACAACCTAGGAAGAAATCTTCAAGGCACAAAACTTCCTTAGAAGACCATCTTCATCATACCAGTAACATCCTTGGATAAATATGATCACTTTCCAAGACACGGATCCAATGTCTTTACACTCATGATACTGCTTTAACATTGATCAGCAATTACTCCAGTTCCAGCCTAGTCGAATGTCAGCACACTTGTGCAGTTCCTCCTATATACTTCCTTCTAGGAGATATGATGAGAGATCCTCAAGCAAAAATAAATTGCTCTTGGCTCTCTTCCATGGTATGACATTCTCATGTCTTACTTCAAGTATCCTTGAAACATCCACTTGACCATCTATACTTCTGACAAACACATTCAAAACTGCCTTTATGAGTGGACTTAAGAGACAACTCAAGTATCTTTGGCAACTTTAAACATGACATAAAGTGTTTATCAAATCCAATGGATACACAAGACCTCAACTCAACCTTTTTCCTCACATTTCTCTTCATGTTACCTAATTAAAGAGATCCCTCAAGTAACATAGAAAGATCCTTCAGAGGACTCCAGTTCACAGTGCTCCCTTCTGTCTATTACTCCTAGCTAGACGTGGCAAGAACACCTAGAGAAAACAACCCATCTTTAACATGCACCAGGTAAGATGTCACAACATCTTATCAGGCATCATGCATAACAATAACATCATTATCAGCAGCATCGGAGAATCTTCACAAAGTAATAGTCAACCATCAGCAGTTGTTTGTCTGGAACACCCTATCCCACAACACCAAAGAATGGACTAATCATGCAACCACTTTCCTTGTTCAAAGACCAGAAAGTATCTTCCCTATAACTCATCTAGAAATAGACCAGGATGTCTGCTCTGATACCAATTGAAATTCTGGCATGCAGATCACATATGTCCTATTAGATGTTGAGACATTTATGTCTGCTAAAAACTGAACAAGGATAGAACAGAAACATTCAAAAAAACACTTCAGGTTAAAACAATGTCGTGACTAGGGATGGCAATGGGTACCCGTGTCCCCCGATACCCGCCCCGTTTAGTAAATATGATACCCGTATCCGCCCCATATCCGTGCGGGTATCTGGCAGACAAGTACCCGTGGATTTTGAGATACCCGCGGGTATTAACGGATATCCATGGATATTTTTTTAAATTGTAATTTACTAATTTTTCTTTTGTTAAATAGAAATTTTATCTTTTTTGTAATTAGAAGATTATGTGTAAATAGAAAATCTATCTATAATTTTTCATGAAAGTCATAATTCAACAAACTTGAAACAAATATATATTGAAACTATGCTTTGAGATGTGAGAAAAATGATCACATAATGTATATTAATTTATAGAAACATCAAATCAAACATATAACAATATATTACACATGTGATTTAGTACAAATACCATAAATTGCACATAAATTACACATGTGATTTAGTAGAATCTATTCTATAATATGTGATTAATTTTTCCAAAGGATAAGTAATTAGTATATATTAATTTTAAAGGATATTTAATTAATTTTATTAATTATAAACGGATACAGATACCCACGGGTACGGGTACCATTAAATCCGTATCCGTGCCCGTAATGAAACGGGTAATTAAATATCTGTTTATATTACCCGTGGATACCCGTTAAGCCATCTTACCCGTACCCGTGGCGGATTTTATCCGCGGGTACCCGCGAGTATGGGTTTTTTTGCCATCCCTAGTCATGACAGATGTTTCAACAAAAGTCAAGACATATACTTCTGAGCAAGAGATCAGACTTAATAGAACATAACAGAATGATAAATAACACAAAGATATGATGACCCAGTTCGGTGAACAACAACACTTACATCTGGGGTCTACCAAGCCAGGAATGAATTCACTATCAGCAGTATTATTTCAGAACTAAACTCCCCCGTTTACAACCCCTCACTTAATCCCTACCCAGTACAATTCTACCTAAAAATCACCATCTAGATAAGAAAAACCCATCTCAATTCCTAAATCACCTCAGTGATATCTAACAGTTACAACCTTCGACAACTGCATCAATTTGTTCAATTGAAAGACACCTCTTCCAATACAATATTCAACCAAGACTCTTGACTAACAATAACTCTTGAATTTGCTTAATAGCTTCATCCTAGAACAATACATAATTCATTACCTACAGGTTTCTGAATCTATAAAAATATGTTTACCACAATGTACTAAACGATACAAAGGGTGACTTACAACACAAGAAAGTACACGACTCTCAAAAATATAAATCCTTATTTTCTACTTTACAAAAGTCTTAATAATAATTTTTATTCTACCCTAGGTCTTGGTCTTCCTTTTATAATCTTCAGCTATCCATGGGCTTCGAAATATCTGTTTATTTATTCCTTAATCCATGTTCTGATTGCTCCTTAAATCTTGGACCAGATCAGCAATAACCTGCTATATCAAACAAAGATGTCGAATCCACAAGCTAGGACATCTTGTCTGACATGTCTTCTTTCAGCAGAATTCTTCATGTTGGAACATCTTGTTCAACACCATGTTTTACCAAAATTTAGTCAAATCTTTTAGAGCCTTCAATCTCGAAGGAAAAAAGAGAATTTATCAAGCAATCCAGCAAGACCAAGGAGAAGGCAAAGTGATGGAAATCAATGTGGCGCCCCTAATCGGCCAACTCAGAAGTATGAACGTCCAGCCTCCTAAAAGTGGTTGATCTAACAGGAAGCAAACAAGAAGAATAAGCGGTGGCTAGTCCGTTTGGTTATGTTTTTCTTTATTATTAGCATTAAACAATATGTTTGTATAATCATCTTCCTTAGAAGTATGATTAATTCTCGAGTATTAATGAAATATTGCAAGTTTCAAAATATTCATTTCGTTGTGATCGGCGAGTTCGGGATACGGCCAAAGTGATCGAGGCCCTAATATAAAGACTCATGGGTGTTATTGTAAATGCCACTCGTGTGCGACTAGAACAATCAATTCCCCATAATGTAAAACACACATACAAACAAACTTAGGGGTGTTACCGTAAATGCCACGCGTGGTTCCCTCAAAGTTTATGGGACATCTCATAAACTTTGAGGGAAGACCTCGTAAGTTCACACGAAATCCGGAGCCATACACTAAGGATCACACATGCATACCTCAAACAAGTAAATACTTAATTAATAATATACACACATCTATTTCTCTATTACGAATATACTTTACACACAAGATGTAAAAAAGGGAGGGTAAAGCTACCCTAATAGTGAAACGACCTTCTCACCCTCGAGCTTCTAATCTGAGTGAATCTGCTCCCTCGAAACATGCAAAGGATGGTGAGATTGTTCTACTTGCTGCTAGGCGTTATTGAAAGACTGTGAAATGGTCCCAAGGCTGACAGTTGTAAAGTAAGTTAAACGTTGAGCCAAAGAAGCATTCTCCAAACACGGAGACTCCAGATCTCTTTGAGTCGCTGAGAGAGATGCATGAGTAGACTTTAAAGTAATCTGGGAAGAAGCTAAGATTTGCCCTTCCTCACTACATACACCCTTTACCCAAAAATTCACTTGTTCGACAAGACAACCATAGAGATTAAGGGGGTGTAGAGCATCACCTATCCCAGTGAGAGATACAGAAGTTGTATGTATTTCGTGCAGGTATGTATCTCGTTGGAGCGTCAAGTTATAAACATTTTCCTCCAATCAGTGCTTCTTTTCACGTTGTTGGTCGGACCAAAGAGTGTCCTAGTGACCAACTCCTCAAAGGGCCAAAGCAGCAGATGCGGGTAACATGCCAAATTTGACAATTCTTCCTCCATAGCATGTCCGAATAGGTTGGCC
Source organism: Lathyrus tuberosus (assembly GCA_022829125.1). Lineage (NCBI taxonomy): Eukaryota > Viridiplantae > Streptophyta > Magnoliopsida > Fabales > Fabaceae > Lathyrus > Lathyrus tuberosus. The sequence goes on along the minus strand of JALAZF010000024.1, from coordinate 676,569 downwards.
ACATATGAGCAGTCTTCCTCTGAAGAAGGAACCCAAGGTTCCTTAGAAGGACGTGGACCTGACCCCATCAATGGCACGAGGTTCGAAGGATCTGGAGCAGCGGCGCCCTTGGGGGGCTCTAAAGTAATATAAGGGCCAACTATAGTTCGTCCTGAATAGATTCCCCATCGTAGATGATGGAGCGATCTATCATCCCTCATTAAATCTACACGCAATCGTTACCAAAATAAATACATTACTGCATATTTTGTCATTTTTACCAGCGGTCAAGACACCTCATTTTGAATATGGACCAACATCAAGAAACGCCCCATCAAGATTACTCTCACAAGCGAAGACGAAAACAGTTGAAGAATAAACAAAGTCAACCCATGAAATGCGAACATCTTCCTTCAACTTTTGGCTCATGATAGATATTATTTTTTTCCAGACGCAGAAAAGCGAAATATCAAAGGAAATGAGGTAACAACGAACTGTGAAAGATAACTCAAAGAAATGAAAAGTTGACTCTTCAAAAATCATATGTTAGCATGCAAAGGAAAATAGACTCTATTAGTGTTTCAAATCACTTACACGCAACACTCAAGTATTCTAATTCCCAATAGTCATTATGAAGGTACATCCGAAAAGACGTTTGAAGCATGAGACACATTAAAGGTGCAAATCCCGAGACCATAACGCCTTTTTTAACTTACATGAGCAACAGAGAAAATAGTCGGTCATCGAGGCAGATAAGGCAAACCATTGCATCGCCATATAGAAAATAAGAGCTTATGTGAAACTGTTTCGGTCTGACTATAAAGGTCCTCGACCAACTACTCAAAAAGATATGCAACTTGTCTAGGACATTCTCAGCATATGAGAATTGTCTTACAGACGCATGCAGATGATCCAAATCCCAGATACATGCAACGGCTCCCCGCATTGCACGCCTAACAAATAACAAGTTGTTAGAACCTCTCCATTATAAATAGAAAATGTGTCATTTATAGGTACACAATTTCAAATTCAATTTCAATTCACTCGTTTCCTTCACATATTATCTTGAGTGTTTGAGTGTTAATTTTGCAGGTAAGCCCCATCACGACTGTATTTGAAGCTCAAAGCCACTGCAATCCTCAGTAATCATCGATTCTCACTCTATTTTTTATTCTGCAACATAACAAAATATATTCTTTTTAATTTTTATTTTAAATTTTAATTCCTCTCGTACCAATTATTTCACATTAATTCACACATTTTTTTATTTCATTATTTTTTATCATTTTCTTATTTTTATCGTAAAATTAATTTAAATTACTTAAAAATATATTATTTATTTTTTCACATGTTTGCACCAAAAAAATCGGACAGCCTATCTCGCTTCTCAACGTTAATAAATAAATTTAAAATAATTTCTATTAGTTTATCAAAAAAAATTATCATTAAAATGATTTTTTGGATATATATATATATATATATATATATATATATATATATATATATATATATATATATATATATATATATATATATATATATATATCAATATACAATCATAAAAAGAATAGTACCTGGTAATCCCTAAATTAGTCTTTTGATTAACAACTAAATCTTTTCTTATTCCAGGGACATATTAGTCTTTTGCAAACTTTCTCTAATCTAATGCATTCCACAATAAATGCATCTGATGTGGCATTCATATATATTTTTTAGCTTAATTCCAATTAAAAAATTAGACATTGGAAAGCTGAAAAACTAAAGAGTCATTTTGAAAGTTGGAATTGCTCATTAACTCTCCTTGGTGAATCGATTTACGTTAACATAAACTGGTATTATTGACACAAAGGGTTAAAAAACCCTAAATACATCAGATTACCTCCTCTCCTCTATTTCCTCCCATGCGCTGTCCCTCTGCTTCTTTCACCTTCGTTCATCCTCTTCAGTTTCTCATACACTCACTGGCGCCTTCAATGTTCTTCCTCATCCACATCGCACCGTAACCCTCACAACACCATGGCAAGGTTCTTCTTCGCAGCCGATCGCAACCGATCGCAATACAAGTCGTAATGGACATAAGTTTACTCTACGACGCGCAATCGAGAATGGTATCTGACCTGGGTGACTCCGATGTTAATGTTGACCTAACGGTAAGCTCTCACTCTCCTGATCTTCTTCTTACTCAGTGATTGTTGTTGTTGTAAATTGCTTCTGGTGCTGATGCGAATCTGTTGTTATGCAGTTGTAGTTCTTGATTTGATGCTGATGAACTTGAATGTTGGTGTTCTTCTTTCTGCAGGTGAAGATCTTGATGAGAACCAAAGTTGATTGAAGACACATTTCCTGTTGAAGGTGAACCTATTATAAGTTATACCGGTGGTATTGATGAGTTTGAAGCTACTGCTGTGGAATCTGATGAGAAGATTGATACTACCAGGTACTTAGTTTCTGTGTAAATTTAGACATTAAGTACATGTTAATCGATTTTTGAAGAAGCTTATTCAGTTCATGATTGAGTTGATTGAGTTGATTGAGATGAGTTTTGTTGTTGGGGAAAATAGTGTTATAATCATCACCTAAGTTCTTTTATGTACACAGAATTAATGTGTTGTTTTCTGTTTTACTATGTTATGAATTAAGAAATGGATTTTGGCAAATGTGGTAACTTGACTTTTATACTCTTTTTGAACTTTTTCAGTGAATTAGTTACTTCATATGGTCGTCATCTTGAGAAACGACACGATATGCTTCTAGGGATGTTGTTTGAGCAAGGGACGTACAAGAAACTCTATAGTTATCGACATCTTATAAACGGGTTTGTTGTTCATATTTCACCGGAACAGGTGAAGTCTTCTATTGTTAGTTATACTTTTAGTTTTGTGTGATTAACGTTACGTTTCTTCAATCTAATTTCCTTATGGTGTCGTCTTATATTAGTAGGCAAAAACTATACGACGTGCTCCTAGAGTGAAATCGGTTGATAGGGACTGGAAAGTGAAGAGACTTACAACACATACGCCGCAATTTTTGGGACTTCCGACTGGGGTATGGCCGACTGGAGGTGGCTTTGATAGAGCTGGAGAAGATATTATGATTGGATTTGTGGACTCGGGGATTTTTCCTCATCACCCAAGTTTTGCAACTCATAATACTGAACCGTATGAGCCAGTTCCGAGGTATAGAGGAAAATGTGAAGTTGATCCAGATACTAAAAGGAGTTTTTGCAATGGGAAGATTATTGGAGCACAACATTTCGCACAAGCTGCAATAGCTTCTGGATCATTCAACCCTTTAATTGACTTTGCTTCTCCTTTAGATGGGGATGAACATGGCAGGTTAGAGAAAGTCATCTGTTAGTTGGACTTATTTGAGATTATCTGGCATAAATACTTCTAAGATTGTTTGAGAAAGCTTATGGAAACAACTTATAACAATCCTCCTATTTTCCTTTCTCTGGCAGTCATACAGCTTCTATTGCAGCAGGAAATAATGGAATTCCTGTGCGGATGCACGACCATGAATTTGGGAAAGCAAGCGGCATGGCTCCACATGCAAGGTGAGAACTTATACCCTTGATTTATAAATAATTCGGAACTACAGACCTTTCTGTTGCATTACATATTTGGTGCATTTATGTTCAGGATTGCTATATACAAGGCACTCTATAGACTCTTTGGTGGGTTTGTTGCAGATGTAGTTGTTGCGATCGATCAGGTATGCAAGTATATGATATGTTTACGCAATCTCATTGTTTTCGTTATTGGTATTCTACCTCAAAATTTCTAATTTTTTGAAATTTGAGAATCAACAGGCTGTATATGATGGAGTGGATATACTCAGTCTTTCAGTTGGACCAAACAGCCCTCCCGTAACCGCTAAAACTACATTTTTGAACCCATTTGATGCAACACTTCTTGGAGCTGTGAAAGCTGGTGTATTTGTCGCACAGGCTGCTGGAAATGGCGGTCTTTCCCCAAGACAATGGTTTCATATCAATGTTTTAAAAACCGGACCGAACCGGCCGGTTCAACCGGTTAAACCGGGACCCGGAGATGAATCCGGTTGGGTCAACTTTTCAAAACCGCTAGTGGGTCAAAACCGTGGTTAAACCGGAAAAACCGGATTGAACCGTCCAAAATCATTCGAACCAAAGAACCGGAGCCGGTTTTGTAAAACCGTCCGGTTCAAAAAAATTCATCAAATTGACCATTTTAATTTTTTTTTTTAATTTTAGTATGTTAATATCAAAACTTAACATACATTCCCCAATCACAAAAATGAATTTCGTGTGTTTTTTACAACCATACAAACTTTTAAGTTTTGTCACTCCATTATATCACACTCCATCATTATTATGCTGTCTCTTTCAAACATAGTCACGATGTCCAACTCTATTGATTCTCGTTCAAGTAAATATTATTTGTTGTTGTCTATTAAGACTTGTTTGTCGCAGTTCAACTCAAATTCGATTTTTTGTTGTTTAATGAAGTATATTGTATTATTTATATTTTGATATTCTATCTTATTTAATTTAGGTATTCTTAATTATTTGAACTTTATTTTAGTTATTATATTCTATTATTTTAATCTTGCTTTGAATTAATTTAATTTATTTTGTTGTAATTCTTTAGTTTGGTCAAAATATTCTTAAATGATGGTTGAAATGAAGTGTAGAGTTATGTTAATATTATATATTATTGATATTGTTGTATTAAATTTGTAATGGATTTTTGAAATATTTATTTTATTAAGTTGAGAACATATAATAATGTGTGACATATCTATGAAATTTAGTTTCATATTATTAGTTTATTTAATACACGGTTAGACCGTAGGTTTAACCGGTTTAACCAATTGAACCTTAAACCGTAAGTTTTACCGGTTTGATCTCCGGTCCGGTTTTTAAAACATTGTTTCATATAGTCCATGGATAGCACGTGTATACGCATAGGAAAATGGTCTGTTTTTACAATAATTGTGAGTGGTTGTGATGATAATCTCTTTACCTATTTAATGATTTAAGTCTAATTATTTATCAGTTTCCTATTAATTGAATGCTGCATTGCTGCTTCTGTAAATATAATGTTGGATGTTTATGAGTTTTCTTATGAAATTTTGTATTCATTTTGGTTACTGTTTAAAATGTTTCAAAATCAAAGTGTTGGTGGATAAATTGTGAAGAATTGACACTTTGCTTTAAAATTTCAATTGTACAAAAGATACATTAGTAGTGCAAAGGAGTATCAATTAATGGTACTGTCAAACTCAATCAAATAGTAAATTTCTAAGTTTACATTTTTTTAAGACAATTTTACTTTTTCACCAATAAGTATGTACATTTAAGTTTTTTTTACATAAATATGTACATTTATGTAAATCAAATTCTGACTACTATAGAGATTATGTACAAAACCAATAGAGATTATAATTTTTTTAAATTTATAAAATTTCTAAAACAAAACAAAATCTTTTAAAAAAATGATAAATGGTAGTCATAGAAAAATAATGATAAATAGTAATCATGAAAAAAATAATGATAAATAATAATCATGAAAAAAATGATGATAAATGGTATAAATTTATTGATACAATCATTTTTATAAACAGAAATAAATTGCAAATATTTTATAAATGAGAAAAATTCAACTATTGATACAATTATTTTTACTTTTACTAGAAGGGTTCAACTAAGACCAATTTATATTTTTACTATTAAGAGTGAATTTATAAACGAGAATATATTATAAATATATTTATAAAAGGGAAACATTCAACTATTGATACAAATATTTTTATAAACAGTAATAAGTTTTAAATATTTTTATAAACGTATCAATTTACTTTTATTTTCAAAATACTATGGAGTGTGGATATTCATTTAGAACTGAAATTTGACGGAGAGCTGTCATATATTGTAGGTTTGTAAAAATTATGAATATGATATAATAAGAAGGATTTAAAACTGATATTTGACAGAAAACTGTTGTAAATTTTAGGTACGGAAAAATTGACTAATATCTAAAAAGTAATGTTATTTGAATTGGAAAAATTATTTTATTCAAATATGTTGTTTTAAAATTAACTCGGATTCAACTAAGTTTTGTTAACTCATCTGGATTCACGGGTAGATGAAAGTAATGTTATTTGAATTGGAAAAATTATTTTATTCAAATCTGTTGTTTTAAAATTAACTCGGATTCAACTAAGTTTTGTTAACTCATCTGTATTCATGGGTAGATGTAAACGTATCTATGAGAGGTTATGCTGTAGATTGTTCATTTTAATGTTCATCTTTTGAAGTTAGAGAATTGGTTGTACGATTTATTGTGAGTACGAATCAATGCTTAAAAGTTGATGCATATTATTAGCATATATTTGTAACTATGTCAATGTTAACTAATTGAAGAATGAATTCAAACTTTACAAATGATAGTTTGGTAGACATGCGATGTAAATCTAAACAGGACCCGTCCGATAGCACGGGTTTCTTACTAGTATATATGAAAATGCTAACCTATACTCAAAATTGGTGGATCCCACACAAAAATACACTACATCTATTTTCTTTCTATATTTTTTTCTTCATCTTTCTAATGTGGGTCCTATCCAAAATTGGTGGCTCCCACACAAAAATACACTAAGGTGTATGTTGCTAATGCACACCTACATGGGTGTGCATTAGCATAACCCATATATATATATATATATATATATATATATATATATATATATATATATATATATATATATGCCCCTGGTTTAATGAAGCTTTAGCAGTGTAACGAAAAATGGAGATAACAACTGTTGCATTTGGTATCCCTTTTCGCCATTCAACAATTTCTGCTTCTTCTGCGTCAACAACTGAACCCTCTTCTCAAACACACTTTCCTTCAAAATCCATCAAATTTGCAAAATCCAAACCCTTTTCCGCTAGAAAATCACCCAAACTCCAACTTCAACATGCTTCCGATTTGCCTTCTACACTTACTAGGTACTCTTATTCTTCTTCATCTTCTTCCTTTCCTGCATTTATAATTACTATTTTTCACTTCACAGTTTATATTTAGGGTTGGAGAAATGTTGACAGTGAAAGAACTCAATGCCATTTTGAACCATTTCGGTAATTCAAACAAATTTAACAATGTCTCTCAGGTAATTGCTTACTAACTCCCTGTTTGGATAAACATTTAAGCTAAATTAAGTGCTTATAATATAAGCACTTGTCTATGATTATGTATAAGCTCGTTTGGATAATCAAATTAATTTGTAGCTTATAGCATAAGAGTTTATCATGATAAGTGTTTATGTATAAGGTATTCATACAACAAAAGATAAAATAATTTGTATTATCTTGGAGACTTTATGAAAATAAATTGAAGTGTGTGTTTGATTATGCGGTAAAAAGAATGGATTGATTATGTAAAATTGATTTTAGTTAAAAGTGAGTTGAAGGTAAAGTGATTTATGTTTGGATAAATTTATGTAAAAGTGAGTTGAACACTAAATTGCATTGTAAAAATCACGTTTAAACTCGAAAGCTACAAATTCTAGCTTCAAGGAGAATCATGAGGCAGAATCAATTATACTTTAAAAGAACCAAACACCTCAAAATCAATTATGCACCTTTAGAATTGCTTTTGGCTCTTCCAAAAGCTAAACCAAACATGCACAAAAAATGGATTACAAACAAGCCATAAGTCGATTTTATAAGTTCTCAAACAAATTTCATAGGTGTTTCTGTCTTTAGATAAGTTCAAATAAGTTCATCCAAAGAGGCCTAAAACAAAGTCAAATTGTTTTCGTATAAACCTTATAAGCTATTTCTGTTGGCTCTTCTCGTAAGCTATTTCTATTAGCTCTTTTTAGAAGTTGTTTCATAAGCTCTTCTTAAAAGTCTCGTAAGTGCTTATATCGATACTTAGTAGATAAGGTTAAATAAGTTGATTCAAACATGCCTTTAATCATTCATGCATTCATATCAAACTCATTTACCACAACTTGAACTACTGTATTTGCTGCAGCTTTTTATATGGATGCAAGAGAACAAGAAGATTGATGTATATTCATATTCTCATTATATAAAGTTCATGGCCAATAAACTTGATGCTTCTGCGATACTAAAAATGTATGACAACATTCAAGATGCATCGGCCAAAGAAAATGCCTATATATGTAATTCTGTTCTCCGTTGTTTACTCCGGAATGGCAAGTTTGATGCCACCATTAAACTCTTTCGCCAGATGAAAGAAGATGGTCTAGTTCCGGATCTTGTTACCTATAGCACTGTATGTAATTCTTTCATCCATTGTTTTGCTGTGTTTTTGTTTCACTTCTTTCTTGCGGTCTAACTTTTGTTCACATTGCCAGCTTATTGCAGGTTGTGTTAAAGTAAAAGATGGATATCCTAAGACACTAGAGTTAATTCAAGAATTGCAGGACAATAATCTGCGAATGGATGATGTAATTTATGGGGCAGTTCTGGCAGTGTGTGCTTCCAATGGTAAATGGGAAGAAGCAGAATGTTATTTTAACCAGATGAAGAGTGAAGGTAGTTCTCCAAATGTTTACCACTATAGCTCTTTGCTCAATGCTTATTCGGCATGTGGAAACTTCCAAAAAGCTGATGTGCTGATTCAAGATATGAAATCAGAAGGGTTAGTACCAAATAAGGTTTGTTTTCCTTGTCTTTTTATAAAATTGAAGACAGAAGTTTGTGACTAGTAGTTTATCATACATGTGGTGTTATATTGGTTGCAGATCATTTTGACAACCTTGCTGAAGGTATATGTTAGAGGAGGTTTGTTTGAGAAGTCAAGAGAATTACTAGTCGAACTAGAATCTTCGGGCTATGCTGAAGATGAGGTAATGTAATCTCTCAATTGAACAAAGAAGTTTGTTTTTTTGGTTTTTCTGCATCTGAAATATTTGTAAATCATTTCATAAATTCATAGCATTATCCACACTATGTTAATAATGCCTAAAGTTTATTTCATATCGTAAATTCTATATCCTTCTTTAAACGCTTTCTATGTCTTCTCTTTTTTAGCGTCTTATCTGAATAGTTTGGATCTGTATGTAGATGCCGTACTGTGTGTTGATGGATGGCCTTGCTAAGGCAGGACAAATACATGAAGCCAAAGTAATTTTTGATGAAATGATAAAAAAACAAGTCAGGTCTGGTAAGTTAATGTTTGAAGTTTCCTTCAATGAAATAAAGCACTGTGTGTGAAGAAATCTACATAAATGTTTTATTATTTTTAAGAGATTTATTGACTAGTCCATCTATTTTCTCCATTAAGAATATAATACCGCTGCTGGGTCTTTATTATACCATCTTTAGTTCTAGTTACTCTCCAAGATTGGGATCCTTAACGCTGTAGTAATTTACAAATGTAATTCCCACTTGCAGATGGCTATGCTCACAGTATCATGATATCAGCATATTGCCGAGCCAAGCTTTTTCAAGAGGCAAAGCAGTTAGCCAAGGATTTTCAGACTACCTTAAACAAATATGATGTAGTTATAATGAATTCAATGCTCTGTGCTTTCTGCAGAGCAGGTGAAATGGAAAGTGTGATGGAAACTCTAAGAAAGATGGATGAATTGGCAATCAGTCCTGATTACAATACCTTCAATATTCTAATCAAATACTTTTGTAGTAAAAACATGTATCTATTAGCTTATCGAACAGTGGAGGACATGAATATTAAAGGCTATCAACCAATAGAGGTACGCTGTTTTATTTACGTACTGATGTTGAATGATAGGGAGAAAAAAAGAAGATTTTAAAAGTGAAGTTGCACTAGATTAAAAGAAACCAAGAAAGCTTCATTTAATAAATTTTGATGTGATTGTGTTCTATCTATTATTTGTTTAGTCACCAAATAAAAGTTCTTCTCTTTATAGGAGCTCTGTTCTTCTTTAATATTCCACCTTGGTCGAGCAAAAGCTTATTCAGAGGCGTTTTCAATTTACAATATTCTAAAATATAGCAAAAGAACAATATGCAAGGCACTTCATGAGAAGATTCTGCATATTCTTCTAGCAGGAAAGCTTTTGAAAGATGCATATGTAGTATTCAAGGTATTCTTGTTGGTTTTAGGAATATATAACTTTTTTTTCCTCGTACCACTGAGAGGTTCATTTGATGGATCTTATCGTATTCAGGATAATGCCGCATTTATTTCTCGCCCTACCACCAAAAAATTTGCAAGTGCATTTATGAAGTCAGGTAACATCAATTTGATCAATGATGTTATGAAGACACTCCATAGTTGTGGCTACAAGATTGATCCGGTAATAATCTTGCTCGCATTGCAATTTGAATACTGATATTTTTTATTTTATTTTAATGGTATTTGAGTATTTTTATTAGTAAGACAAATAGTTTATTGTTTAATTTTCTTTATTTTGTTTTTTAAATAACCACATCCACACTAACAACTATAACTAAATATCGTGTTACAAAAACCGAATATTAAACTTAATTGTTTCAACTGTTTCTTCTAAAATTAATTATATCCTCCCTGGTTGCAGGATTTATTTAAGATGGCTGTATCACGCTATTTAAGTCAGCCCGAGAAGAAAGACTTGCTTCTGCACCTACTACAATGGATGCCTGGTCAAGGTTACATGGTTGACCCATCAACAAGGAACCTAATCCTCAAGAACTCACGCTTATTTGGTCGACAGCTCATTGCGGAAGTATTGTCCAAGCAACGAGATATGTTAAAGCCCAAGAATCTCAGTAGATAAAGTATGTGAAATTTTGTCATTGATTATATAATTCTAATCTTTGTTTGTACTAATTTGATCCTATTTGGTTCCCAAGATCTATAGGACCATGCACCATACATTGCTGCACTCATTTTTTCCCTTGACCTTTTTAAATTCTAATGTTGCAAAACGCCGATTGTACATAAACAGATGTAAATGTATCATGTCAAATAAATCATTTACTTTTCTGAGTTCTGGTCAATAACCTGTCTTAGTTTACGAAGTGAAACCTCACTTCAAATGCTCGTGTCGAAATTCAAATGTGCAATACCTTAAGATTTTGAATGAACATACCTAATGTATAATGTTTTTGCAATGCCTGCTGTTTATTATTGTTGACAGAAAAAGTAACTTATAGCAAATACTGATTAGGCTGGAAAGACAATAAGGTATAAACAAGAAAAATCATAAATCATAAATCATACAGTGCCTAATTTTCATCTTTGTTGGCCCTGCTAATACTTCTTGAACCTACAATAACTTCAACAGTCAAACACAGGTATCTCAATTGGATACAAATGGATTCTATCAGACCATGCACTCTTTACATTTGGATCAATATCAGAAAGGCACTTCCACACTGCACTGTTACACTTGAATCCACTTCCAAACCCAATTTGCCAAACTTTATGTCCTTTCTTTACTCTTCCTTTTGCTTCCAAATAGCTTAGTTCATACCACAGAGAAGAAGATGAAGTATTTCCAAATCTATATAATGCCATCCTTGAAGCTTCTCCATCTTCCCTATGCAGCTTCAGATTTTCCACTATGCCGTCTATTACTGTCTTACCGCCTGCATGTATACAGAAATGCTCAAAAGCCTTCTTGAAATTTGGTACGTATGTTTCTTTATCATCTGCTGCCCATATTTTTCTGTGAATCATCGACAACCCATATCGAAGTTGCTCGGAATATGGCAACACAAGAGGGCCTAAGTTTATTATATTGATCCTCAAAGCTGAAGAAGCTACACTTAATAGCGATCGCGAAAGCGAAACGCCTACGATATTGTTTTCGTCAGGTTCCTGATAAACAGACTGATATGCTTTGTCTTTTGACCCCAAATGTGTTCTCACAAGATGTTGAAGTTTGTACTTGGCTATTCTCTTGTCTTGATTTTTGTTGGATAGTAAAATGGCTGCTCCTCCCATTCGGAACAGCGCGTTCGCGATAAGTTTGGATTTCGTATTGCCATTATATCCATTTGGAGCTACAGCTTCCATGCTTAGAATTAAAGCCAGTGAGTTTTTGTGAACTTTTAGAAGATCTTTCACCAAGCTTACTGACAACAACCCAGCACTGCAACCCATTCCACTTAAGCTGAAACACTTTACATTACTTCGAAATCCAAACTTGTTAATGATGGTTGAGGTAATGCATGGTGTGGGACAAAAAAGGCTACAATTTGACACAAGGATGTCAATGCTCTTAGCATGCACATTGTGTTTCGAAAGAAGATCATCGACGATTGTGAAAAGAACCATTTCGGTTTCGGCTTGTGCATGCTTTATAGAGTTATCAGGCGGGAGCTCATGAACCGATTCTGGCATGCAAGCCTCGACTCCAATACCGGATTTCTCCAATACTTTGGTATGAAATTCTATGGTTTCTTTTTCAAAGTTACACAGTTTAAAGTGTTCTATGAAATGGGAGTGAGGAAGTCTCAAATTATCAGGAGGTAAATAACAAACATAGTCAATAAGGTAGACACTTGTGGATTTGAAACAAATGTAAAGTAATGTGAGAATTAATGCTATCACTGCAATGGATTGTGTCACAGAGATTGAACCCTTGGATATGGCAGATAGGTTTAAGAATGAGAAGTAATTGGATAAAAGAGCTTTCATGATCATAAGCTTGAACTTAACCATTTGAAGTTTGGTTTTGGTATATTAGTTCAAATTATAAAGAACCAGCTTATTTTAAGTAGAAGGAAGTTTTCAAATGCAACTGTTCTATCCCTTTCTCATGCACTGTGTCATTCCCTTTATTTAACAAAAATTTCGCAAACCGAAAAAGATAACTTGCTTTTGCAATCAAAACACTTGCTTTTTTTTTTTTTGTAGTACCCCCTTTCTTCCCCCAAAATAAATGCATTATTTTGGGAAATGCAACCATGCATGAAGTTTGTGTGATTTTAGTTGCCATCATCACAAAAGTTTGTGTGAAATAACCATCCATATGAACAAGTTAGAATTTTCACTAAAAAATAAATGAATTTTGAAATTTGCAACTAAAATTGGTACTCCCGTATAACGATGTATAAACAAAAAAGAAAAAACAAGAAAAGCATCAGAACACAAGACTGTTATATTTGTGATTTCTGATTGGTAAAACCACAGTAAATGTAAACTAATGCAAATTCAAACTCAAGGAAACTTTTGTAATTTCTCTTATTTATATTCTAGTACACATTGTTTGCAACAAATTCCATCCAATGAACGAATAAGTGACCCATAAATGACAACAATTTACCAAAAACTGAAAAATGTACTTTTCATAAATAAGCAAATACAAACCTAACTTCACCCACTCTACAAAAATGGTTTCCTTCCTCACTTTTTACCTCAGGATAATAATCACCTACTGTAATAAAACAAAAGAAGACAGCCGTGCTACGCATGTTCATGCTGCTCGCAGGCTCTTTGACAAACGATCATAGTACTGCCTTTGCTGCTCCAGAAAAAGAAGGGGAAAAAACAATGTAAATTTGTAAGACTAATTTATCCAACATAAGATATCAGATCATGTGTAAAAGAAACTTTGCGGAATGAACCATACCTTGTCCGACACAGACGGAGAAACTTTACTTAGTGCTAGCTCAAAATGACTTGTCTTAATGGTCAATGAGGTTGTCTCAGGTGAGCTCAACTTCTCATCAAGAGCAGCCATTACTGCTTCATCCATCTGAATACACACGAAAATCAGCAAATCCCAAAATGTACTCTTTTTCTTGGAGCAAAGACAATACCAAAAGTACAAGGAAAAAAGAGTAGATACATACCAATTTTCCAAGATCAGCACCACTAAGGTTTTCACATGATTCCATTCTTCCAATGGCACTCAAATCCACACTAGAATCAATAGGTTTATTCCTTGCAAGAGCTTTTAATATCAAAACACGGTCATCTGGGCTTGGAAGAGGAACATAAAGCAATTTACCGAACCTACCAGGCCGCATGAGAGCACGGTCCATCACCTCGGGCCTGTAGAACGAAACTAAGTGAATACAGCATGATGTGGAAGTCAAATGACTGATTAAAGATACGAGAAGAAAAACTAAATGTACCTATTTGTTGCACCAATGACAAATACACCTCTCCGATTCTCAGCGCCGTCTAACTCAATAAGCAACTGCAATTTTGTATAATTGTCTCGTTTTATTTATTTTGTTATAAATGAAGTTGGTATGATAGTATTTTTTTCGATTCCAAAAACTAGAAATTATTTGACCTGGTTCAATAGTCTTTCAACAACCCATCCACCTTCTTTACCGCGTTCGGTAGTCAGAGCATCAACCTGAAAATGGCAAAAGTTGAATCTCACACGCATTAAAACTTATGTTTACGTTGCAAACTATTTTACAACAAGGTTTAAACGGGCATTCAAAAAAGCCCTTCATAGACAAATGAAATAAATCATAGATAAAACCACACAGGCATTCATAGACAACATTCTTAGGAAAAGAGAACTACAGACCTCATCAAAAAATAGTACACATGGTGCACAAGTCCTTGCACGACTAAACAATGTCCGCACCGCAAGCTCGCTTTCCCCGACATACTTATTTAGAGGCTCGGGTCCCTAAGAATTCAATGAAAACAGTTCAAATATCAAAAAATAAATAAATAAATAAATAAACTTTATTCAATAAACCAAAGTTAATGATAAAAGGATGGAATATTTAGTCCACCTTAATATAAATGAAATTAGCTCCCGCCTCATTGGCAACAGCCTTGGCAATAAGTGTTTTACCACATCCTGGAGGTCCATATAGTAAAAATCCAGACTCGAGATTCATCCCGAGTCCCTGAAATGGTTAAATCCAATAACACTGATCAGTGATCATCTTGTGAAGTTGTGTGATATACAACTTACCATAATTTTTCATTAAATAGTCAAGAGAAAATCAATTGATTAATTTTTAAGATAATGTTTAGTATGAGAATTGGAGAACATAACCAAATTATTGATGGAGATTTTTGAAAAATAATAAACATAAAAGGAAATTAATGTAAGTTAAGATAGATTTTCTTCATTAGAATTTTAACATAATTTTGGCTGACTAGTTCAATAGAGAAAAAAGAAAGGTAAATATTAAGTTAAGAAAATATAAAAATTGACTGTGCTGCAATTTGCAATCGTCTTGATTGTATAGTTGTACAACAACAGCCAAGCATTATCCCACTAAGTGTAGTCGTCTACACGGATCAAATTACACCATAATGTTCTATCCAAATCATTAATCTCGAGATCTTTCTTAATAGTTTCTTTTATAGTTTTTCTAGGTCTTACTTTACTCTTCTATCCAAAACAGAATCTACAGGTCTTCACTCTAATCACCTAAGCCTATTTTACACCGTCTTTTCTACTATAGGTACTACCCTAACACTCTAATAGTCATTTCTAATCTTATCCCGTCTAGACTTGCCACGCATCCAACGCAACATCCTCATCTTTGCTACGCTTACTTTATTCACCAGTTAATTCTTAACTGCCAAACATTTTGTCACATACAACATCATAGGTCATACCATTGTCCCATATAAAATTTCCATCAACTTGAGCGGTACTTTTCAACTTGGGCGGTACTTTGGTGTCACATAAAACTCCTGAGGCTCTCCTCCATTTCAACCACCCAACTTGAATTCAATGGTTTATATCCTCCACTAATTCTCCATCGTTCAGTATTAACAGAACCAAGATATTACATACAACAACAAAACAAATAAATAAAATATATTGGATCCTGTGTCCCTCAATCCCTTCCCTAAATCACTTGAGAATAATTACATCCAAAAATCTATGTTGTGAATCCTGGAGAGCAGCGCATAGTACCTACCCCCTAAAATGCTTTAATGGATAGCAACCTACCCCATAAGATGCTTTAATGGATAGCAAGACAGACAGTATTGCAAAGACTAAAAATCAGTATGCACCGCTAAGACTAAAAATCAGTATGCACCCCACTATTGTTGACAGCGGTTCGCGGGCCAAAAGCGCCACATCAAACCTTACCACCACTACACTATTCCGCTATAGCACTCTATTAACAACATAGTCAAAAATGAATTAAATAGTGATACAAAACAAACTTAAAGCATAACTCAGTCAAGGAGTATTATTGCTGAAATAGGGTGATTGCAATTTACATCAAAACAGAAATGACCGGAAGGTCTGGCATCCGAAGGACTACCACCCCTAGATGAAAGAAAAAAATGTTTCAAACCCAAGCCTCAGCTATAATCCTCAATAACACAAAACGTACTCCCTAACTCAGCTCACCCATTTCCTGGAAAACCTATGTGCACTACTGCCTCACAATAACAAATTGTATCTCTTCTAACAGTCTTGGGTCCAACAGAATTTCTTTCCCACGTTTAACTTTCCCCTGTTGATCTGGGATCATTCCTATGGTTTGGAATTACATAAATCCAAAACATGCAATGCACACCCCATTTCCTCAAAAGCTTATGTTCATTACTGCTGCCTCACCATAACAAAGTATCTCTTCTAACAGTCTTGGGTCCAACGGAATTTCTCTCTCACAATTAACTTTCACCTGCTGACCTGGGATCATTCATATGGTTTGGAATTACATAAACCCAAAACATGCAATGCACACCCCTTAATTCATTCAACACTTTTTTATTTACGACTACGTGTTTCTATTTTTAGAACATGCAGAAAAACTCAACTGAATGATTTGACTATATAATGGAGACAATCACAAAGATATAAAAGTCAATTTGACCTGATGATATTTTATTTTCTCTAAACTGTTTGATCCACAAGTTGACTTTACTTAATAGAAGTAACATTAAAACGAGTAGATTTAAGAGTTACCTCATATAGCTCAGGATATTTAATACGCCTTACAATATAGCGATCAAACTCATGCCTTAATATATCAAGCCCGCCAACATCTTCCCATTTAACATTAGGAATGGAAGAGAATCCTTCTCTTCTTGCTGAAGGCTGCACCATTTTGGCTGCTTCCTGTATAAATTCCCAGATATACATGATTTTGTCTTTCAGGCATATAAATGTTCAAAGGAAAATCAAAGACAAAATTTCAAAGACTAACAGAATTTTTATCTTTGTATAGAGAGAGATGCCAAATGGAGAGAATAAAAAGTAGAGGATAAGAATAATACTGATTTAGAAAAAGGCTACAGGGGAATAATAATAATAATAATAATAATAATAATAATAATAATAATAATAATGAGTGAATAAAAGCACCTCAAAATCAGACATTTTGATAGCAAGCTTATTCATTTCTTCAGGCAACCAAGGTTCTTTCAACCAGCCTAGAGTATACTCATCCATGATATCTTGAGATAATTCACGCTTCTTTTCATTAACTATCCTCTTCAGTGCCAAATTACCAGCTTTATTAGCCAGAGCAGTCAAATCAGCACCAACAAACCCTGGCGTAGACCTGGCTATTTTGTGCAGATCAAACGAACCATCAAGTTTAAGATTGCGAGTAAGCACG
The DNA here is from genome assembly GCA_022829125.1 of Lathyrus tuberosus. NCBI lineage: Eukaryota > Viridiplantae > Streptophyta > Magnoliopsida > Fabales > Fabaceae > Lathyrus > Lathyrus tuberosus. Next base: position 659,093 of record JALAZF010000024.1, on the reverse strand, counting down.
GAAAGGATCTCCATCCTGGCAGATTCATCGGGAACGCCAACAAGAAACTCACGATCAAACCGACCAGGTCGTCGAAGAGCAGGGTCAAGCGAATCAGGCCTATTTGTGGCCCCGATTACAAGAACATAGCCACGAGGTTCATCAGAATTCTCTGGTTCATCCATGGAAGTCATTAACTGGGTCACAATTCGTTTCTCCATCTCACGCTGTAAATTCTCTCTTTTCGAAGCAATTGCATCAATCTCATCAATAAAGACAATTGATGGAGCAGTTCTTTTTGCTTTATCGAAAAGCTCTCTAATATATTCTTCGGATGCACCTAATTAAGAAAGGAACAACTATTCAAGAAAACAGTTCTAAATCATCTAATAGTATAAGTGAAGCAATGAAAGTCACTAGTTTGCAATAAAAAATGCAAAAGAATTCTGCAGTTGCCAGCTAAATAATTTGAAACTCCTTTCTACAATGAACAGACTTGTAGAAAAAGAAACATTAAAGGATCTCTCAAAAACTAAGAGTTTCTTAAACAATAACCTCACATAAAATATAACTCAATTGATTCAAAAACTCTCATTTAACCTATTGAACACTGACTTGTAAGGACTTTCATAGCCAAAGAATCATAAATCTAATTAAATTGAAAACTCTAACAAACTAAAAGCTAATCCAAACTAAGCCTAAGAGTAACAAAAATGGCAGAAACTAAAAGCTAATCCAAACTGATCCTAACAGTAACAAAAATGGAATTGAAGTATCCACAAGTAATAATTGATACATTGAAAGTCCATTCTATAATGGACAGACTTCAGTTTACTTTAGGTTAAGAGTGATCTAAGCCTAAGCACCAATTGGGATAAATTCATTCACAGTTACTTGTAGAAAAAAAACATTAAAAGAATCTCGCAATAACTATTGAGCTTCTTAAATAATAACCTCACGTAAAGTATAACTTAATTGATTCAAAAACTCTCATTGAACTTATCTATAAACACTGACTTATGAGGACTTTCATAAGCAAAGAATCATAGATCTATTACAATTGAACCTCTCACAAACAAAAACCTAATCCAAATCAAGCTTAAGAGTTACAAAATTGACATAAACTAAAACCTAATCCAAACTAATCCTAATTGAATTATCCACAAGTTAAAGATGGAAGGCTGCAGCAATACCTGAGACTCCAGAAACCACCTCCGTAGCCGAAATATGGTGAAAAGGAAGACCGGTTTCATTAGCTATAGCATGAGCAAGTCTAGTCTTTCCACAACCAGGTGGTCCATGCAATAAAATTCCAGTAACTGGTTTCACCCCCAAATGTCTAGGCAATTGAGGATTGCACAATGACACAAGATCCATCATCAACTCCTCTAAAATAGCCTTCATCCCACCCAAATCCTTAAACCTCGGCCCCCCTTTCCCTTTCACCTCAACATCACCGCCCCCTTTACCACCACCGGTATTAGAAACTGAATCCTTAGAGTGTTTCTCTGTCGTCGCCGTCCTTTTGGATTTACCACCATCCGCATTGACAATAATAGTAGCCTTACTGGTATTACCGATATCCAATTCAACGTTCTTTTCTTTTTCTTCCACCGCAGGAACTACTGACTTTGTTGTTCCTGTATACGAATGTCGCAGCATATCCTTCATCAAATCAAAAGCAGGTTCAACTTTCTCGCTGTAGATCCCGTCCTCCGAGGTCGAAACTGCACCTTCATCTTCATCATCTTCACTGCTAGCCGAAGCAGAATCGGAGGAAGTTGATGGAGCATGCGTACTCATCCTAGCTTTAATGTGACGTGCTTCCATCTTTTGCAATCTATCTTCAGATTCGTCGTTAATTTCCTTGCGTCTCTTTCGAGAAGCACTTCGATTCTCATCCTCCTCAGCATTGTTGTTTTGGTTATGGTTCCGAGTGGGAGTATTGTTGGAAAATCGAATAGCATCCTCGACCAATCCAATTAGGGTTTGATACTTAGTGCGGCGGTAGTCAGGGTAATTTGAACGAAAATGATCCACGATTTCTTCGGCGGTTTTGTACTTTGATTTGCAGGATTCAACTCTACGGCGAAGAACGAATTGCAGAGACCTTCCTCCGCCGCCGCCGCCGCCGCCGTTTCTTCTTCCCATGTTCTTCCTCAATCTCATAAACACAAAAACACTGGAAAGTTAAATTGTTATTTTGCGTGTTAATTAGACTAGGGTTTGGGGCTGCCGTTCTGTTTAATATTAACAACAGGAATTAGTAAGTGTTACCAGTTTAGGTTTGGTCTAATTTAATTAAATCAAATATTCAACGGATTAATATTTTTTGGTTGGAAGACTAACTTGAACCAAATCAACTAATTCATCAATACATTGTGTTTAGGCATGGCAACGGGGTGGGTCGGGGACGGTTTTTACCTTCTCCAAATTCAAATTCGAATCACCAAACAATTCCTGTTCCCCGTCCCAAATCCAATCGGAGATGGAGAATTAAAACTCAAACCCGTCTCAAACAGGTTCGGGTATCCCGCCCCGCCATCATCTATTTAGTAAAATCAATTTTTTAATAGAAATATTTATCTTTTCCAAAATCAAATTACATTACAAATAATAAAATAAAATAAAAATCTAAAAAAAAATCTTACATACTTTTGAAATATGTTAAATAAATAAAACAAATCAAAATATCAAAACATTGGCCACATATTTAATATTCTAAATTAACAAAATTAAATAATAATATAAATAATATAATAAACGGGGCGGGTTTGGAGACGGGTTCGAGTAGACATGGCAACGGGGCGGGTCGGGGGCGGGTTTGAGCAGCCCCGCACCCGCACCCGCCACCCTGAAACAGACCCGCCCCCGCACCCGCACCCAGTCGGGGGTAAAAAACTACCACTCAGACCCGCCCCAAATGGGGAACGGGTTCCCCGCCCCCGCCCCCGCACCCGCAAAACTATTTTTTTTTAAATAAATATTTTTCATAATAATAAAAATTAATAATTTAATTAAATAATTAATTATTTTAATAATAAACATGTTTTTAAAGACTAAAATAATTAATAAACATGTTTTTCTAGTAAAACTATTTTTAAAAATTAAAATAACTTTAATAAATATATAATAAAATAATTAAAATAAGATATAAAAGTAAATTAAGATAGACCGGGGCGGGGGCGGGGCCGGGTGCGGGGCGGGTAGTAGCATCCCCCGCCCCCGCACCCGCACCCGTAATAAAAAATCGGGTTTTACCCGCACCCGCACCCACATCCAGTTAAACCGGGTTTTTCCCGCTAATTTCGGGGCGGGTCCGGGCGGGTCTCGGTTTTCTTGCCATGCCTAGGTTCGGGGTGGGTACTAGTGTCTCCATTACCCGACCCGTCCCCATATTTTTTAATCGGGAAAAACTCAAACCCAAACCCAGTCAAAGCGGATTTTCCCCGTCAACTTCGAGGCTGGTTCGGGTGGGTACCCGCGGGTATGAGTTTTGTTGTCATGTCTAATTGTGTTAAGTTGGATTTGTGGATCATATACTAAATATAATTTTTAAATTTTAAATAAAATATATTAATTTAATTAGGGTTTAATGGTAGTGCACTGTCAGTGTAAAAAAATATTACACATATAGCCAATCAAAATATTTTAAAGTGCCAAATCATTTAAATAATTTAAAATTTACAGACTGACTTGACGGTATATATGGTTGTCATTGGTTGACAGTGTAAAAAATAATTTACACTATCAGTATACCATCTTTTTCTCATTTAATTAACACATTTATATTATAAAAATAATAAATTTTTAGTATTTAATTTGAATAAAAATTATTGATTAATATTTAAAAACTTTTGTACGATTCATATAAAATTAAAAAAATATATAAATAATTTAAAGTATAATTTAAAAGGTACTAGGATATATCTCTCTTTGAATAGATAAAGTTGATTTCTCAAATTTAATTTATACTTAAATTTTTATAATTAATAAAAACTATAATTATATTTAAAAAATATGGATGGTAAGAATTATGCTATATAATTTATAAATATAATAAAATAAAAAATTGTGTGATATATTTATGGGTTGAATTCGCGAATTCGTGGATTTAAAATTTCAAACCCGTTATCCGAATCAAATATCAATGGATTTGAATGGATTGATTCGGATTGAACTCGTATATAATTGTATTAGATAAAAATAAGGGTTGAATTAGATTAGATGAATGAGTTCGCGGGGTTCACAGGTACTCATAAACATCCTTAATTAGAATTTAGATAGATACTTTTTCATATTTGTGAATGCTCGCAATTTCAAAAACTTTTTACTTTTTTATCATTAGAATTTAGGAGCAATGTTTTAAACTTAAGCAGATTAACTACCGAACAAAATTGTTATTTGAATATGTTTTAGTTTTAAGTTTTTATAAATTATTTTATAAATTAATTTTAAAAAATTGTTTAAATAATAATAATAAAACATGTATGTTTGATAATTTTTGTTTTAAAATTTATAAAATATTATAAATTTGCCATAGATGAAAAGTGTATATTTTTTTTGTTCTTTTTACTTTCTAATTACTATAACTAAAACTTCAAACACTTATTTTAGTTTTTTTATCACACAAACCTTTTTCAAAACAACTTTCTTTTCTTTTTTATAAAAAAATAGTTATAATTCGTTCATTAGCAATCATACTAAAAGTTTGGAGCATCCGAAGTATAATCAAAATCAGCAAACGTCTACACACTTCTAGGATACGATTATACTTGTTCCCTAAAAAACAATCAACAAATACTTATTTTCTATCCATGAACTATAGAACTCTAATTTTCTCATTGCACTATGAGAATACATAGGCATGAGGGTTTGAATCCTTGGTGAGCACATTAATTAAAAACTTATTTTTTTCTCTTAATTACAACCAATCGCAAGTAACATTTACAACCAATCGCAAATAATATTTAGATAATAACATGCATCCACGTAAAGAACAATCAAAACGGTTCCTATTGAGTACAACAGATGTGAGAGATGTTAATATCTTCCCCTCGCATAACCGACTCTTTTACCTATTTCTCTTTCCCAAGGATTTTATCGATATTTTAATTTAGGTGTATTGAAAAAAGTTATAATAAATTATTTTCTAAAAATTTAATATAATTATTAATAATATATTATTGTGTCGAAAAAATTTATTAAGTGATATAATATATATTATTTTTGCGTGTTTATAATTTGAATTTTAAAATGGTACAAAATATATATTAAAAAAATAGTCCTAAAAGTTTCAAGCAACATGATTGGCGGTTACCACATTCTCGCCCCTATCCACATCATCAACTACTGATCAAGCCCCGTATTATCACCCGCAGTAGAAGATACCGACTCCTTCAATGGCTCAGGATCGACTCCAACGACCAAGCGACCTCCTTGAAAAAATCCAGCTCAGACAAATCTAAGTCGGGGTGCAAGCACAAATCCTGGGCCTTTGCTTTATCGAAACCCAGATCACCAAACAACAAACTATTCAAAACGTTCATCTTTGAGCTCGGTCAATAGTTTGTCAATGTGAGTATGAACTTCTTTCTCATTCTAGAAAAGCTAAGGATTTTAGTCATTTTTCATCGATTCCTTGGCCTTCAGCACTGAGTCACGCTCTTTCTTGGGGCTTTCAACTCCTTCTCAAGCTCATGAATCCTTTCATTAACAAATGTCAAAATAGCATTATCAGTTGCTTGAGCCTCTTTTACCCAATTAAAAGTGAGGACCAGTCAATCATTTTGCTGGTCAGATGAGTCGGATACTTCAAACAAAGCATGTCCCATGACATTATTCCTCGAAAGATAAGTACCCAGATGCTGGAGTAGTTTTGGGACGCCCTAACCTTGGCTTTTTCGACGTCTTCGGAGGCGTCAAGATGATTGTACAAATGGTCCATATCATTAAAATGTTTAATTTAAGACCCTTATAAACCTTACATACAATTATAGGGTATTTAATTAAAATCACAACCACAAGGGTGTCACACACATCACAAACACATCCTGCTTTGTAACACGGGTTACAACAAATATTTTAAACATGTCATCGCATACTCACTTCCATTTTAAAGTATCATCGCAACGAAATTATTATCAAATCAATTAAAACATAATAATTGCAACTCAGGACGGTTAGTCTCATAAACTTCAACTTTCATAATGCAACAAAAAGAGTTGTATAAATTAGCTCAACAACCACATAAGTTGTAATACTTCAACATAAACATGACATAAGAAGCTAAGCAAGCATTCCCAACCCGATGTTACATAATCAGAGCAAGACACTTCTAATTAAACGATAAACTAAGAAGCAACTCCATGAGTTGGCTTCCATTTACATCAGCAATGCTACTCCTGAGTATCTGCACGATGCACATGTAAAGGCAACATTCAAACATATGGGGTCAGAATTCATTTCAATAATAAACGGTTTATGATGTAAAATAGAGTACAACATATACACAATCATGCACAATACATATCACATTCTCACACCCAAATCATCATCATTACCATCCACAAAAACATCTCAATTATCATCAACATCATACGCAACAAAATTATCATCACACAGAGTCATATTCCACACATACATTCATTTATGCTATGCAACTCATAACACCAATAACGAATCATATGCATGTGGTACCATTCATGAACACCCGAGTTCGTCTCACTCCTGATCCCCACCATAGGATCGAAGCACACCAAATCATTACCACCACCATAGGTAACGATTCACCGATTCCCACCTGAAACCGGCTACTCACTCTCAATCCACACCATAGGATCAGAGCACACCAAAATTGGACCAAAGTTCATACACCATGATGCATGACTCTCAAAAACATGCATTATCATAACAAGGTTCACTAAAAGGATCCCCATATACATCTCACCATTTATGCATCACATATTCATCATGCAACAATCAATTCATGTTACAATGTCAATAACATCAACAAACAACAACAACTCATCATCACCTTAACAACATCATCGACATAACAACATCATTATCACAAAACGGTATTACAACAATGAAATAATTCATAAACCAAACATATAAACCAACACATTTATCGACACAGTAGGCACATTAAATAATATTCAAACATTTCATAGTAGGCATTCTATTTGATATGTTAATTGCATGTGTCAACTCATTACCTATACAGGTTGAGGCATGACTTATACGGGTCGACGCATGCATCGAACAGATCGATACATGGCCTTCATAGGTCGACGCATACTGCTAATTTTTGTCTATAAGCCAGTTATTAATCACCAAAACGCTACCTTATATAACAACCACTTATTTTACGAAAATGTATCATAATAATCTAAATTCCTACGGCTATCACACCCTACACTCGTCTATTATTTCATGGATTCATGGATCAACAACACATTACAACAATATCATCATATTTATCATCTTTAAATCATCAAATTCAACATGATTCATTTGATTCAAACACATCACAACAACAATAACATACCAATACACGTGGTTACAATTCATATCACAACAACAACATATCAATACACATGGTTATAATTCATATAATTGCATATAAAACAATATTATCATCATCAATCAAAAGGATAACAAACCATATAGAAAATTATGAGTCCCTTCACTCTACCCTTCCATCATACCCCTTATTATTAAAACAGTTTCCCACCCTTACCTGAATTCCTTGAAAAAATCTAAAGTGAAACCTTCGCTCTCGTCCTCTATATCACCTTTACCCTCTTGCCCTAGCCTTCCTCCTCTTTTCTCAAAGTTTCTACGTAAGATGAATTATGACCCTTTTTCCCAATTCTCTCTCTTTCTAGTAAACCAATTTCTCCCATTAGGCTTTCCCTATACTACCCTCAACTTAATTATATAATTACCACCTTGCCCTCAAAATCTCTACACACTCCCTTCTTATTATTATTTTATTATTCCAAAAATTTATTTACTCATTTAATCAAATAAACTCCTATTTTCATCATTTAATATAATAAAAATAGTTAAACATTATCTTCAATTACTAAAATAGCTTCAAATTATTCTACTCACTTCTATCACCCCTCTATACCTCTAAAAAAATTATACATGAAACGCAACTCCCAACTCCCAAGTTATGCTTCCACCAGCTGATCCTCCCCACACTACCTTCACCAAGGCAATCTCCTTACCATACAACTGCTTCACTTCTCAATCCTCTATCTGCATGGGCGATTCCTCCATGGTCAGGTTCTCTCTCACCTGTATATCATTCACTTAGATCAGATGAGACGGATCTGGAATGCATCTCCTCGACTGAGACACATGAAACACATTATGAAGATTAGCAAGCGGCGGTGGCAAGGCAATCTGACTGACTACTTTTCATATCTTCTACAAGATCTGGTATGGACTAACAATTATGGCATGAGCTTTCGAGACTTCAAGGCTCGACCAACACCGGTTACTGGCGTAACCCTAAAAAACACATAGTCACCCTCTTGGAACTCAAATGTCGTTATCCTCTTATCATGGTAACTCTTATGGAGACTCTGCAACGTTTTCATCTTCTTTTGAATCATCTTGATCTTCTCGGAAGTCTATTGCACAATATCAGGTCCAATTATTGCGCTCTCACTAGATTCGTACCAACACAGAGGTGTCCTACACCTCCTACCATACAACGCCTCAAACGGGGTCATCCTAATACTCGAATGGAAATTGTTATTGTAAGTGAACTCAATCAACGACAAGCAGTTATCCCAAGTACCTTCTTGTTCTAGCATACAGGCCCTCAACAGATCCTTAAATAATTGGATAGTCCTCTTCGTTCGCTTATCAGTTTGCGGCTCATAAGCGGAACTCAACTTCATCTTAGTACCTAAGGGTTCTTGCAAACTCTGCCAAAACCTTGACGTGAACCTCATATTTCTATTTGATACAATGCTCGACGGAATACCATACAAACTAACAATCTTCCAATATACAACTCAATTAACTTCTGCAAAGTATAGTTAATCTTGATCGGTATGAAATGAGTCGATTTAGTCACCCTATCAACAAACGCCCAAATAGAATCACATCCCTTCCTCGTCTTAGGTAAACTTTTATGAAATACATGGAAATGTTATCCCAATTCCACTCTAGAATACTAAAGGTTGCATCAGACCTAATGGTTTCCGATGTTTCAAACTTCTGACAAGTTAAACAAGCATAAACAAATTCAGTTACTTCCTATTTCATTGCTGGCCACCAAAATAATTTCTTTATGTCCTGATACAACTTAGTGGCACCAGGATAAATACTCAACCCACTCCTGTAACCCTCCTCAAGATCATTCTTCTTAAGCACGGATACATCTAGTACGCGGACTCTGTCTCTGAACCTTATCATGCCATTCTCACCGATTCTGAATTCATCACCCTTATTCTAATTGATCAACATAAGTCGGTCAAACAATCCCACATCGGTCTTCTGACCCTCTGTGATCTCTTAAAAAATTCCACTCGTTAGCTTCAACATACCCAGTTTCACACTATTAGGGGTCTCTTCACATACTAAACTCATGTCTCTGAATGGCTCGATCAACTCTAGCTCTTGAACCATCAACATTGACATATGCAAAGATTTCCTGCTCAATGCGTCAGCTACAACGTTAGCCTTACCCGGATGGTAACTCAAGTCAAAATCATAATCTTCCAGAAACTCAAGCCACCTCATATGCCTCATATTTAATTCCTTCTAATCAAATAAATATTTCAAACTCTTGTGATCACTGACTACTTCAAATCTGGAGCCAAACATGTAGTGCCCCCAAATCTTCAACACGAATACCACTGCTGCCAACTCAAGATCATGCGTAGGACAATTCGTTTCATGAAATCTCAATTGCCTTGAAGCATAAGTGATCCACTGTCACACATGGGTCAAAAACGAGTTTTTTAAAAGTAGTAACGGGAAGCGACACTCGGATGTCGTATCATAAGGATTCTTGTATGAATTAACCAACTAAAGTAACGGTTTATGGGGGTTTGGATTACAATTTTAGAAAAGAAGAAAAAATAAGTGATTCTAAACAGTGATTATGAAATAAGCTGATCTACTGTTTCGGTCTCCTAACTTATCATTGATCCAAATAATTCTCAATCCCTAAGTGGATTATATTCCCTCTTTGATTACAATATCAATCAACAAGCGCAATTGATGCTACAAGATATATATTCCTAATTTTCGAATTAAGCAAACGGATAAACACAATCGCGAATTAAGCAAACACGATATATAAACACAATTTAACGACAAAGCGACGTAAACAGCGATTAAAAGTTATAGGAACATATAATCATCGAAATAAATCAATCAACTCTAAGAAAAGTCGAATTAAGCAAACAAAAAAACAAAGAGAAGAATTGAAAGGAAAATAGATTTAATTGAGAAACATAAGAATCTCAAAGTATGATGGAGGCGCGATTACAGTAGATCAACCTTAAGGATTAATTCTCCATAGGTTTTCGTACAAAAGCAAAAAAAAAGTCATGAAAAGAAGGTTAAGATGAATAGTAGCACGGATGCTACTAGGTATAGGTAAGTATCACAAAATCCGGTTCTAACCCAACTGCGTCGAAAACATAAAAAACCCGGCCTAAAACTAAATATTCCTAAAGGCAGAATTCGGGTCCTGACTTCAACAAATTATTCGAGCCTGCTACACTCCGAATCAGCTTCTTCGTAAAACATGAAAGTTGTAGCCCTTTGTCTCAGCTTTCCAGCGACTAGTAGAACGCACAAATCTGATTCTCGTAGCTCAAGTTATGATCCGAACAGTGGACAGGTATCAAATAACCGCTAAAATTGAAAATAAGCTGCGAAAATAGATTAACGGTAAACAAAGACTTAATTATAAAAACATAATAAAATAGTAAAATAAACAAAATAAACTAAGGAAATGCCTAAGTACAAAAATAAGAGAATGTGTATTAAAATGCACTGATCAAATTCCCCACACTTGAACTTTTGCACTCCGAGAAAAATAGTATCAAGACTCATGAAAAACAATAGCATCCGGAAACTCATTCTAGGCCACAAACTTTTCTTCGGTCACGATTGTATCGATAGGTGCTAATTTTACACACTAAGGATATCGTAAGAACACAAATCCGCAATTGTACAGACATAAACCTCCCTCCTATAAAAACCAATTCGAATCATGTTATTATGCTTAAGCCTAACTTACTTATCCTCCTTTTTGCTCTCTTTCATTCTAATGCAATCACATTAAGCCCGTTATCTATTCACACACATGATAAATAAGTTTGTTAGTAAATGTGATCCACATTTTTTCAACAATTCAAAATTAACCACATTTTTTTTTTAAGGTTTCACAACCGTTAGCCTAAGTGACCGGGTGAGGGTCGCCTAACTTAAAAGGCGGATTCCTATTTAGATTTCTTATTAAGCACGAGATCATTTACTTATTTACATAAGCTTAATTACTTAGTATGGGATTTCTAGATGGTGCTGACTGCTAGATAAACTACTTAAGAGCTATTAAAGGATGAGAACTCAAGGCTATGTTATAACAAGTATTTAAATCAGTTTCCATATTCGGGAGACTTAAGGTGTTAAAACGGTACTGATCTTATGAGTTTTTCCCAAGTCTCCAGAATCTAACCTCAAATTAATCTATAGCATAAAAATTTCAAAAGATGCATTGTGTTTCTAAGTAAAAAAATAATAATTTTTTTCACTTAAAGAAAACAGAACAAAACAAAGAAAATTGAAAGAAAACAAAACAAAGAAACGGTTCCCTCCCCCACACTTAAAATATACATTATCCTCAATGAAAGAACATAAATATAAAATAAGAGTGAGAGAAAGGAAAGAACACACCCGAGGAGTCAAGGCGGATATGTGATCACATAAGCAACCTTTCCCAGAGAGAGTTCTTCTACAGTTTCTTATTCCAAAGTGGGAATCTCAAACAGTAGCTTTAGGTAGCATCCATTGAACTTGAAATTATTATTAGTGCATTCGCCTTTTATTCCAGGATCAAAGAAGAATCGTCGATAAGTAAAAGTTTCGAATGGGCACGAGAAAGTGATCTTCTTTTCCACAACATTAGAGATTAAAGGATTAAGGGGCTGCCTTAATGCTTTTCTTCCATCTTCAATCGAGGTCCATCCAATTCCCTTCTTATGTTTCTTCAAAACCTGCAAAAGCTTATTTTCTTGATCGAAATCAAGGTTAGAAGATATTATAACAGAAATATTTTCATCAATCTCTAAATAAGCATATTTCAGATTATTATGAAATGGTTTAAGCTCTAAGGGAGGAGATTGTTCAATGGATGGTGAGGTTGTGGCAGTCGTGATGTCAAGAGCTTTAGCTGCATAAACAACTTCATCTATAACTTCATCTGCATGAAAAACATCACCCTGCAAGGCAACATTAATCTCAGCACAAACAAAGCAAATGTTAGTGTCGGTACATGAATCACAAGAGTAAGTATCATCAAAATCTGCTAATGATGGAAAATCAGAACACAATTCAGAATAAGTATCATCAAATAAATCAGAAAGCAACTCTTTTGGATTCACTACTATTTGGGCAGGTAGTTGGTTTGATTCTTGAGCTTGCTTCATGGCATTCACTAAAGTGGCAAGCTGTCTAATATGTGTCTGCAAAACATGAATAGTAGAATTTGTTCGTTGTTGAAACTGGAGATCATTTATAGTCATTTGCTTGACAATGTCCTCTAGTGAAGGTTTGGAAGGTGTAGAGCATACAATATGGAATTCCTTCAGATGCTTATGGGAATCCTCACCTGCAAAACCATTAAACCTTGGCAACAAGTGTGTTAAACCAGATTTTAATTCGAAAGGTACAACAACAGCAAGATATTCAGTACATAAAGCATTATAATTCACATCAGGGGCAACAAACTCTCTTAATGTTCTTTGTTCAGCCATGTTATCAAAAGGGAGAAAAAAATTAACAAAGAATTAGAAAGTACAAAACCAATTCAGCAATTCAACAAATGCGAAAATATCAACAATGTCCCTATTAAGAAAAATAATGGAAAAAAATGAATCAAATAAAATATAAAAATTATGAAAATATAACTAAAAATCAAATCAAATCAGAATAAGTCTCTACAAAACATTTCGGATTTTAAAAAAAATATGAAAATAGAAAATAAATCAAATAAAATAGGAAAATAAGGAATTTGTGATTTTCAGGGTCAAAATCTTTTAGAATTTTATTCTATATGAGTATTGTTCAGCGGTTTTTTTTCTGATTTTCTAGAAAAAACTCGGAGCGAATTGAAACAGTTGCTTCCAAACTTACCTGACAGAGTAGACTACTTACCATTGTATTGCAACTCTGAAAATCAACAAGGAAAAACAAAACAAACAAAAAACAAAAAACTCTAACAAAAAACAAAAAACTCTAACAAAACTCTAAAATTGGCTAAATTCAACAAGAATCCCCGGCAACGATCCGCTGTCGTACACGGGTCAAAAACGAGTTTTTTGAAAGTAGTAATGGGAAGTGACACTCGGATGTCGTATCACAAGGATTCTTGTATGAATTAACCAACTAAAGTAACAGTTTATGGGGGTTTGGATTATGATTTTAGAAAACAAGAGAAAATAAGTTATTCTAAACAGTGATTATGAAATAAGTTGATCTACTATTTTGGTCTTCTAACTTATCATTGATCCAAATAATTCTCAATCCCTAAACGAATTTTATTCCCTCTTCGATTACAATATCAATCAACAAGCACAATTGCTACTACAAGATATATATTCCTAATTTCTGAATTAAGCAAACGGATAAACACAATCGCGAATTAAGCAAACACAATATATAAACGCGATTTAACGACAAAGCGACGTAAACAGCGATTAAAAGTTATAGGAACATACAATCATCGAAATAAATCAATCAACTCTAAGAAAAGTCAAATTAAGAAAAAACAACAAATCAAAGAGAAGAATTAAAAGGAAAATAGATTTAATTGAGAAATATAAGAATCTCAAACTATGATGGAGGCGCGATTACAGTAGATAAACCTTAAGGACTAATTCTCCATAGATTTTCGTACAAAAGAAAAAAAAAGTCATGAAAAGAAGGTTAAGATAAACAGTAGCTAGGTATAGAGACGCATCACAATATCCGTTTTTAACCCAACTGGGTCAAAAAACATAAAAAAAAACCCGACCCAAAACTAAATATTCCTAAAGGCAGAATTCGGGTCCTGACTTCAACGAATTATTTGTGTCTGTTACACTCTGAATCAGCTTCTTCGTAAAGCATGAAAGTTATAGCTCTTTGTCTCAGCTTTCCAACAACTGGTAGAACGCGCAAATCCGATTTTTGTAGCTCCAGTTATGATCCGAACAGTGGACATGTATCAAATAACCGCTAAAGCTGCAAATAAGCTGCAAAAATAGATTAACGACAAACAAATACTTAATTATAAAAACATAATAAAACAGTAAAATAAACAAAATAAACTAAGGAAAATCCTAAGTACAAACATAAGAGAATGTGCATTAAAATGCAATGATCAATAAGCCACAACCTGACCATTTTGCATCAACATACCTCCCAGATCCATCTTCGAAGCGTCACAATATACAACAAAGGACTCACTTAGATTCAGTAAAATCAAAACTGTAGCAGACGTCAATGTCTTCTTGAGCTCTTGGAAACTCTCTTCATAATGCACATCCCAAACATAAGCTTGATCCTTTCGAGTCAACTAAGTCAACGACAATGCTAACTTTGAAAAACCTTCAATAAACTTCCTATAGTAACCAACTAATCCAAGAAAACTTATAATCTTAGTGACAGACTTCGGAGTCCCCCATTGTAACACAACATCTATCTTCAATGGGTCCACAACTATACCACCACTAGAAATCACATGACATGGGAAACTCACTTCTCTAAACCAGAACTCGCACTTGGAAAACTTTGCGTACAAGTGATTCTCTTTCAATGTCCAAAATATAATTCTCATATTTCCACATACTCTTCATCAGACTTCGAGTATATCAGTATGTCATTTATAAACACAATCACGATCTGGTCTAAATATGGATGCAAGATTATATTCATGTATTCCATGAACCCTCCATGCACATTATAGACATCGAACGCATTACCAAATACTCGTAATGACCATATCTGGTTCTGAAATCCGTCTTTGGAATATCTTCGGGTTTTACACGAATCTGATGATAACCCGAACGCAAATATATCTTGCTAAACACACAAGCACCTACCAACTGATCCATTAAATCATCAATCCTCAGAAGTGGATACTTGTTCTTGATATTTGCCTTATTCAGCTGTCGGTAGTCCACACATAGCTTCATACCACCGTCTTTCTTCTTTACTAACAACACCGACGCACCCCACGGTGAAACACTCAGACAAACAAACTTCTTCTCTGGCAGATCTTCCAATTGCTTCTTCAATTCACCCAGCTCTGAAGTAGACATCCTATAAGGAGCCATCGACATCGGACTAGTACCAAGTACTAAGTCTATAGAAAACTTCACCTCGAACTCTGGCAGAAAATCACTAATATCATCTGGAAACACTTCTGGAAAATCACTAACCATAGGTAGCTCATCCAACATAACTTTAGTCTTTGGCTTCATAGAAGCTAATATCATAAACACTGCACCATCGTCCTTCACGAACTCATTCACTTGCTTAGTAGATACAAACATCAACTCTTCACCTCCACTGAACTCATATTCACACTTCGGAGGCAAGTTGCAGATATCTTTAGGAAAATATCAAGAATCATACATCACTTGCATATCACTAGCCATCACATTTCTTCTCACTCTCTGATAAGCAAATCTCAGCAATACAAGATCGTTATCCCTCAAAGCCATCCCAAATGGACTAGCGGACTGGAATCTCAAATCCACATTCTCTTTGTATTCAAGAAACTGCATCAACTTATCAAAACAATTGGTAAACACTTTGTTTAACTCCAATTAATTCATTCCAAGAATAACATTAACTTGTTCCAACGAAAGAAAAACCATACACATCCTTAGGAACATGTCAGGATACTCAACATACCACTGGCTCATCTCCAGCCAAAACACCGCCTCCCCCCTCACAAGGAAGCAAATAACAAGAACACCTGATAGTCTTCCCTCAAGGATCACACCATAGTGACATTATCCTAGAATCTGACTTACCTTCGGGTTCAGGAAAGCACAACATTATCAAAACAATTGAACTAGCCAATACTGCACTCTCGCATTCAACAAACATAATGTCCAACTCTCTACAGTTGGAACATCCAAGAGAAGCAGACATTTCTCCCCCACTCGTTTCATTCCCTACCTGCAAATGGAAAACAAAACAAGCATCGACAGTGTTTTTCACACACATGTCGCATACTAGGGAACAAACATAATTAAACAATCTGGTCGGATAAACCGACCTGCTCTAATAGAACTAATGTAACACCCTTCTAAACTCCACATACAATTATAGGATATTTAATTAAAATCACAACCACACCGGTGTCACGCATGTCAGAAACACATCCTGCTTGATAACATAGGTTACAACAAACATTTTAAACCTGTCATCACATACTCACTTCCATTTTAAAGTATCATCACAGCGGAATCATTATCAAATCAATTAACACAAAATAATTTCAACTCAAGACGTTTAGTCTCATAAACTTCAACTTTCACAACGCAACAAAAAGAGTTGTATAAATTAGCTTAATAACTACATCAGTTGTAATACTTCAACATAAACATGACATAAGAAGCTAAACAAGCATTCCTAACCTGATGTTACATAATCAGAGCAAGACACTTCTAATTAAATGATAAACTAAGAAGCAACTCCATGAGTTGGCTTCCACTTAATTCAGAAAAGCCACTCTTGAGTATCTGCACAATACCCGTGTAAAGGCAACATTCAAATAAAAGGGGTGAGAATTTATTTTAATAATAAATTATATATGATGTAAAATAGAGTACAACTTATAACAATCATGCACAACACATATCACATTCTCACACCCAAATCATCATTAGCATCATACACAACAACATCTCAAATATCATCAACATCATACGCAACAACATTATCATCATACATAGTCATATTCCATGCATACAGTCATTCATACTATGCAAATCATGACACCAATAATGACTCATATGCACGTGGTAACATTCATTAACACTCAGGTTCATCTCTCTCCCGATCCCCACCCTAGGATCGGAGCACACCAAATCATTACCACCACCAGAGGTAACGCTTCACTGATTCCCACCTGAAACCGGCTACTCACTCCCGGTCCCCACCATAGGACCAGAGCACACCAAAACTAGACCGAAGCTCGTACACCATGATACATGACTCTAAAAAACATGCATTATCACAACAAGATTCACCAAAAGGATCCCCATACATGTCTCACCATTTGTACCTCACATCATTCATCACTTGTGATAATCTGAGTGCCATAAACATCTCCAAAAATCCCATTCAGCACAGTATAACTAAACGCATTGATATTCATCATCATTTCATAAGAGAACTTGTAGAGAACAAGATTGTTTCCTTTGAACATGTGGCTACTGATTAGCAACTGACAAACATTTTCACTAAAGCGTTGGATGCTAATCAGTTTAAAAATTTGAGGTGCAAATTAGGAATACGCATGTTTGAAGATCTATAGCAATTAATGTTGATTAAGAGTGCCAATAAAGTTTTCTCTTTCTTCAATCAAATGGCACACGTCTATCAAAGGAAATCATTTCAAATATTCTAAATTTGTTATCCTCCTTGTCATCTCTCTTCTGCTTTTCTACTCACTAGTACGTTCATCTTCCAACTCAACGAGGTTATCTTTTTCTATCCTCTCCACAACATCTTCGTTCAACTCTCTTTCAAGATGTCTCAACATCTCGTTTCATCTCCAACAAATACTTCTGAAGAGAATGTTGATTTGTTTCCTTCAAATGATAGGGTTGATCCTCTCTCTACCATGGGAACTACCAATGAATAAGTGGTTAATGTCATGCCGCTGTTAATGGTGCCTTGCTCTAAGAACATGCAAAAGAAAGATAGAACCCCCTTCCAAGACTACGAAGACCCATGTATAGAGTGAGTCTTCTAAATCTTCCTTTTATGTTAAGAAGGTCCACACCATGTCTAGCCTATACATTGACCCCATTAAAACTAGAACCACTAAGTCTGATGCTAAGAAAACCTCTGAACCTGTGACTGAAAACCTTAATCTAGATGAATCTGAGAAAAAGGCAATTGATAGAAATATTCGTAGGTTTGTTGCTTCTGTGTTGAAAGAAGTTAGATCAGAAGATGTGCCAGATGTTGAAACATTTTTGGCACAAGAAAATGCTACTGCTGTTACCACCATCATTAGTCCTATTAGTGATGTGTCTGGTTCTTTTAAAAACTTGGCCCCAGAATGTGTTGAGGATCAAGGTGTGTCTAAAACAGAGAAGACTCCAAGTAGGAGGAAGGATGTTCATACTGATGTTGTCAACATTGATGAAATGTTATCTGATGAAGAAAGTCATTACTACAAATCTTGCCCCTCGTATTTCCAAAAGGCTTAAGAGTAGGAAAGGTAAAGTTGTTGTTGTTGAGAACACACCTTCAAAGAGTGTTAAGAAGAAATCTATTGTTGGTCCTACAAAATCTTAGAGTAAAGTAGCTACTCCCTCTAGAAAGAGAAAGGTTGTCTCTGCTAGTGATTCAGAATATGATGTTGAGGATGATGTCCACGACATCACTCCTGTGAAGAAATCTGTGATCAAGTAAACCTCTGTGAATGTGCCCGATGCACCTTTGGACAACATCTCCTTTCACGCTGTTGAGAATGTGGAGAGGTGGAAGTATATGTATCAAAGGAGGATATTGATAGAACGGGAGTTAGGACATGATGCATTGGAGTGAAATGAAGTCATGGAGCTTATAGAACATGCTGGGTTGATCAGATCTATAACTAGTTTTGCAAAATGCTAAGAGGTTCTGATGAAAGAGTTTGTGGTGAATGTCCCTTCTGAGTGTGCTGACAGAAGGAGTAAAGACTTCAGAAAAGTGTTTGTTAGAGGAAAATGTGTAGAGTTCTCTCCAACTATAACCAATAGGTACTTGGGAAGGAGTGAAAATCCTCAGGCTGAGCTTGAAGAATCAGATAACCAGATTTGCAAGGAGATAACTACAAATCAGGTTGAGCATTGGCCTAGAAAAGAGAAGCTCTCTGTTGGAAACTTAGTGTCAAATATGCAATTCTGCATAGAATATGAGCTGCTAATTGGATGCCTACCAACCACACTTCAACTATCTTAATTGGATTGGGTAAGTTCATCTATATTGTTGGAACCAAAACTAGTTTTGATTATGGTGCCTACAATTTTTATCAAACCTTAAAGCATGCTGGAACTTGTGTTGTGAAAATGCCAATATCCTTTCCATCTCTTATTTGTGGTATCATTCTAAACCAGCATCCTAGTATCTTAACTAATATTGATAGTGCGTGTAAAAGGGAATCTTCTTTGTCTCTCTACTATAAATTGTTTGTAGGAACACATGTCCCAGACATTATTCTGACATCTGCTAAGGATGTTGGGCATTTGACTTCAAAGGCTGGGATTATAGTTGAGCTGAAAGAAGCATGCAAGGAGCTGAATGATGTTATTCGTGCAAGCATAGAAAAGAAGCTCAAGTTTGAAAGGATGATCAGATCTCTAACTGAAGAAGGTCATACTACTGTTAATGATGATGAGGAATAAAATGTTGATGAAGATGAGGAGGAAAATGGTGATAATGATGATGCAAGCATAACTTCTGCTAGTTTAGATGGTTCTTCTCGCAACTGGTGATTTTTTATGTTTGTTTTGTTGTTTTTGTTTTTTCATTTTGGGGTTTTGCCCAGGATTATTTTGGCAGCTTGAGTGCATGGTTTGTACTTACATTCTCTTTAATATTTACTACCTTTGTCATATTGTGGCTAAAAAGGGGGAGCAGTATTAGTAGTGTTTGTGTGTTTGTTGAAGCCTTGTGTGATGCTATCTTGAGGGGGAGTGTACAGATATAGAGAATTTATTTTTCTATGGTCTGGTGTTGAGGGGGAATAGAATGTTTTGTGCTTAAGCTTTGGCTTGTTGATGTGTTGTAATGTCAAATTTCATGTCTTGACATTAGCAGAGAAATTTTTTTCTCTTAGTCTTCTGTTGCATATGTTCTGTTGGTTGGGTGTGAAGGTTGCTTAATTTGTTTTAGCCAATATTTTCCAAAGGGGGAGATTATTAAGTCTCTAGTTTTTATGATTGGCATTAATTTTGGTATAACATGTTCTTCAGCAAGATGTTGAGCAATATGTTCTGACATGTTGATCAGCCATCTTTGCATGATTTATTTTCTTTTCAGGATTTGTTTTCTATTTACTTCTTAAAAGATTTGTTTTAATATCTGGAGATCTTCTGAAGTTTAAAACACGTAGCTTTCGGTTCAAGGAGTTGATTTCGCTAGAAGATTTGATTGGATTGGAATTTGGTTTAATAAGATATAAAATACAAATCAAATCTATTCCTAATTTAATGCAGAAATATTCTGCATGATTTGTGAAGTTTCTTACTGGATTTTTTGCTGAATTAAGCCAAAGCCCACGCTCTCCAAAAAGCTATTTAAGAAGGTCACTGATAACCTAATGCAATGATTGATTCTGTGCACTGCTGCTTGTAGTTTGTCATTAGGGTTTGGTGTCCTTTGTATTTTGTGAGCCTCTATTATATCTATCTGATATCAGAGTAGGAATGTGTTTGAGTTGTAAGTTATTAATCATCTATAAGCTTTTAAGCAAGGAGGATTATGTGTCTTTGAAGTGTGTCTTCTAAACTTTGATTATTTTGTTCATATCACTGTGTGTGATTGAAGGGAAGTGAGAGGGTCTCATATCTAGGAGAGTCTTAGATAGAAATAGCACGGATATATATTAGGTGAGAAAATTGTAAACCATAGGTTGTTTGCTGAGAATCTTCAAACTAATTCTATTTTAATGGATTTCCTTCCTGGCTTGTGTAACACCCCAAAATAATTATAATAATTATTTAATTGATTTATTATGATTATTCGGTGTTTTGGTGAATTTTGGTGAATATTATGACGCTTGGTGACTTTGTGTGGTATTGTGGGGTAGCATTGGGTTAAGGGAATATTGAGGCATTTAGAATTAGTAATATAATTAAGATTATCTTGTTGATAATAATGATAAAATAATTTGAATAATTAGATTATTATTTAGATTATTATTATTATTATTTAAAATAATTAAAAGGACCATTAAGGGTAAGACGATAATATTGAGAAAGGTTAGTGAGGATAATATGGGTAAATCATAATTAGGGTCCAAGGGGTAGGTTTGACAAAAAGGAAAAGTGGGAATTAGGGGAGTTATTTTGTGCAACTGTAAGAAGTGAAGAGAGAACTGAGGAAAGAAGGCTAGGAAACAGAGAACGAGACAATCAACCGTCGAACCCCAAAAGAGAATCTTTTGCTGGAAAATTCGAGGTATGAGGGGTTAATCCGGGTCAATATGTTTGATATAGATTTAAGGTAGACGTAGTTTTGTGTGTTTTGTGTTTTTGACGAATTTATGATGAATCTATGACGAATTGCATGTTGAATTTTCGTGGATCTGTGTACATATGATTTTCTGTGATGAATTATGTATGAGTTATTGTAATTGTTGTGAAATTCGTGTGGATAATTGTTGTTGTTGTGATGAATATAAAAACAAAACTAGATTTGAGATTGAGGGTAGAGATTAACGAATTAGGACTTAATAACTATAAAGAAATTGATGAAAATAATGAAGTAGGATAATGACTTAGATCTGTGATGAATCAAAACAGTTTTTGGTCTAATTTTCGAAGATTGAAGGTGCTGGAATGGGAAGTTTTTCGTTCAGATGCGAAATCTGAGTTTTGGAGTGTTTTCTGGCAACACGCGTAACGGAGGGAGTATTACGCGTAAGTGGGGACACACCCAGGGTAATACGCGTAACATACACACCCGTCCCCAGGGCCATCACGACCTTCTGTCAATACACATAGTGTACACATACAGAGAGTAAGGCCATACGCGTATGGGAAGCCATTACGCGTATGGG
Source organism: Lathyrus tuberosus (assembly GCA_022829125.1). Classification (NCBI taxonomy): domain Eukaryota; kingdom Viridiplantae; phylum Streptophyta; class Magnoliopsida; order Fabales; family Fabaceae; genus Lathyrus; species Lathyrus tuberosus. The sequence goes on along the minus strand of JALAZF010000024.1, from coordinate 636,859 downwards.
AAGCTGGGAATGAAGGAGGATACGCGTATGGGAAGCCATTACGCGTAGGGAATTCTTGGAAACTGAGCAATATGTGTATGGACAAGCCATTACGCGTAATGGGATTCTTGGGAGAGGGTCCTACGCATATGGGTTAGCCATTACGCGTAGGGGAAGATTGCAAGGAGTTTTGAGAGGAGAATCCTCTCTACTCGTACGCGTAACAGGGATGGTGATACGCGTAAAAGAGGCCTGGGCAGGTGGCCCTACGTGTATGATACGCAGGCCAGTGGGCGAGGAAGTGAGTCGTACGCGTATGGGGCATGGTCATACGCGTATGGGCAGAGCCGCAGACAGAATTACCCGTTTTTGCGATTTCCGTCTCGTTTTCGCTCGTAATGCAATTTCCTTGAAACGTAAGACTATGGTAATAAAATATGAGTAAACTAGTAATGAGGGTAAATGGGATAAAATCAGGAAAACTTTGACGTAATGATGATGACATGACGAATTGTAAGGTATAGTGACGAATCGTGATGAGTATGAATTGATGTTGTATTATGATGATGTTAATGAATCATGAATAATGATGCAACCTTGACAATTTTATGACGATTTGCATCATTCATTCATGGCATAGTCGGGACTCCGGTCCATTTGGTGGCTTCACTCCCATTGTGTGGATTGAAGTGTTTTGTGACGTGTTACAGTTCTTGTGTAGAATCAATCCTATTGGTGGGGATCTTTGGAGTGTGATGGCCCAGTGTCCTTTAATTATGACGAATTGGTACCACATGCATGAGTCTATGATGTTGCATTTGCATATTGTGTAGCATTGCATTTGATTGGTGTAATTGATGTGTTAATGATGTTTGTGTTTATACCTTATCTTTTGCTTATATCTTATATATTGATTCGTGATTACTCACCCTGCATGTTTGAATGTTGTCTCCACGTGGGTATCGTTCAGGTGATCAGGCATAGCTTTCGTGGCGCATGAAGATTTAGCATTTGAAGTATTTTGATTTTCACCGTCGATTTAGAGGGTCTGCTCTGATATGTAACATCGGGTCGGGACATTTTGTAGCGAGCGATTTTGGACGCGGTTCTTAAGCGCTGGTCGCTCTCTGCGGTTTGAGCTTACTACAGGTCGATTCATTTTTTATCCTATTCTGAGCTGAATAAGGAAGGGAAATAGATGTCTCCAATTAACCCTGCTTTGCATACTGAGTTTAAACAGCGGTCTGTTAGGTTACGGATACGATCAATGTGGGGGGGGGGGCTTTGTACTGGTTATTTGTATTTTCGCCAATACGGTTTCTTTCTTTTTATCTTGACAGAATGTTTCTGGCGGGGAACAAGGATTTAGGATGTTAGAACTGATGCTTTTTGATGTGAGAGTAGGGATTTTGGGTTTTTGTTTAGTGTGCTCGCTAAGATTTTTTCTTTCAATCTTATGCCTACGTATTCCCGTTTACCGAAATAGGGAAATCAGAGCGTTCGTAGTTCCTCCTATACTAGGGGAGGAAATGGTTGTTTTTGGTGTCTTGTTCAAAGCCCAAGGCATGAAGCGAAAGGTGATCTATATCTTGTTCAAAGCCCAAGATGTGAAGCTGAAAAGTCTATTTGTATCTTGTTCAAAGCCCAAGATGTGAAGCTGAAGGTCCTGACTTTAGAGAGAATTTGTCATCTCTAAAGAAGGGTTTGTCTGTTACGACTGTTTATAAAGGAGAATTACTTTAACCGAGATGTGTGAATCCGGCAATGCCATAATTTCCTTTATAGGGGATTTTAACCTGAAGGAGAAGACTTTAACTCAGTGTAGAGCAATGCTATCTTTCCTTAGGAATTTCTCATGCTAAAAGAGGGACAGTGGCATAGATGTAGATGATCCAGAGGCTTGCCGCTTACAGCGATTAGATGAAGGGGAAGGAGTTGTTGATGTTTGTGTACTGCGAACGAGGCACAACTTTGATGCTAAAAGGTTAATTGGATTAACCAGTGGTTTTTCTTATACAAAGCCTAAGAGGAGGCTGATATGTGTCTCGTACAAAGCCCGAGATAGAGGCTAAAAGTTTTGACTCAACGATGGAATCTTTTGGTATCTCGTATAAAGCCCGAGATGGAGGCTATTGGACTCATCAAGAGAGTTTTTTTGTATCTCGTACGAAGCCCGAGATGGAGGTAAAAGTTTGTTTGGCTCAATAAGAACCTTTTTGTATCTCGTATAAAGCCCGAGATGGAGGCGAAAGGGGCGATTGACTCAACGAAGGAGTCTCTTATGTGTCTCGTACAAAGCCTGAGAGAGAGGCTAAACGTTGTTTGACTCCGCTGGGGAGAATCATTGTACAAAGCCCAAGAGGAGGCTATGGTGACTGTTTTAGTTGAGTGACAGGTCCAGTATACTGATTTTGAAAGAGAAAATCAGTTCTTATATGAGCAACACTGTACTCAAGGATTTGATTCGAGGATCCGGGTTATTCCTGTTCTTTAAGGAAGCGGGAAATCCGAAGGGTATTGAGATTGTCCGAGTCTACGGGGTTTTCTTCCTATTCTTTGAAGGGTGCTTGAGAATGTCTTTGAGACTCAAGGGAATTAGACTGTCCAAGTCTAGAGTTTCATCTTTTGTACTATGCTTTGAGAAACAGTAGTAGACTCTATGAAAGGACTGTTCTATGAAGATGACTAAGTTCTGTTCCTATACCTCTAGGAGGTCGTCGGGACAATTTGTACGAAGCCCAAAAGGAGGCTGGAAACTTTTAAGAAGCCGACGGGTCCTTGTACTAAGCCCAAGAGGAGGCTATCATTCCCGGAGGAAGAGATCATTATACGAAGCCTAAGAGGAGGCTGTGAATACTTCTAAGAAGCCGTAGGGTCCTTGTACTAAGCCCAAGAGGAGGCGGGGTTGCTTTTAGGAAGCCTGTGGGTCCTTGTACGATGCCCAAGAGGAGGCCGATTGCTTTTAAGAAGCCGATGGGTCCCCAAACCCCGAGAAATTCAAGGCAAGTTATTAACAAGGAATAGATCAAGTCAGGAAAGTTCGAGAATTTGGAAGAAACTCAAGAGATGCCATTCACGGAGAAAAGATCATCTCTGGGGAATAGAGTTTCTTGACAAGTGCTTTTAAGAAGCCTGTGGGTCCCCAAACCCCGAGAAATTTAAGGCAATGCTATTCACCGAGAATAGATCAAAGTCAGGAAAGTCCGAGAATTTGGAAGAAACTTAAGAGATGCCATTCACGGAGAAAAGATCATCTCTGGGGAATAGAGTTTCTTTGACAACTTCTATGAGTGACAGTCTATGAAAGGGTTCACAGAGAATGCTGACTTTCATGTCTCCATATTGTTTAACCCCAAGAGGAGGGAAGACTGTGTCTGGTAATCCTATGGGGATCTAGTTTAAACTATTTCTAAGAGTGATCAACGGGCTTAATGCTAGACGTAGTTGCCGGGGAAACTCTAAATATCTATACTATTATTACACAGTTGATATGAGTTTATAAAAGAAGACTTACAGTGAAACAACCCCACAATACAGTTATATGTATATGAAAGCGGTAAATGAAAGCGGATAAACACTTACTCGGTTGTAGAGCTTCCATGCTATTTGGTTAGTTGTTCAACAAAGACAGATTGCAAACAACAGTATAATTCAAAATCAAAGGAGAAAGTGCTTTGAAAAAGAAAGATTTGGGGCTTACAGCTCAAGGAGAGGCCCAGGGTTTTATCAGTGAGCGCACTGTTTGAATTTGTACAGAGGGACTTATACAAGTGACTGAGGCCCAAAATGTTTTCTGTACAAAGGGATGGGTCTTACACTCTCTCAAGAGGCCCAAAAAGTTTTAAAGAAAAAGAGTGGGGCTTATAACACGAGGGTAGGCCCAATTGACTTTTCGTTTAAAATGGCGATCGCGCCGAGGTTTTCTTTTAACGCATAGGGACTTATACAATAAGTGAGGCCCAAAATGGTTTTGGTTAAAAGGGCGTTGGGTCTTACACTCTATTAGAGGCCCAAAAGTTTTGAATGGGTCTTATAGCTCGAGGAGAGGCCCAAAGGGTTATTTTTCAAAAGGCGACGATCGCGCCGTTTGTTTTTGACGGTATCGGGACTTATACAATACACTGAGGCCCAAAAATGATTTGGTCAAAAAATGATTGGGTCTTACACTCTATTAGAGGCCCAAAGTGTTTTGAAAATGATTTATGAGGGTTGAATTAATCCAAAAACCCTAATTTGTTTTTCAAAAATGTATTTAATTGAATAAAAATTCAATTAAAATGATCAAAGTTGTTTAACATATGAAAAACAAATTGTGATCTTGGATTAATGCTTCAAAAATTAAGTATTGACCTCTAGGCCGTGACAGCAAGTGCAATGTGATTTTTGATTTGGAGGTGTTACAGATGAGTGGTGATGATCTGAACAGCTTCCCTACACCCTATGGAATGTGTTTGAATGCTTGGACTTGATTGAAATTGGCTGGATCATTTCATGGCATCTCAACTGCACTTTGGTTAAAACCTTGAGCAATTGACTGGTGATTATGAGAAATCAGTGTTTCAGTTATTGTTTAAGTGTTTGATCAGCTCATATGTGATGTATGTGAGGTGTGTGAGTGATTGGTTTAAGTGGAATTGCCCTTTAGCTCAAAACCCGATAGCTACCTTGCTAAGAAAGGCATTTTTGCCAAGAGAAAGAGATTTTGAGAAAGGCAAGTGTTGTAGGCCTTTGGTGTACTTAAACTAATCACAATTAAGCTCTATTTATAGTAGAGCAAGTTTGTTTTGGGATCCACAGTGAATGGCAACTGCAGCAGGTGTTTGTTCAATGTTGGCCAATGGAAATCCAAGTCTCCTCTAGCCATTGACTAGAGGTTAGGGCACAGGGCTGTGGTTCCCTTGGCCTTGGATAAGTCTTGACTGAATTCAAATGAAAATGGCTCAGTCCATGCCACCTTGATGCTTCCATTAAATGCTCCAATCCAAATTTGGAGTCTTGTCCCTATTTTGGCCATTCTAGGTTCAACATGCTATTTCTTGTTCCAAAGACTTTGGAGGCTTGGCTCAGTGATTGTCCCCTTTAGATTCAATCCTCAGATGTGTCCAAGTGGATAGGAGTGTTTGGATTTGGCTGATTTTGGCAAATCGAGCAAAAATGCAAATTCTGCCTTGCCTTGACAGATTTCAACAAGGCAATTTGACAATGTCATAACTCATAGCCCAAATGGAATTTGGTAATGTTCTTGGTCATTTTGGAAAGCCCTTGCATGATACAACAACTGTTTGAACATGTTTAGTTTTGATCTCTTTTGAATCCAAGTGAAAAATCCCCCTACATTTGGAAAAAAATGAAGACAGATTTGGACTTAGTGAAAATTTCACTAAGTGTTGGAAAAAGTGACATTTTCATTTTTCAGCCATTTTGATCACTCCATAACTCAAAATCCTTAATGAATTGGACTTAGGCCTAGTTGAAGTTTTTGTAGAGGGTAATGAGGGCTACAAATCCATATTTGGATGAGGAAAAATGGCTTTGTGGTTTAGGAGTTATGATCCTCCAAAGTTAGTACCCTTGTCACTTTATTTTTAACTTAGAAAATTTTCTAAGTTTTTATGGTTACCCCTTTTACAAGTTATCCAACTTTTCTTGATTTTTCTTGATGAATGATGATTCAAATCATACATTAACATCATTTTAGGGTTAAAAATCCATTTTGGTGAAAAAACTCAAAAAGTCAAAGTTGACTTTTGTGCACAGTTGACTTTTTATCAGATGAATTCCAAACTGTGCAATTCTTCAGGAAATCATGTCCTTGACCTAAATAAAACTTGATGGAAATGTTACATGGGTGTCATAGGGTATATTGAATCATGTCTTAGGGCTTTGGAGCATGTCCTGGTCAAAAGTCAAAGTTACAGTTGACTTTTTCCTTAAAACCCTAATTGTGGTGCAGATGAAATTGAGACTTGTTGCTCAAGCTTCTTGGATTAATCCATTGTTCCAAATGGATCAATATAGTTCATTAGAGACCCTCAAATCCTCCTTTTAGGTCTTGGCTCATGATTTGCCCCAAAAGTCAACTTAGGGGTGAATTAGGTCAAGAAACCCTAATTCTTGATTTTTGATGAATGCATCCCCTGAGGCAAAATTGACTTGATGATTGGGTCCATGAGATTCCATGGAGTATATTAGGTTAGGTTTTGGATCATTGGCTTGTGCCCAGATGAAATTTTTCATCTGGAGGCCCTGGTCGACCAAAACCCTAATTTGGTGATACTGGCGATCTTGAGACTTGATTCACCTAAAAGGGAGCAGCCTTGTGCTTAATCCTTGAAGTGGGAGTCCTTTTGATCCATTGTGGATATTTGAGAGTGTAGACAAGTTGAAGATCATGTCATTCCTTGATTGATCCTTTGTCTAAGGCTCTGAGAGGGCTCGAAACCCTAATTTTGATTGTAGTGAATACTCACCCATCTTTGGGGAGACTGATAAAGTATGATGGTTCCTCCATATTGTAATGATGATTCTCACAATGATGGGAAATCTTAGTGGTCAAAATTTGGGGTATGACAGATGCCCCTATTTAATCTTCTTGGACCCTAAGGTGTGAATGGCGAAGGTATTCGGGCATTCGGGGTGCAAGAGGATTAAATATCGGAATACCCGAAATTTTGATGGTGGTTATGAATGGCAGATCACATTCATCTTCTTTTGCTGAGCAATGATGCTTAGAAAAGGTTAACTTCCCCTCGATCCTGGTCTTCAGCCAAGGAATTGGTCTCAGTTTTCTTTTGAGATGAACTTCCCCTCGATCCTGGTTTCCTACCAAGGAACTGGTCTTAGTTTCTGATTTAAACTTCCCCTCGTTCCTGGTTTCCTACCAAGGAACTGGTCTTAGTTTCCGATTTAAACTTCCCCTCGTTCCTGGTTTCCTACCAAGGAACTGGTCTTAGTTTCTGATGTAGACTTCCCCTCGATCCTGGTTTCCTACCAAGGAACTGGTCTTAGTTTCTTTCGTCAATAAACTTTACTGACAAGGGACGATATTCGTAGCGGCTTTCCTTCAAACTTCTCGCCGAATTTTCCTGGGGAGATGCCATTTAAGTGGAAAAAGTTTCAATGTCAGACTTGCTGGGGAACCCAGTCGTCTGAGTTGTAGAGGTGTACAAACTTCTCTGTTGGAGACGCCATTTGTCGACTCTATCTGGGGAAAGCGAGTCTCTTGAGAGGCTGCTTCTGCTTGGGATCTTACATCATACTTTTCTCGGGGTCTTCCCGGAGAAATGCCATATGATGGGGTCCAATTTTGAGGTGCCGATGACCTTTTCACCAGCGGTCTTTTCGGAGCGAAACCGACATGCTGCCGAATCTCTGATTACGAGGTTTTCCCTCGGGATTTTCTTTAATCCGGGAAAACAAGGATATCATCTTCAACGGCGAAGAGTGATGTAAACTGAGGGATCCTCTGGTTTTTCAGAGGTTCGAGTTATCAAAGTGGTCAAGGGCCAACTTCCTTTCAGAAATAAACTGGAGGAGAGAGATTGTTCAAACGCAGCATTTCCTGATGAGGCAAGAACTGACAACTCGATTGAGAGAACTCCTATCACTAAGGGACAAAACCGACTAGAATAATAGTGATGCAATATGCAATGTGAATGTAAATCAATAATGCATGATGTATGTATGTTTATGCTGACAAAACTGACGCGACATACAAACTAAAAGATGAACATGACTGGATACTCGGCCATCGCGGGGCGAAGAAGTACCGTTGGTTCAGAATAGCAATTCCACCTTGCTTAGGAGAGATAGCCCCTGTTGGGAGCTATGTTGGTCGGGCTTAGGAGATGAGAACTCTGCCGTGGCGTGTCAGACCAAACAAGGTCTCTGACACAGTTGATCCCTTCACTCGGGCGTGCTGGTTTAGAAGGAGTACTTTGATTCTGCACTTTGAAGTTTGCTTACTTCTGGAGAAGCGATCGATGTTCCTTTGATGTTCAACAGTCAAAAGAAATTGCCGTCTTTAATTTAAAAAGCAGAAAAAGTTTTAACAAGTAAATTCATTTTTGTTTTATTTCAAGAATCGTTAATCATGTTAACAACGTCGTTCTGTACAGCTAAAACAAATGAAAATTACAAACAAAAGCACAAGGGCTCAAATTTTATTGATAAGATGGAGATCAGCCAAACGCGTGATTCCAAAGAGTATTTACAAAGTTAGAAAATGGTAATTTACAGGGAAAAGGGCTACGTTGAAACATAACGACCACTATCCTTCTACCAACTTTGAATTTGGGGCATCCTGAGCTTCTGTCGAAGATGAACTTGACTGGAGTTTTCCTCTGATGGATGACGTAACTGCTGCTGCTGAGGGATTTGCCTCTGTTGAACATAGTTACTTGCCATTATCCCTAATTTTTGCCTGGATCGTACTGTGATGTTTCCAATCCATCGAGATGATTTTTTTTCATGTCTCTAACTTTTGCCTGGACCGCCCTTTCGGGTTTTCAATCCACCGAGACATTTTTTTTAGGCGAAGTATTTCTTGACTACATCAACATTCGTGGGGTAGGCAAATTCCTCTCCGTCCATGGTTGCAAGTCTCAAGGCGCCGCCTGAGAAAGCTTTCGTGACCACATATGGGCCATCATAATTCGGAGTCTATTTGCCCCGAGAGTCAGTGAGAAATGATTGTATCTTCTTGAGCACGAGGTCTCCTTTCCTGAAGATGCGGGGTTGAACCTTTTTGTCAAATGCCCTCTTCATTCTCTGTTGATACAACTGACCGTGGCATAGTGCCGTGATTCGCTTTTCTTCGATCAGGTTTAATTCGTCGTGTCGGCTTTGACACCATTCAGCTTCGGTGAGCTTAGCTTCCATTAATACTCGGATTAATGGGATCTCTACTTCTATGGGGAGCACTGTTTCCATGCCATACACTAGAGAGAAAGGGGTTGCTCCTGTTGAAGTGCGGACAGATGTGCGATAATCGTGAAGAGCAAAGGGTAGCATGTCGTGCCAATCTTTATAGGTTATAACCATCTTTTGAACGATCCTCTTGATGTTCTTATTAGCCGCTTCTACCGCTCCGTTCATCTTGGGTCGGTAGGGAGATGAGTTATGGTGTTCAACCTTGAACTCTGCGCACAACTCTTTCATCATCTTATTGTTCAAGTTAGATCCATTATCAGTAATGATCTGGCTTGGAACACCATAACGGCAGATGATATTGTTTTTGATAAATCGGACCACCACTTGTCGGGTTACATTGGCGAATGACGCTACTTCGACCCACTTGGTGAAGTAGTCAATGGCTACTAGGATGAACCGATGTCCATTTGAAGCCTTGGGCTCAATCATGCCAATCATGTCGATTCCCCATATCGAGAATGGCCATGGGGAAGAAAGAACTTTGAGATGTGATGGCGGTACATGAATTTTGTCAGAGTATATCTGACACTTGTGACACCTCCTCATGTACTTGTAGCAGTCGGATTCCATGGTCAACCAGTAGTACCATGCTCTTAGAATTTTTCTCGCCATTGTGTATCCATTGGCATGAGTGCCAAAGGATCCTTCGTGAATCTCTTTCATCAGCATGTCTGCTTCTGGTCTGTCGACGCATCGGAGCAAGATCATGTCAAAATTTCTCTTATAGAGAGTGTCACCAGGGCGGAATTGCCATATACGTCCAAGTTTTTGATCCTTAAATCAATCGCTTCTTCGAGACCCATGATACAAGCTTCGTATTCGGCCTCGTTGTTTGTACATTTGAACGTAAGTCGAGCGTTGAAAGGAATGTGGGTACCCTGAGGAGTAACAATTATTTCCCCAATTCCGTTTCCATAATGATTAACTGCTCCGTCAAAGATAAGTCCCCATTGGGAACCTGGTTCTGGCCCTTCACTAGGTAGCGGTTCATCGCAATCTTTCATCTTTAGATACATGACATCTTCGTCTGGGAAGTCAAACCTAATTGATTCTTGATTGTCAATCGGTTGATGAGCTAAATGATCGGCTAAAATACTCCCCTTAACGGCTTTCTGAGCGTGGTACTCTATGTCATATTCTGATAACAACATCTGCCAACGGGCAATTCTTCCCGTGAGAGCAGGCTTTTCGAAGACATACTTGATTGGATCCATTTCTGAGATTAACCAAGTAGTATGACGAATCATGTATTGGCAAAGACGTTTGACTGCCCAAGCCAAAGCACAATAAGTTTTCTCGAGCATAGTGTACCGAGTCTCGCAGTCGGTGAATTTCTTGCTCAGATAGTAGATAGCAGACTCTTTCCGTTTGGTTTCGTCTTGTTGGCCAAGTACACATCCCATTGAGTCCTCTAGGACTATGAGTTAAATGATCAGTGGTCTTCCTTCCACTGGAGGTGATAGAATCGGAGGATTCAACAGATATTCCTTGATACTGTCGAAGGCGGTTTGGCAATCTTCTGACCAAACGCAATCCTGGTTCTTTTTGAGTAATTTGAAAATCGGCGCACACGTGGTGGTCATAAGGAATATGAATCTGGAGATGTAGTTTAAACGTCCCAAGAATCCTCTGACTTGTTTTTCAGTTTCGGAGAAGGCATTTCTTGAATGGCCTTGACCTTGTCAGGATCAATCTCAATTCCTTTCTGGCTGACAATGAACCCTAGTAGTTTCCCTGAACGGACACCGAAGCTACACTTGTTGGGATTCAAGCGGAGCTTGAATTTTCTTAGACGTTCGAACAATTTTGACAGATGTTCAACGTGCTCACTCTCTGTTTTAGATTTTGCAATCATATCATCGACATATACCTCGATTTCCTTATGTATCATGTCATGAAACAGAGTAGTCATGGCCCTTTGATAGGTTGCCCCGACGTTCTTCAAGCCGAACGACATTACCTTGTAACAAAAGGTGCTCCATAGGGTAATGAACGAAGTTTTCTCCATGTCTTTCGGCGCCATTTTGATCTGGTTATAGCCCGAGAATCCATCCATAAAGGAGAAAATTTTGAACTTTGCTGTGCTGTCTACCAGCATGTCAATGTGTGGTAAAGGAAAGTCGTCCTTTGGACTAGCCTTATTCAGATCCCTATAATCAACACACATTTTGACCTTTCCATCCTTTTTGGGAACGGGTACGATGTTGGCTAACCATTGAGGATATTCAGATGTGGCGAGGAAACCGGCGTCGATCTGTTTCTGTACCGCCTATTTGATTTTGATGGCCATGTCCGGGTGAGTGCGTCTCAACCTTTGCTTTACTGGCGGACATTTCGATCTTAATGGTAAATGATGTTCCACGATGCTGGTATCCAACCCTGACATATCCTGATAGGACCAAGCGAATACATCAGGGAATTCTTTGAGAAGCTTTATCAAACTCTCTCTGGCAGTTGGACTGAGCAGCGCCCCAATCCTGATTTCTTTTCTCTCTTGTTCCGAACCCAAGTTTACCGTTTCTAACGGTTCTTTGTGAGGTTCAATGGACATTTCCTCTTGTATGAGTAATCGAGAGATCTCTTCTGGAATTTCGTCGTCATTTCTTCTTCAACCCCAAATACCGGGAACTCAAAGTTGGGAGAAGGCATTGGATCGTATGTTTCAACGGGGTTTAAAACAAGCAATCTGCATGACGTGATGATTCATGTTTAGAAGAGATAGAGAAAATGCAAGTGTGTGCAGTGTTTTATTTTACTGCTTGTTTTTATTTGAATTGTTTTTTAGGATTACCATTTTTTGAAAAAGCAAAAAGAGAAAACAGCAATAAATGCGGAAATTATAGAACGACGTTATTTTATTAATGAACAAGTCGATCCTTGAAACTACAGCCCTATAAAACAAAACTTTGTCGCTTCGGGCAAAGCGAAGAGGGAAATTTACAGAAAGTGAGCCCTATCAAAACATCCGTTTCACCTGGGCAGGGTGAAAGGTTAAAGATGGCAATTACTTTGACTGATGCACGACCTTCGGAACCTCGAAGGCAACCCATTGGCGGCAAACTCCTCAGTGAATCACAAAGTCTGGCACCTTCCTTGATTTGTCTTCAGAAATGACGCTGATTTCTGGTGGAGCAGGATCATTGGAATCTGTCTCCTAAGCAGAGTTGTCGTAGGAGGATTCCTCTGTTGCATTATGCAGAGTAGTTGTGCCCTCAGCTGTATCTCCCCATCCAGTTGGCTGGATGTCTTCGAGCTTGATACGAGAGCTTTCGGGAGCGGTGTACTTGACCATATAGTCGTATTTTCCACTCAGTTGTCCCAAGGTGTCCCAAACTTCTTTGGAACTGAAGGAGTCATCTCTCTCGATGACGTTGACCTCGGGAAAAGCATGGTTGATGAATTCAAGTCCTGCAAATGTTGCGAATTCATCTTCATGTTGAGTAGTTTCAGGATGACCTGAGTGTTGATCCCATGACATGGTGGGGACACAGGTATTCTGTTTAATGATGCTCAGCTGATTTTCATTGTTCGACTGACTTTCTTGCCCCAAATCTCCTGGATAAGGTTGCCACATTGGCAGACCATCCATTGGGCCATAGTAATTATGGTCAAAGTTGTCTTTCATCAGAGTGTCCTCCTCTAATGAATTTGGCAGAGCACGACATCCTTCTGGATCACAATCTCCGTATATCATTTCGACATCTGACCGTGGTATAAATCTCGGACTCTGTGCGGGATAGCAAAATGGTATAGGCACCTCTTCCTGAGACATATAACCGTCCCCGTTAAGGTAGGACTTCCATTCTTCATCTGTGTCAGAGGGATTTTCCTCATTGATAGCATGTACTGCTTGAGGGACTGGGTGAAGAAAACCTCCACTGTGGAAGAAGTTTTGAAGGGGATGAAGACTTTCATCGTTGGCAGCTGTCCGGGTACAGGTTACGGAAAAACCAAGACCCTTCTTTGTTTTATTGTCAATAGGAATGACAAGCTGTCCCCATCTGGTTGTATCGGTACTCTCGACCGTTTTGATAACATCTTTGTATGAGGAAATCGAGGTTCCTCCTTGGGATTGATTGTCCTTGCTCACCGACAGTGCTTGGAACTGAGTTCCAATAACCTCCCCGGGCTCTACACTAGCAGATGATGACAAGTTACTCACAAGCAAGGCTTGTTCCCCACAAACTGTGACAAGTTGGTCGTTCTTGACAAACTTTAGCTTTTGGTGGAGGGTCGAGGTGACCGCTCCAGCCTGATGTATGCAAGGTCTTCCTAATAAACAACTGTATGTTGCCCGGATGTCCATGACCTGGAAAGTGACTTGGAAAGTGTGAGGACCGATAGTTATGGGAAGATCAACTTTGCCGATAACTATTTTTCTGGATCCGTCGAACGCTTTGACGACGACCTCGCTGGTTCTCATCGGAGGGCCTTTGAAAGATAATTGCATCAAAGTGGACTTCGGCATAACATTCAGGGCTGACCCTGTGTCTACCAGTACGCTGGCTAAAGCATCGTCCTGGCAGTTAACTGTGATATTGAGCGCCATGTTATGACGACGACCCTTTTCAGGTAATTCCTCATCACTAAATCCCAAATTATTACAGGAAGTGATGTTAGAGACAATGCTATCGAACTGTCTAATCGTTACATCCTGTTCCACAAAGGCTTGCTCCAAGACTTTCTGTAGAGCCTCCCTATGCGTTTCTGAACTAAGTAATAATGATAATACCGAGATCTTTGAAGGAGTTTGTAACAATTGATCCACAATGTTATATTCACTCCTTTGGATGAGCTTCAGCATCTCATCATCGTTTTTTGAAAGGTCGGGATTACTGGACTGACTGACTGATGGATTAGGAACTTCTGTGTGAGGTTCCTTTTCTTTGTTAGGTTCCCCAACTCCTCTGTTGAAGATTCTACCACTCCGTGTTACACGACTGATGTCTGCAATATTCACGACGGAGGGTAATGGAATTTCCTTTTCATTCTCAATCGTTGTTGCATCGTATTTGTAAGGGATAACCTTTGTTGATTCATACAGTAGTGGTCCCGGTAGATAGATGACTACGGGAGCCTTCTGATTTTTCTGACCATCATAAGTAATCTCGATCCGTTCCCGGTTGGGAACCTTAGATTCGTCAAGTAGAGGGATAATGGCAAAAATGTCCCTGGTCCTGTGATGACCAGAGATCGTGACAACATCCTCAACTTGCTCGGCAAGGTAGTTCGGCGCCAGTTGAGGGGTCCGGAACCTGGATATGGACAAATCTCTCCAAGATCCACCTGACCCTGAAGAGATGCTCTCACAAGGTAACACCCTTGGTTACTTTCCGAACAGACGCCGCAACGTTCATAATTGTGTGGTGGCACCTGGGCCCGCCCACTTTGAATACAATCTAACCTCACTAGGTTAGCTTTCACAGAGCGAACATCCTGACTCTGACGCCGAGTAGGATTCCTGTTATTGATACTAATTTGCTGAGTATCTTCATCCATATAGATTGGCATCCACCAGTGATTTAACAAGTGCTGAAATGCCTCCTAGACAAGGGTACAACCTCGATCATTTTCACAACCCACTTTACAGCTTTGATAGTCATGTGATGTTAAGAATCCGAGTCGGACCTGCTCAGCATGTAACTCTACCAGGTTGGTATTCATCGCGCGAATATCGAAGATCTGAACCATGTTGATTTGATTGGAGTTCCTATCATGGTAGTCTTGGATCCATCCAAGATCCATCTGATGCTGGAGGGCCTCCTGTATGAAAGAGCATGCTGTCGCTCCCAGGATTTTCATCCAGGTACAAACGCGAGAGTGGCGCGGAAAATAGAGTCGCCAGCCGTGTAAATTTATCCCAAGAGAGGGAAAGGGAACACCACATAAACCTTAGGAAGAGGGAAAAGAGTGGTCATCGCAACCATAACCTGGGTTCGGGAGTCGGTTACACGATGGGAAGGTGCTAGCACCCCACGCGTCCATCGTACTCGATGGGATCCACGCTTGTTGTCTATTCTAAGGGTGAGTTATCCTATCATCTAGGGTTGTACTAAAATGGAGAGGGAAAGACAAAGACCGACTCAGTAGGATGTCGACGTCCTAGGCCTACGTACCTCCTTTGTGAAATGGGGAATTCAGAGTCAACGTAGTTCAAACCAAGTTCTTTTTGTGTTTTTTTATGAGCAACGTCAAGTTCGCATCCGGCAGTTAGGGTCGATGCCTGTTTGCGACTCAGACGGAAGGTAACGTGCCCTTTTTGAAAATAGCCTTTAAGTTGAAGGTCCCGAAGGACAAAAAGGTTTGAAGTTGGTTTGTATTTTTTAGGACAGAAGTGGTTTAAGTTAGTTCCTAAGTTGCATTGCACCAAAGTCTAGGGCACAGGGGCGAATACTTAACGCATCGTCCCAAGACAGGACGCTCGCTAAACACTCTAGAAAGATGAGAGGAAGCCCCTCATTTCTCATTCCCCATACTTAAGGCTCGTGCACAATACACTTTATTCTTATTAAGTGTTTTAAAGAAATTTGAGATGAGAAGAGAGAAGACACAAAGCTAACTCTAAAGGGGGACTATGAGTCCTAAAGTTATCATGCATGGGTGACCTATGGTTAGTGAGGTTTGACGACGACCTACATCCTAAAGGAAGAAGATGAGGGAAGGAAAAAGTAAGGGTGACCATGGATACTTATCCATACCCTTAAAGAACTTACCTTAGTCCCTGCATAAAGGGTTAGTGAGAAACAGACATAAATAATATCAAAGCAAATGAAAATCAAGCAACGGCAAACAATAATGATAATAATCCAAACATGAACTCAGAAGTTAAAGGAACAACCCCAAAGCAAATGGCACAAGTGCCTTTTCAAACAGATAATCAGGTGTGATCAGAAATAGGCATACAAGAAGATCTCAAGTGAAAGCCAATCAAATAATTAGAAAAACAACCCCTAAAATCCCCAAATTAAATATCAAGGTTCCTCAACCAGAGACCAACCAAATATTAAAAATTCCTGCAAAAATTCAAGATGTTAGTCATTCAAATAATCAGGCAAAATTCAGGTGAGGACTAGGGTTCAATGTGCCAAAGGGAAGGACCTAAATGCAATATGCAATGATTTTAAAAATGATAAAAAAATATTTTTATGCATCTTAGGATGTTAGTGAACAAATTCAAAAAGAACGGCTCAAAAATATTTTATGATGGTAGAGAAATAAAATGAATAATTTTAAGTATGCATGATATGAGTGATGCAAAAAGAAATTGAATAAATAATTAGTTTAAATGATAAAAATAAAATAAAAATAAAATAAAATAAAATAAAATTTGTAAATTTTTTATAAAATAATAAAGATGATGTATGAATTTTTTAGTAATTTTTTAATGCAAATATGTATTTTTAAAATTAAAGAATGAAAATGATAATGAAATAATAAAATAAAATGTGAAAAAAAGTATGGGGGTGCGAATAATGAAAAGAATGAAGAGGAAATGATATGGGCTGCAGAGTGGGGGGTGCGAATAGCAGCCCAGCCCACTGATTGATCAGAAAAAAAACAAAAAATGGAAAGGGTGTATGCGTGTACGTGCCATGTGCCTGGCATATGTGTTTTTAATGTGCTGGCTCAATTACGACCGTGCGATTCATCCAATGATCCATAGCTAGTCAACACAAGTAAAAGTAATTAAAATGAAAGAAAAAGGTTAGTCGCACACGATACTTACGGTGAGGTAATATACGTACAATTAATAATTAAAAAACAGAAAAAAATAAAAGAAAAAAAAACATGTGGCAGCGTGAGAGCCACACGATCAACCATATCAACGGCTCTGATTCATCTTCTTCCTTGAAACCCTTGGCTGGCCGGAGCACCGCCCAGTCGCCGGAGCCCTAGCTCCGGCCGCCACCCATGTCCACCTGCAACCTATATTTTTCCAGAAAATGCAAAGGGGTATATCATTCTGACCAGAATTTCGTCAGGATCTCAAATATCCAATCAAAATTTGCAAAAGATCAACACATAATGAAAATCGAAGGAAAGAATGTTAGGGTTCAAAACTTTAAACTCATGGAACCACCAAAATACACGTCCAATCCCAAAAATAAATAGACCAGAATTATCAGCATCAATCATAGATCATTATGCATATTTAAAAGTGGAGTTTTATGATCATGAAAAAAGCTTCCAACCTGAGATGGTGCACCTCTGATTCTTGCTTTTGGCTGCGAATGGTGGTTGGGTTATGTTCTAGAGATCACCAGGAGAATGTTTATGGAAGAACTTTGAAGAACTCCTTGTAGATTGAGAGATCCAATGAACTCAAGAATTAGGGTTCAACTTTCTTTTCTCCAAAATATCACGTGTAAGTCTCTCTAACCAGTGCATGATTGAGCTTATATAGACTAGGGTTTTCTACTGAATATGAATTGGGCTTGGGTAATTGCTTGTTTAATGATTTTTTGAATTATTTTGGAAAAACACATTATGTTAAGTACACCTCCTCCATGCATGAATATTTGAAAGTTTCATGATGGATCACTTGCATTTGAGTTGCTAATCACACCACATTTAAATTGGGCCTTGAAACTTTTTTTGATTCATGACTTTTGAATAATTTGGCATTTTTGAACAATGGAGAATAAGTGAAGAACACACCATGGAATTTCTTCATTCTTGGGCCCAAAATAATCCTCAAGGAATGTCTTTTAATATTGGAATGTGGCATGAAGCAATGGAAATGATTATAGGTCATTATGCCCAAAGTTGTGAAAATGGGATCATGAGAAACCCTAAAAACCACTTTGCCTTCTTTTGATCATAACTGGAGTTTCACAAATGATATGGAGACTCACTAGTATTTGTTGGAAATAGGAGAAAAATATCTTCAACTTTCATGTTGGAGAAAAATTCATTTGAAGCTTTCTTGATGATGAAAAGTCAAGTTGAATGTAGTGCAGGAACTTACGAAAAAGGAAACTTTTCATTATAGGTCACTTTCCAAATTTAGAAACTTTGCACCAACTCCTGATTCCTGACAAATATGTATGAAACTTGACCCTTGAAGACCATATGAGGATGTGAGACTTTGAGAACCTTGGAGAGAACCTCAAAATTCCACAGTTGACTTCTCCTCTCACTGTTGACTTTTACCCAATTCAACTGATTTTCAATCCATTGGCCAATTGAACTTCTCCTGAACCAAACTGATGGACAACCTCCCATCCCTAGGTATTTAGGGACCCAAGGAGTACCATGGAATCAAGTCTTGCCCAAAAAATCAGAAATAAACTGACTTTATAGCAAGCCCTAGTTGTGGTACCCTCAGTCTAGGAGGAAATAACACAGTCTCCAAATCCAAATTCCTCTGAATATGATGTGTATCCTCTCCAAAAAAGGTAAGATATGCCATTTGATGATGATAAAAACTCAAGGAGCTTGCCCATTGAAGCAATAAACCCAAGAATCTCAAAACCCTAATCTATGCACTGGTTAGGAGAGGATGATCCACCTGAGCTCCCTTGGACAAAACCAGGACTCTTGCTTAACCCTCTGAAGCACTGCCTCAGGCACCTTGACCCCATGCTAAGAACCAGTGATATGCACACATGATAATGCAAAATGCAACGCAACATAAGCCAGTTAGTAATAAAGTAAGGAGGGCAAATTTTGGGGTGCAACAGCTGCCCCTATTCAATCAACTTGGTCCTGAAGGTATGATAGCGACGACTTTCAGACGATCAGGATGCACGGAGATTGAATACCAAAGAATCCAGAAATTTGCAATCCTCTGCTGGAGAATTAGCCATAAATGCTGTACTGTCACAATACGGATGAGTGCTAGCTATGCTGGGTGTAAAGTGAAACAAACTCTCCCAAGTTACATCATCTCTGCTGATAAAAGAGAACTGACAAAGGAGTCTCGAAATATGCCATCCCTGCTGATAAAGGGAACTGACGAAAAGATTATCTTCAAAGGATCGCTATCTCTGCTGATAAAGAGAAACTAGCGAGATAAATGCCATCCCTGCTGATGAAGGGAAACTAACAAAACCAATGCCATCCTTGCTGATAAAGGGAAACTGACGAAGAACTATCCAAAAGATCACTATCTCTGCTGATAAAGAGAAACTAGCAAACTGACGCTATCCCTGCTGATAAAGGGAAACTGACGCAGAACTATCCAAAAGATCACTATCTCTGCTGATAAAGAGAAACTAGCAAACTGACGCCATCCCTACTGATAAAGGGAAATTAGCAAAATAAATGCCATCCCTGCTGATAAAGGGAACTGACGAAAGAAATCTTCAAAAGATCGATATCTCTGCTGACGAAGAGAAACTAGCAAAACCAATGCCATCCCTGCTGATAAAGGGAAACTAGCAAAAGAAATATCCGAAAGATTGTTATCTCTGCTGATAAAGAGAAACTAGCAATACCAATGCCATCCCTGCTGATAAAGGGACAAAAGAAAATATCCGAAAGATTGCTATCTCTACTGATAAAGAGAAATTAGCAATACCAATGCCATCCCTACTGATAAAGGGAAACTGACAAAAGAAAATATCCGAAAGATTGCTATCTCTGCTGATAAAGAGAAACTAGCAATACCAATGCCATCCCTGCTGATAAAGGGAAACTGACGAAAGAAATATCCGAAAGATTGCTATCTCTGCTGATAAAGAGAAACTAGCAACACGAATGTCATCCCTGCTGATAAAGGGAAACTGACAAAAGAAATCTTCAAAGCTTGCTATCTCTGCTGTTAAAGAGAAACTAGCAATACCAATGCCATCCCTGCTGATAAAGGGAAACTGACAAAAGATATATCTGAAAGATTGCCATCTCTGCTGATAAAGAGAACTAGCAACATAAACGGCGACTTCACTGGGGATAATGTGAACGAAAACTTCTGGTTTAAATCACTTCTGGCAAACAGAATATGTCAGGTAAGAACGGGATTTCACAAAAGAGAAAGGCCAGACAAACTTCTAACGGGCCCATGATCCACAGATAAGATGACTCCGCTGGGGAAAGGAGAAGTCTAAATAGAAGACTCTGTCGGGGAGCACAAGTATGAGGAACGCATCCCTCCAAAATCTCCTGAGTTATACCATCTCTACTGAGAAAGAGAACTGGCAAAGAAAGTATCAAACCTGGCTTATGCTTTGAATGCAAATGTTTGAATAACGGTGTAATGCTCCATACGAAATGGAAATGCTATGTGCTTGAGGATGCAATGCAAATGCTCATGATATGCAAAGAGGGTCTCTCCAGCAAAATAAATGCCGGAGAGAAAAACCAATTCGTCTGGGGATGACAAACATAAATTATCCTCTGAATCCATGAACTTTGCTGAGAAGGGTCATACTGATCGACTCTTCGGATCAACAACTTTTGCTGGGGATGAAATCCCGAAAGAACTACCGGGGACCCCACCTGTCTTTCACTGAAGGTAACACTCAAAACCTGAGATTTCTCCTCTGCTGGGGGAGTCGAGAATGAATGCCAATAACGGAACCGGAAGTCTGTTGCTGAGGATTACTAATATCCAATTGGGCTCAGGACCTGCTGGGGGATACCAACCCATAATACCATCCTGCTTGGGGATACTTCTGAACTGCTGAAGGGGAGAATACCCTTACCCCCACCTTGCTGGGGATTAGAATATGACATTGTTGGTGAAAGTATGCTTCCTGACTGGATGGGGAAGTGAGGACCACGATTCTGTGGGGAAATAACGTCTTAATTCGGAGAAAATACTTTCCAAGTCTTCTGCTGGGGAAGTCTGCTCTGCTGAGGAAAGCTTGTCCTACTGGGGAAGGAGCAATCTCGATGCTGGGGTGTACAATGTTGTTGCTCTGCAAGTCAAATAACAACAACAAAAGGAGAATGCCACAACATAACTATCACTGTTAACGCCTAAGTAATTTCTACTGCTTTTCATTATGCTTCGCAAAGCTCAAAGTTTTATATGCAATGTTTATGAAAAATATCGGACGTTTTTGCAAACAAAACGGTAAAAGTAAAATAAGCAACAGAAAGATCTTTGAATGAAATGAATATTTTATTGAGAAAAGTGGCCTGTAAATAGGCATTTATATTTGGAAGCAATTCCTAGAAAGAGGTAATTGCGCAAAAAACAAAAGGAAAATACACATGTCGGCAATGTGGGAACAAATATCCACCATGATTCGACTCAGCTATGGCCCGTATGACTTGCTTATCCACAAATGTCTTGACCTTCGAAGAGACTAACTGTACCGATTCCTTTCTTTCAGAATTTCCAGGTATTGAGATTGCTTCACAGATGGAACGCAGACCGTAGCCTTTCGCTTATAAATCCCTAACTTTTGCCTGGATCGCCCTTTTCGGGTTTTCAATCCATCGGGATACCCATTTTTGCCAAAGTTGCCTTTTCAGGTTTTCAACTTCGCGGGTTTACACATCTCTTTTTACATTTTATCCCTAATTTTTGCCCGAACCTTTTCCTTTTTATGGCTCGCCGGGATGCCCCTTTTTTGCCTGGATTTTCTTTTTATGTCCAGCGGGTCTCTTTTATGCGAAGTATTTTTTGACTACGTCTGCGTTCACAGGGGAGGTAAAATCTTCGCCATCCATAGTTGAAAGTAGTAAGGCTCCACCAGAGAAAACCTTTCTGACTACATACGGCCCTTCGTAGTTTGGAGTCCATTTGCCCCTGTGATCTGTCTGAGGAGGAAGGATCCTTTTCAAAACCAATTCACCTGTCTGAAAATTCCGAGGGCGCACTTTCTGATCAAAGGCGTGCTTCATCCTGCTCTGATACAAACGACCATGTGCGATGGCTGCCAATCTCTTTTCTTCAATAAGGTTCACCTGATCCAACCTAGAGCATACCCATTCAGCTTCATCAAGCTTCACATCTGCCAGAACTCTCAAAGATGGAATCTCGACCTCTAAGGGTTAAACTGCTTCCATACCGTACACCAATGAGAAAGGCGTTATCCCAGTTGACGTACGCACCGAAGTACGGTAAGCATGTAGAGCATAAGGTAACATCTCATGCCAGTCTTTATACGTTACCACCATCTTTTGCACAATCTTCTTGATATTCTTATTTGCCGCCTCAACAGCCCCATTCATTTTCGGACGATAGGGAGAAGAATTGTGATGCTCGATCTTAAAACTCTGACATAGTTCCTTCATCATCTTGTTATTCAAATTCGAGCCATTATCAGTAATGATTCTCTCCGAGACCCCATAACGACAGATGATGTCCTTCTTTATAAACCGGGCTACCACTTGCTTGGTGACGTTGGCGTACGAGGCTGCCTCCACCCACTTTGTGAAATAGTCAATGGCAACCAAAATGAAACGATGCCCATTGGAAGCAGTAGGCTCAATCTTTCCAATCATATCTATACCCCACATTGCAAATGGCCAAGGAGACGACAACACATTTAGAGGCGTAGGCGGTACGTGCATCTTATCTGCATAAATCTGGCATTTATGGCACTTCCGAGCGTACTTGAAACAATCAGACTCCATAGTCATCCAGTAATATCCTGCTCTCAACAACTTTCTAGCCATGGTGTGTCCACTGGAATGAGTACCGAAAGAACCCTCGTGAACTTCCTCCATCAATGAGCCTGCCTCGTGTTCATCAACACAACGTAGCAAGACCATATCGAAGTTCCTCTTATATAACACATCATCCTTGTTCAGAAAGAAATTTCCTGCCAACCTCCTCAGAGTCTTCTTATCTTTGGTGGAGGCACCCTCTGGATACTCTTGTCTCTTCAGAAAAACCTTAATATCATGATACCACGGCTTGCCATCTGACACATCTTCAATTGCAAACACAAAAGCTGGTCTGTCCAGACGCATGATTCTAATCGACGAAGTTTCATTCCAACGGTTCACCTTATACATGGATGCCAACGTCGCCAACGCATCAGCCATCTGATTCTCAGCTTGGGGCACATGATGAAAATCCACCCTATCAAAGAAAGGTAACAACCTTCTGGCATAGTTGTTATAAGGTACCAAATTTGCCTGACGAGTCTCCCATTCTCCTGTAATCTGATTAACCACCAACGCGGAATCACCATAGACATCGAGGTTCTTAATTCTCAAATCAATTGCTTCTTCTAACCCCATGATGCATGCTTCGTACTCTGTCTCGTTGTTGGTACACACGAATGCTAACCGGGCAGTGAAAGGTATATGAGAACCCTTCGGGGTTGTAATGATTGCCCCAATTCCATTACCATATGAGTTAACAGCCCCATCAAAAATCATCTTCCACTGTGATCCAATCTCAGGTCCCTCGTCAGGCAGAGGCTCTTCACAATCCTTCAATTTCAGAAACATAACATGCTCGTCTGGAAACTCAAACTTCATAGGCTGATAATCCTCGACTGGCTGATCAGCAAGATATTCTGACAGAACACTTCCCTTAATGGCCTTCTGAGAAACATACTGAATATCGTACTCTGTCAAAACCATCTGCCAACGGGCTATCCTTCCAGAAAGTGCTTGCTTCTCAAACACGTACTTAATCGGATTCATCTTCGAAATCAACAAGGTTGTGTAATTTAACATATACTGCCTTAGGCGCTTGGCTGCCCAAGCGAGTGCACAACATGTCTTTTCCAGCATAGAGTATCTTGATTCGCAATCACTGAACTTCTTACTCAGGTAGTAAATAGCGTGCTCTTTCTTACCCGTCTCGTCGTGTTGACCGAGCACACAACCCATCGAATTCTCAAGAACTGTAAGGTATATAATCAACGGTCTCCCAGACACTGGTGGCATAAGGACTGGAGGTTCCTGCAGATACGTCTTTATCCTTTCAAACGCCTCTCGACAATTTTCATTCCACCTGACCTCTTGATCCTTTCTCAGCAACTTGAAAATTGGTTCACATGTAGCTGTCAGGTGAGAGATAAACCTGGCAATGTAATTCAACCTCCCCAAGAAACCGCGAACCTCTTTCTCTGTCCTTGGCTCAGGCATCTCCTGCATGGCTCTTATCTTTGCAGGATCAACCTCGATACCTCTTTCACTAACAATGAATCCCAGCAATTTACCAGACCTTACGCCGAAGGTGCACTTGTTCGGATTCAATCTCAATCTGAACTTCCTCAACCTTTCAAACAACTTCTGGAGGTTTTCCAAGTGTTCTTCCTCTGTCTGTGACTTCGCAATCATGTCATCAACATAGACTTTAATCTCCTTGTGAATCATATCATGAAAGAGAGTCACCATCGCCCGCTGATAGGTTGCCCCAGCATTCTTCAATCCAAAGGGCATTACCTTGTAGCAAAACGTTCCCCACGGTGTTATGAAAGTAGTCTTCTCCATGTCCTCTGCGGCCATTTTGATTTGGTTATACCCAGAGAAGCTGTCCATGAAGGAAAACACAGAATATTGAGCAGTATTGTCCACTAACACGTCAATGTGGGGGAGTGGGAAATCATCCTTCGGGCTCGCCCTATTCAAATCTCGGTAATCCACACACATCCTGACCTTCCCATCCTTCTTAGGTACAGGTACAATATTAGCAACCCACGGAGGATAATTTGTCACAACAAGAAATCCGGTGTCCAACTGTTTTTGAACCTCTTCCTTGATCTTGACAGCCATATCTAGTTTCGTCCTTCTCAACTTCTGCTTGACTGGAGTACAACCCTCTTTAAGCGGAAGCCGGTGTGAAACAATGTCAGTATCAAGTCCGGGCATGTCTTGGTAAGACCAGGCGAAGATATCCACATACTCGCGAAGTAACTCCATCAGTCTTCCCTTAACAGTGTCTTCCAGGGCAGCCCCAATCTTTACTTCTCGTTTAACATCCTCGGTTCCCAGATTAACAGTCTCAACTTCCTCCTGATGAGGTAGAATAACCCTTTCCTCCTGTTTCAGTAGCCTGGCTAATTCTTCTGGTAAGTCACAGTCTTCGTCAGTCTCTTCTTTGGCCTAATAGATGGGATTGTCAAAGTCATATCGAGCCATAGCTAAGTCATGGGTGGAATCTGAACAAAGGAACCTGCATGATGGGTGTTTTATGTTCATGATGAGTGCAACAAACAAGAAAACACATTGCCATTTTGATGTGAGTTGATGCAAAAAGTATAAAAAAAAGAAAGAAAGACAGGGATCAAAATATTTGAATGAAAAACGTCCTTTATTGATGATAAAAATAGCAAATAAAACATCCAAGCCCTACAAATAAATATCACTACGCCTTGGGCAGAGCGTAGGACTCAACATAACAGAAAACAAAAGTAAATTACTCCGGGCGCGTCACTTGGATAACTTTCTCGGAGGACCAGTTGCCTAAACTCTGACCAGGAATGCAGGGACGGATCCATTCATCCATGTCACAATCATTATCTCCTTCATCCTCAATAGCATTGACTCTGTCGAAGAAAACACCGGCACTGGTGAAACGGACTGGACCATAGAACTTGGGAGGCTCTTCAGAACGCCTAGGTGGCTTGTAACCCAGTCCATGAGTATCTTGCTTCCTTTGAACATCAATAACACTGTCCCACTTCTGAGAACCACCAGCTTCAACTATAGCACGCGCCTCTTTGAAAGAGGACATTGGAACTTCTGTTTGTATGACGACTTCAGGTTGGGCAACCGCCTCAGGCTGACTGACTGCCTTTGGGGGTTCCTCGGGAATCTTCACAGCTTCAAAGGATTGGCACAAAGTTTCATGTATCTCACCATCTACCTCTACATACTTGAAGGTCGATAGGTGACTCACCATGATATCTTCTTCACCACAAACAGTCACAACGTGGCCATCCACCATATACTTCAACTTCTGGTGCAGCGTAGAAGTTACTGCCCCAACACCATGGATCCAAGGGCGACCCAACAAACAACTATAGGCGGGCTGAATATCCATTATGTAAAAGGTGGTGTTGAAAATCTCAGGACCCACCTTGATTGGCAAAACTAACTCTCCAAAAACTGACCTCTTGGAGCCATCAAAAGCACGTACCACCAAGTCACTTGGTGTACAAATCAACCCACGAGTATCCAACTTCATCAAAGCCTTCTTTGGTAACACATTCAAAGACGACCCAGTATCAACTAACACATGCGACATCAAAGAACCACGACATTCCACTGAAATATGCAGCGCATTGTTGTGATTCCTCCCAGCCGGAGTCAGATCTAAATCGGTGAAACCCAAACCATTTCCAGCATTCACATGAGCCACAACCCCTTCTAACTGATTGACGGATATTTCCTGTGGTACATAAGCCATATTCAGAACCTTCAGCAATGCATTTCGGTGTGCCTCAGAGCACAATAGTAAGGATATAATGGAAATCTTCGATGGAGTTTGGTGAAGTTGGTCGACAATCTTGTAATCACTTTTTCTGATCAACCTCATAAACTCTTCTACATCTTCTGAGAAAGTATCCCCACCTTGCTTTGTCGTAGAATTATTAGCTTTCTGCCTCTGTACGGACTCATTCATCATCTGTTTACCCTTGTCCTGTCTTGAACTGCCAGCTTGATTCTCGGACGGAATAAAGACCCTACCACTCCTAGTGATGGCCCCAGCTTCAACAAGATTTCCAACCCCTGTATTCACAACTGATGTGTCTTCCAATTCCTGCTTCTTACCATTAACAAATACCTCGGCCCCATAGTTCCATGGGATGGCCTTGGTAGTCTCATACAGGACTGGTCCAGGAACAGTGATAGTGACCGGCGCTGGTCTCGCCGGCGCTGATATAGTTATTGTCTTGAATGGAATTGTTATCGTGGCAACATCGATCTCTCTGTTAGTAACATTACTCTGCTTGCAACCTCTGTCAAACTGTAATACCCCTTCCTCGATCATTATCTAAATACCTACTTTCAATAACTCACAACCGCCTGGCTGCGACACACACCCTACACAACCTTCATCATAACCGGGAAATACCCCTCCTTTCAACAGTCTTTCCTTCACCACACCCAAGGGAGTTTGGACTTCGTTCACATCTGAAATCAAACTCAAGTCTTCACAATCTTCAATAATAGCATTGATCTTTGGCCCACCGTGATTCGGCATCGGGTTCTGATTCACATTCGGGACGTCATTGGAGAAGTTGATGGCTTTGGAATCCACCAAATCTTGAACCTTATGCTTAAAAGCTTTACAGTTCTCAGTATGGTGTCCGGGTGCCCCAGAATGAAACTCACAGTGGGCGTTGGCGTCATAGCCGGGAGGTGGATTGCCAGTAGGTGGAGCCAATGTTCTCGTCTGAATTAACTGCAGTTTCAACAAGTGCTGGAATAATTGAGAGTAGGACATAGGTAGAGTGTCAAAATGCCTATCCCGCCTATTTTGAGACTGTGATCGGTAAGGAGCCTGATTTTATTGTTGTGACCCCGTTGGCTGCTGAGGTGCTGCTGGGATGGTTACAGAAGCCACCTGCTGATTGTAGTTCTGACGAGGCCCATCTCTACCACGATATGATGACACAGAGTTTGTATCTCCCTCCTTTTTCTTGTAACCACTGGCATAAGGCTTCTTATTTCCTCCAGATGAGGGCCCATCACTGCCCGATATCTTTCCTGCCTTGATTCCGCTTTCCACCATTTCCCCTACCAAGATCAAGTCAGCAAACTTTCCAGTCATACACGGTACCAGCTTTTCATAGTAATGACCCTGCAAGGTGGCCATAAACATAGTTATCATTTCACGTTCCAACATGGGAGGCTGAACCCTCGCTGCTAGTTCACGCCACCTCTGAGCGTACTCCTTGAAACTCTCATTGTTCTTCTGTGACAGATTCTTCAGTTGTGTTCTATTAGGAGCCATATCAGTGTTATATTGGTAATGTCTGATAAATGCCCCTGCCAGATCTCTCCAACTACGCACATCCTTCCTTTCCAGTTGCATGTACCACTCCAGGGATGCCCCAGATAGGCTATCCTGGAAGCAATGCATCATCAGCTTTTCATTCTTCGCATATGCAGCCATCTTGCTTGCATATGCCCTGACGTGGGTCCTCGGACAAGTCATACCATTATACTTCTCGAAAGTGGGAGTCTGAAACTTGTGCAGAATAACAACGCCTGGAACCAGCCCTAAATCCTCTAGATCCATTCCCACAGAATCCTGATTCACAACACCCCTTAGCTGTTCCTCAATCAACCGGATCCTCTGATCCTGGTCAGTCTGGGGACCAGCATCCCCACCTGGCAAAGAAAATACATCATCCTGAACATCATCATACTGACGACCCTGAACTGCGCCAGCACCAGTACCACCTCCCCCAGCATTTTCAACTCCACCCGGAGGAATCACAACACCAGAAACAGGAACGCCTCCGTCGGTAGGACCATTCTGACCATTATCAGTAACACCAGTCTAAAGTCCTCCATGAAGGACACCATCATTATCAACCCTCTCAATCAGTGGCTGAACGAGAGTTCTCAACTGTTCTTGTCCCTGAGCAACCCCTTGCATTAATTCCATGAATTGGTTCATGCGAGTCCGCATCTCAATGATCTCATTCTGTAGCTGATCCATAAGTCTCTTCCGATTCTGCTTAGTAGGATACAGGTGAATATGCTGATCTGCAATTCTGAGATGAGAACAAGATAAGAATACCGGAGATAAACACCTGTCATGCAAAATGATTATGCAAAATGATTATGAATATGCAAATGCAACTGGACGTGTTTGAAAATCCACAGGGCAATCCACCCCTTGATTCCGGTTTAATAACAAGATATAATGGAACTTCTGCTCATATATTAAGAAAACCAGAGAAAAGCCAAATGTCAACAATCACAAATCCGAGATAACAAGTCTGAATATAAAAACCATAGGTCCCAACCAACAAGCCTGGTGGTGATACACATACAATAAAAGAGAAAAGAAAACTATGGCATATCATCAAAGTCCACAAGTGTCAATCCCCCCCATCCATTATGCTTTATGCACCAGTCTTGAATCTCCTTGAACAACTTTCTGGTATCGGGATGCTTCGGCCTCTGAATTAGCCCTTGAATGAGAAGGTTTCTCCTGTGTATGATCCCATCCAAGTATCGGCAATGTAATTCCCAAGCGTCTTCTCCAGTAGCACCATCCATGCTAAGACCTTCATGTATAGGTTTCTTCACTTCAGCTTGGACTTTCAGTTCTTCCATGGAGGCTATGGCTTTATTGAGTCGACCCTCGACTACTTGTCTCTTGAATATCCCTGATAAGATCTCGGCGTCTTTCTTCTTGAGCGTCGACTTCAACTGATCAATCTTAGCTATGTAGTCGTCTTCCTTTCTCTTATTCTCAGCCATGGCAGTTTCTTGGTGATCATTGAACCTGTGAATCTTCGACAAAGCCTTGCCTAATTCCTCCTCCTTGGACCTGAGAACGTTACTGATACCATCCAAAGCTTGTTTCATTCTTTCTCTGGATGCGACCATGTCAGCAAGCTCTTTTTCTGCTTTAGCAAGGAGCTCTGTCTTCAACTTGGCGGTATGAATAGCTTCACCCCGCTCATGATTCCACTGATAAATCTCTCTCTTTAGCTCACTATTTTCTTCCCGCAACATTTCCTTTTCAGCCCATAATTTGTTATACTTCTCCAACTCAACGGTGGTAGGAGTCTCGATCACCAAAGGGTACAAAGGTGGTTCCACCGGGAATGGAAGAAGCTCTTCTTCTGCTCTCTTCTTAATCCACTCTTTATAGGGAGGAAAAGCCCGATTGTTACTTTTCCCGAATGGAATCTTACCCTTCTTGGTCACCTGTTTCCAAGCATTCACAACTTTCCTTATCAACCCTTGATCCTCAATACCATTGAAGAATAAGGACTCTCGGACATCTCGCTCTTCGGGTGGACCTTTCAAAGAATAGCCAAACTGTCTGATAGCTAGGGAGGGATTATAGTTAATTCCACCTTTCCTCCCTATCAAGGGAACATTAGGGAATTCTCTGCATTTGCAAATGATCTCCATTCCTAGCAAGTCACGATTAATCCAAGCAATGTTGTCAGCAGTCAAGCCCATAACCCTCTTTGACCACTTTAGAGAATCTTTCGTATCAGTGAAAGCGCCAGATTCGGGGAGACGACTCAGAAACCAAGTAGCTAAAATTGGTGCACAATAACTCACAGTTTTCCCACGCCTATTCTCATTCTTGTAGTGAACCAGTGATACACATCACCTAGCAAGGTAGGTATAAGATTCTTCGAAATAAAGATCCTGACGGCGTGCATATCCACCAGATCAGGAATATTCAGAAACAGAACAATCCCATAGATACACACAGCCAGAATAGCTTGGAAAGCAGTCCAGTTTTTCTCTTTGACATGTATGCAGGCTTGATCAAACAAGAACTTCAGCAGGAAACCCTTAACTCCTTGTTTTTCTTCAATATTACTGTTAAGAACGGATTCATTAATATGAAGAGCAACAACCATTTCTTTTACTCCGGGGTGTTCCTCAGAAAAGAAAACTATATCATGACTGATAGGAATTCCCAAAATAAATGAGAACTCCTCCAACGTTGGAGCCAAGATGTAGTCCGGGAAAGTGAAGCAACGCAGAGACGGATCGTAAAACTGAAGAAGTGTGTGAATGGCATCCTTCTCATACTTGGAGATGTTATAGACAAATTTCAGAAGTCTTCCATACCTTCCACTGAACTCTGTTCCGGAACCAGCCATATTAATCAGTTTATGAATCAGTGTCAAAGTCAGTTATGGGAATGAATAAGCAACAGTCTTCTTTCTCTGGACATCCATGCTAAGGTAACCTCAGAAAACCGGAATCAAGAGTAGGATGCAAGCGCTACAAAATGTCAAACATGTCAGAATGCAAGAAAAATGATATGCTCATGCAAACAGGGGGTCAAGGCACACTGCTGGATGTGCTGTGCTGTTAGCTGAACGAGAACCACAACCCAGAAAACCAAAATTCTGAACCACTGAGGAACTCAAATAATCAGACATTGATGAGAAATCCAGAAAAATAGGGTAGGTTGAAGGTTTCGGTTACCTGCAAACCTGCAAACGCCCATCCCCTCTCACATGTGGGTACTAGGATGTTCAGTATCCCGGGCTCTCAGGGCGAGAAATGATGATACGTTCACCATTCCTGGTTTGGCATCATCATCAATCGAGGAGGCCTCAACTGATTCTCCAAAGCGGAAGGTCCTCAGCTTTGGCACTGAGGTCGAGAAACAATAGTACATTCATCCCTTGGGGTAAAGTACTAAAGTCAATCGAGGAGTGCCTCCACTAATTCTCTTCAAAACGTAGGGGTCATCCTATGCGAGTTCCAAAGCGGGCCCTCGGGTGTGAATGGGTTTGCCACAGGATGTGGTCTGCCACTGTCACCACTAAAGAGGGATGTTTCCACTAAGGTCCTCAATGATCGGTCACCAGAGTCGACAACTCTCTAGATCAACACCCCAACATACGCAAGACACACACGTTAGAATGCGTCCCAAGATAGCCTCGTCTGGTTGTGAATTTTGTGAACACACAAACGTACCAAGCGGGCACGTAGGTCCCACTACTTTCCACTCTAGTCCTAGGGTATTCTCAAGCCTGGGTATTGGGCTTAGCTCTCGGTCCCACCCTACCTGCAAAACAAAGACAGCCAGCACAGCACAGCAGCATGACAGTAATAAAGATGAAATGCAGAAAATGCGGTAAAAATAAAAATAAAATACAACACATAATGCAAAACAAAAACAAAGCACCCAAAGAGAACAAAGACAAGCAAGCGTTAGGATTGACTCGCTTAGGGATGGACCAGCATAGGTCAACCAGATTCCCCAGCAGAGTCACCAGCTGTCGCTCCCAGGATTTTCATCCAGGTACAAACGCGAGAGTGGCGCGGAAAACAGAGTCTCCAGCCGTGTAAATTTATCCCAAGAGAGGGAAAGGTAACACCGCATAAACCTTAGGAAGAGGGAAAGGAGTGGTCATCGCAACCATAACCTGGGTTCGGGAGTTGGTTACACGAGGGGAAGGTGCTAGCACCCCACGCGTCCATCGTACTCGATGGGATCCACGCTTGTTGTCTATTCTAAGGGTGAGTTATCCTATCATCTAGGGCTGTACTAAAACGGAGAGGGAAAGACAAAGACC
Organism: Lathyrus tuberosus; assembly: GCA_022829125.1. Classification (NCBI taxonomy): domain Eukaryota; kingdom Viridiplantae; phylum Streptophyta; class Magnoliopsida; order Fabales; family Fabaceae; genus Lathyrus; species Lathyrus tuberosus. The sequence goes on along the minus strand of JALAZF010000024.1, from coordinate 604,844 downwards.
GGCTCGGTAGGACGTCGACGTCCTAGGCCTACGTACCCCCTTTGTACAATGGGGAATTCAGAGTCAATGTAGTTCGGACCAAGTTCTTTTTGTGTTTTTTATGAGCGACGTTAAGTTCGCGTCCGGCAGTTAGGGTCGATGCCTGTTTGCGACTCAGACGGAAGGTAACGTGCCCTTTTTGAAAATAGCCTTTAAGTTGAAGGTCCCGAAGGACAAAAAGGTTTGAAGTTGGTTTGTGTTTTTAGGACAGAAGTGGTTTAAGTTAGTTCCTAAGTTGCATTGCACCAAAGTCTAGGGCACAGGGGCGAATACTTAACGCATCGTCCCAAGACAGGACGCTCGCTAAGCACTCTAGAAAGATGAGAGGAAACCCCTCATTTCTCATTCCCCATACTTAAGGCTCGTGCGCAATACACCTTATTCTTATTAAGTGTTTTAAAGAAATTTGAGATGAGAAGAGAGAAGACACAAGGGTAACTCTAAAGGGGGACTATGAGTCCTAAAGTTATCATGCATGGGTGACCTACGGTTAGTGAGGTTTGACAATGACCTACATCCTAAAGGAAGAAGATGAGGGAAGGAAAAAGTAAGGGTGACCATGGATACTTATCCATACCCTTAAAGAACTTACCTTAGTCCCTGCATAAAGGGTTTGTGAGAAACAGACATAAATAATATCAAAGCAAATGAAAATCAAGCAACGGCAAACAATAATGACAATAATCCAAACATGAACTCAGAAGTTAAAGGAACAACCCCAAAGCAAATGGCACAAGTGCCTTTTCAAACAGATAATCAGGTGTGATCAGAAATAGGCATACAAGAAGATCTCAAGTGAAAGCCAATCAAATAATTAGAAAAATAACCCCTAAAATCTCCAAATTAAATATCAAGGTTCCTCAACCAGAGACGAACCAAATATTAAAAATTCCTGCAAAAATTCAAGATGTTAGTCATTCAAATAATCAGGAAAAATTCAGGTGAGGACTAGGGTTCAATGTGCCAAAGGGAAGGACCTAAATGCAATATGCAATGATTTTAAAAATGATAAAAAAATATTTTTATGCATTTTAGGATGTTAGTGAACAAATGCAAAAATAACGGCTCAAAAATATTTTATGATGGTAGAGAAATAAAATGAATAATTTTAAGTATGCATGATATGAGTGATGCAAAAAGAAATTGAATAAATAATTAGTTTAAATGATTAAAAAAAAAAATTGTAAAAATTTTATAAAATAATAAAGATGATGTATGAATTTTTTAGTAATTTTTTAATGCAAATATGTATTTTTAAAATTAAAGAATGAAAATGATAATGAAATAATAAAATAAAATGTGAAAAAAAGTATGGGGGTGCGAATAGTGAAAAGAATGAAGAGGAAATGATATGGGCTGCAGAGTGGGGGGTGCGAATAGCAGCCCAGCCCACTGATTGATCAGAAAAAAAACAAAAAATGGAAAGGGTGTATGCGTGTACGTGCCATGTGCCTGGCACATGTGTTTTTAATGTGCTGGCTCAATTACGACTGTGCGATTCATCCAATGATCCATAGTTAGTCAACACAAGTAAAAGTAATTAAAATGAAAGAAAAAGGTTGGTCGCACACGATACTTACGGTGAGGTAATATACATACAATTAATAATTAAAAAACAGAAAAAAATAAAAGAAAAAAAATGTGTGGCAGCGTGAGAGCCACACGATCAACCATATCAACGGCTCTGGTTCATCTTCTTCCTTGAAACCCTTGGCCGGCCGGAGCACCACCCAGTCGCCGGAGCCCTAGCTCCGGCCGCCACCCACGGCCACCTGCAACCTATATTTTTCAAGAAAATGCAAAGGGGTATACCATTCTGACCAGAATTTCGTCAGGATCTCAAATATCCAATCAAAATTTGCAAAAGATCAACACATAATGAAAATTGAAGGAAAGAATGTTAGGGTTCAAAACTTTAAACTCATGGAACCACCAAAATACACGTCCAATCCCAAAAATAAATAGACCAGAATTATCAGCATCAATCATAGATCATTATGCATATTTAAAAGTGGAGTTTTATGATCATGAAAAAAGCTTCCAACATGAGATGGTGCACCTCTGATTCTTGCTTTTGGCTGCGAATGGTGGTTGGGTTATGTTCTAGAGATCACCAGGAGAATGTTTGTGGAAAAACTTTGAAGAAACTCCTTGTAGATTGAGAGATCCAATGAACTCAAGAATTAGGGTTCAACTTTCTTTTCTCCAAAATATCACGTGTGAGTCTCTCTAACCAGTGCATGATTGAGCTTATATAGACTAGGGTTTTCTACTGAATATGAATTGGGCTTGGGTAATTGCTTGTTTAATGATTTTTTGAATTATTTTAGAAAAACACATTATGTTAAGTACACCTCCTCCATGCATGAATATTTGAAAGTTTCATGATGGATCACTTGCATTTGAGTTGCTAATCACACCACATTTAAATTGGGCCTTGAAACTTTTTTTGATTCATGACTTTTGAATAATTTGGCATTTTTGAACAATGGAGAATAAGTGAAGAACACACCATGGAATTTCTTCATTCTTGGGCCCAAAATAATCCTCAAGGAATGTCTTTTAATATTGGAATGTGGCATGAAGCAATGGAAATGATTATAGGTCATTATGCCCAAAGTTGTGAAAATGGGATCATGAGAAACCCTAAAAACCACTTTGCCTTCTTTTGATCATAACTGGAGTTTCACAAATGATATGGAGACCCATTAGTATTTTTTGGAAAGAGGAGAAAAATATCTTCAACTTTCATGTTTGAGAAAAATTCATTTGAAGCTTTCTTGATGATGAAAAGTCAAGTTGAATGCAGTGCAGGAACTTACCAAAAAAGGAAACTTTTCATTATAGGTCACTTTCCAAATTTAGAAACTTTGCACCAACTCCTGATTCCTGACAAATATGTATGAAACTTGACCCTTGAAGACCATATGAGGATGTGAGACTTTGAGAACCTTGGAGAGAACCTCAAAATTCCACAATTGACTTCTCCTCTCACTGTTGACTTTTACCCAATTCAACTGATTTTCAATCCATTGGCCAATTGAACTTCTCCTGAACCAAACTGATGGACAACCTCCCATCCCTAGGTATTTAGGGACCCAAGGAGTACCATGGAATCAAGTCTTGCCAAAAAAATCAGAAATAAACTGACTTTATAGCAAACCCTAGTAGTGGTACCCTCAGTCTAGGAGGAAATAGCACAGTCTCCAAATCCAAATTCCTCTGAATATGATGTGTATCCTCTCCAACAAAGGTAATATATGCCATTTGATGATGATAAAAACCCAAGGAGCTTGCCCATTGAAGCAATAAACCCAAGAATCTCAAAACCCTAATCTATGCACTGGTTAGGAGAGGATGATCCACCTGAGCTCCCTTGGACAAAACGAGGATTCTTGCTTGACCCTCTGAAGCACTGCCTCAGGCACCTTGACCCCATGCTAAGAACCAGTGATATGCACACATGATAATGCAAAATGCAATGCAACATACGCCAGTTAGTAATAAAGTAAGGAGGGCAAATTTTGGGGTACAACACATCCCTGTTTGTTTATCGAGCAAGTCAGACAAGAACTGTAATCGTGCATCGCCACCAAGTTGACATTCATTGCACGGATGTCGTGGTTCTGAATGACGTTGGAATTCGTGTAGACCATGTTAACTCCACGAACTCGATGCTCTTGGATCCATCCGAGATCCATCTGTTCCTGTAGAGCTGCTTGCACCACAGAACATCCTTGGTTGTCTTTAGAGCAGATATCACACTGGTGATAATTATGAGGTGGCACATGGCTATATCCACTCTGTCTATAATGCATCTTGACTAGATTGGTTTTCAACAAGAGTACATCGTGAATTTGATAGACATCGTTAGTCTCTCCTTCTATCAAATTGACTGCAGCCTTCTCATGTTGAGGCAGCGGGTTCGTGAGAACATTGGGATTTGTATCCTTGAAGGATAAGACCCCGCTCCTAACAAGTTTTTGCACGTCGAACTTGAAATTGAGGCAAGTCTCTATGTTATGCCCTGATCCTCCTTGATGATAAGGGCATGTCTGATCCACCTTGAACCAAAAAGGCGAATTTTCCGGTATTGTAAGAGGAGACTTAGTCTGGATGTGCCCCTTAGCCAGTAGTAATGGAAACAGCTCTGCGTATGACATGGGTATAGGATCAAATCCTGGTGGTCGTGTTGTACGGTTGTTGTTATATGGAGGACGAGCCTGCTGAAGAGGCTGTTGTGTCCTTTGTTGATCAGGTTGGCTCTGCGCAACCTGAGGTTGATACGTAGGAATAGACGCAGGGTTGATAGCAGGAGTCACAACTGCTACTGGTTGATAACGTCGCCTTTGCTTTCCGAAAGAGATATTCCCAATATCTTGCTCTTTTTTCTTAGGGAGAGCACTACCGTATTTTTTAGTACCGCTCGTCGTTCCAGTGTCTTTTACCAAACGTCCTTCTCGAACGGCTTCCTCAAGACGTACACCCATGCCGACCATTTTGGTGAAGTCACTGGGTGCACTGGCAACCATTCGGTCATAGTAAAATATGAGCTTAAGGTCTTTAAGAAGATCTTTGTCATCTCTTTTTCCTCCAGAGGTGGACAAATTTGAGCGGCAATTTCACGCCACCTTTGAGCATACTCCTTAAAGGTTTCCTTGTCCTTTTGCGACGTCGATCTGAGTTGATCTCTGTCGGGTGCCATGTCTAAATTGTATTTGTATTGTTGGACGAAGGCAGTTCCAAGATCTCTGAATGTACTGATCGTAGTACGATTTAAACCCATGTACCATTTTAATGCGGCACCGGTTAAACTATCCTGAAAGTAGTGAATCAGTAGGTCCTGATTCTCTGTCTGAGCTGACATCCGCCAAGCGTACATCATCAGATGGCTTTAAGGGCAAGAGTTACCCTTGTACTTTTCAAAGTCGGGCACTTGGACTTGTGCGGAACTTTTACATTGGGGACCAAGCAGAGGTCTGTGGCGTCCTTTCCAAATAGATCCTGACCGCGAATGGCTTGCAGCTCCTTCTACATTTCCAGGAACTGTTCCTGGAATTCATCCATCCGATCAAACATAGTTTCCTTCTTACCAACAGGTATTAGCGGAATATGTCCTTCCGGGACAGTGTGCACCACAGGGGGTGGTACCGTGACTACGGCAGTGAATCTTGGCATTTCCCGAAGTTTGTAACCTTCAGGAGTCTTCAATATGCCTCTGGCATCTTTGCTTTCCCGAAGTTTGTAACCTTCAGGCCCAGCGGCTTCTGTTGTGATTCCCTGATCTTCAGTGATCGGTGGAACATATCCTTCCGGGATATAGTTAACAGGCATGCCCCAAGGACGATCTTTTGGCATCTGATACCTAGGATCATACTTCTCCACTATGGGTGCTGAGGTGATCTCCGAGATCACAGTTATTTGTAGCTGAGCTTCTGCCATGGCTTGCATGTCGTTACGAAGCTTTCTCATATCCTCTCTCAGAGCGTCGATCTCTTCTTTCAACTCTCTGTTTTCTTCCTCAAGATCATCCATCTTTTTCTGACGATTGGCCCGAGTACTGTACGAATGAGACAGTTTGACTCTAGAACCGAGACACAAACGTGAGATTCGTAGGGAAGAAGAATACGCGATGTGAGAACGATGAATGCAATGATTATATTAATTGTTTTTTGGTTTAATCAAAATAAACTTCGACAATTAGATTGCAAATATCAAACGGTGGGGAAACCCCTTTTTTATTGAATTCAAGGGATTACAGAAATGGAAATACAGTAGATTACAAGGTGCAGAAACAGAAACCTAAACTAATGGGTCCCGAGTCCTCTCTGAAGAGAAATCGGGTGCTGATTCTAGTATCTTCCTTTTCTTTGACCGGGGCTCTTGGGCCGTTGTCGGGTTGTCATTCCTTTGCCAGGTGCAAGGAGTGAGCAAATTCCTTTGGTTATCCTGATTCTCTACAGCATGTTGCTCCAAAATTTCAATCAGAGCATCCTTTTCTTTTAGTAATTGCTGTATTTTGATGCACACTATGTCGAGGGTGCGGTACTTGTTCTTCCAAGACCTTCTCTCCCGTTGAACTTTGTTGAGAGTAACCTGAAGCTTTTCAGTTTCCGTCATGAAGTACATGACAGATTCCCTCGGCGGAAGAATTCCGTAACGAGGATAAGACATTTTTAGCTTGAGAGCTCTAGTTTGTACCCAATGGGGATAAGGCTCCATCGAGACACAGTCCGGTTTTCCTAGAGACTCTTGTCCTTTCTTATGAACGTGCTTCCAAGCGTGCACTATTTCCATCTTTAGTGCTCTATCATTTTCTCCTTCCTTGAAGAAAAGACCTTCCAGATGAACACCCCGGGGGACGTGTCTCATCGGGTATCCAAACTGACGGCGAACCAACACCGGATGATAGTTGATTCCTCCTTTAGTTCCTATGAGGCGTACGTTGGGGAAGTTTCCACAATGATCAATGATTCTGATTGAATCATAGATCCTATTACACCAATCTATATCCGAGTTGGTAAGAGACATGATCTTCTGCGACTAATGTAAGGCACTCTTGCAATCCCAAAAAGCAGCAGACTTGGTGTCGCTCCCGGGATTTTCATCCAGGTACAAACGCGAGAGTGGCGCGGAAAAACAGCGTCGCCAGCCGTGTAAATTTATCCCAAGAGAGGGAAAGGGAACACTGCATAAACCTGAGGAAGAGGGAAAGGAATGGTCATCGCAACCATTGCCTGGGTTCGGGAGTCGGTTACGCGAGGGGAAGGTGCTAGCACCCCACGCGTCCATCGTACTCGATGGGATCCACGCTTGTTGTCTAATCTTAGGGTGAGTTATCCTATCATCTATGGCTGTACTAAGATGGGAGGGGAAGACAAAGACAGACTCGGTAGGACGTCGACGTCCTAGGCCTACGTACCCCCTTTGTGCAATGGGGAATTCAGAGTCAACGTAGTTCGGACCAAGTTCTGTTTGTGTTTTTTATGAGCGGCGTTAAGCTCGCGTCTGGCAGTTAGGGTTGATGCCTGTTTGCGTCTCAGACGGAAAGTAACGTGCCCTTATTGAAAATAGTCTTTTGTTTGACGATCCCGAAGGACAAAAAGGTTTGAAGTTTGTTTGTATTTTTTAGGACAGAAGTGACTTAAGTTAGTTCATAAGTTGCATTGCACCAAAGTCTAGGGCACAATGGCGAATACTTAACGCATCGTCCCAAGACAGGACGCTCGCTAAGCACTCTAGAAAGATGAGAGGAAGCCCCTCATTTCTCATTCCCCACACTTAAGGCTCGTGCACAATACACTTTATTCTTATTAAGTGTTTTCAAGAAGTTCTGAGATGAGAAGAGAGGAGACACAAAGGAAGCTCTAAAGGGGAACTAAGAGCCCTAATGTTATCATGCATGAGTGACCTACGGTTAGTGAGGTTTGACGGCAACCTAGTCCTAAAGAAAAGAAAAGATGAGAGAAGGAAAGAGTAAGTTGGACATGTATGATTATCCATACCCTTAAAGAACTTACCTCAGACCCTGCATAAGAGGTTAGTAAACACAAGTAACATTAAGGCAAAATGAAAACCAAACAATGGCATATGATAATGATTAAGTGACCAATAACAACCAGACATGGTTGCTGAAATCAAAAACGCAATCCCAAAACAATGGCACAAGTGCCTTCTCAAACAAGTAGTCAGACATAGTCAAGGATATGCATGCAAGAAAATCTCACACAAAGAGCAATTAAACAAGTAGTAAAACATCTTGTAAAATCACCAAATAAATTATCAACATTTCTCAACCAGAAAAAAAAACAAAATGCCAAAAACTCATGCAAAAATTCAAGATGTTAGTCTCTCAAACAATTATGCAAAGTCAGATGAGAAACAAGATTCAATATGCAAAAGGAAAGGACTAAAATGCAATATGAAATTGTCTTGAAAATGAGAGAAAAATATTTTAATGCATTTCAATGTGTTGGTGAAATAATGCAAAAGGAATGAGTTCTAAATAATTTATTGATGCAGAGAAATAAAATAAACAAAGTTGAGTATGCATGATATGAACAATTCAAGAGAAAATAAACCAAATAAACATTTCAGATGATAAAAATAAAATAAAATAATAAAATAAAATTTGTGAAAATTTTATAAAATTATAAAAATGATGCATGAATTTTATTGGAATTTTTAAATGCATATAACTAAAATAAAAATGAAAATGTAATAGTTGAATAAAAATAAAATAGAAAGAAATATGCAAGGGGGGTGCAATGAGCAAGAAAAATACGTTGGAATGGTAAATGGGCTTAAAAGGGCGTGTGTGAATAGCAAGTCCACCACCAAGAGTCCATAAAAAAAAAACAAAATAAAAAAATGTCCACGTGTGGACCTCAGTCAACCATGTTGACTGCGTACCTGCCCTTGGATTGATCCTGCGTTCCTCATCAGTCAAACAAATCAAATAGTAATAATGATCAACGGTCATGATCAACACGCACACTGTAACTACAAACACACGCGTACACAACATCGTTCAGCATACCATATGACTCCCATGTGCTAGACACATGTCTATTTTAATGCGTTGTCATGATTTCAGCCATACGATTCATCCAATGCACGTGGTTGAGTCAACTGAATAAAAAGCAAGCAAAATGAAATAACATGATTGGTGGAACACGGTAGCTATCCTGGGGTGATAAACATGTAAGCATTAAAATAAAAACTTAAAAATAAAAAAATGTGGCAACGTAATGGCCGTTGGATCAAAAGGATGAATGGTGAGGATTTCATCTTCTTCGTGCAGACCCCTCACCGGCCGGCCACCACACCAGTCGCCGGAACTAGGGTTCCGGTCGACTCCTCCGTCACCTGCAACTCAAAACTTGCCCAGAAATTTCATGCGAATACACTATTTTGATCAGAAAAATGTGAGGATTCCAAATATGCAATAAAAAATTACAAATAACCAACGTACAATAAAAACGATGAGAAAAAGGTTAGGGCTCCAAACTTTAAACTCACGTAGCAATCAATATACACGTCCAAACACAACAAAAACTACATCAGATTCATCAGTGACAATCACACATCAATATGCGCATCAAAAAGGAGAGTTTTATGATCATGAAAATCATCACTAACCTGAGATGGTGCAACGCGTATCTCCACTGCTAGCTTCAAAGGGTGGTTGGTTCGTGCTCTAGAGATCCCAAGAATGAAGTTTGTGGAAGAATTTTGTGAAAACTCCTTGTAGACTGAGAGATACGAATGTGAGAAGCTTTAGGGTTCAAGTTCTTGTTCTCCTCCAAAAGCACGTGTCTCTTCCCTAACCAGTGCATGAATTGGTTTAAATATATTAGGGTTTTTTTACTGATAATGGTTTGGGCCTTGGTAATTCCTTGTTTAGCGAGTTTTGGGCAATTTTGGAAAATTACATAATGTTATGTTCACCCTCTTCCATGCATGGATATTCAAACATTTCATGATGGATCACTTAACTTCTAATTGCTAATCACACCCACATTGAAATTGGGCATTGAAACCTTTTGATTCATGAGTTTTCAATGACTTGGCAATTTTGAATAATGGAGAATAAGTGATAAATACACCATGGATTCACTTGATTCAAAGGCCTAAAATGATCCTTGAGGAGTGCCCTTTGATGTTAGCATGTGACATGAAGCAATGGAATTAATTATAGGTCATTATGCCAAAGTTTGTGAAAATGGAATCATGAGAAACCCTAAAAACCACTTTGCCTTCTTTTGATCATAAGTTGAGTTTCACAAATGATATGGAGACCCACTAGTACTTATTGGAAAGAGGAGAAAAAGATCTTCAACTTTCATGTTGGAGAAAAATTCATTTGAAGCTTCTTTGATGATGAAAAGTCAAGTTGAAGGTAGTGTAAGGACTTGCCCAAAAAGGAAACTTTCAAATTATAGGTCATTTCCAAATTTAGTAACTTTTGCACCAACTCCTGATTCTTGATAAATGGCATGAAACTTGACTCTTGATGACCATATGAGGACGTGAGACCTTGAAAACCTTGGAGAGAACCTCAAAATTCCACAGTTGACTTCCCCTCTCACTGTTGACTTTTACCCAATTCACCTGATTTACAATCCATTGGCCAATTAAGTCTCTCCTGAACCAAACTGATGGACAACCTCCCATCCCTAGATACTTAGGGACCCAAGGAATACCATAGAATCAAGTCTTGCCCAAAAAATCAGAAATAAACTGACTTTATAGCAAACCCTAGTTTTGGTACCCTCAGTCTAGGAGGAAATAACACAATCTCCAAATCCAAATTCCTCTGAATATGATGTGTATCCTCTCCAACAAAGATAAGATATGTCATTTAGTGATGATAAAAACTCAAGGAGCTTGCCCATTGGAGCAATAAACCCAAGAATCTCAAAACCCTAATTTCTGCACTGGTTAGGAGGAAGTGATCCACTAGAACTCTCTTGCTTGACCCTTTGAAGAATATCTTCTCCTCTTGAACATGCCTCAGGCAGCTTGACCCCATGCTAAGAACCAATGATATGCACACATGATAATGCAAAAATGAAATGAAACATAAGCCAGTTAGTAAAAAAGTAAGGAGGGCAAATTTTGGGGTGCTACAGCTGCCTCTATTCAATCAACTTGGTCCTGAGGGTATAATAGCGACGGCTTTCAGACAATCGGGATACACGGAGATTGAATACCAAAGATCCCAGAAATTTACAATCAACAAAGAAGGGACGACTCCCTTGGGGAATAAGCAATAACTGTTCCACTGTCACAACACATACGAGTGTTGGAAACCAATACAAATGATGTATTGAAATGTCTTGAAATAAACACTAACGAGTGTTACCTATGCTGGGAATAAACACTGCCGAGTGTCAAGGAATCAAAAATATCAAATACGGACGGGTACTGAGAAGATACACGGGCGGGTGTAAAAGGTTAAATACGTACGGGTATCGGAAAGGTACACGGACGGGTGTAACAAGCTCAATACAGACGGGTATCAAAAAGTACACGGACGGGTGTAAAAAGGTTTCAATACGGACGGGTATCGAAAAGTACACGGACTGGTGCAAAAAGGTTTCAATACGGACGGGTATCGAAAGGTACACGGACGGGTGTAAAAAGGTTTCAATACGGACGGGTATCAAAAGGTACACGGACGGGTGTAAAAAGGTTGCAATACGGACGGGTATCGAAAAGGTACACAGACGGGTGTCGAAAGGGTACACGGACGAGTGCAAAGGTTTTAATACGGACGAGTGCCAGGTATGCTGGGTATAAAGTGAAACAAACTCTCCCAGGTTATGTCATCTCTGCTGATAAAGAGAACTGACAAAATAAATGCCATCCCTGCTGATAAAGGGAACTGACGGAGAAAATCTTCAAAGGATTGCTATCTCTGCTGATAAAGAGAACTAACAAAATAAATGCCATCCCTGCTGATAAAGGGAACTGACTACCAGGCGAGAACTGGGTTTACACCAAATAAGTCAGTCGAAAACTGACTACCAGACGAGAACTGGATTTACACCAAATAAGTCAGTCGAGAACTGACTACCAGACGAGAACTGGATTTACAGAATAAGTCAGACGAGAACTGACTACCAGGCGAGAACTGGGTTTACACCAAATAAGTCAGACGAGAACTGACTACCAGACGAGAACTGGATTTACAGAATAAGTCAGACGAGAACTGACTACCAGGCGAGAACTGGGTTTACACCAAATAAGTCAGACGAGAACTGGATTTACAGAATAAGTCAGACGAGAACTGACTACCAGACGAGAACTGGATTTTCCAAAAGAGAAAGGCCAAATAAAGGCAAACTTCTAATGGACTCACGATCCACAGATAAGATAACTCCGTCGGGGAAAGGAGAAGTCTAAATAAAAGATTCTGCCCGGGAGCACAAGTATGAGGAACGCATCCCTCCAAAACCTCCTGAGTTATGCCATCTCTGAGAAAGAGAACTGGCAAAGAAAGTATCAAACCTGGCTTATGCTTCAAATGCAAATGTTTGAATTTTGGCGTAATGCTCCATACGAAATGGAAATGCTACGCGTTTGAGGATGCAATGCGGATGCTTATGATATGCAAAAAGGGTCTCTCCAGTATAATAAATGCCAGAGAGAAAAAACCAATTCAGCTGGGGATGACAAAAATAAATTGTCCTCGGAATCCAGGAACTCTGCTGAGAAGGGTCATACTGATCGACTCTTCGGATCAACAACTTCTGCTGGGGATGCTGCTGAACTTAGCCTGCTGGTGGGGAGAACGACTTTACTCCCATCTTGCTGGGGATTAGAATATGACATCGTTGGTGAAAGCACGCTTCCTGACTGGATAGGGAAGGTGAACACCCTGATTCTGTGGGGAAATAACGTCTTGATCTGGAGAGAATACTTCCCAAGTCTCCTGCTGGGGAAGGTCTGCTCTGCTGAGGAAAGTACAATCTCAATGCTGGGGAGAGCAAGCTGCTGGGGAAGTACAATCCTGTTGCCCTGCAACCTGACTTGTCTTTATGGTCATAAATGGCTCTTCGAACTTTTCACTTGCCCCAGACCACCAGGTATAATGGAAGAAATCATCTCAAGAGGATTTTACAGAAGACCGGGCATTCGCACTGCCCCAGGGTCCTCAAACTCTTGGAGAGATTTATCACATCTCGACATAACTGCCCCAGTCTTCATAATCCATGAAGTACATTACCTCGAAAGGGATTGTAATAACTTGAAAATACTCTGCTTCAGTATCTTGAACTCTGAGGAGGTGTTTTCAGTTAACCATTTCCAGGAGTGGACAATCTCTCACGCTCTAGAGGTGGCCTGCCCCAATATGAGCTTTGAAGTGACTTTGTCCCTGATCTTAGGATGAATGCCCCAGAATAACTGAGTTTCGGAGAGATTTCTCGACGTGACTACCCCAGATTGGCTACATCTTAACACGACTTACTGGGGAGAGCCCACTCTGCACTGAGTCTCTTGGCAGCATGCCCTTTGATATGATTGTCCTTCAGAATTTTCAACATCTCAACCTGGCATAATCGAGCTTCTCGACTGTCGTTCATCGTGTAAGCTTCTTTGATATCAAACGTATGCAAGCAGAAAATGTTTATTATGAGAATGACAATTCTAATGCAACACCCATGTTAGCCTTGAAGTTTTTAATGAAAATGCGTCGCCAAGCCTTGTGAACGAATCACTTGCTGGGATGCGACCTTGATTTTTTAAATGGCAAAACAGTGCGCACGTGCAATACCAACAAATCTTATTAGGACAACTCATAGGAGTCAGGAACGCCATTCGGTTGAAGTACGCTTTCGAAATAAACTCTGTTTCAATTAGGACTTTTTAAGGGTTGTAACATGGTCTGGTTCACGGTTAGAAAAAGGATTTGTGGCTCAAAATTTATCGGTGCCCACCCACTCTTCGTGATGTTCTCCAGTCCTATGTTCAGTTAATCTGACACAAACGCTCATCTCTCAAAAGGTTTATGATCTTTAAGGAACCCATGCCACTAATGGTTTGACACCTAAGGAAGTTTCGGAGTGACAGTCACCCCTCTTTATCTTTTGTGCCTGTAATCACACGAATTTGTTCTTATCGAGGATTTTCTTTTGTAATCCTTTTCGTTTTTCGCTTTTCTTTCTTTTTCTCTTTTTTTTATCCCTAATTTTTGCCTGGACTGACTCTTTTGAGTTTTTCGATTTTGAAGTCCAGCGGGATGCCCTGACTTTTGCCTAAGTCACTCGTTTACGAGTTTCAACTTAGCGGGCTTTCTTTTTTTTCTTGTTTGAACAAAGCGTGTGACACTGGTAGTCTTACTTGCTTGACAGAGTTGTGACTGCCTCACTCCTTGGTTGTTGACGGCTAACACATTGTGATTTCGCATCTCTTGTCGGTGGGATAGAAGGTAATGGATCCTCAGATGCACACTTTCCTTGAAATCTGAATGCTTGGTCAAACTAACTGACGCCTACCCTGCCCCTGGGTTAAGTATGAGGACTTTTTCGTACGAAGGAAACTCCTACTCCAAGGCTCGAAGGGGTTAACGAGGGTCTATCTCCCTTATATCTCCAGTGATTTAGGGGTTTGAAACAATGCCTGTATATCCTCAACAGGGTTCTATCCTTGAACATACAACCAGAGACTTTGCGTTTTCGCCTCATCATCCTCCCTCAAGAGTTCTAAATAAGAAAATTGGTATTGCAGTGCATATAAACATTTAAGAGTGACCACAAATGGATTACTTCAAGAAAAACATACTCATTGCATTAATATCATCATAAAAAAAACAAACAAGTCTTACATGCATACTATGCTTTAACAAGAAATGAAAAAAAACTACAAATGAAAATGCAGTAAAGAAGCTGAAGATTGCCATTGCTGAGGAAGCTTAATTCTGTCTGGACGTACTTGCAGACTGAGTGTTCATTTGAGAAAGGAGGCCTCCATTGATGTACATATCATCTTCAGTGAATACAATGATCTCTGAGTCTACCAGGTCTTGCACCTTGTCCTGGAATGCATTACACTTATCAATCGTATGCCCAAACGTTCCCGAGTGGAACTCGTACCTAGTAGTCATGTCATAATCCAGAGGAATAGGGTACGGTACCGACGGGGTACTCCTCGTTTGAATTAGAGAGTTCTCGAGCAGACGAGCAAACAACTGACTATAAGGGATAGAAATAGGATCAAATATCCTCTTGGGCCCTCTTGGTCTTGATTGCCCCTGTTGCTGATAATTCTGCTGTCGATACTGATTTGGGCGCCTCACCTACGCTTGCACTTTCCTTTCCACACTTGGCTGAGGCACAAACAAAGGTTGCTGACGTAGAGCTTCTGCAGCAAAAGGCTGTGGAGAAAGTCCATGACATAAGGTGGATCCTGCGAAGAGGGGAGGAGTCCCCACTTCTTTTGCAACAATTGGAGTAACATCACCTTGTATATTCACGCCGCCCAACTTAAACTCAATTGCCCCTGCATCAATCAAATCCTGGACTTGGTGCTGAAAGGCCCTACATTTCTCCACAGTATGCCCTGGTTCCCCAGAATGGAAATCACAATAGGCTCTTGCATCATAGCCTGGTGGAGGATTACCAGTGGGAGGAGCCAAAGTCCTTTTCTGTACCAGTTGCCACTGCAGGAGATGCTGCAATAGTTGAGAATATGGCATAGGGAGCGGATGAAAAACTCTCTCAGACTTCTTCTGTCTTTGTGTACACTCTTTGCCCTTGGGCTTATCTTGGGAGCCAAGACCTAGCTGTTGTTGGGAAAGTTCTGGGGCTTCCGCTTATGGAAGAGATTCACGAGGTAATCCACGATTTAAATCAGATTCCGAAGAGATGGGAGGAGTAAGGACCTCTGTTGTGGAAGTGGGCACATGACTGTTTTCCTTCTTTAACACTATTTTCAAAATCTCCATGATCAAACCCATATGAGTCTTCATCTGATTGATCTCCTCCCTCAGCATCTTCTGCTCCTGGAGCATGTCTTCCTCAAATTGCCTCATCTGAACCTTCAGTTCACTAAACTGAGCTTGAACTCGCTCCATGATCAACTCTTGAATGACCTAAGGAGTTAAATCTGCAATTCTGAGATGGGAACAAGATAAGAACACCGGAGATAAACACCTGTCATGCAAAATGATTATGCAAAATGATTATGAATATGCAAATGCAAATTAACATGTTTAAAAAATTCGCAGGGCGATCCACCCCTTGATTCTAGTTTTAACAACAAGATAGAACGAAACTTCGGCCCATATATTAAGAAAACCAGAGGAAAACCAAATGTCAACAATCACAAATCCAAGATAACAAATCTGAACACAAAAATCATAGAGGTCCCAACCAACAAGCCTGGTGGTGATCCAAATAGAATAGAAAACTATGGCATGTCATCAAAAGTCCACAAGTGTCAATCCCCCCATCCGCTATGCTTTCTGCTCCAGTTTTGAATTTCCTTGAACAACTTTTTGGTGTCGGGATGCTTTGGTCTTTGAATTAGCTCTTGAATGAGAACGTCTCTCCTATGTATGATCCCTTCCAAGTATCGGCAATGCAACTCCCAAGCGTCTTCTCCAGAAACACCATCCATGCTAGGACCCTCATGTCTAGGTTTCTTCACTTCAGCGTGGACCTTCAGTTCCTCTATGGAGGCTATGGCTTCATTGAGTCGACCCTCGACTGCTTGTCTCTTGAATACCCCTGACAGGATCTCAGCGTCTTTTTTCTTGAGCGTCAACTTCAACTGATCAATCTGAGCTAGATAACCGTCTTCCTTTCTCTTATTCTTAGCCATTGCAGTTTCTCAGTGATCATCGAACCTGTGGATTCTCAACAAAGCCTTGTCTTAGACTCGAGAACCTTACTGATACCATCCAAAGCTTCTTTCATCCTTTTTCTGGATGTGACCATGTCATCTAGCTCTTTTTCTGCCTTAGCAAGAAGCTCTGTCTTCAACTTGGCGGTATGAACAACTTCACCCCGCTCATGTTTCAACTGATGGATCTCTCTTAGTAGCTCTCTGTTTTCTTCTCGCAGCTTTTCCTTTTCAGCCCACATCTTGTTAAACTTCTCTATCTCGACTGTGGTAGGAGGCTCAATCAGTAAAGGATACAAAGGAGGTTCCACCGGGAAGGGAAGAAGCTCCTCTTCTGCTCTCTTCTTAATCCACTCTTTATAGGAAGGAAAAGCCCGGTTATTACATTTCCCGAACAAAGTTTTACCCTTCTTGGTCACCTGTTTCCAAGCATTCACAATCTTCCTATCATCTCTTGATCCTCAATACCATTGAAGAATAAGGACTCTCTGATATCTCTCTCTTCAGGTGTACCTCTCAAAGGATAACCAAACTGCCTGATAACAAGGGAAGGATTATAGTTGATTCCACCCTTTCTCCCTATCAAGGGTACATTAGGGAATTCTCCGCACTTGCAAATAATCTCCATTCCTAGCAAGTCATGATTGAACCAAACAATGTTGTCAGCAGTCAAGCCCATTAACCTCTTTGACCACTTTAGAGAATCTTTCGTATCAATAAAGGCGTCAGTTTCAGGGAGATGGCTCAAAAACCAAGTAGATAAGAGCGGTGCACAACAACTCACAGTTTTTCCCCGCCTATTTTCATTCTTGTAGTGAACTGAATGATACACATCACCTAGCAAGGTAGGTATAAGATTCTTTGAAATAAAGATTCTGACAGCATGCATATCCACCAGATCTGGAACATTGGGAAACAGGACAATCCCATAGATGCACACAGCCAGAATAGCTTGGAAAGCAGTCCAATTCTTCTCTTTAACATGTATGCAAGCTTGATCAAACAAGAACTTCAAGAAGAAACCCTTAGCTCCTTGTTTTTCCTCAATATTACTGCTCAGAACGGATTCACTAATATGAAGAGCAACAACCATTTCTTTTACCCCGGGGTGTTCTTCAGAAAAGAATACTATGTCATGCCTGATAGGGATTCCCAAAATAAATGAGAACTCCTCTAACGTTGGGGCCAAGATGAAGTCTGGGAAAGTGAAGCAACGCAAAGACGGATCGTAAAACTGAAGAAGTGTATGGATGACATCCTTCTCAAACTTGGAGATATTGTAGACATACTTCAGAAGTCTCCCATACCCTCCACTGAACTCTGTACGAACTTCGGGACCAGCCATATTAATCAACTTGTGAATCAATGTCAAGGTCGGATCTGGGAACGAATAGGCAACAGTCTTCTTTCTCTGGGCATCCATGCCAAGGTAACCTCAGAAAACCGGAATCAAGAGTAAGATGCAAGCCCTGAAAAATGTCAAACATGTCAGAATGCAAGAAAAATGATATGCTCATGCAAACATGGGATCAAGGCAACACTGCTGGATGTGCTGTGCTGTTAACTAAACAAAAACCACAACCCAGAAAACCAGAATTCCGAACCACTGAGATAACCAGGAACCCAAATAATCAGTCATTGATGAGAAATCCAGAAAAACAGGGTAGGTTAAAGGTTTCGGTTACCTGCAAACCTGCAAACACCCATCCCCTCTCACGTGTGGGTACTAGGATGTTCAGTATCCCGGGCTCTCTGGTCGAGAAATGATGATACGTTCACCATTTCTGGTTTGGCATCATCATCAATCGAGGAGGCCTCAACTGATTCTCCAAAGCAGAAGGTCCTCAACTTTGGCACTGTGGTCAAGAAACAATAGTACATTCATCCCTCGGGGTACAGTACTATCGTCAATCGAGGAGTGCCTCCACTGATTCTCTTCAAAAATAGGGGCCATCCTATGCGAGTTCCAAAGTGGGCCCTCGGGTGCGAATGGTTTGCCACAGGACGTGGTCTGCCACTGTCACCACTAAAGAGGGATGTTTCCACTAAGGTCCTCGATGATCGGTCACCAGAGTCGATAGCTCTCTAGATCAAGACACACACGTCAGAATGCGTCCCAAGATAGCCTCGTCTGGTTGTGAATTTTGTGAACACACAAACGTACCAAGCGGGCACGTAGGTCCCACTACTCTCCACTCTAGTCCTAGGGTATACTCAAGCCTGGGTATTGGGCTTATCTCTCAGAACCACCCAACCTGCAAAACAAAAACAGCCAGCACAACACAGCAGTATGACAGTAATAAAAATGCAATGCAGAAAATGCGGTAAAAATAAAATACGACAAACACAGCAAAGCAAACACAAATACACCCAAAGAGAACAAAGACAAGCAAGCTCTAGGACTGACTCGCTTAGGGATGGACCAGCATACGTCAATCAGAGTCCCCAGCAGAGTCGCCAGCTGTCGCTCCCAGGATTTTCATCCAGGTACAAACGCGAGAGTGGCGCGGAAAAACAGAGTTGCCAGCCGTGTAAATTTATCCCAAGAGAGGGAAAGGGAACACCGCATAAACCTGAGGAAGAGGGAAAGGAATGGTCATCGCAACCATAGCCTGGGTTCGGGAGTCGGTTACGCGAGGGGAAGGTGCTAGTACCCCACGCGTCCATCGTACTCGATGGGATCCACGCTTGTTGTCTAATCTAAGGGTGAGTTATCCTATCATCTATGGCTGTACTAAGACAGGAGGGGAAGACAAAGACAGACTCGGTAGGACGTCGACGTCCTAGGCCTACGTACCCCCTTTGTGCAATGGGGAATTCAGAGTCAACGTAGTTCGGACCAAGTTTTGTTTGTGTTTTTTATGAGCGGTGTTAAGTTCGCGTCCGACAGTTAGGGTCGATGTCTGTTTGCGTCTCAGACGGAAAGTAACGTGCCCTTATTGAAAATAGTCTTTAGTTTGACGATCCCGAAGGACAAAAAGGTTTGAAGTTTGTTTGTATTTTTTAGGACAGAAGTGACTTAAGTTAGTTCATAAGTTGCATTGCACCAAAGTCTAGGGCACAGGGGCGAATACTTAACGCATCGTCCCAAGACAGGACGCTCGCTAAGCACTCTAGAAAGATGAGAGGAAGCCCCTCATTTCTCATTCCCCACGCTTAAGGCTCGTGCACAATACACTTTATTCTTATTAAGTGTTTTCAAGAAGTTCTGAGATGAGAAGAGAGGAGACACAAAGGAAACTCTAAAGGGGAACTAAGAGTCCTAATGTTATCATGCATGGGTGACCTACGGTTAGTGAGGTTTGATGACAACCTAGTCCTAAAGAAAAGAAAAGATGAGAGAAGGAAAGAGTAAGATGGACATGTATGATTATCCATACCCTTAAAGAACTTACCTCAGCCCCTGCATAAGAGGTTAGTAGACACAAGTAACATTAAGGCAAAATGAAAACCAAACAATGACATATAATAATGATTAAGTGACCAATAACAACCAGACATGGTTGCTGAAATCAAAAACACAATCCCAAAACAATGGCACAAGTGCCTTCTCAAACAAGTAGTCAGACATAGCCAAGGATATGCATACAAGAAAATCTCACACAAAGAGCAATTAAACAAGTAGTAAAACATCTTGTAAAATCACCAAATAAATTATCAACATTGCTCAACCAGAAAAAAAAACAAAATGCCAAAAACTCCTGCAAAAATTCAAGATGTTAGTCTCTCAAACAATTATGCAAAGTCAGATGAGAAACAAGATTCAATATGCAAAAGGAAAGGACTAAAATGCAATATGAAATGGTCTTGAAAATGAGAGAAAAATATTTTAATGCATTTCAATGTGTTGGTGAAATAATCCAAAAGGAATGAGTTCTAAATAATATATGGATGCAGAGAAATAAAATAAACAAAGTTGAGTATGCATGATATGAACAATTCAAGAGAAAATAAACCAAATAAACATTTCAGATGATAAAAATAAAATAAAATAATAAAATAAAATTTGTGAAAATTTTATAAAATTATAAAAATGATGCATTAATTTTATTGGAAATTTTAAATGCATATAACTAAAATAAAAATGAAAATGTAATAGTTGAATAAAAATAAAATAGAAAGAAATATGCAAGGGGGGTGCAATGAGCAAGAAAAATACGTTGGAATGGTAAATGGGCTTAAAAGGGCGTGTGTGAATAGCAAGTCCACCACCAAGAGTCCATCAGAAAAAACAAAATAAAAAAAATGTCCACGTGTGGACCTCAGTCAACCATGTTGACTACGTACCTGCCCTTGGATTGATCCTGCGTTCCTCATCAGTCAAACAAATCAAATAGTAATAATGATCAACGGTCATGATCAACACGCACACTGTAACTACAAACACACGCGTACACAACATCGTTCAGCATACCATATGACTCCCATGTGCCAGGCACATGTCTATTTTAATGCGTTGTCATGATTTCAGCCATACGATTCATCCAATGCACGTGGTTGAGTCAACTGAATAAAAAGCAAGCAAAATGAAATAACATGATTGGTGGAACACGGTAGCTATCCTGGGGGGGGTGATAAACATGTAAGCATTAAAATAAAAACTTAAAAATAAAAAAATGTGGCAACGTAATGGCCGTTGGATCAAAAGGATGAATGGTGAGGATTTCATCTTCTTCGTGCAGACCCCTCACCGGCCTGCCACCACACCAGTCGCCGGAACTAGGGTTCCGGTCGACTCCTCCGTCACCTGCAACTCAAAACTTGAACAGAAATTTCATGCGAATACACTATTTTGATCAGAAAAATGTGAGGATTCCAAATATGCAATCAAAAATTACAAATAACCAACGTACAATAAAAAACGATGAGAAAAAGGTTAGGGCTCTAAACTTTAAACTCACGTAGCAATCAATATACACGTCCAAACACAACAAAACTACATCAGATTCATCAGTGACAATCACACATCAATATGCGCATAAAAAAGGAGAGTTTTATGATCATGAAAATGATCACTAACCTGAGATGGTGCAACACGTATCTCCACTGCTAGCTTCAAAGGGTGGTTGGTTCGTGCTCTAGAGATCCCAAGAATGAAGTTTATGGAAGAATTTTGTGAAAACTCCTTGTAGATTGAGAGGTACGAATGTGAGAAGCTTTAGGGTTCAAGTTCTTGTTCTCCTCCAAAAGCACATGTCTCTTCCCTAACCAGTGCATGAATTGGTTTAAATATATTAGGGTTTTTTACTGATAATGGTTTGGGCCTTGGTAATTCCTTGTTTAGTGAGTTTTGGGAAATTTTGGAAAATTACATAATGTTAAGTTCACCCTCTTCCATGCATGGATATTCAAACATTTCATGAGGATCACTTAACTTCTAATTGCTAATCACACCCACATTGAAATTGGGCCTTGAAACCTTTTGATTCATGAGTTTTCAATGACTTGGCAATTTTGAATAATGGAGAATAAGTGATAAATACACCATGGATTCACTTGATTCAAAGGCCTAAAAGGATCCTTGAGGAGTGCCCTTTGATGTTAGCATGTGACATGAAGCAATGGAATTAATTATAGGTCACTATGCCAAAGTTTGTGAAAATGGAATCATGAGAAACCCTAAAAACCACTTTTCCTTCTTTTGATCATAAGTTGAGTTTCACAAATGATATGGAGACCCACTAGTACTTGTTGGAAAGAGGAGAAAAAGATATTCAACTTTCATGTTGGAGAAAAATTCATTTGAAGCTTCTTTGATGATGAAAAGTTAAGTTGAAGGTAGTGTAAGGACTTGCCCAAAAAGGAAACTTTCAAATTATAGGTCATTTCCAAATTTAGTAACTTTTGCACCAACTCCTGATTCTTGATAAATGGCATGAAAATTGACTCTTGATGACCATATGAGGACGTGAGACCTTGAAAACCTTGGAGAGAACCTCAAAATTCCACAGTTGACTTCCCCTCTCACTATTGACTTTTACCCAATTCACCTGATTTACAATCCATTGGCCAATTAAGTCTCTCCTGAACCAAACTGGTGGACAACCTCCCATCCCTAGATACTTAGGGACCCAAGGAATACCATAGAATCAAGTCTTGCCCAAAAAATCAGAAATAAACTGACTTTATAGCAAACCCTAGTTTTGGTACCCTCAGTCTAGGAGGAAATAACACAGTCTCCAAATCCAAATTCCTCTGAATATGTTGTGTATCCTCTCCAACAAAGATAAGATATGCCATTTAGTGATGGTAAAAACTCAAGGAGCTTGCCCATTGGAGCAATAAACCCAAGAATCTCAAAACCCTAATTTCTGCACTGGTTAGGAGGAAGTGATCCACTGGAACTCTCTTGCTTGACCCTTTGAAGAATATCTTCTCCTCTTGAACATGCCTCAAGCACCTTGACCCCATGCTAAGAACCAATGATATGCACACATTATAATGCAAAAATGAAATGAAACATAAGCCAATTAGTAATAAAGTAAGGAGGGCAAATTTTGGGGTGCTACACTTGGGCAAATGAGAGATGAACCATTTGGTAAAGCAGAGGTACACAACACGTGATCTTTCCTCCATTGTACAAATTCCCCAAGTGTACAGAATGATACGCATCTGCGAGCAAAGTCGGCACAGGATTTCCAATGAGGAAAACCTTAATGGAGTTGACATCTACAAAGTTATAGATGTTGGGAAACAAAAATAACCCGTAGGTGAGCAAGACAAAGATGCTTTCAAAAGCAGTCACGTTTCCTATACTGGCAAAAACAGGGCCTTCTTTGTCAAGAACTGGGCTGACAAACCTTGGATGCCACCCTTGGTAGTTAGGTGAGTCCTAACCTCAGACTCATCCAAATGAATTGCTCTTGCAATGGTCTGATTCTTTGGAATATCTTCCAGTCCAGAAAATGTAGTTCGATCTGTGATATGTAGATCAATCAGATGAGAATACTCCTCCAGCGTTGGTGCAAGCTGGTAATCCGGGAATGTGAAACAGTGATAAACCGGATCGTAAAACTGAATGAGCGCATCCATGATTCCCTCAATCACATGGACTCTTAACAGTGGTAGCAAACCCCCGTACTTGGCTCTGAAAGCCTCCTGGTTAGTGATCATCCTTGCTAACCTTCTCAAATCCTCTAACTTTGGAACCTTGAAGGTATACGTATGAGTTCTCCTTCTACCGAAATCCATTAGCGCAATCCTTTTCTCTGATATTTGCAATCATAGTCTTAGTTTATTTTGAAAAACAGAGAGACTAGAAGAGAAGTTTTTTTGAATGTTTTTAATGTTTTTTTAAATGAATGCATGAATGCAGCACACAAAAATATAGAAAAAACATGGGGTCAAAGGGTCGTTGTCATGAAGTCAAGGCTCTACCCATCCCCAAAGGTTTATACTAGGGTGATTTTTGTACCTGTACTCATTATCATCAGCTCTTCCCAGGAAAGCAAAACAACAAGCGGATCACCAGCGAGTTGTAGAGCAATCTTAGAGTAAGTGCCGTTCACCGAGAATAGATCACCAGCCTCAAATGAGGGTAGTATCGCGTAACAACTATTCCCAATAGTTTCCGCACTACGAAAGGGTTTGGCTCCTCAGCTTCTCAGACATTACAATCGGCCCATTGTCTAGGTGAGAGAATGGGTTGCATTGGCCAGCCTCCACTGAGGTTGATGGTCGACCTTGTCGCCATCACTTATCTTAAGTGTATACTCAATCTTTCCACATGCGGCATCACACGCATTCTCATTAGCAGAAAAATAAACACGTATAGCAATTAGGAAAAGAAGTATATATATTTGTCCTAAACATCTTAGACCTTTAAAGCTATGAATCCTAGGTTCTTGACAGAAAATGGGTTCCCCGGCGGAAGCCCCAATCTGTGGTTTTCACATAAGTGAAGAGAAACAAGGTTTAGAAATAGAGCCCCACGGTGGGTGCCATTTTTCTGTGGCGGCCACCGCCACAAAAAATATTTGTCCAAGGTTTTCACCTTAAACGTTAAGAAAGAAAGAAGGGCCCCACGATGGGCGCCATTTTTCTGTAGCGAGCGATTTTGGACGCGGTTCTTAAGCGCTGGTCACTCTCTGCGGTTTAAGCTTACTACAGGTCGATTCATTTTTTATCCTATTGTGAGCTGAATAAGGAAGGGAAATAGATGTCTCCAATTAACCCTGCTTTGCATACTGAGTTTAAACAGCGGTCTGTTAGGTTACGGATGCGATCAATGTGGGGGGCCTTTGTACTAGTTATTTGTATTTTCGCCAATACGGTTTCTTTCTTTTTATCTTGACAGAATGTTTCTGGCGGGGAACAAGGATTTAGGATGTTAGAACTGATGCTTTTTGATGTGAGAGTAGGGATTTTGGGTTTTTGTTTAGTGTGCTCGCTAAGATTTTTTCTTTCAATCTTATGCCTACGTATTCCCGTTTACCGAAACAGGGAAATCAGAGCGTTCGTAGTTCCTCCTATACTAGGGGAGGAAATGGTTGTTTTTGGTGTCTTGTTCAAAGCCCAAGACGTGAAGGGAAAGGTGATCTATATCTTGTTCAAAGCCCAAGATGTGAAGCGGAAAAGTCTATTTGTATCTTGTTCAAAGCCCAAGATATGAAGCTGAAGGTCCTGACTTTAGAGAGAATTTGTCATCTCTAAAGAAGGGTTTGTCTGTTACGACTGTTTATAAAGGAGAATTACTTTAACCGGGATGTGTGAATCCGGCAATGCCATAATTTCCTTTATAGGGGATTTTAACCTGAAGGAGAAGACTTTAACTCAGTGTAGAGCAATGCTATCTTTCCTTAGGAATTTCTCATGCTAAAAGAGGGACAGTGGCATAGATGTAGATGATCCAGAGGCTTGCCGCTTACAGTGATTAGATGAAGGGGAAGGAGTTGTTGATGTTTGTGTACTGCGAACGAGGCACAACTTTGATGCTAAAAGGTTAATTGGATTAACCAGTGGTTTTCTTATACAAAGCCTAAGAGGAGGCTGATATGTGTCTTGTACAAAGCCCGAGAGAGAGGCTAAAAGTTTTGACTCAACGATGGAATCTATTGGTATCTCGTATAAAGCCCGAGATGGAGGCTATTGGACTCAACAAGAGAGTTTTTTTGTATCTCGTACGAAGCCCGAGATGGAGGCGAAAGTTTGCTTGGCTGAATAAGAACCTTTTTGTATCTCGTATAAAGCCCGAGATGGAGGCGAAAGGGGTGATTGACTCAACGAATGAGTCTCTTATGTGTCTCGTACAAAGCCCGAGAGAGAGGCTAAACGTTGTTTGACTCCGCTGGGGAGAATCATTGTACAAAGCCCAAGAGGAGGCTATGGTGACTGTTTTAGTTGAGTGACAGGTCCAGTATACTGATTTTAAAAGAGAAAACCAGTTCTTATATGAGCAACACTGTACTCAAGGATTTGATTCGAGGATCCGGGTTATTCCTGTTCTTTAAGGAAGCGGGAAATCCGAAGGGTATTGAGACTGTCTGAGTCTACGGGGTTTTCTTCCTATTCTTTGAGGGGTGCTTGAGAATGTCTTTGAGACTCAAGGGAATTAGACTGTCCAAGTCTAGAGTTTCATCTTTTGTACTATGCTTTGAGAAACAGTAGTAGACTCTATAAAAGGACTGTTCTATGAAGATGACTAAGTTCTGTTCCTATACCTCTAGGAGGTCGTCGGGACAATTTGTACGAAGCCCAAGAGGAGGCTGGAAACTTTTAAGAAGCCGACGGGTCCTTGTACTAAGCCCAAGAGGAGGCTATCATTCCCGGAGGAAGAGATCATTATACGAAGCCTAAGAGGAGGCTGTGAATACTTCTAAGAAGCCGTAGGGTCCTTGTACTAAGCCCAAGAGGAGGCGGGGTTGCTTTTAGGAAGCCTGTGGGTCCTTGTACGATGCCCAAGAGGAGGCCGATTACTTTTAAGAAGCCGATGGGTCCCCAAACCCTGAGAAATTCAAGGCAAGCTATTCACAAGGAATAGATCAAGTCAGGAAAGTTCGAGAATTTGGAAGAAACTCAAGAGATGCCATTCACGGAGAAAAGATCATATCTGGGGAATAGAGTTTCTTGACAAGTGCTTTTAAGAAGCCTGTGGGTCCCCAAACCCTGAGAAATTCAAGGCAATGCTATTCACCGAGAATAGATCAAAGTCAGGAAAGTCCGAGAATTTGGAAGAAACTCAAGAGATGCCATTCACAGAGAAAAGATCATCTCTATGGAATAGAGTTTCTTTGACAACTTCTATGAGTGACAGTCTATGAAAGGGTTCACAGAGAATGCTGCCTTTCATGTCTCCATATTGTTTAACCCCAAGAGGAGGGAAGATTGTGTCTGGTAATCCTATGGGGATCTAGTTTAGACTATTTCTAAGAGTGATCAACGGGCTTAATGCTAGACGTAGTTGCCGGGGAAACTCTAAATATCTATACTATTACTACACAGTTGATATGAGTTTATGAAAGAAGACTTACAGTGAAACAGCCCCACAATACAGTTATATGTATATGAAAGCGGTAAATGAAAGCGGATAAACACTTACTCGGTTGTAGAGCTTCCATGCTGTTTGGTTAGTTGTTCAACAAAGACAGATTGTAAACAACAGTATAATTCAAAATCAAAGGAGAAAGTTCTTTGAAAAAGAAAGATTTGGGGCTTACAGCTCAAGGAGAGGCCCAGGGTTTTATCAGTGAGCGCACTGTTTGAATTTGTATAGAGGGACTTATACAAGTGACTGAGGCCCAAAATGTTTTCTGTACAAAGGGATGGGTCTTACACTCTCTCAAGAGGCCCAAAAAGTTTTAAAGAAAAAGAGTGGGGCTTATAACACGAGGGTAGGCCCAATTGACTTTTCGTTTAAAATGGCGATCGCACCGAGGTTTTCTTTTAACACAGAGGGACTTATACAATAAGTGAGGCCCAAAATGGTTTTGGTTAAAAGGGGGTTGGGTCTTACACTCTATTAGAGGCCCAAAAGTTTTGAATGGGTCTTATAGCTCGAGGAGAGGCCCAAAAGGTTATTTTTCAAAAGGCGACGATCGCGCCGTTTGTTTTTGACGGTATCGGGACTTATACAATACACTGAGGCCCAAAAATGATTTGGTCAAAAAAGGATTGGGTCTTACACTCTATTAGAGGCCCAAAGTGTTTTGAAAATGATTTATGAGGGTTGAATTAATTCAAAAACCCTAATATTTTTTTCAAAAATGTATTTAATTGAATAAAAATTCAATTAAAATGATCAAAGTTGTTTAACATATGAAAAACAAATTGTGATCTTGGATTAATGCTTCAAAAATTAAGTATTGACCTCTAGGCCGTGACAGCAAGTGCAATGTGATTTTTGATTTGGAGGTGTTACAGATGAGTGGTGATGATCTGAACAGCTTCCCTACACCCTATAGAATGTGTTTGAATGCTTGGACTTGATTGAAATTGGCTGGATCATTTCATGGCATCTCAACTGCACTTTGGTTAAAACCTTGAGCAATTGACAGGTGATTCTGAGAAATCAGTGTTCCAGTTGTTGTTTAAGTGTTTGATCAGCTCATATGTGATGTATGTGAGGTGTGTGAGTGATTGGTTTGAGTGGAATTGCCCTCTAGCTCAAAACCCGATAGCTACCTTGCTAAGAAAGGCATTTTTGCCAAGAGAAAGAGATTTTGAGAAAGGCAAGTGTTGTAGGCCTTTGGTGTACTTAAAGTGATCACAATTGAGCTCTATTTATAGTAGAGCAATTTTGTTTTGGGATCCACAGTGAATGGCAACTGCAGTAGGTGTTTGTTCAATGTTGGCCAATGGAAATCCAAGTCTCCTCTAGCCATTGACTAGAGGTTAGGGCACAAGGCTATGGTTCCCTTGGTCTTGGATAAGTCTTGACTGAATTCAAATGAAAATGGCTCAGTCCATGCCACCTTGATGCTTCCATTGAATGCTCCAATCCAAATTTGGAGTCTTGTCCCTATTTTGGCCATTCTAGGTTCAACATGCTATTTCTTGTTCCAAAGACTTTGGAGGCTTGGCTCAGTGATTGCCCCCTTTAGATTCAATCCTCTAATGTGTCCAAGTGGATAGGAGTGTTTGGATTTGGCTGATTTTGGCAAATCGAGCAAAAATGCAAATTCTGCCTTGCCTTGACAGATTTCAACAAGGCAATTTGACAATGTCATAACTCATAGCCCAAATGGAATTTGGTAATGTTCTTGGTCATTTTGGGAAGCCCTTACATGATACAACAACTGTTTGAACATGTTTGGTTTTGATCTCTTTTGAATCCAAGTGAAAAATCCCCCTACATTTGGAAAAAAATGAAGACAGATTTGGACTTAGTGAAAATTTCACTAAGTGTTGGAAAAAGTGACATTTTCATTTTTCAGCCATTTTGATCACTCCATAACTCAAAATCCTTAATGAATTGGACTTAGGCCTAGTTGAAGTTTTTATAGAGGGTAATGAGGGCTACAAATCCATATTTGGATGAGGAAAAATGGCTTTGTGGTTTAGGAGTTATGATCCTCCAAAGTTAGTACCCTTGTCACTTTATTTTTAACTTAGAAAATTTTCTAAGTTTTTATGGTTACCCCTTTTACAAGTTATCCAACTTTTCTTGATTTTTATTGATGAATGATGATTCAAATCATACATTAACATCATTTTAGGGTTAAAAATCCATTTTGGTGAAAAATCTCAAAATGTCAAAGTTGACTTTTGTGCACAGTTGACTTTTTATCAGATGAATTCCAAACTGTGCAATTCTTCAGGAAATCATGTCCTTGACCTAAATCAAACTTGATGGACATGTTCCATGGGTGTCATAGGGTATATTGAATCATGTCTTAGGGCTTGGGAGCATGTCCTGGTCAAAAGTCAAAGTTACAGTTGACTTTTTCCTTAAAATCCTAATTGTGGTGCAGATGAAATTGAGACTTGTTGCTCAAGCTTCTTGGATTAATCCATTGTTCCAAATGGATCAATATAGTTCATTAGAGACCCTCAAATCCTCCTTTGAGGTCTTGGCTCATGATTTGCCCCAAAAGTCAACTTAGGGGTGAATTAGGTCAAGAAACCCTAATTCCTGATTTTTGATGAATGCATCCCCTGAGGCAAAATTGACTTGATGATTGGGTCCATGAGGTTCCATGGAGTATATTAGGTTAGGTTTTGGATCATTGGCTTGTGCCCAGATGAAATTTTTCATCTGGAGGCCCTGGTCGACCAAAACCCTAATTTGGTGATACTGGCGATCTTGAGACTTGATCCACCTAAAAGGGAGCAGCCTTGTGCTTAATCCTTGAAGTGGGAGTCCTTTTGATCCATTGTGGATATTTGAGAGTGTAGACAAGTTGAAGATCATGTCATTCCTTGATTGATCCTTTGTCTAAGGCTCTGAGAGGGCTCGAAACCCTAATTTTGATTGTAGTGAATGCTCACCCATCTTTGGGGAGATTGATGAAGTATGATGGTTCCTCCATATTGTAATGATGATTCTCACAATGATGGGAAATCTTAGTGGTCAAAAATTGGGGTATGACACGTTTGAGTCGAACGATTTACGTTCTTTTATTTGTTGGCATGATGATGTTTTCTGAGTTTTATTTTAAGAAGCTTTTGGATTATAAGTTGTTTTGAATTTTGATTTCTGCTGCGTGATGTTTAAATAAATTCATGACGGTAAAACCCGTGTTACGGAGCAGGTGGTTATTTGATGTATTGTGACAAAATGTGGCGCCCTTTTGGGACTTTACTCTGATATAATTATTGTATTTATTCGTGATGTTTGTTGGGTAGAAAGGGGTGTTACATTAGTGGTATCAGAGCAGGCCAGTCTATCCGGCCAGGTTTTACATGATGTCAGCTCCCTGTGAGTCGACGAGTGTGTGTACACTGTTGATGTTTTGTTTCTTCTAACCTTGTTGGTGGTATGTAGGATGGCTGGAAGAAATGATTGTGATATCGCTGATACGTTGGAGTCACTTGCTCAAGCAATGGCTCAAAACAATCAGAATGGTGGAGCTCCGGACCAGTTTCGTGCTTTGGGGAAGTTTTAGAGGAACAATCCACCGACTTTTATGGGTACTCATGATCTAGAAAGTGCACAGAAGTGGTTGAAGGTGATTGAGAAGATCTTCTGGGTGATAGGGTGTACTGACGCACAACAAGTTTAGTTTGGAACTCACATGCTGTCAGAAGAGGCTGAGGATTGGTGGGATAACACCTGCCAGAGACTGGAAGACGTTGGTACTGTGATAACCTGGGCTGTGTTCAAGCAGGAATTTTTGGGAAAGTATTTTTCAGGGATGCTCGTGGCAAGAGAGAGGTGGAATTCCTTGAGCTGAAACAAGGCAACATGACTGTGGCAGAGTATGCTGCAAAGTTCGAGGCGCTGGTGAAGTTCTGTCCTCACTACAACCGTGCTGATGCTGAGGTGTCGAAGTGTCTCAAGTTTGAGAATGGGCTAAGGCCAGAAATCAAGCAGGGTATTGGGTACCAACAGATTCACAGGTATGTTGAGCTGGTGGATAAGAGTAGAATCTATGATGAAGATAGTCGAGCTTGATCTGCTCACTACAAGCAGCTCAGTGAGAAGAAAGAGAAGGGGAAGTATAGAAGAAAGCCTTATGCGACTCCAGCTAACAAAGGGAAGCAGAAGGCTTCAGATGGGAAGAAGTCAAGTGGGGGAGCAGCTCCCACTTCTGTTAAGTGTTACCGGTGTGGCGAGCAAGGCCACCGTGCTGAGGTTTGCACCAATAGTGTGTTGAGGTGCTACATATGTGGTAAGAAGGGCCACAAAGCTACTGATTACAAGGATGATGGTCTAACCTATTTCAATTGTGGTGAGAAGGGTCATATCAGTACCCAGTGTTAGAAGCCGAAGAAGATTCATACTGCTGCTCAGACCAATGGCAGAGTGTTTGCTTTGAGTGGTTCAAAAGTTCCAGAGAAGGATAACTTGATTCGAGGTACTTGTTTTATTAATAATGTTGAGTTGGTCGCTATTATTGATACCAGTGCTACTCATTTGTTTATTTTGTTTGACAGTGCTACTAGATTGGCTTCAAATTGTCTGATATGAATGGTAATATGGTAATAGAAACTCCGGCTAATGGTTCTGTTACTACTACTTTTGTGTGTTTGAGATGTCCTTTGATGATTTTTAGGAAGAGTTTTGTGATGGATTTGGTGTTTTTACCCTTGCACCAAATCGATGTAATCCTTGGAATGAACTGGTTGGAGTTCAACCATGTTCATATCAATTGTTATAATAAGACCGTAGAGTTTCCTGAGTTTGGTGATAATGGAGAGTTGATGTTCTTGTCTGCTAAGCAAGTAGACGAACTTCTGGAAGACGAAGCCTTGGTGCTTGCAATGTTTGCATCATTGCAGGTTGATCGTGAAGCTGTGAGTGTCGAATTACCTGTTGTCTGTGAATTTCCAGATGTGTTTCTAAACGACATAAGTGATTTGCCTCCAGAACGTGAAGTAGAGTTTGCAGTGGACTTAATACCAGGTACGAGTCCAGTGTCAATGGCTCCTTACTGGATGTCCGCTTCGGAGTTAAGTGAATTGAAGAAACAATTGGAAGAATTGCTTGAGAAGAGGTTTGTCCAACCGAGTGTTTCTCCGTGGGGTGCTCCTGTGTTGTTAGTGAAGAAGAAGAACAGAAGTATGAGGTTGTGTGTTGATTATCGGCAGTTGAATAAAGTGACTATCAAGAATAAATATCCACTTCCGAGAATCGATGATTTGATGGATCCGTTAGTAGGCGCCTGTGTGTTCAGTAAGATTGATTTGAGGTCAGGATACCATCAGATTCGTGTTAAGCCAGATGATATTTCGAAGACAGCTTTCAAGACGAGGTATGGTCACTATGAATACCCTGTGATGTCGTTTGGTGTGTCTAATGCACCTGGTGTGTTCATGGAGTATATGAATTGGATTTTTCACGAGTATTTGGATCAGTTTGTGGTGGTTTTCATTAATGATATTCTAATATACTCCAAATTTGAAGAAGAGCATGCTGAGCATTTGAGAACTGTGTTGCAAGTATTGAAGGAGAAGAAGTTGTATGTAAAACTGTCAAAGTGTGAGTTTTGGTTGAAGGAGGTGAGTTTCCTTGGCCATGTGATTTCAAGTGGTGGAATTACTGTAGTTCCTTCTAAGATTGATGTTGTGTTACAGTGGGAGACTCCGAAGTGTGCTACTGAAATACGAAGTTTTCTTGGATTCGCAGGTTACTACCGCAAGTTTATCGAGGGCTTTTCTAAGTTGACATTACCTTTGACTCAGCTGACTCGAAAGGGTCAAGCTTTTATGTGGGATGTAGCTTGTGAAGAGAGTTTTGTGGAATTGAAGAAGAGGTTGATGACTGCTCCAGTGTTGATTTTTCCTAATCCGAATGAATCTTTTGTGGTGTATTGTGATGCATCGAAGATGGGTTTTGGTGGGGTATTGATGCAGAATGGTCAAGTTGTCGCTTATGCTTCCAGGCAGTTGGGGGTGCATGAAGTGAATTACCGTACCCATGACTTAGAGTTGGCAACTGTGGTGTTTGTGTTTAAAATTTGGAGACATTATCTGTTTGGCTTTAAGTTTGAAGTGTTCAGCGATTATAAGAGCTTGAAGTACTTGTTTGATCAGAAAAAGCTGAATATGAGGCAGAGAAGGTGGTTGGAATTGTTGAAGGATTATGACTTTGATTTGAATTACCATCCTGGTAAGGCAAATGTAGTGGCTGATGCATTGAACAGGAAGTCATTGCATATGTCGATGCTTATGGTGAAAGAGCTGGAATTAATTGAACAATTTCAAGATTTGAGTTTGGTATGTGAAGAGACTCCTGACAGTGTCAAGTTAGGCATGTTGAAGTTGACTAGTGGTATTCTGGAAGAGATCAGAGCGGGACAACAAGCTGACTTGAAGTTGGTTGACCAGTTGACATTGATCAACCAAGGTAACGGAGGTGAATTTCGGATTGATGAGAATGGTGTAATGAGGTTCAGAGACAGGGTGTGTGTCCCAGTGTTCCAGATATTAAGAAGAGAATTCTTGAGGAGGGACATCGAAGTAGATTGAGTATTCATCCCGGTGCTATGAAGATGTACCCGGATTTGCATAAGTTATTTTGGTGGCCAGGTATGAAGAAGGACATTGCCGAGTTTGTTTACACGTGTTTAACTTGTCAGAAGTCGAAGATTAAATATCAGAAGCCTTTGGGTATGATGCAGTCATTGAATATCCCAGAGTGGAAATGGGATAACATTTCCATGGACTTTGTGTCGGGGTTGCCGAGAACGACAAAGGGAAATTATTCGATTTGGGTGATTGTGGATAGATTAACTAAATCGGCTCATTTCTTGCCGATGAAGATTAATTATTCTATGCAGAAGTTAGCTGAGATGCATATTGAGGAAATTGTGAAGTTGCATGGGATGCCTTTGAGTATTGTGTCAGATAGAGACCTGAGATTTACATCGAGGTTCTGGAAGAGTTTACAAGATGCTTTGGGTACTAAGTTGTGGATGACTTCTGCATATCATCCCCAGACGGACGGTCAGACGAAAAGTACTATCCAATCTTTAGAGGATTTGTTGAGACCTTGTGTGTTGGATCACGAAAGATCTTGGAATAGCCATTTACCATTGATGGACCTCACGTACAACAACAGATTTCATGCTAGTATTGGAATGGTGCCGTATGAAGTTTTGTATGGAAGAAGATGTAGAACTCCATTGTGTCGGTATGAATCAGGCGAGAGTGCTGTACTCGGACCTGAGATTGTGCATGAGATAACTGAGAAGATTAAGATGATCCAAGAAAGGATGAGAGCTTCACAGATTCGTCAGAAGAGTTATCATGATAAGAGAAGGAAATCACTTGAATTCCAAGAGGGAGATCACGTGTTTTTGAGGGTGACGCCAGTGACTGGTGTGGGTCGAGCTTTGAAGTCTAGGAAGCTCACTCTACATTTTATTGGTACATATCAAATCTTTGAGGATAGGGGAGGTAGCCTATCGGATTGCTTTACTGCCATCACTTGCGAATTTACATGATGTGTTCCATGTGTCTCAGATGAGAAAGTACATTCCGGATCTATCGCATGTAATTCAGATGGATGATGTACAGGTGAAGGATAACCTAACAGTTGAAGCATTACCTGTGCGAATTGATGGTCGTGAAATGAAGCAACTACGGGGTAAAGACATAGCCTTGGTGAAGGTGTTATGGGGTGGACCAGCTGGCAAAAGTTGGACTTGGGAGCGTGAAGATCAGATGAAGGAGTCGTATCCAATTCTGTTTCCTTCAGGTAATTTTCAAGGGCGAAAATTCTTTAAGTGGGGGAGAGTTGTAACACCCCAAATAATTATAATATTTATTTAATTGATTTATTATGATTATTCAGTGTTTTGGTGAATTTTGGTGAATATTATGACGCTTCGTGACTTTGTATGGTGTTGTGGGGTAGCATTGGGTTAAGGGAATATTGAGGCATTTAGAATTAGTAATATAATTAAGATTATTTTGTTGATAATAATGATAAAATAATTTGAATAATTAGATTCTTATTTAGATTATTATTATTATTATTATTATTTAAAATAATTAAGAGGACCATTAAGGGTAAGACGGTAATATTGAGAAAGGTTAGTGAGGATAATATGGGCAAATCATAATGTAGCATGCGATTTTTGTCAGTGACGCGACCACCTTATCGCCATGGGTTTTCCTCACCGCAATGGTAGGGATTGGGTGTTACTTTCTGATTTCTTATTTATCCTGTGAGCTGGAAAGAAAAGGGAAGTTATCTCAAACTAACCTTGCACGCAAATGTTTTCTTTAACAAATGCTTTAAGAGATTGGGGGGTCCGGGGTCAGGTTATACAATGGGGAGTTGTCAATTACCCATCCTATATGTGGTTATCCGCAGGTCGTTAGCAATTATACTTATTGTTTTCTACTTACTGGTGTTTGTTTTTCGAGTGGGAAAGTTTCTCCATTGGGAGGGCTGAGAGAGAGTTTTTGTTGGTTTCGGGTTTGTTCTGATGTTTTTGGTAAGGTATGAAACCTAAAGTTTTTTATTGATGTATGAAGGTACTGGACCTAAGATTTTTGAATTGGTGTGCTCGCTAAGATTTCGCAATCTTATGCCTACATATTCCCGTTAAAGATAAACAGGGAAATCAGAGCAATCGTAGTTCCCTTTTATGGGAGGAAAAGATTGTGTTTGGTGTCTTGTTCAAAGCCCAAGATTGAAGCTAAAAAAGGAGTATTTGTGTCTTGTTCAAAGCCCAAGATTGAAGCTAAAGGGTTTGACTGAGAGAGAATTTGTCATCTCTAAGGGAGACATCTCGTCTGTTTATCGTAAATGTTGGGTGACTGATTATAAAGGAGGATTACTTTAATTGGGGAAATGAGAATCCAGCAATGCCATACTTTCCTTTATGAGGGATTTGTCCTAAAGGAGAAAACTTTAACTCAGTGTAGAGCAATGCCATTTTTCCTTAGGGATCTTTCATGCTAAGAGAGGGACAGTAGCGCAGATGTAAATAATCCAGAGGCTTGCCACTTATAGCAATTAGATGAAAGTGAAAGTTTGTTTTGATTTTTGTTTTGATGTGTGATGTACAGAGACATGTCTTCCTACAGAGAGGTTTTGATTTCCTCTGAGGGGATGATGGTTTTATGTGTGTGCCTTGATCAAAGCCCAAGGTTGAAGTTAAAATGTTGACTCCGCTTGACGAGTTTTATCTGTCTTGTACAAAGCCCAAGATTGAGGCTGGAAAAGAGACTGACTCCTTTGGGGATATCATTATACAAAGCTTAAGAGGAGGCTGAAAGAGAGTTTTATTGATTCTACTGGGGAATATGATGATCTGTCTTGTACAAAGCCCAAGATTGAGGCTGAAAAGGGGATTAGCTCTGCTTAGGGAGATTTATTCACATAGCCTAAAAGAAAGCTGGGAGAAATTAACTTCGCTGGGGAGATATTTATACAGAGCTTAAGAGGATTTGACTTTGCTGGAGAAAGTTTTATATGTGTCTTGTACAAAGCCAAAGATTAAGGCTAAAAAGGAGAAACAGACTCAGCTGTGGATTTTTCAGGTGTCTTGTACAAAGCCCAAGATTAAGGCTAACTCTACTGAGGAGAAATCATTATACAAAGCTTAAGAGGAGGCTGAAGAGGATTGACTTGACAAGAGAGTGCTTTAAGGTGATTGACTCAACAAAAGAGTCTGAAAGGAGACTGACTCAACAAGAGAGTATTGAAAGGTGATTGACTCAGCAAGAGAGTGTTTATTGTGTCTTGTACAAAGCCCAAGATTAAGGTTGAAAAGGATTGACTCAACTAGAGAGTATTTATTGTGTCTTGTACAAAGCCCAAGATTGTGGCTGAAATTTGTTGGGAAAAGTGAGAATTATTATACAAATCCTAAGAGGAGGCTGATTGGGGAATTTCCTATACAAAGCCTAAGAGGAGGCTAACTTCTGCTGAGGATCATTGAGATCCAGAGGCAGGTCCAAAGTGGGGAATCAACTCTTGCTGGGGAAAGAAAAGTTGAGATATCAGATGCCTTGAGGTTTGATAAAGAGTTTATTAATGGCATCTTGACCATATCTGGGGAAAATTAGGAGTGAGTAGTTTTAGAACCTATGGAGGTTTTAACTCAGTTGGAGATTGATCAGGTGATCAGGGTTTCTCTGGTATTTGTAAGGAATTTGAGAATGTCTTTGAGATCCAAGAGGATATGAGACTGTCCAAGTCTACTAGAATGCAAGGGGTTTATCTTTGTACGATGCCAAAGAGGAGGCATGTGTTTTAAGGGATGAGAATCACCCTTAAATTGGTCGGAGGTTTGACTCATTAGAAAGACTGCTCTAACAAAGGATGACTAGGTTTTGTCCTATACGTTTAAGAGGTCTTCGGGTCCTTGTACTAAGCCCAAAAGGAGGCATGAGAACTTCTAAGAAGCCGGAGGGTCCTTGTACAATGCCCAAAAGGAGGCGGGGATGCTTTTTAGGATGCCTGTGGGTCCCAAACCTAAGAAAAGTTCAGAAAAAGTTTCACCGAGAATTAATCCTTTAGAGAACAGTTCTAGGGTTTGAAGAAATTCAAGAGAGGTTTCACCGAGAATTAATCCTCTATGGGGAAATGAATTTCTTTGACAAATTTTTAATAGTGACAGTCTGAGAAAAGTTTCACCGGGAATAATGTCTTTCTCTTTGTTCCATATTGTATAAGCCCAAGAGGAGGCAAGACTGTATCTGGAATTCCTATGGGGAACTAGTTTTGACTGTGTTGAAAAGAGCGGCCACTGGCTTTATCTACTTCTAGACCTAATTGTCGGGGAAAACTCTAAGCAGATATATATACAGGTATATATATATACAGATGAAATATATACTGTATGTAAAAGAAGATAGGAGGGCTTACAGGTGAGCAAGCTTCTGGCACAAACAAATATATATATATATATATATATATATATATATATATATAAATATATATATATATGTGTGTGTGTGTGTGTGCAAGTATGTAAAAGAAATTTGTTTAAAACTTACAGGTGAGCTAGCTTCCATTGTAACAACTGTATGGTTTGTTGTTCAAGAAATTAAAGAAAGTTTTGATAACAACTATGAATTTGAAACTAAATAAAAAAGGGAAGTTGTTTTACAGAGATTTGGGGCTTACAACTCAAGGAGAGGCCCAAAGAATTGTTTGTTTACAAAGGGATGGGTCTTACAACTCAAGGAGAGGCCCAAGATTTATTTTTGTACAAGAGATGGGGCTTACAACTTAAGCAGAGGCCCAAGATGAAAACAGTGATCGCACCGTTGTTTTGAAAACTGTACCGGGTCTTATACAATGATTGAAGCCCAAATTTTTTATGTACAAAGGTCTGGGTCTTACACTCTCTCAAGAAGCCCAAGAAGTTATTTTAGAAAAGAAATGGGACTTACAACACGAGGGTAGGCCCAAGTGATTTTGAAAATGGCAATCGCGCCGAGATTTTTGAAAATGTATTGGGACTTATACAACAACTGAGGCCCGAAAAGGTTTATGTACAAAAAGGGTTAGGACTTACACTCTATTAGAGGCCCATAAGTGTTTGAAAAATGTTTTGAGAAAGATCAAAATCAAAGAAACCCTAATTTCATTTTTAAAGTAATTTTTCAAAGAAAATAAAAAAAAAATGATAAAAGCTCCAAATAAGTTTGAATAAACAACTTGTGATTTTTGGTTAAGGTTTGAAAAATGATGTTTTAATCACAAGATGAATTAAAACTTATTTGGTTTTGAAAATTCAAGATGAAAATTTATTTTTGAAATGTTTAAAAACAATTAAAAATGAATTTATTTACAAAAATATCAACTATATTAAATAAATAATATAAACTTTATTTTTTTGTGGAACAAACTATTTTAACATTTTTGTGATTTTTTGCAAAAAGAACCAATAAAAAATAATTAAAATTGAAAGAGAAATTAGGTTTTGAATTAATTAACAAAAATCATAAAATAGCAAAAATAGAAAAATATGGAAAAATGGAAAAATGGTCTGGGTGGGTGTTGAACCCACGACCATCCAGCCAAACACACATGCACGCTACCATTGGGGTGGTGATACATCCGTGTATCAAAACCACCCAATATGCATATAAGGGTGCCAAGATTCTAGGCCTGGCCAAGGCGCCATGGCCTGGCCCTTGCCCAAGGCTGGCCTGATTTTAGGCCTCTTGCATGAAGGCTCTAACTTCCTCATTTCTCCATGGATTTGGACAAAATTTCGGTGCATCTTGCCTAGAATTTCATGAGGAATCAAATGGTGCCTTTGGAATTTTCAAAAAATGCTTCCATTTTAAAATCCGATAATGATTTCAAAATAGGCCTAAATTTGCATGTTCTATGCTATCTCATTGTACAGGCAATAATAGTATGACAAATTGGTTCAAACACAACATATATGATATGTATGAGATGTCCATGATCAATGGACATCAAAGCAATGCATGATTTAGAGAGTTCAAGTTGTGATGCACTTACCTCTTGAAGCTTCTTGTGTTATTTGTCAAGTTCCTTGTGCCAGAAGTAATTCAATGCTTTGACCACTCTTGATTGATCCCTTAGAAGCTTTTAGGATGATCAAAACCAGCTGGAATCCTCAGGAACAAGAATTGGCTCTTTCTTGCAAAAGGGGCAAAAGTGACCAAGATAGTAACTCTCTCAAATGGTGTTCCAGATGAGGGAAACCAATTGGGACAGTTTGAGAATGATATTTGGAGTGTGTTTGAGGCTTTGTTTGGTTTTGAAAGTGACTGAATCAAGACATGGTTTGAAAAATGCAAAACAGTCAAAATTTGAGGTTTTGGAGGTTGACTTTCTGATTTTGGTGTTTCAGATCAAGGGTGATTGTTTGAACAACTTATATATGATACATTGGATGTGTTTGGATCATGAGTTGTGGTGGAATTGCTCTCTAACTCAAAAACTCAGAGATGACTTGCAAAAGAAGGCATTTTGGCATAATGAGAGAGATTTTGAGGAAAACAAGTGTTGTAGTGCTTTGGGGTACTTAAGTTGATCACAAATGAGCTCTATTTATAGTAGAGCAAGTTTGTTTTGCAAGTAATAGTGAATGGCAGCTGTAGCAGGTCTGTGGCCAATGGTGATCAAATGGAATCTTAAGTCTCCTCTAGCCATTGACTTGAGGTTAGGGCACATGCCTATGGTTCTTTGGTTCAGAGCTGAATCTTGACTCATTCAGTTAAGTTTGCCTCAGTTCATGCCACCTTGATGCATCCATTGAATGCTTGGAAACAAAATTGGAGTCTTTTGAACTTTTTAGCCTTTTTAGGTTTGTTATGGCTACATGTAGTTCCTTGGACTTGGGAGGCATGTGGATCAGATCTTTTCTCTTGGATGTAATCCTCTGATGTGTCCAAATGGATGACAAGGCTTGGAATTATCTGATTTGGCCAAATCGAGCAAATGTCCCATAATCTACCTTGGACAAAATCAGTCCATGATGCCATGTTCCAAGGGTTGTATCTCCCTACTCAAATTGAATTTGGAGATGATCTGGTACTTGTTGGAAAGCCCTTATGTCACACTTCAACTTTGATGTTCACCAATGGATCTGGTTTAACTTGGATCAAGGTGAAAAATGTCCCTACATTTTGGAAAAAGTAAGGCAGATTCTGACTTTTTGAAAATTTCAGTAAGTGTTGGAAAAGTTGTCATTTTCATGTTTTTGTGATTTTGATCAATTCATAACTCAAAATCCATGAGGATTTGGAATCTCTTGTAGTTGACATATTTGAAGTATGTCATGTGGACTTCCATTTGAGCTTTGAATGGGAGAAAAAGGCCTCGTGGTTTAGGAGTTATGACCTTGCAAAGTTGGTACAAAATCACTTTTGTTCCATAACTTAGAAAAATTTTGGTTTCTCATGGTTGCCCCTTTTGCAAGAAACCTCACTTTTCTTGATTTTTCTTAATGAATGATGATCAATATCATACATTAACATTGTTTTTGACTTAGGGGAACCATATTTGTGAAAAATTCCAAAAAGTCAAACTTGATTTTGTGCACAGTTGAGTTTTTGTCAGATGAAATCCAAACTGTGCAATCCTTTGTGAACTCAAGTTCTTGACCTAATTCAAACCTAATGGATGGGTTCCATAGGTGTTACAGGGTGTATTGAATCATGTCCCAAGGTTTGAGAGCATGTCTTGGTCAAAAGTCAAAGGTACAGTTGACTTTTCCTCCAAGACCCTTGTAGCGCGATTTTTGTGGTCTTGAATCACGATCGCTTGGGTACTACAGTTCGATTTATTTTTTATCCTATTGAGCTGATTAAAGAAGGGAAATAGATGTCTCCAATTAACCCTGCTTGCAAACTGAGTTTAAACAGTCAAAACTGTTGGTTTACAGATGCTATTAAGATGTGGGCCCCTCTTCGATTATTTTGTTAAGATTAGAATGTATGGACTATTTGCGAGGTTTTTGGTAAGGGATTAGGTCGGATGCTTTTGATTGACATATGAAGGTACTGGATTATGGGTTTATGATTAGCATGCTCGCTAAGATTTTGCAATCTTATGCCTACGTATTCCCGTTTAACGAAACAGGGAAATCAGAGCGATCGTAGTTCCTCCTATTCTGTGGGAGGAAAAAGGTCGTTTTGGTGTCTTGTTTAAAGCCCAAGACATGAAGCTAAAGGTGATTTGTATCTTGTTCAAAACCCAAGATGTGAAGCTAAAGGGTTTTGGATGAGAGAGAATTTGTCATCTCTAAACAGGAGTTGTTGATGTTTGTATGCTGTGAGCTAGGCACATATTTGATGCCAAAAGGTTAATTGACTCAACCGAGGTTTCCTTACACAAAGCCTAAGAGGAGGCGATTGACCCAATAAGAGGGTGCTTTTCTGTGTCTCGTAAGAAGCCCAAGACGGAGGCTAAAAGGTTTTGACTCATCAAGAGAGTCTTTTATATGTCTTATATGAAGCCTAAAACGGAGGCTAAAAAGGTATGACTCAACAAGAGTCTTTTATACTCAACAAGAGAGTGATTTAGTGTCTCGTACGAAGCCAGGGATGGAGGCTAAAGGGGAAGTGACTCAACAAGAGAGTCTTTTATACTCAACAAGAGAGTGTTTTAGTA
Organism: Lathyrus tuberosus; assembly: GCA_022829125.1. NCBI lineage: Eukaryota > Viridiplantae > Streptophyta > Magnoliopsida > Fabales > Fabaceae > Lathyrus > Lathyrus tuberosus. Next base: position 562,798 of record JALAZF010000024.1, on the reverse strand, counting down.
CCTGTCTTATACGAAGCCTAAGACGGAGGCTAAAAAGGAGACTGACTCAATAAGAGAGTCTGAAAAGGTTAACTCCACTGGGGAGAGTCATTGTACAAAGCCCAAGAGGAGGCTACCTTACCGCCGTGGATTCTGGAGATCCTGAAGCGAGTCCAAGTATAGGGAACTCTCATGAGAGAGACCGGGTTTCTGCCTATGTTTGAGGGGAACTTGAGAATGTCTTTGAGACTCAAGGGTCTTAGACTGTCCAAGTCTAGAGTTTTATCTTTTGTACAATGCCCAAGAGGAGGCACAGGTATTAAGGGATGGGTACCAACCCCACAACGGCCGGAGTTTTGACGCTGGAAAGACTGCTCTAGCAAAGGATGACTAAGTTCTATCTTATACCTTTAAGAGGTCGTCAGGGTCCTTGTATTAAGCCCAAGATTAGGCATGAGAACTTCTAAGAAGCCGAAGGGTCCTTGTACAACGCCCAAGAGGAGGCGGGGATGCTTTTAGGAAGCTTGTGGGTCCCCAAACCAAGAGAAGTTCAAGACATGCTATTCACAGAGAATAGATCAAGCCAGGAAGGTTCTTGAATTTGGAAGAAACTCAAGAGATGCTATTCACGGAGAATAGATCAACTCTGGGGAGTAGAGTTTCTTTGACAATTTCTAAGAGTGACAGTCTTAGAAAAGGTTCACCGAGAATACTGCCTTTCTCTTTGCTCCATATTGTTTAACCCCAAGAGAAGGGAAGACTGTATCTGGAATCCTACGGGGGATCTAGTTTTGTTTGTATTTAAGAGTGACCAACAAGGCTTTACCTAGTGCTAGACGTAGTTGCCAGGGAAAACTCTAAATAACTATACTAGTATTATACAGTTGATATTTGACAAGTATATAAAAAGGATGTGAAAGAAGACTTACAGTGAAGCAGCCCCACAATACAGTTATATGCATATGAAAGCGATAAATGAAAGCGGATAAACACTTACCCGTTGTAGAGCTTTCATGTTGTTTTGTTAGTTGTTCAACAAAGAAAGCTTTGATAACAATATTATATTCAAAATTAAAGGAGAGAGTGCTTTGAAAAGTTTGTTGGGGCTTACAGCTCAAGGAGAGGCCCAAGTTTTAACGATGATCGCACCGCTGTTTTGAAAACTGTACAGAGGGACTTATATAATATGTGAGGCCCACAAAGTTTTATGTACAAGGGGGTTGGGTCTTACACTCTATTAGAGGCCTAAAGTGTTTTTGTACCAGTGATGGGGTTTACAGCTCAAGTAGGGGCCCAGGGTTTTATTTTGAACTGGCGATCGTGCTGAGGTTTTTTCTTTTAACACGGAGGGACTTATACAATATCTGAGGCCCAAAAAGGTTTTGGTTAAAAGGGCGATTGGGTCTTACACTCTATTAGAGGACCAAAGGTTTTAAAGAAAGGAAATGGGGCTTATAACACGAGGGTATGCCCAAAAGTTTTTCCGTTTTGAAATGGCGATCGCGCCGAGTTTTTTGAAAGCGTAGTGGGTCTTATACAATGACTGATGCCCAAAAATGTTTTAGTTTTCAAGGGGTTGGGTCTTACACTCTAATAAGAGGCCCAAAAATGTTTTATTTTAAGAAAATGAATGGGTCTTATAGCTCAAGGAGAGGCCCAGGGTTTTGTTTTAAAAGGCGACGATCGCGCCGTGGTTTTGAAAATACAACGGGACTTATACAACATCTGAGGCCCAAAAAAGGTTTATATTTACAAAGGATTGGGTCTTACACTCTATAAGAGGCCCAAATGTTTTGAAAATGATTGATGAGGGTTGAAATCAAAGAAACCCTAATTTTGTTTTTCTTTAAAAGTAAATATTCAAAGAAAATCAATAAAATGATAAAAATACCAAATGAGTTTGAATAAACCACTTGTGATTTTTGTTTAAGGTTTGAAAAATGAGGTTTTAATCACAAGATGAATTAAAACTCATTTGGTTTTGATTTTCAAGGTAAATATTCACTTTTAAAATGTTTAAAAACAATTAAAAATGAATTTATTCACAAAAATACTAATTACGTTAAATAAATAATATAAATTTTATTTTTTTTGTGGAATAAAATATTCAACAGTTTTGTGATTTTTTGCAAAAAGAACCAATAAAAAATAATTAAAATTGACGGAGTTATTAATTTTTCAAATCATTAAAAATAATAAGAAAAATAATAAAATATGAAAAAGTGGTAAAAAAAGGATCTGGGGCGAGGGGGATTCGAACCCCATACCTTTTGTGTGCAGTATGCACGCTTTACCACTGGGGTGGTGATACATTCGTGTATTGAAACACAACCACAAATATACAAGGCTTGCCTTGTTTTTTGGCCTGGCCCAAGGCAAGGCAAGACAAGATTTTGGTCAGAAACGTGAAGGCCATAACTTTCCTATTTTTCCATGGATGGAGACAAAATTTATATGCATCTGGCCTAGAATTTCACAAGGAATCCAATGGTGGTGGTGGTTTTTTCAGAAAATAAATCCTCCTCAAAACCCGATAGTGGTTTTGAAATAGGCCATATTTTGCATTTTTTGTGCTACCTCTTGGTACAAGTATGAATTACATGATGATTTGGTTCAAACACAACACATATAATATGTATAACAGATGCATGATCAGTGGACCTCAAAGCAAGGCATATTTTAAAGATTCAAGTTGTGATGCTTACCTCCATTGGAGCCTTTTTGGGTAATCTACCAAGTGCTTTGTTCCAGAAATGTTTTGATGCTTTGAACACTCTCAAATGATCCCTTAGAAGCTTTTAGGATGATTGGAACCAGCTGGAAACCTCAGGAATGGAAACTGGCCCTTTCTTGCAAAAGGGGCAAAAGTGGCCAAAATAGAAACTCTCTCAAATGGTGTTCCAAATGTGTGAAACCATTTGGGACAGTTCAAGGATGATATTTGGAGTGTGTTTGAGGTTTTATCTGGTTTGGAAAGTGACTGAATCAAGACATGGCTTGAAAAATGCAAAAAGGCCCTATTTTGAGGTTTTGAGAGGGGACTTTGTGATTTTAGTGTTACAGGTCACTTGTGAGAGTTTGGATCACTTCTATATGATGTTTATGAGGTGTTTGTGTGATTGGTTTGGTTGGAATTGCTCTCAAACTCAAAACCCGATAGTGACTTGCTTTGGAAGGCAAATTTGGAAGTGAGAAGGTGATTTTGAGGAAAGCATCTGTTTGATGGATTTGGTCTACTTAAATTGAGCACAAATAAGCTCTATTTATTGTAGAGCAAGTTTGTTTTGCAAGCAATAGTGAATGGCAACTGCAGCAGAGGTTTGGCCAATGTTGACTTTTTGTCAGATGAATTCCAAACTATGCGATCCTCTATGAAATCAAGTCCTTGACCTAAATCAAACTTGATGGATTGATTTCATAGGTGTTATAGGGTGTATTGAATCATTTCCCAAGGTTTGGGAGCATGCCTGGGTCAAAAGTCAAAGGTACAGTTGACTTTTTCCTCAAAACCCTAATTGTGGTTCTGATGAACTTGAAACTTGTTGATCAAGCTTCTTGGATCAATCCATTGTTGCAAATGTATCAATGTGGTGTTTTGGAGACCCTCAAATCCTCTCTTGAGGTGTTGGCTCATGATTTGTCCCAAAAGTCAACTTAGGGGTGAATTAGGTCAAGAAACCCTAATTCCTGATTTTTGATGATTGCATCCCCTGAAGCCAAATTGACTTGATGATTGGGTCCATGAGGTTCCATGGAGTATATTAGGTTTGCTTTGAAGCATTGGCTCATGCCCAGAGGAAAATTTCCATCTGGAGGCCCTGGTCGACCAAACCCTAATTTGGTGACACTGGCGATCTTGAGGCTTGATCCACCTAGAATGCTGCAACCTTGTGCTTGATTCTTGTTGTGGGAGTCCTCTTGATCCATTGTGGATGTTTGTGAGGTTAGACAAGTTGAAGATTATGTCATTATTTGATTGATCCTTTGTCTAAGGCTCAGAGAGGGCTTGAAACTCTAATTTTTTATAGTAGTGAATGCTCACCCATCTTTGGGGAGACTGATGAGGTATGATGGTTTACCCATATTGTGATGATGATTTGCCCAATGATGGGAAATCTTAGTGGTCAAAATTTGGGGTATGGCAACCCTAATTGTGGTCCAGATGAAAATGAAACTTGTGAATAAAGCTTCTTGGATCAATCCATTGTTGTAAATGTATCAATATGGTGTATTTGAGGCCCTCAAATCATATCTTGAGGTCTTGGCTCATATCTTGCCTCAAAAGTTAACTTAGGGGTGAATTAGGTTAAGAAACCCTAATTCCTGATTTTTTGTGAATGCATCCCCTGAGGCTAAACTAACTTCATGATTGGGTCCATAAGGTCCCTTGGAGTATTTTGGGTTATGCTTTGAAGCATTGGCTCATGCCCAGAAGAAAATTTTCATCTGGAGACCTTGGTTGACCAAAAACCCTAATTTGGTGGTACTGTCGATCTTGAGGCTTGATCCACTTGGGATGTTGCACTCCTGTGCTTGATTCTTGATGTGAGGATCCTCTTGATCCTTTGTGGATGTTTTAAGAGGTTAGACAAGTTGAAGATCATGTCATTTCTTGATTGATCTTTTGTCTGAATGTTCTGAGTGGGATCAAAACCCTAATTCTTGATATGTGGTGGATGCTCAACTTCTTGATATGTGGTGGATGCTCAACTATCTTTGAGGAGATTGATGAGGCATGAAAGTACATCCATATTGTGGTGATGATTTGCACAATGATGGAAAATCTTGGTGGTCAAAATTTGGGGTATGACACATAATTAGGGTCCAAGGGGTAGGTTTGACAAAAAAGAAAAATGGGAATTAGGGGAGTTATTCTGTGCAACCGTAAGAAGTGAAGAGAGAAATGAGGAAAGGAGGCTAGGCTACAGAGAACGAGATAATCAACCGTAGAACCCCAAAGGAGAATCTTTTGCTGGAAAATTCGAGGTAGGGGGTTAATCCGGGTTAATATGTATGATATGGGTTTAAGGTAGACGTAGTTTTGTGTGTTTTGTGTTTTTGACGAATTTATGATGAATCTATGACGAATTGCATGTTGAATTTTCGTGGATCTGTGTACATATGATTTTCTGTGATGAATTTTGTATGAGTTGCTGTAATTGATGTGAAATTCGTGTGGATAATTGTTGTTGCTGTGGTGAATATAAAAACAAAACTAGATCTGAGATTGAGAGTGAGGATTAACGAATTAGGACTTAATAACTATAAAGAAATTGATGAAAATAATGAAGTAGGATAAGGACTTAGATCTGTGATGAATCAAAACTATTTTGGGTCTGATTTTGGAAGATCGGAGATGGTGGAATGGGAAGTTTTTCGTTCAGATGCGAAATCTGAGTTTTGGAGTGTTTTTTGGAAATACGCGTAACAGGGGGAGTATTACGCATAAGAGGAGACACACCCAGGGTGATATGCGTAGCATACGCACCCGTCCCCAGGGACAACACGACCTTCTACCAATACGGGTAGCGTACGTGTATGGAGAGTAGGTCCATACGCGTATGGGAAACTATTACGCGTATGGTAAGCTTGGAATGAAGGAGGATACGCGTATGGGAAGCCATTACGTGTAGGGAATTCTTGGGAACTGAGCAATATGCGTATGGACAAGTCATTACGCATAATGGGATTCTTGGGAGGGGGTCATACGCGTATGGGTTAGCCATTACGCGTAGGGGAAGATTGTAAGGAGTTTTAAGAGGAGAATCCTCTCTGCTCGTACGCGTAACAAGGATGGTGAAACGCGTAAGAGAGGTCTGGGCAGGTTGCCCTACGCGTATGATACGTAGGCCAGTGGGAGAGGAAGGGAACCGTACGCGTATGGGGCATGGCCATATGCGTATGGGCAGGGCTGCTGACAGAATTGTCTGTTTTTGCAATTTTCGTCCCGATTTCGCTCGTAATGTAGTTTCCTTGAAACGTAAGACTATGACGAGGTAATAAAACCTGAGTAAACTAGTAATGAGGGTGAATGGGATAAAATCAGGAAAATTTTGACATAATGATGATGACATGACGAATTGTGAGGTATAGTGACGAATCGTGATGAGTGTGAATTGATGTTGTATTATGATGGCGTTAATGAATCATGAATGATGATGCAACCTTGACGATTTTATGATGATGATTATTATGACGATTTGCATGATGCATTCATGGCATAGTCGGGACTCCGGTCCATTTGGTGGCTTCACTCCCATTGTGTGGATTGAAGTGTTTTGTGACGTGCTCCGGTTCTTGTGTAGAATTAGGGATGACAATGGGTACCCTTTGGGCAGGATACTATAGTATCCGTCCCCATACCTATATTTTAAAAAAGCGCCTGTGCCCAAGCCCATACCCTCATGGGCACTAATCTTAAAGTCCGTCCCCATACCCTTTGGGCATCTGAGTGCCCGTACTCATACCCATTACCTGTAGTTTAACAACAATAAATAAATAAAAACATCGCAACTGAATTTAAATGTGATTCAAAACTTTCAAATCAACTAATAAAATATTGCAAACCATAGTATTTAGAAATATAAAACTCATACCAAATATGTAAATAAAAGTGTATGTTGCGAAAATATGAAACTTAATAGAATTATGTAATAAAAACTAGAATATAGTAATTAACTTTTGACTCCTAAACTTGTGTTCTCCATATCCTGAAAAAATATAATACTTTATATTAAAATATTGTAGTTAATAATAAAAATTGTAGTCATAATAATATTTTTAAAAATTATTTTACCTCTTCTTTAGAATCAGAATCTTGAAAAGAATGCAATCGCTTGTCTTTCACATGCAAATATTGCTTTGATCCGATCATACCAATAGAAGCTGAAAGCAAAAAAAGACTAAACAAAGGTTTCATTGAAGAAATATATAAATGTAAAAAATTTTACCTTTCTTTTCATTCTTCATCCAACTTTGTGCACATATAAGTGCCTCCAAAGTATCTTCATGAAGCTTTGAACGATGAGGACACAATAACCTGCCACATGTGCTAAAAGCAGATTCTGAAGTAACTGTTGAAATTGGGATGGCCAAAATATCCTTAGAAATTTTTTGCAAAGTCAGATACTTAATCCCATTTGTTTTCCACCATCCAAGTATATCAAATGTAACGCTCCTAGGCAACACCTTCTCTTTCAAGTAGATATCTAGTTCATACTTTAATTGTATATCACTAGTATCATTGACAAATGAGTCATAACCACTAAGATAATTGTTATTATAAACATTATCTAAATATGAATCAATGTCATTTGACTTTTCTGTTGAAGTTTCAACCACCCTGTTGATTTTTGCTTGATATTCTTCAAACAATGAAAAGCATAATTGTTTGATGTTATTAATTTCAGTTGAGGATGTACTTCCATAAAGTAAAGGAAAGAAGTACTCTAATAACTTCATTTTATATCTTAGATCTAAAATAATTGCAATGCCCATAATTCCATGAATAACCGACCAATATTTGTTAAACTTACCTATCATTTTTTAAGACATATTTTTAATTGCCTCAATAGTGCAAGTCTCCCACTTCTTCAAAGATAGTTTTATTTCACAAACTAATGGAAAAAATAAGTTTGTTGTGGGATATTGTGTACCTGAAAACATCTCAGTTACACGATTAAAGACTTTTAATCTATTACAAATTTCTTTTGCGGTTTCCCACTCGATTGTTGTAGGCAAATATGTATACAAATTCTCTCTTATTTTCAAATGAACAAAAACATCCTTATAAGCCAGTGCAACAACAAGCATGTGATAAGTAGAATTCCACCTAGTTTTACAATCAAGAATTAATTTCTTTGTGATTGAAAATTTTATTTGGCGTGCTGCTTCTCTAAAAGTTTGTTCTCTCTTAGGTGTGGCTGTCCAAAAAGCCACACTATTTCTAATCTTCTCTATGCCATCTCCAAGAACACTCAAACCATCTTGAGCAATTAAATTTAAAATATGGGCACAACATCTCATATGAAATAACTGACCATCAAGCATAAGAGTATAACTATCAAGCTTGTTTAGCAACATACCAACAACACAATCATTAGTGTTACAATTATCCAAAGTGATGGTTGACAACTTTCTATCAATATTCCAAGCCATTACACATTCAAACAACTTGCTTGAAATAATTTCAGCTGTATGTGGACATTCTACATACACAAACCTATTATGCAATATAATTTATTAGATATTAATACACTTTAAAATTCTACATGTAAGATAAAATTAACAAAAATATTATAAATATCATACCTTAAAATACGACTTTGCATATCCCAATCATCATCAATGTAGTGAGCTGTAATTGTCATATACCCTTTCTTTTGGTTGCTAGCAGTCCACATATCTGACGTTAAAGCAATTTTACTCTCAATCCTGTCTAAAAGTCCCATAGTTTTTAACTTTACATTTTCATAAATTTTGATAATATCACTTTTAATCGTATTTTGACTAGGAACTTTGAACAAAGGTTGAAGGCCTTCTGAATATGCTCTAAACCCCAAATGATCAACTATTGAAAGTGGATACTCATGAATTATTATCATGTAAGCAAGGTATTTTCTTGATTTCTCTGGATCAAAATGGTAGTTAAACATATAACTAGATGACCCATCTACCTTTTTATGTTTTCTCACCAAGATTGACTGTCTTATATCTTTATATGGCCTTCTTTTACAAGTATCAAAATGTCTAATCAAATGCTTAGTTCCATCATTTCTTCTACCTGTTAAAGCTTTGTTGCAATAATTACACACAACTTTTTCCTCTTCATTAATTGTTTTTCTTTTGAAGTGATTCCAAACAAACGACATCAATTTTTTTTCCTATCTTTGGTCAATTCATAAGCATCAACATCACCAGTAATAGGAGGAACACTATCAGATGCGGGTTGAGATTGATCTTTTTCAGAATTGCCCACACTATTAATAGGAGTATTTTCAGGTTGTATGGGAGAACAGCTAATTTCCAATTCTCTTGATTGGATGATATCGAAAGAATTTTCCATCTAAAAATAAACAATCATTAATAATTGATATTATGTTTTGGCTCACATATAAACAAAAATATATTCATGAAGACCAAAATTAAAAAAAATAATGTACCTATATCAAATTAAAAAAAAACTTTTTAAATAAGCAAACTTTTGTTGTTATCCAATTTAAATTGTTTTTGTTTAGAAGAAAATAACAAGTTTAATAATAATCCACATTAAAATGAAAATAAAAATAAATCATATTAAAAATTAAAGTGAAACATAATCTAAAAAATTATATATATATATATATATATATATATATATATATATATATATATATATATATATATATATATATATATATATATATATATATATATATATAGAGAGAGAGAGAGAGAGAGAGAGAATTAGCTAGTTGAATTATGAAATATGATAATGTTAGTTAGGTGAACGAGTGTTTTTGAAGGACAAATTTGGCTGGGAAGAATGAATTGTTGAATATTGAAAATGTCCGACATCCGTACAACATAGGTGCAGTACGTAATCTAAAAGTTTCAATATACAATGTAATTAAAATGAATTGATATAACAACACTAGCATGAACATTCTAATAATAATAGTAATAATAGAACAACATTTGTAGAGAAAGGTAATACCTGCTGTGTTAGATCTAGATGCTTCAAATTGATTAGAAATATGACGACAATTTACAACAGGGTTCCGCAGCGGTAGTGAACATATATTTGTCTTAAAGAAACTTTTAGGTTTAGGTTTTAATATTTATAACAATAATTTAGATTTTAATGTACCAGTTATAATAATAATATTAAATAAAATTATAAATATATATACTTGCGGGTTGGGGCGGGCTGGGTACTAGAGTGTCCGTACCCGCACCCATACCCATTTAAATTTGCGGGTAATTACCCGAGCCCGCGCACATACCCAACAAAGCGGGTATTTACCCTACCCATTTTGGGTCATTTTTACGGGTGCTCAATGGGATTGGGTACAATTGCCATCCCTATGTAGAATCGATCCTATTGGTGGGGATCTTTAGAGGGTGATGGCCCAGTGTCCATCAATTATGACGAATTGGTACCACATGCATGAGTCTATGATGTTGCATTTGCATACTGTATGGCATTGCATTCGATTAATTTAATTGATGTGTTAATGATTTGGTGATGTTTGTGTTTAAACCTTATCTTTTGCTTATATCTTATATATTGATTCGTGATTACTCACCCTGCCTGTTTGAATGTTGCCTCCACGTGGATAACATGCAGGTGATCAGGCTTAGCTTTCGTGGCGCGTGAAGATTTAGCATTTGAAGTATTTTGATTTTCTACGTCGATTTAGAGGGTCTTGCTCTGATATGTAACATCGGGTCGGGACGTTTGAGTCGAACGATTTACGTTATTTTATTTGTTGGCATGATGACGTTTTCTGAGTTTTATTTTAAGAAGCTTTTGGATTATAAGTTAATTTGAATTTTGATTCCCGCTGCATGATGTTTAAATAAATTCGTGACGGTAAAACCCGTGTTACGAGCAGGTGGTTATTTGATGTATTGTGACAAAATGTGACGCCCTTTTGGGACTTTACTCTGATATAATTGTTGTATTTATTCGTGATGTTTGTTGGGTAGAAAAGGGTGTTACAACTTGGATGCCCCCAGATGTAGGTGATGTTACACCGAACTGAGTTAACAATTAAGTGTGTTATTTACTTTATGCAATTCAATTATATTACCTTGTCTTTAAATTGTGTGAAGTTCAGGTATTAGTGTCGTGACATCTCTCTCGACATCTCATATTTTTTACCAGAATTTCAAACTCATCACCACCTTAACAACATCATCGACATAACAGCATCATCATCACACAACGATATTACAACAATGCAATGATTCATCAACCAAACATATAGATTTGAGTGTTAGCTTTCCAACGCATCAAACGACACGTCATTTGGACATATGAATCAAAATTTATGGCCAAATTCGTCAAACAATGCAAAACGAACATTCTGCCAGTTATGTGACGACGCATGACTCGTATGAGTCGACGCATAACATGTACAGGTCGGCGCATAACATGTACAGGTCGATGCATGTACCTCATTTTTAAATCTTGTAGCATTCTGTTTGATGTGTTGCCTGCATGTGTCGACTCATTACCTTTGCAGGTCCACACATGACCTATACAGGTCAACGCATGCATCGAACATGTCGACACATGACCTTCATAGGTCAACGCATACTGCTAATTTTTGTCTAAAATAAGTTTTTAATCATCCAAACACTACCTTATATAACAACCACTTACTTTACGAAAATATATCATATTAATCTAAATTCCTACTATCACACCCTAAACTCGTCTATTATTTCATGGACTCATGGATCAACAAAACATTACAACAATATCATCATATTTATCATCTCTAAATCATCAATATCCATCAAATTCAACATGATTCATTTGATTTAAGCACATCACAACATCAACATGTCAATACACATGGTTACAATTCATATCACAGCAGCAACATATCAATACACATAGTTATAATTCATATTGAAATTCTGGCAATGTAGACAGCAGATGTCCTAACACATGTCAAGATATTATTCTGCATAAACATTTAAACGCAGAGGCATAACAGCAGAATGATACCTTGAATATCAGAATTGTAGAATCACATATGTTACGACATCTGTTCCAACATGTTTATCATGACCCCTTACAGAAAAGTAAATCTGCAGAATGATAAAGAACACAACAATTGTTTACCCAGTTCGGTGCAACTCACCTACATCTGGGGGATATCAATCCAGGAAGAAGACTCCACTATCTATAGAACTGTTACAAAGCTAAACTCCCCCGTTTACAACTTAATATCCTAATCTCTACCCAATGAAGACTTTATCAAAGAACAACCTCTTTGATACGAGATACCCCACTCACTTCCCTTAATCACCAACTGTGATTTCTACATCATCCCCGTCAATACAGAATTCTGTCAAGCATACTTGACAAACAAGCTAACTCGAATTTGCTTAAAAGCTTCATCCAAGAACAATACACAATCCAATACCTCAAGGCTTATGGGTCTGTGCGACACCTATATCTGCCACAATACATCAACTGATACAAATGGAGACTTACAACCTAGAGAGCCAACGACTCTCAAAACCCTAAACCCTTGTTTCTTACGCAAGAGAACTAGGTTACGAAAGGCATGTCAAATCCTAGGTCTAAGTCTTCTTTTATAGGCTTTAGTTTCCTTGGGCTTTCTATCTCTGATCTTCGATCCATTCCTAGAATGCGCATCAAATCTTGGGCAGATTTGTTACAGATTTAAAACCTGCAAAATCAGTGCAGTACTTCAGGATGTCATGTCTTCAGGTTAAGACATCTTCTTCGACATCTTTGTTCAGGGCCAGATTTCGACATCTTTATCATTAAAATTGTTTTACCAAAATTCTGTCAAACCAAAGGTGCTTTCAATCTCCCCCTTTTGACAAATTTTGGCTAAAACTCCTTTTAGTTTGAACGACGGTTATGATTGGAATACTGAGCATGTTGGATTCATGTTGGTGTACATGAGGAGGAAGATAACACAACCTTCCTCTTCCCAGGGTGAGTGAAGTTGAGAAAGGTCCAGGAGTTGAGACTCCTAAAGAAACAAGAAGAAAGTCTGAAACACCAGAATCCTGGATACTCCTTTCAAACACACTCCCCCTCCAGAGATCAGTTGTAGTCTTTGTGAATATGAGTACATAAAGCATGTAACTCAGGTCACAAGATACAACTTGATTCTTAACTCAAGCCACAAGATACAAGAGAAACATATCCCCCTCCAGAGATCAGTTGTAGTCTTCGTAAATCTTAGTGCATAAAGCATGTAACTCAGGTCACAAGTTACAACTTGATTCTTAACTCAAGTCACAAGACACAAGAGAAACATATACAAGATGATAAAGACAACACCTTGTTCATTGTTCTTGCAAAACAACTGCAAGAACAACACACACATTCCTTTTTCCCGTGACTCATACTCCCCCTTTTTAGCCAAAAATTGGCAAAAATAGCCAAGGAATTCCCATACCCAACCAATACTAATCCAGATTTGAACAAAAGACATTTTGAAAAGACCACATAGTCTGAGACAATCTGATCCAAGGACTCCCTTAAATACCCAATAATTTTCCTTCGAATGTAACGAGCCTTTGAAAATAGCAATGGTTAAGTCAATGACCTCATTAATCCAAGGATGTAACTTCACCAATACCAATGTGCACTAGTTAAGAATGCTTTGATTGTTTCTTGTTTGAATAAACCCGTCCAAAAATAATGTAAGTTACGATGAACACGCATGTTCTCCACAAGACCAGTTACTTTTATCATATGTCCTTAACAATGTTCTGACATCATGTCAGACATTGTCTACCAAAGAAAACTCCTGTATTGATCAAAACCTTCACAGTCTTGTGATCACATTCTGCAGAGAAAAATAAATTCTCCTAGACCTAACCAATGATCCTTAAGCATCCATTAAGAACCATGTAATTTGTACTGTCAAGTTTCCCCCAACTTGCAATAGTACACTAATGTTAAGACATCCTTCTTGACATCTCATCCTCCTAGGATGGAAACATAATCACAGCTTGCTTGACGTACAATACAAACTGGAACCTGAACTGCACCCTGTAGCAGCAAAATTGTGAGAGTAAGCTATTGATTAACTTAACTCGAAAAGCAAGAGTCGCCACCGCACTTTTATTTTATCTAAAAAGGAAAGGAAAAAGTGCGAACAAAACCTACATAAGCTCTAAACAAGAACAAGTGAAGAGAAACTGGATAAGGGGGGTTGGTTACGCAATGGGAAGGTGTTAGCACCCAAAACGTCTATAGTACTCTATAGGAACCCTTTGAAATATCTACCGCTTTTTGGTCTGAAAATGTTTGCTTGAAAAGCGATTGAGGAGATGAGAAGAGAAGTTGTTTTTTTAAGATTTTTGTGTTTGGAGAGACTTGTCGTCTCATGCCTACGTACCCACGATGTGCAATGTAGGATCAAAACCCCGTAGTTCGTGGTACAAAGAATGCAATTTGTTTGTTTTGGTTGATTTTAAATGTAAAGACAAATCGTCATTTCCAAGCAAATAATTCCGCTTAAAGAAATGAATCATGTCTAAACTTATGAAAAAGTTAAAGGAAAAAGTACACGAGGGCACAAAAGGAGAGGTTTGAATGAGTTTGGTGTTTTTTAGAGTCTTTTGAAAAAGGTGTCAACATGCTTATGTAGTTTAGCATTTGTTAAGAAATGAAAAGAAAAGAGTAAAATCACTTAACAAAGTCAAGGTTTGATTATGAAAGAGGTGAAAGTTTGAAATCAATAAGGTTTTGAAAATGAGAGAAAGTTTTGAAAATTGAAGAATGGGTGGAGAAGAAGTGACTATCCTAAAGCATACAGTAAAAGCCAAGGATAAGAATAGCCTAACCACACAAGTAAGCTCCATAGTCTTCGAACCACAATTCCAAAGCAAAGGGAGAAAGGTCCTAAGTCTAAGTCCAAGGATCCAAGAATAGCATTGGATGTCCAAGTTCTAAGTTCAAGGATTCAAGAATAGCATTGAAGTTCAAGGTCTAGGTGCAAAACTCCATGTCCATTGCAAAGGATAGTAACCATAGTCCAAGATTAGAAGCACAAGTTTTTTTTAGAGGTTTTGGCCTTTATTAATGTTTTTGGTCCAAGTGGACAAAGAGAAAAAGGCATAAGCATAAACATGTGTCCAACGGACAAAGGAAAAATTGCGGAAGCATAAACATATGTTCAACGGACAAAGGAAAAATTGCGGAAGCATAAACATGATATGAAATGATAAAAATGAAGCATAAAAGTAAAAGAGATAAGGAGCGAGAAGGAATTGTAAATGATTAGTACAATAGTAATGTTAGTAAGTTAGTGATCAATAATGATTGAATAATTGCACTTAGGTTAAGGTTGATGAAACTCATTAGAGGATTTATAAGACCAAAGCCTCCTAACAACAAGTTTCAAGAGTTTTGAACCATAAGACAAATGATCAACCATTTTTGATAGTTTTCTGATAAGGGACAAATATTGCGCTATGTTAAGCAATCGCCGAGTAATTTACAGAGTAATTACCCTACAAATGAGGCCGGTCAATAGCTCTTTGTGCTAATGCATGCTAGATGAACGATATATAGATCGTCATCCGAAAGCAATACCGCACAAAAAGAAAAGTGGTAGCGATTTCGTCTCGATCGAAATTCAATAAAAGAATTCCAAGATCTTTTAGACTTTCATCGATCAAAAGAAAAGAGGAATAAATGAAGAGAAGGGCAAATTAAACCACACAATTATGTGATCTAAGGCTAAGAACAAAAGGAGAGGGAAGAAAATGGAAAAGGAACCAAAATAGCCCCAAAAACAAGCCAAAATATACATTCTGTTTCGAAGTAACCAGTTACAGCATAACTGCTAACCGGTTACTTAGTTCAAAATAAGTGCAGTTTTTCAAAATTTACACAGTGTAACCAGTTACAGCATAACTGCTAACCGGTTACACAGCACCAGAATGCAGAAAAATGTGCAAAATTCAGCATGATCCATTTCCAAAACTTTTTACAAACACCTTATGATCATGGAACTGAAATTGCACGAAATTTAAAGTAAAAAACAGCCAAAACCAGCAATTAAACACAATTACAAGATCCAAAGGATCAAGTAACAAGGATCTCCAAAGATCTACATTATGGAAGATGAAGATGAAGCTTCAACAATTGTGAAAGATGAATTACCACTTCAAATCTAAAAATTCCTTCAAATTACTTCAAGATCTACACTCCAAAGCCTTGATCTACTGTAATTGATGAACAAAAATAAGAATGGATGAAGGTTTAGCTCAAAGTTGAACAAGATTCAATGTGAATTCTTGTTAACTTTCAAAGAAAGAAATGTGAGCTTTGGTGAATTTTGTGGTTGGGGAGAGAATTTGCAAGAAGTTTTTTGGCTATCAAAAGCTTGTGAAATGAGTGAAATGAAGCCTCTATTTAAAGAGTTTAGGTTTGGAAATTTGGTGGTTTGGAATTAGGCTTGGAATTTGAAAATTAGGATTGGAATTCAAATTTGGAGGGAATTATCAAAAGAGTGGTGATTAGCGGAGGTGTATGGTAGGAAATGATCAAAGTGATGTAGGGAATTAAAATGAGATGGTATGGAATATTCCAAAATGTGATCAAAATTGGTGCCAAATGCTGAAATTTGAATTTGCTGCCATTTTTCAAAATTTCACGATGGTAACCGATTTCAGCATATCTGCTAACCGGTTCTTAGTGCAAATTTTGAAAAAAATTCCCTTTTTGAATGCACTGCCGTGGTTCGGCTCGATTCTTTTGCTCGTCAAAGAAGGCATGGAAATAAACACATGAACCTTGGAATTCCTTGAATAATAATAAATTAAGTCTTGGAAACTCTTGATCAGATGAATTTTGAATTGTTTGCAGATCAACTTTGACTTTGTCAGGTGAAATTCAATCGAGCTGTGGGACTGTTATTTTGGCATTTTTGACCTATTCTTCCCCTGAAAATGTTAGTGAAAGAAAACAAAAATATTTTTGGATTTTGGTTGATGGTTAGTAAAATATAAACAAATAAAGCAATAAAGTGAATAAGAAACACACAGATGATCAGTGAACCCTGCAAGGCATAGACCCAAAGATGAGGGGGACGAGGGAATCAATGTGTGATCTTGTTTGTGGTAAAGATGCAAATGAAAATGCGAATGATATGTGGAATCTTAGAGGTCAAAAATTAGGGTCTTACAGTTGCCCCTATTTAAGTCTCTTCTATCGGGAGATATGAAGATACTTAAATACAAAAAGCTATATTTTTAAGCCCTAAGATGCCACAAGATGATATGAATGCAAAAGATGAAGCAGACTGCGGGGAAACTTGAAACAAGGAATTTATAGTAAATTGAAAGAGACGACATGAAAAGACACGCCGGGGAACACAAGCTATCTATGGATATCTGTTAAAAAGAAGTATCCATTAATAGTTGGAAAGGGAGGTACAAGACCCTGGAAGATGAGTAGTGACATCCAAGAATAGCATTGGATGGAAACTACAAACGAGACAAAAGGTATTTCAAAAGATGTCCAAGAATGGCATTGGACAAACAACAAGAAAGTTTCTAGTAAAAACAGCAGTGTCATCCAAGAATAGCATTGGATGGAGGTGAAAAGCATTGTATTGGGGGTAAAATATCCAAGAATGGCATTGGATAAAAGGAACTACAACATTCAAGAATGGCATTGAATGAGGCAACAGTAAACATTGGAGTCATCCAAGAATAGCATTGGATGTGAACAAAATTCTAGTTTGAAAATTTCACCGGGGACATCCAAGAATGGCATTGGATGGCAAGGTTAAGTATCAGAGATATCCAAGAATAGCATTGGACTTGGCTAGGGAAAAGGTGTCCAAGAATGGCATTGGACAAAAGGAATCACAATATTCAAGAATGTCATTAAATGTAGTGAGAAAAGTTCTGTAAAATACATCAGAAGTATCCAAGAATGGCATTGGATAAAAAGAGTTCACGATATCCAAGACTGGCATTGAATAAAGTGAGCAAGAACTTTCAGGAATGGCACTGAAAGGTAAAGGTAAATCACTACATTCAAGAATGGCATTGAATGATAATGAGAAAGACATCCATGAATGGCACTGAATGCAAAGGAGAAAACTCATTCAGGAATGGCACTGAATGAACAGATAAAACTTTCAGGAATGGCACTGAAAGATATCCAAGCAAATATGATGGGGATTACATAAGGGAGAAAATACTTCCAGGAATAGCACTGGGAGAAACAAGAGGAGCAAAGTATCCAGGAATGGCACTGGATATTAAAAGGGATAGATATCCAGGAATGGCACTGGAGATCAAAAGAAACAAACATCCAGGAATGGCACTGGAGTGAAAGAACAACAAAGATCTAGGAATAGCACTGGGTGAAAAAGACAAACATCTAATAACAGCAATAGATACACAGAGAAACGACAACATCCAGGCATGGCACTGGAAAGAAAGAAGACAAGTAAACGACGACATTCAGGAATGGCACTGAATGAAAAGGCAGATAAAAGTTTTGGTAGGCGCCAAGTAAGTTGGACTTTGATCACAAGGTAAGATGTTGACAGCAACAGGACCTCGGAAAAATGCATATGAGCGCGAAGCACACTTCGAGCTATGAAAATCTTTTTATGTAATGATATATGAATGATTTATGTATGCAATGCATATGATAGAGACAACTGAGATAGACTCTTTTGTGAGGGGGGAAAGGAACTCTGATTCCTTAACACAGGGAACACTGCCCATTCTGCTTGGAGAGAAGATGTTGAACACATCTCTGTCACACTTGTGAATTGTATCAGGCTGATGGTCCTTTGAGGAAAGACATCTTGAGGATTCTTGAAGAAGACTGCCCCAGATTGATTGACTGATGAGGATAAACTGATCATAGCTTCAGTTTGACTGCTGCATGGGAAAAAATGAACTGATCATGGCTTCAATTCTTGAAAAGACTGTTGAGAATAAACTGATCATGGCTTCAGTTGCTATTGTTGGGGATGAACTGATCATGGCTTCAGTTCTTGAAATGACTGTTGAGAAGGCTACACTCAGTATGGGTCTTGAAAGAGATCTTCTGGTTAACCAATTTGAGAATAACTTGCACTGAGCAACAAATCTTAAACTGATTCACAATAGGATCTGGAGGTAATGTGCCCCTGATAGGATCACTGACCAAGTTTCTCAACTATTTGAAAATTCTTAATGAGGAAAGTTTACCTGAAAATAAGATTATTCAAACAGACATGGAAATTTTAATGCAAAGCTCATGCAATTTTTTGAAATCAAAAATCATTTTTGGAATGATATTATTGATGTAGAGAAAAATGAATCACTTGTCAAAACACGGTGGTTTAAACATTCAAAAATGGAAGAGAAAGCAAAGGTAAGACATCAAAGCAAATGATTGGAAACAAACATAGGAGTCAGTTTACACAACCTTGCTGTAGTATGCTTTCAAAAGAAACCTGGCTTCAATTAGGTCTTTTGAAGGTTGTAACGTGGTCTGGTTCACAATTTTTGAAACAAAGGATATAGGCTCAAAGTTTATTTGTACCCAACCCATTCTTCGTGATGACCTTCAGTCCTATGCTCAGTTAATTCAAACTATGCATTCAGGTTCCAGGAGATTTTGGAATTGCAACACTGTTATGATGATGGTTCAAGGACCAAGAGATTTTTGAGATGGCAGTCACTCTTTCTTACAACATTTTGTTATTTTTGATGAGGACCTCAGTCAACTCCTTTTATCTTAGAGGATTTTGGTAACCTCTTTATTTTTCTTTTGTTATCCCTAACTTTTGCCTGAACTGTGTCATTTGAGCTTACAGTCAGCGGGATGCCCCAATTTCTGCCTAAGTCTCCTTCATAGGTTTTGACTTAGCGGGCTTTTATTTTGATTTTTCATCATTTTTTGAAAGATAGTGACTGTCTGGCTTAACGATTGCGGTGAACCATTATTGGCTTTTGATTTGAAAGACATCTTCGACACAACTTTGATGCGTGCAAAGGAAAGCTTGTGATTGCAACCTTTATTGGAAAGGTGTCTTGAATGATTCACTTGAATTTGAATACACAGCCAAATTAACTGAGAACTACCCATCCCCAGGTTAAAATCGCGGGTTTTTTCGTACAGAAAGAAACTCCAACTTCTAGGCTCGAAGGGGTTGACAAGGGATTAACTTCCTTATTTCTCCAGTGTTTGGGAGTTGAAACAATGCCTGTACATCCTCAGCCAAGTTTTAATTGAAAGCATACAGTTTAGCAATTTTAGGTATTTTGTTTTCATCATCCTCCCTCCAATCTTTGCATAAACAAAAGTTTGATAAAGAAAGTGAACAGGAGATATATTTTTGTTTTGTGAAAAAGAAAGCATAAAGATGCACACAGTGGACATAAATGAATTGAATAAAAAAAATTGCAGTGCTCATTTCATTAAAATCGCCATGAAAGTACAAATAAAATTCGAAAGCAAACAGTCAATACAATTAAACAAAAATGCAAACAGAAAGAAACAAGGCCTAGTGACTAATCAGCAACAAGGATGAGCTGTCATGTCTAAAGCACTGGCTTTAGGAGATGATCCGTCTGAACTGACTCAAACGTCACTTGGCATGCTCTGGCAAGGGATTGTTGACAACATTGGGATTCTCATCAAGAAAAGTCAGAATCTTTAAGTTCACCAATTCTTGCACTCTAGCTTTCAATGCATAGCAACCTTCCAAGTTATGGCCTGCCCCACCTCGATGGAACTCACAGTGAAGATCAGCCCTATATCCGACTGGAAGAGGATTTGGAGGAGGAGGTAGATCCCTCGTTGTAATCAAACCTTTCTTTACAAGACATGGATACAACTCATTGTAAGACATCGGGATAGGATCAAAGTTAACCCTATTGTGATTCTGATTTTGTCTAACAGACTGACGAGGAGCTTGAACTGTTTGAGCATTAACAACAGGAGCAACTGCAGCTACATATTGTTGTTGTCTGCGATGAGGTTTACCGTCAAATGAAACAGCATGGGTATCACCATCCTTTTTCTTTTGAAAATTCCCAGCATACTTTTTAGCACCACTGAAGGCTTCAACATTAGCAATCCTTCCTTTCTTGATACCTTCTTCTAGTCTTTCTCCAATAGTGACTAGGTCAGTAAAACCAGATTATACACTGCCTATCATCTTTTCCCAAAAGAGTGGCTGAAGAGTGTCCATGAATAATCCAATCAATTCTTTTTCAGCCAAGGGTGGCTCCACTTGAGCAGCTAGCTCTCTCCAGCACTGAGTGTACTCCTTAAAGGATTCCCTTTCTTTCTGAGACATGTTCTACAATTGACGGCGGTCAGGTGCCATGTCCAGATTGTACTTATATTGCTTTAAGAAATCATCAGACAAGTCCATCCAGCTTTGGATACGGTTCTTCTCAAGTCCCATATACCATTTCATTGAAGCCCCACTCAAGCTGTCTTGGAAACAGTGAATGAGCAGTTTGTCATTTTTGGCATGAGCAGCTGTAATACAGTGGAGAACTGACTCTTTAATTTTGTTTTCGCAAAATATGTTGCGGTTAGCAAGAATCTGACATATTCAATAAAACATTGAGTACAAGATAAGAATGAATTGGAAAGTTTTTAAAATATCATTATCAATTCAGTTTCCCTTGGCAAACTTTTCCAACACATTCCGAACAGTTCACAATGAGAAAGGATAACGTACAACCCACAGAACAACACGTGTCATTGTCATCATCAAATCATGAGCTTTAATGAGTTTGTCTAAAATTTTTGAATAAGATGGAAACTTATTTAAGCACAACAGACAAGAAAGGATTCAGTCATCACTTCAAAACGTTAATCCCAAACGCACCAAGGCAGAAAACCCCAACGCATTTCACATTATTTCCAAAACATGATCAAGTTTGTCGAATTAGGAAAGGAAAGAATCCAAAACGCAGTGGGACATGTCCAAACAGGGTAAATCAAAAAAGGAAGCACATTATCTTGAATTCATCACAAATCAAACACGTTCGGGCCAAAATGGAAATAATATCATCATGAAAAGAATATGTTCAGACAACTTTGAATTCATTTCATAAAAGACTGCCAACATGTTGGAAACGGAAACGGAAAGTTTTCAAAATTTACAATTACTCATGATCAGACAGCATTCAAGGGAAAGGATCAAGAAAGACATTCATCATCAATCATGGCCATGACTCTATTGTTTTTTTTATCAGCCTATAAAAGCAGAGGATTCACACGCATTTGAGGGGGGACGGGGGAGAAATTATTAGAAAACCAATTTCTCGGGATATCTTACCAAAAACATTTATCAACCCACACCAGAAACTCACCAATACCTTATAACCATTCTCCAAACCAACTCAACCAGAAATGTAAACACATACACACCACATTTCAAAGAGAAAAACACCACAAAACTCAAAACCCACACTCATGCCAAATTCAAATCGTACTCAATATATTACAGAAACAATTCATCAGTCAAATACCAGAAAATCTAACCAAACAAATTCAACAATAACCAAAATCCAAAACAATACAACCGTTCACAAAATCACCAAACATTTCTTCATCAATAAGACATAACCACCAGACATTCAACACACCAGAAATTATACCAAACCTTTATCATATTCATCAAACACCTTATTTCTGAAAAAGTAGAGATATAGGAAAGAGGTCACTTATCTTCAAAAAACGAAGAAGCTCTGGTCGCAACCTCGTTCATTTCCAACTCCTTGCTTCTTGGTGAACCCTGTATCAAAGGAATACCACAATGCTTCATTCAAATCAACCCAACAAATTGAAGAAGAAGGAGAACTGGCGAAGAGTGAGTACCTGACTCAAATCGACGCAGCGACGCCATTTCTTTTACATTTTTCCCCATTACTTGATCTTCCATGTAAATGTAATCGGAATAACATAATGAAATGGGGGCCGGGATTATGGGGGTGGGGTATTTTGCTGTGTGTGTTGATCGGAGAGAGGACGAGATGCTACCGCCGCCGCCGCTAGGGTTCTTGAAACCCTAAGGTTTCATTCTGAGAGAAAGAGGAACGTTTGCGAGAGAGAGAAGAGAGAAATGATCTTCGTGAGGTTTCCACCCACCCTTCCGTTTTTTTTTATTTCCTTTTATTTAGCTTTTTTTCTTTTTTTAAAATATAACCTCAAAAAAAAAGATAATAATCACTATTTTATTTTAAATAATCAAAAAACTTTTTTAATTGATAACTCTTAATACCCCCTTTTTTTTATAAACGTTAATATTAAATAATCTAAAAAAAAAATCTAATTAGGAAATCTTTATCTTTAACTTTTTCAATTTAAAAATAATCCCAATAAAATAACTTTTTTTATAATACCACTTAAATCGTTTTTAAATTATTAATACAAAAATAATAATAATTAACTCTTTTATTAAAAGATTAAAATTAAAGTTTTTAAAACCTTCTTAAATTAACCTCTCATAATATCTTTTATAATAATAAAAAAAACTTTTCTTGATTAGAATATTAAAATCCTGTTAAGATAAAAACCTCAACCTTTCCCTTTTCTTTAATTTAAAAATAACTTTAACATAAAAATAATAAAGCTCTTTAATAATAAACCTAAAAAAAATAAATCAAACTCCTTAGATCCCCCAACGTGAGTAAATCGCATGCTGTGTGATATTTCATGTTTACTTTTGCTTGATGTTTGTGTATGATTGTTACTATATGTCTAAACCCTTTTTCAAAAATACTAAAAACTCTCGATCCAACGTCGAGCCACTTTTATACCCATGTAAGTCGACTACCTTCGGGCGTCGCATTCGACCTGCGGTCACTATACACAATACTAGCCCACCTCGCTAGTGCGCACAACTAAATGAACTCTTAAGTTAGTTTGTCCCCTCGACATTCCAAAGGAAGGTTCCTTAATATTGACTAAACTGTCATAGGACTAACACCTTAAAACCCTTGGCCTTAGGATTCGGAGTCGCCGTACTCCATGTCTCGCCATAGACACTTAGAATCTTAGCCTTAGGATCGGAGTCGCCGCACTCCAAGTAAATGCTCTGCCGCAAACATTTACAATCCTACCCCTCTTAAACCAACCTACAACTTTAGAGTCGCCGCACTCTATGTAAGGTCTTGCCCAAGACTTTACCTCCCCTTGGAATCTTGACCCCGTCAAGAAGTTCCTCTTTTCAGAACTACGCATACTCTGATTCTACTCCCGAGGATACGTAGGCGTAAGGTGCGATACCTTGTCGAGTATACTTAGATACTAACCCCTAGGGTTTTCAACCTTTAGCATAGTATCCTTAGCAAGCGAATGAGAGATAACATAAATACTAACGAGAGGTTCCTGTAGAGTACTACGGACGTTTAGGATGCTAATACCTTCCCTAGGCGTAACCAACCCCCGAACCTTAGATCTTTAGGTTTTTTCGCTTTTGAACCTTTCCTTTGGATAAATCAAAGTCGGTGGTGAACATTTAAAGAAATGTGATCCTAGTTCATTAATAACTATGGTATCCAATTCTCACCGCAACAGAAATGGCGACTTCACTGGGGATGTGTCGAGGGTTTCCCCTATCTTGTTTTTACTTATGTTTTCTTTCTTTATTTGCTTGCTTATTATCTGTTGTGCTGGGTTACTATTTGTGTGGTGAGACAAAGTCCTATACCCGGACTAGAGTGGAAAGTATGATAGGAACGGTGAGAATTCAAGGATACTTTAAGGGAGTCGATTCCTGAAGAAGTTGAATTGAGACTTCACCACTCAGTCTAGGCCCTCTCGAATTTAATTTTGTCCAACGAGTCTATTCGTGAAGACGCTATTATTTCGAACTAAAGGCCATCGAGACTGGGGACCGTAGTTACCTATAACCCAACTTGGCCTATTAGGATGTAGTGCGGGGACTATGCGGGAGTCCATTTCTGCAATAGTCGCTACGCGATACTACACTCGGACGAGATTCTCTTGAGAATATTATTGACCACCAAGTGATTTGGAAAATCGAAAATATCCGAAAGATTGATTGTAGACTCTGGGAACTTTGTAGAACCCGTTCGGTAGGTACATTTGAAACTATAGTGCATACCTTATGGGAGGGTAGACCTTGGCTCCACGCTGTGACCTTTCAAACTTAGGACTTTTTGCCTGTTTGTTTGCTTGTGTGTGCTCTGTGCTTTGTGCTTTGTGTGTTTGCATCCCTGCATTCATAAGCATCATATCATAAAGATTCATGGAACTTAGTCTTGTTTATAAACATCATAAGGATATCATGGACTCTAAAAAAAAAAATTTTAAAAAAAAACGTCGAAGTACACTTACAAAGGTCATAACTTGGACGATCTAAGGAGACTGAAGATCTTGCTAACAAATATAGAAAGGTTCAAAATCAGACGTGGAAGCTATCACCACTATTCCTGATTACCAGTGGGTGTCAACTCATTAAGAATATTCTTAGCTGATGGAGTTACTAATTCAAGACGAATATCCATTTCTCAACTTCCGTCAGTATTCAAGCTAACTAAAAGGAGGATTTATTATAAAAAAAAATACTTATTGCAAGAAATGGAAAGCTCAAGACGTCTCATCCCATTCTAGTCATCAGTCAACACTATTATAGAAGAAGCTCGGATGGAAGAAAGAAGTCAAAGGATTCGTGAAGACCGTTGGAAGAGTCTCCTTAGATCTATCATTATTAGCTTTTATTTAGCTTTACGTTATGACTGTTGTAAGGTGTACAGACGCGTTTTATAATTAATTTTGTAACGAACCAATCTTTAGTATTACAGTACTAATGATTGTAACCATTTTTTTTATGATTCGTAAAATGAGGCTTTTGATATTCCATGATGATTATAAATAGCTGAGTTTCCATGAATCTTGTTGCATGGCATTTGCATTTTGCATTTCTTTCTATCAAGGAGCTTAGATTTATTTTGCAATCATTGTATGATGGATTACGGAAAGAAGGGAGTTGTGCCGTACACCTTCAAAGTTTCGGATGTTGAACAACTAAGGGAACTAGGAGGGCAGATCAAAGATCCTGAGGCGTTCGCTGAGAAGTATGGAAAGATCCTCTCGTTGTTGCAGACTCGAGTAGCTGATGGTCTATTGGAAACGCTGGTTCAACTTTACAATGTAATTTACCATTGCTTCATCTTCCAAGACTTCCAGCTGACACCCACGCTAGAAGAATACTCCGCTCTATTGGGTATCCCGGTCAAAGACTCACCTCCGTTCTCTGGTGGAGAAGGAAGACCCAGCCAAGAAGACATCGCGAGAGCGACCCGCTTAAAGTTGCTGGAGATCCAAACTCATATGACGTTCATAGGAGGAATCGATGGTTTGCCTGCCCAATTCTTGTTCGAGAAGGCTCGCCACTTTGCTAGTGTAGGGAACACTCGAGCGTTCGAGCACATCTTTGCACTGCTGGCCTACGGTTTGTTCTTATTCCCCAATGTTGAAGAATTTGTCGACGTCCATGCCATAAGGATTTTCATGCTCAAGAATCCAGTTCCCACATTGTTAGCCGATGCCTACCACTCTATCCATTCAAAGGCTCTGAAGGGAGAAGGTCGGATTACGTGTTGCACCGTTATCCTCTATAGGTGGTTTATTTCGCACCTACCGAGGTCTACCGATTTCTGGGATGTGAAGGATGGTTCAGAATGGCCTGTGAAGCTCATGGCTCTTACTTACTCGGATATTGTTTGGCATGACCCAATGTATGGAGGAATCCCCATGATTCATAGATGTGGAGACTTTCCCAATGTACCTCTTCTTGGTAGGAAGGGATGTGTCAGTTACAATCCTGTGCTCGCCCGTCGTCAACTGGGGCACCCAATGGAAGAAGTACCTGATCCAGAAATCCTGACAAGACTTTTTCTCTATCAAGGAGAGGACCTGAATCTGAAGACCGGAATTGTGTTTGCTTGGCGTCGCATCAATCGACGAGGAATGACGGCGACAACAAATCCTGACTGCTCAATTACCAAAGAATGGCTAGCCTGGGCACGTGAAAGAGCACTGACCTTGAGGATGCCTTATCCCCGTCCCAAGCCTCCCGTGGTCCAATAGATGAGGTTTCGAAGCTGAAGGCTGAAATAGAGAAGCTTACCCTGGATAAAGCAAGAATGCAACACCAGATTGACAGGTTAATGGAAGAACTCCGTGGAAGACAAGGGGCATCATCCAGCAATTTAGACTCCTAGTTCCTTTTGTTATGTGGCTTATGTAATAAAACTTTGGAGGTGTACTGGCTGTTGACAAATTTTAATAAAATGTTTTAACATCTACAATGACTGCAAATACGAGTTTGAGTTCCTTGATAGTTGCATCGTTCTTGCATGTGCATCTCATATCATTTTGCCTTCTTTGCTTCGTTTCCTTTTCTTCTGTTTGTTCCTGTGATCTCATCCATCCTCTGTTCGTGACCCGTCTATTGATTTCCCGTCAGTAATCTCTGGACCTGGGGAAAATTTTGAAAGATCATGAATTCAGAAGAGCAGAGCCAGTTTGCAACCGTAGCAGATCTTGAGTTCAGTCAACTTGTGGAAGCTATGACAGCCTTGGCAAGAAGGGACGTTAATACTCAAAGGAATGTTGTTAACAATGTCACCCAAGATCAACCTGTGCAGATTCCTGTGAAGAACCAAGTTATGCAAGAGCATACTACCATCCAGGATATACATCCTTCTTCTGTTGATGTTATGGAATATCGTAGCCTCACATTCTCAGAGCCAGATTCCCAAGAGGTGATTCCTGAGGTGAAAACTGAGAATCCACGAGATGTTGAGATTTTGGAAAAATTTTGTGCCTTAGAACGAAGACTTGATGCCATTAAGGGTCGTGATACTGGTGATCTGAGTGCCTTGAATATGTGCTTGGTACCCGACCTCGTAATGCCTCCAAAGTTCAAGACACCAAAATTTGAGAAGTACAAAGGGGACAGTTGTCCAAAGCAACATCTGGTGATGTTTTGCAGAAAAATGACTCCACATGTCCGTAATGAACCGCTTATGATCCACTGTTTCCAAGACAGTTTAAGTGGGGCATCACTAAATTGGTATATGCAGCTAAAGAATAGCGACATCCAATCATGGTTAGACCTTTCCAGTGCTTTCGTGAAGCAATATAACTACAATCTTGACTTGGCTC
Source organism: Lathyrus tuberosus (assembly GCA_022829125.1). Taxonomy (NCBI): domain Eukaryota; kingdom Viridiplantae; phylum Streptophyta; class Magnoliopsida; order Fabales; family Fabaceae; genus Lathyrus; species Lathyrus tuberosus. Next base: position 534,933 of record JALAZF010000024.1, on the reverse strand, counting down.
CTAGTCGCCTGCATTTGCTAGACCTATCTAAAAAAGACAATGAATCCTTCAGAAAGTATGCTCAGAGGTGGAGAGAAGTGGCTTCTCGCGTTCAGCCGCCGCTCTTGGATAAAGAATGGTTGATTTTTTCGTGGATACTTTGCAAGGCCCATACCGAGAAAAGTTGTTTAGCATTATGACAAGAAATTTCTGTGATGTGGTAATGGCCGGAGAGCGCATTGAGATTGGTCTTAAGAAAGGAAAAATCTGAGCCATTGAGAGTAAGTCAATTGCGAATTCTCAAGAAGAACAGGAGGAAGAAAATAATCCCATTGAGGAGTATCCAATATATCAGTCTCGACACTCACGCAACTCAAGTATTCAGAGCGAGCATTCATTTGGGTCTCTGCGTCAGACGCCATTATCTCTTCAGAGGCAAAATTCTTCTCCAAATCGAATACCTTCTCGGTATCGACAGTCATATCGCCTACAACCGCGTCAACATGATAGACAAAGACTAAAAAAGCAGAGGCATTTTACTCCACTACCAATGCCATACAGTCAGTTCTTGCCAGATTTAATCAAAAGTGGACTTATAGTGCCGAAGGAGCTGAAGCCAGTACCCTTTCCCTATCCACCAGGTTTTGAAGCTAACGCCCGATGTGATTACCATGCTGGGGCACCGGGGCATTCAACTGACGACTGTAAGGTACTCCCAAGTAAGGTTCAGAATCTGATAGACTCCAAAATGATTTCATTCACGCCTCATGGAATTCAAATCAATATTCCTTCACCGAATAACAAGGGTTCATCAGTCCCGGTTATGGAAGAATTTATCGATAGTGGGTATGAAAATGATCCTCAGACCGATCTCGAAAACCGATTTTGAAGATGGTTAACTCAAATGGCAAATAAAGAGGAAGTCATTCCCTGAAGTATCAAGCTGTTATTTATTTACATGTTATCGCTTTCTCTGATTATTAAAGCATGTTTACATGTAAGAACTTGTTATTCTGAATGTTAAGGCAATTTAATGTTTGTTTTGAATAAATCCATTCGCTTCGCTCATTTTTAAAACTGTGTACCATTTTATAATGCTAATCCTACTGAACGGAGGATGATGAACAAAAACGCAATCTCTTCTGTCGGATGCTTTTGAACAAAAACCCTGCTAAGGATATAAGGCATTGTTTCAATACCAGAGATAACCTCTCGTTAACCTTTTTGGGCCTCGAAATCAAGACCTCAATTTTAACCTGGGGCAGGGTAACTTTCAATCCAAGCGACCGACCTTCCAAAACTATCAAAATATGAGTGGGTACAAGTACATCTTGACCCTCAAACTTTCAAAATAACTTCATCAAAAGAGGTGGGTACAAACAAGCTTTGACCTTTATACGTTTTTGCTTCTTAAACCAAATCACTACTTACAACTTACAAAAGACCTTGTTGAAGCAGAGTTCATTTCAAAAGCATACTCGATGAGATAGTGTTTCCTGACTCCTATGAGCCACGCTCAAAGTTCGCATTGGCTTTATAAAAAGGAAAACTAATGTCATATCCTAACCAGTGATTCGATCACAAGTTTACGATATGCTTTTTCAATAAACTTCAAAACAAACATGATGTTGTACTAGCAGTTTCAGAAGTTACCCCTTTCTGCATGTAAATATTGCTTAATGTCATAGAAGCCCGTATTGCAAACAGCTATGAGAGATTCAATTTTTGATTGGGACTTTGTTTAAGATGGTCTCTCATCTCAGAAAATATCTAGTCAGGAGCCTGTTGCTTGAAGACCCAGTTAAGCAGGGGCAAGATGTTTTCTTCAGTTTGTAACCTCCACAAATTGACTTACCCAAGGGGCAATTTTGAATACCGACAATCTGAGCCAGTTACGTCGAGATTCTACAAATCTCTCAAGAGTTGGGAGACACTGGATTATTTTTGAACACCGGATCTTCTGTAAAATCCTTTTGAGATGACTCCTTTTCAAAATAATGCGATCCAGGACAATTGAGACTTGAAGACCTCCTTCAACAAGATTACTTGAAAATGGAGACTACCATGCAAGTCAGAACTTCACTGACTTCATAGCATTTCTTCACCAAATTTTCCGAGAATATTCTAATAGTACGATAATTCCCCAGCAAGTTTCTACCGCAGGAAGTCATGATGATTCCCCAGTGAATCATTCCTTCAGGCAACTATGATAGGACCAACCAGTACAAGATTTCAGCATCTGGTTGACCTAAGGATCCCCAGAGAATCTCCTCGGTCTCAACTTTCCCCGATGAAGTGAGTGTTTATTTCACTCCACAGTGTCTTCTCAGGATTTCAAACTTCCTCAACAATGGATGTTTATTTCATCCCCACTGAAGTCTACCCTGACATCTACAACAACAATATTGGTTCAAGCTTCCCCAATGAATTAGTGGATATTTATTTTATCCCCGTGACGCCTCATCCATGGCATCTACTACTTCATTTCAGCTTATTTTAGTTATCGAGGATATTTATTTTATCCCCATCAAGTCTATCGGTTACTGTTTTGATCCGTTCCCAGTGGATCGTTCTCATCTAGAGTATCAGATTTCACCTTGACTATTCCTAAGTGAAGTCATGATATTATATCCCTAAGTGGATTGCTGTTTCCCCAGAGAAGTTTGGACTTTGAAGGTCAACTATGGAGTTTCACCTTTGGATTTCTACAGAGCTTGACAGACGTATCTCTTGTACAGAGGATGGACGGGCTTCCTCATTGTTTTCTTTCACCTCTTGTTTTTCTTTGTCTGTTTTGTCAGCATTAGCATAAGCATCGCATGACATCTTTTGCATTTGCCTCCGTGCGTGTTTCCTTTTGTTTGTTTCTTGTCGCTTTATCTTTATCTTCGTTTGTGTTTGCGCCAGTTTTTGGGGTGTGTCTGATCTCTCCAAGTAGGTCGTCAGCCTTAGGCAGAAAATGCTAATCATCTCTAAGTTTCCCCACAGAGTTCAACCCTCGTGGATGATGGTTATTTCAGTTATCTTTTTCCGTGCTTGGATAAGATAATTCTCCATTCGAGTTCATTTCTCAATGGTGGGTCTTGTTTAACAGTTTCTTTCTAGCTTGATCCTAGATTGAACTTTGGTCCCTGGGGGTACCACCTTTAACCTTTTAGTCTCCAAACCTATTTTTGAGCATGCATTTATTTTTTGCACTGCGTCTCATGGATGAATCTTTTATAGATCCTCTTTGAAGAATTTGCTTTCCAACAGTGCTGATTGGAACAACGTCTCCGTGGAATCTAAAGCCAAACAACAAGTGGCAGCCTACATCCAGAATTTTACTCAACTACATTGCAAATACAACTCATTTATACTCTCAGTCAGTCATCTCCGTCAGACTCTTCGAAGATGTTGCTCTTCAGCAAAATGTATCTCTTCAACGGTGGCTCTCCAATGAAGTGGATCTCTCCAGACTCTTCGACGGTTGCTCTCCAGTGCAGTGGATCTCTCCAGAATCCATAACATATTACTCTCCAGTGAAGTGGATCTCTCTAGAATCCACAACATATTGCTCTCCAGTGAAGTGGATCTCTCCAGAATCCACAACATATTGCTCTCTAGCGTGAAGTGGATCTCTCCAGAATCCACAACATATTGCTCTCCAGTGAAGTGGATCTCTCCAGAATCCACGACATATTGCTCTCCAGTGAAGTGAATCTCTCCAGAATCCACAACTTGTTGCTCTCCAGTGAAGTGGATCTCTCCAGAATACACAACATATTGCTCTCCAGTGAAGTGTATCTCTCCAGACTCTTCAACGGTGCTGCTCATCAAGAAACTATGTCTCTACATCAGACTCTTCAACGACATCACCTTTCAGTGAAGTGGTATATCCCACAGTCAACTACTTGACAAGGCCACTTGTTGTGAAACTTTACTTTCCCTAGTGGTGAACCACGATATCAGTATTAAGTCCTGGCATATCTTCGTAAGACCAAGCAAAAATCTCAGCATAATCACGTAGCATCTGAATCAGTCTTTTCTTGACATGGTCTTCTAATCCGACACCTATCTTGATTTCTTTCTTATCCTCCTCAGTACCTAGATTTACGACCTCGACTGGCTCTTCGTGCGGTTGTATGATCTTTTCTTCTTGCTCTAATAGTCTAGCAAGCTCTATAGGCACTTCACAATCTTCCTCACCTTCGTCCTCGGCTTGGTAGATCGGATTTTTGAAGTCATAATTGACAATAGCAGAATCGTTATCAATGGGATCCAGAGTGGATGTGGATCTGCAATTTATCGCGTGGGTGTGTGTAAGAACACATAGCTATTTTGATGAATATAAAGTAAAAGAAAAGACAAAGAGCGCAAAATTTGAATGCAAAACGTCCATTGATTTATTGAATGAAAATATGCGATGAAATGACAACCCTAACAAATGGGCCATTGTGCCCCGGGCAAGGCACAAGGCTTAAAATTTTTATTGTTCAAATTAACAAAACCAAACTTCGAAAATAAGAAAAACAAAAAATATCATTTACTCCTGACTAAAGGAGATAGGAATAATGTCTTCAGTCTTCCAATTGTTGAGCCCACTGCCAATGGTAGGAAAGATCCAACTGTCTAGATCACAGTCACTATCAGCATCCTCCACAGCGTTGACCTGATCTTTATGAACTCCTTTGTTGTTGATACGAATGGCACGAGCACGACGTACAACCCTCTGAGCCTCTGAAGTGAAGCCCAAACCAAATTTGTCATACTTGTAAGGGATGTCAAGAAGCTGACCCCAAATGGTACAACCACCTTCTTCAACCACAGCTCTAGCATCCTTTAGGGAAACCATTGTAGGAGGCACTCTAGTAACCTTGGGAACAGTAGGAACTGGTTTAGCAATAGGTGCAGTCTGAGGAGCCAATTCAAATGTTTGACAAGGGGTCTCGAGGAATTCGCCATCCATCTCGACATACTTGAAAGTATTCAAATGACTAACCATGTACTCCTCTTCACCATAGACGGTGACAATCTTGCCTTTCACGTGATACTTCAGCTTCTGATGTAAGGTAGAAGTCACAGCGCCTGCCCCATGTATCCAAGGGCGCCCAAGCAGACAGGAATAGGCAGGACGAATGTCCATTACATAGAAAGTAGAAACAAAGACTTGAGAACCCACTCTGATGGAAGATCAACCTCTCCGTGCACTAATCTCTTTGAACCATCAAAAGCTCTCACCACAACATCACTGGGTCTCAGCACAACCCCTTCACAGTCAAGCTTGTCTAGAGCAATCTTCGGCAATACATTCAATGAGGAACCCGTGTCCACCAGTACATGAGATAGAGTAGTGCCCCTACACTCAATGGAGACATGCAGGGCCTTATTGTGGTTCCTTCCGACAGGAGTCAGATCAGCGTCAGAAAATCCTAGACCATTATCAGTTGTCAGGCTAGCGACACAATTTTCAAATTGGTCAACAGAGATTTCCTGCGGAACATGCGCAGATTTCAAAAACTTCACCAAATCCTTAGCATGGGCCTCAGAGCACAACAACAGAGATAGCATAGAGATCTTGGAGGGGGTGTGCCCCAACTGTTCAACAACATTGTAATCACTCTTGCGGATAATTTTCAGCACTTCCTCCATTCCTTTGGAGAGATCTTCGATAGTAGTTTCACCCGGGGTCTTCATTTGGGCAGGCTCAACCACCAGTTCTTTGTCTCGAGTCTCAGTAATTGGTTTGGAGGCAGAGATACGAACTGGAGTAGCAACAGTCTTCGGAGAGATTTCTGGGGAGAAAATTCTTCCACTTCGGGTAACCTTACTAGTCCCGATGATATTGTCGACATCGGGATTAGTAACTTCAGTAGTTTCATCAGTCAAAGGCTCTTGCTTGACACCATGAATGTAAACATCCGCACCATACTTCCAAGGAATAGCCTTGCTAGAGGAATATGGAATCGGACCGGGCGTAGTAATAATCAGGGGAGCCACTCTAGGCTTGGCAGTAATCTTCACAGGAACTTTAGAGGTGATCCTCACAGGAGTTTTGGAATTAGTAACCACAGATACGTCCTCAAACTTTAGACCTCGGGACAAATTTTCACATAAGCTCTCCATAGAAGGAATCTTCTCAAACAGTATAGTACGGTCGTCCATCAAACGCTGAATGCCCTCTTTCAGCTTCACACAACCATTGGATTGAGATGCACAATAATGACAGTTTTTGTTGTACCCTAAATTTTTCCCTTAGATTCACTGATTCGGTCGCATAACATATTAGGTCAATCATTCGTGCATAACTAACCTCTTTACCTAGTTTTTTTGTCTGTTTGTTTCATTTGTGAATACAGGCGTTGCTGCAAAGATTCAAGATCTCGAAGGCTGTGTTGTGGGTGTGTTCGTGGGGTTTCCCTGGTCCTTGTAAATCTGTGTTGAATTCCTATGAAGATGTGCCTTTAAGCCATTCTTATTTGCATCCTAAGCCATCATCCATATATTGGGCCATTGGATTTAAGGATATTTCAAAATAGCCCAAGTTACTTAAGATGATTTCAAGGGCCTCAAAACATGTTTTTCATTTCCAATTTTGCTGCAAGCCAGAGACCATTAGAAGAGAACTCAAAGTTTAATTTGCTACACAAGAGATTAATATTTAAATTCTACAAACTCAAGAATTGAGGTTTACAAGAAATCATGAGAATTCGTACACTACAAGTGGTAACAGGTTTAAATATTCACAAAGTATTTAATCCCAAGATTTCAAATTGGACTTTGACTTCAAGTTCCCATGGGTATCCATTAGATATTTTAGAACCAAATATCATTTTCAAGTCAAAGTTTAAATCAATCCCAAGTATAAAGGCCAATTAGTTCAAATGGAAATTCCAAGTCTTTCGATTTGAGTTTCAAAGGTCCTTACAAGATTCGGGATTTGGATAGATTATAATTTCAATTACTTCAAGTCCAAATACCATTTATAAACTCCATTGTTGGTCCAAACATATTTTTGACACAAGATTCACAAGATTGAACTTTTGGGTTACAAGACGCTACAACTCAAATTCACCCAAGGATTTCATCTAGCGAGTTCGTTATTTTAAATTCTAATCATTCACAAAGGGTTGCATTACAAAGAACCATTACAAGATAAATCCATGAGATTCCAACTTTGTTTCCCAAGTCCTAAAAATCTCCGTGCCATTAAGGGCCAGCGCGTCTTTTTTTTCCCAACCTAAAGGCTATCACATAAAGCCATTCTAAAGTAAGCTGAATCAATATGAACGCTCAAATAATCAAGGCATTATTTTTTTATTTGAGTTCATGCAAGTGTCATTACAAATTATATTCAAAGAGGTCAAGTCTGAATGTCAACTCAAGTCTCTATAAGTCTTGGTTACGAAAAGCTATGTCCAAAGAAGCTTCTCAAAATCTCCATATTGCTTATTCAAACCGTGTACTTGTAGCTTTTGAATGTCAACGTGGCATTTCACCATACCATCTCCCAATTCAGTTGTGCTCCTACAAAAGAAGACACCATTAAATCAAATTGAATTTAGTAGCAGACTTTATGCAAATATGCATAGCTGGCATGGAAATTTTGATACACTAAAAAAAAGCAGCCGTGTTAATTCAGTAAGACAAGGACATCATCATTATTTTGGTTTCCAGAAAAAGAATCCGACATATTCAATAAAACATTAAGTACAAGATAAGAATGAATTGGAAAGTTTTTAAAATATCATTATCAATTCAGTTTCCCTTGGCAAACTTTTCCAACACATTCCGAACAGTTCACAATGAGAAAGGATAACGTACAACCCACAGAACAACACGTGTCATTATCATCATCAAATCATGAGCTTTAATGAGTTTGTCTAAAAATTTTGAATAAGATGGAAACTTATTTAAGCACAACAGACAAGAAAGGATTCAGTCATCACTTCAAAACGTTAATCCCAAACGCACCAAGGCAGAAAACCCCAACGCATTTCACATTATTTCCAAAACATGATCAAGTTTGTCGAATTAGGAAAGGAAAGAATCCAAAACGCAGTGGGACATGTCCAAACAGGATAAATCAAAAAAGGAAGCACATTATCTTGAATTCATCACAAATCAAACACGTTCGGGCCAAAATGGAAATAATATCATCATGAAAAGAATATGTTCAGACAACTTTGAATTCATTTCATAAAAGACTGCCAACATGTTGGAAACGGAAACGGAAAGTTTTCAAAATTTACAATTACTCATGATCAGACAGCATTCAAGGGAAAGGATCAAGAAAGACATTCATCATCAATCATGGCCATGACTCTATTGTTTTTTTATCAGCCTATAAAAGCAGAGGATTCACACGCATTTGAGGGGGGACGGGGGAGAAATTATTAGAAAACCAATTTCTCGGGATATCTTACCAAAAACATTTATCAACCCACACCAGAAACTCACCAATACCTTATAACCATTCTCCAAACCAACTCAACCAGAAATGTAAACACATACACACCACATTTCAAAGAGAAAAACACCACAAAACTCAAAATCCACACTCATGCCAAATTCAAATCGTACTCAATATATTACAGAAACAATTCATCAGTCAAATACCAGAAAATCTAACCAAACAAATTCAACAATAACCAAAATCCAAAACAATACAACCGTTCACAAAATCACCAAACATTTCTTCATCAATAAGACATAACCACCAGACATTCAACACACCAGAAATTATACCAAACCTTTATCATATTCATCAAACACCTTATTTCAGAAAAAGCAGAGATATAGGAAAGAGGTCACTTATCTTCAAAAAACGAAGAAGCTCTGGTCGCAACCCCGTTCATTTCCAATTCCTTGCTTCTTGGCGAACCATGTATCAAAGGAATACCACAATGCTTCATTCAAATCAACCCAACAAATTGAAGAAGAAGGAGAACTGGCGAAGAGTGAGTACCTGACTTAAATCGACGCAGCGACGCCATTTCTTTTACTTTTTTTCCCATTACTTGATCTTCCATGTAAATGTAATCGGAATAACATAATGAAATGGGGGCCGGGATTATGGGGGTGGGGTATTTTGCTGTGTGTGTTGATCGGAGAGAGGACGAGATGCTACCGCCGCCGCCGCTAGGGTTCTTGAAACCTTAAGGTTTCATTCTGAGAGAAAGAGGAACGTTTGCGAGAGAGAGAAGAGAGAAATGACCTACGTGAGGTTTCCACCCACCCTTCCGTTTTTTTTATTTCCTTTTATTTAGCTTTTTTTCTTTTTTTAAAATATAACCTCAAAAAAAAATATAATAATCACTATTTTATTTTAAATAATCAAAAAACTTTTTTAATTGATAACTCTTAATACCCCCTTTTTTTTATAAACGTTAATATTAAATAATCTAAAAAAAATCTAATTAGGAAATCTTTATCTTTAACTTTTTCAATTTAAAAATAATCCCAATAAAATAACTTTTTTTTATAATACCACTTAAATCGTTTTTAAATTATTAATACAAAAATAATAATAATTAACTCTTTTATTAAAAGATTAAAATTAAAGTTTTTAAAACCTTCTTAAATTAACCTCTCATAATATCTTTTATAATAATAAAAAAAACTTTTCTTGATTAGAATATTAAAATCCTGTTAAGATAAAAACCTCAACCTTTCCCTTTTCTTTAATTTAAAAATAACTTTAACATAAAAATAATAAAGCTCTTTAATAATAAACCTAAAAAAAATAAATCAAACTCGTTAGATCCCCCAACGTGAGTGAATCGCATGCTGTGTGATATTTCATGTTTACTTTTGCTTGATGTTTGTGTATGCTTGTTACTATATGTCTAAACCCTTTTTCAAAAATACTAAAAACTCTCGATCCAACATCGAGCCACTTTTATACCCATGTAAGTCGACTACCTTCGGGCGTCGCATTCGACCTGCGGTCACTATACACAATACTAGCCCACCTCGCTAGTGCGCACAACTAAATGAACTCTTAAGTTAGTTTGTCCCCTCGACATTCCAAAGGAAGGTTCCTTAATATTGACTAAACCGTCATAGGACTAACACCTTAGAACCCTTGGCCTTAGGATTCGGAGTCGCCGTGCTCCATGTCTCGTCGTAGACACTTAGAATCTTAGCCTTAGGATTGGAGTCGCCGCACTCCAAGTAAATGCTCCGCCGCGAACATTTACAATCCTACCCCTCTTAAACCAACCTACAACTTTAGAGTCGCCGCACTCTATGTAAGGTCTTGGCCAAGACTTTACCTCCCCTTGGAATCTTGACCCCGTCAAGAAGTTCCTCTTTTCAGAACTACGCATACTCTGATTCTACTCCCGAGGATACGTAGGCGCAAGGTGCGATACCTTGTCGAGTATACTTAGATACTAACCCCTAGGGTTTTCAACCTTTAGCATAGCACCCTTAGCAAGCGAATGAGAGATAACATAAATACTAACGAGAGGTTCCCGTAGAGTACTACGGACGTTTAGGATGCTAATACCTTCCCTAGGCGTAACCAACCCTCGAACCTTAGATCTTTAGGTTTTTTCGCTTTTGAACCTTTCCTTTGGATAAATCAAAGTCGGTGGTGAACATTTAAAGAAATGTGATCCTAGTTCATTAATAACTATGGTACCCAATTCTCACCGCAACAGTTTTCAACGCAGCCCGGAAATAAACCGGCCTGCAACAACTTCTTCTTAACAATTGATAGAGGAGCAGTCAAGTCAACCACAGTAGCAACATAAGAACCATCATCAATAGCACTAACAATCTTGTCATGATTCGGCATAGGAGCGGTAATCACATTAGGAGTTTCAGGGGGATCAAACTCAATCTCCTTAGCGTCAATCATGTCTTGAATCTTGTTCTTCAGCGCCCAACAGCTGTTCGTATCATGTCCAGGACTATTAGAATGGTATGCACACCTTGCATCAGGATTATAGCTAGGAGCGGAAGTATTAGGATTCCTAGGAGGATCCCTTAAAGTAACCAACTCTGCCTTCAACATAAGCTGCAACGCCTGAGCCAATGACATGTTGATCTTTGTAAACTGTCTCCTGGGTGTATCCTGCTTATGCTGATTACCTTGTTGTTGTTGTGGCGCCGGTGCAGAGATCAGAACTGCCCCAACAGATTGGTTGCGACCTTTCTGGCCGTGTACAACATTAGATTCCTTCTTCCCATTATGTGGCTTCTTTGTAGTGTTTGAAGATGTAGCCACTTGTATTTTACCACTTCGAATTCCATTTTCAACACGTTCTCCTGTCAATATCAGCTCGGTGAAACCGGATGACGAGCTTCCAAGTAGATGACTATGGAAAGGACCAGTTAATATGCTCATGAACATGTCAATCAACTCTATGTCAGCTAAAGGAGGTTGAACTCTGCTTGCGAGATCTCTCCACTTCTGTGCATACTCTTTAAAGCTTTCCTTAGAACCCATTGACATACTCTGTAGTTGCATTCGGGTTGGTGCTAGATCAGAATCGTACTGGTATTGTTTGTAGAAAGCTGCAGCCAAATCTTCCCATGTATGAATGTTGGTACTTTCGAGTTGATAGTACCATTCCAACTGTGCTCCAGACAAACTCTCTTGAAAGAAATGTACCCACAATTTCTTGTCAGCAGTGTGTGGTTGAATCTTTCGGACATATGATCTCAAATGCAGCTTCGGACAAGAAACACCATCATACTTAGCAAAAGTGGGAATTGTGAACTTAGGAGGAATGACAACCTCTGAGACTAGACCCAAATCCTCAAAATTCAAACCAGGCACCTTATGGATTTCCATAGCTTTCAGACGTTCTTCTAATAGCTTATACTTCTCATCAGCAGGAGGGTATTGTTCATCCAAATAATCTTCTTCCTCTCCATCAGAATATTTGTCAGAACCATGGTTGCTTTTTTCCTCAGTTTTAACACTTTTACCATCTTCATCCTGTTCATCATCTTGGTCTACTGGGATCCCAATTTCCTTGACCTGTTTAGCCGAACCTCTGAATCTCCTCCCCATGTTGATGACACCAGTTGATTTTCTTGTTCTCTTCTTCTTCTTGGTCAGAAGTGCTTTCAGTTCTTCTTGCCCCTTGGACAAGTTCAGGATCAGCTCTTGGAACTGGGCGTTCTGGGCCTGGAGATCTTTGACGGTTTGCTCGAGAGCCATTTCTTCTAAAATAAACAGCGAGAAGATGAGAGACTTGTCCTAGAAACCTGCTATGCAATGATTATGAGATGTAGATGCACATGCAATGATTTCAAGGACTTTAGAGTTTATCTTTGCAAACAGAAACAAAAGGAAAACTTTTATTAGTAAACTCAAAATTCATTTTTTTCTTTTATGCCTCTTGGGCTACAATGAAAGGAAATTTCAAAAAGCAAATTCAAAAACACCTAAGACCTAGGACTCAAGACTCAAGTCTCCCACGAGCGCTTCCTCTTTGTGCCGATGTAAGCATTGATGCTCTGCTCCCCATGAAGTAATTTCGTCAACTCCAACACCTTCTTCTCACTAGCATAGAACTGAGTCTCAAAGGTGTCCCTTTCTTCTTTCATCTGAACCCAGGACTTCTGCAGCTCTTCAAGATCGGTAGGCATATCTGGATGGAGAATGACTTGAGGAACATCTCCCTCAAACTCAGGGTCAATAATCACTGGTCTGACAGCTGGATATGGCATAATAAGATCTCGAGCACGAGTGCGCACCCATCTGAGGTAAGGCTCCAAAGGAATAGAGTTCTGCTGTCCCAAGGTCCTGCTTTCAATCTTATACACCTTATTCCACGCGCGTATAAACCTTTAACGGTAACCTTGAGGATCATCTTCATAATCGAACACAATACCCAGAATAAGCATATCATGAGGACCATCCCTTCGAGCATAACCAAACTGGCGCAAGGCTAGCGAAGAATTATAGGTGATGCCTCCCCTAATGCCAAGGAGTGGTACATTAGGGAATTCCCCACAATGATCAATAAGAGTGAAGTCTTCAAGAGATCGGGCACACCAATAGATATCTGAATGGGAGAGTGACATTATCCTTCGAGACCACTGCAACCTTTGTTCATTATTCAATACTGACCGGGGAAGGTGCGAAATAAACCACCTGGATAGTAAGGGTATGCAACACATGAGAGTCCCTCGCTCCTTGATAGTACTAGTGTGAAGCGAGTGCAGAATATCTCCGAGCAAGGTAAGTACCGGGTTATGAGTCAGAAATATTTTGATAGCGTGCACATCTATGAGTTGGTCTGGATTAGGGAACAACACCAACCCATAGATCAACAAAGCCAATACCTCCTCAAAAGCATGGTAACTCATAGCGCTTAGGAACAATTGAGCCTTCTCAATCAGGAACTTAGCAAGAAACCCCTCAACAAAGCCAATGCCTCCTTGTTTCCTAATTAGACACAATGTCTGACCTCTTCAGATGTAAAGCAGCTGCAATGACTTCAGGCTTTGGAACGTCTTCTATACCGGTAAAAGGTATCTGATCAAGAATAGGTATTCCAAGTAGCTTAGAGAACTCCTCTATCGTGGGCACCAATTGGTAATCTAGGAAGGTGAAACAGTGGTGCTTAGGATCAAAGAATTGGAATAGGACTCTCATCATATCTTCTTCAAAACCTGAGGTAACTAAGTCGAGTAGAAAACCATGCCTTTTGGTGAATTGAGAACCATCAGGAACTTTTGAGACCAATTCTTTAAGCTGGGAAGGAACCCTTACAAAGTTGACTCGGATGAAATTTATAGGAACGAAAGCCATGACCTGCAATGACGAATAAAGATAAATTCCTTGGTCCTTGAAATGGTTAGTGAAAATGATATGTTATGATGTTATGATGTCATGTACATGTTAATAGTAAATAAGTAGCACACACAAACAAGTCATACAAGAGCCTTAGGTTTAAAGGCTTGTATGAAGTCCAAAGGTAAGTACCCTTCCCCACTGAGGTTTAGTTGGCTCAACCTGTCCTAGAATAGTAACCGGGTTCTAAAGGACTCATATCACGGATTTTTCTCGAAGGCTTTATTTTAGTGCGACACTCGAGTGGCCGACCAAAACATCCCAAAAGTCTGATCTCAATGAGCTTAGCCTCGAGTATCAACCAACTTTGGTCTAAATCCAAAGCCGGCCATCTCACTACCTTCTAATGGCCAAATATGAGTTAACTAGGGTTCTAAAGACTGTGACCATCATATCAACCATATCAGTACATGTCGTACAGTCTCCATGATCTATTGTCACTTACCTAAGGAATCACTAGGTCCGGGTGTAGGACCTTTCACACAAGTAACCCCAAAACAAAGCCCATTAAAAATAAAATACATAAGTCAAACAATTTTAAGCAAGTGGTAAAGTGATCTAACTCTAAGGTAACCCCTCTTTAGAAAAACATCCCCAGCAGAGTCGCCAGTTCTGTAATACGGTGGAGAACTGACTTTTTAATTTTGTTTTCGCAAAATATGTTGCGGTTAGCAAGAGTCGCCGCCGAATTTTCTTTTATCCAATTTATTTAGGAAAGGTGAAAAGAACAGGAAAGACCTTTTTGAAAAGATTTTGAGTTCGGGGGGTAAATTATGAAAAGGGAAGGTGTTAGCACCCCTTTTCATCCGTAGTTATCTACGGACTCTTAATTGCTTGCTCACTTTAACTTGCTTTTTTTTTTTTGAAATGTGGTGTGTGTTTAGAAAATATTTTGTAAAAGTTGACTTTGTAATAATTCGTGTAAGAATGTATACAAAGTGTTTGTTTTTGAAAATATTTTTGAAAGTGTGAGGTGTGAAAAGTATTTGTTTTTTTTCTTTTTTTTAGTTGTGAGCAAGCATTTAAAAGTTACTTACCCTTAATTTAAGGTCTTTCTTATACTTATCCTTTTCCTTGAGAGATAGTAATATCCATACCATTAGTGGGTAGGTAGTCCTATCTATTGGATGTGAAGGGACAACGAAGGGTCATCGAATGGTCATAGAAGGCAACATGTAAGGATACCTTAGCAATTCGAATGGACTATCATCATTTTTCCGTAGGGTCATCGAGGGACAAGATCATCTTTTCGTAGGCAACTCGAAGGGTCATCGAGGGACAAGATCATTTTTTTCATAGGCAACTCGAAGGGTCATCGAGGGACTATGATCTTTATATCGAAGGGACTATGATGATATTATTCGTAAGTGTCTTTTGCTAAAGTATCCCTACGTTCGAGGGACATGACCAATGTTCGTAAGGCAACTGAGAGAGACTACCCTAGAGGTGCAAGTGTGGTTGAGTGGATTAGTTTCAATTATTTATCTTGAATTAGGGTTTTCTAGATTGTTTTTTTTAGTTTTGCCATACAAACCCTAATTACTACACAGTTGTAAAATAAAATAGCGGAATGTAAAGTGCGGAAAGTAAAATTCCTACGCTATTACAAGGCTTTGGGAGAGATACATAAGTATAACAAACCTTGCGGGAAATAAAACTATGGCTATTACAAAAAAAAATGTGCGATCTATACAATTTTTCTAGGAATTTAAATAGCAAATAAATAAATAAGTGAAAGAAATGTCAGAAAAACTTGATACGAACGTTAAAAAACGGAGGGAGGAGGCGGATCTAAATTTATCAAAAACGTAAAGCAAAAAGAAATTTTAAAACATGTAAAAAAAACAACAATGTTGCTACCGCGGAACTGGGATCATCGCAACCGGATCCAAATCGTGAGGATCTAAATAAAAAGAAATAAAGTAAAAGAATTTTTTAAAATTTGATAAAAACCAACAAAGTTGCTAACGCGAAAGCGCGATCATCGCAACCGGATCCAAATCAGGCGGATCTAAATTTATCAAAAACGTAAAGCAAAAAGAAATTTTAAAACGTGTAAAAAAAACAACAATGTTGCTACCGCGGAATTGGGATCATCGCAACCAGATCCAAATCGTGAGGATCTAAATTTTTTAGAGATAGAAAATGCATATAAAAAAAGTAAATTTAATATGCTAAAAAAATCAACAATATTGCTAACGCAAAAAAGTGCGATCATCGCAATCGGATCGAATAAAAATAAATGTCAGAACTGAAAATTGTATTAACAAAATATTCATTTATATATAAACATTATATATTATTATTATTATATATTAGAAAAAAGTATTCACAAAATATAATTCTATATAAAAAATATCACAAAAGAAAAGTTGACACTAGTCATCATTTTATACATTTACATATGCACGGAAATTTTCTACCGTGGAAAACTTTTCCAAATTCGTAAGCATATCCGGTAAACCGTAAACGTGTGTGTACGTGTAACAGAAATTGATATTATACATAAAAGAACCGCATGTATTGTTATATATATGAAGAAAACATGAAGCTTCTGTGCACGTAAGAACCACAAGTATATATACATATTACTGTTAATATGCCTATATATGAAAAAAAACAAGAAAAAGATAAAACTTAGAGAAATATGATAAGTGTTACGGAATAGCGATTTGGAATCGGTGCATGCTGATTGATTTTGAAAGAAAATCAATTTAGCTTACCTTGCCTTTTCTTCTTATTTTAAAACGGCATGGTGTTTTTTTTTTCCGGTCTGCACACACACACACACACACACATATATATATATATATATATATATATATATATATATATATATATATATATATATAATGAAACAAATTAGGTTTAAATATTTTCTAAAGTCCAAAAAAAGTCCTTAATGGATAATTTTAGGCCCAAATTAAATAATACTAAATAAAAATTAAACAATAAAAATGATTAAAATTAAATTAAATTAAAAACAGTAATAATCCTATTTACTTATTCTAGATATTATTTAAATTAAAATAAGAATAAAAAAAACTTAAAAAATCAAAGTTAAAAATAATTTAAATGTTAAAAATAGGGCGGGAAAATTTTGGGGTACAACAGCAGCCATCTTGCAGCAGTACATCACCAAGTGGGTTCTGGGACAGGTGTGCCCCTTGTTTCTCAAAATCAGGAGTCTTGAATTTTGGAGGAATAACCAAGTCGGAAACCAAGCACATGTCCATTGCGGCAGCATTAAAGACATCACTCCCTTCCACGGCTCTTATCCTTTTGTCTAGAGTTTGCCATTGCTCTCTGACTTCTTCAATGTATCCAGGTTCTCCTTGACTTTCAGATTGTGGACCAGCAGCATGGTACACGAAAGGATTCTCAGGAATATCTTGAGCAACAGAATGCACAACAGGCTGAGGTTCAGTGAACAATGGAGCTGAAGATACTGGCAAGACAAACACAGGAGTAGTTGCAAAGGGTGGCGAGTAATTTGGAGGTAACCCAAATTCTGGCCAAGTAGAAGCTGGTTGCTGAGTCAGTGGAGGGTCAACAGTAATAGGTGAAGTTTCAATAATCACAGTCCTCTGAGGTGGTTCACCTCTAGCAATCGGAACTTGCAGCATTTCTGTGAGCTTGGTCATGCCGACCTTCAGCTCATCAATTTCCATTCTGACTTCGGCATTGTGTTGTTCTTGGTTTTCCATTCTCAATCGGACAGCAACTCTAGTTCTGTAGTTGTGTTGAGGAAACAGCTTGACGGTGAACTGATAACTGGAGAAGGAGACAGTTGAAATGAGTTTCTGAGGCAACTGGGAAGAATGCATATGTATGCTCATAGATGCAAGGGTGCATGGATGCAACAACCACAAACAAGATCACTCAAAGCACACGGGTTCAAAGGTTCGAGTCACGAGCATGGAGTCAAAGGTTAAGAACCAACCCACAAAGGTATGTACTAAGGGTATAACACCTGCCGAACAAGGTTCTAAAAAAGTTTCCAAAGTGTGCAACCCGTCTTTCGGATATTATCAATTTCCCAACTGCTTGGTAGTCAATAATATTCTCAAGAGAGTCTCGTCTGAGTGAGGTATCGCGTAACAACTGATTCAAGTTTGCACCTAAATAGCCACCGCACCACGTCCTAATAAGGCCAAGTTGGGTTAAGGGTTCTAAAGTTCCCAGCTTCGGGTCCTCGGATCAAGAAACATAATGGGTTTGCCATTTCTGGTCTACCATTATTGCCTCTTGGGAGGAGTGCCTCAACTGAGTCCTCGGGAATGGTTACCAGAGTCGACAGCTCTCTAAATCAACACCCCAAAATGCGCAAGACACGCATGTCAGAATATCTCCCAAGAAAACCTCGTCTGGATGTGAATTTCGTGAACACCAAACGTACCAAGACGGCGCGTAGGTCCCACTACTTTCCACCCTATTCTTAGGTGTACACTCAAGCCTGTGTATCGGGCTTATCTCACCACACAAAAGAATTCCCAAACAGAACAAACAAAAAACAAACAAATCAGACAAAAAGCAATAAATAAATCAAAGTAGGCTAAACCCCTCAAGGGAGGTGATCCCCAGCAGAGTCGCCATTTTTCTGTAGCGGCAAAATCGTGAGTGTAAGCTATTGATTAACTTAACTCGAAAAGCAAGAGTCGCCACCACACTTTTATTTTATCCAAAAAGGAAAGGAAAAAGAGCGAACAAAACCTACACAAGCTCTAAACAAGAACAAGTGAAGAGAAACTGGATAAAGGGGGTTGGTTACGTAATGGGAAGGTGTTAGCACCCAAAACGTCTATAGTACTCTATAGGAACCCTTTGAAATATCTACCGCTTTTTGGTCTGAAAATGTTTGCTTGAAAAGCGATTGAGGAGATGAGAAGAGAAGTTGTTTTTTTAAGATTTTTGTGTTTGCAGAGACTTGTCGTCTCATGCCTACGTACCCACGATGTGCAATGTAGGATCAAAACCCCGTAGTTCGTGGTACAAAGAATGAAATTTGTTTGTTTTGGTTGATTTTAAATGTAAAGACAAGTCGTCATTTCCAAGCGAATAATTCCGCTTAAAGAAATGAATCATGTCTAAACTTATGAAAAAGTTAAAGGAAAAAGTGCACGAGTGCACAAAAGGAGAGGTTTGAATGAGATTGGTGTTTTTTAGAGTCTTTTGAAAAAGGTGTCAACATGCTTATGTAGTTTAGCATTTGTTAAGAAATGAAAAGAAAATAGTAAAATCACTTGACAAAGTCAAGGTTTGATTATGAAAGAGGTGAAAGTTTGAAATCAAGAAGGTTTTGAAAAAGAGAGAAAGTTTTGAAAATTGAAGAATGGGTGGAGAAGAAGTGACTATCCTAAAGCATACAGTAAAAGCCAAGGATAAGAATAGCCTAACCACACAAGTAAGCTCCATAGTCTTCGAACCACAATTCCAAAGCAAAGGGAGAAAGGTCCTAAGTCTAAGTCCAAGGATCCAAGAATAGCATTGGATGTCCAAGTTCTAAGTTCAATGATTCAAGAATATCATTGAAGTCCAAGGTCTAGGTGCAAAACTCCATGTCCATTGCAAAGGATAGTAACCATAGCCAAGATTAGATGCACAAGTTTTTTTATAGGTTTTGGCCTTTATTAATGTTTTTGGTCCAAGTGGACAAAGAGAAAAAGGCATAAGCATAAACATGTGTCCAACGGACAAAGGAAAAATTGCGGAAGCATAAACATATGTCCAACGGAAAAAGGAAAAATTGCGGAAGCATAAACATGATATGAAATGATAAAAATGAAGCATAAAAGTAAAAGAGATAAGGAGCGAGAAGGAATTGTAAATGATTAGTACAATAGTAATGTTAGTAAGTTAGTGATCAATAACGATTGAATAATTGCACTTAGGTTAAGGTTGATGAAACTCATTAGAGGATTTATAAGACCAAAGCCTCCTAACAACAAGTTTCAAGAGTTTTGAACCATAAGACAAATGATCAACCATTTTTGATAGTTTTCCGATAAGGGACAAATATTGCGCTATGTTAAGCAATCGCCGAGTAATTTACGGAGTAATTATCCTACAAATGAGGTCGGTCAATAGCTCTTTATGCTAATGCATGCTAGATGAACGATATGTAGATCGTTATCCAAAAGCAATACCGCACGAAAAGAAAAGTGATAGCGATCTCGTCTCGATTGAAATTCAACAAAAGAATTCCAAGATCTTTTAGACTTTCATCGATCAAAAGAAAAGAGGAATAGATGAAGAGAAGGCCAAATTAAACCACACAATTATGTGATCTAAGGCTAACCGATTACACAGTGTAACTGGTTACAACATAACTGCTAACCGGTTACACAGCACCAGAATGCAGAAAAATGTGCAAAATTCAGCATGATCCATTTCCAAAACTTTTTACAAACACCTTATGATCATGGAACTGAAATTGCACGAAATTTAAAGTAAAAAACAGCTAAAACCAGCAATTAAACACAATTACAAGATCCAAAGGATCAAGTAACAAGGATTTCCAAAGATCTACATTATGGAAGATGAAGATGAAGCTTCAACAATGGTGAAAGATGAATTACCACTTCAAATCTGAAAATTCCTTCAATTTGCTTCAAGATCTACATTCCAAAGCCTTGATCTACTGTAATTGATGAACAAAAAAAGAATGGATGAAGGTTTAGCTCAAATTTGAACAAGATTCAATGTGAATTCTTGTTAACTTTCAAAGAAAGAAATGTGAGCTTTGGTGAATTTTGTGGTTGGGGAGAGAATTTGCAAGAGGTTTTTTGGCTATCAAAAGCTTGTGAAATGAGTGAAATCAAGCCTCTATTTAAAGAGTTTAGGTTTGGAAATTTGGTGGTTTGGAATTAGGCTTGGAATTTGAAAATTAGGATTGAAATTCAAATTTGGACGGAATTATCAAAAGAGTGGTGATTAGTGGAGGTGTATGGTAGGAAATGATCAAAGTGATGTAGGGAATTAAAATGAGATGGTATGGAATATTCCAAAATGTGATCAAAATTGGTGCCAAATGCTGAAATTTGAATTTGCTTCCATTTTTCAAAATTTCACGATGGTAACCGGTTACAGCATATCTGCTAACCGGTTACTTAGTGCAAATTTTGAAAAAAAAATTCCCTTTTTGAATGCACTGCTGTGGTTCGGCTCGATTCTTTTGCTCGTCAAAGAAGGCATGGAAATAAACACATGAACCTTGGAATTCCTTGAATAATAATCAATTAAGTCTTGGAAAATCTTAATCAGATGAATTTTGAATTGTTTGCAGATCAACTTTGACTTTGTCAGGTGAAATTCAATCGAGCTGTGGGACTGTTATTTGGCATTTTTGACCTGTTCTTCCCCTGAAAATGTTAGTGAAAGAAAACAAAAATATTTTTGGATTTGGTTAATGGTTAGTAAAATATAAACAAATAAAGCAATAAAGTGAATAAGAAACACACAGATGATCAGTGAACCCTGCAAGGCATAAACCCAAAGATGAGGGGGACGAGGAAATCAATGTGTGATCTTGTTTGTGGTAAAGATGCAAATGAAAATGCGAATGATATGTGGAATCTTAGGGGTCAAAATTAGGGTCTTACACACCCCTGCAGTAATATATCTTAGATCAAGGAGTAACTCCCCCTATCTAAGATAACCAGTGCTCTTCCAATGAACACTATGCTGATGAATGGAAAACATAAGACGCATCTTCATGTCTTCAAGAGCGCACCCTCTGTCCAACCTACCTGTTGAAAACAATCATCAACTCCACTTATTGCTTCTTCTGACAAGAACCAATAATCACTCACACATAAACACCATCATGCTTCCCGTGAGGACTCATTAGGATCACCATCCTAAATTAACAAATTCTTGGATTAAGATCAAAGCTCCATTGATCCCCCTCTTCCAGAAACTATCCATACACCAAACGAATTCCTCTTGAATTCTCATGTATAGATCTCCTTGTTCCCTAAGATAAAATCCAATTGATCTGGAATGATCCACATTCCTCAAAGAGATACCATACCTCTTAGTTTGTTTTCTTCCAACAGTGTCAGATACCGTATACATGCTTCAGAACTTCACAGCTGCCAAACTGCTCCACTTCCCTTTAGCATGACTTGCCAATAGGGGCGTTATCCCCTCCACAAGCTTTTCATATGACCTTAGAAAGGCCAACAAATGTGATAGACACCCTACAATCCAAGATAATCATTCCTTCATTATTCTCTCGTATGATAACCTGGAATACTTCTGATCAACTGGTGAATATCCATATTCAGACTTCCATGCAATCAATAGATGATCCACTTCAGTCTTCTCTACACCACCCTTCCAAGACAGTTCTTCTACTCCATCATTCTCCCGTATGACAAGATAGATACCCCTTAGACACGATGTAGGCAACAAGTTCCTAGACCAGAACTTAAGAATCCTCCTCCAAGGATAACAAACCCAAAAATGTTCTAACATCAGTTAGGACATCCTTCACACATCATAGACACCACACACCATGGTTTTTGATATGCTCCACCACTGAACTTACCATCTGCATAGTAATCTATCTGAAGATCTTCACACAATACTGTACCACCAACTTGAACAAAGAGAACTTCAGAACCCCAGAGAGAAATAAACTCTCATTCACCAAAAGAAGGCAATCTTTCATAAACTGAGAAATTCTGCCACAAGCTCCAAAATGAACTAGATCCTCCTTACGTTTTTAACCAACTACCCTTCTGCCCAAGAGTAATTAGTTCCAAGCACCCTGCTTGAATGCACACTATGAAACCAACCAAATGCCACCTTTTGATTGATCTCACTCTTCTTCAGAACTCCCACAAGATACACTGATCCACCAATGAAATCTGATCTTCAAGTCACATGAACTACTTACTCCATAGCAAGACATCTTGGATCCACCAAGCCTCTAGACATGTAACATCTTCTCAAACCACAACTCCCACAAACTGTATGAGATAGACCTTTTTGAAGCATCCAAAACTTCCATTTTCTTGTAGATCACCTTATCTTAAGCTGATGTGCCACATCACCAGCTGAGATCCTGATGTTAAGTTAGATGTCATAACATTCTGATACGATGTCCAACTGCTGAATTCAGCTCCTCCTTCTGCCACTTAGAAGAACCTCCTCCCTATTACAGAACAAGAGTTCCATGCTCTCATAGACTTGATTCAACCACCAAGTTTGAGTAAACAACCTTCATCCTGCTTATCACAAATATTCCCTTCAAGCTCACACATTGATGAATGACTGCTTTGAAACTCTAAAGACTTCATACCTGCCACGTCTGAATCTTCAGAAGATAAAGTAGTCCTAGACTACACCATAGCCATACCAAAGAATGCCATTTTCCTTTAGTAGAGCAATCTGTAGAAAGTCAGAGATAACTGCCACTTAACCTTGACCTTCAAACTGGGCAAGATCCCATGCTCTCAAGTACCTAGATCAGAAATAAATTGATCCAAGTTGTGCCACCACCAGATGCTTCTAGTAACCACTTGAACACACCTGTTGCACTCCAATACTCTTATATTAGAAATAAACTGATCCAAGAGCTAACCATCAAGATTATGATGTCTTCATCTTCATCTTCAACAGCATCAAAGTCCAGACCAGTTTCTTGCCAGGAAACTCTCCAGAGATCACATGCTTCTGTCACACCAGACTAAAGTCAATTCTTAGGTCAACACCCAAGACTAAAACAGATGCTAAAGTGTATGCAGTACCCTTCCCATGATTCTGCACAAACTCTGATGATGAGATGTTCCAACATCTTGTTGAACATCAGCAATCTTGACTTTCAAGGATAATCAATTAAATACTTGTGAATTCCACAAATAGAAATTGATCTTAAATCCTTGTCCAATAACCCTTCTTCACTGTTGTAGCTAAGCTCCACCAGATCACTTCATGAACACTTATCAAGTATTCAATCTTTTGCAAGTATCTTCTTTGGCAAACATTGTTGAGATACCAAGGTTGCCACCCTTGACTCAAGTAACTAAGATTCTCTCTAAACGAATCCTATTTACCTCAATGATTCTGAGAACTCCAATCAGATTGGATCCACACTTAGGGTTAAGAGAGATGAATCCTTCCTTGCTGTTTTCGAGAGTGAAAATAAATCACCTCCACTTTCTTTAGGTTGTGTTTCATAGAAACGCCTTCTAGTCCGAAGAATAACTAGAAGACTCCAGATGCACGACTGAGACGCCTTTATGAGT
The DNA here is from genome assembly GCA_022829125.1 of Lathyrus tuberosus. Taxonomy (NCBI): domain Eukaryota; kingdom Viridiplantae; phylum Streptophyta; class Magnoliopsida; order Fabales; family Fabaceae; genus Lathyrus; species Lathyrus tuberosus. Next base: position 510,903 of record JALAZF010000024.1, on the reverse strand, counting down.
GGACTTGAGAGAATTCTTAAGTATCTTTGACATCCTAGCCGATCAATAATTTATCAAACTCCCAGAGCAAGAACTTAATAAACTTGAACTCAACTCCTCTCCTCTTCAACTGACTTCACACTGTACCATGGAACCAAGCTTCCAAGTACCAAGTCATCATAACAGACATCTTCCAACAACTCCCTTCATTCCATCGCTCCCGACTTTGGAATAAAAAGATGCAGATATCTTCACATATAGAGGTCGGCGATTGAGATCTTCCACCATCTGTCTTCAGTAACAACTCCAGAATCCCATAATTCTAGAGCTCTTCCATCAAAAACACATGCAGCGGAACCACCAAGGAACAAATTCAACTTGCCCTAATAAGATGTCAGAACATCTTATAAGACACCCCAACAAGAGAACTAGCCAATTCTCATGCAGTTGTTGTAGAACCTCCTCAGCAACATGAACAACCACCGGGTTGTTACCTTCGATCCAGAACATCCATCCAATCCATTAATACCATTAAGTATGTCTGAGTTGATTGATCTGATCTCCAAAACTCCTCCTTGTTTAAACGCCAGAAAGTATCTCCCAAAGATCTCATCTAGAAACAGACAGGATCCTTGCTCTGATACCAATTGAAATTTTGGCAATGCAGACAGCAGATGTCCTAAGACATGTCAAGACATTGCTATGCATAAACATTTAAACACAGAGGCACAACAGCAGAATGATACCTTGAATATAAGAACTACAGAATCATAGATGTTACGACATCTGTTCCAACATGTTTATCATGACCCCTAACAGAAAAGTAAATCTACAGAATGATAAAGAACACAACAATTGTTAACTCAGTTCGGTGCAACTCACCTACATCTAGGGGATACCAATCCAGAAAGAAGACTCCACTATCTGTAGAATTGTTACAAAGCTAAACTCCCCCGTTTACAACTTTATATCCTAATCTATACCCAATGAAGACTTTATCAAAGAACAACCTCTTTGATACGAGATACCCCACTCACTTCCCTTAATCACCAACTGTGATTTCTACATCATCCCTGTCAATACAGAATTCTGTCAAGCATACTTGACAAACAAGCTAACTCGGGTTTGCTTAAAAGCTTTATATAATAACAATACACAATCCAATACCTCAAGGTTTATGGATCTGTGCGACACCTATATTTGCCACAATGCATCAACTGATACAAATGGAGACTTACAACCTAGAGAGCCAACGACTCTCAAAACCCTAAACCCTTGTTTCTTACGCAAGAGAACTAGGTTCCAAAAGGCATATCAAATCCTAGGTCTAAGTCTTCTTTTATAGGCTTCAGTTTCCTTGGGCTTTCTATCTCTGATCTTTGATCCATTCCTAGAATACGCATCAAATCTTGGGCAGATTTGTTACAGATTTAAAACCTGCTAAATCAGTGCAGTACTTCAGGATGTCATGTCTTCAGGTTAAGATATCTTCTTCGACATCTTTGTTCAGGGCCAAATTTCTTCATCTTTATCATTAAAATTGTTTTACCAAAATTCTGTCAAACCAAAGGTGCTTTCACATATCATTGCATATAAAACAGTATTATCATCATCAATCAAAAGGAAAACAAACCCTATGGGGATTATGAGTCCCTTCACTCCACCATTCCATCATACCCCTTACTATTGAAACAATTTCTCACCCTTACCTGAATTCCTTACAAAAATCTGAAGTGAAACCTTCACTCTCTTCCTCTAGATCACCTTTAGCCTCTTTCCCTATCATTCCTCCCCTTTTCTCCAAGTTTCTACGTAAGATTAATTCTGACCCTTTTTCCCATTTCTTTTTTTCTAGTAAACCAATTTCTCCCATGAAGCTTTCCCTATACTACCCTTAACTTAACCTTGTAATTATCACTTCGGCCTCAAAATCTCTACACACTCCCTTCTTATTATTATTTTATTATTCCAAAAATTTATTTACTCATTTAATTAAATAAAATCCTATTTTCACTATTTAATATAATAAAAATGGTTAAACATTATCTTCAATTACTAAAACAACTCCAATTATTTTACAAACTTCTATCACCCCTCTATACCACTAAAAAAAGGATACATACCCCATAAACACCCAACAATAAAATAATCATTAAAAATACATAATTATAACAAATAAAATACTAGAACATCTAATCAGAAAAACGGGGTGTTACATTTATCCCATAACTTAAACTACTCGGCAGGCGAAGACAAATTCTTGCCTGCCTTACCCACATTCTCTCCTCATAAGCTACTAGACTCCATAGCGATATAAGGTGGCTGGTCATCACTATCGCCATGTTTTGAAGGTTAAGTAATCAAGGAAGATCTCATGTTTTTAATGATGAATATGATTTTGATGATGACAACTAAATGCAAGCATAACAAAGAGTCAAAGATGCAAACAAACTGAGTAGGCTTTGATGATCGCTGCAAACATCCTCTAATGATGGCACTAAACTGGAATAAAATTCAAGCCCTATCTTAAAGAAAATTTCAAGCAAGTGTATATAAGATTGGATTACCTAACAAGTCTTGATGCTTCAAAGTGTGGAAGAGATGAAGTGTGAAAGTTTGCCCTATCACGTTTGAGTGAACAGTATGATATAAAAGCACAATGGCTCTTTCGTAAAGTTATACGGATAAATAACAAACACACAAAAATATGTTTTCGATCCTATTTCTCTTAAAGAATTATTCCTAAATATGTTTTGGAGTCATGTCAGTTCAATCAAGAACTGTCTGAATGTTTTAGACAAAATTTGTATAGTCTAGTTGGTTGGCACTTATATCCAATCGATTGAGTTGGTGCAAGAATTTGTCCTTAAACATTTGAGACTGTTTCTTAATGAACGAAAACTACTCTATATCATTTCCTTCCTTTTTAAATGTCCTTAACGTCTATTTTGAGGTCTTCCAATCGATTGGAGAAAGGTGCTAATCAATTGACATATTAATTTTGGCCCAATAAATTTTTTCATTTTTTATGCCACCTTCTAACATATATATAGAGGTCATTCCTTTCACATTTTCACATCCAGAATTGTGAAGCATTATACCTCACACCTCACTATCTCTCACTAAAAATATTTTTCAACTTTCTCTCACTTAAATTTAATCGTAGTGCTTCAAGGAAGATCTTTTGTTTAGTGAGGTATCTTTGTAATTCTGAAAGAGTATTATTGTAATTCTGAAAGGGCATAATTGTAAATTCACAAAGAAATATTTTACCTTGATTAAATAATTTATCCACAAGGGATTGTGTATTTGGGTTAAAATCTAAACCCATTATAAGTTTTGGTTTGAGGATTTAGATTATAAGTCGTCGATTCGTTTTGTAAGCTCAACTAGTTTAAAAGCTTATTTTTGGTTCGAGATCAGCCCAGTTCAAAATCTCAACTAGGTTTGTGGTTATTCTGGTAAGAACCTCGGTTCAATTCATAAACTCAACCTGGTCAAAAGTTTTCTTTGGTTTAAGATAACCCTAGTTCAAAATCTCATTGGTTCATGGTCAACCTGGTCAAAACCTCGGTTCGGTTCGTAAGCTCATCCCGGTCAAAAGCTTTCTTTGGTTTGAGATAAACATGATTCAAAATCTTAGTGGTTCATGGTTATCCTGGTCAAAACCTCGGTTCGGTTCGTGAGTTTAGCCTGATTCAAAAGCTCACCTTGGTTCGAGATAAGCATATGGAAAATCTCAATTTAGCTTGGAGACTAACAGCTTCAAATTTTTGTTTGGAAAGAAGACTAGCCGTTTCTCTCCTGTGTTCGTTGTTTGATTGGAAGTTAGCCTAAAACTTCATTTTTTCTTGTATAAGGGGGTTCGAGAGTTTAACCTAATATAAGCTCTTAATAATTATATGATAGTCTCAAGATAAAATCTTGGGGAGAGGATTACGTCACTTCATTTCGACTGAACCTCTATAATTCTTGGTGTTAATTCTCTTACCCTTAACTTTTTATTTTTTGCTTATTTATTTTCTACTGCTAATTTATTAAAACATTTTTAAAAAAAAATTTAAGCCTTGAAGATAGTTGTAAAAGTTTTTCAAACTACTATTTTTCAAAAACACACAATTCACCCCCTCCCCTCTTATGTGTGGAGTCACGTGTCCAACAAGTGGCATCTGACCCTAACTCCTGCTCAAGGATTAATTGTCTCAGGAGGAATATGACTTCCAACACATTTTTAAATAAGAGATCTTTACTAAACACACCTTCACCGTTTAATGGTGCTAGGTTTGAAATATGGAAAGCTAGATTTAGAATCTTTGTTCAAAGTATTAATCGTGAATCGTGGGAAACTTTAATAAATAGTCCATTTATCCCTACTTACCAAATATATGGAGAAGTAGTAGATAAACCCGATTCCTTTTGGACCATAGAAGAAAAGAGAAAATTTGAAATTGATTTCAAAACAAAAAACTTTCCAGTAATGTCCCTAAATGATAGTAAACTTCTTTATGTTTATAACTGCGAAACCTCCAAGGAAATTTGAAATACTCTTGAAATGATATATTGAGTTTCTCCAAGTATAAAATAAGAGGATATGAACACACGAGACAAAGAAGACGAATGTCTCTTTCATAAATGTTTTTCCAAACTTAGAAATGTTAGAACTTATATTGGAACGTTTGTTGCTAATCAATATCTAAGAGTTAAGAATTAGAACTCTAATCCAACCCTTAAATCAAAAGATGTGAGTGTTCATGACTTTCAAGAAAAATCAAAGAAATGTGAAATCATAGAAACAGTAAACAAACTAGTTTAATTACTCAAAGATGAAGGTTTCAACTCAAAGACCGGAGAATCTTCAACAACCTCATGAAACTCCTATGAAACAACTCTCATGAATTCCTTCAAAAGCACATACTCAATAGTTGAACTATCCTCGGACGATTTAACATCAAATGAAGGAACCTCGTATGAGAGAGAATGTGAAGAAGAAGTATCGTCTAATGGAATCTTTAAAAGAAGAAGAGAATATGAAGCATTCACAACTAAAGAATAGTCATCCTCATGGAGAATCATTGAAGAATCATCTTCCAACGAAGAAGAGGAAGTTTGATTGAAATAATATTACGAGGAAGATGGTAATGAGATAACTAAGCCATCATATAAACAACTGTTTAAAATTAGTGCTAAGTTGGTTGAAGAAAATGATAGGATTAAAAAACGCAACTTTGACCTTAAGGAGTGTCTAGATTTTTTTGAAAAAAGCAATAAAACGCTTAAGCTAGAAGTAGCTAATATTAGAAACTCAAGAGAAATATGTGAGACTTGTGTCTCATTGAAAAAGAAAGTGACATGTTTGCATGAAACCCTAATTAAGTTTACTAAGGGGAGATAAAACCATAACTTGATCATATCAAGTTAAAGGCCTTCCTTAAATAAAAGTGAACTAGGATTCAAACTAGATAGAACACCTAGTAAAGGCTTAAATAATAAGAAAAAGAATCGGCCTGTTTATAAATGCTCTCACTCTAAAGAATTTGGGCACTTAGAGTTTTTCTTTTTTGATAAGATGAAAAGGTCTAAAGGTAACAACTTTAGACTTTCTAGAAGAACTAATGCACCTGGATCCTATAAAATTTAGGTATTAATGGTTAAACCCTAGTATGTTTTGCAGGGATACTTTACAGCCCAAAGCTTTAATGAATATCAAACGGAGTTGTGCCAAGAAAATAGTATAGTTTCAAGTATACAATATTTTTGAAGTTTTTGATCCAATAATGATTGATGATGGCGGATATCAACGATGGTGATCAAAACAAGGCTTTTCATTGAGGATATCTCAACATTTATGATCCTCATTGATCAACTAACCTCAGAGTAGACTGAATGGATACGTCTGTGGTGGACATATCTATCTCGTTGTTTAAACCAACTCTCGCATCCAATGATTCACAGAGAAGAATGGACCACAATATGTTGGTGTTCCTTTTAAGGAAAGGTTTATCAAGAATTCTTGATATTTGAGGTAGTACATTATTTTAAAGATGGAATGATCGGGAAACTCTGATTAAGCCTTTAAAATATAGGATCTAATTTTGTTATTCTCAATAAAATTATGTTTCTAACCAAAAAGATGAGTTTTGTAGTCTCTCACAAAAAAGAGGTGCAAATAGAGTTAGGTAAAGGTGCAAAAGAAAAATCAAATCCAACATAAGGCCCAAAACTACAAATGCTGAAAATGGTCTAGCCAATCGATTGACATCATGCCCCAATTGATTTGATGATCCCAAAATTCAAAATTTTGAAAAATGGAACACAAAGCAACATCAAAGTGGTTGAGAAGTAAATACAATGGCTAGCTCTCAAAAATTAAGGCTTCCAATCGATTGACACCTTCATCTAATTGATTGGAGAATGTCTATAAATAGAGGTAAACTTTAAATTCTTTCTCATCTCACTATACCTCATTTGAGCATTGCATTAGAAATCCTTAGCTTTTTCATTAACTCATAATCACCTCAAATGACATCAAAAGGAATTTGATCCTCTCATGCCTCTCCATCCTACTTCTTCGAAGATTTTTCCACTCAAGAACAAGAGAACACTCTCAATTGGTACTTTATCGATAAAGGAGTGTATATCTCTCACTACTTGGATGAAGAGCTCTTTAAAAATTGCCTATTCGTAGAAGCCTTCAATGAGGTCGATCTAAAGGACTTAATTTTTGAAGTGCCTCAAGAAATATATCTTGAATTGGCAAGAATTTTTTACTCGAACCTAAGCAACTCAAATGGTGTTATTAGCTCCGAAGTTAAGAAACACCCAATTTCTCTATCCATTGAAGAGTTTGCACAAGCTTGCAACCTATCTTTCATTAATCAAGATTAAAATCAAAACGACAATGAAGGTAATGAACTCAATTTTGACCTCCATACCCAATCTCTATTAATTGATCCATCTTCTGGAATTCCTTTTCAGGATAGTCTTTATCTTTCAAATTATTCTTGTAATACTAATTCTTTTTTATTCAGGAGTAGTATACTTATATTTTTAAGGGTTAATACACATTTTAGACCCTGCCATTTGGGGCGAAATCGAAAAAGGATCCTGTAAAAAAATATTTAGATTTCGTCCCTGTCATTTGAAGATTCTTTTATTTTGACCCCTCAGTGCACACAGTCAGCAGAATCTGTGATGTGGCGTTGTTTTATTGGTTTTTTTATTTTTTTATTATTTTAATATGACGTGTCCGCTTAGTTTGGATTTTATTTATTTATTCTATATATTTTAAGTACACGCGTGGCATTTTATTATTATTTTGATCAAAAGTTCAAAAATTTGCCTAATCCAAGGATTGAACCCATGAATTAGTGCATGCAATAATCTTGTCTTACCACTAAACTGTTATGCTTTAGTTGTTATTGGTTTGTATCAAATATATATAATATAAACTAAACTAAACTAAATTTAATATAAACTAAATTTAGTTTAAAATAAATTAATATTATATTTATTTATTTATTTATTTTATTTCAGTTTAATATTAATACTTCATTTTTGTTTAACGTTAAAATATTTATATTTTTAGTTTAATTTTAATTATTTAATGTTAAGATATTTATATTTTATTTTAATTTTTATTTTTATTTAACGTTAAGATATTTAAATTAGATTATATTTTTAGTTTATTTAACATTAAGATAATTTAAATTATTATTAATTTAAAAAATATATTTTCAGTTTATTATTAATTATTAATATTAAAAACTGTTATTTTAATTAAAAATAATTTTATTTTCAGTTTATTATTAGTTATTAATATTAAAAACTGTTATTTTAATTAAAAATATTTTTATTTTCAGTTTATTATTAATTATTAATATTAAAAACTGTTATTTTAATTAAAAATATTTTTATTTTCAGTTTATTATTAATTATTAATATTAAAAACTGTTATTTTAATTAAAAATATTTTTATTTTCAGTTTATTATTAATTATTAATATTAAAAATTGTTATTTTAATTAAAAATATTTTTATTTTCAGTTTAATATTAATTATTAATATTAAAAACTGTTATTTTAATTAAAAATATTTTTATTTTCAGTTTATTTATTATTTAATATTTAAATATTTAATACTATGTTTAATATTTTATATTTATTTTCAGTTTATTTATTATTTAGTATTTAAATATTTAATACTAAATTTAATATTTAATATTTAATACTAATATTATCATTTTAATAAAACTATAATAAATTAATATTAATGTATTGTGATGAAATAAACTGAAATAATTTACATATTAAAATGAAATAATTAATAATAAACTGAAAATAAAAATATTTTAATTTAATATAATTTATTAACGTTTGTATTTTTTAATAATATTTTAATTTAATATATTTTAATATAATTAATAATAAACTGAAATAATTTATTATATTTTTTTAACTAAATTATTAAATATAAATATAATAAATATATATATTAACGTTTGTATAAAAAAAAGGGTTAAATATACAATACCCCCCTGCAATGTTAGCGATTTTTCATTTTAGTCCCTGGTAAAGTTTTTTTTTTAAAAACTCCCTCGTAATATCCAGATTCCCTCACTTAGCCCCCTGGCTGCCACATGGCAGCAAAGATTTCTTTCTCTTTGCTTGCGTGGCAGCCAGGTGGCATTTTTTATATTATTTTATTATTTTATTATTTATTTTTTTATTTTTTATTTTTTTTTTATTTTTTTTTGTTTTTTTATTTATTTTTTATTTATTTTTTTTATTTTTTTTATATTTTTTTAATTTTTTTAATTTTTTTTAATTTTTTTTTACTTTTTTGTTTTATTTTGTTTTATTTGTTTTATTTGTTTTTATTATAATTTTTAAAAAAAATTTTTCTTTTTTTTTATTTCTTTTTCATTTTTATTTATATATTTTTTATTTTTTTACCTAATTTTTATTTTTAATTCTATTTTAAACAAATTTTTATTTTAAAAATTACACTAGTGCAGAAAAGACTTTTTACATCGGGCGAAAAACACATTTTACATCGGTTCTGGGTCCGATGTAAAGCCAAGCGATGTAGTAAATCAAAGACATTTTACATTGGGCCATAGTACGATGTGAAAAATACATCTACTACATCGGTTGACTATTAAGTCCGATGTAAAATGTATGTTTTTACATCGGTTGCCTTTCTGGCCCGATGTAAAATGTATGTTTTTACATCGGTTGCCTTTCTGGCCCGATGTAAAATATTTTTTTTTTACATCGGTTTCCTTTCTGGCCCGATGTAAAATGTATGTTTTTACATCGGTTGGAAGGCGAAAAAGAAATAAAAAAAAAAGAAAAAAAATTATAAAAATTATAATAAAAACAAATAAAACAAAAAATAAAACAAAAAATAAAACAAAATAAAAAAAATAAAAAAAATTAAAAAAAATTAAAAAAAAATAAAAAAAATAAAAATAAATAAAAAAATTTAAAAAAATAATAAAATAATAAAATAATATAAAAAATGTCACCTGGCTGCCACGCAAGCAAAGAGAAAGGAATCTTTGCTGCCAGGGGGCTAAGTGAGGGAATCTGGATATTACGAGGGGGTGTTTAAAAAAAAAATTTTACAGGGGTTAAAATGAGAATTCGCTAACATTGCAGGGGGGGTTTTGTATATTTAACTCTAAAAAAAACTAAATTATTTAAACTAAATATTTATATTAACATTTAATATTTAAAAACTAAACTAATTTAATATTTATACTAATTTATTTTATTAAAAGTAAATATAATAAATTATTAACTATTTAAATATTTATAATAAATATTTAAATATAATTTATATTAATGTTTATATAATAAATATTTAAATTAGTGTTTAATATTTACTAAAAATTATTTTTACTAAATATTATTAAAGGACCAAAATGTTGTAACATATACATTTAAAGCAAACAATTAAACAACTAAGACATTCTAGCCTAATGGTGAATGACGCCAATTCTAATCCATGGTGAAAACAAATTTTTACTTGGTGAAAACAAATTTTTAATAACTAGATATTATCTTTTTCTCTCTGTCCTTTATTATTCAACTATGTTTCAAAACTTTCCTATTTTATTTTTACTAAATATTTAAAAAAATATTATTTTATTTATTCAAGTATATTGTTGATATTTTCTATTGTATTAATTTTTTTAATTATTTATTTTTATTTTATCACTTTTTTTATTTATTATCATTTATTTGTCATTGTTTGTTAAATTCAAATGTATTTTTAACTACTTGTCGATATTCATGGATGAATTGGACATTAGATAATTAAATCAAAGAATCAAGACAAATAAAAGATATCACATATCAAATGCGGATTTAAATTTTTAAATGCTAAAATTTAAATTTAAAAATAAGAGTTGTTATTTTAAATTATTTAATTATTATTTTAAACTCTATTCTTACAAGATCAATTGATTCAAAAAATTAATAATTTATGTATTTGTTTTTGTCCATACCAATATATACAAGGACATTATTTTTTACATTTTATAAATTTTATTATTATTATTATTATTATTATTATTATTATTATTATTATTATTATTATTATTATATTAAAAATATTCGTTATTATTTTTTCATAAAATGTATATTATTAAATTTTTGTTAGTTTTTTTAATAAAAACTAAATTCAATATAAAATTAATACAAATATATTTTATATCTTTTAAATCAATATTTATCGATGATATTTACTGGTGCATCACGCGGGTAGATGTCTAACTGTCTAGCCGCGTGAATTGTCATGCACAGAGAATTTTACTGAATTATTATTGATAAATAGTTTAGGCTGAATTATAATTTTAATTCCCTAATTTTAGTTCATTCATGAAATCAGACATTTACTTTTATTTTCAAACCGTTTTTGAACCCCTTAAAAATTTATGTTAAATAACGTGTGTTGATGTGTCATTATTTTAAATAGGTGGCACGAATAAGATGACATGTTAATAATCATTTGATTATTCCTTTTTGCCATGTCATTTTAAATTATATATTAAAGATAATTTTTTTGGGAGAAATTATTAAACATGAAAATATTTAAGAAACAATGATGTTAATAAATTTTAAAAAAACAAATATTTTAAAATTCATATTTAATATATTTTCTTCTTTATGCGTAAGATTTAAATGCACAAAACTGGTGGATTTGCACTATTTTAAAAAATAAAATCATATCATACTCCACTGTGCTTTTTTGTAACTGAAAAAATTGATTGGAGATTTTAATCTGAATCTAGAATTAAATCATAACCTTGACACAGGTTCTTTAAAGATCTACAAACAAGATGCTTTGACTATATCGTTTCTAGGCAGATTTGATCTCAAATAATGTTCTGACTCTATTGTTCTTGAATAGACGAGAGAATTAAAACTGTAATTTAACCAATAATTTAATATTACAATTTAAAACATATTTAAATTATATGAATATCTTTTTTATTTAATATGCTTTTTATATATAAAAAATAGCATTAATTTAATACTTTATAAAATATAATAATATATATTTATAACTTATTTAAAAAATAAAGCTAAAAATAAAAATAAAAATAATAAAATTTATAGAGTAAAAGCAATTTGATAAATTGAGTACAATATTGTATAAATATTGTATAAATAAAATTGGTTGAAAGAATGAATTATATTATCAAAATTTGTCATTTCATTAATAAAATTTAAAGAGTAAAGAAAGTATTTAATGAATTGAATACAACGATGTATAAAGAAAAGTGGTTGAAAGAATGAATTATATTATTAAAATTTGCCATTTCAACATCACTTACTTCATTAAATATTTTTTTAAAAATTTAGAAATATTAAAATATTATTATTATTTTCATAAAAATATGATTTAAATAATAAAAATATTTTTTCTTTACATAATTTTAATATTTTATGGATTTTTCATTTACTAAATAAAATTTATTTAAAAAACATTTCTCTTATAATAGACTCTTATATTATTAATATTTCATTATATATATTATTAATAACTAAAATAAACCTGTGGATTGTACATAACTATAAGTAAGGGAAATGCTCTTTTCACCTTTATGTCCACACCACCGTGAAAAGTTTATAATGTCTCTAGCGTTCGAAGATGCATCTCTGGACGCACCTATTTTTGTTATTTCTCAAATCAAATTGAGTAGACACCCCTTTTACGTTAAAATTTAATCAGGCGATGCATCTCCGTATGTGTAAAAGTACGTCTGAAGATGCATCTCCATAAACACCATTTATTCAAAAGTCATGTTGTGGTCCAAAGATGCATCTTCGGGCGCTATTCTTTTATATCACGGATCAGACCCTTCCCTCTTCCTCCTTTATTTTCTCAAAAAGTTCTCTAAAAAACTCATTTAAGCGCTACCTCTCTCAACCATTGAAACATCTCTTCATTGCATTGAAGCATCAGTGGAGCCTTTTCTCCTTCTTTCCAGCATCTCATCACATTCAAGTTTCTCCTTCTAGTCCTTCAATTTCATTTGGTATGTTTTTCAAATTTTATTTTCTTTTTATATGATACATTAGCTGTTTTAGGCACTTTAGGTAGTAGTGTCAACGAAATTGATAGGTTAAAACAACATTCAATGAGGATTTTTGGAACTGTTAAGGCAAAAAATGGCTTGCTCCATGGGAGACCATTGAAGGTTTGTTCGGAGATGCATCTCTGGAATTGCTCTAAACTGTTTTCGGAGATGCATCTACGGATTGTACTAAGTCAAAAAATTGGGTGATTTTGTGGATTTCGAGAATTTCTCTGAACATGTTGTTTATATTTGTCTTTATTTATAGCGCAGGTGCAATAGTTGAAGATAACACTGGTTGGATTAGGCTCAGGCATGTGTCCCAAACCGCGTCAGTATGACGTGAGAGGGCTGCAACGAGGACCACGAGGCTACGAGTTACTGATAACTTGTTTGTTGCTGCATCTACTTCGCATCCCCCAATGTCTGGTTCTCGTAGCTGATTCTCTCAGACATCTCAGGCATATGATGCAGCAGAACATGAGGTTCCTGATGCCTCTGTTGACCCTAAAACCCCTAAAGCCTAGGAGGAAACTGATCTGGATGCCCCATTAGAGAGTTATCCAGGAAGGCCATTTGACACCTCCTTACTTTATAATTATGCAAAGCATGCTGCTAAGCATGTCTGGCATGGAGAGGTATATTTCTTTTCTTTTGCAATACATATGTTGTCAACTAATTAAATCCATGCTGATGTTTATGTTTTCTTTTAGTAGGAGCGTGATTGTTTGAAAATAAATAGCCACGGAAAGAAGATACTAGAGTTGCCATAACCCACTGTTGCTTGGTTCGTTGATGTTATCCGTTATTTCGGTATTGCCGATTTATGTTCTTCTATGTACGTGACTATAAACCACGACATGCATGCAACTTTTGCAGAGAGGTGACGCTCATAGACTTCATATTTCCACCTACCTATAGGCGAGATGACCATCACTTTGGATGATGCTGCATGCCTCCGACTTCTTCATATCAGGGGAGATTATTGGACCACAAGAGGATCAAGCGAGAGGAAGGGGTCGATCTGATGGTTACCCTGTTGGGGATTAACCCTAGTAAGATGGAAGAGGAAGTAGCTCGCACTAGAGGTGCTCATGCATAATTTAACTTTTTGGAAAAGATTTATAACGAACATGTGAAGGGGGCTTTGGATGTCGTTGGTGATGATGTGCAGGTTGAGTACCACTAGCATTTCACATTGAGGTGTTACCTCTTGTTCTTGGTTGGCACGTCCATGTTTGTGGATAAGTGTACAACATATATCGATGTGGTATACCTCAAGTACTTCACAGACTTTGGTGCAATTCACGAGTACAACTGGGGCGCCTGTTTGGTCTACCTGTACTCGAAGCTGAGAGAGACTTGTCTTTGGAAGACAAAGCAGATGACGGGGTGTTGCCTGCTTCTTACGGTAATTTCTTGTTACTGATATTGCCATAATTCATTTGTTACACTTATTATTAATATTTTATCCTAACCATTTTCAGAGATTAATCATCTCTCAATTCCCTCGCATCGTCGGGTTTAAAGTTGTACCTAACTACACAGATAATTGGCCTCGTGCAGGCGTTTTTGTTCCGTACATGGGGAATTGTGTGGTCGAGCCATTCAGAGTCTATTTTGGTCGTATGATATCAGATGACGTTTTCTTCTGCCCATATGAGGGTCACCGCCAAACACGTCAGTTTAACGTCATTTTCTTATACTCTGACTGGCTAGGATGTGGGGCATCTCTTATGTATCCCTATTTGACTGAGCGAATAATGCACTAATTTGACTACTTGCAAATTATCCCGAGACATCCCCATGAGTCTGCTCCTCCCACCGTCCCCCACAGAGACCTATAGGCGATATTGAAAGATTTCGAGAGTCACCTGGTACTAGAGGAGTATCGTCAGGAATCCGCTCAATACACTGGGCTTGTGCCACACTATATCATGACGCCAGACGCTTTTGGAGAACTACCTAGGCCAACTAACCTGGAGATACTTGAGATTCAGAATGAGCAGGCAGAGAGCGTGACGACGGTATGCCAACATGTTGTGCAGATGCGTAGAGCAGTCATAGAGTCAAGACTCTTTGAGAATGGTAGTCCCTAGTAGGGGTGGGAATAAGCCAGGCCGGCCTACAAGGGCCTATAGCCTAGCCTACTTAAGGCCAAGTCAGACCAGGTTTTTTTAATAAAAAAGTCAGGCTTAGGCTTTTTTAAAATCCTATTTAATTAAATAGGTCAGGCTTAGGCTATTAAAAAAGCCTATGAAGCCTTATAGGCCAGCCTATATTTTCATATATATTAAAAATATGTTAAATAGGTTGTCCTATATATGCATATATATTAAAAAAAAATACATATATTGACCTATATATGCATATATATTAGAACAAAGGCTAAATAGGTCGACCTATATATGTATATATAGGTCAGGCTATAAAGTTTCTTAAGTAATATGGAATAATTGAGAACCATAATGAGAATAAGGCTTGTAAATAGGCTTTCAGGCCAGGCTAGACTTTTAAAAAGGTCAGTCCAGGCCAAAAATAGAGAGCCTATAATAGGCCATAGGTCAGGCTCGGGCCTTTTAAATTTATCGTAGGCCAGACCCAGGCCTTATAAAGTCTAGCCTAGCCTATTTCCACCCCTAGTCCCTAGTCGTCCCTAGTGGAGCACATGGTTTTCGAGTTATGGAATGTCGTGCAGTATAGGTGGCGGAGGAGGCAGACGCTTAAGCATACCCAATAATTTATATTAGAATGTATTATTTATTTATTTTTGTATTTTCGGATGTATTTTCAGAAAAATGTTATATATAGATTTTCTTTAATTTTTTTATTAATGTATGCATTTTTACTTTCCTTTAACTTTAATATAATTTCATTTTACTTTGACTTTACTTTAATATAAGTTAATATGCGTTGGCCTCACATAAATTGAATGTTTGGACAAGGATGTTGTTCT
This sequence comes from Lathyrus tuberosus, assembly GCA_022829125.1. NCBI lineage: Eukaryota > Viridiplantae > Streptophyta > Magnoliopsida > Fabales > Fabaceae > Lathyrus > Lathyrus tuberosus. The sequence goes on along the minus strand of JALAZF010000024.1, from coordinate 495,383 downwards.
GATAGGAATCATGGAGAATTTCGGAGATGCATCTCTGAAATAAGTCCCCTTTCAAAAAGTAAGCATCCAATCCAATTAGAGGCCTACAAGTGGTAGCAAACGCTGCCTTACAAGCTTCTAAACATACATATATTCTTTCAAAAACAGGACCACCATCTGAAACATCACAATAAATTTTAACTGTAGAGTTTGAATTTGACTTTAACAATTCCTCAGCATAACTCCTAAGATGTTTGAATTGTTCACGACCAGCACCTTGAATTAATTCTATTACTTTTTTCTTCGCTCGATAAGCTTGATCCTTTGACAACTTCGCCCCCATTTCTTAATAGCTTTTGCAATCAGCCCTTTGGTTTTCATTTCAGGGGTGTGTCTTATAGTATACACAAATTTGCGAGCTAACCAATCTATTTTCATTTGTCTATTTGTGGTTGTCCTATGACAACTATGTCGATTAGTGAAGCTAACAAGTTGCCAAAATTTGTTGGTAGTCCTCATGCTAAACCTAATATAAAATGGACAACCTTCTATACATTTAACAACCATTCTCTTCTTGTCATTTTTCTTGAACACAAGATTCTTCTTGTTCTCCATTGCATACTCCTTTATGACATCTTTGATTTGCAATTTATCCTTGAACATCATCCTTATTTCAAGTTTTGTAGTTTCCTTAAAAGTTGGAAACCTTCCATATCAACTTTAACATCACTATCAGGTGGAGTATGAAGCACATCTGAATCACAACTACCATTATCAGAAATATCATCAAACTTTGAAGGTTGTTCTGTTGTAACATTAGGGAGAACTGTCGTCCAATCAACACCAACATCAGCACCAAAGTTCAACTCATCAATGTGATCTTCCTCGTCATCCTCGTCATCCTCACTACTCATGTTATAATCTGGATATGTTTCACTCTCTTCATTTATTCCCTCATTATTAACTTCTTCATTTTCTCCCTCCACATTTTCTTCTTCATTTGCTCCCTCAGCATTAACTTTTTCATTTTCTCCCTCAACATTAACTTCTTCACCATTAACCTCCTCAAAAATAACATCTTTAATATTAATTTTTTCAACTCTGTGTTCAACATAAACGTCAATGACTTTAAATTCTCTAACATCTTCCATGAACCTTAACACATTGTTGTCATTATTCAAAGGCCGAAGTCCATGAGAAAAGAAAAAGTTAGGATTCCAATATCATAAGCACTTTATATTACAATACACATCACTTTTGATCAATTCTTCTATTTGCATATAGGACATTAAGTCCACATCCCATCCTAATTCATTTAAAAAACAAGCCCATCAACATACTTCACTGGATTATGTACTAAATGTCCTTGATGGTGTACTCTAAGTCTGACAACTTGGATATCAGATGGCCTACAAAAGAACATAAACAAATCACAAAAACAAAACAGGGACCACAACACATTAACACTACAGGAACCACAACATAAACAAGTCACATAACAGAGACAAATGTTCATAATGATCAAAATCAAGGACCACAACATTAACACAAAATCACATTTCAGAACGACATAATATAAACGAGAACTTAAACAACATTTATGAATCATTAAACCAATCAGATGAAAGCAACCAACGAGTTGGGTTTTTCATTTCAGAGATGAGCGACCATACATACTCCAAAACGTAAGTTAAGTTTGCCATTTCAGAGTTAAGCGACCAAAGCTTAGTTTGCCATTTCAGAGTTAAGCGACCAAAGCGACCAACAGGAATTAATTTGCAACGACGATTTCCACTAAAATAATTTAATTTTAAATGGACAAAAATTACGTGGACCCATATTTGATCAAATAGTAAATGACACGTCATATTGAATAGTGTCACATAATTAAAAAATGGTTTCAAATTGGAGAGGGCACTAAAATCCAACTCAAAACTAAAATAAATTTAAAAAAAAACAAAAAAAGACCAAAATCATGATTTTTAAAATGAAAGGATTAAAATAAATAAAAAAGACAAAATAGTAGGACCATTGTTGCAATTAAACCTATAAATTGTCTTGTTTTTGCCAAACCAACATCAAATTAGGTCAGTCATTAGTCTAACTAGGACATTAAGCTTTTCCTTTCAAAACTTACATTAAACATGATTAAAAATTGAGTACCAATACGTATATTTTGGTCGTACCCTGCAACACATGCTCTAAATTAGTTATATCACTACTACACTTTTAAACTTTAACATTCACCACGTATTGAGTATGGTGTGTTAATGATATGTCTAGGCAAAAAACTATATTGCAAGTGTCGTATGTCTTTGGAGCCATGATGAACAAAGTCATGACATTCATTAAATTCATTTTTACACAAGACAATTTTAGATGACTAAGTCTCTCCAAAAACCACCATAATTCTAGCTATTTCAAATCAAGGTTTCATGTGAGAACATGGGTGTTGCTACGTGCACTACTGAACAAGGAACAGCAACTACTTGGTTAGAAATTAAGATAACAAGATGTGCTAACTGCATCAAAGATACCAGATCATTTTCAAGAACTTTAGACATACGCACAGAACACTCTAATCCATCATGTTCACAAATCAGAACTCGGCCTAGGTTCCGAATCTTCTTAAACAATTGTTAGCATGGATAAGCCTTAACTTGAAGCATAACATCTAACTAGAAAGCAAAATTCCCTGCAGTCAATGACTGCATACAGCATACATTCAGAGTCAGGAAATTTATGACAGTCTGACCAAAATCAGGCAGTTCAAAACTCAGGCTCTACCTTTAGATTTTAAAGAAAACACAGTTAACTTAGTTTTTGACCGATAGGTCCGACAGTCACAGATTCCATGACCGCAGAGAATCCAGGTTAATCTAACTAGGGATCTTGAAAGAAAAGACATTAACTACAAAAAAAAAAACACCAATGTATTGTGTCAAACTTTCACTCCTAAGCTATCATTTTCTTCCTTACACTAGGTAACAGTATGTTTACGTCTATAACTCAAGATCCCCCGAATGCTGATCTTGATAAGTTTCCTGTGATTAAAGCTGGTCATCATGAGAATTTGCATAGACAAAACAACGGAGAAATCAGATACCACTAGTGAAATGTAAAATTAATGTCTGACACAAAGATGAAATGTGTACCAAGACATCAAGCAATAACCACTGGGCATGAGAACAAAACAGAAAGTTCAAAGATTAAAAAGTGAAACCCTGTCAAGCTCTTTAATAATTTCCACTATGTTATTTCAGCTGACCTTACAAGTCTAACAAAGAATGAGCAACTGTGTTTAACTCTAACCCCGTATAGATTGCTAGTAAAGCAAATTCCTATGCCATGCATAGACTACTTAAGTCCCAAAAGGAGAGGAAACATACACTTCATCTAATCACCAAACCAAGAATACCACCATAAACAATTTGTGGATTGAACATCAATGTCTATATTCTGAATTGAGGAATCTTATCACTAGCATGCTCACTTCCTCTCATACAGAATCCTTGTTAGCTTTCCTTCATTAACTGCAAAGATTTACATGCAACCGGTTCACAATGCAAACATAACAAAAGCCCGTGTCCTAAATGATTTGCCAATCTAATACACAAACAGATATTATAAAAAATTAAAAATATCAAGTAAAATATATTGAAGAAGTCTCTGGAATGATTTATGCACAACTAAGAGCCACAAGAAGCACCAGTTGTCTTGTTCTTCGTTTTAGTGGGAGAGAAAGCATCCTTCGATCTGCAATGTTCAAACAAAGTGAACCCTTTCATCCAGCACAAAGTAAATCGAACTAGGTGATTAAAAATGGGATAAAAGTAAATCAAACTGCTTTCCTTTTCCCAAACCAATCCAATTCTTAAACACTCCTAACTAAGATGTTATATATTACTATATTCTACTTGTATGTTTATGTGCAAACATTTACTATACCCACGAAAAGGGACCGGTAAACATATATAATGCAGGCTTTCCAGTAATAAATGTGATGCTTTTTCATCAATAATTCATGAAAATCCTTTCAGCAAACCAAATAAAATTTTACAACGCCCTTTGGAATTACAACACAAAAATATAGAATTGCTGAATTCACCAAAAACAAGGGTAAGTGCAAAGCCAGTGCAAAGCCAATGATCTTACAAGTGACATGACTACTTTATGAGCCTAAACTGATGATTTAGATGTCATGATGAACATATCAATCAAAATGGTAAATTTGATATAAAGATATGTTTTAAGGTACATGTGCTGAAATCCAAATCATAGCAGCTAAGAAAATACACAAAAACTGAATCATGTGATCTCCCCAATCACATCTTGCATCTCTTTTCAAGACAAATATCATCAAACCAAAGCCTGAAAAAAGGCACACGTAAAATCAGATAAAAGGAACATAGAATGGCAAATATAAAATCTCAACTTCAATACAAGGAATAACAAACAGGGATTCAAGGATGCTAGCTTGAAATCAAGCAGGACCGAGATGAAAAAAGTCGCACCAAGATCAGCAACTTAGACATCCACGAAGCAAGAGCAAGGATGGAATGATATTTGAATAAAGGAGATTGGGCTTGAAAGACCTAGCTGCATCACAGAGAAAGAGAACAAGGAAGAAACAATGAAGAGGATAGAAATTCTGTGCAATTAAAATTTAATAAAAAGATAACAGCATCAGATGGTGTATGCAGTAATATAATAATTTAGAAGAATTTCCAATACTAGCAAACACATGCCAAATTAAGAAGAAAAATTGGTGGACTTTCCATGATAATACTCATACCTGTAGGTGAATGAATGGGCAAGAAAGGCATTCATATGAGCAACTAGTCCCGCAGTGGGGTTCAAGACAAGGGTGTTTAACAGTGTCTCATTTTGCCTTCAGGTTGACTACCAAAAGTAGATTTACTCTTAGGTTGCAGAACTTCTCAATTATAAAAATAAATAAATAAAAAAATAAAAAATAAAAATAAAAAACTAAACAAGAACATTGCTATACAAATATCATGTTTATTCTGAACTTAACCTGGAAAATATTATTTATGCTAGGTTCTGAACCTAAAGGAATTCACCTAAAGAAGAAATAGAAAAACACTGAATCAATCAAACCATTAAGGCATAGCCAAGGATTGTTTCCAACTAACTATATGGCAGCTACGAATAGAAAGGATTACAAAATCAATAAATAATAGGCTGTACAGCCAACTTTCCCCTTCAGAAGTGTTCAACATAAATCTGAGAACCGCAGTCCGCAACTAAAATAAAATAAGCATTACTAAACTCAATTATATCAGAATCTTACCCTTTATACAACAGAGTATTTGCCTGGTTGAGTTCCACCAGGTAGTTGCAAAGCCTGATTAGTGATGTCTTCCAAAACACGCTTCAATTCTACTTTGGCTCTCTTAACTGACTGCTCACTAGGACCTTCAATGAACAAATAGAGTTTGCGATCCCCGGGTCCTGCGACTTTGCCAGGTGGGAAATATTGTCCCCTAGTGGTAATGGCAGCTCCAGTCCATTCCGAAATGGGGCCTAAAGTTTCCTTGTGTGTGACTTTCCAGCGAGCATTCTGCGGGAAATCATTTATTTCCAGCTCGGCCTCATAATGCTCTGGCAATGCTTCAGATTGTATTTTTGCCAAGTTGTGCTGCAGGTTTATAGCAGCTAGTGCAGCTCGAGCGGCACCATCGTTTGTAGCAAGGGGTAGCCCTGTTCCAGGCAAGACTGTTGCAGTCTGGAGACCAAGAACAGATGGCAAAGAAACAGGTAGCCCACCATTTGAAATCAATTGGGTTGCAGAGATGGGAGTAGGCATTGAGGGAGCATTTGCTTTTGTCGCAGCAATAATCTGAGCAAGAGCAGGGTGCTGTGAGATATCACCTCCTGCCTTCCTAATACCGTCATCTTCATCTTCGGAATCTGACTTGTCTTCTTCAAATCCATATTCTTTGGCTTGAGCTTTCTTTGCTGCTTTCCTTACCTCGTCTTCTTCTTCATTAAATTTAAAGCCACTGCCTCCATAACCAGTCCCGTGGGCTTGCTCCAGTCCTTGAGTCACTTTCGCCATAAAGCCATCTGCAAGGGATTTCAGATCATCGGGAACAATCTGCTCAGATAGCTCCAAAGCTTTCACCAGATCCGGTGCATATCTTGCATCTTCCTCGGAAATAAATGTGATGGCACAACCTTTCCGGCCAGCACGACCAGTGCGCCCAACACGATGTACGTAATCTTCATAGTGGTTTGGAACATCAAAATTGATCACCAATTCTAGCTCCTTGACATCTAATCCCCTGGCAGCAATACTTGTCGCAACCAACAAATTGCAAACATTGCTTTTAAAATCAGATATTGTGGATTCACGGTCTGTTTGATCCTTAGCTCCATGAAGAGAAAGACAAGGATAACCGTGCCTGAGTAGATCCTTGAACAATGCATCACATTTCTCTTGTGAGTGGACAAATATCAAAATCTTTCCTTTCTCGTACCATTCTCCAAGTAGTTCCAAGAGTCTTAGAAACCTCTCATTCTCTGGCCTCACTTCAACTAACTGTGCAATATCTTTGTTCACAACACTCCTCCCACCAACTTGCATTTCAACAGGTTTATTTAAAACCTTGCGAGCTAAAATTTCAACCTGGCGGGGGAAAGTAGCAGAGAAGAGAACTGTTTGACGATCTGGTCGAATATTCTGAACAATTCTTGTGATTTGAGGTTCAAAGCCCATGTCAAACATTCGATCTGCCTCATCCATGACCAGATAGGTGACTCTACGCAGGTTAGTTATTTTCCCACTACTGGTGCATAGTATGTCAATCATCCTACCTGGAGTACAAACCACTATCTCAGTACCACGTTTCAACTCACTGATTTGTTGAGCGACACCAGAGCCTCCATAGACAGGGACACACCTGATACCCATTACCTTTGTAAACTTCTTTATATCACTGTGAATCTGTTGAACAAGTTCTCTTGTAGGGGCCATAATAAGCCCAATAGGTCCATCTCCTGCAAGAACTGGTGGCTGATCCTTGATATGTCTCAACATTGGCAGAACAAAAGCAAGTGTTTTACCTGATCCGGTTTTGGCAATGCCTATGCAATCTCGGCCACTCATAATTACAGGCAACGCCTGAGCTTGAATAGGCATTGGCTTTTCAAAGTTCGCCTTCTTTATTGTATCCAAAATTTTGCTTGTAAGTCCAGTCTGGTTCCATGACTTTACAGGCTTGGGCACATCCTTTCCATGTATCTTCAACTCTAACTGCTTCCTGTATAATGCAACTTCTTCAAGAGACATTTTTGAGACCTCCTTCACTTCAATATAGAAATTCTTTTTGAATGGTATATAGTCAATCTTTGAGTGGTCAACTATCGAAAGTTTTTCAACTTTCGTTTTCTTCACTCTTTTCATGAACTCGTCATCATCTTCTTCTACTGGATCCCCGTCAGTTTCAGGATCTGCATAATCTGAGTCGGACTCTTCGCCAGGAATTATCCTGCCAATAGATTTACTTGAACCTTTCCTTGACTGTCCGCCATTACTACGCTCGCCCCCTTTATCTTTGGGTTTCAAGTCAGAAGTTTTATCATAAGGTGTTGAGTTAACAGCATTGTTCAGCTTTTCAACCTCAGGAAGAACCATAGAATTCATAAAAGCATCCAATGGGTCTATTTCCTCATCTGAAGGAGCACCAGTATCTCCATTTTGTAAATCAGGCGCAACTGTTCCATTGTCAACATCTACTACCATTGACTCCATAGGTTCCTTATCAGCAGGTTTGTCGTCTTCGTCTACATCCATAGCAGTATGTTTACCCGTTCCTTCTTCATCGTCAGATTCCTCCCCTTCAAGTGTCCATGCCTTTCCAGACTCAAGTTCAGCAGCACTTGCTTCACCTTGCTTTTCTCTTTCCGCCTCTTCCTTCTTCCTCCTTAACTCTTGCCACTCTTGAACTCTTCTCCTTCGCTTTTCCATTTCATCATCCAACCTCCTTTGTTCATCTTCCATCTCCTCCTCACGGGTCGGTTTTTTCTCTCTGTCTTTAGAATCCGAGTCATCCCCGTCACTCTTTCTTCTAGGGCTTGCATCAAGTCCCTCAATTTTCCTGTTTGATTTGCTAGAACTCGTTTCCTTCTCTCTCCCCTTATAATCCTCGTCTTCTTTCTTATGCCGCTTCCGATTTCTCTCTCTCAACTCACCATCACTGTTTTCACTATCAACATCTCTATGCTTCTCCCTCTCTCGTCCTCTCCTCCCTTTATCTCTTTCCTTTTCCTTTTCCTTTTCCTTCTCTCTCTCATGATCCCGCCTTTCCCTTACCCTTTCTTTCTCTCTAATCCTCTCCTTATCCTCCTTTCTTTCCCTCTCTCTTTCTTTCTCCCTTACTCTCTCCTTTTCCTTCTCTTCCCTCTCCCTCACTCTCTCCTTTTCTTTCTCTTCTCTTTCTCTTTCTTTCTCCCTTATTCTCTCCTTCTCTTCCCTTTCCCTCTTCCTATCCCTCACTTTTTCCCTATCAACATCATGAACCCGTGCCTTATCCTTCTCTTTAACATCCCTCCGCTTCTCCCTCTCTCTATCATGCTTATCATCAGAATCAGTACTTTTCTCTCTATCATGTCTTCGTGACTCCCGATCCCTCTTCTCCCTATTATCCTTATGCCTACCATCACTTCTATCCTTATCCTTGCCTCTTTCACCCGTTCTCTCGCGATCTCGATCACGATGACTCCTCTTAGAATCACCATCATCTTTTCTCGATTTATGTTTTCCCTCATCCATTACTTTCTCCTGAAAAACAAATTCACACACAAATTTCAGCAGCGTTATACTTGTAGAGAATAGAATTCATAATTCACCAACAAAACAAAAAATAAGCATATAATTTCCAAACCCTAGGCGATAAATTCATTCATTCATTCAAGATGCAAATTGGTACAAATTCGATGAATATACATATAGAGTGTAGGCAATGGAATTGAAGAAAACTAGTGTGCGTAACGGTGCAATTCAAAAGAAGAAATGTACCTCGGCGATTTGAACGGAACTCCGAAACTGGAAGTGATGCGGAAGTGTTGAGTCTGAGATGGTGGAATCACGTTGAAGCAGGTGCTAGGGTTTTCGGGTGAGGAGAAAATTGATAATAATCAAATAAATTGATTGTCGAGTAAATATAATAGATGCTGTTAAACAAAGTAAATATATTCGAAAACCTTTTTTCAAAAAAAGGAGAGTTTAATCGTATGCACCATTATACTATTTTGTAAAGGAATCAATAGATGATTGGTCTATTTTCAATGTAATTATAATCTATTTTAATTGTTATTTGTAATTAATACAATCTACACCATTATGTATATTTTTTCTTTAGGAAAAAAGGGTTTTTAGTAATGTAGCGCTCGTGCCGAGTGGTATTATACTGATTAAGTATTGTTTCTACTAAAAATTGAATTCGGTATTTCTTAAACTTTCGTTCCTTAGCAGAAAATCGTTTACCACTCGAGCTCGAGTGTGAAAATAGAGATTGCATTAATTAAAAATAATATTATAAATATAAAATAATATATTTTTTCTATTCTTAAAATAAATTTTATTTATTAATTTTTAAAATATTCTATTAATTTTAATATTACATTCATTCAGAAGGGATCAATCTCAATATAAATAAATCTTGTAAAATGTTACAATAATGAGAAGGATTAAAAGTAAAATAACATATATGTATAAATATAAAAAGATCACAAATGTCATATATTTAAAAAAAAATATACAATGAAACTATTCTTTGAGAATAACATCAAACAAATAATAACACATTACAAATGTGATTTAGTGTTGTACATTTCGAAACTCTTAAATGTCGAGTTATAAAGTCACAATACAATACGTTTGTGATCTTAACTGACTCGCCTCAGAGAGATTAACCAAATATTATTTATTAGGAACACTTGACGTCCACCGTGGGGTCTCGATAAAACTTACTCAGACCTCAAAAAACAATACATCTCACCTTGGCAACACCATGTCTGGATCATCTCCTAGCAGGAGTGAATCTCGCATTCCACCGGACATGGCACAACTTCTTATAATTATAAAAAATTTGCGCCAGCAGAACGAATCTTTGCAAGAAAGTGTCCACACGCTTCAGCAATCACAAAACACTAAGGAAGATGAAGACGAGGATGAGATTTTGATCATCAACCTCTTGCAGAAGCAATTTGGGGCAATCAAGTCCTAGAAAACTTCAAACTGCCATCCTTCGATGGTAAAAGTGATCCACAAGAGTATATAATATCAATTAATAATCAAATGCAGATAGTTGGGGCTTTCGACTCCTTAAGACGCAAGCTTATGTCGGGAACGTTTAAGGACGTGGCATTATGCTGGTACATGAGCCTGCCCAGATTATCAGTCACCAGTTACCAGGATCTGACTAGAAAGATGGTGTAGCATTTCTCTGCCAGCAAATATAAAAAGGTGACCACTACCAACTTGTTTAACGTTTGGTAGGGGACCTTCGGGTCCCTCCGAGAATATATGGCACGATTCAATGAAAAAATTATAAAAGTCTCTCATCCAAATCAAGAAATGTTCGTGGGAGCCTTCCAGAACGTTCTAAAAGTCGGTCACTTCAATGAATCGTTGGCACAAAAGCGGGCCACCAGCATGGAGGAAGTAATTAATAGAGCAGAATGTTACATCAAGGGGGAAAATCCATATGGAGAAAAGGTCCCGAGATGCTAAAGAATATACACAATCTAGGCATAAAGGATTCAGGTCCAAGAAAGAGCACCATAGGTAGGGTCCAAGGGAAAGGTCAGCGACAAGACCTTCCCGGAGGCCGTATGACAACTTCATCGAGAACTTTACCACACTCAATGCAAAGCGGGCTGATATTTTTCGAGAGGTATATCATCTCAAACTAATATTGGAATCCACTGGTCCCAAGAGGTGTGAGTGCAACTTTCCGTTAGATGTATTTTGCATGATGTCAAAACTATGATACTTTAGCATTGATGTATATTGGACACTATCATCTGATTCTCAATGTGCATCTTAGCATTAGGAAGCATAAAATGTTTTGGAAAAGATTCATGCATAAAAAATGCATCAAAAACAAGTTTTATAGGAAAAATAACCTATGTGTCGACACATACATGTTTCAGGTCGCCACATAGAAGAAAAAAATTTCTATGTGTCGACACATCCGTTTTTCAGGTCGGCAATGTATTGCATTTTTAAAGTCTGTAGGCTCTGATAGATGTGCCGCCTTTATAGGTCGAAACAAACCTGTACATGTCGACACATGACCTGTTCAGGTCGGCTCATGCAATGTATTTTTCCAAAATTTCACAATTTTTTCAATTATTTTGCATTCCTTTTGCTTCTAAACATGCACACATATAAATTCTTCATACATTCATCATTTTTTTCAATGATTTTGGTAAAATCATAAATGAAACCTAGAACATATAAAGAGTTTTCTTCATCTTCAACCTTGATTTTATGCATACACACAAAAAAAGTACACAAAATCATTCATTGTTTTGGTGCCATCTAGAATCAAGTTGATAATGTCCAATTTAGCTTGTGGTATTGTAAATTGGGTTGAGATCTTTGGGGAGTTTCAAATAAGAAAACCAATGTGGGGTTTTTCTTTAAGATCAAAGTGGAGATTTGAAGGTTTTTTACAAGATTACACATATTTGGATTTGAAAGAGTGAAGGCTTTGAAAAGCGGAGCGTTCTTGCTAAGGAGTGGCGTGAGACGGTGAATTAAATTGGTAAATCTTGGGTTACAACAATTCGCAATTTGGATTCAGTCGAGTGGAGGCTTTGAAGAACGGTGGTTCTTACAAAGGATTAGTATGAGACGGTGAATCAAATTGGTATTGTTGGGTGACTTAATCAAGCTCAGATCAAGGGGAAGAGAAAGTATTATGATCAACATCAAACATAATATTTGTAGGGTTGCATTGCTATATTTATCTTGTAAACTAAATTTTGCAAAGTAAGGTTAATTTCACAATCTCAATTCGAGTTTGAATTGATGGCAGATGTACCCATAGCAAGGCCGACTAGGGAACTGCCTAAACAAATCCTTGTTTATCTCTCTCTCTCTCTCTCTCTCTCTCTCTCTCTCTCTCTCTCTCTCTCTCTCTCTCTCTCTCTCTCTCTCTCTCTTACATTTCATTTGCAAATTATTGAGTTCATCATTTGTGCGATTAATTTGTTTGGTAAATTCTTTTGAAAACCACTTGAAAAACATTTTGTTGAGTTGATCACAATCCTTTAGATTATGGTTGGAGTTTAAGATCAACAAAATAATACAAATTTCCAAACAAAATCGATTGCACACAAGGTATTCAATTATTTACCTTATTGTATTTTTTGTGTGATTTATCATTGGATATGGCATTACTTGGTGATTAGCTTTTAAGGGATTATGATTGAAACATATTGATTGAATTGCTTATCATTATCTTCGATTGGTTTTCATATACACATATCCGACCTTTTTGATAGTGGATCGGTTTAGACGAATCAATCCAAGTCACTTCCGCTAGCCATTGTTTTTTAAATAATTTTTGTAAAGAAAAAATTTTATTGGGGATCTATTCACCCCCCTCTAGATAAGTTTCCTTCGTCTAACAAGTGGTTTCAAGAGCTTCAGTTTATTCTGTGCTTCAATATTCGCTCATTAGAAAATGGCTACCGAACCTAAAGTGGTGTGCAATAGATCGCATATGTTAACCGGTGAAAATTATGGCTATTGGAAAGCTTGTATGCGTATCAATATCAACTTGATTGATAAGGGTGTATGGGACACCATTATCAATGGTCCTAATCAAATTACAGTGACCAATGCTCAAGGTGTCGTCATACCAAAATCGGAAGCACAATGGGATGATAATGATAAGAAATTATAGTCACATGATTGAAAGGCACAAAATATTCTCATATCTGCAGTTGTTGTTGATGAATATTATTGTGTCTCTCATTAAGACTGCCAAAGTTATGTAGGACGCATTAGAAGTTGTCCATGAGGGAACTAATGTGGTCAAACAAGTTAGGACCAATACGTTAAATCAAGAGTTTGAACTATTTCGCATGAAGCATAGTGAAACCATTGCCTACATGCAAAAGAGGTTCACACATCTTATAAACCGTTTAAAGGCTCTAATCCTATCTCCAATGGTATAGCTACTAATAAAGTTTTGAGGTATATTAATAGGGAATGGCAACCCAAGGTCATTGTGATCAAAGAAGCGAATGATCTTAAAACATTTGATCTCACAAATTTATTTGACAAGGTAGAAGAACATGAGCAAGAACTCACTTGCTTAGAAAAACATGAGAAAAAGCTTAAGAAGAAGATGAAGAAGGAGAAAGGTAAGGACAATGAGTAAGAGAAGAAGTTTATTGCTCTGCAGACTTCAAGTTCAAAGTCCTCAACAAATGAGCAAAGTGATTGTGAATCAAGTGATGAAGAGAATTCCGATGATGAAGCAATGGGATTGTTCGTCAAAAGGTACAATAGATACATAAGGAAAAATGGAGTCAAACACTCCGATAAGAACCTAATGAAAATTAGAAGGCTTTTGAACTCCTCAAAAGAAAACGAGAATAAGAAAGGTAAACATAAAGGTTCACATTATGAATGTGGAAAAGAAGGTCATTATAGGTCGGAGTGTCCATTGATCAAGAAAGACAAAGAGAAAAGTCATCACAAGAAATCTAGCAAGTTTAGAAGAGCCTATGTTACTTGGGAAAATGAAAACGATTCTTCAAGTGATGAAAGCTCAAGTTCAAGTATTGAATCGGTTAAACTCTGCTTCATGGCAAAAAAAAAAGAATAAGAATTTAAGTCATTCTAAGCTTGAATCTTTTAATGAATTGTATTATTCTTAATTACAAAAAGCTTTTGAAAATCTACAAATAGAAGCCGTAGACACCTTTAAAAAGTTAGCTTCAAACAAAAGAATTTTTGTACATTTGGGAGCTAAAGTTTTAGAAACCTAAAATAATATGGAGGCTCTTAAGCAATTTATGGTAGATATTTAAAAAGATAAGAGTGAGGTTGGAGAACCTTCATGGTTAGGTTGTGAAACTTGTCATATTTGGCAAAAAGAGGTAAATACTCTTCAAGTTAAATTGGACAAGGCATTACAACCAAAGGTTGCATTTTCTATTGATCCATCAAAATTTAAATGGTCTTTGAACCCGTCATATAAAAAGTATTCAAAAGGATTCAAATAGCAAAAGTAAATCTCATTATAACCTATCTTGTCACTATTGTTGCAAAAAGGGTCACACTATTGAAAAAAAGCAAGTTTAAGAGACTTTTTGTTCCTAAAGGTGTTTTTCAATTGTTGCCAAATGCAACCTTGATTTCACTCACTTTCAAGGACCCAATGAAAATTGGTTACCTATTACCCTTGTTTGATTCTATAGGTTGAATGTCTTGGCTCTACGAAGAAGATGTGGTTTCTTGATAATGGATGCTCAAGCATATGACGGGTGACATCTCTCTATTCATTGACTTTGTGCCAAAAAAGAAGGATTTTGTTACTTATGGAGACAACAACGAGGGAGCAATACTTAGAAAAGGTAGTGTAGGTAATCCATCGTCTACTACTATCTCCGATGTTATGTTAGTTGAATATCTTAAACACAATCTTCTGAGCATTAGTCAATTATGTGACAATGGATATAAAGTAACTTTTACAAAAACTTGTTGCATATTTGAACACAACAAAAAGAAAGGTTTCATGTTTAAGAGTTTAAAGGTTAACAACACCTATATGCTTAATCTAGATGACGTAACCATGACCGGAACTAAGTGTCTTGTTACCATGAGTGAAGACACTTGGCTATGCTATAGGCGCCTAGCTCATGTCAACTTTGATTTACTAAACAAAGTGACTTCAAAAGATTTAGTAATGAGTTTACCAAAAATAAAATTTTCAAAAGATCATATATGGGATGCATGCCAAATGGATAAGCAAAGAAGAGTCTCTTTAAAATCGAAAAACATTGTTTCAACTTCGAGACCTCTTGAACTTATATATATGAACCTCTTTGGTCCTTTAAGGACCAAAAGCATATGTGGTAACTACAATGGTTTTGTGATTGTAGACGATTACTCGAGACTTTGTTGGGTCATGTTTTTGCATAGTAAAGATGAAACTTTTTCAGCTATCACTCAATTTGTAAGGTTATCCCAAAACAAGATGAATTTAATAATTGTTGCTATCCGAAGCGATCATGAAAGTGAATTTGAAAACCACCTCTTTGAAAATTATTGTGATAAACACGGCATTGAGCGTAATTTTTCTGCTCTAAGAACTCCACAACAAAACAGTGTTGTGGAGTGCAAAAATTGTGTTTTAGAGGACTTGGTTGGAACTATACTCAACGAGGGTAATCTACTTAACTATTTCTGGACCGATGCCTTTAGCACGACATTTTATGTCTTAAATAGGATACTAATACGTCCTATTTTAGAAAAAACTCCATATGAACTACTAAATGGCAGAAAATCAAATTTATCGCATCTTCATGTTTTCAGATGCAAATGCTTTGTTTTAAATAATGGAAAGGATAATCTTGGAAAGTTTGATCTGAATGCCGATGAAGGTATTTTCCTTGGATACTTTCAATCGAGCAAAACTTATAGGGTTTAAAATAAAAGATTACTTATTGTTGAAGAGTCGGTACACATCACTTTTGATGAATCTTATTCGAGAAATGTCGGAAAATGTGTTTCTTTTTATGATGTAGGTGTATCTTCACAAGACATTCTCAAAAAACCCGAAGAACAAATTGGTCAACCTAAAGTGGTGGAACTTGAGAAAGGAGAAGATAACGATTGTGAAAAGGAGAAGGATGAAAGTCCAACTGCAGTGAACGACGTTTCTTTGGCTTGGAGAATCTCCAAGGATCATCCAATCGACAACATACTTGGAGACATTGTTAGACGATAGACTTCGATTTAGAGGAGAGGTGAATAGATCACAAATTTAAAATCAAACTTTTTGCAAAAATGGTTTTCAAAATTTTTATGGCACAACGGAAACAACTCGAATCCAATCATCTAACCGAACCTCTATCGAAAAGCTCGGATATGCGTAAAGGTACACAATTGAATGATAATCAACACAAATTGTTCAACAATGATTAATCACAAATAATTAAATGCTAAGTTATACGTAAAGCTTATTTCAAATTATCAAAAACACACAAAAACATAAATAGACAATTTATCGAACACTTATCTCACTCACACATATGTGGATGGGGCATTGTTTTGCATCGTCTCGAGACGAAAACATCTTTCGTTTTAAAAAGAGTTTGACGGTTATGCCAAGAGGTAAAATGGCTTGGATGTGTTAGATGTATTTTTGGGTTGAAAGTAGAGTATTTATGACTTGCAAGTTTTTACTACGTGGATATAATACTCGGGACAATGATTGGACCTTACACCCATGTAGTTTTTTCCTTCCATTTTAAGTTGTCAAAAGAGGTCAAAGTTGTTTAAGTTAATCATTTTTAGACTTGCCTAAGAAAAAAGCTTGATGTTGGATCAATCGTTTTTAATTGTGTTGCGGAATGGAAACGATTTGAAAATGGTTGATGGTGAAATTTTTGGAAAGTTGGAGTGATGGAAACTTGGTGTTGACCAAGTGTTATTGTTTTCTTGAAAAAGATTGATTTTATTTTTGGTCATATTAGTTAATTAACTCATTTAACTAACTAGCTAAAGACAATAAAAGCAAACAATTAAACAAAAAATTACAAAAAAAGGATAGAGGATACATTTGTCAATTGGAAAATAAAATAAATAAAAATACTAATAATAAAATAAAACTAAGCAATCACAATAAATAAATATGGAACAAGACAAAGAAAATAAGAAAAGATAAAAATTTGAATAAGTAAAATTAAAATGAAAGTTTTTTTTTTAATATTTTGATGTTTTTTATTTTGTTTTATTTTTTTTATAAAAGAAGGAAAAACTTTAAGCGTCCATTTAAATAAATAAATAAATAATCTGTTCTGGACCGGGCAAGGGCACTTGCCCTTAAGGACCAGGCCCAATCCATCATGTTTGGCGAACAAGCCTAATAGGCACATTATAGCCGTTGGGCACAATATAGCCGTTGGGCACGTCCTCTTCACGCGCAGGGTGGTCCACGCGACCAACTATCTCCCCGGATATAGCGGAAACGGTTAAGAAGGCCACGCGCTTGACCTTCCATCTGGCAACACCACATTGGTCGATCAGGCCCCTTTGTTCGCCATCAATCTCCCTATAAAACCCCCTCACTTGAGAGGGGCAGGTATCACAACTCATATACTTGACTTCTCTTACTTACTCTCCCCTTTCTTTTGACCAAATACTTACTTTGGCATCGGAGTACCTTGCAGGTACATCCACCCCTTTTTCTCCTCTCCTACGAGCTTCAGCATTTTCCCTACACGAAGGCCGCGATGATCTCCTTCTGGTCATTTCCGATCAGTGGCGCCGTCTGTGGGAATCTTCGCTTCCCCGTCTTTTCGAATCAAGATCCCTCATCTTTTCACCCAAAAGACCAAAGCTTTCATCTCTCTTCAAAATCCCAGATCATCATGGCTTTCGTTAAGAGTGACACCCACCAAGAACCTGTGGTCGCCGCCGCCAATGTCAACAAGAATGCTTTCGTCGGGAACATCCCATCCGAAAATGCCCAGCGCAACGAGGGACCGGCTTCCCCGAAGCCCGACGAACAAAGGCCACGAGCACAAGCCGTGGAACTTTCCTTCAAACCCATTTTGGTTCCTCAAGGCGCTGATCCGACCACCACGACACTCATCGCCTCTTTGAACAATTCCAACTGTTTCATCATCTAGCAGGGAGAAAAGATCAGCGCCCTCGAGCACGCTCTCCAAGAGCATCACACTTCGGAGACGCTGAACCTCTCCCCGCCTCCGCGAGTTCACTCAAAGCGGAGACGTGATACTCCCTCACCGGTTAAGGAACGCTCAAGGTCCGGGAGTCCAACACCCGACCGTGCTCGCTGGCATCGTCGTTCTCCTAGGATAACTAGGCACTCCCCTGTTTCCAAAAGACATCGACACTCCGACAAGTACGAGCGCAGGCATACCCGCAGACACTCTCCTCGCCACAGTCAAAGTCGCGACCACAGCCTTTCTCCATCATTCTCTCGCAGCTCTAGCAGTGATGACGAAGCTCAATGCCTGTTCACGAGGAGCATCGTGGACACCCGGATTCCCCGCGGGTTAGAGAAACCTCCCACACTAGCGACGTACGATGGCACTTCGGACCCTCACGAGCACCTGGAGAACATCGAAGCCATGCTCCAGTACCACGGTGTCTCCGGAGCCATTCAGTGCACAATATTCCCCATCACACTGAGGAAAGGTGCGATGACATGGTTCAAAAGGCTCCCCCGAGGATCCATCTCCTCCTGGCGCGACCTCAAAGACCAATTCACCCTCCATTTCACAGCCTCCCGACGACATCCGAAGACAGAGGCAACCTTAGAAGCCATCATACAAAGCAGGGAAGAACCCCTGCGAGAGTACATCGAGAGATTTAATAAGGAGGTAGTGGAAGTCAGAACCTCCGATCACATAAAGAAATACCTCCTCGAGAAAGGGCTCTGACCGAAAAGCGACTTCCGTAAAGCTGTCGGGATCAAACCTCCTCGAACGCTGACAGAGCCTCTCCACGTGGCAAAAGATTACATTCGCTACGAGGAGAAAGAAGCTGCGTATCGCGCCCGGGACGCGAGAGATCGGGAAGCACCCCGAGCATCGAAAAAGGAGGAACCAGAGCCATCTCGTAAGGGCAAAGAGAAGCGACGGGAGGAACGCCCTCGTGAAGGAAAAGGGCCAGCGGGCCGATTCAATGAATACACGGTGCTTACTACCTCACGTGAGCGCATTCTCACCGACTGTATCAATACCGAATTCAAACAGGGAGGTGTCTGGTTCCCTAAACCAACCGCGTCTAAAGGAAACGTGGACAAGAGTAAATACTGTCACTTCCACCGTAGCCACGGGCACGTAACAGAAGACTGCGTGCACCTCAAGGACGTCATAGAAATCCTCATCAAAGAGGGCCATCTGAAGCAATACATAAAGAAGGGAGAGTCTTCCCGACGAGACACGTCTGATCCTAAGAAGGAAGCAGAATCAACCCCCTCCAGTCCTCCCCCGCAGGTCGCAATGTCCATCAGCCAACCAGAGGACTTCCTCGTACCTGGTCACTTCTGCCCGACCTCCCAGGCATTCATACACAGCGCCTGGGAGGCCTTTCCTACGGCCATGGTTATCTCATGTGGGGGGTACCATGAACTCACGATAGGATCCATCAAACGTAAGTTTGAATAGCTAATCGACAGCAGCCCCGACCAGTTGTACACGGTCGGTAAGGGTAAAGGACGGTCACAGCCGATCGCATTCTACAGAGAAGAACTCCCCGGAGGATCGCCGAACTCCCACATTTCTCTGCTGATCCGGGCCAAACTGTCATCAACTGACGTGCGGAGAATCCTGATCGACCAGGGCAGCTCCGTAGACATCATGTACTCCAGTCTGTTCCGCGCGCTGAAGCTGAACAAGTCTAATCTCTCCCCATATGTAGGATCTGATCTCCAAGGATTCAACGGAGCAACGGCCAGACCATGGGGTTACGTGGAGATCCCTGTCACGTTCGGCGAAGAAGAGGCGTCACGGACAATCAAAACACAATTCTTAGTCATTGATTGTCCATCGCTCTATCAGTGCATCCTCGGCAGACCAGCCCTTGCCGAACTCGTCGCTGTCCCCTCAACAGTCCACCTCAAACTCAAGTACTACACTGAGAAGGGACACGTCGCCACTCTGCACGGTGACATCGAGGCCGCTCACAGATACTTCGAGGCCGCGACGAAGGGGCAAAGCCAGATCGCGACAACAGCAAAATCGGCAAAGCGCACCAGAGAAGACGAGGGTCCGACCGAAGATGGCCAGCCAGGGAAAAAACCCACGCTCCCCGTGCACACGATTGATCTCGACAGTAGGATCACGGAAGATGTAAACGAAGATCGGGACGGGGACAAAAAATCAGGAGCAACAAGTTCCCAGTCTCCCACACTTCTGCGACCAATCCCGGACGGAGAGTTTGAGATCATCACCTTCGGCAACAATCCCAACAGGGGGTGAGAATAGGTGCTGGTCTCCCCGACGAGGTAAAGAAGGAATTGAAGACATGCCTCAACGACAATGCGGACCTCTTCGCCTGGAGTGCAGCAGACATGCCCGGCCTCGATCCAGAAACTGCCTGCCACCACTTGACCATCAATCCAGCTGCCCGCACCATTGCCCAATGACGAAGGAAACAGTCTGAGGAAAAGGCACAGGCTGCCGAAAAACTTGTACAAGACCTCTTAGAGGCGAAGTTTATTTCTGAGGCCAGATATACGACCTGGCTCTCAAATATTGTACTTGTAAAGAAAAATAATGGAAAGTGGCGCATGTGCATTGACTACACTGATCTCAATCGGGGTTGCCCGAAAGATGCTTACCCACTACCGAGCATAGATAAGCTCGTAGACAATTCCGCAGGATTCAAGCTCTTGTCCTTCATGGACGCCTATTCAGGATACAACCAAATCCCGATGGCCGACGAGGACAAGAGATACACGGCGTTCATGACCTCCTCAGGGAATTACTACTATAACGTAATGCCCTTTGGACTTAAGAATGTCGGGGCCACATACCAACGCATGATGAACAAAGTATTCCGATCAGAAATCGGCGATATGCTCGAAGTGTACATGGACGATATGATCGTGAAATCCCAAGAGGAATCCGATCATACTACCCACTTGCGCAAAGTCTTCGACCAAGCTCGAAAATGTAAAATACGTTTTAATCCAGAAAAATGTACCTTCGGCGTGCGAGCAGGGAAGTTCCTCGGGTTTTATCTCACCAAAAGAGGAATAGAGGCAAACCCGGACAAATGCCGAGCACTCATCGAATTCCCCACTCCTCAGTCGAAGAAGGCAATACAATCCCTCAACGGGATGCTCGCGTCCCTTGCTCGCTTCGTAAGCAAGTCCGCCCAGCACGCCCTGCCCTTTTTCAAACTACTCAGGAAGGAAGCGAATTTCGAATGGATGGACGAGTGCGAGCAGGCCCTCGCCCATTTCAAGCAAGCTCTTTCCGAACCACCTGTATTATCCCGACCAGACCGTGGGGAAACAATATATCTATATCTCTCTGTGGCCAACGAAGCAGTAAGTGCAGCACTTATTCGAGAGACTACTAACGGGCAGAAACCCATCTATTTTACCAGTAAAGTCCTACAAGGACCCAAAGTCAGGTACACGCAAATAGAACGAGTGGCCCTTGCTCTCATAATTGCCGCGAGGAGACTCAGATACTATTTCCTGGCACACACCATCATCGTTAGGACCGACCAACCAATCAGGCAGCTGTTAAGTCGACCAGATATGGCGGGCAGGATGCTAAGGTGGTCCCTTGAACTAGCTGAATTCGACATTCACTACGAAGGAAGAAAAGCCCTCAAGGCACAAGTTCTGGCCGACTTTGTGGCAGAAATGACTCCGGAGTCGCCCTCCCCGGGACAACCACAGGAATGGGTCATTTACGTGGACGGCGTGTCAAGCCCCTCGGGCAGCGGAGCGGGAATTATCCTCGAAAACGAGGAAGGGACCCTGATCGAAGTATCCCTGATCCTTTCTTTCAAAACGTCCAACAATCAAGCCGAGTATGAGGCCTTCCTCGCAGGACTACGACTAGCCAAAGACGTCGGTGCGAAGAAAATAAAAATCCGCACTGATTCCCAACTCGTGGCATCACAAGTACGAGGAGAATTCCAAGCAAAAAACGACCAACTCGCCGAATGCTTGACCATGGTGAAAGACAAAATGACGGAGTTCGAAGCATGGGAGGTTCAACACGTCCCACGCGAACAAAACACCCGGGCAGACATCATCTCTAAACTAGCCAGCACCAGAAAAAAAGGCGGAAACAAATCCGTCATTCAAGAGATACTGGCTAGCCCGAGCATCACGAAGCCTGGCCTACCTAATGTTAACGTCATCGGAGAACCCCATTGTTGGATGACCCCAGTATATAATTATCTCGCCAAAGGGGAACTTCCCGAAGACAGTAAGGAGGCCAGTGTGACTAAGCGACGATCCTGCTCGTACGTGCTGGTCGAGAACAAGTTATATCGACGAGGGTTCTCTATTCCCCTGTTGAAATGTGTCGACGAAGTTCAGGTCCCCGAAGTCTTACAAGAAATCCATGAGGGCATCAACGCACAACACCTAGGGGGAAGATCACTAGCTCGAAAAGCTCTGCGCGCGGGATACTACTGGCCGACCATGCAGCAGGACGCCAAAGAACATGTACAGAAATGTGACTGTTGCCAGCGCCACGTGGACATGCATTTGGCACCACCCAACGAGTTGAAGACCCTCTCCTCGCCGTGGCCCTTCGCCTGGTGGGGGATGGACATCCTCGGCCCCTTCACAATGGGATCATATCAAAATAAGTTCCTAATCGTGGTCGTCGACTATTTCACAAAATGGATTGAAGCCGAAGCGTTCGCCAAGATCACAGCCTTCAACATACTGCGTTTCTACAAAAGAAACGTCCTCGCCAGATTCGGAGTTCCCCAGGCCCTCGTGACCGACAACGGAACCCAATTCACTGACAGAAAATTCCAAGACTTCATCGCAAAATTGGGAACAAAATAACACTTTACTTCGGTCGAGCATCCCCAAACCAACGGGCAAGCGGAGGCCGCGAACAGAGTAATCCTGCGCGGATTGAAACGAAGGTTGGGCGAGGCCAAGAGAAGGTGGGTCGAGGAACTCCACAGCGTCCTTTGGGCATACAGGACAACACCTCACTCCACCACCGGGGAAACCCCTTTCCGACTAGCATACGGAACAGAGGCGGTAATACCGGTGGAGATAATGGAGCCCTCTAGACGGACTGAAGCTCCCCTCGACGAAGAAATTAACGATGAGGCTTTACGCGAGGAACTCGATCTGGTCGAAGAAATAAGATCAATGGATGCCCTCCGCGAAGCCACATTGAAGCAACAAATAACAATGCGACATAACGCCAGGGTCATAAAACGCGACTTCCCCGTAGGCAGTCTGGTCCTACGCAGAAACCAGAAAGATTCTCGCGAAGGGAAACTGGCGGCGAACCGGGAAGGACCCTATAGGGTCAAGTCCAAAACGGGCACGGGAGCGTATTACTTGGAAACACTGGACAAAAAACAACTTGCTCGACCATGGAATGCTGAAAAGCTCAAGCAATACTATAGCTAAGTCCTTAACCACGAGGACATACAAGTCGCCAACACAGTCATCCCAAAACGGGGAGATCTGCGCGACCATCGTATCGTGCCCTGGTGAAGCGCGACACGCACTACAACGCTGGCCAGTTTCTACTCATTGGACGAGCAGATCCTGTGCACAACGGGGATACCTCAACCGAGCTCCGCCGTTGCCACACCATTCAGGCAGGACACCCAGCTCGCGATGGGAACAGTCCAAGCCTATGAGATTAGTACCTCAAATGAAGTCCTAACCGCATCGTGGGCGGAACTACTTCTCCCTCCTCGTTAGGCCTTGCGCCTAGCCGGGGACACACGCACACATAAAATGAGAAAAGTCCATGACAAAACATTCACAATCCAAGTATATTAAAAGTACCGACCATGTTCTGACAATATCACAAATACAAGAAAAAGGGGCAGCGCCCATACACTGAAATACAAATTAATAAGGGCACGCAAACCCACAAAACATGATAAAAACAAGTCCTCTCCTACAACTTTGCTTTCCTCTTCGGCAGGGACCACGTGGTCGTCCACCACTCTGTTAAACAAACCCATTCCATCCATCTGGAGCTGCACGTCAGGATTAAGAGCCACCATCTGTTCCTTAGCCGCATTGAAACCGAACTCAGCCGCCTTCAGGTTGTCTTCGCCAAGAATCCCGATCCTTCCGATCAAGTCAGTCCGAGATTTTAGAGATTGCTCGTCATCATTTTCATCCAGGGCAGCTGAAGTCAAGCCGTCCAACTCAACAATCCTCTCCTGTAGTCTCTTCTTCTCCTCGTCAGCCTTGAGCGCAGCTAACTTCAGCTGAGTCACCTCCGTTTGGAGCAGCACCTTGGCCTCCTCGTGACCTTCGAACTGTTTTAAGTCGTTGAACAACTTGTTGTTTTCTGCCTCCAGCTCGACTATTCTACTCTGGTAAGTCACGAGACTCGCCCGGGTAGTGGCTTCATCGTCGGCGAGGACAAGGGCAGCTTCAAGGACCCTGAACATGCCCGCCGCGTCCTGGCACAACTGTTTTCTCCTCACTTGGGACTTGGCATTCAAAATAGCCGTGGCTTCAGAATCAGAGACCTCTATCAAATTTCCTTCAACGAACAAGTCTCGACGCTTGTAGCAGGCGGGCAGGACGAAAGGACCAGCCCCGGACCCCCCAGGACCAGCGGCCACAGGAGTCCCCGCATCATCTCTCTTCCTCTTGAGAGAACCCTCCGGGGTCAGCGGGGTCGAAGCTCTCTCCGGGACGGGGGTAGACCCAGCAGCGAAACTCTCCATCACTGTCTGCTTGGGCGCCCCGGCCTTGGTACCGGTGGTCGCCTTCTTGTGAACCTTCGTGGCCTGCGACTTCATCAGACGCTCTCGCATGTCATCCATCATACCTGCGAACACACGCATCAAGTCAGAATCAAAAGAATTTAAAGAAAGAAAACCAAACAGTGAAGCATACCAAGCAAAGTCATAGCGTCTTCGTCAGTATCACACTCAAGGAGAGCTTTGACATTAATGTATTTAGCTGCTCGGACAACCCCATCCTCCCCGATCAGCTAATTTCCGTCCCGGTCGACGACGTAGGCTGGAGAAAAACTCTCCACGTAAGCGTGGAGGATCCTGTACGATTCCTTATCCGCCGGGCAAAGCTGCTCATGCTTCACCAGGAACTGATCTGTTCGGCGTCTAAAATGGGTGTAGACCCATTCTAAAGGAAAAATGGAGACCACGCTATCCCTCTCCCGACCATCCACCATAACCCTCTCAATAGTCAAAATGCTCCTCTTCGCCTCTTCGGTCATAAGCCTCACGACCAGAAACCTGTCCTTAAAATTGCGTATCGAATCAGAATACGGCCAGAATAGCCTATTCTGTTGCTTAAACGATACCCAACTCTGTTTCGACCCCGCCGTGCTCCGCTGAATCTGAAAGAGGCAGAAGAAGAGATCCATGGTCGCCCCGATGTTAAGGTAACGACACACCAACTCAAAAGCTCTTATAAAGGCCAAGGCGTTCGGGTGAAGCTGGGACGGGCACAACGCCAGGTGGGTGAACAGGGAGGATTGGAAGTCAGTGAAGGGGAGACACATTTTGGCCTCCGTAAACGCAAATTCGTACATAGGAAAGCGAAGTCCCGGGTACGAGGAACAGATCCTATCATTCTCCCCGGGACGGAAAGCTTTCCATGCCCGTGGAGCACCCTCATCGCGTCTCTCCAGCAAGTCGAAGTCCTATATCTCCTCCTCGGAGAAGGTTGATCGAAAGTACAAAGGCTCATGTCCAAGCCAGTCAAGGTCCCCTCCCGCAACCTTGATGTTCGAATAATCGGCGGACACGCCGGCCCCCTCGGGTACTTCCTGTACGTCGGGCATAACTTCATCGTGGGGTTCAGCCATTTTCACCTGAAAAGCAGAGGAAGAGAAGTGAATTCGACGGCCATGATCAAATCCACCCTTCCACCACTAATCAAGTGAAAGGGCGTCAACGAATCCGAGAACAACCACGTGCTCGCAGCAATTGTCTACTAATAGCTAAGAACGGTCCCCACGACCAGGACTCATAGAGGCGCATACGAGGACGCTTGTTCGTCCCACACTCACACCAAGATCCCGAACAGGCCTAGTGCCCGACTACAAACTAAATTCTACACCTAACCAGATTCTACAAAGATCTACGCTAACAATTTCTACAAAATTCTAGAAATTCATAAAGTTCATCATGTTCTTCATAAAATTTCATGGAATTCATGTGTTCATCAAAGAACACATGAAGCTCAACCGAAAAATATGAACATCTACCGGAAAACTCATAAAAATATACAGAAAGGAGGAGAGAACTTATAAGTAGAAGAAGAAGTTGACGGTGGCGAAGAGAAACTCCGGCGAAGACTAATTGCAGAGCAAACGAGAGCGAAGAGGGAAAAACTTGTGAAATTATGAAAATGAAACCTTCCCCCACCTTTTTATAACCGTTTGATCGTGGGGAATCGTGAAGGTCATCATAGCCTATACGCCCCTAGGACTGACAAAGGCCATAAATGCACACCACGTGTCACAAAGACTCTTCGCCTGGTTCAGCGCAAAAAATACACCAACACTTGGCACATGCGAGCAAGCCTCTTCGTCAGAGTGAACACATCCGGGCAGAAATGCTCGCCAAAAAACTCTCGTTTCTCCGAAGACGCTGCAAATCCTGGTCGACGTTTCGCGCTAATGGTTGACAACCATGTCTGGTCGGGTACAAAAGGAACATTCCAAGCGAGCATTCACCTCCCCGACAGTACGGTCAAAATCGCAGCTACCTAAGTCATTACTCTCCAACAAAGCAACGACTTGGGGGGCTCCTGTTCTGGACCGGGCAAGGCCACTTGCCCTTAAGGACCAGGCCCAATCCATCATGTTTGGCGAACAAGCCCAATAGGCACATTATAGCCGTTGGGCACAATATAGCCGTTTGGCACGTCCTCTTCACGCACAGGGTGGTCCACGCGACCAACTACCTCCCCGGATATAGCGGAAACGGTTAGGAAGGCCACGCGCTTGACCTTCCATCTGGCAACACCACATTGGTCGATCAGGCCCCTTTGTTCGCCATCAATCTCCCTATAAAAACCCCTCACTTGAGAGGGGCAGGTATCACAACTCATATACTTGACTTCTCTTACTTACTCTCCCCTTTCTTTTAACAAAATACTTACTTTGGCATCAGAGTACCTTGTAGGTACATCCACCCCTTTTTCTCCTCTCCTACGAGCTTCAGCATTTGCCCTACACGAAGGCCGCGACGATCTCCTTCTGGTCATTTCCGATCATAATCAAATAAATATTTTATTTTATCATTTTTATATAAATCAAATCATTTTAAAGTCTCATCATTTTTAAGGAAAAACTCATCTAATGGTTGTTGTCTATTCCTCTTATATATATATATATAATCTCTTTTCTTTAAAGAAAGAGTTACTATTTTTTTTTCATTCTTAATAAAAAATCTTTAATATATATAAAATAAATAAAAGATAAAAACATAAGAAAATGAACTTAAGGAAAGGGGGCACGTCCCAAATGAGGCGTTGAGCCTAATGGAAAAGCAAATAATAAAAAAAAAAACGAACTAAACTAAAAAGGCTGGCTAGTCAAGGTTATAAGTCTCTGGGTTGGGTTTGACCCAAGCCCAAACCCCATTATATATGAAAAATCAACTTGATCCAAAATTCACTTTTAACATAAAACTTTCTCTCTTCTTTCTACATCACTCTCCTCTCTTAAACATTTTGTCAAGAACAACAACAAACTTAGAGAAAGAGGAAAGTGACGTAGAAAAAAGAGAGTTTTATGTTAAAAGTTAATTCTGAACAAGTTTTGTGTTTAAGGTTCTTCAGGTGTCACATTTGTATATGGTGCATGCTGTTACAGGAGATCCGCCGAGAGAAACTCATCAAGAAATACTAGAGAATGAACATGCACAGCTAGATAATGTTAATGATGTTTTGCCTAGATGTCGTCGCATAGTAGGGATTGCGTAGGCAGGCATTGACAATGGTATCTTCCTCAACGGGTCTAATGTGAGATAGGTCCTAGATGCTATCATAACAGAGGTACACGGGGACATTGTTGTACCAGAGACAACGCCAAAGGATAAGGGGGATTGATGGCCGATGAGGTAGACGAACAACAAAGGTAGTCAAATATACACAATAGTGTCTTAGTATATAGTAGTAGTACTACGGTCTGTATTTCATTTTGACGATCATGCTACTATATTGATATCGATTGTATAGCATGTTCAACATTTATTTGTATTTTATTTATGTATATCATTTTTGGACCATCTGTAATGATGTACGTAGATTTTTTTATTTACAATTGTATGATATAGTTTAAATCTTCACCTGAATACATATAAATAAAATATAACATGTATAACAAAGTTCTGAGTAAAATGTATTGAATGTTTTAAATTGTTACGGAGTTGCATCTCTAAAATATTTTAACATTCATTCAAAATTTGATGCATTCGGGGATGAATCCATCTCCGGAAACTAGGGCATTTAAATAATTGGCTTAAATGCAATTTTGGTTCCCTTAGTTTGGCGTTTTTAAACTTTTGATCCCCCTATTACAAAACCTGCGATTTTGCTCCCTTTAGTTTGGTGCGATTTGCATTTTGTTGGCCCCCCTCCACTTTTGTTTACGTGACAATGATGATTAGGATAAAAACATTTAATTATATGGCAAGGATGACTAGGATATTTTATTATTTAATAATATTTTTAATTGATTTAATATTTAATAATGTTTTAATTAAATTAACATCTAATAATCTTCATTAAGATTTTTTTAATTGATTAATTAAAACATTGAAAATACTACTAGGTTTAAGCCCATTTATTTAAAGCATCAGCCCATCACACATTTATAACTTGTGATGTATATATGACTTATATAAACAATTGTATTTTAAGTAAAAAAATCGATGTGGGACTTTGGTATTTATTTTCACCATTTTTCACAATTTTTCTGCTTCTGGAAGTAACAGTTACTTCTTGATAAACATTTTTCTCTTGCCAACTTTGGGTTTGGAGTGCTTTCTGCATTTGGGTTTACACAATACCTCCTGGAATGAAATTATAAGCAAAAAGGGTATATGAAAAGTTGAAGATGTTAGTCTCATGCCTTCTTGATTTCTGATGTTATTGTTCTTAACTCAGGTTGTAGCCCAAACAACCATGTCTTCTTGATTTCTGATGTTATTGTTCTTGAAGGTTTGTACTTTGTAGTACTATTAGCAATAGTACATTACCACTGTAAATGTGTATATGTTTCCCTCATTTGATAATGATTTGCACTAAACATTCTGTGTATAACGTATGGAATGCAAGAGAAGATGGAAAATTATAGTTGCATTATAGCAGGGAAGAGCAGTGGAATCTGGAATCAATGGCTTGTGAAATTGAGAAATAAAGTCAGATTAGAAAAAATCATGACTATCTGTGAAATTGAGAAATTAATAATGAACTGGAATAGAAAATAATGGCAAGAATATAACAAATTAATAATGATGGCATATTTAGCAAATTAATAATGAATTGGAATATGAAATGATGGCATGAATATAACAAATTAACAATGATGGCATATTTAACAAATTAATAATGGAAGGAAATTAATAATAAACTGGTAATATAACAAATTACAACATATGAAATATTTAGCAAATGATTGTAGGAATTCTATTTAAAATTATACTGGTTTCTTGTTGCTTTTCAGAATCTATTTTAACTTGTTTTTTAACCATTCTTAATAGGAATTCTGGGAAAATAAATGGGAATCCAAGGAAAATAAATGGGTGTTGGGTTTATGGCAAAAAAATAGAGTAACTGAGATGAAATGGGTGTTAGGTTTATGACAGGAAGAAGAAGGTGGTGCCACGGGTCCATAAGACAAATCACGCTTCATGCGTAAAAATCTATTCAATGTTTTATATTTAAGTCCCACATCGATTTTCTAAAAGATAACACCAGTGTTTATATAGCTTATCAATACTTGAACACTTGACATCATAGAAACAAGATGTAATGCAGCAGCATGAGGCATATCGTCTATAATTCTAAAAAGTAATATAAAAATTTTAATTAATTTAATTTCTAAAAAATTAATTAAAGTTATAATTTAATTTAATTAAAATAATTAATTAATTATTTAAAAAAATATCCTAGTCATCCTTGCCATATAATTAAAAATAATTTTTTTATCCTAATCATCACTGCCACATAAGCAAAAGTGGAGAGAGACCAACAAAATGCAAAACGCACCAAATTAAAGGGACCAAAATCGCAGGTTTTATAATAGAGGGATCAAAAGATTAAAAACACCAATCTAAGAGGACCAAAAGTACATTTAAGCCTAAATAATTTTGCGTGATGGCTAAGACATATAAAAGGTGCATTAAGAATGTATTTATAAATTAAATGTAATAATTTGATTTTCAATGTCATTAAACCATTTCATATCTTATTTAAAAATTATAATTTAATCCAATGTTATTGCCTTATCCCAATGAACGTAGTAATTATCATTCGGTCATTGAAAAAGAGAACTAATGCAAAATTAAGTTACACTATTACATGGTAAATTCGGCATTGCTTACTCTAGCATTCTTCCCATATTCTAAAGACTTATTCTTGAAAAGAACCGAGTTGGATGAGAACATGATCGTACATCAGATTATAGCACATACATCTGTCTACAATAATTAGATTTGAATATACTAACACTTCTCTCTAACCAAAAATTCTTATCAGAGAAGGCAAATTTTTCATTGCATTCACTGTTACTAGTGTTTTGTGGCATTCTAATATATCAACCAAGCACTCGGTAAGAAATTAAGATACCATGCTGTGTTACGGTGCCAACTTCATCAAATCTCACATATTTTTCAAGAACTTTGACTTGCACAGAACACTTCTGTCACCGATGTTCACAAATCATAATTCTGCCTTGGATTCCAAGTCTTCTTTCAATGTATCTTCATTAGTCGAATCCTTGGATTCATTAGATTCGTTAGGGGATTGAATAGGTTCTAGATCATCACCCAAGATTCGTGCAGTGAATGTTCTTGCCTCTAAATCAAGGTCTGGCCACTCGGATACAATTCGTCTAGCACCCTGTTGACCAAAGTGGAGATAAGTTAATGAATTAATTGCAGAAAACAAGATCGGCTACAAAAACATCAAAACTTATATGATGCAAGTTTCAATGAAAGAACATGAGAGAATTCAAATGGAAAATGTTTACCTGAAGCTTAGGCTCTTTTGTCATTGGATTGTTGCACAGATCAATTGTTTTTGCCTTGGATTTTGTAGCATTACCACACCATGACTCACACCATAGCCATTCTTGTGGCAAAGAAAAAATGGGCACAGTATGCTGAGCATAATTAGGAAGATCCTGAAACAATTGAGTGCAAATTTCAGCCAAGCTCCCTCAAAAAGAGAATGCGCCACCAATAATGGGTGCAACATTGGAAATATATGAAAAGGATTCCATCTTAAGAAAATAAAGGGCATCCAAACCAAGGTTGTCAAGATCAAGATCTTCCATAAGATTGGTAGAAAATAGCAGGATCGTAAAATATAAAATCGTAGCCAAGATCGGAACATCCTACCCAAATATTTTTGTAAGATCGAGAGGGGCTAACAAGATCATAAAACATAAGATCGCAACAAAAATCGTAAGATCCTACTCTAAAATGAAAAAATAATAGTATATATTTAAAGTACTATTACATGATTTATGTTAGTAGGCTAGTGTATTTGAGAAAAAAGACTTTTATATTCTTTAGACATGTATGATTGAGTTTTTATACTTTATTACTACCACATGGACATTTGTTAGATATTAGAGACATATTTAATCAATTACAAGAATTTTCATAAGTCAATTAGTTAAAACAAACCCTATAAGTGAGATGTTTATTCTTGCCTGTGTAAAATTAAACCCTTTCTATTATACATTTAGTTTAAGGAATTAAACCCTTTCTATTATACATTTAGTTTAAGTAATAATCCTTCTATTGTGACTTTATGAAACGATAATTGAGTTTTGAGTTTTGAGTTTATGAAAAGATAAATATAGTGATTCTTTGAAAATAAAATAAATAACAAAAAAAAAAACTATTTCTCACCTGATCCAAGTTGGCTAGACTATTTGGATCCTTGCTAAGGGTTTCATAGAAAACTCGGAGATTATCTCCAGCAGCAGTCTCTCGGAACTTCTTCAAATCAACAACATACAAAGCACTGAAAGTAAACGGAAATAGGAAACAACTATCAGAGAAATGATATTTTATATACTCAAACTCTTTTGCCAAGAGTAAAAAAAAAGTAGTTGCCAACCTAATATGGTACGGTCTCCCCCGCAAATGATCCTTCCAGAAACCCTAACCAAAACAAGGCAAAGAAAAATTAGCATTCGATGCTGCACTACATTTAATTATATGTGTGTGATGACAACCAAGAGTTCATGTACAACAAAATATACAACAAATGATATTCAACAGTGACATTTACTTGTCTCCAAAACCGATATCCATCCATCTCCCTATTGTTATCACAAAATGGAGTATAAGCCAAAGGTCGTCCTTTTAAATCCATGTCGTAGAGTTCTCCCATGTCGGTCCTGACAATCTGATCAGCATCCACAAAAATGACCTGCAAATATCGGTAGATTTTAATTTAAACATACAATTTTAAATATGCCTTTTTTTTAATTCCTTGTCAATGTAACATGTGGGGCATGCAACACTAAAATTGAGAGTGGAGAAGACAACACAAATGAAGTATTAAGCTTGATACAGAAGAAGAAAACCATGATACCTTCTCCAAGGAAAGGGGAAAGATGACATCCAGGAATAAAATTTTATATGCCCAAATTATTCGCTGCTTTTCTTTCTGCTTATGCAACCAAGTAGGCCATTTGTATGTGATTAGTTCATATTCAAACCCATACTCCTTGGACATGTGGGGAATTAGATCCTGTGTGTAGAAATGACAACCAAAATAGTTCAAGTATGTCAATAAAACTCGTAAAATTCTGCTTTGAATTTCCAATTTAAAAGAAGAAATATTTAACCTTAAAAGGAGGAGAGAGATAGTTCTTTATGAACCAGAATTTCACTGGGCGCTGGGTATTCTTTAGAACACTTAGAATCATAATCTTCAAAAATCGTTCATATCTGGTAAAAATACATCAAACAAAACAAGTGAAGATTGCATTTGTGATGATAGAAATTAAATACCTAACAATTAACAAGACACACATGTGACAGTTCTCTAAAAATCTCTCAACAGATTTGGGATCAAATCAAACATTTTTCAACTTTTGAAATTCAAAGGATTGAAATTAAAAAAATGTTTAAAAAATTGAAACTGAAAGCCAATATAGGAAAAAAAAAAAAAAAAAAAACAAGAGAACAACTTACAAGTGTCCAGATGCAATTGAAAAGATATTAATTGTTTTTCCATGCCTTCCCCCTTTCGCAGTCTCCTATTGTGAAAAATAGGTTCACTCAGTTACAACTCAAGGAAATTAAATTAGGAGTGGGTTGATATGTTGAAAGAGAAAAAGGGAGAAGAATGCAAGAAACTAAATTAAAATTCATCATATATTTTGATAATACATAATTGGTTGGACATGACAACAAGGTTATATAAATGGTCTTTTCATTCAAGAGCAAGAATTATAGCATCTCAATTCTCAAGCAAAACATTACATAATTCAAAGTATTGAAGCATCAGTCAGATCAAAACAAAGACAATTACACCAAGTTCGATTAAGTTTTTACTCACAAGTCCCTAAACAAGATCTTCAACTAAATCTAGTAAGAGAAAATGAATTCATGCAAAAGGAACAGAACAGAGAAACTTTTAAAAATTAAATATATAAAGTATAACTCACAAGTGAATTGCTTTCAGTATTTTTCGATTGTTCATTGCTACTGATGAAACCAGAAGCCCATTTTAGTATGTTAGAATTCCAGCTACTTCCCTATAAAAACAGTGTCAGGATATGCATTTGAATATAATGTTCTCTCTCTTTTGCTCTGCCACCGAATTTTCAAAATAAATTTAAAAAACAAGCACTCACTTTCTTATCTTGCAGATCGTCGTCATCATCAGGAATCAACAATTTCTCATCTTCCTTGCCCTTTCTTTTCACTACTTCCATATGAACTACTTTACCCCGTAAACTATTAATAGTGATGAGTTTTGATGATTGCCTATTCTTACTTCCATCATCATCTTCCTTAAAAATATACAGCTCAGAACTTCTACCAGGAGCAAGCTGCAAGAACCAAACACCAGGAGCAACTTTCATTTGCCAATAACCAAGATTGGCCATCACAAGGGTATCAACTAAATGGGGTGAAGTTTTGGTTCCAAGAATCAGCTGAAGACCTCGTGGAGGATCGTGATCTTTCTCAGAGCAATGACCTGATTCAATGAACAATAGATAAGAAGCCAACGGATTCATAGGAACATTACTTAATGCTATTTAATTACAAATGATAATATCGGAAAGATTTACCAGCCTATATCTTAAAATAAAAATAATGTAATTTTACCTGTGAGGACAAGAGCTTCAAGTTCAAAAGCTGCTTGCAGCGTTCTTGTGTCACCAAGGTTCTCAAGCAGAATGTTATCCAGGTCATGACTGCAGAATGAGAAATCACATTAAGGACTAACAAGATATAATAACATCAAATAAAAGTGAATCAATAGGAACAGACAATCTTGTTAAATATGCAGCTATTCATGAGCCCCCACCCAATAGCTTGATCTTTAGAGATAGCACGCCAAGAACCAGCTCTGCTAAAGGCTGTGGCTTATGGTTTCATACGTGGAGGCTCATAAATGGCTTAATATGCAACAAATGTTAAGGATAATACTAATACATATACATAATACATACACAGTGAGAACAGGCTCAATAAGCCAGGGTTCTGGAACATCAAGATTCATGGTGAGAGTCTTAGATAATGGCATGTTGGCAAAAAATGCTTTCGGGCCATTTATCGAAGAATCAGTGTTGCTAAAATCATCCTGCAAAGGCAATAAAAACCTAAGAACCCAGAGATTAAATATCATGAAGAATTATGAACAAACCAAAAATGTAAGATATACCATTGTCGGTACTACATATCTGTAATAGTTCTTCAGAGGAAGATCAACAAGGGAACTCTGGCATAAAATGAAAAATATCATTGAGTATTATTGAATTGTATTGGAGATAAATTAAACCAAAATATAGATTTTGTAGTAGAAAATTCCATTTAGGGAAAAAATATCTCTTAAGGCCAAAGGCACTACAAAAGCCAAACTAGAGTGGAGTTCATAGTTAGGCCACAAGGACAAAACTGTCTTTTCAAATTACAGGTATCATACACAATAACTACAATTTTCTTATCATATTTCCTTTTTTGATCCCAAGGACTTCAGAAGACTCTTAAAGAAGGTATAACTTAGGTAATGGAAAACCAAAATGTTTAGGAAATAAAATTTAAATAGAACCATAGATATCAACCAACCATTGGATTCAGTACAATCCTCATGCTGGGCTGAATGTATTTCCACAAAACTCGAAGAATTCCAGACAACTTCTGGCTGGTTGGACTTAAAGGATCCAGAACCGCATCAATATGAATGCTAGAATTTTCACTGTTTAGAATAATGGCACTGCATAGAACGTACAACCGCAAAAAAATATCACCTTCATATTTCATATAACTATATAATTAAAACTTCAGTCAACAACCTAAGAATGAATAAACCTTTAAAAAGAAGATAACATCAACCGCAATTTGTGCTTTAAGTTTCCTACAAACCATTCTTTCTATCTGAATTGAGTTCAGTGACTAAAATATTACCTGTGTTGATCACTCAAAACCTCAAAACGAGCACTTTCAGAACTCCGCTCTCTCATAGACATTGAAGATGATACAGACATGACAATATCACTAATGAATTTGCTGCAAAAGAAATTGAGGAAAATTTGAATTAATACATTGCGTGGACAGATAAAGAACCAACAACTAAAATAATTTTTTCAAAAATGATATGTCATGGCCGGAAAAATAAAATGTTGTGGGCATTTTTATAAGGATTTCTTAAAACATTTATAAAAAAAATCATTCGCATGGACAAGCTTTAACTTCAAGCATAATAACTAGCTAGAGATGTTGCCAAACACACAAACCAACTACATAAAGCCCATCAAAGTATTGTCAAACTTTTAGTTCTACTAAGTTGTCATTTCCATCTTAAAGCTACAAATGTTCGTGTTAAGTCATTGTGTGGTATATTATTATTGAGCAAAAGACAAAACAGCTTGTGGTCCTCAAAATGCTGATTTTGATAACTTCATATAATAATATGATAAGATGCAGCAATAATAACTGGCCTGGTCATATACTTAGATGTACCGAGACATAACATAATAACCACAGGACATAAGAGACAGTGAAGATGAAGTGAAACCTTGTCAGCATGTCAGGGTCAACATCTTGCCATTTCACCTCTTCAATAATTTCCACAATATGCTTCGTCCTCTTCTTAAGCTCTATCGATTCAAGAAGATGCAGATCAGCACTCAAAAATGTGCCCTCGTCAATAGGACAAGTAACCTGTAAAACATATATGCTAAGGTTAACACAGGGAGGACTTGCAGAGATTCTTTGAAAAAACAATCAAATATGAATACACACATAAACAACTGAGACATAAAATATGGCAGGAGATAAAGACAGATTTACCCTTCCATTAGTAAAGATAGCATTGACACCAGATTCAGACCCAAGGGCTGTAGACAAAAACTTCTCTGCCTGATAACAAGAAGTCTCATTAGTGCAAACTTTCACAGTTACTGAACAATAAAAAATGTCACTGAAAGGCTGATTTTTAGTTCAGAAAAGGGAAAAGCAGCAAGAAGAAGTACCTCACTCAAATGGCTTCTCACTTCATCAGCAGAAAATTCTGAGAGGGAAGATCTAAAGCTCTCAGATGGTAACCCGTTAGACTCAGCAAGCTTGCAGATCTCATCAATAAATGCTTGGGTCCCATCAACACCCACAGGAGATGTAAGGATGTATTTCTGCTGATAGACTGAGGACAGCTGATCCAAAAAGTTTAACGTATGCTTTTTATGGCTGCATAAAACCATGCATTCATACAATAGATATAAAGCTGTGCATAAACTTAGAAAAGAAATGCATAAAACTGCAGAATCAAATAGACAAATGCCAATCAATCTAATATTAAAAGTCATCTTTAAAAATTATAAAACAAACCTATATGAGGACGTAGTAATTTCAAAAGCCTTCACAAAAAGGAGGCTAAATAAATTTGCAGTATGATTGCCACTAAACAGAAGACCTACACGAGCATCTTTGGACCCTTCTATCTGTAGAATAATGTTCAAATAAAAAAATTGAAGTACTGAATATGTGGCACAACACTCCAATTCATGAGAGCCATCAGACTGAAAGGAAGAAGAATATTCAAAAGAAATGCAAATCAGTATTTACCAGATAATTTAAGCCTTGGTGAAGTAACTTAATCCCACTCGCTAAAGTGATGTCAACGGCAACAAGATGTGTGACGGGCTTCAAATCATCCATTGCTGTGTTGGATAAAAACAGTCCAAATGATAAGACAAAAGACCAGTGTGTAAGAATGAACCTGTTTATTCTAACATATCAACAACTTACTTCCAGGAGAATGCAAATAGTTAATTCCGTCTAGTATAGATGCCTCTCCCAAAGTAAACATCGCAAGTGATATGAACCTTGGTTTGTTATCAGAAATAATCTACATCAATCAGAAACTGGTTAGCCACACATCACACCATACAAATTTCCCAGAAAATATAAAATTTTAAAATATTATACCCGAGGATTATAGCGTTGGATACCAGCTTCTGATAGGAGCTTGTCCAATACATCAGTGTGAGATTTTATTTGTCCAAAATATACTTGTTCCTGTAATCTCTGAGTCTCATCATTCAAGGCATTTAGTAGAGCTTCCTGTTAAAATCAATTGCAAATATAATCATTAGAGTAATTAAAGTAATACCAAAATTTAGTTTATGAAACTAAAGTTGAGCACATAAAGCAGACTGAAAGTTAAACAGGACATCAAGCACAGTAATAAAATGAATTTAATCCTCTACAGTTCAGGGTGTACATTATATACTAATGTGAAAGTAGTTACCCATTGGTAATTAAATAAGGAGCATATTTAGGGAAAAACACATTCATCAACAGAGAAGGACATTCCTAGGATAGTCTAAATATTGAAAACTCAGGTACTCGTTACCTAGGAAAGTCTAATACCAACGGAAATAAAAAGAGCAGAACTGCAGAAAGGTTTTAAAACTAATAGTTTTGCAAATAAGATGAGGTATAGGAAAATATTCAAAAAGGTCATTACTTATTACCTCGGTGGGATCAATAAAAAGTCCATTCATCAACAAAGAACATTGAATCTTAGATAAACCAAGCTTAAATACAGTCTTGGAGCTTTCTTGTGACAATTCCTTCAACTCTGGCTCCTTCTTCAGCTTTAGTAATATCTCTTGAGGAGGGGATTTTACCTTTGGTCTACAGAAAATAGTGAGAATGTTTAATTCAATGATAGAACTGGATCAGAAAAGAAAGAAGAAAATCTTTGATGAGTGACTGTAAAAATTAGTTTAAGGTGCTTGAAAGACCTACAGTCTCACAACAATGATCTAATTCAATGCCTAAACTGACTCCCTGTCCTCTTTTATGATTCCTATCCTACAGCTAAATAACTAATTGCAGATCGTTAACAGCTACATGTTACAATTATACAGGGGTCTAGTCCCCTGTTTCCCTCATATTTCTCCTACTTCTTAATAGAAGGTCTCAGCTCCCTATCATCCATGTCTTTACGTGATTGGCATATTAAAACACATAATGCTACTAAAACAATAAGGTAAGAGTCATATTAGAGAAATGTTAAACTAATTGCCAGAAAGAGCCTAAAGCACTCACAATATTGTTTCCACAAAAGCTGATTCAACATGGTGTGGTTCAAGGTGAGCATCGTCTGCATCATCATCTGATTCAATGCGTAATTTGTTAACCTACAATAATGTCCATAGATTTAGATGACCCGGAACAACGTCACCAAATATTCACAAACAGCTTATATGTGGTATATTTTGTCATTTTTATCCCAAATATAAAAATAATAAAAAAGATAAACAGGAAATTTAGGGACGAGATGGGGCAGTGTGTATATGAAAAGGAAGAATGAGGCTTTTTCTTGTTAACAGGGTATGCATGAAATACTTGGGAGTTAGTCAATTCTCTGGCAAACTAGGTTCATATTTGAACTAAACCCTTGAATTTATGTTAGTGATTATCTAGAAAAATATTGCCGTTATAGGCATGGCAAAGGAAAAAATAAGTGTGAATCATAAGTGAGACAAAACGGGAAACTTGACAGATTCAGAAGTTGAACTTGGACGGTTACTTTCAAGATAGCGGGACGAATATGCATATGAAATATATAAGTGGATCTCTCAGTTTTTTCTCGATATGTATTATTCTAGGTCTAAGTCATGTTGACCTTGTGTATGTATGATTTGTTGGTTTTTAATGCAAATAAAAGCAACAGGACAAGGTTGTAGAAACACCGTGAACAGAAGATAAATTATACTGAACAATTCCATACATTGCTCAAAAACTTGAAAGCCATTTCAATATTATAGTTCCCCTTGATATAGCTGAAGAGACGTATGATCTGAAAAGTGAAATCACAAAAGCAGTGTATCACAATATGGTCAGAAAACTCTACTAAAAATGAGCATTCCTAAACTGCTAAGGTGAAGATTACCATATCAGACATGTCGTCCTCAAATTTATCTCCATCCTCTTTGGTAGAATGATCCTCTAACTGTGTGATGTACTTTGAAGAAAACAGTATAACACCAAATCTCACAGGAAAACTATTCTCATACAATGATATGATCATATCAATGGACTGCAAGATTTTCAAAAAATAAGCTACGCAGTGAGATTTCATTTGGAAAAAAAAAATACAAATTACAGTGTGAAAATGTTATTCTTGAGGAAATAAACTTGCCTCAAGACCACAAGTGGTTGCTGGATCAAGAACAAAAACAGCATGAAAAAGATTTTTACGGATCTGACGTAGCTGCCCAGGGAAGACTGGCATCAAGATCTAAAGAAAAGAAAAAATGAACTACATTCAGATGAAAATTTACACACAGATGTTTTGAAAATAAAATTTTTGTTTGAGAATCATGAAGTAATTGACCTCATTTAGATTGTTCCTCCACCATTTGTACTTGCCATCTTCTTCCAAGTTGTTCAGATAATGAACATGAGTAGAGCGAAAATCAACACGAAACATATCCGACTCTGGTGGAGGTAAAGTTGACAGCAGTTTTTGCACAGTGCTACGAGGAATCTGTAATTACTGGGAACATCAATATTACAGTCTATAAATATATGTACCAAATAATCAATCAAGTGCAAAATATCTATCTTTCTGACAGAAAATATGGAAACACAAGTTTCATAGAAAACATGGGAAGAAAACAATGTGACACTAATAAAGTTTAACAGTCCATAGCTACACCAAAGCAATGCTATTTATCTGCCATTTAAAGTTTTGTTCCCAACGTTCTTAGGCAACTATCAATGATTGATACATAACATCATATACTTCCAGTTTGTGTATAATAAATAGATTCCAACACATTTGAATGCACCAGATGATGAATTTCATTTGTCCACTAATAGTTGCAAACATGAACACGTTAACAGGAAATTAGTCAGTAGTAAATATATGCCAAATGAAGTTTAGATGACATTCACCTTCAATTTCGAGAACTGATCAGCCAACAGAAGATCCTGATGAACCAAGTCAATCAACCTAAAAAAAGATAAAAATACAATACCATAAGTTTGAAATTATTCATAACTTACGAGGTGCAACTATTACACCATAATCATAATTTTACTTAAATTATCATAGATCGTCTTCTAGGATTTCCCTGTTTATTTAGGATTAGGAGTCTTGCATCCCTTTTTGTATCAGGTTACTATCAGGTTTATTATACCATAATCATAGTTTTTCTTACTTTATCTAAAACCTATAACTTCAAAATGGCCTATGGTTACTAGCACAAAATCCGTCATGCCATAATGCCATGTCGGAAATTTGACAACACTGCCTTGATCTGAATCCTCCAACTTTTTGTTCATGTCAAAAACCATAAAGATGCAATAGCAATTGTTTCATATGGTAAAGATGATAGTGCAACAGCAACCTCAAGCTACATTACACGTGCAAGCATGATATATATAAAGAACAGAAAATATTTTATCATCATTGCTTAAACAAGGCTTGAATATGCAAATGGTCCCGGAAAATATCATGAGTTTTGGCTTTAGTCCCTTGTTATACTACTTTTTGCTTT
Source organism: Lathyrus tuberosus (assembly GCA_022829125.1). Taxonomy (NCBI): domain Eukaryota; kingdom Viridiplantae; phylum Streptophyta; class Magnoliopsida; order Fabales; family Fabaceae; genus Lathyrus; species Lathyrus tuberosus. The sequence continues at coordinate 453,995 of JALAZF010000024.1, read as the reverse complement.
TGATCCTAATACTTTGTTTTCGTCTTTGCAAAATTTATTCAAGTTGGAATATTTTTACAGACAAGTATTTTTAGAAGGACTAATCCAAACATATTTAAACCTTTAAACAATATCAGCAGAAGGAAAAAACATATTACATATAAAGGTCAATCTCTTCGACAGTGATTAAAGCGCCGTTGATTGCCATTAAAGACTTGCCAGGCGGGATCATCCGCTGGTTTGCAGTTATTTCATCTCGAACAGAATCATCAAGCTGTCGTGCATCATAGTTCCATAAGAATGTTAGTCAATAATTTTGGAGAAAGATGGTTCATATCTGAGCATCCAACCAAATTTACCTTCATGCGAGACAAATAAGAAACTATGCTAGGGAAATTTTGATTAATATCCTGCATTGACTGCAGAGGATCGGAAGCATGGACTATTCTCTGTACAGTTTGATGTCCTAGATCTGTTGTCATTAAAAAAATATATATTACAGCACAGTTCTTAAATTGAATTAAAATGGAAATAAATAAGTAATCAATCAATTCATATAAACAGGAAAAAGAGGTTCCCATACCTTTCAGTTCCCAGACATCAAGTGTATCTGATATAGTTGATGACAGTAGATAATCCCTGAAAGCCATGATCTCAGATGCTAACTCAGGTTTACGATCCTACAAGTAAAAACAGTCAGGTAAACTTATATCTGCCTTAGGCCATATATTGTCTGATGTGAGACTCTTTAACAATAATATCTTAGGCATAAATCTAGTAAATACAAACAATGAAATTTTTAGAATTGAATGTCTATCCATTGATATCAAATGGAAAGATTCAAAACTATTATGACTTCTTAGAATTTGGGATGGGCCTAACTCATCCCTACAAAACCGGCTTGCAAGGTGAGGATTGCCCTCACTTATAAACACAACACAGACCATATCTCTAATCAATGTGGGACTAAATCCACCCCTTCAAACCCAACACAATGAAGGTGTTGGGGGCTGCAATGAAGACAAGCCAAATGCCACAATTAAGGCGACTAGGGGTGGACCGCAATTAAGGCGGAAATTTCAGCACACACCCTCACGCTTGGGCATCAATGAGCCTGAAGTGTGGACGATGCGAGAAGCCCAACAATGGATCTAGAATAGGCTCTGATACCAACTTAGAATTTGGGTTGGGCCTAATTCATCCATACAAAACCGGCTTGTAAGGTGAGGATTGCCCCCACTTATAAACACTACACATGCCATATCTCTAAACATTTGGGGACTAAATCTACCCCTTCAAACCCAACAAATGAAGGTGTTGGGGGCTGCATCGAAGACATGCCAAATGCCGCAATTAAGGTGACTAGGGGCGGACCGCAATTAAGGCGGAAATTCCAACATGACTCATCAAATATAGAGCCAAACTAACATTACACACACATAACAAGAAGCATATACAAAAATATAAGTATAATAATAATTGAGATGAACGAACCCAGAAATGTGATGTCTTGAATGTGAAGGCTTATTGTGGAAAAGAATGGCAAGAAAGCATTTGCGTGTAAGAGTATAATCTCAAGTCACAACTTCTAGCTGAATAGTTGACATTATAGTTTACCAGTAAAAACAAACTAATGCTGCATGGCCTTTTATCAATTAATTCACCAATTTCTAGTGTCGTACAACTGTCATGTTTTTCTTAAGTTCTGGTTCAGTTTTTTTTTTTTTTTCCATTTCTTACTTTGTCCTGGGAGGAATAGTGAGAAGGACAAAAGTCAAGGCAATTGCACCGATATCGGGCGAATCCCTAATAGCGTGTTGTATGCTGCCCGAACCGAATACTTACTCTGGGCGCCCAAAGCTGGTAGCTGCAATGAGGCTTGGGCCTAGCCGCCCTAACTAAACCATGTTTTCCCACTGATATAGCTAACAGGATACGTGGCGCGCATAGAATCAGTCAAGGAATGGGGAGTAACTGCTTCTCCCACGATTGCAGGAAGGACTCAGTCTTCCTACTCGCTCACCCTTGACCAGAAAGGAGAAACCACTCCTTTGGGCATCTGATAAACATATACGGGAGCTCTTATAAGGGATCACGAAATTCTCTCATAAACATATACGGGAGCTCTCCGCTGTCTTTACGTGGGCGAGCTCTTATCACACCATCAAACCCTAAATCCCACACAGCCCTACACAACAAGGGGTTGTCCCTCGTTGTACTTTTTTTGGTTGCCAAACTAAAGCATATTACTTAAAATAGAGAGAAGGGAGAACTAAAGCATATATAACATAAATTTGGTACCTTCAAAACCCCATTCTAATTTAATTTGATACAAATAACATAAACAAATTAAAACAATGGCCACAAACATCAGTTTTCTTTTCATGTGTATGATAAATATAGGTGAGAATGAACAAACCAGAATTTTAGAGAATATGAATCCTCTAACTTCTTGGCTAAGATCTTCGATGCGAGGATCCTCCAAAGTCACACCTGTAACCCAAAACTGTATTAATAAGGGAGTTATTCACATTTGCAACGACAAGTAACCTATGTTTGTTATTAAAAAATATCTTGACCACTTTACTTCTTTTCAGATATTTGTTTCCAAATTCAATAGCTTCCAAACTTGAAAATCAAATTCATTGCAGAAGTAGTAGACAATAAGAATTAGCACACATTACCAGAGAAAATGACATGAAAAGAAAAAGTAAAGGCCAGAGAACAATAACTTTTATGATGATAGAAATAATCAAATTCTCAGGATAGTATTACAAACAGAGATATTAAACAAAAAATTTATAAGAAATACTACTGCATAGTTTCTCTAGAAGTGACACTTCAAAATTGTTGGCCAAAGTTAAACAATGAAAAGGAGAATAAAGAAATTTCATTAATTATCGCCGACCTAAAACAAAATTGCTTCTACTTGCAAAATATAAAACCTTATGTAGTAGTTTGCATTTTAAAAAGCATGGTAATCACACTCCAACCTTTTTTAATTGCACTATCATCCATGGCCTTATATTCCATATTCTTTAAAGCAAGTTCCACGCCATAACCACCCAAGTTTACTGTCTCGCTCAGACCAACAGAGCCACAGTGGCCAATATGTGCTTCACATCCAGCTGGCAACACCGGTCTCAGGACATATTTAACTTTTCCCTAAATATTTAGACAGCATATAGTATTTGTGAGGGAAACACATATATAATCATTACAATATTGTTTGTGGGATAATTCAAAAAGCAAAGTTTTAGTAAAATTATTCAAATTCGCCGTGGAAAAATCAGAAGAAGCACTTGAGAGTTGTTATTGACAACAAGTTAAGATAAATTGTCATTATAATTAACCTGTTTCGCAGCCTCAAGAAGAGCGACATGAAACTCCTTAAAGCAATGGGTCCCAAGAGCACCATAAAGGATAGCAACTGGACTCCCAGCAGTTGAATCAAAATGAACATGATCAAAATCAAACACCGGAGGACTTTGAAATGAATCGCCCACCCTAATGACAAAAAGTTCAAACCTCAGTTGGAACTCATGCAGCTCACAATTACACATGTATTAATCAACAACAATCTTGAAATAAACTTGTATGAATCAACTTATTTGAACTTATCTCCTAACGTAAACACTTGCCAGATTGTTTGAGAGAGCTTATTAAAACTGCTTATGACATGATGCTCTAAGTTGTTTTAGCTTATTTCCATGAGTTTTCCACGATAGCCTATGAAAACTTGTTACAATTTATAGAAAAACAATTTAACTTTTTTTTTTATCTTTTTGTTGTAGAAATAGTTTGAGCATGTTTGGCTTATTTGAGCTTATCTACTGCCATAAGTTTTGTAACACTGTTTGAGAGACTTTATCAAAATAAAGCATGTCATTTTTTATATATTTTTTTAAGAGCGTAATGGATATGCACTGACAATGTAAAATAATTTTTCACTGTCGTCAAATGAAAAATCAACAAATTGCCAAATCATTAAAGTACTTTTGAAATTTAAATGTGATTTGGTAGAATACACGTCGTTGAATGATTAACAATGTAAAATAATTTTCAACAGTGCATCTCCTTTTTTCTCTTTTTTTAATTTATTTATATAATTTCTTCAATATATCTAGTGATAACAACTTATAACATATATATAAAAACAATTTAAATTTATTTTATCTTTTGTTATAAAAACAAGGCTAAAATACAGTTTTGGTCCCCCTGTTTTTTTTTTTAACAGTTTTGGTCCCCCACCCCAATTTTGGCCCAAAAAAAGTGGTGAACAGTAACTTGTCCGTACATGTCCGTACATAAACAGTACATGTCCGTACATGAACAGTGAGGGGTGGGTGACCAAAACTGTTAAAAAAAAAACAGGGGGACCAAAACTGTGAATTTTGAAAAACAGGGGGACCAAAACTGTATTTTAGCCTAAAAACAACTTATGCAAACTTATTCATAATGGCTTATTTTGATAAGCACTTGTGCTATAAGCAACAAATAAATTGTTTATCAAAACATGCCCTATATATAAACATTAACTATATGATAAGTGTTTATGCTAATAATCAGCATTGCCGTTCAATTAAGTTGTATTTAACTTTTTTCACCTTTTGTTGTAGAAACACCTTATATATAAACACTTACTATATGGTAAGTGTTTATGCTAATAATCAACATTGACGTTCAATTAAGTTGTATTTAACATTTTTCACCTTTAGTTGTAGAAACAACTTATATATAAACACTTACTATATGGTAAGTGTTTATGCTAATAATCAGCATTGACGTTCAATTAAGTTGTATTTAACCTTTTTCACCTTTTGTTGTAGAAACAACTTGCATATAAACACTTGCTATATGGCAAGTGCCTATGCAATATGCAACATTGAAATTCAATTAAGTTGTTTATGTATAAACACTCTCAACACTTGCTATATGATAAGAGCTTATGCATTAAGCAGCATTAACATTCAATTAAGTTGTTTATGTATAAACACTTCACTCAACCCTCACTATATGATAAGAGCTTATGCTACAAACATTCAACGAAGTTGTTTATCCAAACAAGCCTAAATCAAAAAGCAATACTTAGTAGTAGAAAACTCACTGTTGAGGATCACGAGAACCCCGAAGCCAAGCTTGCAATTCCGAAACTTCGAAAAACAAATGTTCACCAGTATCAATCCAACAGCATTTCCCTCCAGGACTCTGGAGACTCACACCAACACCGAGAGGATCCAATCGCGTGTTATTGTTCTTCGTTTCAACGATTTCATGATTGAGATGTATCGGCGGAAACGACGATAACGAATCACGAGCCAATTGACGGTAAAGCGCAATCGTAGGGGAAGCTGATCTCAAAATTAGGGAAAATTCAAACAACGACGCTAACGGTTCCGTTAAAAGTGAACGGCCATGTTCTAGAATCTTCTTAACACAGTATTTAGCTGTGTAAATGTGAGAATCATCCTCATTAACATCAGGATTAACATCACGATTAGCGTTAATCCAAATGTCAATGAAGTTCCAGAAAAAGCGTTGGTGTTGTTTAGATAACAATTCGCTACAAAAATGAAAAATAAAATCGGATTAGTTAGATGATTAGTTAGTAGTTAGTTACATGATTAGTAAAACGACGACGTACCTGGCTTCTAAGAGAAGAGGAGTACCGGGCCATTTAGCGTGAAGGGCGGTTTGGACATTTTTGGTTTTTCGATTATCGGAAGCAACGATAAGAGAGAAAGAGATTGCAACTAAAAAGAGAAGAAAACAATAACGAGATCTAAACCCCATTTAGTGGCTGATTAATTAGGGTATTATCATAAGATTAGCATGGGTGAGATGAGAGTTGTTTGATTATGGTGCTGTTGATGTTTCTCTGCAATGGTCTTGGTCACTGACTCAGTGATTCAGGTCTTGGTGAGGGAAGAAAAATGTGTAATAATGATGAAAATGAAAGTGGAAAATTGGAATTGAGGGTGATTTGCCACGTCGTTAATGTTGTGACATGTTGCTCTATGGTTATTGGTTGTGTGGAGGAGGGAGTGGGACATATATCACAGCTGGATGTTATCTGGTTTAACTTCAATGGGCTTCTCGGGCCTAGTGCAGTTCAGTAGATGATGAGAACCCAAAAATGACCAAAATCAATTAGGGTGAAATTTCATTTTTATCCTTCAAAAATTTTCGAAAATTATGAACTTTATAGGTAGGGGTGTGAATAGGCTGGGTCGAGTTAGGCTTTGCCAAGTCTGAGCATGGTCTGCTAAAAAATTTAAAGCCTAAGTCTGGCCTATAGTCTATCATAGGCTTATTTTTAGGCCTAAATCTGACCTTTTCGAATGCCTGATTATCTGTAAATAAGAAATTCAATTAATGTTAAATAGACTAACAAGTTAAAAGATCAATGAGATTAAATATTTGTTTTCATTGTCTCGTTCATGTTTTCTTATTAGCATAAGTTTGGTGATATTATTTGTTCAAGATAACTTATGAGAAAAACTTATGATAACAACGTATGACATTGTTTATAATGTTTTTTCAACTTATTTTCATAAGTTTTTCAAGATAACTAAGTTTTATTTTCATATTTTAATTCAAAGTACAAAATAGAATATAATAATAATAAATTTATTGATTTTTTCTTAAATAGACCAGTCTGATAGGCTTAAAAGGCTTTTCTTACGGTCTGTGGCCTAGCCTCTTTAGCTAAATAGGCTTATAAAAAAACCTAGACCTTTTCTATTTAAGAAAAAGCTTGGTCTGGCCTGAGCCGATGTAGGCTAGGCCGTAGGTCCCTGTTAGTTGGTCTGGCCTATTCTCACCCCTATTTATAGGTGTATATCGGAAATTTCGTATATATACCGAAAATTTTGGAAAATTTCATTTTTTTAACAGAAATTTTGAAATTTTCAAAAAAAAAAATGAATTTTTTTTATATTACCACCAATTTCGAACTTGATGGTATTGTACTAGAAATTTTGAAATTTCCAATATTGTACCACCGATTTTGAAATTGGTGGTAGTGTAAAAAAAATTAAAAATTTTTATTTCGAAATTTTCGATACAATACCAACAATTTTAAAATTTCTAAAAATTTTCACACATTACCGAAAATTTCAGGTAATGTAAAAAAATTTCACTTGTTTCAAATTTTTTTAAGGGCATTTTTAAAATTATAAAAGTTTGAAAGGTGTCAGATTTAATTTTGGGAGAGATAAATAAAATCCTTATTTGAGAATGGGGTTTACTTTTCTCACCTTGAAGAGTTCATCCCCCACACCGTAAAAAAATTAAAAATGTTTTAAAATTCGGAAATTTATTCTCAGACACATATTTTATTTATACATTTTAACCTTTCATAAGTTGACACCTATATTTTGTTTGAAAAATGTGTTTGGAGTTATATCTTCGAAATCCGAATATATATCTCTATAAATTTCTTTATAGCTATTTCAAAAATTCAGCATTTAATTTTCAGTTTCAAAGAAACAATAAAATTGAAAAAAAGAAAGGAATGAAGGTTCCACAGCCCTCTTTGAATATAATCTTAAATAGTTTGTGGCCTAACGAGCTCTATGTTCATCGAAACTATCTATATTGCAATTTTAGAAAGTTACAAGTTTTAAGACCAAAGATTTTGTTACAATGATGAAGAGCTCATTTGTTTTAGCTTAAAAAATAGATTTTTTTCTTTGTATTTTTAAAAATGGATTTTGCAAAATCGTTTTTTAAAATATTATAAATTTTTGTATATTCGTTTTTCTAAATTGCAAGACTAATTTTGATATCATACAACATAAATATACATTATTGAAAATCAAAACATAGTCGAAGTCACAATTTTTAAAAAATGTTGCGAAATTGATTTTTATAAAAAGTTATTTGAAATAACTTCAAAATTAAGTGATTTTTTGAAATTGTGATATCCAATTTTTTTTTCGATAAAATATTGATATATCTAAAATCAATTTTAAAAATAATTATTCAAACCAAATTTTCATTTTTATGAAAAATTTCTTTGTAAATTTTTTTTCAACTAAATTATATTACACTATAAAAATCATTTTTTTTTAAATCCAAAACAAACAAACCCGAATAATTACATAATATATAGGGGCAAAATCAGCATACCTAATAATGAAAAATTAACTTACAGGCTCATCAAATCCAGAAATATTGTTGTAGTGAAATATTGATTGTTTAAAATTTTCACTATTGATATACAGCTGCATAAGGATCAAGAGGAACATAAAAAATAAACAAGTTTAAGAGTGAAAATATGTTTTGGAAATGTATATTTGAAATTCGGAGATACATTTTCTAACAATTTTTTTAGACAAAATAGGAATGTCTCACTTACAACGTATTTGTTTGTGTAATTTTAAATGTGTTCGAGGATTCATCTCTGAATAAATGAGGGATATTTTTGAATCTTAAAAAATGAGGGATATTTTTGAATTTTCAAAAATGTGGGACACATACTTAAGAGTGAGGAAAGTAACTCTTTTGAGATTTTGTCTTGACACTCCTCTAATTTGACCATACACTTCCTATTTATATTTGGTTAAACACTATCGTATAAAAAATAAGTTAACACTACCATACTTTTTATCTGATAAACAAATAAAAAACAAAGTTAACACGATCGGATTTTTTAATAAATCCTATATGTATTGTAGTTTCTATATATATTTGAAAAAACTGTTCTAAAATTATAATTTTTTCAAAAGTCTAGGATTTTATATCAGATATTTAAAAAAATCCGGTATAAAAAATATGATTTTATACCAGCATTTTAAAATATTTAGTGTAAAATTATAGATTTTTGAAAAAAGAATTAAGTGTACCATTTATGCTTTTACATTGGTTTTTTCAAACATCAAGTAAAAACTCATTAGTTTTTTCAAAAATCCGATGAAAATTCATAAAATTTGTAAAATAAAATCCGGGAAAGCACAATATTTGTTCAAAAGCGTAAAAAACAATCAAAGGTGTTATGATAAAAAAAATACATAATTTTAGGGGGATCAAGTACAATGGAAAGGGTGGTAGGACAAAATCTCTGAGAACTTATCTTACCACCCTTTTATTTTAACGTACCACTCTTCATTGTATGCAATTTTATTAAAACATTTTTAATAAAAGTGTTTGAATTTTTCCGGATGTTTACATTAACATATTGGAAATTTATGAAATTCTTGCTTTTTGGTTTTTTTTTTTCTGAATTTTTTTCCTTCGAATTTATGTGTAATGTATTTTTGGGAAATTCATGAACATTTATTGAATTTTTGAAAAAAAATCCGATATAAAAGCATAGATTTTACACCTATTTTCTAAAAATAGATGCGAAATCATATTTTGTTTTTAAAAAAATATAATTTTATACTAGATATTTGAAAAAAAAAACCTACAAAATCATATTTTGTATACTAAATTTTTTCGAATAACCGGTATAAAATCATAGACTTTTGAAACACAAATTATTATTTTATGTTGATTTTTTCAAATATCACTAAAACAACAAAATATATCGATTTTATCAAAACTTTTGGCAATATTAACCTCGTTTATTGTTGGAACCTAATATGAACTACCAACTATTTTAAAAATCAAAAAATTAACATGCTTTTACCAGAATTGTTCAACTTCGGTCAATTCCAGCCATCTTACCAATTTTAAACATTTCAACTTTAAAAATGAACCTGAAACCTTCATAGAACCAATAGTGAATGCATTATTAAAGCAAAGGGCTATGTTGGAAAATATTATGAGAGTTTGTGTTGGATTACCTCTTTAGAACAACATGATCCTTGAATACAAATACAAGTGAAGTGAAGTATAATAGTAAGTTGAAAACTCGTCTCGTGTCACTTTATTTGCTTTTATGTTTTGTTATGTTGGGTAAGATGTATGTACCTACTAATATTTAACTGTGTCAGTTTTCCTGCTAACTTATTTTAGAACATTAAGCATGTCGAAAGAGGATTCTCTACTTTGAAGCTTGGTATTTTTGGTATCTTTGTGTCTTTATCTCTCTAAACCATTCTTTCTCTCACATCTTAATTTTTTTTAATTATTCACATATCATCAAATATACACCAAAGGTACCAAAGTTACTAAAAATGTAACACCCCAGTTTTAGTAAAATTATTTTATTTTTATTTTATGTGTTTATTTAATTATTATGTGTGGATGATTAAATAAATGTGAGTGAGAGGAAGGGTGTGTGAACTTATAGTAGGGTGTGGAGAGCAATTAGAGAAAGAGGGAATCAATTGTAATTATTTTATTAATTAAAATAATGATTTGATTTTATTATTTAAATAAAGAAAAGAAAATAGAAGTTGTAGAGATATTGAGGGGAAGGTGGGGATTAGAGCGAAAAGTAAGGGTAAAGTAAGAATAGTCTAATGAGGAGACTAGGATTTTAGTGTAAAAAGAGAATTAGAAAGAAAGAGTTGAGCAGTTCGTAGAATATTTGGGATAAAAGAGAAAAAAAGAGGTTAGGGCAAGAGAATGAGAAAGAGAAGACATAGAAAGAACACCTATTGATAGAGTTTATAAGCATTTGCTGGAAAAATTTAAGGTAAACAGAGAGAATAACTTTAGTAAAGGGTATATGCATGAAGGGTAAGGTAAAAGAGTTTTTAACCTCCAATAGGGAATTTGGAATTTTGCTTAATTATGAATTTTTATGATATCTTGATGTTGTATGTTGTGATTATTGATGATCTTCGTGCACTATGTGTGGTTGTATTTTTGTTTTGAGTGTTGGGATAATTTCACCATTGTTGAGAGTTTTGAAGGTTTATGGAATTGATAAAGTTATGAAATATATGATTTAATTGATGCCAATATGTGATAAATCACAAATCCGATGTTTTAATCATTAAATAATTGTTGGGTTTCGAATTCTAAGATCGGAGCTTTTTACAAAATCGAAATCGAAGCTCTGGAAGGGCTCTAATAGTGAAAAATGCATTTTCCCTGGTTTTTAAGTTCATCATGGTTTCCATGGGGCCATGGCGGACGTCATGGCATGGTGGTGACGGGCATCACTGAGGTCGTCGCGGTCAGGCAGATTTGGTTTCCAACACGGTTTTGATCATAACTTTTGATTCGTAAGTCTAAATGAGTTGTCGTTTAAAGCGTTGAAAAGTGTAGCGCGATTTTTATGGTCTTGAAGCACTATCGCTCGGGTACTACAGTTTGATTCATTTTTTATCCTGTTAAGCTAATTAAGGAAGGGAAATAGATGTCTCCAATTAACACTGCTCGCAAACTGAGGTTAAACAGTCAAAACTGTTGGTTTACAGATGCTATGTAGACGTAGGCCCAACTTTGGTTATTTTACTGAGAACACAGTGTTCGGATCATTTTGTGAGGTTTTTGATAATGTGTTTAGATTTGATGCTTTTGGGTTGATTTGATGGAGATACTGGATTTTGGGTTTTTGATTAATGTGCTCGCTAAGATTTTTCAATCTTATGCCTATGTATTCCCGTTTAACGAAACAGGGAAATCAGAGCGATCATAGTTCCTCCTATTCTAAGGGAGGAAAAAGGTTATTTTGGTGTCTTGTTCAAAGCCCAAGACATAAAGCTAAAGGTGATTTGTATCTTGTTCAAAGCTCAAGATGTGAAGCTAAAGGGTTTGGATGAGAGAGAATTTGTCATCTCTAAAGAGGAGTTGTTGATGTTTGTATGCTGTGAGCAAGACACAGGTTTGATGCTAAAAGGTTAATTGACTTAACTGAGGTTTCCTTATACAAATCCTAAGAGGATACGATTGACCCAACAAGAGGGTGTTAACAAGTGAATGACTCAACAAGAGAGTGCTTTTATGTGTCCTATATGAAGCACAAGACGGAGGCTAAAAAGGTTTGACTCAACAAGAGAGTCTTTTATACTCAACAAGAGAGTCTTTTTAGTATCTCGTACGAAGCCCGAGATGGAGGCTAAAAGGAAAGTAACTCAACAAGAGAGTCTTTTATACTCAACAAGAGAGTGTTTTTAGTATCTCGTACGAAGCCTGAGATGGAGGCTAAAAGGGAATTGACTCAACAAGAGAGTCTTTTATACTCAACAAGAGAGTGTTTTAGTATCTCGTACGAAGCCCAAGATAGAGGCTAAAAGGAGATTGACCCAACAAGAGAGTCTTTTATACTCAACAAGAGAGTCTGAAAAGGTTAGCTCTGCTAGGGGAGAGTCATTTGTACAAAGCCCAAGAGGAGGCTAGCTTACCGCTGTGGATTCTGGAGATCCTGAAGCGAGTCCAAGTGTGGGGAACTCTCATGAGAGAGACTAGGTTTCTGCCTATGTTTGAAGGGAACTTGAGAATGTCTTTGAGACTCAAGGGTCTTAGACTGTCCAAGTCTAGAGTTTTATCTTTTGTATTATGCCCAAGAGGAGGCACTGGTATTAAGGGATGGGTATCAACCTTACGAAGACCGGAGTTTTGACGCTGGAAAGACTGCTCTAGCAAAGGATGACTAAGTTCTGTCTTATACCTTTAGGAGGTCGTCAGGGTCCTTGTATTAAGCCCAAGAGAATGCATGAGAACTTCTAAGAAGCCGAAGGGTCCTTGTACAACGCCCAAGAGGAGACGGGGATGCTTTTAGGAAGCCAGTGGGTCCCCAAACCAAGAGAAATTCAAGACATGTTATTCACAGAGAATAGATCAAGTTAGGAAAGTTCTTGAATTTGGAAGAAACTCAAGAGATGCCATTCACGGAGAATAGATCAACTCTGGGGAGTAGAGTTCCTTTGACAATTTCTAAGAGTGACAGTCTGAGAAAGGGTTCACTGATGTTGCGGTGAAAATCGGATAACAAATTATTAACTAATTTGCATCATTTTTCTTTTACAACCGACTTTGATTTATCCAAAGGAAAGGTTAAAGATCGTTAGAAAAACCTAAAGGGGGGAGATCTAAGGTTCGGGGGTTGGTTACGCCTAGGGAAGATATTAACACCCTAAACGTCTGTAGTACTCTACGGGAACCTCTTGTTCTACTGTATCTTATGTTTGCTAAAGGTTCTATGCTAAAGGTTGAAACCCTAGGGGTTAGTATCTAAGTATACTCGATAAGGCATCGCACCTTACGCCTACGTATCCTCGGGAATAGAATCAGAGTATGCGTAGTTCTACTTCTACTGAACTATTGACTATGGCCAATATTCAGAGGGGAAATGAGTACAAGCTCATTGTAGAGTATAAGAACTCTCTAAATCTAGTTGTAATAGACCTATGTTATGTTTGAGTCAGTAGGGGAAAGTGATGATTCATTATGATGAATATCACCAAGAGTTTAGGAACTCTCTCCTAAGGCTAGTTATAATTTCATGGCTTCGATGAGGCCAAGAAAATAAAGTTTCTCCTAAGAGGTTACTTAGGTTAAGGTGGGGGCTATGACTTTAAGAGTCAATGTTAATCACCTTCCTTTGGAATAGGGGGAAAAACAGTTTAAGATAGCAATAATAAAAGGCATAGAAGATGAAACATTGATATAAGATAATATAATGAAAGCAACATAAGCATAAGGATGGCAATATATTTCATGGCAAATGATGAGTAGACATGGGATAAATATCAAGATACTAGGTAGACAATGACAAGCTAAGGATATTAAACTTGAGAAAGATAGTCACACAAGCAATTACAAAGCCAAAGCATAGTTAGACAATAAGTTAATCAAGAATAAAATTCAAGATTAAATAATGATAATCACGAATTAATGATCAAATGACAAGATAAGCTAAATCAAACATTAAATGATTAGAATTATCAAGGAAGGAATTTTAGCAATAAAGTACAAGCAAGAAAACCTAATGGAATATCCTTATCAAAGCCAATGAAACCTCTCAAATAACTCTCTCATGCATCAAGGACCAACACAAAAACTCTCAAAGGAATAAGCGATTTCCAATTGGAGTACAAGATTGAATGGAAAGTTCATACATGTTTTTTTGTAAATTTTTGATTGGTAAAAATGAATAAAAGTGGAAATTAAATTATGGAAAATTAAATTAAAAGTTAAAAAGTATTTATAAAATATTTTTGGGATTTTACGTAAAACATAAATTTAAAATTGAATAAGAAAAAGAAAAATAAAGCATTGTGGAATTAAAATAAAAGGGGGGGGGGGGTGTAATGGAAATGGAAAATAAGTTGGGTTTATGCTGCAACGTGTGGGCCTGATTGGAGAGGGGTGTTATTAGAAATGTGGCCCAAAATGGGAAAGGAGAGAAAGCTGAAAAAAGAAATAAAATGCAAAAGGGCATCTGGGGCGAGGGGGATTCGAACCCCAGACCCCAAGGTTAAAGGCACGGCTTCTCTACCACTGGGGTGGCTATACATCTGTTGTATAAGCCACCCCTGAAAACATATAAACCAACAGGCGAGATAAAAACATTGAGGAAAATTACATGAAAACTAGTCAACCCACTAAAAGCAAAAAAACGCACGTACCAAACATATGCCACGTTCTCCCTCATGCAGTCATACACCAACAACATGAAAACCTCGTGAGTTTTAGAAAAAGGGGAAGGTGCTAACGTCATCCAATTTAATATGCAAATTTGAACTAACCACTTTCTCGCTTCCACACGCACAAATCCATACACCATGCAACGTGAAATTTCAAAAGCATGAAAAGGAAAAACGTAATTTTACAGATAATAACACAAAGATGTATCTTATTCTCAATCGACCATCCAAGTTCAACCTCTAAACGAAAATCAAAACACGAAGCTTCAACATGTGGTGTTTTGGGCAAAGAAAAACACTGCGCTATAACCAACGACGTGGAAGGGAAAGTCAAGGTATAATGGTATGCAAACTGGAATCAATCACCAAATAACAGTGCACCAACATAAATCCAAACAGATGACGACGAATAGAGCATTCAGTTGGATATACGTCCTCATCTTGTTCAGGTATTTCGTGATCATCTTCCTCAGAATAGCTCCATAATAGATTATCTTATGAACCCTTAAACACCACAAGATAGACACTAAAGTTAGGGAGAGATGGACCTAAAACATACGATCGAAACCGACCGGAGCTAACAATGCCACGGTGTGCTTCAGACTCAAACGTTATGCACACCACCCTCCGTAACTGGCTTGAATATGAGAAGCAAGCTAACAGTACAATGATCACGAATCTATACGCGGGCATAAAACCTTTGAACGTAAAGACAAAACCTATCACTAACAGGATTCAAACAAACCTATATGCTGTTAACCTCAACCAAACACTCATGAAGCAAGGTTTCTTAAAAAATGACGTGAAGCCATCCTATCCTCTTGAACAAATCATGATATTATCTCAAGCATGGATAAAACCAAAATAAAAGCAAGGTGCTCATGACATAGCGTGATCGACGACAAACATAATGTCGTTTCAAACTTCGACAGGTGCAGATATACTAACAGCAAAGAGGTCACACATACATTGATATGAGGACACTAAATAAGGAAGAGAGGAAGAGGGGTACTTACCTCACGCGTACTGCCTCTTTAACGTGAGTTTTTAGATTCACTTCAAGCTAGCTTTCTCTTGAACACCCTTGTGATGATATACCAACCTTGTAATCTCCCAGTTGAGAAATACCTCTTTAAATCTTGATCTCATAACCATACCCATCGTTCCAACATAAGTCCAACCAAGGTTTCTATGTTATTCGAGCAGGCTAATCACATACGAACCGAGCAAACACTTTCAAGTTCCCATACTTCAGAACGCAACCAAAAGCCTTACCAGTTCTAACTCTACTTACAGTACGTAGTGTTATAGTCAAAAGCGTCGTAACCATTAGCTTATATACTGGTTGTGATGTTGGTGGCTGTTTTGAGTGAACCGCGTAGTTCGTATATCCGATTCTCCCCTTCTCTTGTGACGCGTTTGCGATGTGAACGGATATTCTGTTTGTGTTGTTGATTATTGTGGTTCTTGTTGTTGATTATTTGTGTTGTGTTTATGTAAGGGGTTGTGTATGAGGTTGTGTATGGGGTTGTGTATGGGGTGTGGATCCTTCCTTTTCTGAGAAGTAGTGTTCTACTTCTTTTTATAGTAGCAGCAACATGGCTCCTCCACTCCAAACTCAGTGTAACGACTTTATTTAAGAGAGAGACCCCTAAGTTCATGCTTTCATACTGCATTCCTTGAGCCAAGTGAGGAGGTCAGTTGTTACTTGTTTCCATGTCTTAGGTCAGAGGGATAAAGTCATAAACCAACATGTTATGGTGTAAACAAAAGTTACACGATGGTACATAACTTTGCAGCGTGCTTCCTTGTATGTCAACTCTTCAAGTACAAAATAGTTGTACTTTGGAGGCTTCTTTCACGGGTTTTGGTGGGAAAGGAGAAGTATTGGGAGTGATGGAAAAAAAAAGATTCGTTGGTGTACTTGGTGAGTAGAAGACTTTTAGCATGATTTAGAAAGAAAGAAACAAGTTAAGTTATGGTATGACCAACATTGATCCAATGGTTCTAGCAACATGGTCTTTTCTTTCTTTGTGGTAACGTGTGGGTCCATGGGCAAGTAAACTTGAATTAATTACCTCTTTTTGCATTATAAAAGACAAGGTTAGAAACAACTAATGATAGGTGACCACATTTTTAGTATCTATTATTATAATTTTAGAAAGAAATAATTTAAAAACAATATAAGTGAATTTAGTTTTTAGGAAAATTGACATAATTAAAGAGAAATAAATTTAGACAAAAATGATTAGAAATTGGTTATTGAAATAGAATTTGGAAAAAAGAATAAATGATTTTTAGAAAAAAGATTAGATTTAGAAAATAAATATTTAGAACAATATTAGTGATATAGTTATTTGATATTAGTTTAGAAATGCTAATGATAATTGAGGATGAAAAATAAAAGCCAAAAAGAGGGTGATGGAAATATCTGAGAGAATCGCTTGATCCCAATGCTCTGCCCACAACCCTAGATAATCACCTCTTGTATCTCCTGAGAACAAGACTTAATTCACAGATAAAGCAAACAAAAACTTGATAAAAAGGGTTAAATGTGCAATATGCTGGACCTAAGATACACAAATGAAGATGACATCTAAGGGTAAAAATTTGGGGTACAACAGTTGCCCCTATTTAAATAGCTTTACCAGATGGCACGAGGAACGGAGATTCCAGGGGCATCAAGGTGAAAGGTATTTAAATATAGCAGGCCGAAAATTTTGCCCTTAGATGGAATGCAAATGTTAAGGACAAGCGACAGACATGCAAATGCTGACTTGCCATGAACTTCTAAAATGATGATATGATGCCAAGAAGGATGCCAAAAGATGCAGACAGACCAGACACCAAGGACAACAGGAAGCAGACACACAAGATAAGCTTCGCCGGGGAAAGGCGAAAGCTAGTATCCATGAGAAAACTCACTGTGGATACAGGCTAACCAACGAAAGAGGCTCACTGGGGAGACTCCTAAGAAAAGCTGGGGAAAAACCAAAAACAATCTCCACTGGGGAAGAAAAATCCGGGGAGATAAACAACTGGGGACAAAACAAAACCCACACTCTTCCTGGGCATGAAACCAGAAAGAAGAACCTGATCACTAGGGATCAGTCCAAAAGAGACAGGCAACCAAGCGAAGACTTCCTGGGGATCCTATACTGAAGAGTTCAAAATGGGATCTTCATAGAAAAGCCAGGAAGACAGAGACAAACCCTGCGCACCAACTAGGAGTCTTAAGGTTGAAGAAATTTGTTCCAAGAAGCTTAGCTTAAAGCAAGTTTTCGAAAATCCAAGGTAAGGGTTCAATGTCCGACACGATTCGAACAAAGAACAAGTTTAAGACAAGAAGACAGTGCTTGACCCGATTCAAACAAAGTCCAAGTTCAAGTTCGAAACGATTCGAAGAAGAACAGTTTTAAAACGAGAAGACAGTGCTTGACACGATCCAAACAAAGTCCAAGTTCAAGTCTGACACGGTTCAAAAGAGAACAGTTTTAAAACACAAGACAATGCTTGACACGATTCAAACAAAGTCCAAGTTCAAGTTTTACAAAATCTTTAATGCTAAACTTCTTGGGGAACAGCAAAAGGTTTAAAGATTCAAATCTGGCGCGCCAAGGTTAAGACCAAACAAGCATGAAACAAAGCAAACCGAGAATGTCCTTACTTCACTGGGGGAAGTAATGACAGACACCAACAAAGGACCACAAGCGAAACAAAGCACAAGGAGTCAAAATCTGGCACTCAAAGGTGATGACCGAATGCAAGCCTAGCTTAGGCAAAGATTTTATACATAACGAGAATGTTTTTACTCCACTGGGGAAGTAAAGGTTCACATCGTCAAAGGATAAACGGTAAGGGATTAAAAACAGGGATCACATCATCAAGAAGCTTGATGTCCAGGAAAAAACAGATCTGAAGGTACGAAACCTAAACTCGGAACACTTCATCAAATAGATTGACGGCATGGAAATAACATAAATCTGAGGGTACGGAACCTGAACTCGGAACACCTCATCAAACAGATTGACGGAAAAGAAATAACATAAATCTGAGGGTACGGAACCTGAACTCGGAACACCTCATCAAACAGGTTGACGGAAAGGAAATAACATAAATCCGAGGGTACGGAACCTGAACTCGGAACACCTCATCAAACAGGTTGATGGAAAGGAAAGACTGAAGGAAACATCATTTGTAATTGAAGAAGTGAAAGAGATCGTCGTTTATCGTTGTATAGCAAAACAAGCTTATAAAGGAGATTATCACTTGCTGTTGGGTATAAATTCCAAAGACATGTTGGTATTACAACATTGCTGGAGGAATAACTTTGTCTTCAATGGGGATTCGTAAAAGAATCTTCCTGCGAGACACGGTGCAAAATAAATGCACTCTCAAAAGTAGGTCCGGAAACCACCCCTGCCAGGGACCAAAGTTCAATCTAGGAGCGAGCTAGAAAGAAACGGCCAAACAAGACTCCGATTGAGGAACGAACTCAAATGGGAACTTATCTTATCCACACGTGGAAAAGATAACTGAACCAACCATCATCCACGAGAATCAAACTCTGTGGGGAATTCAGAAAAGATTGGCACTTTATGCCTAGGGCTGACTTTCTACTGAAGAGAATAGACACACCCAGTCACTTGGGGAGAAACGCCAAAGTGAACCAAAGACAGGAAAACACCAGAAAGGGAAGTAGAAATGCTAAGAAAGCTAAGATGCATACGAGCTTATGCCATGCTTATGCTTATGCTGACAAAACAGACAAGAAGCGAAACCGGAGACGAAGAAAACGTCTCAACAAAGAACACCCAGCCAAACTCACCAGATTGGACTAATACTGGGGATGAAGAAGAAGAGTCAACAACTTTGCTGGTGAAAAGAGTATTCCTCTTGCAGTATAACATCATGAGGATTGCCATCATGAGCTTGATCTCTTTGTTGGAGATGAATCCATGGAGAATTTGTCAAGATTAGCTGAAGTAACAGCTTATTGGGGAGTTAGAAGAGGATACTGGCATAATGATCATCTTCTAGTCCTATCTGCCCCAAGCTATACGGTCTATACGATAACAAGAGGATTTTATAGAAGAATTGGCATACAGGGTGTTTCAATATCTTCAAACTCTTGGAGAGATCTCGGCATAACTGCCCCAGATTAGGGGATGAATAATCAAAAGAATTTTACAGAAGGATTCAAATACCAGATACTTCAATATCTTCCAACTTGAACAATCAAAAGAATTTTACGGAAGGATTGAAATACCAGATGATTCAATATCTTCCAACTTGAATAATCAAAAGAATTTTACGGAAGGATTGAAATACCAGATGATTCAATATCTTCCAACTTGAATAATCAAAAGAATTTTACGGAAGGATTGAAATACCAGATGATTCAATATCTTCCAACTTGAATAATCAAAAGAATTTTACGGAAGGACTGAAATACCAGATGATTCAATATCTTCCAACTTTTGAATCTTGACGTAGTTGTTTCTGTTCAGTTATACTCGAGATACTGAAACTGCGGTAGAAATTACTGGGGAACGGATTTGCCCATACTGATGGGTTACTGAGGTCAAAACTAGTCATAAGATGATCTCAAGAATATTTTCCCTAATATTCTGAATTTTCAGAATTCTGCCTCTGATTTGTCAACTCCCGGGATAATAGATTGACAAACCTCACACTTGGTTTCCCCTAACTGAGTCAAATTTCCTTTATCAAGTTCAGTTCCTTGACTGACCGCGTTTGTTGGGATTCCTTGATATCGAATGGTATTGGAAACAAGTGTTGTTCATTAAAATTGGCAAAATTTAATGCAAAGGTTTAATGCAAAGTTTGAAAACAAAGCTTTGATAAAATGCACAGTGAAATGATTAAATAGTCAAAACAATTATGGGTCTAGTCATTAAGGAAGTGACCAACACATGCGAGTAACAAAGATTATTAGGAGTCAGGTTACTCAACCTTGCTGTAGTATGCTTTTCAAAACAACCTTACCTCAATTAGGTCTTTTAGGGGTTGTAATGTGGTATGGTTCAAGGTTTATGAAACAAAAGATGGATTCCAAACCTACGCTCAGTTAACTCAAGATATACGTTCAAATCTCCAAAAATAGGAAGTAACTTGATTTGAAAGCTGACTGGCGCCTTATATGAAGCGCTCGTGTTTGAATGCATAGCCGAGTTAAACTGAGAACTACCCTGCTCCCCAAGGTTGAGATTAAGGTTTTTTTGTGTAGAGAAAGAAAACTGCTACTTCTAGGCTCGAAAAGGGTTAACAAGGGATGAATTGAAACAATGCCTTTCATCCCCGGCGAGATTAATTTGAAAGTATACCACAGCAATTATGAACACGGGGTTTTCATCATCCTCCCTAATCTTTGCTTTAACAAAAGTTTGAAAAAGGAGTGAAAAAGATATACATTTTTGTTTTTATAAAAGTAAATGAGTGAAACGAATGAATTTAACCAAAAGATGCATAAATATTTCATTAATCTTGCCAATTTGAAAGTAAATACTGCTTATAAGCAAAACAGATTCAAATATGCAAAGAAAATACAACAGAAATGCTGAAACAGTCTAAAGTTTGCCAGCCTCAGGGAACTGGGCTTTCCTTCTTGACTTGCCAAACTGAGATAGTCATCTTCAAAACTGATTGTCGAAATCCGTCTGGGAATTATCTTCACATCCACTCTCGATAATTTCTTCCTCTTCAGGGTCTGACGAATCCGCTTGATTAGGTGAAAGATTGTTGATTTGAATGCCTCGAGGCGTGAACGAGAACATATTGGAGTTAAGCAGAGTCTGAACCTTGTCTCTGAGTACTCTACAATCTTCAGTTGAATGCCTCTGTGCCCCAGTATGGTAGTCACAACGGACGTCGGTGTCAAAGCCCAGCGAGTCTGGAAAAGACGTTGGATCTATCTCTTCTGGCACTATCAATCCACTTTTGATTAAATCTGGTAAGAACTGACTGTATGGTATTGGAAATGGAGTGAAATTCCTTTTTGGCTTCCTTGGCCTTTGTCGTGCATGCTGACGCAGTTGACGGCGGTAGGGCCGTTGATACAGAGGAGGTCTTCGATTTGGAGAAGAAGATTGCCCACGTGGAGCGATTAGTGTCTGATGCAAAGACCCAAAAGGTTGCTGACGTTAAGCACTTGAGTTGTAGAAGTGCTGAGGTATTTGGGATTCCCACATAGAATTACTTTCCTCCTCCCATTCTTCTTGAGAACCGACAACTAATTTATTCTCATCGGATGGGATATTCGAGATGCCTCAGATTTTTCCTTTCTGGAGACCACTCTCAATGTGTTCTCCAGTTTTTACCAATTCAGAAAAGTTTGACGTCACAGTTCTAAACAACTTTTCTTGGTATATACCTTGCAAAGTATCCACGAACCAGTCAACCAATTCCTTATCCGAAAGTGGTGGTTGAACACGAGCAGCTACTTCTCTCCACCTCTGAGCATACTTTCTGAAGGACTCATTTTCTTCTTGAGATAAGTCTAGCAAATGTAGGCGGCTGAGAGCCAAATCAAGATTGTAGTTGTATTGCTTCACAAAGGCACTGGCTAGGTCTGACCATGATTGGACATGACTACTCTCTAGCTGCATATACCAATGCAGTGATGCTCCACTTAGACTGTTTTGGAAACAATGGATCATGAGTTTGTCATTGAGGACATGTGAAGTCATTCCTCTGCAAAACATCACCAAATGCTGCTTTGGACAGCTATCCCTTTTATACTTCTCAAACTTCGGCGTTTTGAACCTAGGAGGTATCACATGGTCTGGTACCAAACACATGTCCAAAGCATTTAGATCCGCAGTGTCACGACCTTCAATAGCATCAAGCTTCTTTTCCAAGGCACGACATTTTTCCATTAGCTCAATGTCTCATGGATCCTGGGTCTTCCTCACAGGGACTACTTCTTGGGAATCTAGCTCAGAGAATGCAAAACTGCGATATTCCGTAGCATTAATAGAAGAAGAATGTCCATCTCGGACAATGGCATGTTCTTGTATAAACTGGTTCTCAATAGGAATCTGCACAGGTTGAGCTTGGGCAACATTGTTCACGGACATACCCTGAATATTGGCATCTCTTTTTGCCAAGGCTACCATAATCTGATCCAACCGGTTTCTCAACAAGTCGAAATTTGCTCTGGTCACAAACTGGTTCTGCTCTTCTGAATTCATGATCCCTTAAAAGCTTCTTCAAGTCCAATGATGGCTTCAGGAAGGTTAGCCGGGTTACAGACAAAGGACGGAGGAGACTTAAGACCGAGAAATGCAAATGCAATGCAAATGTGAATGCAATGTTAATGCAAGCCAAATGGTTTCAAGGAACTTGAAAGGCGACTTGCAAACATTTCGGGAAAACTGAAAAGTTTTGTTTTAAAATCTAAGATCCTGGTTGATCTTTGCAAAGAACGTCTGAGTTCATTGAAACCAAATGGTTATCATGAGATGTATGCAATGCACAAAACACGGGCACACAAAAACACAAACATGCACACACAACAGCACACAAGTCCTAGGTTTAGGGGCCACGAGCATGGAGCCAAAGGTCTACCCATCCCAAAGGTATGTACTACTGGTTTTGACCTGCCGAACAAGGTTTTAAAGAGTTCCCAGAGTCTACAATCCATCTTTCGAATTTTAAGGATTTCCCAGATGACTTGGTAATCGATAAAATTCTCAAGAGGATCTCGTCTGAGTGTAGTATCGCGTGACAACCAATTCAGAAATAGACTCCATCATGGTCACCGCACTACATCCTAAAAGGCCAAGTGGGGTTTGGTAACTACGGTTCTTAATATCATAAGCTCCTAGGTCGAGAGTAACACGCTTTCACGAATAGGATCGTTCAACATAACTAGACTCTCGAGAGGGCCTCAACTGAGTGATGGTGTTATCAATTCAACTTTTCAGGAATCGACTCCCTCAAAGCCTCCTTGAATATCATCGTCCTATCATAAGTGTATGATCAAATCCGGGTATAGGATTTATCTCACTCATAGATATCATATCAACCCAAATCAAACAGAAAAATGTCAAGCGAGAACAGATATACAGATATATAAGCAAATATAACATACATAAGCATATACAAGTAAATAAGCAAACATGAACAACATGAATACAAGATAGGCTTAACCCTCTTAGGAAAAGACCAGCAATAGGTCTAACTGTCCCCAGTGAAGTCGCCATTTCTGTTGCGGTGAAAATCAGATAACAAATTATTAATTAATTTGCATTATTTTTCTTTTACAACCGGCTTTGATTTATCCAAAGGAAAGGTTCAAGATCGTTAGAAAAACCTAAAGGGGGGAGATCTAAGGTTCGGGGGTTGGTTACGCCTAGGGAAGGTATTAGCACCCTAAACGTCCGTAGTACTCTACGGGAACCTCTTGTTCTACTGTTATCTTATGTTTGCTAAAGGTTCTATGCTAAAGGTTGAAACCCTAGGGGTTAGTATCTAAGTATACTCGATAAGGCATCGCACCTTACGCCTACGTATCCTCAGGAATAGAATCAGAGTATGCGTAGTTCTACTTCTACTGAACTATTGACTATGGCCAATATTCAGAGGGGAAATGAGTACAAGCTCATTGTAGAGTATAAGAACTCTCTAAATCTAGTTGTAATAGACCTATGTTATGTTTGAGTCAGTAGGGGAAAGTGATGATTCATTATGATGAATATCACCAAGAGTTTAGGAACTCTCTCCTAAGGCTAGTTATAATTTCATGGCTCCGATGAGACCAAGAAAATAAAGTTTCTCCTAAGAGGTTACTTAGGTTAAGGTGGAGGCTATGACTTTAAGAGTCAATGTTAATCACCTTCCTTTGGAATAGGGGGAAAACAATTTAAGATAACAATAATAAAAGGCATAGAAGATGAAACATTGATATAAGATAATATAATGAAAGCAACATAAGCATAAGGATGGCAATATGTTTCATGGCAAATGATGAGTAGACATGGGATAAATATCAAGATATTAGGTAGACAATGACAAGCTAAGGATATTAAACTTGAGAAAGATAGTCACACAAGCAATTACAAAGCCAAAGCATAGTTAAACAAGAAGTTAATCAAGAATAAAATTCAAGATTAAATAATGATAATCACGAATTAATGATCAAATGACAAGATAAGCTAAATTAAACATTAAATGATTAGAATTATCAAGGAAGGAATTTTAGCAATAAAGTACAAGCAAGAAAACCTAATGGAATATCCTTATCCAAGCCAATGAAACCTCTCAAATAACTCTCTCATGCATCAAGGACCAACACAAAAACTCTCAAAGGAATAGGCGATTTCCAATTGGAGTACAAGATTGAATAGAAAGTTCATACATGTTTTTTTGTAAATTTTTTATTGGTAAAAATGAATAAAAGTGGAAATTAAATTATGGAAAATTAAATTAAAAGTTAAAAAGTATTTATAAAATATTTTTTGGATTTTACGTAAAAGATAAATTTAAAATTGAATAAGAAAAAGAAAAATAAAGCATTGTGGAATTAAAATAAAGGGGGGGGGGGTGTAATGGAAATGGAAAATAAGCTGGGTTTATGCTGCAACGTGTGGGCCTGATTGGAGAGGGGTGTTATTAGAAAAGTGGCCCAAAATGGGAAAGGAGAGAAAGCTGAAAAAAGAAATAAAATTCAAAAGGGCCTCTGGGGCGAGGGGGATTCGAACCCCAGACCCCAAGGTTAAAGGCACGGCTTCTCTACCACTGGGGTGGCTATACATCTGTTGTATAAGCCACCCCTGAAAACATATAAACCAACAGGCGAGATAAAAACATTGAGGAAAATTACATGAAAACTTGTCAACCCACTAAAAGCAAAAAAACGCACGTACCAAACATATGCCACGTTCTCCCTCATGCAGTCATACACCAACAACATGAAAACCTCGTGAGTTTTAGAAAAAGGGGAAGGTGCTAACGTCATCCAATTTAATATGCAAATTTGAACTAACCACTTTCTCGCTTCCACACGCACAAATCCATACACCATGCAACGTGAAATTTCAAAAGCATGAAAAGGAAAAACGTAATTTTACAGATAATAACACAAAGATGTATCTTATTCTCAATCGACCATCCAAGTTCAACCTCTAAACGAAAATCAAAACACGAAGCTTCAACATGTGGTGTTCTGGGCAAAGAAAAACACTGCGCTATAACCAACGACGTGGAAGGGAAAGTCAAGGTATAATGGTATGCAAACTGGAATCAATCACCAAATAACAGTGCACCAACATAAATCCAAACAGATGACGACGAATAGAGCATTCAGTTGGATATACGTCCTCATCTTGTTCAGGTATTTCGTGATCATCTTCCTCAGAATAGCTCCATAATAGATTATCTTATGAACCCTTAAACACCACAAGATAGACACTAAAGTTAGGGAGAGATGGACCTAAAACACACGATCGAAACCGACCGGAGCTAACAGTGCCACGGTGTGCTTCAGACTCAAACGTTATGCACACCACCCTCCGTAACTGGCTTGAATATGAGAAGCAAGCTAACAGCATGATGATCACGAATCTATATGCGGGCACAAAACCTTTGAACATAAAGACAAAACCTATCACTAACAGGATTCAAACAAACTTATATGCTGTTAATCTCAACCAAACACTCATGAAGCAAGGTTTCTTAAAAAAGGACATGAAGCCATCCTATCCTCTTGAACAAATCATGATATTATCTCAAGCATGGACATAACCAAAATAAAAGCAAGGTGCTCATGACATAGCGTGATCGACGACAAACATAATGTCGTTTCAAACTTCGACAGGTGCAGATATACTAACAGTAAAGAGGTCACACATACATGGATATGAGGACACTAAATAAGGAAGAGAGGAAGAGGGGTACTTACCTCACGCGCACTGCCTCTTTAACGTGAGTTTTTAAATTCACTTCAAGCTAGCTTTCTCTTGCACACCCTTGTGATGATATACCAACCTTGTAATCTCCCAGTTGAGAAATACCTCTTTTAATCTTGATCTCATAACCATACCCATCGTTCCAACACAAGTCCAACCAAGGTTTCTATGCTATTCGAGCAGGCTAATCACATACGAACCGAGCAACCACTTTCAAGTTCCCATACTTCAGAACGCAACCAAAAGCCTTACCAGTTCTAACTCTACTTACAGTACGTAGTGTTATAGTCGAAAGCATCGTAACCATTAACTTATATACTGGCTATGATGTTGGTGGCTATTTTCAGTGAACCGCGTAGCTCGTATATCCGATTCTCCCCTTCTCTTGTGACGCGTTTGCGATGTGAACGGATATTCTGATTGTGTTGTAGATTCTTGTGGTTCTTGTTGTTGATTGTTTGTGTTGTGTTTATGTAAGGGGTTGTGTATGAGGTTGTGTATGGGGTTGTGTATGGGGTGTGGATCCTTCCTTTTATGAGAAGTAGTGTTCTACTTTTTTTTATAGTAGCAGTAACATGGCTCCTCCACTCCAAACTCAGTGTAATGACTTTATTTAAGAGAGAGATCCCTAAGTTCATGCTTCCATACTGCCTTCCTTGAGCCAAGTGAGGAGGTCAGTTGTTACTTGTTTCCATGTCTTAGGTCAGAGGGATAAAGTCATAAACCAACATGTTATGGTGTAAACAAAAGTTACACGATGGTACATAACTTTGCAGCATGGTGCTTCCTTGTATGTCAACTCTTCAAGTACAAAATAGTTGTACTTTGGAGGCTTCTTTCACGGGTTTTGGTGGGAAAGGAGAAGTATTGGGAGTGATGAAAAAAAAAAGATCCGTTGGTGTACTTGGTGAGTAGAAGACTTTTAGCATGATTTAGAAAGAAAGAAACAAGTTAAGTTATGGTATGACCAACATTGATCCAATGGTTCTAGCAACATGGTCTTTTCTTTCTTTGTGGTAACGTGTGGGTCCATGGGCAAGTAAACTTTAATTAATTACCTCTTTTTGCATTATAAAAGACAAGGTTAGAAACAACTAATGATAGGTGACCACATTTTTAGTATCTATTATTGTAATTTTAGAAAGAAATAATTTAAAAACAATATAAGTGAATTTAGTTTTTAGGAAAATTGACATAATTAAAGAGAAATAAATTTAGACAAAAATGATTAGAAATTGGTTATTGAAATAGAATTTGGAAAAAAGAATAAATGATTTTTAGAAAAAGATTAGATTTAGAAAATAAATATTTAGAACAACATTAGTGAAATAGTTATTTGATATTGGTTTAGAAATGCTAATGATAATTGAGGATGGAAAATAAAAGCCAAAAAGAGGGTGATGGAAATATCTGAGAGAATCGCTTGATTCCAATGCTCTGCCCATAACCCTAGTTAATCACCTCTTGTATCTCCTGAGAACAAGACTTAATTCACAGATAAAGCAAACAAAAACTTGACAAAAAGGGTTAGCTGTGCAATATGCTGGACCTAAGATGCACAAATGAAGATGACATCTAAGGGTAAAAATTTGGGGTACAACAACTGAGAATGCTGCCTTTCACGTTTCCATATTATTTAACCCCAAGAGGAGGGAAGACTGTATCTGGTAATCCTATGGGGGATCTAGTTTTGTTTGTATTTAAAAGTGACACACAAGGCTTTACCTAGTTCTAAACGTAGTTGCCGGGGAAAACTCTAAATAACTATACTAGTATTACACAGTGGATATGTGACAAGTATATAAAAGAATGTGAAAGAAGACTTACAGTGAAACAACCCCACAATAAAGTTATATACATATGAAAGCGGTAAATGATAATGGGTAAATACTTACTCGGTTGTAGAGCCTCCATGCTGTTTTGTTAGTTGTTCAACAAAGAAAGCTTTGATAACAATATTATATTTAAAATCAAAGGAGAAAGTGCTTTGAAAAGTTTGTTGGGGCTTACAGCTCAAGGAGAGACCCAGAGTTTTAACGATGATCGCACCGCTGTTTTAGAAACTGTACAGAGGGACTTATATAATATGTGAGGCCCACAAAGTTTTTATGTACAAGGGGATTGGGTCTTACACTCTATTAGAGGCCCAAAAGTGTTTTAAAAGAAAAGAAATGAGGCTTATAACACAAGGGTAGTCCCAGATGATTTGATTTTTGAAATGGCGATCGCGCCGAGATTTTTGATAACGCAATGGGTCTTATATAATGGCTAAGGCCCAAAAATGTTTGGTTTTCAAAGGGGTTGGGTCTTACACTCGATTAGAGGCCCAAGTATTTATTTTAAGAAAAGGAATGGGTCTTATAGCTCAAGGAGAGGCCCGTGGTTTTGTTTTGAAAAGGCGACGATCGCGCCGTGATTTTGAAAATACAACGGGACTTATACAACATCTGAGGCCCCAAAAGGTTTGTATTTACAAAGGATTGGGTCTTACACTCTACCAAGAGGCCCAAAAGTGTTTGAAAAAGATTGATGAGGGTTGAATTAATCAAAACCCTAATTTGTTCTCAAAATATATTTTAATTGAATAAAAATTCAATTAAAATGATCAAAATTGTTAAACATGTGTGAAAAACAAATTTTGATCTTGGATTAATGTTTCAAAAATCATGTTTATATCCAAAATGATTGGAAATCAATTAAATTTGGAAAATCAAGGGAGAAAAAATATTTCAAATGTTAAAAACAAATAAAACATTAATTCTTTGCAAAAATATCAAATATATGAAATAAATAATATTTTTGGGATTTTTTGGTAAAATAAAATATATTAACATTTTTGTGAATTATTAAAAAAAGAATCAACTCAAAATCATTAAAACTCAGAGAGAAATTAATTTTTGAATCAATTAAATAAAATCACAAAATTCAAATATTTGAATTTTCAAAAAGGGCCCAAGAACATGGCAAGAACACGCGCCACCCTCTGTTTCTGCAGATTTGCATTTTCAATCCAATCTCATTGAATACTTGATTATATCATGCAATCTACATATCAATCTGCTCGTTTTCACTTCACAATAATGTCTATGGTCTTTAATTTCATTTATTTTAAGCATGGAATAAGAAATCAAAGAGAAACATCAAGAACCCTAAAATTTGCATGAAGGCTCAGAAATTCCATACACGATTCAAATAAAGTAATTGATTGAGGGAAAACACTCTATGCATGATTATGAACATATGGCCAAATTATTGTGCAGCAAAAAATGCATGGATCATAGATTTAGAAGAGCTCATGCTTACCTCTTGTAGCTGGTGATCGTGTTTTGTGTTAGAGGTGTTACAGCTAGGTTCCAATGATGTAGATAGCTTCCCTAGGTGCCAAGTGATGTGCCTGAGTGCTTGGAATGGTTTGAAACAAGCTGGAACTGAAGATGGTACCCCAACTGCAACTTGGTTAAAACCTTGAGCAGCTGACTGGTGATTCTGAGAAATCAGTGTTCTAGATGTTGTTTAAGTGTTTGGATTACTTCTATATGATGTTTATAAGGGGTGTGTGTGTGATTGGTTTGGTTGGAATTGCTCTCAAACTCAAAACCCAATAGTGACTTGCTTTGGAAGGCAAATTTGGAAGTGAGAAGGTGATTTTGAGGAAAGCATCTGTTTGATGGCTTTTGTGTACTCAAACTGATCACAAATGAGCTCTATTTATAGTAGAGCAAGTTTGTTTTGCAAGTAATAGTGAATGGCAGCTGCTGCAGAGGTTTGGCCAATGGTTGCATTTTGGAATCCAAGTCTCCTCTAGCCATTGATTAGAGGTTAGAGCACAGGCTGCTGGTTCCCTTGGTCTTGGATATGTAATTGGAAAGGGCTCAGTCCATGCCACCTTGGTGCATCCATTAAATGCTCCAAAACAAAATTGGAGTCTTGTCTCCTCTTTAGGGATTTTTAGGTTTGACTTGCCATTTTTAGTTCCAAGGACTTGGGAGGCTTAGGATCAGTGTTTGTCCCTCCTTGGTCCCTCACTGAGGTGTTCAGATGGATAGACATGTTTGTCATTTACACAAATTTGGCAAATTGAGCAAAATGCACAAATCTGCCTTGCCATGACCGTTTGCAGCAAGGCATATTGGCATGGTCATATCTCATAGCTCAAATGGAATTTCATGGAGTTCTTGGCCATTTTGGAAAGCCCTTATATGATACAACATATGTGTGATCATAGTTTGTTTTGATACCTTTTGGATCCAAGTGAAAAATGCCCCTACATTTGGAAAAAAGTGAAGGCAGATTTTGACTTAGTGAAAATTTCACTAAGTGTTGGAAAAAAGTGACATTTTCACTTTTTGAGATTTTGGCCATTCCATAACTTGAAATCCATGAGGAATTGGAATGAGGTGTAGTTGACACTTTTAAAGTATGCCATGAGAGCTACAAATCCATCTTTGTATCAGCCCAAATGGTTGCTTGGATCTCAAGTTATGATCCTTGGAAGTTGGTACCCTAGCCACTTTGTTCCATAACTTAGAAAAATTCTAAGTTTTTTATGGTTACCCATTTTACAATTTATCCCACTTTTCTTAAGTTTTCTTAATGAATGATGATTCCAATCACACATTAACATCATTTTAGGGTCAAAGAACCATATTTGTGAAAAATCTCAAAAAGTCAAAGTTGACTTTTTGCACAGTTGACTTTTTGTTAGATGAATTCCAAACTGTGCGATCCTCTTTGAAATCAAGTCCTTGACCTAAATCAAACTTGATAGATTGATTTCATAGGTGTTATAGGGTGTATTGAATCATGTCCTAGGGTTTGGGAGCATGTCTTGGTCAAAAGTCAAAGGCACAGTTGACTTTTTTCCGCGAAACCCTAACTGTGGTTCTGATGAACTTGAAAATTGGGAATCAAGCTTTTTGGATCAATCCATTGTTGTAAATGGATCAATGTGGTGTATTGGAGACCCTCAAATCATGTCTTGAGGTCTTGGCTCATGATTTGTCCCAAAAGTCAACTTAGGGGTGAATTAGGTCAAGAAACCCTAATTCCTGATTTTTTATGAATGCATCCCCTGAGGCCAAATTGACTTGATGATTGGGTCCATGAGGTCCCATGGAGTATCTTAGGTTATGCTTTGAAGCATTGGCTCATTCCCAGAGGAAAATTTTCATCTGGAGGCCCTGGTTGACCAAAACCTAATTTGGTGACACTGGCGATCTTGAGGCTTGATCCACCTGGAATGCTGCAACATTGTGCTTGATTCTTGCTGTGGGAGTCCTCTTGATCCTTTGTGGATATTTGAGAGGTTAGACAAGTTCAAGATCATGTCATTTCTTGATTGATCCTTTGTCTAAGGCTCAGAGAGGGCTTGAAACCCTAATCTTTGATAGTAGTGAATGTTCACCAATTCCTTGAGGAGATTGATGAAGTATGATGGTTTACCCATATTGTGATGATGATTTTCCCAATGATGGTAAATCTTAGTGGTCAAAATTTGGGGTATGACAGATGCCCCTATTTAATCTTCTTGGACCCGAAGGTGTGAATGGCGAAGGTATTCGGGCATTCGGGGTGCAAGAGGATTAAATATCAGAATACCCGAAATTTTGATGGTGGTTAAGAATGGTAGTTCACGCATACTTCTTCTTTTGATAAACAATAATGCTTAGAAAAGGTGAAACTTCCCCTCGATCCTGGTTTCCTACCAAGGAACTGGTCTAAGTTTCTGATATAAACTTCCCCTCGATCCTGGTTTCCTACCAAGGAAATGGTCTAAGTTTCTGATATAAACTTCCCCTCGATCCTGGTTTCCTACCAAGGAACTGGTCTCAGTTTCTGATATAAACTTCCCCTCGATCGTGGTTTCCTACCAAGGAACTGGTCTAAGTTTCTGATATAAACTTTCCCTCGATCTTGGTTTCCTACCAAGGAACTGGTCTAAGTTTCTGATATAAACTTCCCCTCGATCCTGGTTTCCTACCAAGGAACTAGTCTTAGTTTCTGATATAAACTTCCCCTTGATCCTGGTTTCCTACCAAGGAACTGGTCTCAGTTTCTGATATAAACTTCCCCTCGATCCTGGTTTCCTACCAAGGAACTGGTCTCAGTTTCTAATATAAACTTCCCCTCGATCCTGGTTTCCTACCAAGGAACTGGTCTTAGTTTCTTTTGTCAATAAACTTTCTTGACAGGGGCGCTATGTGTAGCGATTTTCCTCAAACTTCTCGTCGAATTTTCCTTGGGAGATGCCATTTGATAGAAAAACTTTTGATGTCAGACTTGCAGGGGAACCCAATCGTCTGAGTTGTAGAGGTGTACAAACTTCTCTGTTGGAGACGCCATTTGTCGACTCTATTAGGGAAAACGAGTCTCTTGAGAGACTGTCTCCGCTTGGGGGTATTACATCATACTTTTCTTGGGATCTTCTCGGAGAAAGGCCATATGATGTGATCCAATTTTGAGGTGCTGATGACCTTTTCGTCAGCGGATTTTTCGAAGAAAAACTGTTGTATTGTCGAATCTCTAATTAAGAGGCTTTCTCTGGGGATTTTCCTTAATCCGGGAAAGCGAAAATATCATCTTCAATGGCGAAGAGTGACGTTTGTCGAGGGTTCTCTGGTTTTTCAAAGGTTCAAGTTATCAAAGTGGTCAAGGACCAACTTCATCCCACAAATAAACTGGAGGAGAAAGATTGTTCAGACGCAATATTTCCTGACGAGGAAAGAACAGGCAACTCGATTGAGAGGACTTTTATCACTTAGGGGATACGACCGACTAGAGTGATAGTGATGCAATATGAATATGAATGTAAATTAATAATGCATGATGTATGTATGCATATGCTGACAAAACTGACATAACATACAAACTATTAGATGAACACGACTGGATACTCGGCCACTGCTGGGGCGAAGAAGTACCGCTGGTTCAAGATAGCAATTCTGCCTTGCTTAGGAGAAATAGTCCCTGCATGGAACAACCGTTGGTCAGGCTTAGGAGGTAAGAACTCTGTCGGGGATGTCAGATGGAGTATTCGCATCTAACATAGCTGATTCTTCATTCAAGCGTACTGGTTTAGAAGGAGTACTTTGATTCTGCACTTCGAGGTTCAAACACCTTTGGAGAAATAATCGATGTTCAACAGTCAAAACAAATTGCCATCTTTATTTTAAAAGCAGAAAATTTTGACAAGTAAATTCGTTTTGTTTTATTTCAAGAATCGTTAATCATGTTAAAACGTCGGTTTGTAAAGCTAAAACAAATAAGAATTGCAAACAAAAACACAAGGGCTCAAATTTTATTGATAGGATGGAAATCAGCCAAACGCGTGATTCCATAGAGTTTTTACAAAGTTTGGAAAATGGTAATTTAAGGGAAAAGGGCTACATTGAAACATAACGACCGTTATCCTTCTACAACCTTTGAATTCTGGACATCCTGAGCTTCCGTCGAAGATGACCTTGACTGGAGTTTTCTGATGGACGACATAACTGCTATTGGGGGATTTGCCCCTATTGGGGGACTTGCCAGTATCCCTAACTTTTGCCTGGATTGTACATTGAGACTTCCAATCCACTGGGATGATTTTTGATTATGTCTCTAATTTTTGCCTGGACCGCCCTTTCGGGTTTTCAATCCACCGAGACTTTTTTTTTTAGTTTAGGCGAAGTATTTCTTGACTACATCAACATTTGTGGGGTAGGAAAATTCTTCTCCATCCATGGTTGCAAGTCTCAAGGCGCCGCCTGAGAAAGCTTTCTTGACCACATAGGGGCCGTCATAATTCAGAGTCCACTTGCTCCGAGATTCAGTGAGAAATGATTGTATCTTTTTGAGCACAAGGTCTCCTTTCCTGAAGATGCGAGGTCGAACCTTTTTATCAAACGCCCTCTTCATCCTTTGCTGATACAACTGACCGTGGCATAAAGCCGTTATTCTCTTTTCTTCGATCAGATTCAGTTTGTCGTGTCGACTTTGACACCATTCAGCTTCTGTTAGCTTAGCTTCCATCAATGCCCTGATTGATGGGATCTCTACCTCTATGGGGAGCACTGCCTCCATGCCATATACTAGAGAGAAAGAGGTTGCCCCTGTTGAAGTGCGGACATACGTGCGATAACCGTGAAGAGCAAAGGGTAGCATTTCGTGCCAGTCTTTGTAGGTTACAACCATCCTTTGAACAATCTTCTTGATGTTCTTGTTAGCCGCTTATACCGCTCCATTCATCTTGGGTCGGTAGGGAGATGAGTTATGGTGTTCGATCTTGAACTCGGCGCACAACTCCTTTATCATCTTATTGTTCAAGTTAGATCCATTATCAGTAATAATCTGGCTCGAAACACCATAACGGAAGATGAGATTATTTTTGATAAATCAGACCACCACTTGTCGGGTTACATTAGCGTACAATGCTGCTTCGACCCACTTGGTGAAGTAATCAATGGCTACCAGGATGAACCGATGTCCGTTTGAAGCCTTGGGTTCAATCATGCCAATCATGTCGATTCCCCATATGGAAAAAGGCCACGGGGAAGAAAGAACTTTGAGATGCGTTGGCGGTACATGGATTTTGTCTGAGTATATCTGACACTTGTGACACTTCCTCATGTACTTGTAGCAGTCGGATTCCATGGTCAACCAGTAGTACCCTGCTCTCAGAATATTTCTCGTTATTGTGTGTCTGTTGGCATGAGTGCCAAAGAATCCTTCGTGAATTTCTTTTATCAGCATGTCTGCTTCTGGTCTGTCTACGTATCGGAGCAAGACCATGTCAAAATTTCTCTTATAGAGTGTATCATCGCTCAGGAAGAAAATCTGCCTGCCTGCCTTCTGAGGATTTTCCTGTCCTTCCTTAGTGCCCCAGGTGGGTACCCTTGTTTCTGAAGGAAGTATCTGATATCGTGATACCAAGGTTTGTCGCCTATGACAGCTTCAATCGTGAAGATGTAAGCGGGTCGTTCAAGGCGCATTATGTCGTTCTTAGGTAGGTCGGTCCATTGACCTACACTAATCATGGAAGAGAGAGTGGCTAATGCATCAGCCATGTGATTCTCTTCACGAGGGATATGATGAAACTCGACTCTGTTGAAGAAGGGTAACAACCTTCTTGCGTAATCTTTGTAAGGAATCAATCCTGATTGGTATGTGTTCCAATCTCCTTTGATCTGATTGATAACCAGGGCTAAGTCGCCATATACATCCAAGTTCTTGATCCTTAAGTCGATCGCTTCTTCGAGACCTATGATACAAGCTTCGTATTCGACCTCGTTGTTTGTGCACTTGTATGTAAGTCTGGCAGTGAAAGGAATGTGGGTACCCTGAGGTGTTATGATGATTGCCCCAATTCTGTTTCCGTAATGATTGACGGCTCCGTCAAAGATAAGTCCCCATTGGGAACCTGGTTCTGGCCCTTCATTGGGTAGCGGTTCATCGCAATCTTTTATTTTCAAAAACATGACATCTTCGTCTGGGAAGTCAAACCCGACTGAATCTTGATCGTCAATCGGTTGATGAGCCAAATGACTGGCTAAAATACTCCCCTTAATGGCTTTTTGAGCATGGTACTCTATGTCATATTCTGATAACAACATCTGCCAACGGGCAATCCTTCTCGTGAGAGCAGGCTTTTTAAATACATACTTTATTGGATCCATCTCGGAGACCAACCAAGTAGTGTGACGAATCATCACTACTACGAAAAACCCATTTAACAACGGTTAGGAATGACATATAATGACGCGGGCGGAGGCGTTGTTATGTAGATTGTCGTTGTAAGTTCGCTATTTCTACAACGGTCTGGAAACCGTTGTTGAAAGGCAGGACGCGCGCCATATATCACAACGGTTATGATAATAAACCGTTGCGATACATACACTTAGGTTCTGGGTTCGAAACCCATCAGTAGCGAATTTATATAAAACATAAATTACTTATGATATCGGTTACAATATATAACCGTTGTTGTAAGTACCCTAAGTTTATTATATTAAATGTAGATTGCTTGTTTTCCAAACACCTCACTAAATAAATATACATGGATTAAATTTGATGAAGATGTCTATAATCTTTAAATTAAACTGTTCTTGAAAACCAACTTAAACAAACCAATGTTGTTTTCTGATTGCATTCGTCTCATCGTGCATTTCACGCTCTTTTACATATATTGTGGTTTATTGATCTGACTCCTTCGATATATCGCTATCTTCGATTATAGTTAAATTTCCATAACAAGACATTGGATAATTTGCCTCATCTTTGATTTAACTATATTGGAAGATGGCGATGCATCTAAGGAGCCAGATCAGTTTACCATAATCTATATATAAAAGAACGTGAGATAAATGATGAGAGGCATGCAATCAGAAAACAACATTGGTTTGTTTCAGTTGGTTTTCAAATACAAATTAATTTGCAGATTATAAGTATCTATGTCAAATTAACTGAATGTATTTTAAGTGAGGGTTAGTGAAACAAACAATCTACATAGAATATTATAAACTCAAACAAAATTCTATACCAGATCCAGATATTATAAACTCATATAATACGCTTGCTACCACCAGCAAACTTTAAGTGAGGGTTAGTTAAACAAACAATGTAAATAGAATATGATAAACTCAAACAACATTCTATACCAGATCCAGAAATTATAAACTGATATAATACGCTTGCTTCCACCAGCATCATCACCCTGTATCATCCACTTAACCTGAAAGGAAACAAAGCAAACTTAAAAAATGAGCATCCTCAGTTGAAAACAAACACTAAAACCATAATCCAGTGATGAGTAAAGAGAGGAACGGGAATAACGCACCTTTTAATGAAACTAATCGCGGAACAGAAATCAATTATGATGTTGAACTAGTTTGGGAAGCCATGAAAAAGAAATATAAGGAGGAAGAAGCTTACACAAAAGCTTCATACTTCTTATACTTCTTTTCATTGCTTCTAAAACTAGATAAAGTTTGCTTACACTGTTGTTTCTTCATTTACTAACATCTTGTTCGTGATGCTATGAAAAAAAAGTACAAGGTGGATGAAGTTTCCATCATAGCTTCATGCTTCTTATACATTTTTCCATAGCAACACAAACATTATGAAGTTTCCAAAGTATGGTCTTTGTTATGGTAGTGAAAACGAATCTGAAAAAATGAGAACAATCAATAAAAACAACATGTAACAAACGAGATAATGGGAAATATATAACAATAGATGGAAGAAGAAGAATACCTTAATGTATGAAGCACAAGATTCACGACTAATGGTGAAAACGAAGAGGAAAAATGGGTTCTAGGGTTTCACTTTGAAGGCAACAACGTTACTGTCAATTAAGTGAAAGTTATTTCGCTTATATATGGGTAAACTATTTCACAACGGTTAACAATAACAATCGTATAGATATGTATTTATTTATTATAAATATATCACTACGGTTTACCAGAATAACCGTAGTGATAACCCTTTTATCTGTGAATTTTAAAATAAATTAAAACCGTATACATAGGTATTTACTTATTATAAATATATCACTACGATTAACCAGAAGAACCGTAGTGATAACCCTTTTATTTATGAATTTTAAAATAAATAAAAAAGAAAAGGTGCGCCTTAACTTCTAACTTAATGCATCTGCAGTTTAAACATCAACAATGTAATTCACAATGCATCTGCAGTTTAAACATCAACAATGTAATTCGAACCCTAATTCAACTATTACATTTCATAACAAAGTAAATATTAAATATAAAGGAGACAAAAAAACATAACATCTTGATATTTCCAGAAAATATCTCTGATTTCAGTTTGTTCTTCAAATTCTTGTTCTTTTTCTTTAAATCCTCATACATAACCTTCAGATAGCCCACAACTTCCAACTCTGACTTCATAATGCTCTCATCGTCATTTCCATCTCTTTCTCCCACGTCTTAATCCCATATGAACAAATTACATGTTTCATCGCTCCTCCAAAATTGACATTTCCAAAAAACCCTTCCTTTATTTTGTCCCTTCTTGCATTGATACGAAACCATACGACCATCACAACCACAAAAATTTCCAGATCGAGATTTTACACTGAAACAAGACGTAGAAACACCTTTGGATGATTTTGTCTTCAAATGTGACATTGCAACACCTTAAAGTTGAACACTTTGTTGTTTTTGTTGTCTTCTTCCCGACAATGGTGACGGCGTTGGTGTTAGGGTTGTTTCAATGGATAAATTGATGTATATACTTGGTGTTTAAAATACATAAAAAAAAGCTTCAATTTGTAACAACGGTTTTGAGAAATATCCGTCGTGATATCCTTATTATTTTTTAGTTAAATATTAATAAAACTTAAAAAGGGAGCATTTACATCAAAGGGATAAACTATTTGAGGGCGATGAGGTTCGAACCCATGATAGCTAGATTGTATCACCACAGTTTTCATAAAAACTGTTATTATACCCTTGAGATTTCTAATTAAAATAATACGCACGCATCCAGTACGCACTATAAGAATGGTGTATAGGATGTCGTTGTAAACCTGGCGTTGTTGTTTGGCCGTTTTGTAGTAGTGCATATACTGGCGAAGACGTTTTGGTGCCCAAGCCAAAGCGCAACAAGTTTTCTCAAGCATAGTATACCGAGTCTCGCAGTCGGTGAATTTCTTGCTCAAATAGTAGATGGCAGACTCTTTCCTTTTTGTTTCCTCTTGTTGGCCAAGTACACAACCCATTCAGTCCTCTAGGACCGTGAGGTAGATAATCAATGGTCTTCCTTCCACTGGAGGTGATAGAATCGGCGGATTCAACAGATATTCCTTAATACTGTCGAAGGCAGTTTGGCAATCTTCTGTCCAAACGCAGTCCTGGTTCTTTTTTAAGCAATTTAAAGATCGGCGCACATGTCGCGGTCATGAGGAATATGAATCGGGAAACGTAATTCAAACGTCCCAGGAATCCTCTGACTTGTTTTTCAATTTTCGGAGAAGGCATTTCTTGAATGACCTTGACCTTGTCAAGATCAACCTCAATTCCTTTCTGGCTGACGATGAACCCTAAGAGTTTCCCTGAACGGACACCGAATGTGCACTTATTGGGATTCAAGTGGAGTTTGTACTTTCTAAGATGCTCGAATAGTTTTGACAGGTGGGTCACATGCTCCTCTTCTGTCTTAGATTTTGCAATCATATCATCGATATATACCTCGATTTCCTTGTGTATCATGTCATGAAAAAGAGTAGTCATGGCCCTTTGATAGGTTGCCCCGATGTTCTTCAAACCGAATGACATTACCTTGTAAAAAAAGGTACCCCATGGGGTAATGAACGAAGTTTTCTCCATGTCTTTCGGCGCCATTTTGATTTGATTATAGCCCGAGAATCCATCCATGAAGGAGAAAACTTTGAACTTTGCTGTACTGTCTACCAGCATGTCAATGTGTGGTAAAGGAAAGTCGTCCTTTGGACTAGCCTTGTTCAAATCTCTGTAGTCGACACACATTATGACCTTTCTGTCCTTTTTCAGAACGGGTACGATGTTGGCTAACCATTGAGGATATTCTGACGTGGCGAGGAAACCCGCGTCAATCTGTTTCTGTACCTCCTCTTTGATTTTGATGGCCATGTCCAGGTGAGTCCGTCTCAACCTTTGTTTTACTGGCGGATATTCTGATCTCAATGGTAGATGATGTTCCACGATGCTGGTATCCAACCCTGGCATGTCCTGATAGGACCAAGCGAATACATCAGGAAATTCTTTGAGAAGCTTTGTCAAACTTTCTTTGACAGTCGGACTGAGTAGTGCCCCAATCCTGATTTCTTTTCTTTCTTCCTCTGAGCCCAAGTTTACTGTTTCCAACGGCTCTTTGTGAGGTTCAATGGACCTTTCCTCCTGTTTGAGTAGTTGGGAGACCTCTTCTAGAATTTTGTCGTCAACTTCTTCTTCAGCCCCAAATACCGAGAATTCAAAGTCGGGAGAAGACATTGGATCGTATGTTTCAACGGGGCTTAAAACAAGCAATCTGCATGATGTGATGATTATTTTTTAGAAGAGATAAAGAGAATGCAAGAGTGTGTGCAGTGTATTTTCTTTGGAAAACTGCTTGTTTTTATTATTGAGTTGTTTTTTAGGATTACCATTTTCTGAAAAAAACGAAAAGAGAAAACAACAATGAATGCAGAAATTACAAAACGACATTATTTTATTTATGAACAAGTCGATTCTTGAAACTACAACCCTATAAAACAAAATTCAGTCGCTTTGGGCAAAGCGAAGAGGGATAATTACAGAAAGCGAGCCCTATCAAAACATCCGTTTCACCTGGGCAGGGTGAAAGGTTAAAGACGATAATTACTTTGACTGATGAACGATCTTCGGAACATCGACAACAACCCATTGGCGGCGAACTCCTCGGTGAATCACAAATTCTGTTACCTTCCTTGATTTGTCTTTAGAAATAACGCTGATTTCTGGTGGAGCAGGATCATTGGAATTTGTCTCCCAGGCACAGTTGTCGTAGGAGGATTCCTTTGTTGTATTTTGCATATTATTTGTGCTCTCAGGTAAATCTCCCCATCCAGTTGGCTGGATGTCTTCGAACCTGATATGAGAGCTTTCGGGAGCAGTGTACTTGACCATATAGTCGTATTTTCCACTTGGTTGTCCCAGGGTGTCCCACACTTCTGTGGAACTGGAGGAGTCATCTCTTTCGATGACGTTGACCTCTGGAAAAGCATAGTTGATAAATTCTAGTTTGGCAAGCTTTTCCAATTCATCATCGTACTGGATATTTTCCGAATGACCTGAGTGTTGTTCCCATGACATGGTGGGGACGCAGGTATTCTGTTCAATGATGCTCATGATAATCAACTCATTTCTGATGTGAATACCCCTTTGCAACTAGGTGAGCTTTGAACTTTTCCCCTTTTTTTCTATTACTGCTGAATTTTTCTTGTACACCCACTTACATCTAAAAACTCTCTTTCCTTGTGGTATCTAAACAAGATCTCATGTCTCATTCTTTTTCAAGGATTCTATCTCCTCCACCATAACACTTATCCACTTATCTTTCTCCCAGCTAGCCATAGCCTCTCGAAAGGTAGAAGGGTCTCCTAAACTGGTAATAAGAGCATATGTTGCTAAGTCTTCAAACCCTTATCTGGCTAGAGGTGTAAAATGATGGGGCTCCCTATCACACACAAGTGTATAGTCTTGTACTTCACCTGAATCTGAAATCCCACCCGAATCCGAGTCTAGTTCATCCTGTTGTTGGGCTATAATATGTCTTGGACTCACTGGTTTCTTAATGTCCACCTGAATCTTATCCTGACTGGAACTTTCTACATCAGTATCTAGCACAACTGTCACGTCTGAGTGTTTCAACATCGATTGCTTGTCAAATATAACATTTGTACTAACAACCACCTTCCCACTACGGGAAAAGAGGGAAAAGAGGGCGCTTTTTTTGCCCTATAAAAGCGCTTAAAAGCGCTGTCTAAGCCTGCGCTGTCGTAGGTAAAGACGACACTTTTTTATTTATGAAAAAGCCCTCTCTAAAAGGGAACTTTAGACAACGCTTTTAAAAGCACTGTCTAAAGTATACGTTTAGACAGCGCTTTGGAGTGGTGTTCATTGGGGACATTCTGATCTATTATAAAATCAGAAGGAGAGTGTGTAGGGAGTTTGAGAATCGAGTTGCAAGTGTTGAAAGGAAAGGAATTTTATGCCAACTTATTCAAGTGAGAATTTTGGTTGAAAAAGGTTAGTTTCCCTTGGATATGTTATTTCAGATGATGGTATGGTTATGGATCCATCGGAAGTAGATGCAGTTCTACAATGAGAGGCCCCGAAGTCAGTTAAGGTAATTAGAAGCTTGTTGGACTTTAATTGGTTGGTACCGGAGGTTATGGAAGGTTTTTCCAAGTTAGAATTTTCGTTACTTCAGTTGACTTGCAAAGGGTAAGTCGTTTGCTTTGGGTGTTTATTGTGAGGAATGTTGGAGAGGGATAAAGTAGAATTTGTCTACGGCTCTAGTATTGATTATGCGTGACCCTAATAAACCGTTTGTGAGGTATTGGGATACGTCTATGATGAGTTTAGTTAGGGTGTTAATGTAAGATGGTAAAGTCGTGGCTTGTGCTTTACGACAATTGAGGATTCATGATTTCAAGATGGTTGCGGTTACTTTTGTGTTGAGATTCTGGAAGTATTATTTTTATGGTTTTGAGTTCGAAGTGTTTAGTAATCACACGAATGTTGGGTACCTGTTTAGTCAGAAATAATAGAGTATGAGACAACGAGGATGGTTGGAATTCCTGATGAGTTATGACTTTAGCTGGGATTATCCTATGGGTGAAGTTAATGTTGTGCCTGATGAGTTAAGTCGAAAGTTTTTATACCTGT
Source organism: Lathyrus tuberosus (assembly GCA_022829125.1). Lineage (NCBI taxonomy): Eukaryota > Viridiplantae > Streptophyta > Magnoliopsida > Fabales > Fabaceae > Lathyrus > Lathyrus tuberosus. The sequence continues at coordinate 411,212 of JALAZF010000024.1, read as the reverse complement.
CTGTTTTGATGGTCAGGGGATTAGAATTATTTGAGCAGTTCAGAGACTTGTGTCTGGAGTGTGAGATAACACAATAGAGTGTGAATTTGGATATATTAAAAATGAACTATGATTTTTCTGGTGAATACTAGAGAGAATCAGAAGTTGGATATGGAATTGGTAGATTTGATTGTTGCGAGTAATCAGAGTGCTCATCGAAAGCGTGATGTGGCACATTTCGTATATGCGAGTGTGACTTGTAAGGACTCATAGGTTGGACATTGGAAACATGTAGGGATGATGAGACCATTGGACGTTTCAGAATGGAAGTGTTAAGTGAAAAGTTTAAATATTATTCATGGGCTACTATGTAGATGGATGTTGTGGTTATAGATTCGATTGGTGAATCGAAGCATTGTTGTAATAATGTTGGGTGACCAGGATATTGGTATTATGGTTATGTAGAGGTTGTTGAAACAATGTTGTGTCATGGAACTTTATGTTCTTGTGGGTTTTGTTGCCTCGTTTCCATCGCGGTGATTCGAGTGCGTGTAGATAATTCCTATATGGGGAATTAGGGGAGTATTACCGATGGTGAAGGTAACGATCTTGTGGTGTTCTGGTTCTAGAGTGAACCTGTGTGTGTTTGTAACTTGAGTATTCTTTGAGTCGTGAGTTAGTCGTCAGGTGCATTGTATGTGCATTGCATCTTGTCGTTGTTGTTGTTGCTGTTAGCAAGGTGGGTTGTAGGTTTGTGTTATTAGTGGTGTGCCTTTTGTTGGCATGATTGTTGGTTAGTCGGATGCGAGAGTCATATACGGAATTGTTCGTCTCAGTTATATTTTCGAGGACGAAAATGTCTAAGTGGGACTGAGTTGTAACACCCCGATTTGATTAATCGTATTTATTTATTTCATTTATGGGAATTTAGTGAATTGTGTAAATGAAATGAGTTTTACCTGTTAATTGAATAATTTCTCAGATAGATAAAATAATTGCAATTGATAATATTTTATTATTAACTTTTAATTCCTGATATATTTGGCATCGATGTTTATGTTTTATCGCATTTTGAGAGCGTTTGGGAGATATTGGAGAAAAAGGGTAATAGAGGGAGAGCAACTAGAGATCAACTATTTTATTAAAGAGACGAATTAATTATTAGTTCAAGAGAGTATTTAAGGTAGCTCTAATAATTGATCAATGGGGGTTGAGATGACAAATATCAATTGGAGATGTTTTACCCTATCGGATTATATTATATAATATTGGATTATATATATATATATATGTTAGTAAGAAAAGAAGGAGAAGAAGAGAAAGAAAAGAAGGGAAGGAAAAGAGAGAAGAGGAGGAAGAGGAAAATCGGAAGAACCTCCGTTTCAATCGCGATTAATCGGGTAAGGGTGAGAAGTTCCAATTATATCATGTTTGTATATGTATATGTATGTGTTTGTTTGGTTTGTCTTTGGTTGAAAATGTTAGGGTTTAATATTTGATATAAATGGTAATTTGAAGGGAAATTGATGTTTTCACGGTTGGAAATCGATATGAATCACGCAGTATGATCGTATTATATGTATGAACATTGTTGATACTTGTTTTGATTGATTGAAAACGTTTTGGTTAGGAAAAGTTGAATTTTGGGGTTTGGAAGCCATGAGGATCGCAGAAATAGAATTCTGGTTCTGGTACGATTCGCCAGGCGAATCAGAATTCGCCAGGAGAATCAGGTCTTGCCGCAGCTTCGCCAGGCGAAGTGCTGGCGAAGAGGGATTCGCCAGGCAAAATTCAAGAGACAGAACTTGGTTCAGCTACTGGAACTTTTGGATTTTCAAAAATGAAATTTTGCCGCAGCTTCGCCAGGCGAAGTGCTGGCGAAGAGGGATTCGCCAGCCAAAATTCTAATTCGCCAGGCGAATCTGGCAGTTTTTCAATAAATTATTTTCTTTGAAAATTCATAACTTTTGATCCGTAACTCGGATCGAGACGTTCTTAGTACCGTTGGAAAGTTAGTAAAATATTCTTTCTATTAAAAATGGTTTGGAGGGCAGTAGATGATTTATTCAAGTCGTGGTTTTGTAAAAGTGTTGTGTTGTCAAATTTTTTATCGCGTAAAAAGGCGTGTGGTTGGTATTTTACCGTGTGTTGTGCTATTGTGATATAATGTGGAGCTTTTAGGATATTTATATGACGTTGAATCATGATATCATATTGATGTTGTTGTGGGTGGCCTTTGTGACGTGAATCCTAGTGAATTGTATTTTTGTGCATAATTCTTGTTATGTATGTGTTATGTGGAACTGATTGGACAATTGTAGTAATACTATAGTGTATTACGGTGAGTATGTATCTCACGTGTGATCAAGGGGATCGTGAAGAGGTATAGTTGTTATTATACCTATATTTTGTGCATCATTTGTGTCGTGCATTTCATGACGTGTCTTGTGAAGACAGCTAGGTGGGAATCCATAATGGGTGCCTAGTATTGTCCGGACTCCAATGTGGAGTTATTTTGGAGATAAATCATTGCCCAGTGGAGTGTATGTGATTTATCCGGACTCCAATGTGGAGTTGTTTTGGAGAAAAATCATTGCTCAGTGGGAGTGTATGTGATTTGTCCGGACTCCAATGCGGAGTTATATGGAGATAAATCATTGCTCAGTGGTGTCATACCCCAAATTTTGACCACTAAGATTTCCCATCATTATGCAAATCATCAGCACAATATGGATGGATCATCATACCTCATTAGTCTCCCCAAAGGTGGGTGAGCATTCACTACAAACAGGATTTAGGGTTTCAAGCCCTCGCAGAGCTCTTAGACAAAGGATCAATCAAGGAATGACATGATCTTCAACTTGTCTAGCCTCTCAAATATCCACAATGGATCAAGAGGACTCCCACTTCAAGGATTAAGCACAAGGCTGCTCCCTTCTAGGTGGATCAAGCCTCAGGATCGTCAGTGTCACCAAATTAGGGTTTGGTCGACTAGGGCCTCCAGATGGAAATTTTCCTCTGGGCATGATCCAATGCTTCAAAGCATAACCTAAAATGCTCCATGGAACATCATAAACCCCATCATCAAGTCAATTTAGCCTCAGGGGATGCATACATCAAAAATCAGGAATTAGGGTTTCTTGACCTAATTCACCCCTAAGTTGACTTTTGGGACAAAACACGAGCCAAGACCTCAAGAGAGGATTTGAGGATCCCTAACACACCACATTGATCCATTTGCAACAATGGATTGATCCAAGAAGCTTGAGCAACAAGTTTCAATTTCATCTGAACCACAATTAGGGTTTCGCGAGAAAAGTCAACTGTAGCTTTGACTTTTGACCAGGACATGCTCCCAAACCCTAGGACATGATTCAATACACCCTATAACACCCATGGAACATGTCCATCAAGTTTGATTTAGGTCAAGGACATGATTTCCTAAAGGATCGCACAGTTTGGAATTCATCTGATAAAAAGTCAACTGTGCACAAAAGTCAAACTTTGACTTTTTGAGATTTTTCATAAAAATGGTTTTTTAACCCTAAAATGATGTTAATGTGTGATTGAAATCATCATTCATCAAGAAAAATCAAATAAACTGGGATAACTTGTAAAAGGGGTAACCATAAAAACTTAGAAAATTTTCTAAGTTATGAAAAAAAGTGGCAAGGGTACCAACTTTGGAGGATCATAACTCCTAAACCACAAAGCCATTTTTCCCCATCCAAAGATGGATTTGTAGCCCTCATGACCCTCTACAAAAGTGTCAACTACACTTCATCCCAATTCATCATGGATTTTGAGTTATGGTTGGATCAAAATGGCTAAAAACCTAAAATTGACATTTTTCCAGCACTTAGCCAAAATCTGCCTTGTAATTTCAGCACAATGTTCCAACTTCAAGGCTGTTTTTCTCCATGATCCAAGTTGAACCAGATCTAGGGCCAAACATCAAAGTTGGAGTACGTCATCTAAGCTTTCTGGAAAGTCCTAGAACGTCCATGTAGCATACTCGAGCAGGGAGTTATGGATCTTACAAAAAGGCTTGCTGCAGCTGAATTTTTCAAGGCAGATTTGCACATTTTTTGTGCCACACGATTTTTCAAGCCTTGTCATCATTTTGGACATATCTAAGGATCAAATCCAAGTGGGATGATCTGATCCATGAACCTCCCAAGTCCAAGGAACCAAAAAAAGCATGCCAAAACCTAGAAATCCCTAAAAGAGGGACAAAACTCCAATTTTGGTTTGGAGCATTTAATGGATGCTTAGAGGTGGCATGTACTGAGCTTCCTCCAACTGAATTCAGTCAAGATTCCTCCAACAACTAGGGAACCAGCAACCTGTGCTCTAACCTCTAGTCAATGGCTAGAGGAGACTTGGATTTTCATTGGCCAACATTGGCCAAACCTCTGCTGCATCCACCATTCACTATTGCTTGCAAAACAAACTTGCTCTACTATAAATAAAGTTCATTTGTGCTCAGTTTGAGTACACCAAAGCGATCAAATAGATGCTTTCCTCAAATTCTCTCTTTCACTCCAAAATGCCTTCTTTAGTAAGGAAATTTTGAGTTTTTGAGTTAGAGAGCATTTCCATCACAGCTCATAATCCTAACACCTCATAAACATCATATGTAGGTGATCCAAACTCTCACAAGTGACCTATAACACCAACATCACAAAGTCACCTCTCAAAACCTCAAAATGGCACTTTTTTGCATTTTTCAAGCCATGTCTTGATTCAGTCACTTTCCAAACCAGATAAAACCTCAAACACACTCCAAATATCATCCTTGAACTGTCCCAAATGGTGCCACACATCTGGAACACCATTTGAGAGAGTTGGCATTTTGGCCACTTTTGACCATTTTGCGAGAAAGTGCTCAAACTTGCTCCAGAGGTTTCCAGCCGATTCCAACCATCCTAAAAGCTTCTAAGAGGTCATTTGAGGTTGTCCAAAGCATCAAATCATTTCTGGAACAAAGCACTTGGTAGGTTGCCCAAAATCTCCAAAAAAGAGGTAAAATTCACAACTTGCATTCTTTGAATCATGCTTTCCTTTGTTGTACACATACATGCATCATATTGAACAATTCTTGAGGTAAAAATGTAGTCCTTAATGTGTATGTTGTGATCCTCCCATTGTTTGCATTTTAACATGTTTATATGTGAAATTTTGGTTGTTTTAAAATCATGTCCAGTTCTGGTTGTTTTGATTCGTGTGTTCTGTACATTAAGTTTTAGTGTGCATGAGTAACACCATTAGATTCCTTGCGAAAAATCGGTCAAGATAGGTTTTTACGGATTTCAATTCCAATGAAAATTGAGAGAGTTACGCGCGTTGGAAATTTGACGCGAAACGACGTTGAATTAACGATAGCGGTTCTGGTTGTTTTGCTTTGTGTGTTCTGTACAGTGAGTTTCCGGGTGCGTGAATAATACCGTTGGATTCCTCGCGAAAAATCGGTCAAGATAGGTTTTTACGGATTTCAATTCCGATGAAAATTGAGAGAGTTACGCGCGTTGGAAATTTGACGCGAAACGACGTCGAAAACAACGTGCAGTTTTGGTTTTTTAATTTCTGCATTTTGTGTGTTGAGTTTCTGTGTGCGTGAGTGATACCATTGGATTCCTTGCGAAAAATCGGTCAAGATAGACTCTTTCGGATCTTGATTCGGTTAAAAATCGAGAGAGTTACGCGCGTTGGAAATTTGACGCGAAACGACGTCGAAAACTAACGCTTAGTTTTGGTTTTTTAATTTTTGCATTTTGTAAGTTGAGTTTCAGTGTGCATGTGCGTTACCATTGGATTCCTTGCAAAAAATTGGTCAAGATAGACTCTTTCGGATCTTGATTCGGTTAAAAATAGAGAGAGTTACGCGCGTCGGAAGTTTGGCGCGAAACGATGTTTTCAACTAACGCGCAGTTCTGGTTTTTTAATTACTGCGTTTTGTAAGTTGAGTTTCAGCGTGCATGTACGATACCATTGAATTCCTCGCGAAAAATCAGTCAGGATTGGCTCTTCTGGATCTTAATTCCGTTAAAAATCGAGAGAGTTACGCATGTCGGAAGTTTGGCGCGAAACGATGTTTTCAATTACGCGCAGTTCTGGTTTTTTGATTTGCGTGTTTTGTACGTCGAGTTTCAGTGTGTATATGCGGTACCATCGGATTCCTTGCGAAAAATTGGTCAAGATAGGTATTTCCTGATTTTGATTCCGATAAAAATTGAGAGAGTTATGAGTGTTTGAAATTTGATAAAAAACGTGTTGAAAATTAAAGTTTCGGTACTCGTTTTATCCCATAAGAGATGTCGGAGATATTATTGTGACATTTTTCCTCTTTTTCTTATTTTTATTTTCAAAACTCAACTAATTTTTTTACATAGCAAAAAATCATCATTTTCCAATTCATACCCCATAATATTTTAATCCACAAAAAATTACAAAAAAAAGTATTATTTTTAGATTATTTTTAATATATTTAAAAATAGTGTTTTAAATTGTTTTAAATGCTTTTAAAATGATTTCTTTTTTCTTGATTTTTAAAACCAAAATGATTTTAAATATTTATGTGGATAGAATATTTTTTTCATAAACTTTAATCATTATTTAATGATTTTTATTTGATATTTTTATCATTCTTTACTTAATTTTTCTTGGAAAAATGCCTTAAAAAATGAAATTGGGGTTTTCTTTGATTTTCACCCTAACAAATTTTTTTCAAACTCTTTGGGCCTCTATTAGAGTGTAAGACCCAATCCCCTTTTAACCAAAACAATTTTGGGTCTCACTTATTGTATAAGTCCCTCTGTGTTAAAAGAAAACTTCGGCGCGATCGCCATTTTCAAACGAAAATCAACTGGGCTTCTCTTTGAGTTGTAAGTCCCATTTATTTTCATTTTTAAACACTTGGGCCTCTATTAGAGTGTAAGACACAATCCCCTTTTAACCAAAACAATTTTGGGCCTTAGTTATTGTATAAGTCCCGATACGTTAAAAATCTCGGCGCGATCGCCATTTTCAAACTGAAAATATTTTGGGCCTCTCCCTGAGTTGTAAGCCCCATCTTTTGTACAAAAATACACTTTGGGCCTCTAATAGAGTGTAAGACCCAACCCCTCTTTTTTATATTTTCTCATTTTATTTTATAATGATTTGGAAAATTAATAACTCCTTCAATTTTGATTATTTTTTATTGGTTTTTTTTCTGAAAAATCACAAAAATAGTAAAATATTTTATTCTATAAAAAAATCAAATTTATATTATTTATTTAATATAGTTGGTATTTTTGTGAATAAATTCATTTTTAATTGTTTTTAAGCATTTTAAAAGTGAATATTCATCTTGAAAATAAAGACTATGGGCCTCCCCTCGTGTTGTAAGCCCCATTTCTTTTCTTTAAACTTTTTGGGCCTCTATTAGAGTGTAAGACCCAACCCCTTGTGTAAAGAAAACTTTTTGGGCCTCATTCGTTGTATAAGTCCCTCTGTACATTTTCAAATAAACGACGCGATCGTCGCCAGTTTAAAATTAACCAACTGGGTCTACCCTCGTGTTATAAGCCCCACTCTTTTTCTTTAAACTTTTTGGGCCTCTTGAGAGAGTGTAAGACCCATCCCTTTGTACAGAAAACCTTTTTGGGCCTCAGTCACTTGTATAAGTCCCTCTGTACAAATTCAACAGTGCGCTCACTGATAAAACCCTGGGCCTCTCCTTGAGCAGTAAGCCCCAAATCTTTTTATTTCAAAGCACTTTCTCCTTTGATTTTGAATATACTGTTGTTTTCAATCTTTCTTTGTTGAACAACTAACCAAACAACATGGAAGCTCTACAACCGAGTAAGTGTTTACCCGCTTTCATTTACCGCTTTCATATGTATATAACTGTATTGTGGGGCTGTTTCACTGTAAGTCTCCTTTCACAAACTCATATATATTTATATATATATATATATATATATATATATATAACTATATTGTGGGGCTGTTTCGCTGTAAGTCTTCTTTCATAAACTCATATCAACTGTGTAATAATAGTATAGATATTTAGAGTTTCCCCGGCAACTAAGTCTAGAACTAGGTGACGCCGTTTGGTTTATTCGTAGAAATAGACAACTAGATCCCCAATAGGATCACCAGATACAGTCTTCTCTTCGGCTGTCCTCATTAGGAATTGTCAAGAAGCTCTACTCCCCTAGATGAATGTATTCTCCGTGAATGGCATCTTTGAGTTTCTTCCAAATTCTCGAACTTTCCTGACTTTGATCTATTCTTGGTGAATAACATTGCCTTGAATTTCTCAGGGTTTGGGGACCCACGGGCTTCTTAAAAGCATCGACCTCCTCTTGGGCATCGTACAAGGACCCACAGGCTTCCTAAAAGCAACCCCGCCTCCTCTTGGGCTTAGTACAAGGACCCTACGGCTTCTTAGAAGTATTCACACCCTCCTCTTAGGCTTCGTATAATGATCTCTTCCTCCAAGAATGATAGCCTCCTCTTGGGCTTCGTACAAGGACCCGTCGGCTTCTTAAAAGTTTCCAGCCTCCTCTTGGGCTTCGTACAAATTGTCCCGACGACCTCCTAAAGGTATAGGAACAAAACCTAGTCATCTCCATAGAACAATCCTTTCAAGAGTCTACTACTGTTTCTCAAAGCATAGTACAAAAGATAAAACTATAGACACAGACGGTCTAATCTCCTTGAGTCTCAAAGACATTCTCAAGTGACCCCTTCGTTAAATAGGAAGGAAACCCGTAGACTCGGACAGTCTCAATACCCTTCAGATTTCCCGCTTCCTTAAAGAACATGAATAACCCGGATTCTCAAATCAAATCCCTGAGTACAGTGTTGCTCATATAAGAACTGATTTTCTCTTTAAAATCAGTATACTGGACATGTCACTTAACTGAAACAGTTACCATAGCCTCCTCTTGGGCTTTGTTCAATGGTTCTTCCCAGCGAAGCAAACGTTTAGCCTCCATCTCGGGCTTCGTATGAGATACCAAAATTTTCCCCAGCAGAGTCAAACAACATTTAGCCTCTCTCTCGGGCTTTGTACGAGACACAAAGAGACTCCCTCGTTGAGTCAATTACCCCTTTCGCCTCCATCTCGGGCTTTATACGAGATACAAAAAGGTTCTTATTGAGCCAAATAAACAACAGCCTCCATCTCGATCTTTGTACAAGATACAAAGACTCTCTTGTTGAGTCAAACCTTGTAGCCTCCATCTCGGGCTTCGTACGAGATACAAAAACACTCTCTTGTTGAGTATAAAAGATTCTCCTGTTGAGTCAACCCTTTTAGCCTCTCTCTCGGGATTCGTACGAGACACATAAAAACTCCCTCTTGTTGGGCCAATAGCCTCCTCTTAGGCTTTGTATAAGAAAACCACTGGTTGATCCAATCAACCTTTTAGCATCAAAGTTGTGCCTCGTTCACATTACACAAACATCAAACACTCCTTCCCCTTCATCTAATCGCTGTAAGCGGCAAGCCTCTGGATTATCTACATCCATGCCACTGTCCCTCTTTTAGCATGAGAAATTCCTAAGGAAAGATAGCATTGCTCTACACTGAGTTAAAGTCTTCCCCTTCAGGTTGGAAATCCCCTATAAAGGATATTATGGCATTGTCGAATTCACAAATCCCGGTTAAAGTAATCCTCCTTTATAAACAGTTGTGACAAACAACCCCCTCTTTAGAGATGACAAATTCTCTCTAAAGTTGAAACCTTTTAGCTTCATATCTTGGGTTTTGAACAAGACACAAATAGACTTTTCAGCTTCACATCTTGGGCTTTGAACAAGATACAAATCACCTTTCGCTTCACGTCTTAGGCTTTGAATAAGACACCAAAAACACCCATTTCCTCCCATAGAATAGGAGGAACTACGAACGCTCTGATTTCCCTGTTTCGGTAAACGGGAATACGAAGGCATAAGATTGAAAGAAAAGATCTTAGTGAGCACGATCAACAAAAAACCCAAATCCCATATCTCCATCAATCAAAAGCAGTAATTCAAAAGCATCAGTCATAACATCATAATCCTTGTTCCCCGCCAGAAACCTTTTGCCCAGATAAAAAGAAAGAAACCGTATTGGCGAAAATACAAATAACCAGTACAAAGGCCCCCCACATTGATAGCATTCGTAACCTAACAGACCGCTGTTTAAACTCAGTATGCAAAGCAGGGTTAATTGGAGACATCTATTTCCCTTCCTTATTCAGCTCACAATAGGATAAAAAATGAATCGACCTGTAGTTTAAGCTCAACCGCAGAGAGCGACCAACGCTTAAGAACCGCGTCCAAAATCGCTCGCTATAGAAAAATGGCGCCCACCGTGGGGCCTTTCAAAGTTAGATCTAGGCACGGTCTTCCTTTTCTTCACTTGTGTGAAAACCACAGATTGGGGCTTCCGCCGGGGAACCCATTTTCTGTCAGGAACTTAGGATTCACAGCTTTAAAGGTCTAGGATGTTTAGGATAAATATATATACTGCTTTTCCTAATTGCTATACATGTTTATTTTTCTGCTAATGGGAATGCGTGTGATGCCGCATGTGGTGAGATTGAGTATACACTTAAGATAAGTGATGGGACGGGGTCGACCATCAACCTCAGTGGAGGCATCCTAATGTAACCATTCTCTCACCTAGACAATGGGTCAGTTGTGATGCCAGAGAAGCTGAGGAGCCAAACCCTTTCGTAGTGCAGAAACTATCGGAAATAGTTGTTATGCGATACTACCCTCATTTGACGCTGGTGATCTATTCTCGGTGAATGGAACTTACTCTAAGATTGCTCTACAACTCGTTGGCGATCCGCTTGTTGTTTTGCTTTCCTGGGAGGAGCTGATGATAATGAGTACAGGTACAAAAATCACCCTAGTATAAACCTTTGGGGATGGGTAGAGCCTTGACTTCATGACAACGACCCTTTAACCCCATGTTTTTTCTATGTTTTTGTGTGCTGCATTCATGCATTCATTTAAAAAAACATTAAAACATTCAAAAAAATTCTCTTCTAGTCTCTCTGTTTTTCAAATTAAACTAAGACTGTGATTGCAAATATCAGAGAAGAGGATTACGCTAATGGATTTCGGTAGAAGGAGAACTCACCAGTATACCTTCAAGGTTCCAAAACTAGGGGATTTGAGAAGGTTAGAAGGGATGATCACTAACCCTGAGGCTTTCAGAGCCAAGCACGGTGGTTTGCTACCACTGTTAAGAGTCCATGTGATTGAGGGAATCATGGATGCGCTCATTCAGTTCTACGATCCAGTTTATCACTGTTTCACATTCCCGGATTACCAGCTAGCACCAACGCTGGAGGAGTATTCTCATCTGATTGATTTACACATTACCGATCGAGCTCCATTTTTTGGACTGGAAGAAATTCCAAAGAATCAGACCATTGCAGGAGCAATTCATTTGGACGAGTCTAAGGTCAGGACTCACATAGCCACTAAGGGTGGCATCCAAGGTTTGCCAGCCCAGTTCTTGACAAAGAAAGCCCTGTATTTTGCCAGTATAGGAAACGTGACTGCTTTTGAAAGCATCTTTGTCTTGCTCACCTACGGGTTATTTTTGTTTCCCAACATTAATAATTTCGTCGATATTAACTCCATTAAGGTTTTTCTCATTGGAAATCCTGTGCCGACTTTGCTCACAGATGCGTATCATTCTGTACACTTGGGAAATTTGTACGGCGGAGGGGAGATCACATGTTGTGTACCTGTGCTTTACAAATGGTTTATTTCCCACTTGCCCAAGTCTGCTGCTTTTTGGGATTGTAAGAGTGCCTTACATTGGTCGCAGAAGATCATGTCTCTTACCAACTCTGATATAGATTAGTGTAATAGGATTTATGATGGAATTAGGATCATTGACCGTTGTGGAAACTTCCCCAACGTACCCCTCATAGGAACTAAAGGAGGAATCAATTATCATCCGGTATTGGTTCGTCATCAGTTTGGATACCCGATGAGACACATCCCACGGGGTGTTCATCTAGAAGGTATTTTCTTCAAGGAAGGAGAAAGTGCAGAGCACTAAAGACGGAAATAGTGCACGCTTGGAAACATGTTCTTAAGAAAGGACGAGAGCCTCTAGGAAAACTGGACTGTGTCTCGGTGGGGCCTTATCTCCATTGGGTACAAACTAGAGCTCTCAAGCTAAAGATGCCTTATCCTCGTTACAAAATTCTTCCACCGAGGGAATTTGTCATGTACTTCATGACGGAAACTGAAAAGCTTCAGGTTACTCTCAACAAAGTTCAAAAGAAGAGAAGGTCTTGGAAGAACAAGTACCGCACCCTCGACGTAGAGTGCATCAAAATACAGCAATTACTGAAAGAGAAGGATGCTCTGATTGAAATTTTGGAGCAACATGCTGTAGAGAATCAAGATGACCAAAGGAATTTGCTCGTTACTTTCACTTGGCAAAGGAATGACGACCCGACAACGGCCCAAGAGCCCCGGTCAAAGAAAAGAAAGATACCAGAATCATCACCCGATTTCTCTTCAGAGAGGACTCGGGACCTATTAGCTTAGGTTTCTGTTTCTGCACCTTGTAATCTACTGTATTTCCATTTCTGTAATCCTTTGAATTCAATAAAAAGGGGTTTCCCCACCGTTTGATATTTGTAATCTAATTGTCGAAGTTTATTTTGATTAAACCAAAAGAACAATTAATATAATCATTGCATTCATCATTCTCACATCGCGTATTCTTCTTACCTACGAATCTCACGTTTGTGTCTCGGTTCTAGAGTCAAACTGTCTCATTTGTAAAATACTCGGGCCAATCGTCAGAAAAAGATGGATGATCTTGAGGAAGAAAACAGAGAGTTGGAAGAAGAGATCAACGCTCTGAGAGAGGATATGAGAAAGCTTCGTAACGACATGCAAGCCATGGCAGAAGCTCAGCTACAAAGAACTGTGATCTCAGAGATCACCTCAATGCCCATAGTGGAGAAGAATGATCCTAGGTATCAGATGCCAAAAGATCGTCCCTGGGGCATGCCTGTCAACTATATCCCGGAAGGATATGTTCTGCCGATCACTGAAGATCAGGGAATCATAACAGAAGCCGCTGGGCCTGAAGGTTACAAACTTCGGGAAAACGAAGATGCCAGGGGCATACTGAAGACTCCTGAAGGTTACAAACTTCGGGAAACGCCAAGATTCGCTACCGTAGTCACGGTACCACCCCCTGTGGTGCACACTGTCCCGGAAGGACAGATTCCACCGATACCTTCTGGTAAGAAGCAAACTATGTTCGATAGAATGGATGAATTCCAGGAACAGTTCTTGGAAATGCAGAGAGAGCTGCAAGCCATTCGCGGTCAGGATTTATTTGGAAAGGACGCCGCAGACCTCTGCTTGGTCCCCAATGTGAAAGTCCCGCACAAATTTTAAGTGCCCGACTTTGAAAAATACAAGGGTAACTCTTGCCCTCAAAGCCATCTGGTGATGTACGCGCGGCAGATGTCAGCTCAGACTGAGAATCAGGACTTGCTGATTCACTACTTTCAGGATAGTTTAACCGGTGCCGCCTTAAAATGGTACATGGGTTTAAACCGTGCTACGATTAGCACATTCAGAGATCTTGGTACTGCCTTCGTCCAACAATACAAATACAATTTAGACATGGCACCCGACAGAGATCAACTCAGATCGATGTCGCAAAAGGACAAGGAAACCTTTAAGGAGTATGCTCAAAGGTGGCGTGAAATTGCCGTTCAAATTTGTCCCCCTCTTGAGGAAAAAGAGATGACAAAGATCTTCTTAAAGACCTTAAGCTCATTTTACTATGACCGAATGGTTGCCAGTGCGCCCAGTGATTTCACCGAGATGGTCGGCATGGGCGTACGTCTTAAGGAAGCCGTCCGAGAAGGACGTTTGGTAAAAGACACTGGATCGACGAGCGGTACTAAAAAATACGGTAGTGCTCTCCCTAAGAAAAAAGAGCAAGATATTGGGAATATCTCTCTCGGAAAGCAAAGGCGACGTTATCAGCCAGTAGCAGCTGTAATTCCGACTATCAGACCTGCGCCTATTCCTACATATCAACCTCAGGTTGCGCAGAGCCAACCTGATCAGCAAAGGACACAACAACCTCTTCAGCAGGCTCGTCCTCCATATAACAACAACCGTACAACACGACCACCAGGATTTGATCCTATACCCATGTTGTACGCAGAATTATTTCCGTTACTACTGGCTAAGGGGCACATCCAGACTAAGTCTCCTCTTACAGTACCGAAAAATCTGCCTTTTTGGTTTAAGGTGGATCAGACATGCCCTTATCATCAAGGAGGTTCAGGGCATAACATTGAGACTTGTCTCAATTTCAAGTTCGACGTGCAAAAGCTTGTTAGGAGCGGGCTCTTATCTTTCAAAGATACGAATCCCAATGTTCTCACGAACCCGCTGCCTCAACATGAGAAAGCTGCAGTCAATCTGATTGAGAAAGAGACTAACAATGTCTATCAAATTCACGATGTACTCTTGTTAAAGACCAATCTGGTCAAGATGCATTATAGACAGAGTGGATATGACCATGTGCCACCTCATAACTATCACTAGTGTGATATCTGCTCTAAAGACAACCAGGGATGTTCTGTGGTGCAAGCAGCCCTACAGGAACAGATGGATCTCAGATGGATCCAAGAGCACCGAGTTCGTGGAGTTAACATGGTCTACACGAATTCTAACATCATTCAGAACCACGACATCTGTGCAATGAATGTTAACTTGGTGGCGATGCACTTAAGGTAAAGCCAGTATCATAATCTGCCGCGACATGATTACAATTCCTGTCTGATTTGCTCGGTAAACAAACAGGGATGCTCTTTCATACAAGAGGCCCTCCAGCATCAGATGGATCTTGGATGGATCCAAGACTACCATGATAGGAACCCTTATCAGATCAATATGGTTCAGATCTTCGATATTCGCGTGATGAATACCAACCTGGTAGAGTTACATGCTGAACAGGTCTGACTCGGATTCCTAATATCACATGACTATCAAAGCTGTAAAGCAGGTTGCGAAAACGATCAAGGTTGTACCCTTGTCTAGGAGGTACTTCAGCACTTGTTAAATCATTGGTGGATGCCAATCTATATGGATGAAGATACTCAGCAAATTAGTATCAGTAACAGGAATCCTACTCGTCGTCAAAGTCAGGATGTCCGATCTGTGGAAGCTAACCTAGTGAGGTTACATTGTATTCAAAGTGGATGTGGCCAGGTGCCACCACACAATTACAACCGTTGTAGCGTCTGTTCGGAAAGTAACCAAGGATGTTACCTTGTGCGAGCGGCTCTTCAGGGTCAGGTGGATCGTGGAGAAATTCGTCCATATCCGGGTTCTGGACCCATCAACTGGACGCCGAATTACCTTGCCGATCAAGTTGAGGATGTTGTCACCATCTCTGGTCATCACAGGACCAGGGATGTTTTTGCCATTATCCCTCTACTTGACAAATCTAAAGTTCCCAACCGGGAACGGATCGAGATTACTTACGATGGTCAGAAAAATCAGAAAGTTCCCATAATCATCTATCTACCGGGACCACTACCGTATGAATCAACTAAGGCTGTCCCTTACAAATACGGTGCAACAATAGTTGAGAATGGAAAGGAAATTCCATTACCCTCTGTTGTGAACATTGCAGACATCAGTCGAGTAACACGGAGTGGTAGAATCTTCAACCGAGGGGTTGAGGAAGTTAACAAAGAAAAGGAACTTCAGACAGAAGCTCCTGATCCATCAATTGGTCAATCCAGTAATCCCGACCTTTCAAAAAACAATGATGAGATGCTGAAGCTCATCCAAAGGAGTGAACACAACATTGTCGATCAACTGTTACAGACTCCTTCAAAGATCTTGGTATTATCACTGTTACTCAGTTCAGAAGCCCACAGGGAGGCTCTACAGAAAGTCTTGGAGCAAGCCTTTGTGGAACAGGATGTAACAATCAGACAGTTCGATAGCATTGTCTCTAACATCACTTTCTACAACAATTTGGGATTTAGTGATGAGGAATTACCCGAAGAGGGTCGCCGTCATAATATGGCGCTCAAAATTACAGTTAACTTCCAGGACGATGCTTTAGCCAGCGTACTGGTAGACACAGGGTCAGCCCTGAATGTTATGCTGAAGTCCACTTTGACGCAATTATCATTCAAAGGCCCTCTGATGAGAGTCAGCGAGGTCGTCGTCAAAGCATTCGACGGATCCAGAAAAACGGTTATCGACGAAGTTGATCTTCCCATAACTATTGGTCCTCACACTTTCCAAGTCACTTTCCAGGTCATGGACATCCGGGCAACATACAATTGTTTATTAGGAAGACCTTGGATACATCAGGCTGGAGCGGTCACTTCGACCCTCCACCAAAAGCTAAAATTCGTTCAGAACGATCAGCTTGTCATGGTTTGTGGGGAACAAGCCTTGCTTATGAGTAACTTGTCATCATCTACTGGTATAGAACCCGAGGAGGTTATTGGAACTCAGTTCCAAGCACTGTCGGTGAGCAAGGACAATCATTTCAAAGGAGGAACCTCGATTTCTTCATACAAAAATGCTATTAAAGTGGTCGAGAGTACCGATACAAAAGGATGGGGACAGCTTGTCATTCCCATTGACAATAAAACAAAGAAGGGTCTTGGTTTTTCTGCAACCTGTACCCAGACAGCTGCCAACGATGAAAGTCTTCATCCCCTTCAAAACTTCTTCCACAGTGGAGGTTTCCTTCACCCAGTGTCTTAGACAGTTCATGCTATCAATGAGGAAGATCCCTCTGACACAGATGAAGAATGAAAGTCCTACCTTAACGAGGACGGTTATATGTCTCAGGAAGAGGTGCCTACTCCTTTTTGCTTTCCTACAGAAAGTCCGAGATTTATACCAAGATCAGACGTCGAAATGATATACGGGGATTGTGATCCGGAAGGATGTCGTGCTCCGCCAAATTCATTAGAGGAAGACACTCTGATGAAAGACAATTTTGACTACAACTACTATGGCCCAATGGATGGTCTGCCAATGTGGCAGCCCTACCCAGGAGACTTAGGGCAAGAAAGTCAGCCGAATAATGAAAATCAGCTGACCGTCTTTAAACAGAATACCTGTGTCCCCACCATGTCATGGGATCAACACTCATATCATTCAGAAACTACTCAACATGAAGATGAATTTGCAACATTTGCAGGACTTGAATTCATCAACTATGCTTTTCCCGAGGTCAACGTCATCGAGAGAGATGACTCCTCCAGTTCCAGAGAAGTGTGGGACACCTTGGGACAACCGAGTGGAAAATTTGACTATATGGTCAAATACACCGCTCCCGAAAGCTCTCGTATCAGGCTCGAAGATATCCAGCCAACTGGATGGGGAGATACAGCTGAGAGCACAAATGCTATGCAAAATACAACAGAGGAATCCTCCTACGACAATGCTGCCTGGGAGACAGATTCCAATGATCCCGCTCCACCAGAAATCAGCGTCATTTCTGAAGACAAATCAAGGAAGGTGCCAGACTTTGTGATTCACCGAGGAGTTCGCCGCCAATGGGTTGCTGTCGATGTTCCGAAGGCCGTTCACCAGTCAAAGTAATTGCCATCTTTAACCTTTCACCCTGCCCAGGTGAAACAGATGTTTTAATAGGGCTCGCTTTCTGTAAATTTCCCTCTTCGCTTTGCCCAAAGCGACAGAGTTTTGTTTTATAGGGCTGTAGTTTCAAGAGTCGACTTGTTCATTAATAAAATAACGTCATTCTGTAATTTCTGCATTATTTGCTGTTTTCTCTTTTTGCTTTTTCAGAAAATGGTAATCCTAAAAAACAATTCAAAAATAAAAACAAGCAGTAAAATAAAACACTACACACACTTGCATTTTCTCTATCTCTTCTAAACACGAATCATTACGTAATGCAGATTACTTGTTTTACACCCCGTTGAAACATACAATCCGATGCCTTCTCCCGACTTTGAGTTCCCGGTATTTGGGGCTGAAGAAGAAGATGACAGCGAAATTCCAGAAGAGATCTCCCGACTACTCAGACAAGAGGAAAGGTCCATTGAACCTCACAAAGAACCGTTGGAAACGGTAAACTTGGGTTCAGAGCAAGAGAGAAAAGAAATCAGGATTGGGGCACTGCTTAATCCAACTGTCAAAGAAAGTTTGATAAAGCTTCTCAAAGAATTCCCCGATGTATTCGCTTGGTCCTATCAGGATATGCCAGGGTTGGATACCAGCATCGTGGAACATCACTTACCATTAAGATCGGAATGTCTGCCAGTAAAGCAAAGGTTGAGACACACTCACCCGGACATGGCCATCAAAATCAAAGAGGAGGTACAGAAACAAATTAACGTGGGTTTCCTCGCCACATCAGAATATCCTCAATGGTTAGCCAACATAGTACCTGTTCCCAAAAAGGACGGAAAGGTCAGAATGTGTGTCGACTACACAGATCTAAACAAGGCAAGTCCAAAGGACGACTTTCCTTTACCACACATTGACATGCTGGTTGACAGTACATCAAAGTTCAAAGTTTTCTCCTTCATGGATGGATTCTCGGGCTATAATCAAATCAAAATGGCGCCGAAAGACATGGAGAAAACTTCGTTCATTACCCCATGGGGTACCTTTTGTTACAAGGCAATGCCGTTCGGTTTGAAGAACGCCGGGGCAACCTATCAAAGGGCCATGACTACTCTGTTTCATGACATGATACATAAAGAAATCGAGGTATATGTCGATGATATGATTGCCAAATCAAAAACAGAGAGTGAGCACGTTGAACATCTGTCAAAATTGTTCGAACGTCTAAGAAAGTTCAAGCTCCGCTTGAATCCCAACAAGTGCACCTTTGGTGTCCGTTCAGGGAAAATACTAGGGTTCATCGTCAGCCAGAAAGGAATTGAAGTTGATCCTGACAAGGTCAAGGCCATTTAAGAAATGCCTTCTCCGAAAACTGAAAAACAAGTCAGAGGATTCCTGGGACGTTTGAACTACATCTCCATATTCATATTCCTTATGACCGCGACATGTGCGCCGATTTTCAAATTACTGAAAAAGAACCAGGATTGCGTTTGGACAGAAGATTGCCAAACCGCCTTCGACAGTATTAAGGAATACCTGTTGAATCTGCCGATTCTATCACCTCCAGTGGAAGGAAGACCACTGATCATTTACCTCACAGTTCTAGAGGACTCAATGGGGTGTGTACTTGGCCAACAAGACGAAACCAAACGGAAAGAGTCTACCATTTACTATCTAAGCAAGAAATTCACCGACTGTGAAATTCGGTACACGATGCTTGAGAAAACTTGTTGCGCTTTGGCTTGGGCAGCCAAACGTCTTCGCCAATACATGATTCGTCATACTACTTGGTTGGTCTCCGAAATGGATCCAATCAAATACGTTTTCGAAAAACCTGCTCTCACGGGAAGGATTGCCCGTTGGCAGATGCTGTTATCAGAATATGACATCGAGTACCATGCTCAGAAAGCCGTTAAGGGAAGTATTTTAGCAGATCATTTGGCTCATCAACCGATTGACGATCAAGAATCAATCGGGTTTGACTTCCCAGACGAAGATGTCATGTATCTAAAAATGAAAGACTGCAATGAACCGCTACCCAGTGAAGGGCCAGAACCAGGTTCCCAGTGGGGACTGATCTTTGACGGAGCTGTCAATCATTACGCAAACGAAATTGGGGCTACCCCTTTCTCTCTAGTGTATGGCATAGAAGCAGTGCTCCCCATAGAAGTAGAGATCCCATCAATCCGGGTATTGATGGAAGCGAAGCTCACCGAAGCTGAATGGTGTCAAAGCCGACACGACGAACTGAATCTGATCGAAGAAAAGAGAATCACGACACTATACCACGGTCAGTTGTATCAACAGAGAATGAAGAAGGCGTTCGACAAAAAGGTCCGACCTCGTGTCTTCAGAAAAGGAGACCTCGTGCTCAAGAAGATACAATCTTTTCTCACTGATTCCCGGGGCAAGTGGACTTCGAATTATGATGGCCCCTATGTGGTCACGAAAGCTTTCTCAGGCGGTGCCTTGAGACTTGCAACCATGGACGGAGAGGAATTTGCCTACCCCACGAATGTTGATGTAGTCAAGAAATACTTCGCCTAAACTAAAAAAAAGTCTCGGTGGATTGAAAACCAGGAAGGGTGGTCCAGGCAAAAGTTAGAGACAGAATAAAAAAAAATCATCCTGGTGGATTGGAAATCTCCAAGTACAATCCAGGCAAAAATTAGGGATAATGGCAAGTAACTATGTTCAACAGAGGCAAGTCCCTCAGCAGCAGTTACATCATCCGTTAGAAAACTCCAGTCAAGGTCATCTTCGACAGAAGCTCAGGATGTCCCGAATTCAAAGTTGGTAGAAGGACAGTGGTCGTTATGTTTCAACGTAGCCCTTTTCCCTATAAATTACCATTTTCTAACTTTGTATATACTCTTTGGAATCACGCGTTTGGCTGATCTCCATCCTATCAATAAAATTTGAGCCTTTGTGCTTTTGTTTGTAATTCTTATTTGTTTTAGCTTTACAGAACGACGTTTTTAATATGATTAACGATTCTTGAAATAAAACAAAATGAATTTACTTGTTAAAACTTTTTCTGCTTTTAAAATAAAGACGGTAATTTCTTTTGACTGTTAAACATCAAAGGAACATCAACCGCTTCTCCAGAAGTAAGCGAACTTCAAAGTACAGAATCAAAGTACTCCTTCTATGCCAGTGCGCCTGATTGAAGGATCAATAGTGTCAGATGCGTCTAATCCATCTGACATCTTCGGCCGAGTTCTCATCTCCTAAGCCCGACCAGCGTTGCCCCCAACAGGGACCGTTTCTCCTAAGCAAGGCAGAATTGCTATCTTGAACCAGCGATATTTCTTCCACGCCCCGCGATGGCCGAGTATCCAGTCCTGTTCATCTTTTAGTTTGTATGTCACGTCAGTTTTGTCCGCATATACATACATACATCATGCATTATTGATTTGCATTCACATTCATATTGCATCACTATCACTCCCATCGGTCTTGTCCCCTAGTGATAACAGTCCTCTCAATCGAGTTATCAGTTCTTTCCTCGTTAGGAAAGGTTGCGTCGAACAATCTCTTTCCTCTAGTTTATTTCTGGATTGAAATTGGCCCTTGACCACTTTGATAACTTGAACCTCTGAAAGACCAGAGAACCTTCAACCAATATTACTCTTCGCCATTGAAGATGATATCCTTGCTTTCCCGGATTAAGGAAAATCCCCAGAGAAAGCCTCTTAATCAGAGATTCGGCGGTACGACAGTTTTTCTCCAAAAAAACCACTGATGAAAAGGTCATTGGCACCTCAAAATTGGATCCCATCATATGGCATTTCTCCAGAAAGATCCCGAGAAAAGTATGATGTAAGCCCCCAAACGAAAACAGTCTCTCAAGAGACTCGCTTTCCCCAGTAGAATCGACAAATGGCGTCTCCAAAACAGAGAAGTTTGTGCAACTCTACAACTCAGACGATTGGGTTCCCCAGCAAGTCTGACGTCAAAATTTTTTCCGTCAAATGGCATCTCTCCAGGAAAATTCGGTGAGAAGTTTGAGGAAAATCCGCTACTAACAGTGTTCCTTGTTAAGAAAGTTTATTGACAAAAAGAAACTGAGACCAGTTCCTTGGTAGGAAACCAGGATCGAGGGGAAGTTTATATCAGAAACCGAGACCAGTTCCTTGGTAGGAAACCAGGATCGAGGGGAAGTTTATATCAGAAACCGAGACCAGTTCCTTGGTAGGAAACCAAGATCGAGGGGAAGTTTATATCAGAAACCGAGACCATTTCCTTGGTAGGAAACCAGGATCGAGGGGAAGTTTACAAAAGAAACTACGACCAGTTCCTTGGTAGGAAACCAGGATTGAGGGGAAGTTTATTTCAAAAGAAAACTGAGACCAGTTCCTTGGTAGGAAACCAGGATTGAGGGGAAGTTTATTTCAGCAACTAAGACCAGGTCCTTTGTAGGAAACCAGGATCAAGGGGAAGTTTATATCAGAAACCGAGACCAGATCCTTGGTAGGAAACCAGGATCGAGGGGAAGTTTACTTTAGAAACTGAGACCAGTTCCTTGGTAGGAAACCAGGATCGAGGGGAAGTTGACAAAAGAAACTAAGACCAGTTCCTTGGTAGGAAACCAGGATCGAGGGGAAGTTTATTTCAAGAGAAACTGAGACCGGCTCCTTGGCTGAAGACCAGGATCGAGGGGAAGTTTACCTTTTCTAAGCATCATCGCTTAGCTAAAGAAGATGAATGCGTAAGCTACCATTCATAACCACCATCAAAATTTCAGGTATTCCGATATTTAATCCTCTTACACCCCGAATGCCCGAATACCTTCGTCATTCACACCTTCGGGTCCAAGAAGATTAAATAGGGGCATCTGTCATACCCCAAATTTTGACCACTAAGATTTCCCATCATTGTGCAAATCATCAGCACAATATGGATGGACCATCATACCTCATTAGTCTCCCCAAAGGTGGGTGAGCATTCACTACAAACAAGATTTAGGGTTTCAAGCCCTCGCATAGCTCTTAGACAAAGGATCAATCAAGGAATGACATGATCTTCAACTTGTCTAGCCTCTCAAATATCCACAATGGATCAAGAGGACTCCCACTTCAAGGATTAAGCACAAGGCTGCTCCCTTCTAGGTGGATCAAGCCTCAGGATCGCCAGTGTCACCAAATTAGGGTTTGGTCGACTAGGGCCTCCAGATGGAAATTTTCCTCTGGGCATGAGCTAATGCTTCAAAGCATAACCTAAAATGCTCCATGGAACATCATAAACCCCATCATCAAGTCAATTTAGCCTCAGGGGATGCATACATCAAAAATCAGGAATTAGGGTTTCTTGACCTAATTCACCCCTAAGTTGACTTTTGGGACAAAACACGAGCCAAGACCTCAAGAGAGGATTTGAGGATCCCTAACACACAACATTGATCCATTTGCAACAATGGATTGATCCAAGAAGCTTGAGCAACAAGTTTCAATTTCATCTGAACCACAGTTAGGGTTTCGACAGAAAAGTCAACTGTAGCTTTGACTTTTGACCAGGACATGCTCCCAAACCCTAGGACATGATTCAATAGACCCTATAAAACCCATGGAACATGTCCATCAAGTTTGATTTAGGTCAAGGACATGATTTCCTAAAGGATCGCACAGTTTGGAATTCATCTGATAAAAAGTCAACTGTGCACAAAAGTCAAACTTTGACTATTTGAGATTTTTCATAAAAATTGTTTTTAACCCTAAAATGATGTTAATGTGTGATTGGAATTATCATTCATCAAGAAAAATCAAAGAAAGTGGGATAACTTGTAAAAGGGGTAACCATAAAAACTTAGAAAATTTTCTAAGTTATGAAAAAAAGTGGCAAGGGTACCAACTTTGGAGGATCATAACTCTTAAACCACAAAGCCATTTTTCCCCATCCAAAGATGGATTTGTAGCCCTCATGGCCCTCTACAAAAGTGTTAACTACACTTCATCCCAATTCATCATGGATTTTGAGTTATGGTTGGATCAAAATGGCTAAAAACCTAAAATTGACATTTTTCAGCACTTAGCCAAAATCTGCCTTGTAATTTCATCACAATGTTCCAACTTCAAGGCTGTTTTTCTCCATGATCCAAGTTGAACTAGGTCTAGGGCCAAACATCAAAGTTGGAGTACGTCATCTAAGCTTTCCGGAAAGTCCTAGAACATCCATGTAGCATACTCGAGCAGGGAGTTATGGATCTTACAAAAAGGCTTGCTGCAGCTGAATTTTTCAAGGCAGATTTGCACATTTTTTGTGCCACACGAATTTTCAAGCCTTGTCATCATTTTGGACACATCTAAGGATCAAATCCAAGTGGGATTATCTGATCCATGAACCTCCCAAGTCCAAGGAACCAAAAAAAGCATGCCAAAACCTAGAAATCCCTAAAAGAGGGACAAAACTCCAATTTTGGTTTGGAGCATTTAATGGATGCTTAGAGGTGGCATGTACTGAGCTTTCTCCAACTGAATTCAGTCAAGATTTCTCCAACAACTAGGGAACCAGCAGCCTGTGCTCTAACCTCTAGTCAATGGCTAGAGGAGACTTGGATTTTCATTGGCCAACATTGGCCAAACCTCTGCTGCAGCCACCATTCACTATTGCTTGCAAAAAAAACTTGCTCTACTATAAATAGAGTTCATTTGTGCTCAGTTTGAGTACACCAAAGCCATCAAATAGATACTTTCCTCAAATTCTCTCTTTCCCTCCAAAATGCCTTCTTTAGTAAGGAAATTTTGAGTTTTTGAGTTAGAGAGCATTTCCATCACAGCTCATGATCCTAACACCTCATAACCATCATATGTAGGTGATCCAAACTCTCACAAGTGACCTATAACACCAACATCACAAAGTCACCTCTCAAAACCTCAAAATGGCACTTTTTTGCATTTTTCAAGCCATGTCTTGATTCAGTCACTTTCCAAACCAGATAAAACCTCAAACACACTCCAAATATCATCCTTGAATTGTCCCAAATGGTGCCACACATCTGGAACACCATTTGAGAGAGTTGGCATTTTGGCCACTTTTGACCATTTTGCGAGAAAGTGCTCAAACTTGCTCCAGAGGTTTCCAGCCGATTCCAACCATCCTAAAAGCTTCTAAGAGGTCATTTGAGGTTGTCCAAAGCATCAAATCATTTCTGGAACAAAGCACTTGGTAGGTTGCCCAAAATCTCCAAAAAAGAGGTAAAAGTCACAACTTGAATTCTTTGAATCATGCTTTCCTTTGTTGTCCACATACATGCATCATATTGAACAACTCTTGAGGCAAAAATGTAGTCCTTAATGTGTATGTTGTGATCCTCCCACTGTTTGCATTTTAACATGTTTATATGTGGAATTTTGGTTGTTTTAAAATCATGTCCAGTTCTGGTTGTTTTGATTCGTGTGTTCTGTACATTAAGTTTTAGTGTGCATGAGTAACACCAATGGATTCCTTGCGAAAAATCGGTCAAGATAGGTTTTTACGGATTTCAATTCCGATGAAAATTGAGAGAGTTACGCGCGTTGGAAATTTGACGCGAAACGACGTCGAATTAACGATAGCGGTTCTGGTTGTTTTGCTTTGTGTGTTCTGTACAGTGAGTTTCCGGGTGCGTGAATAATACCATTGGATTCCTCGCGAAAAATCGGTCAAGATAGGTTTTTACGGATTTCAATTCCGATAAAAATTGAGAGAGTTACGCGCGTTGGAAATTTGACGCGAAACGACGTCGAAAACAACGTGCAGTTTTGGTTTTTTAATTTATGCGTTTTGTGTGTTGAGTTTCCGTGTGCGTGAGTGATACCATTGGATTCCTTGTGAAAAATCGGTCAAGATAGACTCTTTCGGATCTTGATTCGGTTAAAAATCGAGAGAGTTACGCGCGTTAGAAATTTGACGCGAAACGACGTCGAAAACTAACGCGCAGTTTTGGTTTTTTAATTGCTGCGTTTTGTACGTTGAGTTTCAGCATGCATGTGCATTACCATTGGATTCCTTGCGAAAAATCGGTCAAGATAGACTCTTTCGGATCTTGATTCGGTTAAAAATCGAGAGAGTTACGCGCGTCGGAAGTTTGGAGCGAAACGATGTTTTCAACTAACGCGCAGTTCTGGTTTTTTAATTGCTGCGTTTTGTACGTTGAGTTTTAGCGTGCATGTGCGATACCATTGGATTCCTCGCGAAAAATTAGTCAGGATAGGCTCTTCCGGATCTTAATTCCGTTAAAAATTGAGAGAGTTACGCGTGTCGGAAGTTTGGCGCGAAACGATGTTTTCAATTACGCGCAGTTCTGGTTTTTCGATTTGCGTGTTTTGTACGTCGAGTTTCAGTGTGTATGTGCGGTACCATCGGATTCCTTGCAAAAAATCGGTCAAGATAGGTATTTCCTGATTTTGATTCCGATAAAAATTGAAAGAGTTATGAGTGTTTGAAATTTGATAAAAAACGTGTTGAAAATTAAAGTTTCGGTACTCGTTTTACCCCATAAGAGATGTCGGAGATATTATTGTGACATTTTTCCTCTTTTTCTTATTTTTATTTTCAAAACTCAACTAATTTTTTTACATAGCAAAAAATCATCATTTTCCAATTCATACCCCATAATGTTTTAATCCACAAAAAATCACAAAAAAAGTATTATTTTTAGATTATTTTTAATATATTTAAAAATAGTGTTTTAAATTGTTTTAAATGCTTTTAAAATGATTTCTTTTTTCTTGATTTTTAAAACCAAAATGATTTTTAATATTTATGTGGGTAGAATATTTTTTTCATAAACTTTAATCATTATTTAATGATTTTTATTTGATATTTTTATCATTTTTTACTTAATTTTTCTTGGAAAAATGCCTTAAAAAATGAAATTGGGGTTTTCTTTGATTTTCACCCTAACAAATCTTTTTCAAACTCTTTGGGCCTCTATTAGAGTGTAAGACCCAATCCCCTTTTAACCAAAACAATTTTGGGCCTCACTTATTGTATAAGTCCCTCTGCGTTAAAAGAAAACTTCGGCGCGATAGCCATTTTCAAACGAAAATCAACTGGGCTTCTCTTTGAGCTGTAAGTCCCATTTCTTTTCATTTTTAAACACTTGGGCCTCTATTAGAGTGTAAGACCCAATCCCCTTTTAACCAAAACAATTTTGGGCCTCAGTTATTGTATAAGTCCCAATACGTTAAAAATCTCGGCGCGATCGCCATTTTCAAACTGAAAATATTTTGGGCCTCTCCCTGAGTTGTAAGCCCCATCTTTTGTACAAAAATACACTTTGGGCCTCTAATAGAGTGTAAGACCCAACCCCACTTTTTTATATATTCTCATTTTATTTTATAATGATTTGGAAAATTAATAACTCCTTCAATTTTGATTATTTTTTATTAGTTCTTTTTCTGAAAAATCACAAAAATAGTAAAATATTTTATTCTACAAAAAAAAATCAAATTTATATTATTTATTTAATATAGTTGGTATTTTTGTGAATAAATTCATTTTTAATTGTTTTTAAGCATTTTAAAAGTGAATATTCATCTTGAAAATAAAGACTATGGGTCTCCCATCGTGTTGTAAGCCCCATTTCTTTTCTTTAAACTTTTTGGGCCTCTATTAGAGTGTAAGACTCAACCCCTTGTGTAAATAAAACTTTTTTGGCCTCATTCGTTGTATAAGTCCCTCTGTACATTTTCAAATAAACGACGCGATCGTCGCCAGTTTAAAATTAACCAACTGGGCCTACCCTCGTGTTATAAGCCCCACTCTTTTTCTTTAAACTTTTTGGGCCTCTTGAGAGAGTGTAAGACCCATCCCTTTGTACAGAAAATCTTTTTGGGCCTCAGTCACTTGTATAAGTCTCTCTGTACAAATTCAACAGTGCGCTCACTGATAAAACCCTGGGCCTCTCCTTGAGCTGTAAGCCCCAAATCTTTTTATTTCAAAGCACTTTCTCCTTTGATTTTGAATATACTGTTGTTTTCAATCTTTCTTTGTTGAACAACTAACCAAACAGCATGGAAGCTCTACAACCGAGTAAGTGTTTACCCGCTTTCATTTACCGTTTTCATATGTATATAACTGTATTGTGGGGTTGTTTCACTGTAAGTCTCCTTTCACAAACTCATATATATATAACTGTATTGTGGGGCTGTTTCGCTGTAAGTCTTCTTTCATAAACTCATATCAACTGTGTAATAATAGTATAGATATTTAGAGTTTCCCCGGCAACTACGTCTAGAACTAGGTGACGCCGTTTCGTTTATTCGTAGAAATAGACAACTAGATCCCCAATAGGATCACCAGATACAGTCTTCTCTTCGGCTGTCCTCATTAGGAATTGTCAAGAAGCTCTACTCCCCAAGATGAATGTATTCTCCGTGAATGGCATATTTGAGTTTCTTCCAAATTCTCGAACTTTCCTGACTTTGATCTATTCTTGGTGAATAGCATTGCCTTGAATTTCTCGGGGTTTGGGGACCCACGGGCTTCTTAAAAGCATCGACCTCCTATTGGGCATCGTACAAGGACCCACAGGCTTCCTAAAAGCAACCCCGCCTCCTCTCGGGCTTAGTACAAGGACCCTACGGCTTCTTAGAAGTATTCACAGCCTCCTCTTAGGCTTCGTATAATGATCTCTTCCTCCAGGAATGATAGCCTCCTCTTGGGCTTCGTACAAGGACCCGTCGGCTTCTTAAAAGTTTCCAGCCTCCTCTTGGGCTTTGTACAAATTGTCCCGACGACCTCCTAAAGGTATAGGAACAGAACCTAGTCATCTCCATAGAACAATCATTTCAAGAGTCTACTACTGTTTCTCAAAGCATAGTACAAAAGATAAAACTCTAGACACGGATGGTCTAATCTCCTTGAGTCTCAAAGACATTCTCAAGTGACCCCTTTGTTAAATAGGAAGGAAACCCGTAGACTCGGACAGTCTCAATACCCTTCGGATTTCCCGCTTCCTTAAAGAACAGGAATAACCCGGATCCTCAAAACAAATCCCTGAGTACAGTGTTGCTCATATAAGAACTGATTTTCTCTTTAAAATCAGTATACTGGACCTGTCACTTAACTGAAACAGTTACCATAGCCTCCTCTTAGGCTTTGTTCAATGGTTCTTCCCAGCGAAGCAAACGTTTAGCCTCCATCTCGGGCTTCGTACGAGATACCAAAATTCTCCCCAGCGGAGTCAAACAACATTTAGCCTCTCTCTCGGGCTTTGTACGAGACACATAAGAGACTCCCTCGTTGAGTCAATTACCCCTTTCGCCTCCATCTCGGGCTTTATACGAGATACAAAAAGGTTCTTATTGAGCCAAATAAACAACAGCCTCCATCTCGGGCTTTGTACGAGATACAAAGACTCTCTTGTTGAGTCAAACCTTGTAGCCTCCATCTCGGGCTTCGTACGAGATACAAAAACACTCTCTTGTTGAGTATAAAAGATTCTCCTGTTGAGTCAACCCTTTTAGCCTTTCTCTCGGGCTTCGTACGAGACACATAAAAACTCCCTCTTGTTGGGCCAATAGCCTCCTCTTAGGCTTTGTATAAGAAAACCACTGGTTG
This sequence comes from Lathyrus tuberosus, assembly GCA_022829125.1. Classification (NCBI taxonomy): domain Eukaryota; kingdom Viridiplantae; phylum Streptophyta; class Magnoliopsida; order Fabales; family Fabaceae; genus Lathyrus; species Lathyrus tuberosus. The sequence continues at coordinate 382,067 of JALAZF010000024.1, read as the reverse complement.
ATCCAATCAACCTTTTAGCATCAAAGCTGTGCCTCGTTCACATTACACAAACATCAAACACTCCTTCCCCTTCATCTAATCGCTGTAAGCGACAAGCCTCTGGATTATCTACATCCATGCCACTGTCCCTCTTTTAGCATGAGAAATTCCTAAAGAAAGATAGCATTGCTCTACACTGAGTTAAAGTCTTCCCCTTCAGGTTGGAAATCCCCTATAAAGGATATTATGGCATTGCCGGATTCACAAATCCCGGTTAAAGTAATCCTCCTTTATAAACAGTTGTGACAAACAACCCCCTCTTTAGAGATGACAAATTATCTCTAAAGTTGAGACCTTTTAGCTTCATATCTTGGGCTTTGAACAAGACACAAATAGACTTTTCAGCTTCACATCTTGGGCTTTGAACAAGATACAAATCACCTTTCGCTTCACGTTTTGGGCTTTGAACAAGACACCAAAAACACTCATTTCCTCCCATAGAATAGGAGGAACTACGAACGCTCTGATTTCCCTGTTTCGGTAAACGGGAATACGTAGGCATAAGATCGAAAGAAAAGATCTTAGCGAGCACAATCAACAAAAAACCCAAATCCCATATCTCCATCAATCAAAAGCAGTAATTCAAAAGCATCAGTCCTAACATCCTAATCCTTGTTCCCCGCCAGAAACCTTTTGCCCAGATAAAAAGAAAGAAACCGTATTGGCGAAAATACAAATAACCAGTACAAAGGCCCCCCACATTGATAGCATTCGTAACCTAACAGACCGTTGTTTAAACTCAGTATGCAAAGCAGGGTTAATTGGAGACATCTATTTCCCTTCCTTATTCAGCTCACAATAGGATAAAAAATGAATCGACCTGTAGTTTAAGCTCAACCACAGAGAGCGACCAGCGCTTAAGAACCGCGTCCAAAATCGCTCGCTACAAGTAGGAGTGTTTGTGATTTATCCGGATTCTTTATGAATCGGGTTCAATTGAATGAACCGTGTGTGTGGTACCACTTGCATTGCATTATGTCTTTGAGTTGCATTGCATTATTATGTTTGGTTGTTTAGGATCATCGTGAGCCCAGTGGGGAGTATAACAATGTATCCATGTTTCCTGTGGAATGGATGGGTTCTTGAGGAACCACTTTTGATGTGTTATTTATATGTTAAAGCTGTGAATATGAATATATGTGATGTGTTGGCGTGCTTATATATATATATATATATATATATATATATATATATATATATATATATATATATATATATATATATATCACTTTTGATGTGTTATTTATACGTTAAAGCTGTGAATATGAATATATGTGATGTGTTGTCGTGCTTATATATATATATATATATATATAGGGAACGTATCATATGAGAATGCCATTTTTATGTAAGAACATGAGAATGAATCTGAACCATTAAATTTTAAAATAAATGGTGGAGATTATGTGTCAATTTTTTTCTCTCTCCTCCATCATTTATTTTAATAATGAAGGAGAGAAAAAAAAACAAAAACCACACATAATCTCCACCATTTATTTTAAAATCTAATTATTTAGATTCATTCTCATGTTCTCACATAAAAATGACATTCTCATAGGATATGAACCCTATATATATATATGTCATAACTTGCGTATATGAATATATGATATCCTTGTATGCTATATGTGTTAGCATGTAAGTGTGGGTGAGTTGAAGAATATATGTGAATTATATGATTTCATGTTATTATGCAATATTGATTTAGTTGTTATTTCTCACCCTTCTGCTGGAATATGCTTTTATGGCATAATGCCGATTAGCCGCTGAAGAGGTGTGGAGGCAAGTGGAAGAATTAGATCTTCATTTTGCTTAGATATTTGGTGTCTGCTCTGATACGTAACACGGGAGTCGGGGGAAACGCTTGTGCTATTTATGTTTATGTGTGGAAATACATATTTTGATGTTATGACACAACTTATTTTGTAAGACGAGTCAATTATGGATTGTTCTGCTTTATTCCATAATTGAACTTTTCTTTTATTGGAAACAATTTCCCGTTATTATTCATTCCATTTTGTGTTATGTATCAAAATTATAAGTAGGTGGATTATGTTTTTCAATAATGTGGCATTCTTATTTCTGTCGGAATTTTTTTTATTCACTCTGATTTAATTATGTATTATTAATCCGTTAGAGGGGAATTGGGGTGTTACATTGATTCTTTTCCACTTAAGAGATGTATGAGGCATACTTGTTGATTATATATCCAAGTTGGAGCCCTTACCTCATTGTGAAGCAAAGATCCATCTTCCACATGTTTGTGGTGGACTAGTTGAGTATTCTCCTTAAGATGACAACTTGTCTCTTCTTTACTAAAATCCACCATACCAAACCTCTTTCAATTTACACCCCGAACTATGAGATTTTGATCCTTATTTGGTACGTAGGCACAAGACTTCATGTCTTGCCAAACACAAAAACAATGAAAAAATACTTCTCTCCTCATCTCCCCAATAATTTTTTAGCAAACACTTTTAACCTAACACAAATATTTCAAGAGGTTCCTATAGGATACTATAGATACTTAGGGTGCTAGTACCTTCCCTTAGTATAACCAACTCCCGTACCTTAGAACTCTTCTTTGCTTAGCTTTCAGTTTTTTACTTTATGCTTTGCATGTTTATTTTGGATTTATCCGTTCTTTTCCCCTTCCCTTGGATAAATAAAAGATCGGTGGTGATATCTTATGTTTTGTGAGTATATTAACCAATAGCTATGGTCTCCGATTCTTCACCGCGACAGTCACGACACTGGAATGTCAAAAGCAATGTCAAAATGTTGTGACAACATAAATACAAATAAAGACTTATTAAAAGATGCAAAGAATAAATAACACACAAAAGTTGTTAACCCAGTTCAGTACAACGTCACTTACATCTGGGGGCTACCAAGCCCAGAAGAAAATTCACTATAATAGTATTAGTTTGAAGCTCTTATGTAAACAACCTCCGGTTTACACTCTTTGCACCTAATCACTACCTGTGAAATTTCTATCCAAGACACTCTTAGATATGAGACTCCTTTCACTCCCTCACAATCACACAATAGTGATAAAAAGCAAACTGTCAAGAAGAAAGGACACTCAAAGAATACCCTTTTACTTAAAAGCTTATGAGTGTATTCACAATTACAACTCAACTAATAATAGTCCAACTCTAGTATCAAGGTGATACAAGGGTGGCTCAACAATCACAATGAACAACGACAAAACCCTAGGCAACAACTCTCACAAAATACAACTCTCCACTTGCAAGGGTTTTGATCCTTTCTATTTATAACGCATGAGACTAATGGGCTTGTCATAGCTGATCCGTGCACAATTCTGGACGGAACATATTATCTCATTAATGAGGATATAATATTTCCTTAAATGCAAATCATAATGAGATGAAAAATCTGCAATCAAATTGAATTTGTTCTGGACTGGACCAATGGCTAGAATTGGCCCAATCCACCTCTGCTCCAGAGCGGCCCAAATTGCCTAAGCCCAATCCACAGAGGGACAAAAGTGACATTTCTGCCCCTCCAACCGGGCAAGGAGTGCAACGTCCCTCCCCGGCTTTAATGCCCGTTACGCACGGCTTCCTCGCTGCCGAACAACAATGGACAGGTGCCCGGAACTGCGTCTATGCCCGACATAACGACTAGTTTTCGGCACCCTGCCTGACATAACAGCTAGTTTGGGCAGTTACATATTCTTTGGGAAAAACGGTTAGTTCGCCCCGAAAATAGGATCGTTGGCCACGCGCTGGGGGCTCTATATAAACCCTCTCGCTTGAGAGGGCCAGGTATCACATTTTTCACCCTAAGAATACACTTTGTACTTGCCCCTTTTCTCTCTGACCCTTTCTTACTTGAGCGTCGGAGTGCCTTGCAGGTACACCCCCTCCTCTCCTCGTTCACAAGCCGGACACTTTGCACGCCTGACGACCAGCATCCATCCGAGCACCTCGCCATCTGACGACCAGCTTACGTGAACCTGTTCGAATACTCTGGATCAGTGGCGTCGTCTGTGGGAACTCCTTGTTCTCCCCTTCTTTCTTTCCTCCTCGAAAACTAAAAGATCAAAACATACTTTCTTGATCCACCCACATATGGCCGCTCAGAACTCCGCGAAAGTGCCGAGGCTATGGTTCTCATTCCCGTCAACAAGATGGACGCCGACGGCAATTCGTTGCTACTTTCTGATCCCCGTTTCCTTCGGGACGGGGCCACTGCGTCTCCAACCCCTCCTCCCACCGAGCAAGGGGACAAACAACTACCATTGGGGGATCGACCAATTCCTGGCCCTCCCAGCGCTGACCTAACCGTTGCAGCCCTTCTAGAAGTTGTCAACCGCACAAACCTCCTTATCTTGCAGCAAGGAGAAAGGATATGAGCTCTCGAGGAAGCATCTCTTCCAAGATCCTCTCCTCCCAAGAGAAAACACCAGAGATCAAGAAGCCCGCCACCTAGGCACAGGGAAGACCGTATGACGAGGCGTGAGCCTGAACCACAACGCGTTCGCAAGCGCGACCAGATCTCCCCGCGGGATCAGTCACCACCAAGACACAAGAGAACGAGGCAGGACAGGCATTCTCCACTGGTCAGACCTCGCCACCGGCCACGATCACCCTCACCTCGCAGAGACCGCCGCCGCGAGCGTAGACAACGATCACCATCAACTTCAAGCTCAGACAGCGATGACGAGCCTCGCGGCCCGTTGTCCCGCCGGATCTTGGCTACCCGTCTCCCTAAAGGACTAGAGAAACCTCCGTCTCTAGGGACTTATAATGGAACCACGGACCCAGACGAGCACATAGAAAACATAGATGATCTTCTGGACTACAGAGGTGTACGAGGAGCCATCAAATGCCGCCTGTTCCCAACCACGCTCCGGAAGGGAGCAATGACCTGGTACAAACAGCTGCCTGAGGAATCCATCACATCCTGGAGGCAGCTCGGGAGGATGTTCTCCCGTCACTTTACTGCATCACGACGCCATCCAAAGACTGAGGCATCCCTCGGAGCTGTCGTGCAGGGAAGAGATGAGCCTCTTCGGGACTACATTGAGCGGCTCAACAAGGAGGTCGTCCAAGTGCCAATGACCGACGAGATGAAGAAATTCCTGCTCGAGCAGGGATTACGTCCCGGCTCAGACTTCGCGAAAGCCATCGGCCTCGATCCGCCGAGGAACCTCAACGCCCTCCTCCACCAAGCCCAGTCGTATATACAGTACGAGAAGAAGGTCGCCGCCCACTCTGTCCGGGCCTCCCGTCACCAGGAAGGTGCCCGATCGTCCAGAGCTGAAGAGCCCTCGACATCCCGTCGAGGAGATAAAAGACGCGACGATCGGCCTCGCGATGCACGCGAACAGAAGGGACCTTCTGGGCGGTTCCATGACTATACCCCCTCACTACCTCGAGAGAGAAAATCTTGTCCGAATGTGCCAACTCAGAGTTCAAGCAGGCGGGAGTCCGTTTCCCCAAACAGCTTCCGACCAGGCCGGGTGTAGACAAATCCAAGTATTGCCGCTTCCACAAGAGCCACGTCCATACGACGGAAGAATGCATCCACCTCAGAGATGCCATAGAGATCCTCATTCGCGAAGGCCACCTGAAGCAGTTCGCGAAGAAAAAAGAAGCTCCCCGACAAGAAACCCAGGAGAGCAAGAAGGCTGCAGAAGAAACTCCGCCCTCCGATGACGCCAACGTACAGGTCGCTATGTCCATAACTCGGCCAGAAGACTTCTGTATACCTGATAGACTGCCCGCCTTCACGTTCCTCGGCGCTCACAGCCCGTGGGAGACCTTCCCGTCGGCCATGGTCATCTCCGGTGGTGGATTCAATAAAATCACGGTCGGTTCAGTCAAAAGGAAATTCGAGCAACTGATCAGCAAAAGCTCCAACGAAGTCACCACGCTGGATACCACTCATAAAGGATCCTCTCCCATTTCCTTCTACAAGGAGGAGCTCCTCGGCGGGTCACCGAACTCAAGCATCCCGCTTCTTATCCGGGTAAGGATGGCGAACTTCGACGTTCGTAGGATACTCGTGGACCAGGGCAGTTCAGTTGATATTATGTACAACCATTTGTTCGAAACACTGCAGCTGGACGACTCTCACCTTACTCCATAAGTTGGGTCCGACCTGCAGGGATTCAACGGAGCAGTAACAAGGCCCTGAGGTTACGTAGAGCTCATCGTGACCTTCGGTTCAGGAAAGACAACCCGAGCAATCAAAGCACAGTTTCTAGTAATTGAATGCCCGTCACTATATCAGTGCATTTTTGGAAGGCCAACCCTGGCAGAGTTGATTGCAGTACCTTCCACCGTACATCTCAAGATGAAGTACTACACTTCTGAAAGGATGGTCGCCACCCTCCACGGCGACATCGAAGCTGCCCGTCGATGCTTTGAAGCAGCATCAAAAAGACTAAGCACCATCTCAGCAAGGCCGTCGATGCCCAGCAGCTCCGAGCAGCCAAAACCACTCCCCTAGGTCGAATCCATCGACTTGGACAGCCGTTTCAGCGAGGAGGATCACGCCAAAGACCTGACGACTTCGGGCAGCCAGTCCAACAACAGCGGCCATCTCCTACGCCCTATCCCAGATGGCAACTTCGAGATCGTTCCGTTCGGAGAAGACCCCTAATGGGGAGTGAAGATCGGAGCAGACCTCCCCGACCTGGCCAAGAGACAACTGAAAGCGTGCCTCCGGGAGAACGCAGACTTGTTCGCATGGAGCGCTGCTGAAATGCCAGGATTGGACCCCTCCGTCGCTTGTCACCAGCTTACAATTGATCCGGCCGTCAAAGTCGTTGCCCAGCGCAGAAGGAAATAGTCCCCGGAGAAGATGGAAGCCGCGGAGAAAGCTGTCAAAGACCTTCTAGAAGCTAGGTTTATTTCCGAGGCCAAATACACTACATGGCTCTCAAATGTTGTACTTGTAAGAAAAAATAATGGCAAATGGAGGATGTGCATTGATTACACCGATCTCAATAAGGCATGCCCGAAGGATGCCTACCCCCTCTCCAATATTAATAAACTTGTTGATAATTCTTCCGGTTTTAAACTTTTATCGTTCATGGACGCCTACTCAAGCTATAATCAAATTCCAATGGCGATGGCCGACAAAAAATACACGGCCTTCATGACAGAATCGGGCAATTATTACTACAACGTAATGCCCTTCGGCCTGAAGAACGTCAGAGCGACCTATCAAAGAATGATGAACAAGGTCTTTCGGGGAGAAATAGGCGACATGCTCGAAGTCTATATGGATGACATGATCGTAAAATCCCACGAGGAAATCGATCACACTGCCCATTTAAGGAAGGTCTTCGAACAGGCCAGGAAATACAAAATGCTTTTCAACCCGGAGAAGTGCATGTTCGGTGTTCGGGCAGGAAAATTCCTCGGCTTCTATTTAACAGAACAAGGAATCGAGGCCAATCCCGATAAGTGTCGAGCATTCTCCAAGTTTCCAACGCATAAATCGAAGAACATCCAGTCTCTCAACGGGGTACTCACCTCGTTGTCCCGCTTCGTCGCAAAATCCGCCCAACACGCCTTTCCTTTCTTTAAGCTCTTGAGAAAAGAAGCAGCGTTTGAATGGACCGAAGAGTGCGAGGCGTCCCTCCTTCACTTGAAGCAAGCACTGTCGAAACCGCCCGTGTTATCACGGCCAGATACCGGGGAAGTCCTGTTCCTATACCTCGCCGTCACTGCCGAGGCCGTTAGCGCCGTTCTCATTCGCGAGAATCCTGGCGGGCAAAACCCAGTATACTTCACGAGCAAAGCGTTGTAGGACATGGAGTTACGATATCAGCAAATAGAGAAGGTAGAATTGGCCCTCGTCAATGCTGCCAGACGACTGAGACACTATTTCTTGGCCCCCACGATCGTAGTAAGGACGGATCAGCCCATCAAGCAATTGCTTGGCCGGCCAGACATGGCCGGTCGAATGCTCAAGTGGTCGTTGGAACTGTCTGAATTCGATCTCCGGTATGAAAGCAGAAATGCTCTTAAAGCACAAACCCTGGCCGACTTCGTGGCAGAAGTAACCTTCTCAGACTCCTCACCCCACATAGCAAACATATGGACCATCTACGTGGACGGAGCATCCAACTCGAGCGGCAGCGGGGCAGGAGTAATTCTGGAGAACAACGAAGGGACCATAGTCGAGGCTTCTCTCACATTGTCCTTTCCCACGTCGAACAACCAGGCCGAGTACGAGGCCTTCCTCGCCGGGTTGCGCCTAGCCGAAGACCTAGGGGCTGAAGAAATCGTCATCTGCACGGACTCCCAGCTCGTAGCCCACCAGATATCCGGGGAGTATCAGGCCAAAAACGACAGTCTCTCTGAATACCTCACCCTAGTCAAGGAAAAAATGTCGAAGTTCAGAACGGTAGAAGTGAGACATGTTCCACGCGAACACAATGTGCGAGCAGACGTCTTATCCAAACTAGCGAGCACCAAGAGGAAAGGCAGAAACAGGTCAGTCATCCAAGAGATATTTCCCCGGTCCAACATCGATAAAGGGTCCTCGACCCTACACGTGCACGCGATCGGGGACAGCGACTGCTGGATGACACCCGTGTACAACTACCTCACCAGGGACGAACTTCCGGATGACCCCAAGGAAGCTAGCACCATCAGACGAAGAGCTTGCTCGTACGTCATCCTCGAAAACAAACTCTACTGAAGGGGCTTCTCCATCCCACTACTCAAGTGCATAAAGGAGGAGGTTGTCCCCCACGTATTACGAGAAATCCACGAAGGCATTAACGTCCAGCACCTGGGAGGAAGGTCCCTTGCCCGCAAGGCCCTCCGGGCAGGGTATTATTGGCCAACCATGCAGCAAGACGCCAAGGAGAATGTGAAAAAATGCGACAAATGCCAACGGCACGGGGATATGCACCTAGCTCCACCTAACGAACTGAAGAGCTTGATCTCCCCGTGGCCATTCGCCTGGTGGGGCCTGGACATCCTAGGACCCTTCGTAACGAGGTCAAGCCAAAACAAGTACCTGATAGTGGGCGTAGATTATTTCACAAAATGGATAGAAGTAGAAGCCTTAGCAAAGATAACGGCACTTAACATTCTACGCTTCTACAAGCGGAATATCCTTGCCCATTTTGGGATTCCCCAAGCAATCATCACGGACAATGGAACACAATTTACGGACAAGAAGTTCCAAGACTTTGTCGCCCATCTCGGAATAAAATAACACTTCGCTTCTGTAGAGTACCCCCAGACCAACGGGCAGGCGGAAGCAGCCAACCGCGTCATCCTTCGTGGCCTCAAGCGAAGACTGGATGAAATGAAGAAAGTCTGGGTCGAGGAGCTCCACAGCGTCTTATGAGCATATCGCACTACTCCCCAGTCCACCACCGGGGAAACGCCCTTCCGCTTAGCATATGGCATGGAGGCTGTTTTACCTATCAAAATCCACGTGCCATCCAGAAGGACCGAATCACCTCTAGACGAGGAAATGGATAACGAAGCGATGAGAGAAGAGCTCGACCTCGTCGAGGAAATCCGGACAGGAGCAGCCCTCCGCGAAGCGTCTCTTAAGAAAAAAATAGCAATCAGGCACAACGCCAAAGTCTTACGACGAGAGTTCGACGTGGGCAGCCTTGTCCTACGAAGAAACCACAAGGACTCTCGTGAAGGCAAACTAGCAGCCAACTAGGAAGGACCATACAGAGTCCGTGCCAAAAAGGGAAACGGTGCATACTTCCTCGAAAACCTTAACGGGGATGCACTCCCTCGACCTTGGAACGCTGAGAAACTTAAGCAATACTACAACTAAAGTAGTCGTAGGCTTCCTCGTATCAAAGGACCACCCAACGGTCATCATGCTCGTCCAGGTATAAACGACGCATGCACACAAAGCAGAATCCCGCTCAAGTAAACGAGCCGAAATTCTGCTCATCGGCAGTCCTCAACCGAGCACCGCCTTCGTCCCAAGTACCATGATTGGAAGAACCCCAGCTCGCAATGGGACGTTCACGCCGCGACCTCAGGCCTCGATCGCGACCTGAGTTCCGTAACCTCTCCAGGACCTTCCCCGGCTATTCGACCAGTCCCCCGCACTGGTGAATTCAAACACAGCGAGCTACCTTTCAAAAAGGAAACTTCGCTAACAGACACACCCTTCGACGGGCAGCCACATGTGCACAACTAATGTAAAATACAACAATAATGTGAAGTACAACAAAAATTGTATAAATAACATCAACCGAGCATTAAATAAAAAGGCCACAAGGGCCAAAGATTGTGCATATTACATAAAAAAGGGGACCATGCCCCCCCAAAATCAAATAAGTTACAAATTAATCAACGGCACGCAGGCCGGGCAAAATACAACAACATCAGAATAACCAAAGCTCCTCACTCGTCCACTTGCTCGGCTGTTTCCGGCTCAGGTCTCTGCTCCTCCTCGGGCTGCTCCTTGGGCTGAACCTCAGGGGTGTCAAGAACAAGGCCTGCGGGCAGGACGATGCAATCATCCTCCACTCGTGCAAGGTAGTGGATACCATTGGTCGAAATGTCGAGTCCAGGGTTCACCACCCGCAACTGGGCCATGGCACTTTCGAAGGACTCCGATGCCACAGCAATGCCGTCCTCCTCGGCCTGCAGTATGCTGGCGACCAGCTCAGCCCTAGTTTTCAACACTTATATCTCGTCCGGTTCATCAGCACCCGGGGCGCTGGCCGCCATCAGCTCCTTGTTCAACTCCTTGGCAGCCTTCTTCTCCGCCTTCAGCTTGGCGACCTCCTCTTTCAGCTTGGTCGCCTCCTCTTCGGCCTTCTTCCTAGCCTCACGAGCACCCTTGACTTCTTCCTTTAGGGACGCCTCGGAGGCCCGGGAAGTAGTGAGTTCAGCCTCAAGCACAGAGTCCCCTTCCGCATAAACGGACGCCATTTCCAGCATCCTCACCATGGCAGAAGCATCCTGGGCCACCAGCGCCCTCTTGCTTGCTCGGTCCATGCTTCCCAGGTTGAGTGATTCTGCCCGCAGAACGATCAAAGTGTTGCCCTCAAAGAACCTCCGGTCAAGGACGCACGGGGGGAGCTCAAACTTCCCTTTCTCAGGCGCCCGAGTCAGGTCCACGGCATCCGATGACCTTTGCCGCTTTGCTCGCCCAGCCAGAGCCAGTGGGGAGTCCCGGGGAGCTGGAGTGGGAGAAGCAGAGGCCCCCGCCGCAGCTTGAGCAAGAGGAAGAACACGAGCACCACCAACAGGACGGGCCTTGGGAGGAGCCGCTCCAGCCTTGCCCCTCGCCATGGCGTTCCTCACCACACGGTCACGAGCTTGAGGCATCTCACCTACACGAATGAAAACAAGCACGTTAGTTACGGGGAAAGGAAATAACACAAACAAAATCTAAGTAACTATGGCTACCGAGCAGCTTCTCAGCATCCGCAGGAGTCTTGCACTCCAGCAGTGCCTTCACGTTGATAAACCTGCGCTCAACCCTCTGGCTACCATCCTCCTCGAAGATGAGGTTACCCTTGCTCGTCCAACAGCTCGCGAGCTGAAAGGAGTTGACCCACTTCACCAGCATCTCATAAGACACGGCATCCTGCCCACGTAGAGCGCTCGGTTCGAAGACATAGGCACTGGGCTTCTTTGAGAAGTGGTCGGGTGTCCAGCGGATCGGGAACTTGTACAGCCTCTCCCCGATATATTTCCCCTCCTCGTTGAGCAACTCCTCTCCGTTCTCATCCACCTCTACCTCTCAGACGTACACGTTGTCCTGGGCAGCCTCAGACAATGGCTCGACGATGAAGTACCGTCCCTTAAACGTTCGGATGGACTCCGAGAACGGCTTGAACAAATTTTTGGACCACTTCCCACTCGTCCGGACAGAATCCTTCAACGTCTTATTCCATGACGTCCACCTCTCCTTCTCCCTCAACTGTACTCGTTTCCCCCTCGACTTCGCTCGAGGAGTTCGATGCCGTCGAGCTCGAAGACGCAGAACTCGAGACCGTTACGCTGCTACTCTCCTCGGAGACAGTTTCCTCCTCGGATGTAACTGGGATAACTTCCCTCTCTGGCTCCATCGCCACTACGATCACCTGAAAAAGCAGAGAAAGACAGTGAATTCGACAGGAAATCAAATCCACCCTTCCACCGCTAAGTCAAGTGAAAGGGCGCGCAGAAGGCTGAGGACAACGTCCCCGGCCTAAGCCCTAACATCAAACGAAGAAAGAAAAACCTCCCCACAAGGAGATGCCCGAGACATACCATCTTCCTACGAGGAACCTCCCCGTGCTCGTGCCCAGATTCCGTTTAAAGCTCCGCCGGAAACTGCAAAGCTCCACCGGAATCTGGAAACGTTCCACCAGAAAATTCACCAATCCACCAGAAGATGGTAAGACGCGGTGGTCACGACTCGCAACCACGACGTGGACCACCACGTTCACCGAACGCGCTACTTACTCTGGCGAGATGCTTGATACAGCAGAAGGGCAGAACCGCCGCCCACCACCAACACTCGCCGGAAATCTACCTATTTTGTCACCTAAAACTAACCCTAGCCGCATGCAATCTACCATGAACAATGAGAAAAAGTAAAACAAGCTGAAAATCAGAGAACTTACTTGATTTGAGTAGAAGAGAAAGGCTGCTCGAAACTTGGCACGGTGGTCGGTTGCTCTGAATACGGTGACGGGCAAGAACGCTGATGACGACGAAGAAAAATCAGAAGGGAAAAAGTGCAAAATGGGACAACCTTCCCCCTTTTATACTGAGGGGCACGTGCACACACGCGCCCGTAGGTAATAATTACTGCCCACTAGCCATAATTACCTATTAACTGCTACGCAGGGCTCGATGCATACATGGCAGCCCAACGTTTCCCATTCTGTCTGACGCTTTATCTTCCCGAATACCGGGCAATAGGTTCACGACCATAAACATCACGGGCACAAAGGGCCACGGGCACCTCGAGACAATCTTCCTCGTCTCCAAACGACAACTCCGTGCAACTCCCCCGGACGACGAGCAGTCCTTAAGTCATCACCCCCATGCTCGGGAGCAACGACTTGGGGGGCTCTTGTTCTGGACTGGACCAATGGCTAGAATTGGCCCAATCCACCTTTGCTCCAGAGCGGCCCAAATTGCCTAAGCCCAATCCACAGAGGGACAAAAGTGACATTTCTGCCCCTCCAACCGGGCAAGGAGCGCAACGTCCCTCCCCGAATTTAATGCCCGTTACGCACGGCTTCCTCGCTGCCGAACAGCAATGGACAGGTGCCCGAAACTGCGTCTATGCCCGACATAACGACTAGTTTTCGGCACCCTGCCCGACATAACGGCTAGTTTGGGCAGTTACCTATTCTTTGGGAAAAACGGCTAGTTTGCCCCGAAAATAGGACCGTTGACCACGCGCTGGGGGCTCTATATAAACCCTCTCGCTTGAGAGGGTCATGTATCACATTTTTCACCCTAAGAATACACTTTGTACTTGCCCCTTTTCTCTCTGACCCTTTCTTACTTGAGCGTCGGAGTGCCTTGCAGGTACACCCCCTCCTCTCCTCGTTCACAAGCCGGACACTTTGCACGCCTGACGACCAGCTTCCATCCGAGCACCTCGCCATCTGACGACCAGCTTACGTGGACCTGTTCGAATACTCCGGATCAGAATCAAATCTAATATTCCTTAAAAGATTTATCCTCCTTTCTTACGAAGTAAGGCAAGACACAACCCGACCTTTGCTTCTAAACAAAAACACACGTAGCTTGGACCGAAAGATATGAAGAAAAAATCTTAAGATAATCTTCAATGATAAAACCAAATCTCCAAAATGCGCGAAACATATCTGCTATGATGTCGCTCCAACATGTCAAGACATCTCGCAGAAAACCTTGTTTTAACAAAATGCAGCTAATCAACAAACCTTACATTAAGAAATCGTAAGTGGACTTATGTAGAAGTCACACATATCTAAGGCTGGTCAATAACAATTTATGTGCTAAAAACATGTTAGAGAAATGACACAATTTCATTCTCCTTAAACATGCCACACAATGAAAAATCGAAAGCAAGCTCAAATCAACACAATAGTCTCATCTATCATCAATATATTTAAAGTATGATCAACCAAGGGCAACCTATCAATACCTCAAAGTATCAAGAATGATCCAATGATCATTCATTAACATGTTTGAAGTGTTGAAGGTTTAATCATCCTTGTGATCATTTCTCCTTAATGCTTAAGATTTCATCAACCAATCGATCATAAGAGTGAAAATTAAAAGGTAAACAAAATTGAATAATAAAAATAAAAAAAGAATAAAAAATGGTTTGTAAAAGCAATTAAAGCATAAAACAAAAAGATTAGTAGAGGTTTTAGATAAAAATTAAGATAATAAAAATTAAAACAAATAAAAGAGAAAAAACAAAAACAAAATAGAAAGAGAAGGAAGGAGTATGTGCATGATAGGAGTGTGCAAGGACAATGCAATGGGCTTGATGGCCCAAACAGCTCATGAAAGAAAACAATTAGGTTAAAAACAAGGAAAAACAATCAATCTCTAAGTCATTTTGTTATCGCGCGTTTCTTATCTTCTTCCTTTTTTTTTACTCAAAATCGACGTCGGCCAAACTAATAACAACTCCGTCGCGCCGGAGCTCACCGACGGCGGTGGCAAAGTGCAATCCAACACAAACCTCACATCTTAAAACAAATTTTATCAATCTACCTCAGTGAATCTAGCTCTTGATGTAGATCGTAAGCTTTTGTTTGTCCTTATGGTGTATGGCAGGTTTGAGCAATAGTTTGTTTTGAAGCTGCAGTGTGTTATTTGTTGTTGTGTTATGCGGCAAATTGTGAATCGTTACTTTGAATCTAAATTATGGTTGATGTTGTTGCGAATTGTTGTAGTGAATTCAAGGTTGAAGATTTTTAAGTTGTGAGCTATGAATCTATTCTGTTGTGATTTTGTTGTGGTATTTTATGTTGTTGAATTTTGAGTTTGTATTGATGAATTGGTTTGTTAAATTTGCAGTGGTCTTGAGAAGGTTCGAGATGAAGAAAGGTTATGAAGCTTGAAGAATAAAGGTGAAGTTTGGTGAAAATTTTGCAGGGTGTTGTTGGCTATTCATGCACGCTTTAATTGTGAAGAGATGGCTTTAATTTATAGAGCAATTGAAAGGGCGGTTTAGGCAATTTGAATGGAAAATTCTGTTATGGAATTGGAACTCAGACGCTTGTAGCTAGGGGTGGCAAAACGGGCCGAGACCCGCCAAGCCGGCCCGCCACCCGCCAAAAAATGGCAGGCTGGGCATGGATTTTGGGCCCGCCTACCCATTTCGCCTGCCCCGCCAAAACAAAATACCCCGCAGGCGGAATACATAATGGGGCGGGGTTGGCCCGCCAGCCCGTTAAAAAAAAATAAAAAATAACTACATAGATTAGAAAATGTCCATGGCCTATTTGGAAAGAAAAAAAATATATGACCCAATATTTATTTTAAACTATTATTATTTATGGAAGTCTTTAGTTTTATTTTAAATTTTTATATTATATTAGTTTTAGTTTAGCTTGTCATGATATTATTATATTTGTTTTAATATAATTTGGTAACATGTATGGAGAGTTGGTGTGTTTACCTTTGGAACAAGTCCAATTATTCTACTGCATTTTTGAAAAGGTGTATACTCATAGCAGGGTAATGAAATTAGTGTTGAATTATTTGGTTAGGGTGAACATTAATGTTAGTTACTGCTATATTTCTAATTTTCTATATTAATCTAATTTGCTAGTTTATCATTATTTGCTAATTTGCTATATTAATCTAATTTGGTAACATGTACGGAGAGTTGGTGTGTTAACCTTTGAAATGTAAAAAAACAAAGCATTTTAATTTATTTTAAAAAATGGGAAAAAAATTATAAAAATAAAGGCGGGCCGGCCCGCCGCCCACCAACCCGCAACCTTGGCGGGGCAGGCTTGAATTTCATGCCCATTTTACCTGGCGGGCATGCCCGCCCCGCTATTTTTTTCGGCGGGGCGGACGACTCGTTTTGACACCCCTACTTGCAGCGCGTTTTTACTTTTCATCCTTTGCCTTGTATTTTTGTTGTGTTTTTACACACTGCCTGCGTTTTGCTTCATATGGCCTTGCGTTTTGGTCGATGCTTCACGATAGCATGCCTTTTTTTTAAGCAGTTAGTTGATATAATGTAATGGGCTTGAATTTTGTATTGGGCTTTGGAACCTTGGATAAATGTTATTTGCACCCTACTTGCTTGTTTACACAATGCCTTGATTTTGCCATTATGTAGTCTTGATTTATGGATGTAACCTCTTAATTATGGCCATTGCAATTCCAAGTTTCATCTTGATTAAATTTTGTTCATGATGTATGATGATAGCATGTACCTTCTTGAACTTTTCTTGGACCACTTGATTGCGAAAAATTGAAGCTTTACCTTTTCCATGTTGATGCCGCACTTGCATTGAATCCAAAAACCACACTTGAAATCAATTCCTCTTACCTTTGAATTTCTCCACTAAAACCAATTTGAGATGAATGAACTAAAGTTTTTTCTTGCCATTTAATAAACCATGGACCATGATTTGAACTTTGAGCTTTACCGTGATCCAATGCATCTTAGCATCAACCAAAATGCTCATGACTTGGAATTATAGGTCATGTCTTGAAACATTGAGCCAAATGCACCAAATTTGAACACTTTGCTAAATAAATCACACATGGACTTGATGTTTGGCCAAAACCCTAATTAAAAACAAAGCCTGATCACAATGATGATTTCCCACACAACACTTGAATTTGTTTCACATTTGTCTTCAAAATGATCCATAACTTGTAATGACTTGTAACTGAAGCAACGATCTTGTGTTTCACCAAGATTAGTTCAAACTTTTCATTGAATTCATCCATGAATGAATGGACACACACAAACTTGACTTGATAACCTTGAATGAGCCTTGATATATCCTTGCAAAAACTTAAGCTTAAACAACATGAAAATTAAAGTAAAAGGCACATATTTTTGTATTTTTGAATGCACAGTGGTTAGATAATATGCTAATGATATGATGCACAACTGATGATAATGTTATGAAATGATAGGGTAAAAATGAGGGTATGGCAGTATCTTCAAAACTTTCACACCCCAAAAGTGAGGTTTCAGTCTCCTTAAAGATCAATGTATTCTGGGCTTTTCTCCCTGGGATTTCAGATTTGATTTTGTCCATAATATTAGCAGAATCTTGTTAGATTTAATTTGCTCCATAAAGATCTCCAACAAAAGATAAGATTTGTTATTAGTTCAAATTCAAATTTAAATCTTCATTTAAATATGGTTTGATCTTCAACAGTTTTCAAACAAACACATTGCTATAATGAAGTAACGAATCTGATTAAATCATAACCAAAATTTTGCTTAAAAACAACATCCATCATGGCTTGCTAAACAAGGTCAGATGTTGCAATGCACATGTTAAAACATCGTATTCCATATGTTGCAACAGTATATTCAAATTAACAGTTCTCCGTAACTTGTAGATCTTTTGTTGAAGAGTGCGTCTTAGATAGAAAAACATTGAACCACAACTGCAATAGTTGTCAGATGTTACATCATACATAACATATGTCTTGTTGATGAAGACCAGATGTTGTAACACGCATGTTGAAACATCGGGTTCCACATGTTACACCAGAGTATCCAAAACGACTTTTTTTCATATAAGTCTTCTTTGTAGAGTAATTTTGGGACAAAATCTTCCATAAAGGTACATCCAGTCAGATCTTCTTTGACCGAAACAAATCCAAATCTTTTCTAATTGATTTTGGATTATCAACATAAACTTCTCCCAAAAGCAAGCCTCTGGATCAGCTAAAGAAGTCAACACCACAACTCTTTTGAAGGATATCTGAAGATAGTCAGAATCTAAACCTTATGCCTATTGCTTAACTAGTTCTGTCAAGCATTTTAGTTACATCTTGGAATCTCTTGCTTAACTGGTTTTATCAAGCAATTTAGCTAAACAACTCTTGCTTTACCAGTTCTATCAAACACTTCAGCTAAACAACTCTTTAATTATTCTTAGCAACAACCTCAAATGATGGAACACATGCTGAAACACCTTGTTCCACATGTTGCCTAAAATACATATTGTACATATGTTGTTTTGCCTAATGCAGCCAACCAAGAGGACCTAAACATGTCCAACTGTCAATTTTGTTAGTTTTTTTTATATGTTACATGTTACATTTTTTCATCCTTTTTATTTTTCTTTTTTATTCAATAAATTGCCTTTATTAACAAATGAATATATAGATATATTAATAATATTTTTTTTAAATTATGGATATTATTTTAGGAGAATATCAATAGTTCACTTTTATTTTGTATTTTATAGTTTAATTTATTTGATATTAGTGGAACCTAACTTCAAATATTATTGGTCAATTATTTCATATATATAATGAAATAGTTTATTTTATTTAATTTTATGTGTTTTTAATTTTTTTTTCTATTTTTAAAGATGAATAACCCCAATTGTCTTTTTTAATTTATTTTATAATTTAACATGATTGATTTTGTTGGATTAAATTTACATTGACTATTTATTTTAATGAATGATAATAAAATAAATAAAGATGATAATTTTATTAAGAAATACGTAAAAGACAGTTATACGTGAGCATAACTCTAGAATACTGTAAGTCTTAAGATAAATGATTTTGTGTGCCTAGTGGTGAAACGCTTGGGTCTTGAGAGTGTGCTCCTCTCAACGTCTTAAGTTCGAATCATGCTGGATACAATTTGCTTATTAAAAAAAAGATAAATGAGTTTAACTGATATTTAATATTTAATTATATTTATATATAAATGAAAACAATTTATAAATTATAAATCAATAACTATTTTTAATAAGAAAAATAATAGGACAACAAATAAACCAAGTTTATTTAAAATGAGAGTTTATATAATTAGATTAGATTTTTTTTTAGTTTTAATTCTATCTTTTAGAAGAAGACCATTAAATCTCAATTTTAAGCATAAGAATTAATTTGGGGGAATAATAGGCTCAAGAAATTGACAATTTTTTGTATAGTTCAATTTAATAGATTTTGATGGATTAGTTTGACATTGACAATTTAAGCATAAATTCAAAGCCATTGTTTTCAAATAATTTATATCCGTACAAGTGGATACATGTCTATAAAATAGACTTTTATAGAAATAAGTAGATTTATGTTAGCAAATTCATATATATATATATATACTCTCTGTCCTATATTATAATCAAAATTTATTTTTTAGATACATTGAACATATATTGTATTTGATATATATATATATATATATATATATATATATATATATATATATATATATATATATATATTTCTTCCGTTCTATATTATAATCAAATTTTACTTTTTAATACATTAAATAAATAATGTATCTGGTTTATATATAGACTAGATACAGTAATTATTCAATATATTTAAAAAATAAATTTTGTTTATAATATGGAACTAAGTGAGTATATATATATAAAATCTAGAATATATGCAATTATTTATTCTTTTGATCTTGAATTTTTTTATAAAAAAACTTTAATGGGATTGACTATTTTCTAATATAGATGATAATAAAATATTTTAAAAGAATGATGTTATTTAGAGATATCTAGAATAAGTTTACGTTAAAAAATGGTAAATATTTCCAATATTACGTGAATATTCATTAAAAAAAGAAAATTTTAGGTATAAATAATGGTCTAACTCAATATTAACATTCAGTGAGGGGAGTTTTGTGTAGACTCAAAAACATCACAAAGTTGTGAGTTTTAATTTAGTTTGAAAAAAGAAAAATATTGATAAGAGTAGTCACAATGAGTCAAATCAAAAAATCCATTGTGATGATCTTGATCATAATGATATTTACAATACAAGTTGAAGGCATCACTGAATCTCAAAATTTTAAGCCAAACGGCTCAAAATTTGGTTGTAAACTAAAGTGTGGTTTTAAGTGTTCCTCCCCCAAAGTAATTCGTCATTATGACGAGTGCATGAAAGCTTGTATCGCACAACACTGCGGTGCTTATTCGCATAAGTAATGGTATTTTTTTTCTTTACTTTCTCTTCAACTTTTGTTTAATATTTTTTAACAGATAAAAATATTTATAAATTTATTTTTATTTTGTAGGTGCTCGTGCTTCTAGCGATATATGTCATGCTAGCGCGCTTACGAACATTTCTTGAAATTTTGGAAGTTATAATAATTAATAAATTATTTATATGTTTTCAAGACGCTATTTAATAAAATGTAATGATAAAAATTGACATTGAGTCAAATTTAAATAAATATATTTAAATTTATGATGTGTAATTTAATTTTTGAAATATTTTATGGATGTACTTTTATTATTTTTGTTTGTTTTTTTATTGTTGATTTATAGATTTGGTTGCATGTAGAATCCGATGTTAGCTTCCTTTTTTATCGAGCATATATTAAACTTAATCGAGTATATATTACGCTATCTGAATTGATTTTTGATATTGACTCTCAAGTATAGGGAAGATAACGAGCAGGGTATGGGTAGGATATTATAGTATCCGTTTTCATATTTGCAATTGAAAAAAATTTCGTACTTGAACTTATACCCGCTTATGTATCAAAATTGACACTCATCTCCGTATCCTATGGGTATATAAGTGTTTGTACCTGTATCCGTTATCCGCATTTTTAATAAAAATAATATATCAAATATAAAATATTATAATATTTTAAATTTTTATAAAAATTAAAAAGTTTTAAAAAAAATTTATTGTTGAATTATGAAATAAATGATCACTTATATTAAATATATAGTAGTTTAAAATTGATTTTTTTAAATTTTATAAACATTTATTTTTATATAATAACATAAATTAAAATATATAAATATATATTATGTGGGTATGAGGCATGCTGGGTACTAAGGTGTCCATACTTGCACCCATCCCCGTTTATTTAAGTGGATAATTACTTGAGTATGTACTCGTACTCATTTTTGTGGGATTTTACCTTATCTATTATGGATAATTTTATAGGTACTCACTGTAGATGAGTCAAATTGTCATCCCTACTCAAATAGTAAATTCAAAACAAATAAAGACAATTTTTTTATATTTTATTTTAAAAGTAATGCAACATACTTGCGTCGATCAAAAAAGTAAAACACATCAATATAGATATATTAACCTTGTATTGCTCACAGGACCGACCCAAACTCAAGCGAATGACACCATCGTTAGGTCTCATTTTGTTGGACTTTTAAAATAAGCCTAATATTATTAAAAAATTGGCCTCTAAATTTATATAATTATTATGAAATTC
Organism: Lathyrus tuberosus; assembly: GCA_022829125.1. NCBI lineage: Eukaryota > Viridiplantae > Streptophyta > Magnoliopsida > Fabales > Fabaceae > Lathyrus > Lathyrus tuberosus. The sequence goes on along the minus strand of JALAZF010000024.1, from coordinate 360,665 downwards.
TAATTAAATTCAACAAAATATGATTGCCCAGTGGTAACTAGGTTCGATTATGTTGTTACACAATTTGAACATTATTGTTGCACAAATTTTCTCAATTACATTATTTTGTAAAATTGTACTGTTTTTTACTTAATTTCGTTCAAGTACGGAACAATATGTCATTTTAAAAATAATTCTTCTCGGCTACCTAATTTTGTAACATCAATCATACTTCAATATTTTTTAAAATTTGTTTAAAATAAAATCTAAAATTTCATGGACAAAAACTGAAATATATATATATATATATATATATATATATATATATATATATATATATATATATATATATATATATATATATATATATATATATATATATATATATATATATATATATATAAAATATATTCAGAGTTCATATCCTATGAAAATGCCATTTTTAGGTAAGAACATGAAAATAAATCTGGATTATTAGATTTTATAATAAATTGTAGAGGTTATGTGTGTTTTTTTATTTTTTTTCTCTCCTCCATTATTAAAATAAATGATGGAGGAAAGAGAAAAAAATTAACATATAATCTCTACCATTTATTTTAAAATCTAATGATTCAGATTCATTCTTATGTTCTCACATAAAATTTATTATTTTTAATTAAAAATAATAGATTATTCTAAAATTTATTATTTTTAATTAAAAACGTATTTTTCTAGAATCTATTATTTTTATTTATAAATGTATTATATATATATATATATATATATATATATATATATATATATATATATATATATATATATATATATATAATATTTATAATTAAAAATAATATATTATTCTAGAATCTATTATTTTTAATTATAAATGTATTTTTCTAGAATCTATTATTTTTATTTGATAATATGATAATGAATCTGAACCATTAGATTTTAAAATAAACGGTGGAGATTATGTGTCATTTTTTCCTCTCCTGCATCATTTATTTTAATAATGGAGGAGAGAGAAAAACAAAAACAAAAAATAGTCTCTACCATTTATTTTAAAATTTAATGGTTCAGATTTATTCTCATTTCTAATATAAAAATGACATTCTCATATGATACGTCTCATATATATATATATATATATATATATATATATATATATATATAACTACCATTTTTCCGCTGTAGTCGTATCACATTTTTTACATGCATGTTTTTTTTTTATTAAAATTTTTTTCATCACGGTTCCATAAAACAACCAAGGTCATCGAGTTTAGATGACAAGCTTCAAGTTGCAGTATAAACATTTTTTCTTTTTTTCTTTAAAAATAAGTGTGTGTCCCTTCACATTTATTATCTTTTAAAAATTGAAAGTATAACAACTATGGTTGTTTCGTTCAACTGTGGTTATATGTTCCATATTTCACTACGGTTGAAGCTTACAACCATTGTGAAATCATTTTCCTCAAAGTTAAAACATAATAGATACTTCATTTCGTTCATAACACATAAGGGTACCCTAGCAAATGATGTACATGATATTCGTAACGATCATCAAGAAAGCATATGGAAAACTTAAAAAGTAAATATATTATATTTCTCATTCAAAATTTATTGTATGTTATAATTACCAATGATGTTATTTTCTAACAACTATTATTGTTTGAAATTATAGGTGTTTGAAATCAAGACACCAAGAGACAAGACAAAAAGATAGTAATATTTGTTGTAATGATGTGTACATTGTAGATTGTTTTGTTCCATTTTGATTTTGATATAATATACAATTTTTGGTTCCTAATGGAATTGTGTTATTGATGTAATACAATTTATGGTCTAATTCAATTCAAAAATGGTTGTATTGTTGTTTCTAGTCTGATATGATTCAGACATATTCAAGTTTAAAATTTGGGAATACTGTAAAATTGAAAAATATATGTAAAAAACAAATTATATCACCCGGGTTTTTAACTCAACCATTGTTATAAGTAAAACGCGGTATCCAGAATAATAAAAGGCAAGAATGGGCGAGGCTGGGGTTCGCAGGAAGGACCTATAAATTATTTCACAACAGTTGTTTCAATAAACTAATGTTATAAGTAGCTGACTACCTAACTTATAAGCACAGTCTCTCACTCATTATGGAAACCACCATACATGCAAAATTGTTTGATAGAGACTAATCCTTATTTAAATGGCGTTCAATAGTTTATAGTTTATAATGTTTATCAGACAATAGTTCATGTGTAAAACCTAAAACAAGTTGAGTTCATTCAGTATCTTCGGTTTAAATTCCTGGCCTTAAGGCTTGGGGCCTTGGTACTGTTTTGTGTCTCTCCTTGTTTGAGGGTGTTTCCATAACTGTTCGTTAGGGTTGTGTTTTTGTCTGGTGTGGGCTGATTTTTCTAGTTTTTTCTGCCTCTCAGTTGTTCATTAGGGCGGCTTGATTTACTATGGAATGGAATGTGGTCAGTAAGAAGAAGATATTATCTAAAATGGTCAAAGCTTCTGTAGGGAAAGAAAATGGTAAACGTGGAGCTGCTGAGGGGTAATCTGTTACTACATTCTTCTTTACTGAGTTCCCCGATAGTATGGAAGCTAGAGACATGTTCGAAGTTTTTAAAGTTTTCGGTTTGATATCAGAGGTCTTCATTCCTGCTAGATTAGATAAAAGAGGGAAGATATTTGGTTTCACTAAGTTCCGAAGAATCCACGATGCTAGGATTATGGTTGTGAAGTTGGATAGTATCCAACTTCAAGGTAAGAAAATATTCGCCAATATTTCGAGGTTTAATCGTTCTGTTGCTCCAAGGTTAACTGTTCCCAGAAGGACGCATGGGGTTAACGAGGTGGTTGAGAGAAATACTAGATCCAAAGTTGTGGTTTTGCACTTGTCTTTTGCTCAGGCGGTCCAAGGGAATACGAGTGCACCTAGGCATGGGGTTGATGAGGAACCTACTCTTAGCCCCATTCATATGGAAGTGATTCAAGAAGATGTTGCTAGGTTTGAGAAAGCTCTAACGGGTACGCTGCTAGAGGGAAGGTGTCATACCCCAAATTTTGACCACTAAGATTTCCCATCATTGTGCAAATCATCATCACAATATGGATGAACCATCATGCCTCATCAAATGCCTCAAGGGTTGTTGAGCATTCACTACAATCAAAATTAGGGTTTTAAGCCCTCTCGGAGCTTTAGACAAAGGATTAATCAAGGAATGACTTGATCTTCAACTTGTCTAGCCTCTAAAATATCCACAATGGATCAAAAGGACTCCCACTTCAAGGATTAAGCACAAGGCTGCTCCCTTCTAGGTGGATCAAGCCTCAAGATCGCTAGTGTCACCAAATTAGGGTTTTGGTCGACCAGGACCTCCAGATGAAAGATTTCATCTGGGAACAAGCCAAAGATCCAAAAAATAACCTAATATACTCCATGGAACCTTATGGACCCAATCATCAAGTCCATTTTGCCTCAGGGGATGCATTAATCAAAAATCAGGAATTAGGGTTTCTTGACCTAATTCACCCCTAAGTTGACTTTTGGGACAAATCATGAACCAAGACCTCAAGACATGATTTGAGGGTCTTTAATATACCATATTAATCCATTTAGAACAATGGATTAATCCAAGAAGCTTGAGCAACAAGTCTCAATTTCATCTGCACAACAATTAGGGTTTCACAAGAAAAGTCAACTGTAACTTTGACTTTTGACCAAGACATGCCCCCAAACCCTAAGATATGATTCAATATACCCTATGACACCCATGGAACATGTCCATCAAGTTTGATTTAGGTCAAGGACATGATTTCCTGAAGAATTGCACAGTTTGGAATTCATTTGATAAAAAGTCAACTGTTCACAAAAGTCAACTTTGACTTTTTGAGATTTTTCACCAAAATGGATTTTTAACCCTAAAATTATGTTTATGTATGATTTGAATCATCATTCATCAAGAAAAATCAAAGAAAGTGGGATAACTTGTAAAAGGGGTAACCATAAAACTTAGAAAAATTTCTAAGTTATGGAAAAAGTACCACTAATGTGTCAACTTTAGAGGACCATAACTCCTAAACCACAAGGCCAATGGTCCCCATTCAAAGCTTGATTTTTAGATCACATTGCCCTCTACAAAAGCTTCATACTAAGTTATTTCCAAATTCCTCATGGATTTTGAGTTATGGAGTGATCAAAATCAAGAAAAGTCACTTTGTTCCAACACTTGGTGAAATTTTCACTAAGTCAGATTTTGCCTTACTTTTTGCCAAATGTAGGGGGATTTTTCACTTGGATTCAAAAGAGATCAAAACCAAACATGTTTAAACAATTGTTGTATCATGTAAGGGCTTTCCAAAATGGCCAAGAACATTACCAAATTCAATTTGAGCCATGAGATATGACATTGGCAAGTTGCCTTGCTGAAATCTGCCAAGGCAAGGCAGATTTTGCACTTTTGGTCGATTTTCCAAAATCAGCCAAATCCAAATGCTCATATCCACTTGGACACCTCAGAGGATTGAATCTAAAAGGGACAATCACTGAGCCAAGCCTCCAAAGTCTTTGGAACAAGAAATAGCATGTTGAACCTAGAATTGCCAAAATAGGGACAAGACTCCAATTTTGGAATGGAGCATTCAATGGAAGCATCAAGGTGGCATGGACTGAGCCATTCTCAATTGAATTCAGTCAAGACTTATCCAAGACCAAGGGAACCACAACTCTGTGCCCTAACCTCTAGTCAATGGCTAGAGGAGACTTGGATTTTCATTGGACAACATTGGCCAAACCTCTGCTGCAGTTGCCATTCACCCTGGATCCCAAAACAAACTTGCTCTACTATAAATAGAGCTCAATTGTGATCAGTTTGAGTACACCAAATCCATCTAACAAATGCTTTCCTCAAAATCTCCTCTTTCACTCCAATTTTGCCTTCTAAGGCAAGTCACCATCGGGTTTTGAGTTTGAGAGCTTTTCCAATCAAACCAATCACACACACACCTCACATACATCATATAGAAGTGATCCAAACACTCACATAACATCTGGAACACAGATTTCACAAAATCACCAGCCAATTGCTCAAGTTCTTGACAGATTTGCAGTTGAGGTGCCATCTTCAACTCCAAACCATTTCAATCAATTCCAAGCATTCATACACACTCCATGGCACCTAGGGAAGTTATCCAGATCATTGGAACCTAGCTGTAACACCTCCAACACAAATCACGATCACCAGCTGCAAGTGGTAAGCATGAGCTCTTCTAATTCAATGATCCATGCAATTTTTGCTGCACAATCATTTGGCCATATGTTCATAATCATGCATGGAATGTTTCCCCTCAATTAATTATATTGTTTGAATCGTGTATCAAAAATCCTAGCCTTCATGCAGAAATTAGGGTTCTTGAGGATTTTTCATGATTTCTTGTTATATGTTTAATTTAAATGAAATTAAATACCATAGACATGATCGTGAGGTTGAAACGAGTTGATTGGTATGTGGATTACATGATATGATCAAGTATTCAGTGAGATTGGATAGAAAATGCAAATCTGGGCAAGGCAGAACACGCGAGTGTTCTTGGTCCATGTTCTTGGCGCCATTTTCATAAATTCAAATATTTGAATTTTGTGATTTTATTTAATTGATTCAAAAATTAATTTCTCTCTGAGTTTAATGATTTTGAGTTGATTCTTTTTTTAATAATTCACAAAAATGTTAAAATATTTTATTTTCCAAAAAAATCCCAAAAATATTATTTATTTTGTATAATTGATATTTTTGCAAAGAATTAATGTTTTAATTGTTTTTGACATTTAAAATATTTTTTCCACCTTGATTTTGCAACTTTTAATGCTTTCTAATTATTTTGTAGGTTAATACTTAATTTTTGAAGCATTAATCCAAGATCACAATTTGTTTTCTATATGTTAAACAATTTTGATCATTTTAATTGAATTTTTATTCAATTAAACACACTTTGAAAATAAATTAGGGTTTTTGGATTAATTCAACCCTCATAAATCATTTTCAAAACATTTTGGGCCTCTATTAGAGTGTAAGACCCAACCCACTTGTACATAAATATTTTGGGCCTCATTCGTTGTATAAGTTCCTTTGTACATTTTCAAACAAACGACACGATCGTCGCCTTTTGAAAAATAACCTTCTGGGCCTCTCCTTGAGCTATAAGACCCATTCAAAACCATTTTGGGCCTCTAATAGAGTGTAAGACCCAATCCCTTTTTAACCAAAACCATTTTGGGCCTCACTTATTGTATAAGCCCCTTCGCGTTAAAAGAAAATCTCGGCGCGATCGCCATTTTAAACAAAAAATCAATTGGGCCAACCCTCGTGTTATAAGCCCCACTCTTTTTCTTTAAACCTTTTGAGCCTCTTGAGAGAGTGTAAGACCCATCCCTTTGTACAGAAACCTTTTTTGGGCCTCAGTCACTTGTATAAGTCCCTCCGTACAAATTCAAACAGTGCACTCACTGATAAAACCCTGGGCCCCTCCTTGAGGTGTAAGCCCCAAAACTTTCTTTTTCAAAGCACTTTCTCCTTTGATTTTGCATATATTGTTGTTTTCAATCTTTCTTTGTTGAACAACTAACGAAATAGCATGGAAGCTCTACAACCGAGTAAGTGGTTATCGCTTTCATTTACCGCTTTCATATACATATAACTGTATTGTGGGGCTGTCTCACTATAAGTATTCTTTCATAAACTCATATCAACTGTGTAATAATAGTATAGATATTTAGAGTTTCCCCGACAACTACGTCTAGAACTAGGTGACGCCGTTTCGTTTATTTGTAGAAATAGACAACTAGATCCCCAATAGGATCACCAGATACAGTCTTCTCTCAGGCTGTCCTCATTAGGAATCGCCAAGAAACTCTACTCCCAGAGATGAATGTATTCTCCGTGAATGGCATCTTTGAGTTTCTTCCAAATTCTCGGACTTTCCTGACTTTGATATATTCTCGGTGAATAGCATTTCCTTGAATTTCTCGGGGTTTGGGGACCCACGGGCTTTTTAAAAGCATCAGCCTCCTCTTGGGCATCATACAAGGACCCACAGGCTTCCTAAAAGCAACCCAGCCTCCTCTTGGGCTTAGTACAAGGACCCGCGGCTTCTTATAAGTATTCACAGCCTCCTCTTAGGCTTCGTATAATGATCTCTTCCTCCGGGAATGATAGCCTCCTCTTGGGCTTAGTACAAGGACCCGTCGGCATCTTAAAAGCTTCTAGCCTCCTCTTGGGCTTCGTACAAATTGTCCCGACGACCTCCTAGAGGTATAGGAATAGAACTTAATCATCTCCATAGAACAGTCCTGTCATAGAGTCTACTACTATTTCTCGAAGCATCGTACAAAAGATAAAACTCTAGACACGGACAGTCTAATCTCCTTGAGTCTCAAATACATTCTCAAGTGACCCCTTCGTTAAATAGGAAGGAAACCCGCAGACTCGGACAGTCTCAATACCCTTTGGATTTCCCGTTTCCTCAAAGAAAATGAAATATCCCTGATCCTCGAATCAAAATCCCTGAGTACAGTGTTTCTCATATAAGAACTGATTTTCTCTTTAAAATCAGTATACTGGACCTGCCACTTAACTGAAACAATTATCCTGGTCCCCCTCTTGGGCTTTGTACAATGATTCTTCCCAGCGAAGCAATCGTTTAGCCTCTCTCTCGGGCTTTGTATGAGACACATAAGAGACTCCCTCGTGGAGTCAATCACCTTTTAGCCTTCATCTCGGGCTTTATACGAGATACAAAAAGGTTCTTATTGAGCCAAACAAATGATAGCCTCCATCTCGGGCTTCGTACGAGATACAAAAACTCTCTTGTTGAGTCAAATAGCCTTCATCCCGGGCTTTATACAAGATACCAAAAGATTCCCACGTGAGTCAAAACCTTTTAGCCTCTCTCTCGGGCTTTATACGAGACACATATTAGCCTCCTCTTAGGCTTTGTATAAGAAAACCACTGGTTGATCCAATTAACCTTTTAGCATCAAAGCTGTGCCTCGTTCGTAGTACACAAACATCAATAACTCTTTTCCCTTTCATCTAATTGCTATAAGAGGCAAGCCTCTGGATCATCTACATCCATGCCACTGTCCCTCTTTTAGCATGAGAAATTCCTAAGGAAAGATAGCATTACTCTACACTGAGTTAAAGTCTTCTCCTTCAGGTTAAAAATCTCATGTAAAGGAAATTATGGCATTGCCGGATTCACACATCTCGGTTAAAGTAATTCTCCTTTATAAACAGTTGTGACATACAAACCCCTCTTTAGAGATGACAAATTCTCTCTAAAGTCAAACCCTTTCAGCTTCACATCTTGGGCTTTGAACAAGATACAAATAGACTCTTTAGCTTCACGTCTTGGGATTTGAACAAGACACCAAAACAACTAATTTCCTCCCATAGAATAGGAGGAACTACAAACACTCTGATTTCCCTGTTTCGGTAAACGGGAATACGTAGGCATAAGATTGAAAGAAAAATCTTAGCGAGCACAATCAACAAAAAACTCAAAATCCCATACTCTCACATATCTATAAAAAAGTATCAGTCCTAACATCCTAATCCTTGTTCCCCGCTAGAAACATTCTGTCAAAATAAAAAGAGAGAAACCAGTATTGGCGAAAATACAAATAACCAGTACAAAGGCCCCCCACATTAATAGCATCCATAACCTAACAGACCGCTGTTTAAACTCAGTATGCAAGCAGGGTTAATTGGAGATATCTATTTCCCTTCCTTCATCAGCTTTAATAGGATAAAAAATGAATCGACCTGTAGTAAGCTCAAACCGCAGAGAGCGACCGCGCTTAAGAACCGCGCCCAAAATCGCTCGCTACAGAAGGGATCCTTTTACCATTCAAGAGCTTCTTTACGGGGAAGGATTTTTCAATGTGAAAGTTACCCCAATAGGGGCTGACAAATGTCTCCTTGAGGACAACTTAGTGGAAGATTTCTGTAAGTTTCAGATGGAAGTAACATATTGGATTGGGAAATGGTTTTCTGAGATCAAGCCGTGGTCACCGATGGACGTTGACATTGGTAGATTTGCTTGGGTTTGGTGCTCAGGATTGCCATGCCATGCGTGGAACACCTCTAACTTTGAAAAGATTGCCAATTCATTTGGTACCTTCATCAGCTGTGATGGAAGAACATCTAAGAAAACCAGAATGGACGTAGCCATGTTGCGTGTTAAAACTGAGTTAGCAGATAATTTGGACAGGGTGGTGAAGGTAGAGATCAATGATTCGTTGTTCGATATCCATATAGTGGAGATCCTGCGGGGTTCAGATTCTTCTACCAGCAAGTTCTTTGAGGAAGATGTGTCTTCATCTGAACTTGGGGATCAGTCCGGCAATGGAGAGGATAGTGGTTCTTCCGACGACTCTGACAATGGGGAGGATTTTACAATATCCTTAGTTAATCGAGTTAGCGACGTTTCATGAAATAAGCAAAAGTTAACCTATGGATTTAGTATGTCAGGTGGTAGTTCCTTTGTGGGCGAAAGTATAAAGGGAGGGGTAGGTGGGATAGATGAAGGTCCCAAGAATAATGATGGAATGGCTGAAAAGGGGTCTTTTGGCAAGGTAGCTTCTAACAGTCCTAGGAAACAACATTTGGATAATTCATTGTTGATACCTCATAACGAGTCTCAAAGCGCCTCTGATAAGAACATCAGTACTGTTTATTTGGTTGGGTTGAACATAGAGAGTGACGCTGGGTTGAATTCGACAGATGTTTTGGGCCACTCCATAAAGCCCATTGAAGATCTGGGTAGTGGGTTACCTATTTATGAGAGTTCGGATAAGATTATGGAGGACCCACCAATCAAGATTTGTGGATCAAAATTAAGCAGGAAAAAGAAATTATCAGAAATTTACAACAAAGTTAACATTCCTTACTCTCCATCGTATTTTGCATCCCTTCTTCACTCAGTTGATCCCTATCATGTGAAGCCCAATTTCCATTGTGAAAGTGGTTCAGACGAGATCATTTGGCATGAAGCGATTACGTGTAGGAAAGACGAAGGTATCATGTTTGAATATATTTCTGAATCTGATGTTGTTAGGGGAAACATGAGGATTAATAAAGTTATGGAAGATGTTCCAGTGAGGATATGAAATAACATAAAACTGTTGGGTATTGAGGGGGAGGAAGACGACGAAGCTTTCACTGGCATTATTAGGAGACTTGAATCCGGAGACAAAAAGGCAAGATCATCTAAGAGGAATGTAGGAACTTGTGATCCATGAATTTAGTATCTTTCAATGTTCGAGGATGCGGCAGTTTGCTCAAGAGGAGGAGAATCAACAATATACTTTTCAAGGGGCAAGCTGATTTATGTTTGATTCAAGAAACTAAAATACAAGAAATGAAAGATTCGGTTGTTGGAAGTTTGTGGCGCTACAGAGAATTCGATTGGTCTGCAGTAAGTTCTGTTGGTCAATCGGGTGGGTTGTTTATAGTGTGGAAGAAACACATATTGGCTCCCATTTTTAGTCTGAAAGGTCCAGGTTATCTGGGATTGAATTTCATGTGGAAATGAGACAACATATATGTTATAAATGTGTATTCTCCTTGCGAGATTTCGGAGAAGAGAAAGCTCTGGAGCGAGTTACTGGTTCTAAAGACAAAGTTGCCTTCGGGAAGTTGGATAGTAGGAGGAGATTTCAACGCCGTTAAAAACGCGGAGGAAAGGGAAGGAGTGGGAGATCCAAATATTAGAGAGATGGATGAATTCAGTTTTTTCATCGATAGTTTAAATCTTACGGATTTGAACATGGCGGGGAGTAGATTCACATGGTTCAAACCGAATGGTAAGTGTAGAAGTAGATTAGATATATTTCTGGTGGATGATTCATTGATTGAGAGATGGAATATCAAGAACCAAGTGGTGAGAGATCGTGACATCTCGAATCATCGTCCGTTATGGCTCATGTCTAATAACCTAAACTGGGGGGCCTAAACCGTTTAGATTCCTTAGTTGTTGGATTGAACATAAGGATTTCCTGATATTAGTGAAGAATTGTTGGAATTCGTTTGAGTTTTCCGGTTCGTATGGTAACATTCTTGTAAAGAAATTCAAGGCGTTGAAGGATAAACTCAAGTGGTGGAATTCGAACGTATTTGGTTGGTTGGACCTTAAGATCGAAGAAGGAGTGGCAAAACTCAATAATATTGAGATGGAGATGGAAGGTGTGGACTACAATCTACCTTTGGATCTGCTTCAACAGAGATGCCAATATGTGGAAAAACCTGCGGATCAAGGAAAGCATATTGCATCAAAAATTGAGATCTAAATTGTCATTAGAAGGAGATCTGAACACCAATTTCTTTCACTCTTCCTTGAAATATCGCAGCAGAAAGAATTATATTCCGGGAGTAATGGTGGACGATATTCTGGTGGAAGATCCTACATCTGTCAAGCAGGCTGCCATGCTGTTCTTTCGTAAGAACTTCTCTTCTAGTTATACTAGAAGACCTTTGTGCGATTTGAGAGACATTCACATGTTGTCCGAAACTGAGAAAAATAATATGGAGGCCGATTTTTCTGCAGAAGACGTTCACTTAGCAGTGCAGCAGTGCGACGTCAACAAGTGCCCTGGTGTTGACGGTTTTAATTTCCGTTTCATACAGGTTTATTGGGACATCATCGGGTCTGATATTACCAATTGCGTGCTGGATTTTTTCAGGACTGGATATCTCCATAAGGTTTTCGCGTCTTCATTTATATCTCTCATCTCGAAAATTGATAATCCGCAAGACTTTGGGGATTTTAGGCCTATTAGTCTTATAACCTGTATCCTTAAAATCATTTCCAAGATGATGGTGGTAAGACTCAGTCGAGTCATTGGTAATCTTATATCTCCTGCGCAAATGACATTCATACCGGGAAAATAGATTTTGGACGGAATTCTGGTGGCTAACGAAATAATTGATTGGGCGCATAGAAAAAAGAGGAAATGTTTGATGTTTAAAGTTGACTTTGCTCAGGCATACAATTATGTCGAATGGGGATTCCTGGAGTATATGCTTCTTAAGATGGGTTTCAGCGAGAATTGGTTGAGATGGATCAAAGGAACCGTGTTTAACTGTTATTATTCGGTGCTAATTAACGGTAGCCCTTCGTTGGACTTCAAAGCGTCGAGATGGCTTAAACAAGGGGATCCTTTATCCCCTTTTCTGTTCGCCATTGTATCGGAAGGTCTTGCAACTTTGGTTCGTAGAGCTTTGTCGCTGAATATTCTTTCTGATTTCAAGTTTCTTGACTCGGGATCCATTAGTATCCTGCAATTTGCAGACGATACGCTCCTTGTTTGCGATGGTTCTTGTCACAATCTTTGGGCGATTAAATCTGTCCTTAGGGCCTTCGAAATCCTATCTGGTCTGAAAATCAACTTTTCAAAAAGCTTTTTATTTGGCATCGGTTTGGAGCGCGAATTCATGAATGCTGCTGAAAACTTCCTGCATTGCCAAACAAGTTCTGTTCCATTCAAATTTCTTGGGCTGGTTATTGGTGGAAACCATAAAAAAGTGAGATTTTGGGAACCAATTATCAGATGTTTCAATGCTCGGTTATCCGCTTGGATTGGCAGGAAACTTTCTATTGGCGGAAGGGTTACGTTAATCAACTTGGTCCTCATGAACTTACCTATTCACTACCTTTCATTTTACAAGGCACCGATTGCGATCGTTAACAGTCTCATTTCTATTCAACGCAAGTCCTTATGGGCGGGTTCATCGGGGAAGAATGTTATCCCTTGGGTGTGTTGGGATTCAATCTGCAAACCTAGGACATAGGTGGGCTTGGTATCAAACACATCGGTCGGTTTAACAATGCTCTTATGGCCAAATGGTTGTGGAAATTCACGCAAGAAGGATCAGAATTGTGGGGACCTATTCTATGTGATAAATATGGAGACTAGAAGGGTGGAGTGATGGAAGACACGGGGTCTGGTGGTTTGTTTCAAAGGAAAGAATCGGTGTCGTTATGGATGCGGGATGTCATTAAAACAAGATATGTGTCTGATACGATTCTTTTTGCTGATAATTTGGTATGTTCTGTAGGGTGTGGAAATTCTGCGTACTTTTGGAAGGTTCAATGGTTCGGGACGTCGAAACTCAGAATGACTTTTCCAAACTTATACGAGGCTGCAGTGCATAAATGGGAGGTCGTTAAGGATGCAGGTGCTTGGATTAATGGCAGGTGGGTCTGGTACTTATATAATTTGGAGTTTAAATACTACCCGAATCGTGATTGCGACATTGAGGAGCTGGGCTATTTGTTGGAATCAGTGGAATTATCTGCGGACAGGAAGGACAGTTGGAAATGGAAACGTGACCTCCTGAATGGCTTCTCGGTGAATTCGTTTTACGAGCTTAGCGACAACGGGGAAATATTGACCGAACCGAAAGCATTCGTGATGGAGAGTCTTTGGAATGCTGCTGCCCCTCTTAAAAGCCAAATCTTCCCGTGGCGTCTCTTTCTTAATAGGTTGCCTACAAGGGATAACTTAGAGAATAGAGGTATAGTAAGTAATAACCATGATAAGGTTTGTGTATTCTGTTTTTTAAAAGTGGAGGATGCAGACCATATTTTCTGTGATTGCATCAAGGTGAGATAGGTATGGATTAAAATATGTCAATGGCTGCATATCGACAACATTAACGACGGGGACTGCTATAGACATTTTCTGAATTGGTTGATGAGAAATAAAGGAAGGACTCAGTCGAATATCTTTGCTTCTTTTTGGTTAATTTCTTGTTGGTGCGTTTGGAGGAGTAGGAACAATATCGTTTTCAGAGATGAGATTTGTAACGTCGACAATATATTCCATTCCATCGTGGCGTCGTCATGGAGGTGGTTAGCGGTGGGGGAGAATGGAAGGATAAAATGTAATTTATACGAGTGGATTAAATTCCCTCTAGATTTCCTATAATGACTGCTCCTAGGTCTGCTGTCTTGAAGCTGTTGTTTAGCAGTTGGATTTCTGGTGTTTGCTTTATATTGTTAAGCAGTTGGATTTCTGTTGTGTAAGCACTGCATTGTAATTTATTGGGTTTAGAGATTCCCTTAATCTCTGTTATTGGATTATTTGCTTATAAAAAGAACGCTACCTAACAATAGATGTGCAACTGTCATTATATGTGTTTCGGAACCGTTATTATATGCGTTTTTCGTTATAGTGAATGTCAAATATATATATATATATATATATAAGAATACTAGATTCTAGAATAATAGATTAAATCACTAAATAATTAAATATTTAAAAAGGTAATGTGATAAGAGTGAAACGTGAGAATATTGCCATTTATCTAGATTAATAGATTAAGGAAATATCAAGTTTACTTTAAGATAAAGTAAACATTTTTTAATAAAATAAAAAGAATATATTAGCTATAAATAATGGTCTAATGCAATCATTTTGTGAGAGGAGTTTTGTGCAGACTCTAAAGTAAACCATCACAAAGTTGTATATTTTAATTTAGTTTGAGAAAATATAAACATTGATAAGAGTAATGGCAATGGGTCAAACCAAGAAATGTATTGTGATGATTTTGATGATAATAGTATTTATCATACAGGTTGAATGCATCCCTCAATCTCAAGATTTTAAGTCAAACAGTCTCTCAAGAACTTGGTGTGAAATAATATGCTTTCTTAAGTGTAAAGAGCTTGTTTCAGAGTGCAAGAAATATTGTTCAAAACATTGCTCTGGTTATTCGCATAAGTAATGGTATTTTGTTCGTGCTTACACACATTTCTTTAAGTTTGGAGAATTGCAATAATTAATAAATAATTTGTATGATTTGTGAGAAGCTATATAATAAAATGTTCTCATAAAAATTGACATAGAGTCAAATCTAAATAAAAAAATTTAAACTCACGATGCCTAATTTATTTTTGAAATAAATATTTTTAAGTATTTTTTTTTATTTTCTATGATTGTTTAATCATCAATTTGGTTGCATGCAAAAACCAAAACCATTTGTATTAGATTCTAAGGTTTGTTTTTATTTATTTACCGGGTATATATTAAACTCTAAATAAAGACAAATATTATTTGATAAACAAAAACGCGCCACTTGTAAGTATGTATATTAACCTTGTGTTGCCCATGTTTGATTAAAATATATATTTTTAATTAATTTTATTTAATTAAATTAATATTACCTATATCATATCATACTAAATTATAATTGTGTAACTTCTTCCATCAATTTTTCCCTCCAAAAAATTTAAGATTAAAATTGAGATTTTAACTTCTACAAATTTATAATTTATGATAAATAATAATAATTATAATTAATTAATTAAAATTAAAATTATACCAACCATCTCCACCACTAATATTAAATAACTCCCACAAAAATTTATATTAATAAATCTAAATAATAATAATGAATGAATTAATTTAATAAATAATTATTAGTAAAATTAAAATTATACCAACCATCTCAACCACTAATATCAAATAACTCCCACAAAAATTTATATTAATAAATCTAAATAATAATAAATAACTAATAATTATAATAAATAATTATTAGTAATTAATTAATTAAATTTTAAAAAATTAAATATGAAACACCTTTCTAATTTAATTCTAAAAAATTAAATATCACACACAGTTTTAATTAATTAATTAAATAAAAATATTATAACTTCTCCACTTCCATGATTTTAGTAACCACTCTCCACTCTCTCACATCAATCTCAACTATCCACACTTTCTAACTAATCTTCACTCCTTCCAAAAATTTTAAGGTTAAAATTGAGATTTTAACTTCTACAAATTTTTAATTTATAATAAATAATAAAAATAATAATATTAAATAATTAATTAAAATTAAAATTATACCGACCATATCCACCAATAATATTAAATAACTCCCACAAAAATTTATATTAATAAATCTAATAATAATAATAAATTGATTAATTATAATAAATAATTATTAGTAAAATTAAAATTATACCAACCATCTCCACCACTAATATTAAATAACTCCCACAAAAATTTATATTAATAACTCTAAATAATAATAATAATTAATTAAATTTCAAAAAATTAAATATGAAACACGTTTCTGATTTAATTCTAAAAAATTAAATATGACACGCATTTCTAATTAATTAATTAAATAAAAATATTATAACTTCTTCACTCCCATAATTTTGGTAACCACTCTTCACTCTCTCAAATAAATCTTCACTATCCACTCTTTCTAACCAATCTTCAATCCTTATATAGTTTGCATTACAATCATTCATTTCCCCTTTTTTCTTACTTCATAAACTATAAGTTATCATTAGTACATTTTATTATTTTTATTTTTTTACAGGTTACTTCCACTTCCTATTAAGGTAATAGGAATTCTCTTATATTCAAAAGATTATAGTATTAAAACTAATCAAGATAAGAGTTTCAACATTGTTTATTATATTTATAATGTTGAATTTGAAAGCAATGAAAGCAAATCAAAAATTGATTTTTACCATAATATACTTTCCAATAACATTAATATAGAGATATATTATAATGAAATGATGGAGAAGTTATTCTATTCGATGAATTTGAGAATACCCAAGTATCTAATCATTCTAACAATAAAAGCATTTTAAATACTAATAATTTTTTTCATCAATAGATCAAACTTTCAAAATAATAATAATAATAATAATAATTTAATATAAAATAAATATTATATGGTTAATTTATAATAACTATAATAAATACTAATGATAGTATTTGTATGGTTAATGTTTTTCATCAATAGATCAAACTCTCAAAATTAAAATAAATATTATATAAAAATATTTTAAATATTTAATAAAATAATAATAATAATAATAAAATATTTAATAGATATAGTAAATATAAACTATTAATAAATATAAAATTACAAATATTAAAATATTTAATAGTTATTTCATCAATAATAACTATTATATATTCAATAGTTAATTCATCAATTAATGTAAAAATATTTTAAATATTCAATAAAATGTAAACTATTAAATTATTGTTAACTATTTAAATAAAAAATAAACTCAATAAAAATATTAATACAAATATATTATATACTTTTTTAAATTAATATTTCTCGATAATAATTTAATAAAAGTTATCCGCGTGACGCGCGGGTAGACGTCTAGCAATTATATATTAATGGTCGCCTATTTCATATATATATATTAGTCAAAGTTAATTTGAGTATTTATTGTTTAAATTATATCATTTAACATATTATTGCATTGTTGTGGTGTATTTTAAATTTGATCTTTCTTTTTCATTATTTTCATTTAACAATTAATTTAAATTAATATTTCTCGATAATAATTTAATAAAAGTTATCCGCGTGACGCGCGGGTAGACGTCTAGCAATTATATATTAATGGTCGCCTATTTCATATATATATATATATATATATATATATATATATATATATATATATATATATATATATATATATATATATATATATATATATATATATATATATATATATATATATATATATATTTATATATATTAGTCAAAGTTAATTTGAGTATTTATTGTTTAAATTATATCATTTAACATATTATTGTATTGTTGTGGTGTATTTTAAATTTGATCTTTCTTTTTCATTTAACAATTAATTGACTTTGTTTTCTTTAATAAAAAAATGTAATCAACCAAAAACTGGATAGTTACAAAGGCGAGGCGAGTTCTGGAGTTACTAGATATGGACCTCATGGGGTCTATGCAAGTAGAAATCCTATGTGGAAAAAATATATATCTTTGTGTGAGTGGATGATTTTTCAAGATACACTTGGATTAACTAATTTATTAAAGAAAAATATGACACTTTTGATGTTTTCAAAGAGATATGTCAACGTCTCCGAAGAGAAAAAGGGAGTTAGATAGTAAAAATATGGAGTGACCATGACAGAAAATTTAAGAACTCCAAGTTCTCTGAGTTTTGTTCCTCTTAAGGAATTGGTCATGAATTTTTAGTACCTATCACGCATCAGCCGAATGAAGTGGTTAAACGCAAAAATAGAACCTTGCAAGAGTCAGTTAGAGTCATGTTGCATGCAAATAATCTACCTAACTACTTTTGGGTTGAACCCATGAACACAACTTGTCACATATACAATTGTGTGACCATAAGATCTAGAACTAAAGCAACTCTGTATGAGCTTTAGATAGGGAGGACACCCAATGTCAAATACTTGTACGACTTTGGTAGCAAGTTCTACATCTTAGCAGAACGTGAACAAAGAAGAAAGATGGATCCCAAGAGTGATGAATGAATATTTCTAGGTTACTCCATCAACAACAGGGCATAAATGGTATATAACACACGTATCAAGACAATGATAAAATCAATAAATATTGTCATTGATGATACTCTCGAAGATAAGAAAGAAGTTTAAGTTGAAGGTGATGTATCCCTTCAACAGATTGATGTCCCAAAAGATGCCCCACAAAAGGAGTCTAAGATTGAATCTAGAAGAATAAATTTTGAAAACCCTTAAGCCAACCAGGGATTATTTATTAGAATTCATAAATATCACCCTATTGAATATATCATAGGAAATATGAATGAAGGAATCATCACCAGATTCAAAGATATAATTGCCTACTCATGTTTCATTTCCAAGATTGAACCAAAGTAAATCAAGGAAGCCTTGACTAATGAATTCTAGATAAATTCTATGCAAGAGAAACCGTGTCAATTCAAAAGAAACAATGTATGGGAATTAGTTCCAAGACATGAAAATGTGAATATCATTGGTACAAAATCGATTTACAAGAACAAATCCGATGAAAATGGTAATGTAACAAGGAACAAGGGTACACACTAATTGAAAGAGTGGATTTTAATGAGACATTTGCTCATGTTGCTCATCTAGAGTTTATTAGATTATTAGTGGAAATCTCCTGCATGTTTATATTTAGATTATATCAAATGGATGTTAAAATTTTTTTCTTGAATGGGTTTCTTAATGAGAAAGTTTATGTAGAGCAAACAAAGGGATCCATTAATCCTAGTTTTCCAAATCACGTGTACAAGTTGAAGAAAACACTCTATGTATTAAAGAAAGCTCCAAGATCTTGGTATGATAAATTAATTGAGTTTCTGATCAACAATGGATACAATAGTTGTGGAATAGATAAAACCCTATTTGTGCACTATGATAGAGGAAAACTCATGACAACCCAGATTTATGTTAATGACATTATCTTTGGTGGAATGTCAGATAAGATGGTTCAACATTTTATTTATCAAATGCAGTCTGGATTTAAGGTGAGTCTTGTAGGAGAACTCATCTACTTTCTTGGTCTTCAAGTAAAGAAAATGGAAGACAATATCTTTGTATCTCAAAGAAAGTATGCAAAAAGAATATTGAAGAAGTTTGGGCTTGAAAAGGAAAGTCATAAAAGAACTCATGCTGCAACACATGTGAAATTAACCAGAAATGATAATGGTGTTAATGTAGATCAAAGCCTATATAAAAACCTGATTGGCAGTCTGTTACATCTCACAATAAGTAGACATGACATCACATTTTTTGTAGGTGTTTATGCTAGAAACCAAGCTAAACCCAAGGCTAATAGTCATCATTAAAGGGGATAAGTTATTCTTAATAAAGTGGTAATGGTTATTCAATAAAAAATATAAAATATTAACTATAAATAGTGGTATAATTATAATAGAAGATATAAGAGAAGATAAGTTATGCCAAAGAAATCTCCTTCGAATATAGTTAATGGAAGCATACATGGAAATCAACTCAGAGACTTTATCATCAATACTAGATGTAAAAGCAATGTGTTGATCACTAATAGATAAGATGACGTGATCCAAATAGCATTTCCAAAAACACCAGATTGGAGATATTGTTAGGTGGTGCAGTTAATAGAAACAAGTTTCAAACCAAGTTTGGAAAACCAGTTTTTAAGTGAAATTATCATAACTTATCCAAGGCTCAGAGACAAAAGAAAGTTAGACTTGTTTTTTAAGACCATTATTCTAAGCGTCAATTTGGTTGGGTTATTGAACAAACCCCTTGAGTTCCAATAGATACAAATCATTTCAAAAGTGTTGAGTGACCAACCTTTGATCTGGAAATATATCCACTTGCAATTTTCACTTTTTTTTCTTATTCTTACCTATGGCCATATTGAAACCAAGTGGTTCATGAGGAGAAGAAACATCCAAGTTATAAGGATCCCTTTCCTTCCCACTTTCCATAACTTCTAGAGCATACCAAGAATCTTGGAGGAATTTTTGGTTTTTACTAAGATTCTTAGCTAGTGAATTCTCAATAGAGTCACTTTCTTCTTCAATTATTTTGGTAACATCTACATATTCCTTTTCCAAGTCATTGTCCTAAAAATCTTCAACTTCTTCTTCATTATATACATCAAGGATAACATTAAATTCTTTTGTAAGATTAGAGATTTCATCACTCCATTTGTTTCAGGCTCAAAGTCTTCAATATTTCTTTTTTTACTCACACAGCCTTCCAAGTCTTCAATCACAGTAGTTGGCTTTTTACCATTGTTGAGGGGTTGCCTTCTACTATCAACATTTGTTGTTGTCTCTTAATTCAAGCTAGATTTTTCCTTGTTTCTGTCCTTAGAAACTTGGACATACACATTTTTGCTTAATCTTTTTATTAATTTTCTGGATCATTAATAATAGGTTCCTTTTTAGCCCTTTTACAGGAATCCACAGAGTGGTCGACGACCTTGTAAAAAGAGAAAATTGTAGGTGAATTTTCATACTTAGTATCTACAAAGAAATCAAATCCTTGTCTCTCCACTAAAACATTGAATACATGAGGCACTGCAAGGTCCATATCTACCAGAACTCGGGAAAAATTCTCAAATGGAAGATCAAACATGGATTTAGTAGCAATAGAGTTCTTACAGATTGGCATTCTCACACTACTCGCAATAGCAAATAAAATGTTAGGGAACCAATATTCTTGAGCCAGTCCAAACATACAAATCCAAACTTGAGAAGTGGATGATCTTTGTATGTTAGGATTGAAATCCTTTTCCCAAGGGAAGAGCTTAAGCATTCCAGGAAAAAGATTCTAAGAAACATTGGACCTAACTGTCATACCCCAAATTTGTCTTACCTTTTATACCCTAAGCACTCACAGTGGGAGTAACTTTTCTTTAGAGTGATCACCCGACCTTTAATTGCTTTTTGTTTGAAGCTTTTCACATTGTCTTTATTTCCTTAATTTCTTTTCACAAGTTTGTTAGTTATAGGTTTACAAGGAGCATGTAGCTTCACTCAAGTTTGATACTTGATTGATTTGTGGTTGTGGAAAATTCAAATGCAAGTTGTGTGGAGGTTTGACCATACATTGTTGCTTGTTGGGAATTACTATTATTATCTTGCTTAAGGATTGCAAATAAGTCTCAAGGAATGTTGAATTTGAGTATGGAAAAGCTTTGCTCTCACTATACAAGATTAATGTATCTAATTCGTTTTGAACTTTAGAAGGAGGATTCAGATCCTCTTCGTTTTACTCAATCTCATTGAAGGTACTCCAACTCACACTTATGTTGCGCATTGTGAGCAATATATGGAGTAAAGACAGCAGGTACTAATGTGTCATTTCTCTAAATAGCAAGCTACATTATATATGAAAGACAAATATGAGATTTGAAAGTAAAATGGGAATCATATTTTTTTGAATTACTTTGGCATATGTTCATCACCATCAATTTGACATACAAGGCAAAATATAAACAAAGTCAATAAAGATCAATAAACAAGTCCTAAAATCTAAAGTCTACTCCCTAGACTTTGACGGACTCTTCCATGGTATCCTCTGAGCTCTTTTTTGTACACAAGACAAGTTGCAAAAGTTATCTCAAAGGTATTCCAAAGCTCCAAATTCAAGGAAGTCACGTCATTCTTTGAACCTTCATTGTCCACCTATAAGAACAATAACAAAAACATACTTTCAACATGAGTTATCCATACGGCTGCTACCAAACTCAAATGGATGATGCTAAATCATGCCATGACAGAAAATCAGAGATGAGAAAAGCTGCAAGAATTTTTTCATCAGATTTGATCCACAGAAGCTACTGCGCAATGTGTTGAGCCTTGGGTATTTCTCCTTGTAAGCAAGTTTAAATCCTACTCATGGAATTTCAGCTTGCTACTAGCAAAATACCTCTTCAACTAGCATCTCACTCATTGTGTTCACACCATCAAATGTCAATTGTATTCACTTCCTGTTCATAAAATATCGTATAAGATCACAAGTGATTATGTCCTAAACTCACAGTACAGTCTACAAAAATATGTTTATTTTAACAAAGGCAAAACAAGCAAGCAAGTCACACGTACAATTCAAAGCAAAAAACAAGAGAAGTATTCATTAGGAAATCCAACAAGAGTTCTATTTTTCTTTCAATAACGACAAGAAAATGCATCAATGATGAGAATTTTAACAGAATGAAAAGGATAGTATGATAATCACAAAACCAAGTCAGTCCAAATTATCAAAGAATGCATTTACAACTTTAACAGCAAGGTTCACAACAAGATTCAAAGTTTTTTTTCAGAAATATTCAAATAAGTCAAACCAAAGCAATTTGAAGTTCACTTACCATGCTCAATGGGATGATAGAATAAGTGCCAAACATCTCTTCGTGCTACTTTTCCTCACCACCAAGCTTTCCTTATGCCAAATCCAAGCTGTCATGCTTCATTTATGCCAAGGTCATCACCATCAATACATGAAAAGGAGAAAGATAGAAAGTTGGTTAATACATTAAGCTAGCAAAACCAAAGTCTATGAAAATTGCACAAGACCAAGATCATACAATGCAAATGATGGCTCAAATAATACACGACGGTGGCGAGTAAGACTCTCTAACAAGTTCATGAATAATAAGTATACTTGCAGCAGCAGGGAAATAAAAGATGATATCATAGCAAGGTGCAATTCAGAAGATACAAAACCTTATGCCATAAAGACTTAGAATTAATACCAAGTTCTTGCTCCTCATGCCTCCAAGTGCTTCCATCTTCATCATCATCCCATAATCTGCAGAATAAGTCAAGGAGAAAGAATAAACTGCAAGTCAGGAAGGAAAGTTAATTCATGTGAAAAGAGTCAACGTGAGGGGATTTATTTGAGCCAAAAGCAATATTACCACATCAGCATGCAAAAAGGGACCACAGGTTCAGAATTCACAAAAAAGGCAAGGCAAGAAAAGCAGCAAGAATTCACGGTACACTATCCTAACGTGAAAATGGAAACATGACAAATTCATAGCAGACAAGGTCTAACTATAGATTGCAGAGGATTTCAGAACTTGGTCTGCTAAACCTAATTCATTTCAATATAAGAGCATCATTTCAGAGGAAATTTTCAGAGACGAACAACATAACAAAAACCCTAAAAATTTCTACACAGCAAGAACCCAGAAATTCACTAAAGCTCATTATCATCAAAAAATTTAATCAGAGTTTCACACTGAAACTCTGATATAGGTGAGCTCGACCCCATTTTCATACGATCAACAACAACACGCGCTAAGAAACAGCGAGAAAAGAAGAAGAGAACACATAAAATGAAAGAGGAGAGTCAAAAGGTTTTTACCTTCGCCGGAAAAGCGTCCGATCGGAGCATTGAGATTTTTACTACTTGATTCGAGCTTCCCGTGTGCTATTCTCTTGTACCCCTCCTGAAATTGCTTGTTTCCTTGCTAGAATTGTAGTTTTAGGTTTTGGTGGAGTAAGTATTTATTTTGGGTTTGGACGGAGAAGAGGGGTGGCGCCGCCGTGGCCGACCACCAACCACCTTTTTCTCCGGCGATTTCTCCAGCTTTTTTTTAGGTTTCCGGTGAGAAGGTTGGGAGAGAACGTTGAGGGAGATGAACGAGAGAGAGAAGAGATTTGAGAATTTGATTTCTCATTCTCTCATTTTGGTTGATAAGTGATGTTTGGTGAGAGTCTGGGTGGCCATGACTAGATCAACGCGCCAGATTGATTAGGGTTCACCATGAACCCCCTCCCTTCGTTGGGCTTTACTGACTTGGGCCTGGGGAAAGTTTCTATTCACACCCCTGTTTCTGAACTATTTCTGGCCCATTCTGGTTTTGTTTTAAGTTTTTTTTTAAAAGCAAACTTTTGAAAACAATGTTATTAAAACAAGTTAGTTAATTTTATTAAAATTTTTTATTTAATATTAATTAATCTATTTATGATTAATTTTATTAAATATTTAATTTTAATTTAATTAATTATTAATTTAGTTTTAATTCTAAAAAAAAATCTAAAAAATACTCCTTTCGAATTAATTCCCAATTCTTATTTAATTAATTTTATTAAATTATTTTATTTAGTATTAATTAATTTTGATAATTAATTTTATTAAATATTTTGATTTAATCTAATTAATTATTTGAACTTTATTTTATTTCTAAATAACCTAGAAATTAATTTTAGTGTAGGACTTCCCTCCTTAGAATTAGGTTACTAATTGTGCTAACAAGCTTGATTATGTCTTTCCCCATTTTATTTATGATCTTTATGTGAGGTGTATAATTTTCTCTTGTGGATTTATTTCATGCCTAGATTATGTTTATGCTATTCATATTATGCTTGTCCAAACCAAAAGATCTTTTCAAACTAATATCTTGACTTAATGTCAAGCCCTTTTAATACCTTGTAAGTCGATCGTTTTCACGATTGCAATCGACCTCACAATGCCTCCTCTTGGGCTTTATATAATGATAATGGTTGCATATTTCACTTTGGTTTGTATGCGTGTATGTGATTGTCTCACTTTAATCATGGCTCGATTATTCCCACTTGATTAATTACACCCCTTTCCCGTAAGATTAAAATAACCCTTTTTTACAACAATAAACAAGCTTGATCCAATGTCAAGTGTTTTCCAAATCAAATTCAATTAATCTCCAACATTCACTTGATCCACATATCAAGTCCCTTTACCTCTTGTAAGTCGAGCGCTCTTGCCTCGCAATCGACCTTACCTTAAACCATAGAACCTCATTTCCATTAGTTCACAAACCATTTCGCATGCAAATCCAAACCTCGATCCAACGTCGAGTATTTTTCTTAAATCAAATCAATACATTTAACCATACTTAAACATCATTTCTTAAAAGGTGAAAAGGAGGGGGATCAAGTCTTTGATCTTTCTCTTCAATTGTTTGGGTGAGAGTTCTCTTACTCGTGTATGGACAATTGACGCCTCTAAAACACTTGTAACCCACCAACATTCAAACCTTTTTTTAAGCACTCATTAAAGCACTTAATCCTTTATCTAAACACATTTTTACTAAAAGGTGAAATGAGGGTGGTCGAGTCTTTGGCCCTTCTCCTCAATTGTTTGGGTGCGAGTTCTCTTACTCGTGTGTGAACAATTGTCACCTCTAAAACATTTAAAACTCTTATTTCTCGCCTTGTACGATCGAAGCCCTAAAACACATTCAAATCATATCCTTTTTTCTCAATCAAATTCTTTAACACACCTAATCATATATTCAAACACAACTTCCTAAAAGGTGATGTGAGGGGGGCCAAGTCTTTGACCTTTCTCCCCAATTGTTTGGGTGCGAGTTCTCTTACTCGTGTGTGGACAATTGGCGCTACATAAAAAATACAAACCAAACAACCATAGTCCCACGAACTACGAATGCTCTGACTTTCCCATTGCACGAGGGAATACGTAGGCACAAGGGTTCTAATCCTTGCCGAGCGCACTAATAAAAAACCACCCATTTTCCCCTTAAAAACAATATCTACCTTAGAAGATAACAAACTAACCTAGCTAACTTTCTCACGAATCGAATCAAGAGGTTCCCGTTGAGTACAACGGACGTAGAGGGTGCTAATACCTTCCCTCTTGCGTAACCGACTCCCGAACCCTAATTGGTTGCGATGACCATTTTCTTATCCATTTCCAAGGTTTTATCGATATTTTCCTATTCCTTCCTTAGAATGAATAAAATCCGGTGGCGACTCTGTTTCGAATAGATTTTTCCGCGTCTATCGCGAGGATCGTATTTTTCGAGGTACAACAGATGGCGACTCTGCTGGGGAATCGCATAGCCCTATGCTAAAGAGAGTCTAGCCTAACTTGACTCGATTTGTGAGAGTTAGATCCGCTTGTTTGTTTATCTTCTCTTGTTTGTTTGCTTGCTTGTTTGATTATCTATTATCTACTTGCTTGCTTATTGTTATTATATCCTATCATTATCTCTTATGACACTGTGGTGGTCCTCTGATCATTGGTGCTTTGTGAGACGGCTCTACACCCGAGTCTGAGTATAACCCTAGGATTAGGATGGTGGTTGTGTAGTGGAGGCTTGCGTGGTCTCTTCCGCGTGAGCCAAAGCAAAGACCCCGCTTGGAGTAGATTCCCTTGGAAATGTTATCGTTTTGATGTTACTTCATCACCATGATAATGTTTTCGAGCCTGAATCATTGATCCCAAGGACCATTAACCCATTTATCCAAGGTGGTTGGTAGTGTAACTCTTTGTGGGTTAATGCAAACACTACAATCAGATGAGATCCCTCGAACGTATTACTTCCTGACAGTAATATTTTCGACCTCGATCTAGGATTCTGAGAACCCTACTTAGAACCCGTGTGTCGATGGTTGTGTAGTGGGCGCCTCCGAGGAGTCTTTCTCATGGGGAAGAAACGAATACCTCACCTAGACGAGATCCTTTCAAGGATATTATTGTCTGATGTTCCTTCGTCATGGCTATAATGTCTTTGAAAGATATCTATAACTCTAGGCACCTACCCGTTTAGAATCTACCTGTGGGGGGTCCTGTAATTAGAGATATCTTGTGTCTAACTCCTTCCTCAGAATCAGATGTTGTTTTGATCCTGGGACCCTGCATTGCATACTCATGACATTAGCATATCATTTTCCAACAAACTCATCCGATCCTTTGTCCATTTCCTACCAGCTGATTTCCCGACGCTCATACTGAACCTGTGGTAACCGAAAAACATTTAAAGCAAGTTCAAGCGGAGATAAGAGGAGCATAGACAATTTGAAAGTTGTGATGGCTATGTCAGAGGATAGCTTTCAACATGATGGGATGAAGAATTTTGGCCCCTCATAAGGTTTTGCTGTGTAGGCTAACCCATTGTATGATCGTCTACTTGGTGATCATCCTCCACGAGTGAACATCCCTGCTTAGTCTCAGATGATGTCGCTAACTGATTCCATGGAGAAAAGGTTTTGTGCCCTCAAAGAGAAAGTTCAAGCTATGAAAGCACGCGATATTTTTGGGCTCGATGCTGTTGATATGTGCCTAGTGCCAGACCTGGTAATTCCTCCAAAATTCAAAGTACCCAACTTCAAGAAGTACTATGGTCTCAGTTGCCCGAAGCGTCATTTGGTGATGTTCTGCCGAAAGATGACTTCTCATGTCCGCGACGACAAGTTCTACTGTTTCCAAGACAGTTTAAGTGGTGCATCTTTGAATTGGTACATGGATTTAGAAAGAAGCTGTATCCTTTCATGGAAAGACTTATCCAACGCTTTCCTAAAGCAATATGAGTACAATTTGGACATGGCTCCCAGTCGCACGCGGTTGCAAAGCCTATCTCAGAAGAGTGGTGAATCCATTAAGGATTATGCACAACGGTGGAGAGAGTTGGAAGCTAGGGTACAACCACCACTCTTGGACAAGGAATTGATTGACATGTTCTTGGAAAGTTTGCATGCCACCTATCTTGAAAGAATGACTGGCAGTTCATTCTCAAGCTTCTCTGACCTTATAATAGTAGGAGAACGCATCGAGAGTTACCTCAAAGCTAAACAAGTCCAAGACGTCTCGAGTAATCAAGCTGGTGAAACTGAATCCTTCAGCAATCCCCAAGAGGAAGAAGATGATGAAATTGATGCAGTCATAGCAAATGTTGAGTATTCTCAAGGGGCACCATCAAGGCTTTATGGCCCTTCAGCTTCTCGGCAGTTATCATTGTCAGCGCCATATCATCCTTATGGGTAACCTGTCAACCCTAGGGCGTCATACCAGAAACCCATGATCTCTCCTCGTGTAAATCAACGAGCCCGTGGTCGAGGATATCAGAATCATCATCAGAATCAACATAGGCCTCGAAACAACTTGGAAAGAAGGACTGCTCCTCTTCACCTAGTTCCTATGCCGTACAGTCAACTTCTGCCGCATCTGGTCCGAAACTCACTGGTAGAGCTCAAAGCTATCAAGCCTTTGCTAGAACCATACCCACCTGGATACAACCCCAATGCGCATTGTGGATATCATGCTGGATCAATAGGGCATTCGACTGAAGATTGCAAAGTTTTTCAAGCCAAGGTGCAACAACTGATTGACAAGAAGCACATATCCTTTCAAGTAGGAAACTTGGTTGTGCACGTCAGCTTCTCGCCCAAATAAGTTCCAAGACTTCAAGAGGCATCCAGTGGTTCAAACAAGAAGACTTCCTCAGATACTGGCAACCATTGGACATTTATCATTTGCATTTATAATTTCGTTATGTTAAATGCTACTTGTTTTTTAATATTATTATTTTGAATGGTAATATTAATGATGTGATCATGCGTTTTCTGAATTAATCATGTCGCATTCGCTCATTTTTCTTTACTTATATATATATATATATATATATATACAAAAAATACAAAAACAAAAACAACAAATTTCTTCCATATACTTCTTGTCCACTCTCTTTATCAAACTTTTGTTTAGCAAATATTGGAGGGAGGATGATGAAAACAAGGTACCCATAATTGCTGATGGTATGCTTTCGGATGAAATCCTGCCAAGGATGTACATGCATTGTTTCAATCCCCCAAACACTGGAGAGATAAGGAGTTAATCCCTAGTAAACCACTTTGAGCCTAGAAGTAGCAGATTCCTTTGGATATTCAAGCCTTTACACTCAACCTGGGGCAGAGTAGTGTTTAGTTAACCTGATTACGCACTCAGTTCACAAAAGCAAAATCCAAAAACATGATGGTTGTTCATCAATTACCCATAACTTGGCAGTCACAATCCTTCGACAAAGTCAAAAACAAAATAAAAAAAACAAAAGCCTGCTAAGTCGAACACCTCAAAAGGAGACTTATGCAAAAATCAAGGCAAGCCCGATGGAATCGAAAAGCGAAATAAATCCATGCAAAAGATAGAGATAAAAAACAATACCAAAAGAGGCTTTGAGATCCTCAACAAAAACAAAATAATGTCCAGTGGCCACCATGTCAAATTAAAGGGTTGCTGACATCATGACAAAAGCAAAATAATGTGACTGCCATTTCAAGGAAATCTTGAATCCTCATCTTCACTCTTACACTGTCGAACTCTCTTTGAAGATGAGTATGTGTCAATTTAACTGAACGTAGGACTGAAGATCATCATAGAGAAGGGGTGGGTACAAATCAAGTTTTGAGCCTTATACCCTTTGTTTCAAATAATCGTGAACCAGACCACGTTATAACCCTCAAAAGACCTAATTGAGGCGGGGTTTATTCTAAAAGCATACTACAACAAGGTTGCATAAACTGACTCCTACAAATTTTCTAATCACTTGTTTTTGTGTCATATTCTTGCTATATCGTTCATACAACATTATCACATCATTCCAATAATGATTGATTTAAAAAAAACTTGCATGAGCATCGCATTAAAATTACCATTTGTGAACGAACAATTTTGACTGCAAGTCAGTACTTGGCATCAAGAAAATTCCAACAAGGAGAAATCAAAGGGGGTTGGGTCATTCAACAATGTTGGATGGAATTGACAACACCTCATAACCCTATGGAACAGGGGCATTGACATCCAATGATTATGGAATCAGTCAGTTTAGAGCAAGTCCTCGAAGCATTAGTTGATCATGGGGCAAATCATTCAGGAATCAGGTTGAACATGGTGAATCATCTCAAGACTCTACCAACCAGGGGCAGGCCACCCAAAGGTTCTTTTGATTAAAGGAAAACCCCTCCAATGTTCAATCAACACAAGTTAAGTCGCTCCAACGCTCATTCTGGGGCAAGCTACCTCAAGGGTACTTCGAAGCCAAATACTCCAAGATCCATTCAATAAAGGAAGGATCCTTTCACGACTTGGAATTCTGGGGTAAGCCATCTCAAGTAATCTCATGGTACATATGCTTCAGAATTTTCCTTACAAGGACAAACCCTTTTACGACTTGAAGTTGTGAGGCAAACCATCTCGAGTTCATCTCATGGTACATCTACTTCCAACTTCCTTTCAAGGATAAAGCCTTTCATGACTTAGAATTCTGGGGCAAACCATCTCGAGATCATCTCATGGTACAGTTGTTTCCAATTTCTTGTCAAGGAGAAATTCTTCATAGACCCAGAATGGGGAAGGATGAGCCACACAGGGGCAAATCTCTCTGTTGCTTTCAATCTGCTCAAGCGAACACCACAAGTGACCGTTAAGTTCAAGACCAGTGTCGGTGAATCATGCTATCACCTCACAAATAACCTTTTGCCCTCCTTCTGACAAGAAACCTTGCTGCAAAGGAACCTACCCATACCTTATCCTTTACTGGGGCATCTTGGGAAACCTTCATATCATTGCATAAATCACTCATATGCATTGGTCATGTCGCTTCACTCATTGCATAGACATGTGTATCATATCATTCCTCAAGCCTAACCTTCCAACAAGATTTGACATCTCAAATCCTGGTATCGCAAGACTTGACACCAAAGTCCAAATTAGCTTGGCAATCCAAAGTCCAACTTAGCTTGGCAATCCAAAGTTCAACCTAGCTTGGCAATCCAAAGTCCAACTTAGCTTGGCAATCCAAAGTCCAACTTAGCTTGGCAACCCAAAAGTCCAACTTAGCTTGGCAATCCAAAAGTCCAGTTCCCGTCTGGCAAATCATTTTAAGGTCCAGTTCTTGTCTGGAAAATCACTTTAAAGTCCAGTTCTTCTCTGGCAAATCTTTTAAGGTCCAGTTCTCGTCTGGCAAATCACTTTAAAGTCCAGTTCTCGTTTGGAAATCATTTTAAAAGTCCAGTTCTCGTATGGCAAACCACTTTAAGGCCCATTTTTCATCTGGCAAACCAATTCAAGGTCCAGTTCTTGTCTGGCAAATCATTTCAAGGCCCAGTTCTCGTCTGGCAAACCAATTTAAGGTCCAATTCTCGTCTGGAAAATTATTTTAAGGCCCAGTTCTCGTCTGGCAAACCAATTCAAGGTCCAGTTCTCCTCTGGAAAATCTTTTAAAGCCCAGTTCTCGTATGGAGAATATCCTTTTCGCACCAGTTCTCGTCTGGTAATCTATCCTCCAATCCAGTTTTAGTCTGGAAGTTTGACCCAAAGTCTAGTCTTCATTGGTAACCATTAAAAGTCCACCGTTGTTGGCATCCTCATAAAACCAAAATAACCTAAAGTCCAATTTTACTTGTCAACCACCAAATCCAATCCTTGGTGATACCCTCGACAAGGAAACCTATCCCCAGCACAGCCGATCATTTGCATCATCATGTGCATGACATGCTGGCATGACATTACATAATCATATCAAGCACTATCATATCATACGTGCATTAGATTCTCCAGCAGTTGCATCTTAGCATGTGTTTCATTGCATCATGTAATGCATGGCATATCCATCCCCAGCAACATATCATGGCAGGATCCAGGATCAGTTCGCAAGCATCTTGACCAGTCCTCCATCAAAGCCGACAACATTCTTCTAAAGAGAAATCGATATCCCGCACGTGCTCTCAAGGAATTCTATTCCCCAGCAAGTCATTCTTTAGCCAGGTAGTTGATATTGACAATCCTCAGCAGCTGTTGATATTCTTACTCCCCAAGCAGAGGATATCCTAAAAAGTTTCTTGTGAGCTTTCCCCTACAGAGCCAGCACATTTCCTCCGACAGGAATCTTGCTCAAATATTCTCCTAGCAAATTTGTTCAGAGATACTAGTTTGGTATCATCGAGGAACCTTAACGGATAAAGGATTACTTCGAAGACCCAGAGAATCGTCTGCCTTCAGAGATACTGCTTTGGTATCATTGAGGAACCTTAACGGATAATGGACTGCTTCGACGACCCAGAGAATCGTCTCCCTTCAGAGATACTGCTTTGGTATCATCGAGGAGCCTTAATGGATAAAGGACTACTTCGACGACCCAGAGAATCGTCTGCCTTCAGAGATACTGCTTTGGTATCATCGAGGAACCTTAATGGATAAGGGACTGCTTCGACGACCCGGAGAATCTCATGCCTTTTTCAAAGATACAACTTTGGTATCATCGAGGAACCTTAATGGATAAGGGACTGCTTCGACCACCCAGAGAATCTCAAGTTATTTTGTTCATTTGGTACACCGCTGCCTCATTCTATCAGCTCTTACTCTATGGCACTTTATCTCTTGTCAGACAAATTTTTGGGGTCTTCTTGTATCTAATTGACTTGCACCCTTAAAATGAACGCCATGCAGTAGTTCATTCTCTAGGTTCAAGCCAATTAGATAGGGGCATCTGTCATACCCCAAATTTGTCCTACCTTTTATACCCTAAGCACTCACAGTGGGAGTAGCTTTTCTTTAGAGTGATCACCCGGCCTTTAATTGCTTTTTGTTTGAAGCTTTTCACATTGTCTTTATTTCCTTAATTTCTTTTCACAAGTTTGTTAGTTATAGGTTTACAAGGAGCATGTAGCTTCACTCAAGTTTGATACTTGATTGATTTGTGGTTGTGGAAAATTCAAATGCAAGTTGTGTGGAGGTTTGACCATACATTGTTGCTTGTTGGGAATTACTATTGTTATCTTGCTTAAGGATTGCAAATAAGTCTCAAGGAGTGTTGAATTTGAGTATGGAAAAGCTTTTCTCTCACTATACAAGATTAATGTATCTAATTCGTTTTGAACTTTAGAAGGAGGATTCAGATCCTCTTTGTTTTACTCAATCACAATGAAGGTACTCCAATTCACACTTATGTTGCGCATTGTGAGGAAGATATAGAGTAAAGACAACAGGTACAAATGTGTCATTTCCCTAAATAGCAAGCTACGTTATATATGAAAGACAAATATGAGATTTGAAAGTAAAATGGGAATCATATTTATTTGAATTACTTTGGCTTATGTTCATCACCATCAATTTGACATACAAGGCAAAATATAAACAAAATCAATAAAGATCAATAAGCAAGTCCTAAAATCTAAAGTCTACTCCCTAGACTTTGACGAACTCTTCCATGGTATCCTCTGAGCTCTTTTTTGTACACAAGACAAGTTGCAAAAGTTATCTCAAAGGTATTCCAAAGCTCCAAATTCAAGGAAGTCACGTCATTCTTTGAACCTTCATTGTCCACCTATAATAACAATAACAAAAACATACTTTCAGCATGAGTTATCCATACGGCTGCTACCAAACTCAAATGGATGATGCCAAATCATGCCATGAAAGAAAACCAGAGATGAGAAAAGCTGCAAGAATTTTTTCATTAGATTTGATCCACAGAAGCTGTTGCGCAATGTGTTGAGCCTTGGGTATTTCTCCTTGTAAGCAAGTTTAAATCCTACTCATGGAATTTTAGCTTGCTACTAGCAAAATACCTCTTCAACTAGCATCTCACTCATTGTGTTCACACCATCAAATATCAATTGTATTCACTTCCTGTTCATAAAATATCGTATAAGATCACAAGTGATTATGTCCTAAACTAACAGTACAGTCTACAAAAATATGTTTATTTTAACAAAGGAAAAACAAGCAAGCAAGTCACACGTACAATTCAAAGCAAAAAACAAGAGAAGTATTCATTAGGAAATCCAACAAGAGTTCTATTTTTCTTTCAATAACGACAAGAAAATGCATCAATGATGAGATTTTTGATAGAATGAAAAGGATAGTATGATAATCACAAAACCAAGTCAGTCCAAATTATCAAAGAATGCATTTACAGCTTTAACAGTAAGGTTCACAACAAGATTCAAAGTTTTTTTTCAGAAATATTCAAATAAGTCAAACCAAAGCAATTTGAAGTTCAATTACCATGCTCAATGGGATGATAGAATAAGTGCCAAACATCTCTTCGTGCTACTTTTCCTCACCACCAAGCTTTCCTTATGCCAAATCCAAGCTGCCATGCTTCATTTATGCCAAGGTCATCACCATCAATACATGAAAAGGAGAAAGATAGAAAGTTGGTTAATACATTAAGCTAGCAAAACCAAAGTCTATGAAAATTGCACAAGACCAAGATCATACAATGCAAATAATGGCTCAAATAATACACGATGGTGGCGAGTAAGACTCTCTAACAAGTTCATGAATAATAAGTATACTTGCAGCAGCAGGGAAATAAAAGATGATATCATAGCAAGGTGCAATTCAGAAGATACAAAACCTTATACCATAAAGACTTAGAATTAATACCAAGTTCTTGCTCCTCATGCCTCCAAGTGCTTCCATCTTCATCATCATCCCATAATCTGCAGAATAAGTCAAGGAGAAAGAATAAACTGCAAGTCAGGAAGGAAAGTTTATTCATGTGAAAAGAGTCAACGTGAAGGGATTTATTTGTGCCAAAAGCAATATTACCACATTAGCATGCAAAAAGGGACCACAGGTTCAGAATTCACAAAAATGGCAAGGCAAGAAAAGCAGCAAGAATTCACGATACACTATCCTAACGTGAAAATGGAAACATGACAAATTCATAGCAGATAAGGTCTAGCTATAGATTGTAGAGGATTTCAGAACTTGGTCTGCTAAACCTAATTCATTTCAATATAAGAGCATCATTTCAGAGGAAATTTTCAGAGACGAACAACATAACAAAAACCCTAAAAATTTCTACACAGCAAGAACCCAGAAATTCACTAAAGCTCATTATCATCAAAAAACTTAATCAGAGTTTCACACTGAAACTCTGATATAGGTGAGCTCGACCCCATTTTCATACGATCAACAACAACACGCGCTAAGAAACAGCGAGAAAAGAAGAAGAGAACACATAAAAAGAAAGAGGAGAGTCAAAAGGTTTTTACCTTCGACGGAAAAGCGTCCGATCGGAGTTGCTCCGATCTAGGTATTCTTTTCTTCCTTTGAGATTTTTACTACTTGATTCGAGCTTCCCGTGTGCTGTTGTCTTATACCCCTCCTGAAATTGCTTATTTCCTTGCTAGCATTGTAGTTTTGGGTTTTGGTGGTGTCTCTGTTTGGTAGTTAGGTTAGGTTTTTGAGGAACTTAATCTCGGATTTGGACTCAGAAAGGTCATTTTAGGTGGGGTAAGTGTTTATTTTGGGTTTGGACGGAGAAGAGGGGTGGCGCCGCCGTGGCTGGCCACCAACCACCTTCTTCTCCGGCGATTTCTCCTGCTTTTTTTTAGGTTTCCGGTGAGAAGGTTGGGAGAGAACAGTCGACCCAGGACTAGATCAATGCGCCAGATTGATTAGGGTTCACCATGAACCCCCTCCCTTCGTTGGGATTTACTGACTTGGGCCTGGGGAAAGTTTCTATTCACACCCCTGTTTCTGAACTATTTCTGGCCCATTCTGGTTTTGTTTTAAGTTTTTTTAAAAGCAAACTTTTGAAAACAATGTTATTAAAACAAGTTATTAATCTATTTATGATTAATTTTATTAAATATTTAATTTTAATTTAATTAATTATTAATTTAGTTTTAATTCTAAAAAAAAATCTAAAAAATACTCTTTTCTAATTAATTCCCAATTCTTATTTAATTAATTTTATTAAATTATTTTATTTAATATTAATTAATTTTGATAATTAATTTTATTAAATATTTTGATTTAATCTAATTAATTATTCAAACTTTATTTTATTTCTAAAAAACCTAGAAATTAATTTTAGTGTAGGACTTCCCTCCTTAGAATTAACCTTAGAATTAGGTTACTAATTGTGCTAACATGCTTGATTATGTCTTCCCCCATTTTATTTATGATCTTTATGTGAGGTGTATAATTTTCTCTTGTGGATTTATTTCATGCCTTGATTATGTTTATGATATTCGTATTATGCTTGTCCAAACCAAAAAATCTTTTCAAACTAATATCTTGACTTAATGTGAAGCCCTTTTAATACCTTGTAAGTCGATCGTTTTCACGATCGCAATCGACCTCACAATGCCTCCTCTTGGGCTTTATACAACGATAATGGTTGCACATTTCACTTTGGTTTGTATGTGTGTATATGATTGGCTCACTTTAATCATGGCTCGATTATTCCCACTTGATTAATTACACCCATTTCCCGTAAGATTAAAATCAACCCTTTTTTACAACAATAAACAAGCTTGATACAACGTCAAGTGTTTTCCAAATCAAATTCAATTAATCTCTAACATTCACTTGATCCACATATCAAGTCCCTTTACCTCTTGTAAGTCGAGCGCTCTTGCCTCGCAATCGACCTTACCTTAAACCATAGGACCTCATTTCCATTACTTCTCAAACCATTTTGCACGCAAATCCAAACCTCGATCCAACGTTGAGTATTTTTCTTAAATCAAATCAATACATTTAACCATACTTAAACATCATTTCTTAAAAGGTGAAAAGGAGGGGGATCAAGTCTTTGATCTTTCTCTTTAATTGTTTGGGTGCGAGTTCTCTTACTCGTGTGTGGACAATTGACGCCTCTAAAATATTTGTAACCCACCAACATTCAAACCTTTTTTTAAGCACTCATTAAAACACTCAATCCTTTATCTAAACACATTTTTACTAAAAGGTGAAATGAGGGTGGTCGAGTCTTTGGCCCTTCTCCTCAATTGTTTGGGTGCGAGTTCTCTTACTCGTGTGTGAACAATTGTCACCTCTAAAACATTTAAAACTCTCATTTCTCGCCTTGTGCGATCGAAGCCCTAAAACACATTCAAATCAAATCCTTTTTTCTCAATCAAATTCTTTAACACACCTAATCATATATTCAAACACAACTTCCTAAAAGGTGATGTGAGGGGGGCCAAGTCTTTGACCTTTCTCCCCAATTGTTTGGGTGCGAGTTCTCTTACTCGTGTGTGGACAATTGGTGCCTACATAAAAAATACAAACCAAACAACCATAGTCCCACGAACTACGAATGCTCTGACTTTCCCATTGCACGAGGGAATATGTAGGCACAAGGGTTCTAATCCTTGCCGAGCGCACTAATAAAAAACCACCCATTTTCCCCTTAAAAACAATATCTACCTTAGAAGATAACAAACTAACCTAGCTAACTTTCTCACGAATCGAATCAAGAGGTTCCCGTTGAGTACAACGGACGTAGAGGGTGCTAATACCTTCCCTCTTGCGTAACCGACTCCCGAACCCTAATTTGGTTGCGATGACCATTTTCTTATCCATTTCCAAGGTTTTATCGATATTTTCCTATTCCTTCCTTAGAATGAATAAAATCCAGTGGCGACTCTGTTTCGAACAGATTTTTCCGCATCCATCGCGAGGATCGTATTTTTCGAGGTACGACAGATGGCGACTCTGCTGGGGAATCGCATAGCCCTATGCTAGAGAGAGTCTAGCCTAACTTGACTTGATTTGTGAGAGTTAGATCCGCTTGTTTGTTTATCTTCTCTTGTTTGTTTGCTTGCTTGTTTGATTATCTATTATCTACTTACTTGCTTATTGTTATTATATCCTATCATTATCTCTTATGACACTGTGGTGGTCCTCTGATCATTGGTGCTTTGTGAGACGACTCTACACCCGAGTCTGAGTATAACCCTAGGATTAGGATGGTGGTTGTGTAATGGAGGCTTGCGTGGTCTCTTCCGCGTGAGCCAAAATAAAGACCCCGCTTGGAGTAGATTCCCTTGGAAATGTTATCGTTTTGATGTTACTTCATCACCATGATAATGTTTTCGAGCCTGAATCATTGATCCCAAGGACCATTAACCCATTTATCCAAGGTGGTTGGTAGTGTAACTCTTTGTGGGTTAATGCGAACGCTACAATCAGATGAGATCCCTCGAACGTATTACTTCCTGACAGTAATATTTTCGACCTCGATCTAGGATTCTGAGAACCCTACTTAGAACCCGTGTGTCGATGGTTGTGTAGTGGACGCCTCCGAGGAGTCTTTCTCGTGGGGAAGAAACGAAGACCTCACCTAGACGAGATCCTTTCAAGGATATTATCGTCTGATGTTCCTTCGTTATGGCTATAATGTCTTTGAAAGATATCTATAACTCTAGGCACCTACCCGTTTAGAATCTACCTGTGGGGGGTCCTGTAATTAGAGATATCTTGTGTCTAACTCCTTCCTCAGAATCAGATGTTGTTTTGATCCTGGGACCCTGCATTGAATACTCATGACATTAGCATATAATTTTCCAACAAACTCATCCGATCCTTTGTCCATTTCCTGCCAGCTGATTTCCCGACGCTCATACTGAACCTGTGGTAACCGCAAAACATTTAAAGCAAGTTCAAGCAGAGATAAGAGGAGCATAGACAATTCGAAAGTTTTGATGGCTATGTCAGAGGATTGCTTTCAACATGATGGGATGAAGGATTTTGGCCCCTAATCAGGTTTTGCTGTGTTGACTAACCCATTGTATGATCGTCTACTTGGTGATCATCCTCCACGAGTGAACATCCCTGCTCAGTCTCAGATGATGTCGCTGACTGATTCCATGGAGAAAAGGTTTTTGTGCCTTCGAAGAGGAAGTTCAAGCTATGAAAGCACGCGATATTTTTGGGCTCGATGCTGTTGATATGTGCCTAGTGTCAGACCTGGCAATTCCTCCAAAATTCAAAGTACCCAACTTCAAGAAGTACGCTGGTCTCAATTGCCCGAAGTGTCATTTGGTGATGTTCTGCCGAAAGATGACTTCTCATGTCCGCGACGACAAGTTTTATCGTTTCCAAGACAGTTTAAGTGGTGCATCTTTGAATTGGTACATGGATTTAGAAAGAAGCTGTATCCAATCATGCAAAGACTTATACAACGCTTTCCTAAAGCAATATGAGTACAATTTGGACATGTCTCCCAGCCGCACGCGGCTGCAAAGCCTATCTCAGAAGAGCGGTGAATCCATTAAGGATTATGCAGAATGGTGGAGAGAGTTGGCAGCTAGGGTACAACCACCACTCTTGGATAAGGAATTGATTGACATGCTCTTGGAAAGTTTGCATGCCACCTATCTTGAAAGAATGACTGGCAGTTCATTCTCAAGCTTCTCTGACCTTATAATAGTAGGAGAACGCATCGAGAGTTACCTCAAAGCTAAACAAGTCCAAGACGTCTCGAGTAATCAAGCTGGTGAAACTTGTCATACTCCAAACTTTGACCACTAAGATTTCCCATCATTGTACAAATCATCATCACAATATGGGTGAACCATCATGCCTCATCAAATGCCTCAAGGGTTGTTTAGCATTCACTACAATCAAAATTAGGGTTTTAAGCCCTCTCAGAGCTTTAGACAAAGGATCAATCAAGGAATGACTTGATCTTCAACTTGTCTAGCCTCTAAAATATCCACAATGGATCAAAAGGACTCCCAATTCAAGGATTAAGCACAAGGCTGCTCCCTTCTAGGTGGATCAAGTCTTAAGATCGACAATGTCACCAAATTAGGGTTTTGGTCGACCAGGGCCTCCAGATGGAAAATTTTCATCTGGGCACAAGCCATGGATCCAAAACATAACCTAATATACTCCATGGAACCTCATGGACCCAATCATCAAGTCAATTTTACCTCAGGGGATGCATTCATAAAAAATCCGGAATTAGGGTTTCTTGACCTAATTCACCCCTAAGTTGACTTTTGGGACAAATCAAGAACCAATACCTCAAAAGATGATTTAAGGGTCTTTAATATACGATATTGATCCATTTGGAACAATGGATTAATCCAAGAAGCTTGAGCAACAAGGCTCAATTTCATCTACACCACAATTAGGGTTTCGCGAGGAAAGTCAACTATAACTTTGACTTTTGACCAGGACATGCTCCTAAACCCTAAGACATGATTCAATATACCCTGTGACACCCATGGAACATGGCCATCAAGTTTGATTTAGGTCAAGGACATGATTTCCTGAAGAATTGCACAGTTTGGAATTCATCTGATAAAAAGTCAACTGTGCACCAAAAGTCAACTTTGACTTTTTGAGATTTTTCACCAAAATGGATTTTTAACCCTAAAATGATGTTAATGTATGACTTGAATCATCATTCATCAAGAAAAATCAAAGAAAGTGGGATAACTTGTAAAAGGGGTAACCATAAAACTTAGAAAAATTTCTAAGTTATGGAAAAAGTGCCACTAATGTGCCAACTTTGGACGGCCATAACTCCTAAACCACAAGGCCATTGGTCCCCATTCAAAGCTTGATTTTTAGATCACATTGCCCTCTACAAAAGCTTCATACTAAGTTATTTCCAAATTCCTCATGGATTTTGAGTTATGGAGTGATCAAAATCAAGAAAAGTCACTTTGTTCCAACACTTAGTGAAAATTTCACTAAGTCAGATTTTGCCTTACTTTTTACCAAATGTAGGGGGATTTTTCACTTGGATTCAAAATAGATCAAAACCAAACATGTTTAAACAATTGTTGTATCATGTAAGGGCTTTCCAAAATGGCCAAGAACATTACCAAATTCAATTTGAGCCATGAGATATGACGTTGGCAAGTTGCCTTGCTAAAATCTGCCAAGGCAAGGAAGATTTTGCACTTTTGGTCGATTTGCCAAAATCAGCCAAATCCAAATGCTTCTATCCACTTGGACACCTCAGAGGATTGAATCTAAAGGGGACAATCACTGAGCCAAGCCTCCAAAGTCTTTGAAACAAGAAATAGCATGTTGAATCTAGAATTGCCAAAATAGGGACAAGACTCCAATTTTGGAATGGAGCATTCAATGGAAGCATCAAGGTGGCATGGACTGAGCCATTCTCAACTGAATTCAGTCAAGACTTATCCAAGACCAAGGGAACCACAGCTCTGTGCCCTAACCTCTAGTCAATGGCTAGAGGAGACTTGGATTTCCATTGGACAACATTGGCCAAATCTCTGCTGCAGTTGCCATTCACTGTGGATCCCAAAACAAACTTGCTCTACTATAAATAGAGCTCAATTGTGATCAGTTTGAGTACACCAAAGCCATCTAACAAATGCTTTCCTCAAAATCTCCTCTTTCACTCCAATTTTGCCTTCTAAGGCAAGTCACCATCGGGTTTTGAGTTTGAGAGCTTCCAATCAAACCAATCACTTACACACACCTCTCACATACATCATATAGAAGTGATCCAAACACTCACATAACATCTAGAACACAAATTTCACAAAATCACCAGCCAATTGCTTAAATTCTTGACAGATTTGCAGTTGAGGTGCCATCTTCAACTCCAAACCATTTCAATCCATTCCAAGCATTCATACACACTCCATGGCACCTAGGGAAGCTATCCAGATCATTAGAACCTAGCTGTAACACCTCCAACACAAATCACGATCACCAGCTGCAAGTGGTAAGCATGAGCTCTTCTAACTCTATGATCCATGCAATTTTTGCTACACAATAATTTGGCCATATGCTCATAATCATGCATGGAATGTTTCCCCTCAATTAATTACATTGTTTGAATCATGTATCAAAAATCCTAACCTTCATGCAGAGATTAGGGTTCTTGAGGATTTTTCATGATTTCTTGTTATATGTTTAATTTAAATGAAATTAAATACCATAGACATGATCGTGAGGTTGAAACGAGTTGATTGGTATGTGGATTACATGATATGATCAAGTATTCTGTGAGATTGGATAGAAAATGCAAATCTAGGCAAGGCAGAACACGCGCGTGTTCTTGGTGTGTTCTTGGCGCCATTTCTTTCAAATTCAAATATTTGAATTTTGTGATTTTATTTAATTGATTCAAAAATTAATTTCTCTCTGAGTTTTAATGATTTTGAGTTGATTCTTTTTTTAATAATTCACAAAAATGTTAAAATATTTTATTTTCAAAAAAAATCCCAAAAATATTATTTATTTCATATAATTGATATTTTTGCAAAGAATTAATGTTTTAATTGTTTTTAATATTTAAAAAAAATTTTCCACCTTGATTTTGCAACTTTTAATGCTTTCTAATTATTTTGTAGGTCAATACTTAATTTTTGAAGCATTAATCCAAGATCACAATTTGTCTTCCATGTGTTAAACAATTTTGGTCATTTTAATTGAATTTTTATTCAATTAAAACACATTTTGAAAACAAATTAGGGTTTTTGGATAAATTCAACCCTAATAAATCATTTTCAAAACACTTTGGGCCTCTAATAGAGTGTAAGACCAACCCTTTGTAAATACAACCCATCTTGGGCCTCACTTATGGTATAAGTCCCGTTGTATTTCAAAAAGTTCGACGTGATCATCATCCGTTGAAAAACCATTTGGGCCTCTCCTTGAGCTATAAGACCCATTCAAAACACTTTGGGCCTCTAATAGAGTGTAAGACCCAACCCTTTGTAAATACAACCCATCTTGGGCCTCACTTATGGTATAAGTCCCGTTGTATTTCAAAAAGTTCGACGCGATCATCATCCGTTGAAAAACCATTTAGGCCTCTCCTTGAGCTATAAGACCCATTCAAAACACTTTGGGCCTCTAATAGAGTGTAAGACCCAACCCTTTATAAATACAACCCATCTTGGGCCTCACTTATGGTATAAGTCCCGTTGTATTTCAAAAAGTTTGACGCGATCATCATCCGTTGAAAAACTATTTGGGCCTCTCCTTGAGCCATAAGACCCATTCAAAACTTTTGGGCCTCAATTAGAGTGTAAGACCCAACCCACTTGTACAGAAATATTTTGGGCCTCATTCGTTGTATAAGTCCCTCTGTACATTTTCAAACAAACGGCACGATCGTCGCCTTTTGAAAAATAACCAACTGGGCCTCTCCTTGAGCTATAAGACCCATTCAAAACTTTTGGGCCTCTAATAGAGTGTAAGACCGAACCCCCTTTTAACCAAAACAATCTTGGGCCTCAGTCACTTGTATAAGTCCCTCTGTACAAATTCAAACAGTGCGCTCACTGATAAAACCCTGGGCCTCTCCTTGAGCTGTAAACCTCAAATCTTTCTTTTTCAAAGCACTTTCTCCTTTGATTTTGAATATACTGTTGTTTTCAATCTTTCTTTGTTGAACAACTAACCAAACAACATGGAAGCTCTACAACCGAGTAAGTGTTTATACGCTTTCATTTACCGCTTTCATATACATATAACTGTATTGTGGGGCTGTTTCACTGTAAGTCTTCTTTCATAAACTCATATCAACTGTGTAATAATAGTATAGATATTTAGAGTTTCCCTGGCAATTACGTCTAGAACTAGGTGACGCTGTTTCGTTTATTCGTAGAAATAGACAACTAGATCCCCAATAGGATCACCAGATACAGTCTTCTCTCAGGCTGTCCTCATTTGGAATCGTCAAGAAACTCTACTCCCAGAGATGAATGTATTCTCCGTGAATGGCATCTTTGAGTTTCTTCCAAGTTCTCAGACTTTCCTGACTTTGATCTATTCTCGGTGAATAGCATTGCCTTGAATTTCTCGGGGTTTGGGGACCCACGGGCTTCTTAAAAGCATCCGCCTCCTCTTGGGCATCGTACAAGGACCCACAGGCTTCCTAAAAGCAACCCCGCCTCCTCTTGGGCTTAGTACAAGGACCCACCGGCTTCTTAGAAGTATTCACAGCCTCCTCTTAGGCTTCGTATAATGATCTCTTCCTCCGGGAATGATAGCCTCCTCTTGGGCTTAGTACAAGGACCCGTCAGCTTCTTAAAAGCTTCTAGCCTCCTCTTGGGCTTCGTACAAATTGTCCCGACGACCTCCTAGAGGTATAGGAACAGAACTTAATCATCTCCATAGAACAGTCCTGTCATAGAGTCTAGTACTGTTTCTTAAAGCATAGTACAAAAGATGAAACTCTAGACTTGGACAGTCTAATCTCCTTGAGTCTCAAAGACATTCTCAAGAGACCCCTTCGTTAAATAGGAAGGAAACCCGCAGACTCAGACAGTCTCAATACCCTTTGGATTTCCTGTTTCCTCAAAGAAAAGGAAATATCCCTGATCCTCGAATCAAATCCCTGAGTACAGTGTTGCTCATATAAGAACTGATTTTCTCTTTAAAATCAGTATACTGGACCTGTCACTTAGCTTAAACAGTTACCATAGCCTCCTCTTAGGCTTTGCATAATGATCCTTCTCCAGCGAAGTTAGCCTCTCTCTTGGGCTTTATACAATGATTCACCCCAGTGGGGTCAAACAACATTTAGCCTCTCTCTCGGGCTTTGTACGAGACACATAAGAGACTCCCTCGTTGAGTCAATCACCCCTTTTAGCCTTCATCTCGGGCTTTATACGCGATACAAAAAGGTTCTCATTGAGCCAAACAAATGATAGCCTCCATCTCGGGCTCCGTACGAGATACAAAAACTCTCTTATTGAGTCAAATAGCCTCCATCTCGGGCTTTACACGAGATACCAAAAGATTCCCTCGTTGAGTCGAAACCTTTTAGCCTCTCTCTCTGGCTTTGTACGAGACACATATTAGCCTCCTCTTAGGCTTTGTATAAGAAAACCACTGGTTGATCCAATCAACCTTTTAGCATCAAAGTTGTGCCTCGTTCACAGTACACAAAAATCAACAACTCCTTCCCCTTCATCTAATTGCTGTAAGCGGCAAGCCTCTGGATCATCTATATCCATGCCACTGTCCCTCTTTTAGCATGAGAAATTCCTAAGGAAAGATAGCATTGCTCTACACTGAGTTAA
This sequence comes from Lathyrus tuberosus, assembly GCA_022829125.1. Taxonomy (NCBI): domain Eukaryota; kingdom Viridiplantae; phylum Streptophyta; class Magnoliopsida; order Fabales; family Fabaceae; genus Lathyrus; species Lathyrus tuberosus. Next base: position 315,830 of record JALAZF010000024.1, on the reverse strand, counting down.
AGTCTTCTCCTTCAGGTTGGAAATCCCCTTTAAAGGAAATTATGGCATTGCCGGATTCACACATCTCGGTTAAAGTAATTCTCCTTTATAAACAGTTGTGACATACAACCCCCTCTTTAGAGATGAAAAATTCTCTCTAAAGTCAAACCCTTTTCAGCTTCACATCTTGGGCTTTGAACAAGATACAAATAGACTCTTCAGCTTCACATCTTGGGCTTTGAACAAGATACAAACACCTTTAGCTTCACGTCTTGGGCTTTGAACAAGACACCAAAACAACCAATTTCCTCACATAGAATAGGAGGAACTACGAACGCTCTGATTTCCCTATTTCGATAAACGGGAATACGTAGGCATAAGATTGAAAGAAAAATCTTAGCGAGCACAATCAACAAAAAAACAAAATCCCATACTCTCACATATCTATCAAAAAGCATCAGTCCTAACATCCTAATCCTTGTTCCCCGCCAGAAACCTTCTGTCAAAATAAAAAGAAAGAGATCAGTATAGGCGAAAATACAAATAACCAGTACAAAGGCCCCCCACATTGATAGCATCCGCAACCTAACAGACCGCTGTTTAAACTCAGTATGCAAAGCAGGGTTAATTGGAGACATCTATTTCCCTTCCTTCACCAGCTTTAATAGGATAAAAAATAAATCGACCTGCAGTAAGGTCAAACCGCAGAGAGCGACCACACTTAAGAACCGCGTCCAAAATCGCTCGCTACAGAAAAGTGGCGCCCACCGTGGGGCCTAAAATTCTTTCTTAAATGTTTAAGGTGAAAACCTTGGACAAACCTTTTTTCTCTTCACTTGTGTGAAAACCACAGATTGGGGTTTCCGCCGGGGAACCCATTTTCTATCAGGAATTTAAGATTCATAGCTTTAAAGGTCTAGGATGATTAGGACAAATATATATACTGTTTTTCCTAATTGCTATACATGTTTATTTTTTTGCTAATGGGAATGCGGGTGATGCCGTATGTGGAAAGATTGAGTATACACTTAAGATAAGTGATGGCGACGAGGTCGACCATCAACCTCAGTGGAGGCTGACTAATGTAACCATTCTCTCACCTAGACAATGGGTCGGTTGTGATGCCTAAGAAGCTGAGGAGCCAAACCCTTTTGTAGTGCGGAAACTATCGGGAATAGTTGTTACGTGATACTACCCTCATTTGAGGCTGGTGATCTATTCTCGGTGAATGACACTGACTCTAAGATTGCTCTATAACTTGCTGGCGATCTGCTTATTGTTTTGCTTTCCTGGGAGGAGCTGATGATAATGAGTACAGGTACAAAAATCACCTTAGTATAAACCTTTGGGGATGGGTAGAGCCTTGACTTCATGACAACGACCCTTTGACCCCATGTTTTTTTTCTATGTTTTTGTGTGCTACATTCATGCATTCATTTAAAAAACATTAAAACATTCAAAAAAAACTTCTCTTCTAGTCTCTCTGTTTTTCAAATTAAACTAAGACTGTGATTGCAAATATCAGAGAAGAGGATTACGCTAATGGATTTCTGTAGAAGGAGAACTCATACGTACACCTTCAAGGTTCCAAAAGTAGAGGATTTGAGAAGGTAAGCAAGGATGATCACTAACCCTGAGGCTTTCAGAGCCAAGCACGGAGGTTTGCTACCACTGTTAAGAGTCCATGTGATTGAGGGAATCATGGATGCACTCATTCAATTCTACGATCCGGTTTATCAGTGTTTCACATTCCCGGATTACCAGCTAGCACCAATGCTGGAGGAGTATTCTCATCTAATTGATCTACATATCACTGATCGAGCTCCATTTTCTGGACTGGAAGAAATTCCAAAGAATCAGACCATTGCAAGAGCAATTTACTTGGACGAGTCTGAGGTCAGGACTCACATGACCATCAAGGGTGGCATCCAAGGTTTGCCAGTCCAATTTCTGACAAAGAAAGCTCTGTACTTCGCTAGTATAGGGAACGTGACTGCTTTTGAAAGCGTCTTTGTCTTGCTCACCTACGGGTTATTTTTGTTTCCCAACATTGATAACTTCGTCGATATCAACTCCATTAGGGTTTTTCTCATTTGAAACCCTGTGCCGACTTTGCTCACAGATGCGTATCATTCTGTACACTTGGGAAATTTGTACAGCGGAGGGGAGATCACATGCTGTGTACCTCTGCTTTATAAATGGTTTATCTCCCACTTGCCAAAGTCTACTGCTTTTTGGGATGGCAAGAGTGCCTTACGTTGGTCGCAGAAGATCATGTCTCTTACCAACTCTGATATAGATTGGTGTAATAGGATTTATGATGGAATCAAGATCATTGACCATTGTGGAAACTTCCCCAACGTACCCCTTATAGGAACTAAGGGAGGATCAATTACCACCTAGTGTTGGTTCTTCGTCAATTTGGATACCCGATGAAACACATCCCACAGGATGTTCATCTGGAAGGTCTTTTCTTCAAGGAAGGAGAAAGTGACAGAGCACTAAAGACGGAAATAGTGCACGCTTGGAAACACGTTCATAAGAAAGGACGAGAGTCTCTGGGAAAACCAGACTGTGTCTCGGTGGAGCCTTATCTCCATTGGGTACAAACTAGAGCTCTCAAGCTAAAAATGCCTTATCCTCGTTACGGAATTCTTCCGCCGAGGGAATCTGTCATGTACTTCATGACGGAAACTGAAAAGCTTTAGGTTAATCTCAACAAAGTTCAACGAGAGAGAAGGTCTTGGAAGAACAAGTACCGCACCCTCGACGTAGAGTGCATCAAAATACAGCAATTACTGAAAGAGAAAGATGCTCTAATTGAAATTTTGGAGCAACATGCTGTGGATAATCAAGATGACCAAAGGAATTTTCTCGCTCCTTTCACCTGGCAAAGGAATGACAACCCGACAACGGCTCAAGAGCCCCGGTCAAAGAAGAGGAAAGTACCAGAATCAGCACCCGAGTTCTCTCGGGACCCCTTAGCTTAGGTTTCTGTTTCTGCACCTTGTAATCTACTGTATTTCCATTTCTGTAATCCTTTGGAATTCAATAAAAAGGGATTTCCCCACTGTTTGATATTTGCAATCTAATTGTCGAAGTTTATTTTGATTAAACCAAAAGAACAATTAATATCATTGCTGCATTCATCATTCTCACATCGCGTATTCTTCTCACCTACGAATCTCACATTTGTGTCTCGGTTCTAGAGTCAAACTCTCATTCGTACAATACTCGGGCCAATTGTTAGAAAAAGATGGATGATCTTGAGGAAGAAAATAGAGACTTGAAAGAAGAGATCGACGCTCTGAGAGAGAATATGAGAAAGCTTCGTAACGACATGCAAGCCATGGCAGAAGCTCAGCTACAAAGGACTGTGATCTCAGAGATCACCTCAACGCCCATAGTGGAGAAGTATGATCCTAGGTATCAAATGCCGAAAGATCGTCCCTGGGGCATGCCTGTTAACTATATCCTGGAAGGATATGTTCCGCCGATCACTGAAGATCAGGGAATCACAACAGAAGCCGCTGGGCCTGAAGGTTACAAACTTCGGGAAAGCAAAGATGCCAGGGGTATACTGAAGACTCCTAAAGGTTACAAACTTCGGGAAACGCCAAGACTCACTGCCGTAGTCATGGTACCACCCCCTGTGGTGCACACTGTCCCAGAAGGACAGATTCCACCGATACCTTCTGGTAAAAAGGAAACTATGTTTGATCAAATGGATGAATTCCAGGAATAGTTCTTGGAAATGCAGAAGGAACTGCAAGCCATTCGCGGTCAGGATCTATTTGGAAAGGACGCCGCAGACCTCTGCTTGGTCCCCAATGTGAAAGTCCCGCACAAGTTTCAAGTGCCCGACTTTGAAAAGTACAAGGGTAACTCTTGCCCTCAGAGTCACTTAGTGATGTATGCTCGGCGAATGTCAGCTCAGACTGAGAATCAGGACCTGATGATTCACTACTTCCAGGATAGTTTAACCTGTGCCGCACTCAAATGGTACATGGGTTTAAACTGTACTACGATCAGTACATTCAGAGATCTTGGTAATGCCTTCGTCCAACAATACAAATACAATTTGGACATGGCACCTGACAGAGATCAACTCAGATCAATGTCATAAAAGGACAAGGAAACCTTTAAGGAGTATGCTCAAAGGTGGCGTGAAATTACCGCTCAAATTTGTCCACCTCTTGAGGAAAAAGAGATGACAAAGATCTTCTTAAAAACCTTAAGCTCATTTTACTATGACCGAATGGTTGCCAGTGCGCCTAGTGATTTCACCGAGATGGTCGGCATGGGCGTACGTCTTGAGGAAGCCGTCCGAGAAGGACATTTGATAAAAGACACTGGATCGACGAGCGGTACCAAAAAATATGGTAGTGCTCTCCCTAAGAAAAAAAAGCAAGATATTGGGAATATCTCTTTCGGAAAGCAAAGGCGACGTTATCAGCCGGTAGCGGCTGTAATTCCTGCTATCAGCCCTGCGCCTATTCCTACGTATTAACCTCAGGTTTGCGTAGGGCCAACCTGATCAGCAAAGGACACAACAACATCTTCAGTAGGCTCGTCCTCCATATAACAGCAACCGTACAACACGACCATCAGGGTTTGATCCTATACCCATGTTGTACGCAGAACTATTTCTGTTACTATTGGCTAAGGGGCACATCCAGACTAAGTCTCCTCTTATGGTACCGGACAATCCGCCTTTTTGGTTTAAGGTGGATCAGACATGCCCTTATCATCAAGGAGGATCAGGGCATAACATTGAGAATTGTCTCAATTTTAAATCCGACGTGCAAAAACTTGTTAGGAGCAGGGTCTTATCCTTCAAGGATACAAATCCTAATGTTCTCACGAACCCGCTGCCTCAACATGACAAGGCTGCAGTCAATTTGATAGAAGGAGATTCTAACAATGTCTATCAAATTCACGATGTACTCTTGTTGAAAACCAATCTGGTCAGGATACATTGTAGCAGAAATCAGTGTGATGTCTACTCTAAAAATAATCAAGGATGTTCGGTAGTGCAATCAGCTCTACAGGAACAGATGGATCTCGGATGGATCCAAGAGCACCGATTTCGTAGAGTTAACATGGTTTACACGAATTCCAACATCATTCAGAACCACGACATCTGTGCAATGAATGTCAACTTGGTGGCAATGCACTCAAGGCAAAGCCAGTATCATATTCTGCCACGACACGATTACAGTTCCTGTCTGACTTGCTCGGTAAACAAACAGGGATGCTCTTTCATACAAGAGGCCCTCCAGCGTCAAATGGATCTTGGATGGATCCAAGACTACCATGATAGGAACCCTTATCAGATCAACATGGTTCAGATCTTCGATATTCACGTGATGAATACCAACTTGGTAGAGTTACATGCTGAACAAGTCCGACTCGGATTCTTAATATCACACGACTATCAAAGCTGTAAAGCAGGTTGCGAAAACGATCGAGGTTGTACCCTTGTCCAAGAGGCACTTCAGCACTTGTTAAATCACTGGTGGATGCCAATTTATATGGAGGAAGATACTCAGCAGATTAGTATCAGTAACAGGAATCCCACCCGGCGTCAAAGTCAGGATGTCCGATCTGTGGAAGCTAACCTAGTGAGGTTACATTGTATTCAAAGTGGGCGTGACCAGGTGCCACCACACAATTATGACCGTTGTAATGTCTATTTGGAAAGTAACCAAGGGTGTTACCTTGTGAGAGCAGCTCTTCAGGGTCAGGTGGATCGTGGAGAGATTCATCCATATCCGAGTTTTGGACCCGTCAACTGGACGCCAAACTACCTTGCCAAACAAGTCGAGGATGTTCTCATAATCTCTGGTCGTCACCAGACCACAGATGTTTTTGCCATCATCCCTCTACTTGATGAATCTAAAATTCCCAATAGGGAACGGATCGAGATTACTTATGATGGTCAGAAAAATCAGAAAGTTCCCATAGTCATCTATTTACCGGGACCATTACCGTGTGAATCAACTAAGGCTATCCCTTACAAATACGGTGCAGCGATGATTGAAAATGGAAAGGAAATTCCATTACCCTCCGTCATGAATATTGCAGACATCAGTCGTATAACACGGAGCGGTCGAATCTTCAACCGAGGAGTTGGAGAACCTAACAAGGAAAAGGAACTTTAGACAGAAGCTCCCGATCCATCAGTCGGTCAATCCAGTAATCCCGACCTTTCGAAAAATAATGATGAGATGCTGAAGCTCATCCAAAGGAGTGAATAAAACATTGTTGATCAGCTGTTACAGACTCCTTCAAAGATCTCGGTATTATCATTGTTACTCAGTTCGGAAGCGCACAGGGAGGCTTTACAGAAAGTCTTGGAGCAAGCCTTTATGGAACAGGATGTAACAATCAGACAGTTCGATAGCATTGTCTCTAACATCACTTCCTGCAATAATCTAGGATTTAGTGATGAGGAATTACCCGAAGAGGGTCGCCGTCATAACATGGCACTCAATATCACAGTTAGCTGCCAGGACGATGCTTTAGCCAGCGTACTGGTAGACACAGGGTCAGTCCTGAATGTTATGCCGAAGTCCACTTTGATGCAATTTTCATTCAAAGGCCCTCCGATAAGAATCAGCGAGGTCATCGTCAAAGCGTTCGACGGATCCAGAAAAACAGTTATCGGCGAAGTTGATCTTCCCATAACTATCGGTCCTCACACTTTCCAAGTCAATTTCCAGGTCATGGACATCCGGGCAACATACAGTTGTTTATTAGGAAGACCTTGGATACACCAGGCTGGAGCGGTCACTTCGACCCTCCACCAAAAGCTAAAGTTCATTCAGAACGATCAACTTGTCATAGTCTGTGGAGAACAGGCCTTGATCGTGAGTAACTTATCATCATCTGCTTGTGTAGAACCCGAGGAGGTTATTGGAACGCAGTTCCAAGCGCTGTCGGTGGGCAAGGACGATCAATATCGAGGAGGAACCTCGATTTCCTCATACAAAGATGCTATTAAAGCGGTCGAGAGTACCGATACAAAAGGATGGGGACAACTTGTCATTCCTATTGACAATAAAACAAAGAAGGGTCTTGGTTTTTTTGCAACCTGTACCCAGACAGCTGCCAGCGATGGAAGTCTTCATCCCTTTCAAAACTTCTTCCACAGTGGAGGTTTTCTTCACCCAGTCCCTCAAGCAGTCCATGCTATCAATGAGGAAGATCCCTCTGACACAGAGGAAGAGTGGAAGTCATATCTTAACAAGGACGGTTATATGTCTCAGGACGAAGCGCAAACTCCTTTTTGCTTCCCTACAGAGAGTCCAAGATTTATAGACAAGTCAGACGTCGAAATGATATATGGAGATTGTGATCCGGAAGGATGTCGTGCTCCGCTAAATTCATTAGAGGAAGATACTCCGATGAAAGACAATTTTGACTACACCTACTACGGCCCAATGGATGGTCTGCCAATATGGCAACCTTATCCAGGAGACTTGGGGCAAGAGAGTCAGCCGAACAATGAAAATCAGCTGACCGTCATTGAACAGAATACCTGCGTCCCCACCATGTCATGGGATCAACACTCAAGTCATCCTGAAACTACTCAACATGAAGATGAATTCGCAACGTTTGCGGGACTTGAATTCATCAACTATGCTTTTCCCAAGGTCAACGTCATCGAGAGGAATGACTCCTCCAGTTCCAGAGAAGTGTGGGACACCTTGGGACAACCGAGTGGAAAATTTGACTATATGGTCAAGTACACCGCTCCCGAAAGCTCTCGTATCAGGCTCGAAGATATCCAGCCAACTGGATGGGGAGATACAGCTGAGAGCCCAAATGCCATGCAAAATGCAACAGAGGAATCCTCCTACGACAACTCTACCTGGGAGACAGATTCCAATGATCCTGCTCCACCAGAAATCAGCGTCATTTCTGAAGACAAATCAAGGAAGGTGCCAGACTTTGTGATTCACCGAGGAGTTCGCCGCCAGTGGGTCGCTGTTGATGTTCCGAAGATCGTTCATCAGTTAAAGTAATTGCCATCTTTAACCTTTCACCCTGCCTAGGTGAAACAGATGTTTTGATAGGGCTCGCTTTCTGTAAATGTTCCCTCTTCACTTTGCCCGAAGCGACATAGTTTTGTTTTATAGGGCTGTAGTTTCAAGAATCGACTTGTTCATAAATAAAATAACGTCGTTATGTAATTCCCGCACTATTTGCTGTTTTCTCTTTTGCTTTTTCAGAAAATGGTAATCCTAAAAAACAATTAAAAATAAAAACAAGCAGTAAAATAAAACACTACACACACTTGCATTTTCTCTATCTCTTATAAACACGAATCATCACGTCATGCAGATTGCTTGTTTTAAACCCATTTGAAACATACGATCCAATGCCTTCTCCCGACTTTGGGTTCCATATATTTGGGGCTGAAGAAGAAGTTGACAACGAAATTCCAGAAGAGATCTCTCGACTACTCAGACAAGAGGAAAGGTCCATTGAACCTCACAAAGAGCCATTGGAAATGGTAAACTTGGGTTCGGAAAAAGAGAGAAAAGAAATCAGGATTGGGGCACTGCTCAGTCCAACTGCCAGAGAGGGTTTGATAAAGCTTCTCAGAAAATTTCCCAATGTATTCGCTTGGTCCTATCAGGATATGTCAGGGTTGGATACCAACATCGTGGAACATCACTTACCGTTAAGATCGGAATATCTGCCAGTAAAGCAAAGGTTGAGACGGACTCTCCCGGACATGGCCATCAAAATTAAAGAGGAGGTACAGAAGCAGATTGACGCGGGTTTCCTCGCTACATCTGAATATCCTCAATGGTTAGCCAACATCTTACCCGTTCCCAAAAAGGACGAAAATGTCAGAATGTGTGTTGATTACAGGGATCTGAACAAGGCAAGTCCAAAGGACGATTTTTCTTTACCACACATTGACATGCTGGTTGACAGCACATCGAAGTTCAAAATTTTCGCCTTCATGGATGGATTCTCGGGCTATAACCAGATTAAAATGGCGCCGAAAGACATGGAGAAAACTTCGTTCATTACCCCATGGGGTACCTTTTGTTACAAGGTGATGCCGTTCGGTTTGAAGAACGCCGGGGCAACCTACCAAAGGGCCATGACTACTCTATTTCATGACATGATACACAAAGAAATTGAGGTATATGTCGATGATATGATTGTAAAATCAAAAATAGAGAGTGAGCACGTTGAACATCTATCAAAATTGTTTGAACGTCTAAGAAAATTCAACCTCCGCTTGAATCCTAACAAGTGCACCTTCGGTGTCCGTTCAGGGAAACTCCTAGGGTTCATCGTCAGCCAGAAAGGAATTGAAGTTGATCCTGACAAGGTCAAGGCCATTCGAGAAATGCCTTCTCCGAAAACTAAAAAACAAGTCAGAGGATTCCTGGGACGTTTGAACTACATCTCCAGATTCATATTCCTCATGACTGCGACGTGTGCGCCTATTTACAAGTTACTCAAAAAGAACCAGGATTGCGTTTGGTCAGAAGATTGTCAAACCGCCTTCGATAGTATTAAGGAATACCTGTTGAATCCGCCGATTCTATCACCTCCAGTGGAAGGAAGACCACTGATCATTTACCTCACAGTCCTAGAGGACTCGATGGGATGTGTACTTGGCCAACAAGACGAAACCAAAAGGAAATAGTCTACCATCTACTATCTAAGCAAGAAATTCACCGACTGCGAGACTCGGTACACGATGCTCGAGAAAACTTGCTGTGCTTTGGCTTGGGCAGCCAAATGTCTACGCCAATACATGATTCGCCACACTACTTGGTTGGTTTCCAAGATGGATCCAATCAAGTATGTATTTGAAAAACCTGCTCTCACGGGAAGAATTGCCCGTTGGCAGATGTTATTATCAGAATATGACATAGAGTACCACGCTCAGAAAGCCGTTAAAGGAAGTATTTTAGCTGATCATTTGGCTCATCAACCGATTGACGATCAAGAATCAATCGGGTTTGACTTCCCAGATGAAGATGTCATGTATCTAAAGATGAAAGACTGCGATGAACCACTACCCAGTGAAGGACCAGAACCAGGTTCCCAATGGGGACTTATCTTTGACGGAGCAGTTAATCATTATGGAACCGAAATTGGGGCAATCATTGTTACCCCTCAGGGTATCCACATTCCTTTCACTGCCAGACTTACGTTCAAATGTACGAACAACGAGGCCGAATACGAAGCTTGTATCATAGGTCTCGAAGAAGCGATTGATTTAAGGATCAAAAACTTGGACGTATATGGCGACTCAGCTTTGGTTATCAATCAGATAAAATGAGATTGGAACACATGCCAATCAGGATTAATTCCTTACAAAGATTATGCGAGGAGGTTGTTACCTTTCTTTAACAGAGCCGAGTTTCATCACATCCCTCGTGATGAGAATCACATGGCTGATGCTTTAGCCACTCTCTCTTCTATGATTAGTGTAGGTCAATGGAACGACGTACCTAAGATTGACATAATGCGCCTTGAACGGCCCGCCTACATCTTCACGATTGAAGCAGTCATAGATGACAAACCTTGGTATCACGATATCAAATGCTTCCTTCAGAAATAAGAGTACCCACCTGGGGCATCCAGGAAAGATAGAAAGACCCTCAGAAGATTGGCTGGAAGCTTCTTCCTGAGCGGTGATACTCTCTATAAGAGAAATTTTGACATGGTCTTGCTCCGATGCGTAGACAGACCAGAAGCAGACATGCTTATGAAAGAAATTCATGAGGGATCCTTTGGCACTCATGCCAACGGACACACAATGGCGAGAAAAATTCTGAGAGCAGGGTACTATTGGTTGAAAATGGAATCTGACTGCTACAAGTACATGAGGAGGTGTCACAAGTGTCAGATATACTCCGACAAAATTCATGTACCGCCATCACATCTCAAAGTTATTTCTTCCCCATGGCCTTTTTCCATATGGGGGATCGACATGATTGGCTTGATCGAACCTAAGGCTTCAAAAGGACATCGGTTCATCCTGGTAGCCATTGACTATTTCACCAAGTGGGTCGAAGCAGCGTCATTTGCCAATGTAACCCGACAAGTGGTGGTCCGATTTATCAAAAACAATATCATCTGCCATTATGGTGTTCCAAGCCAGATCATTACTGATAATGGATCTAACTTGAACAATAAGATGATGAAAGAGTTGTGCGCTGAGTTCAAGATCGAACACCATAACTCATCTCCCTACCGACCCAAGATGAACGGAGCGGTAGAAGCGGCTAACAAGAACATCAAGAGGATCATTCAAAAGATGGTTGTAACCTACAAAGATTGGCACGAGATGCTACCCTTTGCTCTTCACGGTTATCGAACATCTGTCCGTACTTCTACAGGGGAAACCCCTTTCTCTCTAGTATATGGCTTGGAGGCAGTTCTCCCCATAGAAGTAGAGATCCCATCAATCCGGATATGGATGGAAGCTAAGCTTTCAAAAGCTGAATGGTGCAAAGTCGACACGACGAACTGGACCTGATCGAAGAAAAGAGAATAACGGCACTATGCCACGGTCAGTTGTATCAACAAAGAATGAAGAGGGCATTCGACAAAAAGGTCCGACCTCGTGTCTTCAGAAAAGGAGACCTCGTGCTCAAGAAGATACAATTGTTTCTCACTGACTCCCGGGGAAAATGGACCCCAAATTATGATGGCCCCTATGTGGTCACGAAAGCTTTCTCAGGCGGTGCCATGAGACTTGCAAACATGGACGGAGAGGAATTTGCCTACCCCACGAATGTTGATGTAGTCAAGAAATACTTCGCCTAAACTAAAAAAAAAGAAAAAAAAAAGAAAAAAAAAAAGAAAAAAAAAACGTCTCGGTGGATCGAAAACCCGAAAGGGCGGTCCAGGAAAAAGTTAGAGACATGAAAAAAATCATCCCGATGGATTGGAAATCTCATAGTACAATCCAGGCAAAAATTAGGGATAATGGCAAGTAACTATGTTCAACAGAGGCAAGTCCCTCAGCAGCAGCAGCATTTACATCGTCCATCGGAGGAAAACTCCAGTCAAGGTCATCTTCGACAGAAGCTCAGGATGTCCCGAATTCAAAGTTGGTAGAAGGATAGTGGTCGTTATGTTTCAACGTAGCCCTTTTCCCTGTAAATTACCATTTTCAAACTTTAAATAAACTCTTTGGAATCACGCGTTTGGCTGATCTCCATCTTATCAATAAAATTTGAGCCCTTGTGCTTTTGTTTGTAATTCTTATTTGTTTTAGCTTTACAGAACGACATTTTAACATGATCAACAATTCTTGAAATGAAACAAAAATGAATTTACTCGTTAAAACTTTTTCTGCTTTTAAACTAAAGATGGCAATTTCTTTTGACTGTTGAACATCGAAAGAACGTCGATTGCGTCTCCAAAGGCGTTTGAATTTCAAAGTGCAGAATCAAAGTACTCCTTCTAGGCTAGTAAGCCTGAATGAAGGATCAACAGTGTCAGATGCGACTATTCCATCTGACCTCTTCGGCCAAGTTCTTATCTCCTAAGCCCGATCAACGGTTGTCCCCGCAGGGGCTATCTTTCCTAAGCAAGGTAGAATTGCTACTTTCGAAACCAACGGTACTTCTTCGCCCCGCGATGGCCGAGTATGCCGTCGTGTTCACTCGTCAGTCTGCATGGCTCGTCAGTTTTGTCAGCATATACATGCATACATCATGCATTATCGATTTGCATTCACATTTCATATTGCATCACTATCACTCTAGTCGGTCTTGTCCCCTAGTGATAACAGTCTTCTCAATCGAGTTGTCAGTTCTTGCCTCATCAGGAAATGCTGCGTTTGAACAATCTCTCCTCCAGTTTATCTCTGGATCAGAGTCGGCACTCGACCACTTTGATAACTTGAACCTCTGAAAGACCAGAGAACCTTCAACCGATGTCACTCTTCGCCATTAAAGATGATATTTTCGCTTTCTCGGATTAAGGAAAATCCCCAGAGGAAGCCTCTTAAGCAGAGATTCAGCAATACAACAGTTTTTCTCTAAAAAAAAAACCGCTGATGAAAAGGTCATCGACACCTCAAAATTGGATCCCATCATATGGCATTTCTCTGGGAAGATCCCGAGAAAAGTATGATGTAAGACCCCAAGCGAAAGCAGTCTCTCAAGAGACTCATTTTCCCAGATAGAGTCGACAAATGTCATCTCCAACAGAGAAGTTTGTGCACCTCTACAACTTAGACGACTGGGTTCCCCAGCAAGTCTGACATCAAAAATTTTTCCCATCAAATGGCATCTCCCCCCAGGAAAATCTGGTGAGAAGTTTCAGGAAAACCGCTACAAATAGCATCCCTTGTCCATAAAGTTTATTGACGGAAGAAACTTAGACCAGTTCTTTGGTAGAAGACCAGGATCGAGGGGAAGTTTTCAAAAGAAACTGAGACCAGCTCCTTGGTTGAAGACCAGGATCGAGGGGAAGTTTTACCTTTTCTAAGCATCATTGCTTAGCAAAAGAAGATGAATGCGTGCGCTACCATTCATAGTCACCATCAAAATTTCGGGTATTCCGATATTTAATCATCTTGGACCCCGAATGCTCGAATACCTTCGTCATTCACACCTTCGGGTTCAAGAAGATTAAATAGGGGCATCTGTCATACCCCAAATTTTGACCACTAAGATTTCCCATCATTGTCCAAATCATCATCACAATATGGATGAACCATCATGCCTCATCAAATGCCTCAAGGGTTGTTGAGCATTCACTACAATCAAAATTAGGGTTTTAAGCCCTCTTAGAGCTTTAGACAAAGGATCAATCAAGGAATGACTTGATCTTTAACTTGTCTAGCCTCTAAAATATCCATAATGGATCAAAAGGACTCCCACTTCAAGGATTAAGCACAAGGCTGCTCCCTTCTAGGTGGATCAAGTCTTAAGATCGACAATGTCACCAAATTAGGGTTTTGGTCGACCAGGGCCTCCAGATGGAAATTTTTCATCTGGGCACAAGCCAAGGATCCAAAACATAACCTAATATACTCCATGGAACCTCATGGATCCAATCATCAAGTCAATTTTGCCTCAGGGGATGCATTCATCAAAAATCAGGAATTAGGGTTTCTTGACCTAATTCACCCCTAAGTTGACTTTTGGGACAAATCATGAACCAAGACCTCAAAACATGATTTGAGGGTCTTTAATATACCATATTGATCCATTTGGAACAATGGATTAATCCAAGAAGCTTGAGCAACAAGTCTCAATTTCATCTGCACCACAATTAGGGCTTCGCGAGGAAAGTTAACTGTAACTTTGACTTTTGACCAGGACATGCTCCCAAACCCTATGACATGATTCAATATACCCTGTGACACCCATGGAACATGTCCATCAAGTTTGATTTAGGTCAAGGACATAATTTCCTGAAGAATTGCACAGTTTGAAATTCATCTGATAAAAAGTCAACTGTGCACCAAAAGTCAACTTTGACTTTTTGAGATTTTTCACCAAAATGGATTTTAACCCTAAAATGATGTTAATGTATGATTTGAATCATCATTCATCAAGAAAAATTAAAGAAAGTGGGATAACTTGTAAAAGGGGTAACCATAAAACTTAGAAAAATTTCTAAGTTATGGAAAAAGTGCCACTAATGTGCCAACTTTGGACGGCCATAACTCCTAAACCACAAGGCCATTGGTCCCCATTCAAAGCTTGATTTTTAGATCACATTGCCCTCTACAAAAGCTTCATACTAAGTTATTTCCAAATTCCTCATGGATTTTGAGTTATGGAGTGATCAAAATCAAGAAAAGTCACTTTGTTCCAACACTTAGTGAAAATTTCACTAAGTCAGATTTTGCCTTACTTTTTACCAAATGTAGGGGGATTTTTCACTTGGATTCAAAAGAGATCAAAACCAAACATGTTCAAACAGTTGTTGTATCATGTAAGGGATTTCCAAAATGGCCAAGAACATTACCAAATTCAATTTGAGCCATGAGATATGACATTGGCAAGTTGCCTTGCTAAAATCTGCCAAGGCAAGGCAGATTTTGCACTTTTGGTCGATTTGCCAAAATCAGCCAAATCCAAATGCTCCTATCCACTTGGACACCTCAGAGGATTGAATCTAAAGGGGACAATCACTGGGCCAAGCCTCCAAAGTCTTTGGAACAAGAAATAGCATGTTGAACCTAGAATTGCCAAAATAGGGACAAGACTCCAATTTTGGAATGGAGCATTCAATGGAAGCATCAAGGTGGCATGGACTGAGCCATTATCAACTGAATTCAGTCAAGACTTATCCAAGACTAAGGGAACCACAACTCTATGCCCTAACCTCTAGTCAATGGCTAGAGGAGACTTGGATTTCCATTGGACAACATTGGCCAAACCTCTGCTGCAGTTGCCATTCACTGTGGATCCCAAAACAAACTTGCTCTACTATAAATATAGCTCAATTGTGATAAGTTTGAGTACACCAAAGCCATCTAACAGATGCTTTCCTCAAAATCTCCTCTTTCACTC
This sequence comes from Lathyrus tuberosus, assembly GCA_022829125.1. NCBI lineage: Eukaryota > Viridiplantae > Streptophyta > Magnoliopsida > Fabales > Fabaceae > Lathyrus > Lathyrus tuberosus. The sequence continues at coordinate 300,324 of JALAZF010000024.1, read as the reverse complement.
CAATTTTGCCTTCTAAGGCAAGTCACCATCGGGTTTTGAGTTTGAGAGCTTTTCCAATCAAACCAATCACACACACACCTCACATACATCATATAGAAGTGATCCAAACACTCACATAACATCTGGAACACAGATTTCACAAAATCACTAGCCAATTGCTCAAGTTCTTGACAGATTTGCAGTTGAGGTGCCATCTTCAACTCCAAACCATTTCAATCCATTCCAAGCATTCATACACACTCCATGGCACCTAGGGAAGTTATCCAGATCATTGGAACCTAGCTGTAACACCTCCAACACAAATCACGATCACCAGCTGCAAGTGGTAAGCATGAGCTCTTCTAACTCTATGATCCATGCAATTTTTACTGCACGATAATTTGGCCATATGTTCATAATTATGCATGGAATGTTTTCCCTCAATTAATTACATTGTTTGAATCGTGTATCAAAAATCCTAGCATTCATGCAGAGATTAGGGTTCTTGAGGATTTTTCATGATTTCTTGTTATATGTTTAATTTAAATGAAATTAAATACCATAGACATGATCGTGAGGTTGAAACGAGTTGATTGGTATGTGGATTACATGATATGATCAAGTATTCAGTGAGATTGGATAGAAAATGCAAATCTGGGCAAGGCAGGACACGCGCGTGTTCTTGGTGTGTTCTTGGCGTCATTTCTTTCAAATTCAAATATTTGAATTTTGTGATTTTATAGAATTGATTCAAAAATTAAATTCTCTCTGAGTTTTAATGATTTTGAGTTGATTCTTTTTTTAATAATTAACAAAAATGTTAAAATATTTTATTTTCCCAAAAAATCCCAAAATATTATTTATTTCATATAATTGATATTTTTACAAAGAATTAATGTTTTAATTGTTTTTAACATTTAAAATATTTTTTCCACCTTAATTTTGCAACTTTTAATGCTTTCTAATTATTTTGTAGGTCAATACTTAATTTTTGAAGCATTAATCCAAGATTACAATTTGTTTTCCATGTGTTAAACAATTTTGGTCATTTTAATTGAATTTTTATTCAATTAAAACACATTTTGAAAACAAATTAGGGTTTTTGGATAAATTCAACCCTCATAAATCATTTTCAAAACATTTTGGGCCTCTAATAGAGTGTAAGACCCAACCCTTTGTAAATACAACCCATCTTGGGCCTCACTTATGGTATAAGTCCCGTTGTATTTCAAAAAGTTCGACGCGATCATCATCCGTTAAAAAACCATTTGGGCCTCTCCTTGAGCTATAATACCCATTCAAAACACTTTGGGCCTCTAATAGAGTGTAAGACCCAACCCTTTGTAAATACAACCCATCTTGGGCCTCACTTATGGTATAAATCCCGTTGTATTTCAAAAAGTTCGACGCGATCATCATCCATTGAAAAACCATTTGGGCCTCTCCTTGAGCTATAAGACCCATTCAAAACACTTTGGGCCTCTAATAGAGTGTAAGACCCAACCCTTTGTAAATACAACCCATCTTGGGCCTCACTTATGGTATAAGTCCCGTTGTATTTCAAAAATTTCGACGCGATCATCATCCGTTGAAAAACCATTTGGGCCTCTCCTTGAGCTATAAGACCCATTCAAAACTTTTGGGTCTCTATTAGAGTGTAAGACCCAACCCACTTGTACATAAATATTTTGGGCCTCATTCATTGTATAAGTCCCTCTGTACATTTTCAAACAAACGACACAATCGTCGCCTTTTGAAAAATAACCAACTGGGCCTCTCCTTGAGCTATAAGACCCATTAAAAACTTTTGGGCCTCTAATAGAGTGTAAGACCTAACCCCCTTTTAACCAAAACAATCTTGAGCCTCAGTCACTTGTATAAGTCCCTTTGTACAAATTCAAACAGTGTGCTCACTGATAAAACCCTGGGCCTCTCCTTGAGCTGTAAGCCCCAAATCTTTCTTTTTTAAAGCACTTTCTCCTTTGATTTTGAATATACTGTTGTTTTCAATCTTTCTTTGTTGAACAACTAACCAAACAGCATGGAAGCTCTACAACCGAGTAAGTGTTTATACGCTTTCATTTACCGCTTTCATATACATATAACTGTATTGTGGGGCTGTTTCACTGTAAGTCTTCTTTCATAAACTCATATCAACTGTGTAATAATAGTATAGATATTTAGAGTTTCCTCGGCAACTACGTCTAGAACTAGGTGACACTGTTTCGTTTATTCGTAGAAATAGACAACTAGATCCCCAATAGGATCACCAGATACAGTCTTCTCTCAGGCTGTCCTCATTAGGAACCGTCAAGAAACTCTACTCCCAGAGATGAATGTATTCTCTGTGAATGGCATCTTTGAGTTTATTCCAAATTCTCGGACTTTCCTGACTTTGATCTATTCTCGGTGAATAGCATTGCCTTGAATTTCTCGGGGTTTGGGGACCCACGAGCTTCTTAAAAGAATCCGCCTCTTCTTGGGCATCGTACAAGGACCCACAGGCTTCCTAAAAGCAACCCCACCTCCTCTTGGGCTTAGTACAAGGACCCACCGGCTTCTTAGAAGTATTCACAACCTCCTCTTAGGCTTCTTATAATGATCTCTTCCTCCGGGAATGATAGCCTCCTCTTGGGCTTAGTACAAGGACCCGTCGGCTTCTTAAAAGCTTCTAGCCTCCTCTTGGGCTTCGTACAAATTGTCCCGACGATCTCCTAGAGGTATAGGAACATAACTTAATCATCTCCGTAGAACAGTCATGTCATAGAGTCTACTACTGTTTCTCAAAGCATAGTACAAAAGATGAAACTCTAGACTTGGACAGTCTAATCTCCATGAGTTGCAAAGACATTCTCAAGAGACCCCTTCGTTAAATAGGAAGGAAACCCGCAGACTCGGACAGTCTCAATACCCTTTGGATTTCCCGTTTCCTCAAAGAAAAGGAAATATCCCTGATCCTCGAATCAAATCCCTGAGTACGGTGTTGCTCATATAAGAACTGATTTTCTCTTTAAAATCAGTATACTGGACCTGTCACTTAGCTGAAACAGTTACCATAGCCTCCTCTTAGGCTTTGTATAATGATCCTTCTCCAGCGAAGTTAGCCTCTCTCTTGGGCTTTATACAATGATTCTCCCCAGTGGGGTCAAACAACGTTTAGCCTCTCTCTCAGGCTTTGTACGAGACACATAAGAGACTTCCTCGTTGAGTCAATCACCCCTTTTAGCCTTCATCTTGGGCTTTATACGAGATACAGAAAGGTTCTCATTGAGCCAAACAAATGATAGCCTCCATCTCGGGCTCCGTACGAGATACAAAAACTCTCTTGTTGAGTCAAATAGCCTCCATCTCGGGCTTTATACGAGATACCAAAAGATTCCCTCGTTGAGTCGAAACCTTTTAGCCTCTCTCTCGGGCTTTGTACGAGACACATATTAGCCTCCTCTTAGGCTTTGTATAAGAAAACCACTGGTTAATCCAATCAACCTTTTAGCATCAAAGCTGTGCCTCGTTCACAGTACACAAAAATAACAACTCATTCCCCTTCATCTAATTGCTGTAAGTGGCAAGCCTCTGGATCATCTATATCCATGCCACTGTCCCTCTTTTAGCATGAGAAATTCCTAAGGAAAGATAACATTGCTCTACACTGAGTTAAAGTCTTCTCCTTCAGGTTGGAAATCCCCTTTAAAGGAAATTATGGCATTGCCGGATTCACACATCTCGGTTAAAGTAATTCTCCTTTATAAACAGTTGTGACATACAACCCCCTCTTTAGGGATGACAAATTCTCTCTAAAGTCAAACCCTTTTCAGCTTCACATCTTGGGCTTTGAACAAGATACAAATAGACTCTTCAGCTTCACATCTTGGGCTTTGAACAAGATAGAAACACCTTTACCTTCACGTCTTGGGCTTTGAACAAGACACCAAAACAACCAATTTCCTCCCATAGAATAGGAGGAACTACGAATGCTCTGATTTCCCTGTTTCGGTAAATGGGAATACGTAGGCATAAGATTGAAAGAAAAATCTTAGCGAGCACAATCAACAAAAAACCAAAATCCCATACTCTCACATATCTATTTAAAAGCATCAGTCCTAACATCTTAATCCTTGTTCCCCACCAGAAACCTTCTGTCAAAATAAAAAGAAAGAGATCAGTATTGGCGAAAATACAAATAACCAGTACAAAGGCCCCCTACATTGATAGCATCCGCAACCTAACAAACCACTGTTTAAACTCAGTATGTAAATCAGGGTTAATTGGAGACATCTATTTCCCTTCCTTCATCAGCTTAAATAGGATAAAAAATGAATCGACCTGTAGTAAGCTCAAACCGCAGAGAGCGACCGCGCTTAAGAACCGCGTCCAAAATCACTCGCTACAGAACTGAATCCTTCAGTAATCCCCAAGAGGAAGAAGATGATGAAATTGATGCAGTCATAGCAAATGTTGAGTATTCTCAAGGGGCACCAGCAAGGCTTTATGGCCCTTCAACTTCTCGGCAGTTATCATTGTCAGCGCCATATCATCCTTATTGGCAACCTGTCAACCCTAGGGCGTCATACCAGAAACCCATGATCTCTCCTCGTGCAAATCAATGAGCTCGTGGTCGAGGATATCAGAATCATCATCAGAATCAGCATAGGCCTTGAAACAACTTGGAAAGAAGGACTGCTCCTCTTCACCTAGTTCCTATGCCGTACAGTCAACTTCTGCCACATCTGGTCTGAAACTCACTGGTAGAGCCTAAAGCTATCAAGCCTTTGCCAGAACCATACCCGCCTGGATACGACCCCAATACGCATTTTGGATATCATGCTAGATCAATGGGGCATTCGACTGAAGATTGCAAAGCTTTTCAAGCCAAGGTGCAATAGCTGATTGACAAGAAGCACATATCCTTTCAAGAAGGGAACTTGGTTGTGCACGTCAGCTTCCCGCCCAAATAAGTTCCAAGACTTCAAGAGGCAGCCAGTGGTTCAGACTGGAAGACTTCCTCACATACTGGAAACCATTGGACATTTATCATTTGCATTTGTAATTTCGTTATGTTAAATGCTACTTGTTTTTGAATATTGTTGTTTTGAATGGTAATATTAATGATGTGATCATGCATTTTCTGAATTAATCATGTCGTATTCGCTCAATTTTCTTTACTTATATATATATATATATATATATATATATATATATATCTATAAATACAAAAAATTCAAAAACAATAACAACAAATTTCTTTAATATACTTCTTGTCCACCCTCTTTATCAAACTTTTGTTTAGCAAAGATTGGAGGGAGGATGATGAAAATAAGGTACCCATAATTGCGGATGGTATGATTTCGGATGGAATCCTGCCAAGGATGTACAGGCATTGTTTAAATCCCCCAAACACTGGAGAGACAAGGAGTTAATCCCTAGTAAACCACTTTGAGGCTAGAAGTAGCAGATTCCTTCGGATATTCAAACCCTTACACTTAACCTGGGGCAGGGTAGTGTTTAGTTAACCTGATTACGCACTCAGTTCACAAAAGCAAAATCCAAAAACATGATGGTTGTTCATCAATTACCCATAACTTGGCAGTCACAATCCTTCGACAAAGTCAAAAACAAAATAAATAAAAAACAAAAGCCTGCTAAGTCGAACACCTCAAAAGGAGACTTAGGCAAAAATCAAGGCAATCCCGATGGACTCGAAAAGCGAAATAAATCCATGCAAAAGATAGAGATAAAAAACAATACCAAAAGAGGCTTTCGGATCCTCACCAAAAACCAAATAATGTCCAGTGGCCACCATGTCAAATTAAAGGGTCGCTGACATCATGACAAAAGCAAAATAATGTGACTGCCATTTCATGGAAATCTTGAATCCTCATCTTCACTCTTACACTGTCGAACTCTCTTTGAAAATAAGTGTGTGTCAATTTAACTGAACGTAGGACTGAAGATCATCATAGAGAAGGGGTGGGTACAAATCAAGTTTTGAGCCTTATACCCTTTGTTTCAAATAACCGTGAACTAGACCACGTTATAACCCTCAAAAGACCTAATTGAGGCGGGGTTTATTCTGAAAGCATACTACAGCAAAGTTGCGTAAACTGACTCCTACAAATTTGTTAATCACTTGTTTTGGTGTCATATTCTTGCTATATCTTTCATACAACATTATCACATCATTCCAATAATGATTGATTTAAAAAAAAACTTGCATGAGCATCGCATTAAAATTACCATTTGTGAAAGAACAATTTTGACTGCAAGTCAGTACTTGGCATCAAGGAAATTCCAACAAGGAACAATCAAAGGGGGCTGGGTCATTCAACAATGTTGGCTGGAATTGACAACACCTCATAACCCTATGGAACAGGGGCATTGACATCCAATGATTATGGAACCAGTTAGTTTAAAGCAAGTCCTCGAAGCATTAGTTGATTATGGGGAAAATCATTCAGGAATTAGGTTGAACATGGTGAATCATCTCAAGACTCTACCAACCAGGGGCAGGCCACCCAAAGGTTCTTTTGATTAAAGGAAAACCCCTCCAATGTTCAATCAACACAAGTTAAGTTGCTCCAACGCTCATTCTGAGGCAATCTACCTCAAGGGTACTTCGAAGCCAAATACTCCAAGAGCCAGTCAATCAAGGAAGAATCCTTTCACGACTTGGAATTCTGGGGTAAGCCATCTCGAGTAATCTCATGGTACATATGCTTCTGAATTTTCCGTTCAAGGACAAACCCTTTTACGACTTGAAGTTGTGAGGCAAACCATCTCGAGTTCATCTCATGGTACATCTGCTTCCAACTTCCTTTCAAGGACAAAGCCTTTCACGACTTCAAATTATGGGGCAAGCTATCTCGAGATCATCTCATGGTACAGTTGTTTCCAATTTCTTGTCAAGGAGAAATTCTTCATAGACCCAGACTGGGGAAGGATGAACCACACAAGGGCAAATCTCTCCGTTGCTTTCAATCTGCTCAAGCGAACACCATCAAGTGACCGTTGAGTTCAAGACGAGTGTCAGGGAATCATGCTATCACCTCACAAATAACCTTTCGCCCTCCTTCTGACAAGAAACCTTGCTGCAAAGGAACCTACCCATACCTTATCCTTTACTGGGGCATCTTGGGAAACCTTCATATCATTGTATAAATCACTCATATGCATTGGTCATGTCGCTTCACTCATTGCATAGACATGCGTATCATATCATTCCTCAAGCCTAACTTTCCAACAAGATTTGACTTCTCAAAGCTTGGTATCGCAAGACTTGACACCAAAGTCCAACTTAGCTTGGCAATCCAAAGTCCAACTTAGCTTGGCAATCCAAAGTCCAACCTAGCTTGGCAATCCAAAGTCCAACTTAGTTTGGAAATCCAAAGTCCAACTTAGCTTGGCAACCCAAAAGTCCAACTTAGCTTGGCAATCCAAAAGTCCAGTTCCCGTCTAGCAAATCATTTTAAGGTCCAATTCTCGTCTGGCAAATCACTTTAAAGTCCAGTTCTCGTCTGGCAAATCTTTTAACGTCCAGTTCTCGTCTGGCAAATCACTTTAAAGTCCAGTTCTCGTCTGTCAATCATTTTAAAAGTCCAGTTCTCGTCTGGCAAACCACTTTAACGCCCAGTTCTCGTCTGGAAAACCAATTCAAGGTCCAGTTCTCGTCTGGCAAATCATTTCAAGGCCCAGTTCTAGTATGGCAAACCAATTCAAGGTCCAGTTCTCATCTGGCAAATTATTTTTAGGCCCAGTTCTCGTATGGCAAACCAATTCAAGGTCCAGTTCTCCTTTGGAAAATCTTTTAAAGCCCAGTTCTCGTCTGGAGAATATCCTTTTCGCACCAGTTCTCGTCTGGTAATCTATCCTCCAATCCAGTTTTAGTCTGGAAGTTTGACCCAAAGTCCACTCTTCATTGGCAACCATTAAAAGTCCACCGTCGTTGGCATCCTCATAAAACCAAAATAACCTAAAGTCCAATTTTACTTGGCAACCACCAAATCCAATCCTTGGTGATACCCTCGACAAGGAAACCTATCCCCAGCGCGCCCGATCATTTGCATCATCATGTGCATGACATACTGGCATGACATTACATAATCATATCAAGCACTATCATATCATACGTGCATTAGATTCTCCAGCACTTGCATCTTAGCATGTGTTTCAGTGCATCATGTAATGCATGGCATATCCATCCCCAACAACATATCATGGCAGGATCCAGGATCAGTTCGCAAGCATCTTGTCCAGTCCTCCATCAAAGTCAGCAACATTCTTCTAAAGAGAAATTGACATCCCGCACGTGCTCTCAAGGAATTCTATTCCCCAGCAAGTCATTCTTCAGCCAGGCAGTTGATATTGACAATCCTCAGCAGCTATTGATATTCTTACTCCCCAAGCAGAGGATATCCTAGAAAGTTTCTTGTGAGCTTTCCCCTACAGAGCCAGCACATTTCCTCCGACAGGAATCTTGCTCAAATATTCTCCTAGAAAATTTGTTCAGAGATACTGCTTTGATATCATCGAGGAACCTTAACGGATAAGGGACTGCTTCGACGACCCAGAGAATTGTCTTCCTTCAGAGATACTACTTTGGTATCATCGAGGAACCTTAATGGATAAGGGACTGCTTCGACGACCCAGAGAATCTCATGCCTTTTTCAAAGATACAACTTTGGTGTCATCGAGGAACCTTAATGGATAAGGGACTGCTTCAACCACCCAGAGAATCTCAAGTTATTTTGTTCATTTGGTACACCACTGCCTCATTCTATCAGCTCTTACTCTATGGCACTTTATCTCTTGTCATACAAATTTTTGGGGTCTTCTTGTATCTAATTGACTTGTACCCTTAAAATGAACGCCATGCAGTAGTTCATTCTCTAGGTTCAAGCCAATTAGATAGGGGCATCTGTCATACCCCAAATTTGTCCTACCTTTTATACCATAAACACTCACAGTGGGAGTAGCTTTTCTTTAGAGTGATCTCCCGGCCTTTAATTGCTTTTTGTTTGAAGCTTTTCACATTGTCTTTATTTCCTTAATTTCTTTTCACAAGTTTGTTAGTTATAGGTTTACAAGGAGCATGTAGCTTCACTCAAGTTTGATACTTGATTGATTTGTGGTTGTGGAAAATTCAAATGCAAGTTGTGTGGAGGTTTGACCATACATTGTTGCTTGTTGGGAATTACTATTGGTATCTTGCTTAAGGATTGCAAATAAGTCTCAAGGAATGTTGAATTTGAGTATGGAAAAGCTTTTCTCTCACTATACAAGATTAATGTATCTAATTCGTTTTGAACTTTAGAAGGAGGATTCAGATACTCTTTGTTTTCCTCAATCTCATTGAAGGTACTCCAATTCACACTTATGTTGCGCATTGTGAGGAAGATATGGAGTAAAGACAACAAGTACTAATGTTATATTTCTCTAAATAGCAAGATACATTATATATGAAAGAAAAATATGAGATTTGAAAGTAAAATGGGAATCATATTTTTTTGAATTACTTTGGCATATGTTCATCACCATCAATTTGACATACAAGGCAAAATATAAACAAAGTCAATAAAGAGCAATAAGCAAGTCCTAAAATCTAAAGTCTACTCCCTAGACTTTGACGGACTCTTCCATGGTATCCTCTGAGTTCTTTTTTGTACACAAGACAAGTTGCAAAAGTTATCTCAAAGGTATTCCAAAGCTCCAACTTCAAGGAAGTCACGTCATTCTTTGAACCTTCATTGTCTACCTATAAAAATAATAACAAAAACATACTTTCAGCATGAGTTATCCATACGGCTACTACCAAACTCAAATGGATGATGCTAAATCATGCCATGACAGAAAATCAGAGATGAGAAAAGCTGCATGAATTTTTTCATCAGATTTGATCCACAGAAGCTGCTGCACAATGTGTTGAGCCTTGGGTATTTCTCCTTGTAAGCAAGTTTAAATCCTACTCATGGAATTTCAGCTTGCTACTAGCAAAATACCTCTTCAAATAGCATCTCACTCATTGTGTTCACACCATCAAATGTCAATTGTATTCACTTACTGTTCATAAAATATCGTATAAGATCCCAAGTGATTATGTCCTAAACTCACAGTATAGTCTACAAAAATATGTTTATTTTAACAAAGGAAAAACAAGCAAGCAAGTCACATATACAATTCAAAGCAAAAAACAAGAGAAGTATTCATTAGGAAATCCAACAAGAGTTCTATTTTTCTTTCAATAACGACAAGAAAATGCATCAATGATGAGATTTTTAACAGAATGAAAAGGATAGTATGATAATCACAAAACCAAGTCAGTCCAAATTATCAAAGAATGCATTTACAGCTTTAACAGCAAGGTTCACAACAAGATTCAAAGTTTTTTTTCAGAAATATTCAAATAAGTCAAACTAAAGCAATTTGAAGTTCACTTACCATGCTCAATTGGATGATAGAATAAGTGCCAAACATCTCTTCATGCTACTTTTCCTCACCACCAAGCTTTCCTTATGCCAAATCCAAGCTGCCATGCTTCATTTATGCCAAGGTCATCACCATCAATACATGAAAAGGAGAAAGATAGAAAGTTGGTTAATACATTAAGCTAGCAAAACCAAAGTCTATGAATATTGCACAAGATCAAGATCATACAATGCAAATGATGGCTCAAATAATACACGACGGTGGCGAGTAAGACTCTCTAACAAGTTCATGAATAATAAGTATACTTGCAGCAACAGGGAAATAAAAGATGATATCATAGCAAGGTGCAATTCAGAAGATAGAAAACCTTATGCCATAAAGACTTAGAATTAATACCAAGTTCTTGCTCCTCATGCCTCCAAGTGCTTCCATCTTCATCATCATCCCATAATCTGCAGAATAAGTCAAGGAGAAAGAATAAACTGCAAGTCAGGAAGGAAAGTTAATTCACGTGAAAAGAGTCAACGTGAGGGGATTTATTTGAGCCAAAAGCAATATTACCACATCAGCATGCAAAAAGGGACCACAGGTTCAGAATTCACAAAAATGGCAAGGCAAGAAAAGCAGCAAGAATTCACGGTACACTATCCTAACGTGAAAATGGAAACAGGACAAATTCATAGCAGACAAGGTCTAACTATAGATTGGAGAGGATTTCAGAACTTGGTCTGCTAAACCTAATTCATTTCAATATAAGAGCATCATTTCAGAGGAAATTTTCAGAGACGAACAACATAACAAAAACCCTAAAAAATTTTGAGATTTTTACTACTTGATCGAGTTTCCCGTGTGCTATTGTCTTGTACCCCTCCTGAAATTGCTTGTTTCCTTGCTAGCATTGTAGTTTTAGGTTTTGGTGGAGTCTCTGTTTGGTAGTTAGGTTAGGTTTTTGAGGAACTTAATCTCGGATTTGGACTCAGAAAGGTCGTTTTAGGTGGGGTAAGTGTTTATTTTGGGTTTGGATGGAGAAGAGGGGTGGCGCCGCCGTGGCTGGCCACCAACCACCTTCTTCTCCTGCGATTTCTCTGGCTTTTTTGTAGGTTTTCGGTGAGAAAGTTGGGAGAGAACGTTGAGGGAGACGAACGAGAGAGATAAGAGATTTGAGAATTTGATTTCTCATTCTCTCATTTTGCTTGATAAGTGACGCTTGGTGAGAGTCTGGGTGGCTTCACCCACCGGTGACAAGTGTCATCGGATGCCCCATCCTCATGATTCTGTGCGCGTATCCACATATCCCCTAGCGTGCACCCGCGTTGGCCGCCCTTTGATCTGGAGTCAGCAGTCGACCCAGGACTAGATCAACGTGCCAGATTGACTAGGGTTCACCACTAACCCCCTCCCTTCGTTGGGCTTTACTGACTTGGGCCTGGGGAAAGTTTCTATTCACACCCCTGTTTCTGAACTATTTCTGGCCCATTCTGGTTTTGTTTTAAGTTTTTTTTAAAAGCAAACTTTTGAAAACAATGTTATTAAAACAAGTTAGTTAATTTTATTAAAATTTTTTATTTAATATTAATTAATCTATTTATGATTAATTTTATTAAATATTTAATTTTAATTTAATTAATTATTAATTTAGTTTTAATTCTAAAAAAAAATCTAAAAAATACTATTTTCTAATTAATTCCTAATTCTTATTTAATTAATTTTATTAGATTATTTTATTTAATATTAATTAATTTTGATAATTAATTTTATTAAATATTTTGATTTAATCTAATTAATTATTTGAACTTTATTTTATTTCTAAAAAACCTAGAAATTAATTTTAGTGTAGGACTTCCCTCCTTAGAATTAACCTTAGAATTAGGTTACTAATTGTGCTAACATGCTTGATTATGTCTTCCCCCATTTTATTTATGATCTTTATGTGAGGTGTATAATTTTCTCTTGTGGATTTATTTCATGCCTTGATTATGTTTATGCTATTCATATTATGCTTGTCCAAACCAAAAAATATTTTCAAACTAATATCTTGACTTAATGTCAAGCCCTTTTAATACCTTGTAAGTCGATCGTTTTCACGGTCGCAATCGACCTCACAATGCCTCCTCTTGGGCTTTATACAACGATAATGGTTGCACATTTCACTTTGGTTTGTATGCGTGTATGTGATTGGCTCACTTTAATCATGGTTCGATTATTCCCACTTGATTAATTACACCCCTTTCCGGTAAGATTAAAATCAACCCTTTTTTACAACAATAAACAAGCTTGATCCAACGTCAAGTGTTTTCCAAATCAAATTCAATTAATCTCCAACATTCACTTGATCCACATATTAAGTCCCTTTACCTCTTGTAAGTCGAGCGCTCTTGCCTCGCAATCGACCTTACCTTAAACCGTAGGACCTCATTTCCATTAGTTCTCAAACCATTTCGCACGCAAATCCAAACCTCGATCCAACGTCGAGTATTTTTCTTAAATCAAATCAATACATTTAACCATACTTAAACATCATTTCTTAAAAGGTGAAAAGGAGGGGGATCAAGTCTTTGATCTTTCTCTTCAATTGTTTGGGTGCGAGTTCTCTTACTCGTGTGTGGATAATTGACGCCTCTAAAACACTCTTAACCCACCAACATTCAAACCTTTTTTTCAAGCACTCATTAAAACACTTAATCCTTTATCTAAACACATTTTTACTAAAAGGTGAAATGAGGGTGGTAGAGTCTTTGGCCCTTCTCCTCAATTGTTTGGGTGCGAGTTCTCTTACTCGTGTGTGAACAATTGTAACCTCTAAAACATTTAAAACTCTCATTTCTAGCCTTGTGCGATTGAAGCCCCAAAACACATTCAAATCAAATCCTTTTTTCTCAATCAAATTCTTTAACACACTAATCATATATTCAAACACAACTTCCTAAAAGGTGATGTGAGGGGGGCCAAGTCTTTGACCTTTCTCCCCAATTGTTTGGGTGCGAGTTCTCTTACTCGTGTGTGGACATTTGGCGCCTACATAAAAAATACAAACCAAACAACCGTAGTCCCACGAACTACGAATGCTATGACTTTCCCATTGCACGAGGGAATACGTAGGCACAAGGGTTCTAATCCTTGCCGAGCACACTAATAAAAAACCACCCATTTTCCTCTTAAAAACAATATCTACCTTAGAAGATAACAAACTAGCCTAGCTAACTTTCTCATGAATCGAATCAAGAGGTTCCCGTTGAGTACAACAAACGTAGAGGGTGTTAATACCTTCCCTCTTGCGTAACCGACTCCCGAACCCGAATTTGGTTGCGATGACCATTTTCTTATCCCTTTCCAAGGTTTTATCGATATTTTCCTTTCCCTCCTTTGGGATAAATAAAGTTCGGTGGCGACTCTGTTTCGAACAGTTTTTTCGGCGTCCATCGCGAGGATCGTATTTTTCGAGGTACGACACTAACCCTTTTAACATCTTCAAAGGAAGAGAAAGAAAACTTGTAAAACCCTTTTCTGATAGGGGCAATCATCCAACAATTAAGGTTTCACATAAAGGAGAAAGTTTGCTCCTCAAGGCAGTGATGATCAATGGTGCTGACCCCTTAGGGAAAATAACCTGTCCATTAATGTTATGTTTGCAAGCTTCAACCTCTGCTAGGTATTCCTCCTCAGGGATGAAGATGGCCAATCGATACCCTTTATATCAATATTGAGGTTGTTGAGATGTAGGGATTTGGCATACGTTTCCGTTGAGAGCTTGATAAAAAAAGATTTTTAGGGTTTTCCTCTGCAATCCTCTTGTTGAGGATACTTGGTGTGTTATCAATACATGGCCATGGAATATGAAAGGTGGTCATGGAACCGATCACCGTTAATGGCGAGAACAATATATGTTGTACCAAAAAGGCCGTTGAATAGTAGAAATTACCTCAAAATTGCCTTTTGGTCTTAGAGATGTTCTCGAAGTTGTTAATCGTGTGGAGAAAATAAATTGAAGAAAAAAAACCAGTTGAATCTTGATCAATAAAAATGGAACATCTTGTTAAAATGAATGAAGTGAGGAGAGAAATAAAAAAATGAAGTTAGCTGATGGAAGATATGAGGGGAGGAAGATGCGAGGAAGTTTTTCTTTTTTTAGATGGAGAGAGATGTATTAAGATGTTAGATATAATCCAAGTTGAATTATGTGGCCCAATCCCAAATCTAATTAGGGTTTAGGGTTTGTTACTTAGTTTGTTATATTTATTGCTTAGTAGTCAAGTCACTTAGGTCTATATAAATAAGACACTTTGTAATTCAGTTATTATCATTCATTCAACAATATCAATCCTTATTTCCTTATTCTCTCTCTTTCTCTCCTAACTAAAAGTGCCTCACCCATTAACAAATTGGTATTTATAGCTCCGTTAAGATTCTTGATCGTGCTTTCAAGAATCAAACGTCAGATATCGTATTTCCAGGATCGTTGGTTAGTGTTGATTAATCGCTGCAAAGATGAATGGTAATGGAAATTTACCAAACTCCCTTTCGACTCTTGACGGAAAGAATTGGCTTCGATGGAGAAAACAAATGCAATCTCTATTTGGCTTTCATAAAACCCTAGAAGTGGTTTCTAAAGGTGTTCCTGCGCTTGGTGAAAATGCAACAGATGCATAGAGAACGGATCACAAGGATGCCAAGAAGAAGGATTGCAAGGCGAAGTTTTACATCGGTTGATCCTGCTAATTTTGACAAAATTGCTTATGCTGAATCTGCAAAGGAGGCATGGGATATTCTTGTCATGTACTATGAAGGAGGAGAGAAAGTCAAGGTTTTCAAGTTGCAAACGTTAAGACGACAATATGAATTATTTTTTATGGGAGAAGACGAAAATATTGTAGGCTATGTGTCGAAGGTGCAGAAACTCGTCCATCTCCTGAAGGGTTGTGGTGAAACCCTAAATGATAAGATGATAGTTGAGAAAAAAATGCGTACGCTGCCTATCACTTTGATCACATTATCATAGCTATTCAAGAATTCAACAATCTTGAAACCCTAAAACTGGAAGATTTGGTTGGTTCGTTGGAGGCGCATGAGATTAGGATTATCGAAAGGAAATGAGTTCAAGACTTGATACAAGCACTACATGCTCAGTCATGGAAGAAGAATGGTGGTTCCAATAAGTTCAAAGGCAAAATCGACAAGACTCAAGGATTGAAATCTTGTTTGAACCCTCCCAAGAATAAGATCGATGATAGAACTTTTGAATCCTCGAAAAGAGGAGAAGGAAATTCCTATGAGAAAGACAAAGTAGAGAAAAAAGGTGTGCAGTGCTATAATTATGAAAAGTGGGGTCACTTGGCCAAGCATTGTTGGTATAGGATAGACAAAGGATCTACAAAAGTCAATGACGAAGGAGCGAACCTTGCATGTCAAAATTCAGATGATTCTGATGATATGGTGGTTATGGCTGCAGTTTCATATGGCCATGTCAAATCTAAGATCTGGTTCCTCGACTCAGGTTGCTCGAATCACATGATTGGTCAAAAAGTATGGTTAGTAGATTTCGACGAGTCGAAGAAAAGAAAAGTCAAACTTGCTGATAATAGCTCGTTGCAAGCAGAAAGGTACTGGAAACATAGTTATTCAATGGAATAATAGAGCAAAAGCCTTGATCAAAGATGTACTCTATGTCCCCGGAATAAAGTTCAATCTGTTAAGTGTTGGACAATGATCGAAAAAGGGTTCTCAATGTTTATGAAAGATAGAGCCTTAAAAATTTTTGACGTACAAAATAAATTGGTCTTGAAATATCTTGTGTTGAAGAATAGAACATTTAAGACTATGATAAGTTCGATTGAGGTACAATGTTTGAAATACAGTTGTCGACCACAAGAATAGTTGGTTGTGGCATCTGAGGTTTGGTCATCTAAACTTTAGGTCACTCAGTCAACTGATCACTCAAGATATGGTAACTGGTATACCAAGTCTTGAGATGCCTGACAACCTTTGTGAAGGTTGTCTAGTCGAAAAGCAATCCAGGAAGTCTTTCGTTTCAACTATGCCAATGAGATCATCATGCATACTTGAAGTTATACATTCAAATGTATGTGGTCCATTTGGGGAGCATACCATTGGTGGAAACATGTATTTTTTTTATTTTGTTGATGAGCTTAGTCAATTGTTGTCGTTATATATGATCAAGAGAAAGGACAAAGTATTCGAAATCTTTAAGAGATTCAAGATGCTTGTCGAAAACCAGAGTGAGTAGAAGATCAAATTTCTGCAAATTGATGGAGGTGGCGAATACACATCCAAGATATTTGAAGCATTATGTGCACAACATGGTGTTGATAACGAAGTAGTTGCTCCTTATACTCCTTAACATAATGGAATAGAAAAAAAGAAGAAACATGACCATAATGGACATGGCGAGATGCATGCTGTAGTAGAAGAACTTGCCAAAGTCCTTATGGGGTAAATCTGTTTCGACTGCTATTTATACTCTGAACAGTTGCCCTACTAGGAAACTCAAGAACAAGGTTCCTGAAGAAATATGGAGTGGAAAACGACCATCACTGAGTCATCTGAAGGTGTTTGGCTCTATTTGTTACAAGCATATTCCTGATGCTAGAAGAAGGAAGCTTGATGACAAGAGTGGACCTATGATTCTAGTGGGATAACACAAGACTAGGGCATACAGGCTGTTAAATCCAATGAACAATAAGATCGTGATGAGTCAATACATTGTGATTGATGAGAACTCTGCATTGGATTAGAATTCTGGTGATCCAATTAACAATCCATTGATGATTTTGATAAAGTAAGTAATAATGTCGAAGTCGAAGATATAGTCGATATTCCAGTTGAAGTCAAAGTTGTTGCTGACATACCCCACACAATCAAAGTTGAAGAGGATATGGATAGAACAAGCCAGAGGCCTCAAAGAACTAAAGCTCGTCCAGTAAGACTTCAAAACTATGAAGTGGTTAGTGATGATGAAGTCACAATAGACGGAGAACTAGTTCATTTTGCTTTACTTGTAGGTGTTGAACCAATCAACTATGGAGAATCCTTCAAAGATAAATAATGGAAGTCTGTTATGGTCAAAGAGTTACAAGCAATCGAAAGAAATAACACATAGGAGTTGGTCAAATTGCCAGCACAAACAAAAGCTATCAAAGTGAAGTGGGTGTTCAAGTGGAAGTACAATGTTGATGGGTCGATAACAAGACATAACGAGAGATTGGTAGCTCAAGGATTTATTCAGAGATCAAAACTCGACTACTCTGAATTATTTGCACCTGTTGCAAGATCAGGAACTGTTCGACTTGTGGTAGCCTTGGCATGCAATCAAGGCTGGTCGACATTTCACTTAGATGTGAAATCGGCATTTTGAATGGACCTTTAGATGAAGAGGTGTATGTCACACAACCTCCTGGGTTTGTGATTCAGGAGAAAGCAAGGAAAGTACACAAGTTGCACAAAACACTCTATGGCCTAAAGTAGGAACCTAGGGCATGGGACAAGAAGATCGACTCATACTTGGTTGAATTGGGATTCGTCAAATGAAAATTTGAGTATGGTGTCTATGTTTAGGTTGTGGCTTAAGATATAACAATCATATGCTTATATGTCGATGACTTGTTAGTAACTGGCAGTAGCTTGGAGAACTTGTCGAAGTTCAAAGAGTTGATGAAAAAGGAATTTGAAATGTCGGATCTAGGAAAGTTGTCATACTTCCTAGGCATGGAATTTCAAATTTTGAAGTAAGGTATGGCACTACATCTAAGAAAGGATGTCAAATATATACTCAAGAGATTCATAATTGATGATTTGGCTCCCGCATCTTCGCATATCGAACCAAATTTGAAGTTGGAGAAGCATGGAGAGGGAGACAAAGTCGATGAAACTTTGTTCAAAATTTTTTTTCAAATATATGAGATATGTGTGCAACAGTCGACCTGATATATGTCTCTTAGTCGGATTAGTGAGGAGATGTATGAGTGAATCAAAGGTGTCACACATGAAGGCTGCAAGAAGAATCCTGAGATACATAAAAGGATAGACAAACTATGAAATTTTATTTCAACGAGACTCTGAAAGCAAAGAAGATATGGTTACTTGCTATTCAGATGCTAATTGGTGTGGAGATAAGGAAGATCGAAAAAGCACTACTGAATATTTCTTCAAGTATTTGGTGCCCCAATCTCACGGTGCTAAGAAAAGCAACATGTGGTGGCATTGTCATCGTGTGAGGCTGAATATATAGCATGATCCTATGTTGTGTGTCAAGTAATTTAGATCATATACGTGCTTGAAGAAATAGAGGTTGAAGTGAAGAAACCTCTGGTACTGGAGATCGACAACAAGTCAACCATAAATCTGGCGAAGAATCCAGTTTTGTGTAACACCCCATTTAAATTATATAGTCGGTATGATTTATTGTATGTTGTTTGTGATTTTATTGGCTTAATAAAGGGTGTGTGGTTAAGGGTAAGTGTGAGGAGTTAACCTTAATGGAGTAATGTGAATGAAACCTTAGAATAATATGATAATGATAAGTAATTAATAATGAGTGGTAAATATTAGTAATATTATTGATATTATTTTATTACCATCATTATTATTACTAATGTTATTATTATTATTATTATTATTATTATTATTATTATTATTATTATTATTATTATTATTATTATTATTAAGACTACTAATATTATCATAAGTATTATTATTAGGAGTATTATTGGGATTATTATTATTATTATTATTAAGATAATTAAATAAATAAAGAGTAATTAGGAGAGATTAGTGGGAAGTTAGAGGAGCAGTTTCTGCTACGTGAAAAGAGAAGGAAAAGAGAGAAGGAGAGTTAGGGATAGAGAACAAGAGGAATTTTCCACCATTTTTGAAGGATCAAAGGTCAGATTTCAGGTAAGGGGGGAGAATATGGTCAATAATGGTGATAATAACATGTGCGGGTAGTGAGGGCTCCTTTCCCTCTTAGGTTCTGTGCTTTTCTTCTCCTTCTTGTTTGGTTTTCGTATCTGGATAATTGTTGTGTGATTGTTGTTGTTAAACCGTAGTTGTGTAAAACATGTATGTGTGAATCTGTGTTGTATGTTGAATTCAAACAGTAAATTCGTGTAAATTAGTACTGTTCTTGCTGAGTTCTGATGTATAACAGATCTGGAAAAATTATGGATTTTGAGGGTTAACGAAAGTAGGTTCTAAACGGTAGAAAACTTAAGAAAATGGTAGAACAATGAGATAGAATTAAGGTTTTAAATTGTACTGAGTTAAAGATGATTTTGGGTCTGAAGTAGAAGCTTGAAAGTGCTTTAATGGGGAAAATTTCGCACTGATGCGAAACTTGAAATTTTTGGTTTGCATCTGGTTATACACGTATGGGGGAGGCCATACGCATATGAGGGGACACTCCCAGGGACATACGCGTAGCAAACACGCCCTTTCCCTAGAGCCAATACGACCCTCTACTGAAACGCGTATGTGATGCGTACGAGGAGTGCCCATACGCGCATGGGCAGGGCCATACGCGTAGGGGTAGTTTTGGAAGGATTTGAGTGAGAAATCACTCTCTGGTGATACGCGTACCGCCCAGGGCAATACGCGTATGAGGTATAATTTTGTGTGGTACATTCATGTCATGTTATGTGGAGATGAGTTAGGTGGGAATCCATGATGAGTGCCTAGTCTTGTCCGAACTCTATTTGGGAGTCTAATGAAGATAAGTTGTAGTTCAGAGGAACAAATACGACTTATCCGAATTCCGACGGGAATCGGGTTCTAGGGTGAACCGTATATGATTGTGATGATACCGAATGCATTATGTCATGTCAGTTGAGTCGCATTGCATATGTATATGATTGAATGTGGGCTGATTATGCCGAATGATGATGTGGAAGTTGTATGTGCGTTGTAATTGTATGATTGATGTGTTTTGTGTATAAACTACTCCTTAGCATGTGTGTTTCACCGTGTATTTATTGAATGTAGTTCTCACCCCTTTTCTGTTTGTTGTGTCAGTGCTCCTTGGGGAGTACAGATGATCAGGTACCTGAGTAGTGCTTGGAGCATGTGTTGCTATTTGATCGAGTCTTAGGAATCGCTCTGATACGTTACACGGGCAGGATGAGGTTCGTTATTTTTTTTATGTTATTTGACTTTGTATTTGTTATGTATCTGGTTTTGATTTAATTGTTGTTGAACCACGTATTATGTGGTGATTTGGTGTAATTGGATTTTAATGTTAAACCATTTGAATTAATTCCGCTGTTTAATTGAAGCATTGTTTTTTATTAATTAATAAGACATGAAGTGGTTTGATACTTCATGATGTTTTTTTTGTAATGTGGCATCCTACGTGTATTAACTCTGATTTATTTCCGCAATATTTCTGTATTTTAATTGTTATACGAATGGGTAAAGTAGGGTGTTACATTTTGCATGGAAGAAGTAAGCACATCAAAGCTAGATTTCACTTCTTAAGGGAGAAGCTGAATCGAGATGAACTTGAAGTAAGACTTTGCCCAAGTGGAGCTCAATTAGCCGACATTTTCACCAAAGGATTGGAGATCGACAGATTCCTAACTTTGAGAAAGAGATTAGGAATAGTTCAGATCGACAATGATTAGTGTATTTCGACAACTTGGATTATAGGGGGTATGTTGAGATATTAGATATAATCCAAGTTGAATTATGTGGCTCAAGCCCAAAGCTAATCAGGGTTTAGGGTTTGTTACTTAGTTTGTTATATTTATTGCTTAGTAGTCAATTCACTTAGGTCCATATAAGTAAGACTCTTTGTAATTTAATTATTATCATTCATTCAATAATATCAATCCTTATTTTATTATTCTCTCTCTTTCTCTCCTCACTAAAAGTGCCTTATGCACTAAGAAGATGAGGGGAGGGAAATTAGAATGTGATAAAGTCTAAAAGATTTGTTTGGAATTTGTTCTTATAATAATGTGAGGGGAGGTGTTGCCGACTAATTAAATAGCTTCTTCAGTAACGTGGGAATTACATCTCAAATCAGAAACATGGGAAACATGCCGCAACCAAATAGTCATTCAATGTGTCTGAACGTAGCGACATAGAATGCCTTTTACAACATATCAACCTACAACTCAATCTATGTGACCGATCAACCTTTTCCACCTAAATTTTTTAATTTCTAAAATATCATTAGCGACGTGTTTTACATCACAACAAAAATTTTGAAAAAAATTAAAAAATTCTCCACGTGAAAACTTGAAATTCGTTTTTTTAAAATTATTTTTACAAGTTTGCAATGTGAAAATCACAACGCAATATGCCATTTTTTATGTAGTGAGATAGATACATTAATATTTTTTTTTACTATTTGTATTTTACTTTTAAAATTAATTGAAATTCTTGGATTAACTTTGACTATTTGAAAAATATATATTCATGGTCTATTATTTAACATTATATTCAAATTACATACTTTATTTTTTTTCTTTTCAAAATTTTGATCACTTATTTTATAAATACAAAAAATAAAATATAAATTGATATTGAATAGTTTTTAATATAAATAATAATTACATATTTAAAAAGGTAATGTGATAAGAG
This sequence comes from Lathyrus tuberosus, assembly GCA_022829125.1. Lineage (NCBI taxonomy): Eukaryota > Viridiplantae > Streptophyta > Magnoliopsida > Fabales > Fabaceae > Lathyrus > Lathyrus tuberosus. Next base: position 278,334 of record JALAZF010000024.1, on the reverse strand, counting down.
TGAAGGAAAATAGAGCTGCCATGTAAGCACAATTTATAGTATAAGAATCATAAAGTGAGAATATTGCCATACATCTAGAATAATAGATTAAGGAACTATCAAATTTACTTTAAAATATAGTAAATATTTTTAATAAAGTATTAATGCTATTCAATAAAAAAAGAAGTTAGCTATAAATATGTTAGCTATATAATGGTATAACGCAAATACTTTGTTAGGGGAGTTTGTGCTTACTCATAACCATCACACATATTTTAATTTAGTTTGAGAAAATATAAATATTGATAAGAGTAATGCCAATGGGTCAAATAAAAAAATGTATTGTGATGGTGTTGATAATAATGGTATTTATCATACAAGTTGAATGCATCACTCAACCTCAAGATTATAAGTCAGCGTCTGCGAATTGGGCAAGAATATGGTGTAATTTAAGGTGTTTTCGTAGATGTTTTTACGTATTTGCAAAGTGCGTTAACAATTGTACTCGAAAACACTGCGATAATTATTCGAATAAGTAATGGTATAACGTTCACTTCATCTCTTATTTACAATGTAATAATATACTTGAAAGACACATTTAGATGTTAAAAATAATTTTAAATATTTTTTTATGACTAGCATTTATCATTTATCATTCAAACATCAATATTATATATCCATAACCGTATCCTCAGTAACTTTCTATTTAAAAATTTGCATAAACAATCCGAATAAAAAGTTACTTAAATATTCATGGCATCGATACAAAATTTCATATGTTTTTCTGTATGCACAAAATCATGTATATATGTATCAGAAATTCTATAAATATTAAGTGCAATGCAATATATATATAATATAATATACATATAAATAAACATTACCATAAATTTAAAATTAAAAAATAACAAACATATTAGGTCCATTTGAATTTTATTGAATTACTGTTATAAATATATTAAGAGTATTGAAATTGTATTATTACACATGTATAGCATTTTCATGATACACTATAGCATTGAATTGTATTCATGATACACTATAGCATTAAATTATGTAACTTACAAGAGATATTATATAGCATCATACTTTATCTTCAGTACCATTAAAAAATGAAACGTAACTTAAGCATTTAAAGTTTAAAATAATAATATATGCACATAACATAAAAGTAGTATTTCATAAGGTGTTATTACAAAGTGAAACGTAACATTAGTATTTTATAAGGTGTATCGTTTCAAAATTATTTTCATACTAAAATGCAACCCACACCATGTTTACTAACTAATTAAAAATTATCAAAACAATTATACATATTAGATACACAACAGGAGTATCCTAATACTTATATAATTTTGCAAAACGAAAATCATTTGAATATTGGACTATTAGTCATTTTGGTTGTTATTCCAATAATGTTAAAAAAATGAAATCATCATCATTAATTATTATCGGAAAACTATAATATCAGTAATTTTGTTCTGATGTCAACTGCTAGAAAATTTCATATTTTAGATTTTCATATTATAATTGTCACAATGCTCTACTTTCCATGAGAAACAATAAAAACATGATAACGATTATTGTTTTTGGTTTTTGTTACGGAAGCCTCGATTGCCATTAATTGAAATACTTATAAGATTGTTTGAAATATTAAATCGAATTGAATGAGACTAGAATCGTGAACGGAATCAATTTGCTTACAAGTATTTCAAGCACTCTAAAATGTCTTAGAGTTGGAATGCTAGAATACCAAAAATAATTCATCATATACTCGAGTTTGCAAAGAGCGATGAAAACTAAAATGTAGGGAATACGAAATCTGAAAATTTGTGTGAAAATGATAGACTTCAGCAACACTTTAACCAAATGTTGAACTGTTTCGCCTACAGTAGCACTTTACCAAATGTTGCATTGTTTCACCTATATCAACACTTTTCAAACGTTGTACTGTTTTGCCTACACCAATAGTTTTCAAAGTTTGTACTGTTTCGCATTCTGCAACACTTCACGAAGTGTTCCATATTTCCTAATTCAAAATACAAACGGCCTATTGCAACACTTGACAAGTGTTTCATGTTTCTGAATTAAATAGTTAGCCTTCATTCCATATTTTCTTGTCATTTTGGAACACACTCAAGATTATTAATTGTTAATAATTTACAACAATCTCTCACTTGTTCTAATAATGACAAGACTAATTCCAGAAAAAAAGAAAAGAAAAGAATGTTAATACAGTTAAATATATTTCGATTTGAACTTATCCATAGTAAGGATAACGTAAAGTTTAATCGGAATGTTAGGTAGCTATTCTTTGAACCGTTATCCCTTGTGATTATACCGGCGTTACCTTACACATATTCTTTAATGGTTCTTCGCCTACATCTCTCGCTTAACACTATTTATGGCCATGCACTTTTCCTATTTTCGTGAATTTTGCATGAGAGAAACTTCAACTCTTACTTTGAGACGACACCATCTCAAAATTCATATATGTGAAGTTCATTTTGTATCTATTTCTTGAGATATATATCCTTGATATAAAAATTCCACTACTACATAATAGACCTTTCGTAACACCAATTTTACAACGGTCATAGTGTTAACCGTGGTAATAGTTTATTTTTGAGCGCTTTTTTTTTGTACTTACTAAGGGACATGTCACAGAGGTCATATATAACAACCGTAGTGAAATGTACACGGAGTGAAATGGTTCGAATTCCAACACCAACAATTTGCCATTTATCATCATAAAAATGTGATTAACCTTGTATATCACCACAATTTTTATTTTCAACCATGATGAAAAGTGATACTTATTTATATATAAGCGAAATTATCTCTGGCTTCAAGACATAACAACCGTCTATCTCAAAACAAAATCCTAACACCTCTTTCACTCGTCTCTCTCAAAATAAAACCCTAACAACTCTGTCACTCGTCTCTCTCATATGGAAACCCCAAAACGAAACCATAACATCAAATCTTAGCTAATGGATATTTACAGGTTTATTTTCTCTACAGTTTTTTTGTTCAAAATCTGTTTCAATAGCTTGTTTCCAATCCCTTACCTAATATATTATGATAGATAAATTTGTATTAGAAAACAAGTACACGTTCAATTCTTGACAAGAATTCTACACACCTTTAACTGCATGTTGTTCTTTGCCAGTTAGAACTTGATTTAATGATTGTAGGTCTTCAACCACATCTCTCTCCACCTCTAATTTTGTCTGCAAAGTAAATAACATTTTACAAAAAGAACTAAAGGTAAAGGCAGGGGCGGTTGAAAAACTAGGACCATTAAACAAAGTTCTAACTGTTAAAGAGAAAAATACGGATAAGGAGTTGAAGAACTCTTGTCTACCATTGAACGTGAACTTGTTCTTCTAATATAACTTAATTTTTCATATTATAATGTTCTAGTGCAGATTGAAAGGTTATATGTTTAATGAGCATTGACGAAATAAGCATTCCACATAATTTATAATAAACTCAGGTCTATATATCACAATAGTTGTTTAGCACAACCGCTGTTAAATATTTTACATTAAAGAATATCACCACAGTTCTTTATAGTAACCATTGAGGTAGGCAGCACGCTACATATATACAATCACGGTCGCATGTCCGTGGTGGAAATCATCATACATATAATCACACCCTACCTTACAACGGTTGGACCATCGTGGTTGTATTCCTTTTCCAACTGTAGTGAAAGGTGTTATCCGTAGTAGTGTTCATTAAGAGTTTGAAAAAAACTAAACCCTCAATTTGTGATAATCAACATTGTCTCAAAATGATGCACAAACATCCAAATTAACGACTTGTTGTTACCATTGAATCTAAGTTAAGGTTTGTTAACTTCAGATTAGGTTGGTACCGTTGTTGGAACCCTAATTCAGAAAGTTTCAATCTCATACCTCTTGAGGTAGTCTTTACTAAGTCTTTAGCTAGTGGATTAGTAAATGGATAAGCTAAATTATAGATTGTTTATATATATATATATATATATATATATATATATATATATATATATATGTCAATGAAATAATCTCATCTTTAATCAATTTTCTCACGAAAGAATGTCTAAGACCCGCGTGCATATACTTTCCATTATATATTTGTTGCGGTGAGAATTGGATACCATAGTTATTAAGGAACTAGGATCACGTTTCTTTAAATGTTCACCACCGTCTTTGATTTATCCAAAGGAAAGGTTCAAAAGCGAAAAGACCTAAAGATCTAAGGTTCGGGGGTTGGTTACGCCTAGGGAAGGTATTAGCATCCTAAACGTCCGTAGTACTCTACGGGAGCCTCTCGTTAGTATTTATGTTATCTCTCATTCGCTTGCTAAGGGTGCTATGCTAAAGGTTTAAAACCCTAGGGGTTAGTATCTAAGTATACTCGATAAGGTATCGCACCTTACGCCTATGTATCCTCGGGAGTAGAATCAGAGTATGTGTAGTTCTGAAAAGAGGAACTTCTTGACGGGGTCAAGGTTCCAAGGGGAGGTAAAGTCTTAGGCAAGACCTTACATAGAGTGCGGCGACTCTAAAGTTGTAGGATGGTTCAAGCGGGTAGGATTGTAAAAGTTCGCGGTGGAGGATTTACTTGGAGTGCGGCGACTCAGATCCTAAGGCTAAGATTCTAAGTGTCTACGGCGAGACGTGGAGTACGGAGACTCCGAATCCTAAGGCCAAGGTTTCTAAAGCGTTAGTCCTATGACGGTTGAGTCAATTATTAATAACATTCCTTTGGAATTGTCAAGGGGCTAACTTAGATTATTGGTGCGCACTAGCAAGAGTGGGCTAGTATTGTGTATGGTGATCGATAGGTTGACGGCGATGCTCATAAAGCGATCGACTTACGTAGGTTGAAGATGGCTCGACGTTGGATCGAGGATTTTATATTTTTAAAGGGTTTGAAAACAATAGCAAGTAAACATTAACATTAAGTAAAAACAACCATAAAATGGCACACACAAGCGATTCACTCAAGCGTAGGGGGTCTAGCGAGTTGATTTAATTTTAAGGGGAATAGATTAAGAGAAAAGTTAATTTTATTACGAAAAAAGGTTTATTAAGGTTATTATTGTCGCGGCCGGAAAAAATTATCGAGTCGCCACCATATTTTTTAAAGGAAAATAATGATAAACCTAAATATCCTATCCTAAGGTAGAGATTCCTACGGTTCGGGAGTCGGTTAAGTGAAAGGAAGGTGTTAGGCACCCCTCACTTCCATTGTACTCAATGGGATCCACCTTTGAATTTAGGGTATGTTTGTTTGTCTAAAATATGAGAAAACCTAAGTTTTTTTATTAATTATACTCGCTAGGGTTGGTTTGCAACCATATGCCTACGTACCCTCAATTTGAAGGATCAGAGTAACCGTAGTTCACCTCCCCTATTCCTACCCCCTAATCCTATTCCTAAATCCCAAATCCTATCCCTAAGCCCCGTCCACTATTTATACTCTTGGATAAAGAGTTCTATCCCTTAAATCTAGTGTTTATACTCCTAGATGAGGAATTATATCCCTTAAATCCCTTTGTCCATTGTTCATACTCTCGGAGGAAGAGTTTTATCCCAAAAAATCCATATCACATATCCCCTATCCCATCCTTTATTTAGGCTCTCAGACCAAGAGCTTTATCCCTTTGAGTAAATCCCTTGAAATCTTAAAAATCCCAAAAAAAACCCACTTTCCTGATTAAAAGAAAAGAAATTGAACCCTGAAGTTAAATAATGTAATAAGTCAAAGGGGCAAAATTGCCCCCAAAATAAAATCCATATTCCAATAATTCTTAAGAAGATATATTTTTTATCTAAAATAAGATTAAACTTATTCTTTTTTAATCTCCACTCCATATTTATTCTTTTTGTTAAAATAATTTCCCAAAAAAAAAAACAATATACAAATAACATTTTATCTACATAACTTATTAAACCTTAACCAAATAAGAAAAAAAAATCAGTTAAATTATAAAACCCTAAATTAACCAAAATAAAATGGAAATTTTATCTCACAACTTGAATCAAGGAATTGATTCAATTGTGGTTTTTTAGAATTGAAAAAGGTAAAAATATGTTTAATAAAAATCCAAAATAAAAATAAATCCCTCAACCCTTAATTTGTCCAAAAAACCTAAATCTCCTAATTAACCCTCAGATACAATCAATACTTAAATTAAAATATGTTAAATAATTCAATTAATTAAATAAGAAGAAAAAAAAACAAAAAAACCAGGGGGGTGTAAAAACCCTCAGCAATAAAACAAAAAAAAAACAAATATGAAAATGGAATCTGGACCGTTGGATTAATCCGGAGCATTTCCCACCATCTCCTCTACACCGTTAGATCAATCTAACGTATCGTGACTGACCAAATCCCATGCGTCTGATCTGCATGCTTTTCCAAAGTATTATAATCCAATGGCCCAGATGATGAGCCATGTTTGTTTATGGTGTACGCGCAGGTAGGGGAACCATTGAACACCAACGGTCAAACAAGATCAAAGGACACACACAACGCCACTTGGCGCCCATCTAACGTCACACAGAGGGAATATTTATTTTCCATTTCCTTCAGACTCCCTTTCATTTCCCTTCTTCTTTCTCTCTCTACTCTCAACGTTCTCTCTCTCTCTCTAAAAAGCTCTCCCTTCTGTCTAACTCCCTCCCTCCGTTGAGCCTTCCGGCCACGGCGAATACCCCCTTCACACCTAGTTTCCGGTGCCGGAAACTTCAAACCCTCTCTCTCTTCCACCGTGTTCTTCTGGGTTCAAGATAAACCTTAAGAACCCTAGGGTTCTTGGGAAGAACCCTAGTAGGGTTCTTGGGAAGAACCCTAGCTCCAAAACCCAGCTCCACTCACAACCCGATGAATCCTAACCTAAACCCCATGAACCCTAACCTAACTTATGAACCCTAATCCCAATCTTCATCCAAAACCCAGAAACCCACACGAACCCTAACCCAGAAAGAAGAACCCTAACCCTAAGTGATGAACCCTAGGGTTCTTCACATGAACCTTAACCCTAATCTAACCCTAAAAACCCAGAAACAACAACAACAACCCGGATTAAAAAAAAATCAAACACAAACAAGCACTCACAGATCAGTATCGAGACCTAAAAAGCTAAGTTTTGTGGATTACCTTCTGTGCAGTGATTCTGGTAGTATTTTGTCCGATTATCTCTATTCCTCCTTCTAATCCTTCTTCTTTCCTTATTTGCAGGTACGATGGGGCTAAGCTCAAGGATTATAGGGTTCTAATGGTGAACCCTAGTCCTTTATGGGATCGAGAGCTTTACTGAGGGTTATGGGAATTCTCGCGGCAGCAATTGTTAGCTTAGGGTTTTTTTTCTTTCTTTTCAATTTCTGATTCCTTTTCTTTTATAGTTAGAAATTAGGTCTTAGAAGTTTAATTTTAGATTTCGATTTAGGAAAACAATGATCTGATTCAATTTGTGTAATTTTAGATTTTTCTATTTGATTGTGATTTGTAATATAATTTGATTCTAAAATTAATGAACTTGATTTGATTTTGATTTAATTGATTTGGTTTTTGTACTGACTTTGGATTTGATCCAATTTTCCCGTTTCAGCCGCCCCAATTAGCGTTTCAGAAATGGAAGAAGAAGACCGGTCATTGGTCAACAAATTGACCAAATAATTAACAAAAAGTAAACAGGATAACTATAAATAACCCTAAATAAATATATAAAAATCAAATAATTAAAATAATAGTAAAACCAAAACATGACTTATTGATAACTATCTGAGGTTAGTGATTAATTAATACGTATATAAGAACAATTAGTGACTAAAAAAAAATCAAATTGTAATATAAATAATGCCTACCAAAATGAAATAACTAAATAAAAAATTTCAAAAAATAAATTAAAACAATTTACTCTAAACAAAATCTAATTATCCTTAAAATTCTAATCTAAAAAACTCTAATATCCTTAATTACTTAATTAACCTAAAAACAATACCCACTAAAATTATATAACAGAATAAATTTTATTCTAATAAAATATTTTAATGCTTTTAAACCATTTATAATAAAAATAAGACAAAAATGATAAAATCCCAAAAGACCCTTTTTAATAAGTCTAAAAAGCTATAAAAGTCTAATTATTTCTAAAACAAAATTCTACAATAGAACTTATTCACATTTTCTTAAAAATAGTAAAAAAATCTACCTTTTATTTTAATAAGAATCTAATCCCTGATTAACTAATAAAATACATATTTATATAAAATAAATAAAGTAAAAAACTTTATACTAACTCAAAACCAAAATGGGCCTATAAGTACCAATGAACCCCCCAAAACCCAAATGACACCCCCTATTAACCAAAAAAAATCTAAAACACTTGGTCAAAATTTAGGGTACTACAGCTGCCCCTATTTAATTGTCTCCAGATTAGAAAGAGGAAGACGACGTGTCTTTCTCTTTTGAGGAGGAGATGATTAAATATAAGAAGGATCCTAATTTTGACCGCCAAGTCAGACAGGCAGCACGCTAACTATCCTAAGATCCCTGATGACAAACCCGTGACGAGATATCCGATTAAAAACCCTTTACCCTGGAAGAAAATGATCTTATGCCATGTATGCATGTATAGAAGTATGTATGCCCTTATGCATGATGCATTATTTGGGTTAACGCCTCTTTTATGATATGCAATACATGTCTTTGCGGAAACCATATCCTCCTGTAACATTCCAACTTCCCGACCCTTGAACCCTTAACTCCTTGTGACCAGTTATTTGCTCTTGACATCTAGAGATGCGTAGAGAAACTCCCATAGTGATTAAATTCCGACCGTCAATTTATGGATCTTTTACTTTTATCTTTGAGGGAAACCATGATCCTTTTGCTGTTCCCGAATCGCAGTGAAATACCTTTTCTCTTTTTTAACTTTTGATTATACCCAATGTTTCAATGCATTATTATAAATAAAATCGGCATTTTGTAATCAAGCAGAAAAATTGAAAAGTAAAGAAAGTTTTATTCATTGAAAAGTATGCCTATAAACAGGAAAAAGTACATAACGAAAGCAAATCCTCATAAGGAGGAAGTACTACAAAACAGAAAAGAAATGGCAATACGAAAAACAAATTTATCTATGTCCCTATTAAATTTAACACTGGCTAATATCCCTAAATCTCCGAGGTCTTGACACCTCTCTTCCGAAGGTGATGACTGGATTGATCATTCATTTCTGAATTCCATTAGTGCTATCAGTCTTATGCCTTTTGGATATCCTAAATTTTGCCTGGACCGTTCTTTTAGAATCTTAGTCCACCAGGATGTTATACCATTTTTTTCAACTAAGCCGCCCTTTAGGGTTTTCGACATGTTGGGTATCATTTTTCCAAATCCCTAATTTTTGCCTAAATTGCTCTTTCGAGTTTTCAATTCACCAGGATACCCTAACTTTTGCCTAAGTCGCCCTTTAGGGTTTTCGACTTAGCGGGCTTTTATCCTCTTTTTCTAGGCATAGTATTTTTTGACTGAATCAGAGTTTACTGGTCGTGGCAGATCCACTCCATCCATAGTAGTCAATATTAAAGCTCCTCCTGAAAATGTGCTTTTTACGATATATGGTCCTTCATAATTTGGGGTCCATTTGCCACGAGGATCTTTATGGATAGGTAGTAATTTCCTTAACACCAGGTCTCCTTCTTCAAATAGGCGAGGACGAACTTTCTTATTGAATCCTTTTTTGAGTCTCCGCTGATACAGTTGGCCATAACATATAGCAGCCATGCGTTTTTCCTCTATGAGATTCAGTTGATCAAGTCTATTTTGTACCCACTCTGCTTCATCTAGCTTAGCCTCCATTATGACCCTTAGTGAAGGAATTTCTACTTCAACAGGGAGGACCGCTTCTATGCCATATACCAAGGAAAAAGGAGTAGCTCCTGTTGAAGTTCAAACTGAGGTTCTGTAGCCATGTAGTGCGAAAGGGAGCATTTCATGCCAATCTTTGTAAGTCTTCACCATTTTCTGGATGATCTTCTTGATATTCTTATTAGCTGTTTCAACTGCTCCATTCATTTTTGGGCGATAAGGTGATGAATTATGGTGATCGATTTTGAAACTCTCACATAACTCATCAATCACTTTGTTATTCAGATTGAGCCCATTGTCTGTAATAATCTTGTTTGGAACCCCATAGCGACAAATTATCTCTTTCTTGATGAATCGTGCAATGACTTGTCTTGTCACATTGGTGTAGGAAGCAGCTTCCACCCATTTGGTGAAGTAATCAATAGCAACTAGAATGAACCGGTGTCTATTTGATCCCCATTTGGTGAAGGTACACTTCGCAGGATTTAACCGTAGCTTAAACTTTCTCAACCGTTCAAACAGCTTTTGCAGATTGACTATGTGCTCTTCCCCAGTTTGTGACTTAGCGATCATATCATCCACATAAACCTCAATTTCCTTGTGCATCATGTCATGAAAGATAGTAACCATTGCACTTTGATAAGTTGCCCCTGCGTTTTTCAGTCCGAAAGGCATCACCTTGTAACAGAAGGTGCCCCAAGGGGTAATAAAGGTAGTCTTTTCCATGTCGGAGGGAGCCATCTTGATCTGATTATATCCGGAAAACCCATCCATAAATTAGAATACCGAAAATTGAGCTGTGTTATCCACCAATACATCGATGTGAGGTAATGGGAAATCATCTTTAGGACTTGCTCTATTGAGATCTCGATAGTCTACACACATTCTGACCTTCTCATCTTTCTTCGGTACGGGCACAATATTGGCTACCCATTCTGGATACTTTACTGCAACTAAGAACCCTGCGTCGAACTGCTTTTTAACCTCTTCCTTGATCTTGAGAGTCATATCTGGTCTAGTTCGTCTTAACTTCTGCTTGACCGGAGGATATTCGGGTTTAAGCGGTAGCTTATGTTCAGCAATATCTGTGTCCAAACCGGGCATATCTTGGTAGGACCAAGCAAACACATCCACATATTCCCGTAGCAACTTGATCAACATCTCCTTTACATCCTCGTTCAACGAAGCTCCCACTTTGACTTCCTTTTTATCCTCGTCAGTCCCAGATTGATCACATCCACTGGTTCCTGATGAGGTTGTATCATTTTATCCTCTTGCTTTAACATTCTGGCTAGCTCTTCAGGAAGTTCACAATCATTCTCATCACCCTCTTCCGCTTGGTAAATCGGGAACTCGAAGTTGTAAGGGATTATAGCAGTGTCATTTTCAATAGGTTCATTTTTAAATCTGCATGAGGAATATTTTTATGCTTATTATTTTTTGAATGAAAGTACTGAAAAGAAAAAGGGTGTATTGCCATTTTGAAAAAAAGGAATAACTAAGAAAGAAACAAAAAGGATCTTAATTGAAGACAAAATGCAACTTTATTTTTAAATAATTCAAAGAAACAAAAGGTGGCCCTACAAAGCTTGTCCATTTGCCTTGGGCATAGCAAAGGACTTATTAATATTTTTTTAGAAAAAGTAAATTACTTTGAAACAGAAATCATCTCGGGAATCTCGATGGCTCTCCAGTTGTTGAGAACTGTATCTGGAGAGCACTGGCATATCCAACCTGGTATCCCCTTATCTTCCTCTTCAATTGCGGTCACTTGGTCTTCGTCTTTGAACCCAACCCTATGGAAAGTCTCTTCAAGTGGAGGAAATATCATTGGACCAGTCTTGTGCTCTTCACTTTTAGCCGGTTTGTAACCCAACCCGAATTGATCCTTCTTTTCATGTATCTCTATCACCTTGCCCCAGCCCCTAGTGTCCCCATTCTAAATCAAGTCTGTGATCCTTTTCGGCCTTTCCTCCTGTCTAACGACTTGCTTACGACTGACCATCGCAACCTCCAAAGCTTGGAACGGTATTTCAAATGTTTCTCCATCCACTTCTATGTATCTGAAAGATGCGAGATGACTGACGAACATGTCCTCCTCTCCATCAACAATTATTAAGCTATCTCCTGATATGAACTTAAACTTTTGATGAAGTGTTGAAGTAACTGCGACCGCAGCATGAATCCAAGGTCGTCCTAAAAGACAAGTATAAGAAGGATTGATGTCCATGACTTGGAAAGTGATCATGAAGGTATGAGATCCTATCACTGTAGGTATATCCACCTCTCCAATTACCATTCTCTTTGAACCGTCGAAAGCCCTGACAACCAAAGAACTAGTCTTCAAAAAAGTTCTCACCGATGTTAACTTCATTAGGGTATCCTTAGGCATGACATTCAGAGCAGACCCTGTGTCCACCAACACTCTTGAAAGGACAGTGTCGTGGCATTTAATTGATATGTGTAAGGCCTTATTATGCTTTTGCCCCTCAGAAGGTAATTCCTCACTACTGAATCCCAGGCAGATGCTGGCGGCAATATTGGAGACTACCTCGTCGAATTGAATTACTGATATGTCATTAGTGACATGGGCTTCATTTAGGCCCCTCAGCAAGGATTCCCTGTGTGCTTCTGAGCTTAATAACAAGGACAGAATATAGATCTTGGACGGTGTTTGATTTAGTTAGTCCACCACACTATAATCGCTCCTCTTTATAATCCTTAAATACTCCTCAACGTCTTCTAGAGATATGTTCTTTTTGGAAGATCCTTCTTTTGTGTTGGTGGTCTCTTTCCTTTTTGAGCTTTCAGGAGTATCCTTCTTAGGTAGTTCAGATGAGTATACTCTTCCACTACGGGTCATCCCTCCAATACCAGCTATATTAGTAACGGTTGGCGTTGATGCTATAGTTTTTCCTCCCACAGATGCAGTGAGGTCATATTTCCATGGTACAGTCTTAGTACTTTCGTAAGGAAATGGTGCTGGAACATGGAAGACAATTGGGCCTTTAGATCTTGCAGGTACTAGGATCTTGACAGGTGCAGGAACAGGTATCTGAATTGGAGTTCGTGCAGATCCTAGAACTGGTAGCTGGACAGGTGCATGTGTAGGTCTTGGGACCTGAATTTGAATGGTCGCCTGTCTTGGAACTGGTATCGGAATAGGCGCCTGCCTCGGAATTGAATTTGGAATGGGTGCCTGCCTTGGAACTGGTATCTGAATAGGAGTCATGTTCTCCCTTCCTTGGTAGTGAGTCTCAGAAGGTACATGCCCCTGAGATTCTAAGGCATCCACCTCATTTACTCCCCTTGAATACCCAATTTGCACCATTCCTTGATCCATCAACTGTTGGAGAGTCCTCTTCATCTTTTCACAACTGTCAGTGTCAGAGGAGCAGACCTTGCAATTGCCATGTAGTTCCTCAAACTCTTCATACCCAATCAACATCTCCCTTACCTTAGTCAAAGAGGTCTTCACTTGTCCTACACTCTTGATCAAAACATTTTCCTCCAGCCCTTCAATGGAATTGACATTTGCCCCAGCATGTCCGGGGAAAGGATTATCACCTACGTTTGGAGTATCGTAAGTGAAGCTGATGACCTTTTGATCCAACAAATCCTGCACCCTAAACTTGAGAGCCAAGCATTTTTCAGTTGTATGTCCTGGTGATCTAGCATGATACTCACATCTGGCGTTAGCATCATATCCTTTAAGGAGAGGCGTAGGAGGAGGTCTTAACGGTTTGATCTCCACCAATCCCCTTTGAATTAACATAGGCAAAACCTAAGTATATGTGGAAGGTATAGGGTCAAAGTCCTTCCATGGTCTCTTCTGTTCCCTTCGGGGATACCTTTGTTGTTGTTGATTTTGCGGAGGTGGGGCCCTTGGTTGTTGTACTTGTAGTGTAGGAGTTGCTTGATTGGGAGCCATGGCAGCCACGTAAGGTGCAGCTGAAATGGCGTTGGCCTCCCTCTTTGAACCATTACTAGAATACCTTCGGTTGTTTGATTGACTGGAGGATGACTTTCCAATCTTCCCACTTTTCAAACCATTCTCAATTCTTTCTACAATGATAACTAAATCTGCGAATCCAGTTGAGATAGATCCAATCATCTTCTTGTAATATATCCCTTGCAGCGTTCCCATAAATGTGTCTACTAGCTCGCTTTCCCTTAATGAAGGTTGCACACGAGATGCTAGCTCCCTCCATCTTTGGGCATACTCCTTAAAAGATTCATTCCCTTTCTGAGACATGTTTTACAACTGCATGCGATTAGGGGCCATGTCTACATTGTATTGGTATTGCCTTATGAAGGCACTTGCCAAATCATCCCAGTTCTTGATGTAGGTTCTTTCCAGCTGCATGTACCAGTCCAAGGATGCCCCACTAAGGCTGTCTTGGAAAACATGCATCATCAGCTTTTTGTCCTTAGCGTGTGCCCCCATCTTTTGGGAAAACATCCGAATGTGGCTTTTGGGACAACTAACCCCTTTGTACATCTCGAAGGTAGGCGCCTTAAACTTAGGAGGCACGACTACATCGGGTACCAAGCACATTTCCAAGGCATCAATCCCAAAGATCTTGGATCTTTCCACAACCCTTAACCGTTCCTCAATTATCTTATACTTTTCATCCTCCTTTCTTCCTTCCACGGCAGCTGGTTTGGTTTCACGAACTACTTGCCTTGAGTCTTCTTCTCCATATTGGAGGTGCGAGTCATTAGAGACCTCACGAGTGATAGGTATCTGTATGGGTCGTGATTCTCCATTGTGCTCGGGTGGAGGAACAGACCCTACAGAATGTTGAGTGTTAGCCTTCCCTTTACTAGCCTCTAAAGCCTCACGCTCCAAGTCAGCCACACATCCCAAAAGAGGATTGCTATCTTCATATTGGGGAGGAGGGGTAGGAGTATTCCTACGGTTACTAGCCTCGGTGTCTCTTGCTATCACATTCTGGATAGCTCGAGTCAGCTGGTCGATTTTGTCCTTCATCTCCTCCACATTTACCTTGACAATATCCACATCTCCCTTTAGAGCAGCGTGATTCTGTTCCATTTGTTCCATAGCTTTCCTCTGGTAAGCACGGGTGTTGGGTCGAGAAGTCAGATTGTTGCGAAGATTATGAGAAACAAAATGATTTCCGTTTAATGCCCTTTCTTTTATATGTTATGCATGAATGAATGTATGAGTATGCAAATTTTTTTTTTTTCAGGAATCTTAAATTTTCAACCAATTAAGAGTCAAACCAAAGATAATGGAAATTCAAACATTTTTATTAATGAAAGAGAGTACTTAGGGTCGAAGCCCTATTTATTACATAAGCAAAACCAAATTAGGGATAACCCTTAAATATTCATAACAAAATCCCAAAAAGTAAGAAACCAAACATAAAAAACCTAAATCCTTCTCCTAATTATGGCTCTGAAGTCTTCCACCATCTCACGGCAAAGTGTAAGGAAATCAGAAATCTCCTTTGCTGGCTTGAAAATAATGGTTATTTCCTCAGCTTCCCTTAACTTCCGAGGGATCTCATGTATAAGGTCATTGGTCAGAAAGACCAACTTATCATATCTGTCTTCAAAGTATGCCTTTTCCCTTTGTAGATTATCCATGATCTCCAAGTCTTCTGCAACGGTGTGCTCTAATTGGCTATTGTGGCCTTCAGCATAGTGGCCCCACTCTCTAAGCTCTTCATAGGATGCTTCCAATTTCTCATAGGCTCTCTTAAGTGCCTGGTTTTCCTCTTGAGCTTGTAACCACCCTTCAGGTCGTTGGGCGAGAAGTTCTTCAGCCGTTCTCAACCGCACGATTGCATCCAACGCTTGCCTTTTACTCCTGAGGAGAGCATCTGCCAAGCTTTGAACCTCAGATTCTAAGTCAAAGATTCGCCTATCACACCCTTCTCTGACCTTCCTTTGTGTTGAGGACATCCATAAGTTTCTCCATTCGTCCCTTTGCCTCCAAGCCCTATCTAGGTCTGCTTGTTGAGTTTGAAGGCGTGAGCTCAAAGCTTGAAGATCAGCATGGGCACGCTCCTTCTTTTCCTCCTCCATTCGAGCTAATCCTTCATTGACCTTTGATTGTTCCATGGCTTCCTTAAGGCTCAACCTCAGCTGGCTACTTTCTCTAGTAGCTTGGTAGAATTTAGCCTCCCATTCATCTTTTTCTTTTGTCAATCTGGCAATGGTCTCCTTAAGCTTTTCACTTTCTTCCATGGATATTGCGGTAGGTGGAGGAACCATGGGATCAACGGGACGATCTAAAGTAAAGGGAAGCTTTACCTTTCTTATCCTTTCCTCTATCCATTGTGAATATGGGACCCTTGATTCCTCTCTTGGCCTTTTCAGACTGCTCTTCCCTTTTATACTTTGCTTCCATGCTTCAGAAATCCTTAGGACATCAGGATGATCTCCTTTCACACCTTGTAGGACGAAGCCTTTTAGCAACTTGTCTTTTGTGAAGACATAGCTTCTCAATGGTTTTGATGAAGACAACAATGTTTATTCAAGGTTTTATGTACAAAAGGAAATGGATCAAAGACTTCAAAGGTAGAACAAGTTTCATATTAATTTAAGTCTTGAAGATTTCTCTAGAAGGAAAAAGAAGAATTGCATAAGACTTGACTACTCTTGCAAGATAGGATTAATCAAACTTTTAGGTATATGAAATTCTTGACTAAAACATTTCTTAGTGCTCAAAATATTTCTTTAATTGGAAAAATTATTTTTCATTTTTGAACCATATTAAATCACTTTCAAATATAATCTATTTACTTGGATAAATCAATAGATGTTGCATAAAATTGGTTCAAATAGTTAGACAAATTTTTTAATTTTTCAATTTATTTAAACATTCAGTTTTTGGTAAATTATAGCGTTTTTAACTGTCGTAACAGCACCTAAAACCGCCATAATTCGCACCGTTCTGAAACTGTATTTTAAATTTTTAAATTTGAAAGTTTTTGGTAATTATGGCGTTTTGAACCGACGTAATGGAACAGAACCCGCCACAATTTACAGCGTACTGAAACAGTATTTTTAATTTAAAAATTGAAGAATATTTTGTTTGAATGCACCTTTTCATTATATCTTTTCATGGCATCTCTTACATCTTTTCTCTTATTAAATTCAGAATTTTTCTAACCATTGCCATGACTTTTGAATGGTTGCTTTCATCAATATAAATTAATTTCAAATTTTCATTTTTCAATCACCTCTTTAAAAAAAAAAACTCTCTACAATCTCTAAGCATATTTTTCCATAACAAAAATTTTATACAAGATACTTTTTGAATACCATTTTCATATTACATACATAAAAGTATCATTTGAGCACTTAGAGAGTTTACGATATTGAAATTTCATATTTGAAAGAGAAGAAGTCCTTCATAGGATTTATATACTACAAACTTGTTTTAAAAACTCTTGTTGTAACATATCTTATTTTTCCAGGATTGTTGGATATAAGATTGTTTGGTTGTAAACCTTGTTATCCGGATTGTGGATACAAGAGGTCCATTTGTGAGAGGTTGATTCACGGTTGGACTTTAAACTTGTAAAATCCAAGAGGATGTTTTTGGTGTGGATTGTTAGAGTCTTGTATAGGAAGACTAGGTGTGTCTTGACCTAAGATCTAATATTAGTGAAAATCTCTTTCGTGTTGAAAGGGGAGTGGAGTACTCTCGACGTGTGAGGGGAACCACTATACGTCTTGGTGTTCATTTACTTTCTGCATTTACCATTTCAACACTTAGAAATCTTCAGGAAAGTAAAAATCAAAAATCGTCAAAAATCGGGATAATCATCTAAGAACCTAATTCACCCCCCTCTTAGGCTCACATATATCTTACAATTGGCATCAGAGCAGGTCTTAGGTAACCTGTTCCTGAAGATCCAGTATGGCTTCCGCAAGTTCAAACCCGATTTTCAAAGAAAAGCCTCTCTACAATGACTTCCGCATCTCTATTTGGTAAACTTCAAGAACATGAGTTAGAACTTGGGCAACTTGAAAAACATGAACTTCAAGACAAGAAGTCCAAGGGGATATCTTTAAAGGTAGATGCAAAAGGAAAACAAAATGACGACTCATCGGAGGAAGACGAAAATTTCATGCTTCTAGTAAAAAGACTTGGAAAATTCTTTGGAAATAAAGATAAGTCTTTTTATGCTAAAAGGAAGAAACACTTTAGGAAAAAGGATACTTCAACTTCATCTCAAGACATTACATGTTATGAATGTGGGAAGCACGGTCACATAAAATCCGAATGTCCACAACTTGCAAAGAAAGGAAGTTTTAAAGGCAAGAAGGAATAAAAAAATAAGAAGGCATACATTGCATGGGAAGACAACGAAATTAGTTCATCATCCGACTCGGAGAGCGATGAAAGCGCAAAACTAGCACTTATGGCTACACATAACTCCGAAGATGAAAATGACTAGGTTTGCTTGAAGACCACTTCAAATCTATGGTATCTTGATAGTGGTTGTTCGAAGCATATGACCGGAGATATAAACTAACTTTCAAATCTAGTTCTAAAGTCCAAGGGTTATTTCACATATGGGGAATACCTTAAAGGAAGAATTCTTGGCATTGGCAAAGTTGGAGCAATAACTTTCACATTTATTGAAGATGTACATTATGTTAAAGGACTAAAGGAATATCTTCTAAACAAAAGCCAACTTTGTGACAAAGGCTTCAAGATCATGTTCGCCAAGGATGAATGTTTTGATGAAGTCAATCTTGAGGTAAAATCTCATAGGTAAAAATTGTTTTTATTTTTCATAATTTCTTTATATACTTCAAGTTTTTTCCCATCCTTTTTGTTAATGACAAAGGGGGAGAAGAATTGTGTATTATTGCTTGGTTTCTCTAACAAAATGTGCAGATTTCAAAACTCTCTAAAATCATGGATTAAGGGGGAGCAATATCCAAGGGGGAGCAAGCTTTGGTTAGAGAAACATGATTGGATCGAATTTTTAAGAATTGGGTTGTCATCATCAAAAAGGGGGAGAATGTGAAGACATAGCTTCTCAATGGTTTTGATGAAGACAACAATGTTTATTCAAGGTTTTATGTACAAAAGGAAATGGATCAAAGACTTCAAAGGTAGAACAAGTTTCATATTAATTTAAGTCTTGAAGATTTCTCTAGAAGGAAAAAGAAGAATTGCATAAGACTTGACTACTCTTGCAAGATAGGATTAATCAAACTTTTAGGTATATGAAATTCTTGACTAAAACATTTCTTAGTGCTCAAAATATTTCTTTAATTGGAAAAATTATTTTTCATTTTTGAACCATATTAAATCACTTTCAAATATAATCTATTTACTTGGATAAATCAATAGATGTTGCATAAAATTGGTTCAAATAGTTAGACAAATTTTTTAATTTTTCAATTTATTTAAACATTCAGTTTTTGGTAAATTATAGCGTTTTTAACTGTCGTAACAGCACCTAAAACCGCCATAATTCGCACCGTTCTGAAACTGTATTTTAAATTTTTAAATTTGAAAGTTTTTGGTAATTATGGCGTTTTGAACCGACGTAATGGAACAGAACCCGCCACAATTTACAGCGTACTGAAACAGTATTTTTAATTTAAAAATTGAAGAATATTTTGTTTGAATGCACCTTTTCATTATATCTTTTCATGGCATCTCTTACATCTTTTCTCTAATTTAATTCAGAATTTTTCTAACCATTGCCATGACTTTTGAATGGTTGCTTTCATCAATATAAATTAATTTCAAATTTTCATTTTTCAATCACCTCTTTAAAAAAAAAAACTCTCTACAATCTCTAAGCATATTTTTCCATAACAAAAATTTTATACAAGATACTTTTTGAATACCATTTTCATATTACATACATAAAAGTATCATTTGAGCACTTAGAGAGTTTACGATATTGAAATTTCATATTTGAAAGAGAAGAAGTCCTTCATAGGATTTATATACTACAAACTTGTTTTAAAAACTCTTGTTGTAACATATCTTATTTTTCCAGGATTGTTGGATATAAGATTGTTTGGTTGTAAACCTTGTTATCCGGATTGTGGATACAAGAGGTCCATTTGTGAGAGGTTGATTCACGGTTGGACTTTAAACTTGTAAAATCCAAGAGGATGTTTTTGGTGTGGATTGTTAGAGTCTTGTATAGGAAGACTAGGTGTGTCTTGACCTAAGATCTAATATTAGTGAAAATCTCTTTCGTGTTGAAAGGGGAGTGGAGTACTCTCGACGTGTGAGGGGAACCACTATACGTCTTGGTGTTCATTTACTTTCTGCATTTACCATTTCAACACTTAGAAATCTTCAGGAAAGTAAAAATCAAAAATCGTCAAAAATCGGGATAATCATCTAAGAACCTAATTCACCCCCCTCTTAGGCTCACATATATCTTACAATTGGCATCAGAGCAGGTCTTAGGTAACCTGTTCCTGAAGATCCAGTATGGCTTCCGCAAGTTCAAACCCGATTTTCAAAGAAAAGCCTCTCTACAATGACTTCCGCATCTCTATTTGGTAAACTTCAAGAACATGAGTTAGAACTTGGGCAACTTGAAAAACATGAACTTCAAGACAAGAAGTCCAAGGGGATATCTTTAAAGGTAGATGCAAAAGGAAAACAAAATGACGACTCATCGGAGGAAGACGAAAATTTCATGCTTCTAGTAAAAAGACTTGGAAAATTCTTTGGAAATAAAGATAAGTCTTTTTATGCTAAAAGGAAGAAACACTTTAGGAAAAAGGATACTTCAACTTCATCTCAAGACATTACATGTTATGAATGTGGGAAGCACGGTCACATAAAATCCGAATGTCCACAACTTGCAAAGAAAGGAAGTTTTAAAGGCAAGAAGGAATAAAAAAATAAGAAGGCATACATTGCATGGGAAGACAACGAAATTAGTTCATCATCCGACTCGGAGAGCGATGAAAGCGCAAAACTAGCACTTATGGCTACACATAACTCCGAAGATGAAAATGACTAGGTTTGCTTGAAGACCACTTCAAATCTATGGTATCTTGATAGTGGTTGTTCGAAGCATATGACCGGAGATATAAACTAACTTTCAAATCTAGTTCTAAAGTCCAAGGGTTATTTCACATATGGGGAATACCTTAAAGGAAGAATTCTTGGCATTGGCAAAGTTGGAGCAATAACTTTCACATTTATTGAAGATGTACATTATGTTAAAGGACTAAAGGAATATCTTCTAAACAAAAGCCAACTTTGTGACAAAGGCTTCAAGATCATGTTCGCCAAGGATGAATGTTTTGATGAAGTCAATCTTGAGGTAAAATCTCATAGGTAAAAATTGTTTTTATTTTTCATAATTTCTTTATATACTTCAAGTTTTTCCCATCCTTTTTGTTAATGACAAAGGGGGAGAAGAATTGTGTATTATTGCTTGGTTTCTCTAACAAAATGTGCAGATTTCAAAACTCTCTAAAATCATGGATTAAGGGGGAGCAATATCCAAGGGGGAGCAAGCTTTGGTTAGAGAAACATGATTGGATCGAATTTTTAAGAATTGGGTTGTCATCATCAAAAAGGGGGAGAATGTGAAGACATAGCTTCTCAATGGTTTTGATGAAGACAACAATGTTTATTCAAGGTTTTATGTACAAAAGGAAATGGATCAAAGACTTCAAAGGTAGAACAAGTTTCATATTAATTTAAGTCTTGAAGATTTCTCTAGAAGGAAAAAGAAGAATTGCATAAGACTTGACTACTCTTGCAAGATAGGATTAATCAAACTTTTAGGTATATGAAATTCTTGACTAAAACATTTCTTAGTGCTCAAAATATTTCTTTAATTGGAAAAATTATTTTTCATTTTTGAACCATATTAAATCACTTTCAAATATAATCTATTTACTTGGATAAATCAATAGATGTTGCATAAAATTGGTTCAAATAGTTAGACAAATTTTTTAATTTTTCAATTTATTTAAACATTCAGTTTTTGGTAAATTATGGCTTTTTAACTGTCGTAACAGCACCTAAAACCGCCATAATGCGCACCGTTCTGAAACTGTATTTTAAATTTTTAAATTTGAAAATTTTTGGTAATTATGGCGTTTTGAACCGACGTAATGGAACAGAACCCGCCACAATTTACAGCGTACTGAAACAGTATTTTTAATTTAAAAATTGAAGAATATTTTGTTTGAATGCACCTTTTCATTATATCTTTTCATGGCATCTCTTACATCTTTTCTCTTATTAAATTCAGAATTTTTCTAACCATTGCCATGACTTTTGAATGGTTGCTTTCATCAATATAAATTAATTTCAAATTTTCATTTTTCAATCACCTCTTTAAAAAAAAAAACTCTCTACAATCTCTAAGCATATTTTTCCATAACAAAAATTTTATACAAGATACTTTTTGAATACCATTTTCATATTACATACATAAAAGTATCATTTGAGCACTTAGAGAGTTTACGATATTGAAATTTCATATTTGAAAGAGAAGAAGTCCTTCATAGGATTTATATACTACAAACTTGTTTTAAAAACTCTTGTTGTAACATATCTTATTTTTCCAGGATTGTTGGATATAAGATTGTTTGGTTGTAAACCTTGTTATCCGGATTGTGGATACAAGAGGTCCATTTGTGAGAGGTTGATTCACGGTTGGACTTTAAACTTGTAAAATCCAAGAGGATGTTTTTGGTGTGGATTGTTAGAGTCTTGTATAGGAAGACTAGGTGTGTCTTGACCTAAGATCTAATATTAGTGAAAATCTCTTTCGTGTTGAAAGGGGAGTGGAGTACTCTCGACGTGTGAGGGGAACCACTATACGTCTTGGTGTTCATTTACTTTCTGCATTTACCATTTCAACACTTAGAAATCTTTAGGAAAGTAAAAATCAAAAATCGTCAAAAATCGGGATAATCATCTAAGAACCTAATTCACCCCCCTCTTAGACTCACATATATCTTACAATTGGCATCAGAGCAGGTCTTAGGTAACCTGTTCCTAAAGATCCAGTATGGCTTCCGCAAGTTCAAACCCGATTTTCAAAGAAAAGCCTCTCTACAATGACTTCCGCATCTCTATTTGGTAAACTTCAAGAACATGAGTTAGAACTTGGGCAACTTGAAAAACATGAACTTCAAGACAAGAAGTCCAAGGGGATATCTTTAAAGGTAGATGCAAAAGGAAAACAAAATGACGACTCATCGGAGGAAGACGAAAATTTCATGCTTCTAGTAAAAAGACTTGGAAAATTCTTTGGAAATAAAGATAAGTCTTTTTATGCTAAAAGGAAGAAACACTTTAGGAAAAAGGATACTTCAACTTCATCTCAAGACATTACATGTTATGAATGTGGGAAGCACGGTCACATAAAATCCGAATGTCCACAACTTGCAAAGAAAGGAAGTTTTAAAGGCAAGAAGGAATAAAAAAAATAAGAAGGCATACATTGCATGGGAAGACAACGAAATTAGTTCATCATCCGACTCGGAGAGCGATGAAAGCGCAAAACTAGCACTTATGGCTACACATAACTCCGAAGATGAAAATGACTAGGTTTGCTTGAAGACCACTTCAAATCTATGGTATCTTGATAGTGGTTGTTCGAAGCATATGACCGGAGATATAAACTAACTTTCAAATCTAGTTCTAAAGTCCAAGGGTTATTTCACATATGGGGAATACCTTAAAGGAAGAATTCTTGGCATTGGCAAAGTTGGAGCAATAACTTTCACATTTATTGAAGATGTACATTATGTTAAAGGACTAAAGGAATATCTTCTAAACAAAAGCCAACTTTGTGACAAAGGCTTCAAGATCATGTTCGCCAAGGATGAATGTTTTGATGAAGTCAATCTTGAGGTAAAATCTCATAGGTAAAAATTGTTTTTATTTTTCATAATTTCTTTATATACTTCAAGTTTTTTCCCATCCTTTTTGTTAATGACAAAGGGGGAGAAGAATTGTGTATTATTGCTTGGTTTCTCTAACAAAATGTGCAGATTTCAAAACTCTCTAAAATCATGGATTAAGGGGGAGCAATATCCAAGGGGGAGCAAGCTTTGGTTAGAGAAACATGATTGGATCGAATTTTTAAGAATTGGGTTGTCATCATCAAAAAGGGGGAGAATGTGAAGACATAGCTTCTCAATGGTTTTGATGAAGACAACAATGTTTATTCAAGGTTTTATGTACAAAAGGAAATGGATCAAAGACTTCAAAGGTAGAACAAGTTTCATATTAATTTAAGTCTTGAAGATTTCTCTAGAAGGAAAAAGAAGAATTGCATAAGACTTGACTACTCTTGCAAGATAGGATTAATCAAACTTTTAGGTATATGAAATTCTTGACTAAAACATTTCTTAGTGCTCAAAATATTTCTTTAATTGGAAAAATTATTTTTCATTTTTGAACCATATTAAATCACTTTCAAATATAATCTATTTACTTGGATAAATCAATAGATGTTGCATAAAATTGGTTCAAATAGTTAGACAAATTTTTTAATTTTTCAATTTATTTAAACATTCAGTTTTTGGTAAATTATGGTGTTTTTAACTGTCGTAACAGCACCTAAAACCGCCATAATTCGCACCGTTCTGAAACTGTATTTTAAATTTTTAAATTTGAAAGTTTTTGGTAATTATGGCGTTTTGAACCGACGTAATGGAACAGAACCCGCCACAATTTACAGCGTACTGAAACAGTATTTTTAATTTAAAAATTGAAGAATATTTTGTTTGAATGCACCTTTTCATTATATCTTTTCATGGCATCTCTTACATCTTTTCTCTTATTAAATTCAGAATTTTTCTAACCATTGCCATGACTTTTGAATGGTTGCTTTCATCAATATAAATTAATTTCAAATTTTCATTTTTCAATCACCTCTTTAAAAAAAAAAACTCTCTACAATCTCTAAGCATATTTTTCCATAACAAAAATTTTATACAAGATACTTTTTGAATACCATTTTCATATTACATACATAAAAGTATCATTTGAGCACTTAGAGAGTTTACGATATTGAAATTTCATATTTGAAAGAGAAGAAGTCCTTCATAGGATATATATACTACAAACTTGTTTTAAAAACTCTTGTTGTAACATATCTTATTTTTCCAGGATTGTTGGATATAAGATTGTTTGGTTGTAAACCTTGTTATCCGGATTGTGGATACAAGAGGTCCATTTGTGAGAGGTTGATTCACGGTTGGACTTTAAACTTGTAAAATCCAAGAGGATGTTTTTGGTGTGGATTGTTAGAGTCTTGTATAGGAAGACTAGGTGTGTCTTGACCTAAGATCTAATATTAGTGAAAATCTCTTTCGTGTTGAAAGGGGAGTGGAGTACTCTCGACGTGTGAGGGGA
This sequence comes from Lathyrus tuberosus, assembly GCA_022829125.1. Classification (NCBI taxonomy): domain Eukaryota; kingdom Viridiplantae; phylum Streptophyta; class Magnoliopsida; order Fabales; family Fabaceae; genus Lathyrus; species Lathyrus tuberosus. The sequence goes on along the minus strand of JALAZF010000024.1, from coordinate 253,121 downwards.
ACCACTATACGTCTTGGTGTTCATTTACTTTCTGCATTTACCATTTCAACACTTAGAAATCTTTAGGAAAGTAAAAATCAAATATCGTCAAAAATCGGGATAATCATCTAAGAACCTAATTCACCCCCCTCTTAGGCTCACATATATCTTACAATTGGCATCAGAGCAGGTCTTAGGTAACCTGTTCCTGAAGATCCAGTATGGCTTCCGCAAGTTCAAACCCGATTTTCAAAGAAAAGCCTCTCTACAATGACTTCCGCATCTCTATTTGGTAAACTTCAAGAACATGAGTTAGAACTTGGGCAACTTGAAAAACATGAACTTCAAGACAAGAAGTCCAAGGGGATATCTTTAAAGGTAGATGCAAAAGGAAAACAAAATGACGACTCATCGGAGGAAGACGAAAATTTCATGCTTCTAGTAAAAAGACTTGGAAAATTCTTTGGAAATAAAGATAAGTCTTTTTATGCTAAAAGGAAGAAACACTTTAGGAAAAAGGATACTTCAACTTCATCTCAAGACATTACATGTTATGAATGTGGGAAGCACGGTCACATAAAATCCGAATGTCCACAACTTGCAAAGAAAGGAAGTTTTAAAGGCAAGAAGGAATAAAAAAATAAGAAGGCATACATTGCATGGGAAGACAACGAAATTAGTTCATCATCCGACTCGGAGAGCGATGAAAGCGCAAAACTAGCACTTATGGCTACACATAACTCCGAAGATGAAAATGACTAGGTTTGCTTGAAGACCACTTCAAATCTATGGTATCTTGATAGTGGTTGTTCGAAGCATATGACCGGAGATATAAACTAACTTTCAAATCTAGTTCTAAAGTCCAAGGGTTATTTCACATATGGGGAATACCTTAAAGGAATAATTCTTGGCATTGGCAAAGTTGGAGCAATAACTTTCACATTTATTGAAGATGTACATTATGTTAAAGGACTAAAGGAATATCTTCTAAACAAAAGCCAACTTTGTGACAAAGGCTTCAAGATCATGTTCGCCAAGGATGAATGTTTTGATGAAGTCAATCTTGAGGTAAAATCTCATAGGTAAAAATTGTTTTTATTTTTCATAATTTCTTTATATACTTCAAGTTTTTTCCCATCCTTTTTGTTAATGACAAAGGGGGAGAAGAATTGTGTATTATTGCTTGGTTTCTCTAACAAAATGTGCAGATTTCAAAACTCTCTAAAATCATGGATTAAGGGGGAGCAATATCCAAGGGGGAGCAAGCTTTGGTTAGAGAAACATGATTGGATCGAATTTTTAAGAATTGGGTTGTCATCATCAAAAAGGGGGAGAATGTGAAGACATAGCTTCTCAATGGTTTTGATGAAGACAACAATGTTTATTCAAGGTTTTATGTACAAAAGGAAATGGATCAAAGACTTCAAAGGTAGAACAAGTTTCATATTAATTTAAGTCTTGAAGATTTCTCTAGAAGGAAAAAGAAGAATTGCATAAGACTTGACTACTCTTGCAAGATAGGATTAATCAAACTTTTAGGTATATGAAATTCTTGACTAAAACATTTCTTAGTGCTCAAAATATTTCTTTAATTGGAAAAATTATTTTTCATTTTTGAACCATATTAAATCACTTTCAAATATAATCTATTTACTTGGATAAATCAATAGATGTTGCATAAAATTGGTTCAAATAGTTAGACAAATTTTTTAATTTTTCAATTTATTTAAACATTCAGTTTTTGGTAAATTATGGTGTTTTTAACTGTCGTAACAGCACCTAAAACCGCCATAATTCGCACCGTTCTGAAACTGTATTTTAAATTTTTAAATTTGAAAGTTTTTGGTAATTATGGCGTTTTGAACCGACGTAATGGAACAGAACCCGCCACAATTTACAGCGTACTGAAACAGTATTTTTAATTTAAAAATTGAAGAATATTTTGTTTGAATGCACCTTTTCATTATATCTTTTCATGGCATCTCTTACATCTTTTCTCTTATTAAATTCAGAATTTTTCTAACCATTGCCATGACTTTTGAATGGTTGCTTTCATCAATATAAATTAATTTCAAATTTTCATTTTTCAATCACCTCTTTAAAAAAAAAAACTCTCTACAATCTCTAAGCATATTTTTCCATAACAAAAATTTTATACAAGATACTTTTTGAATACCATTTTCATATTACATACATAAAAGTATCATTTGAGCACTTAGAGAGTTTACGATATTGAAATTTCATATTTGAAAGAGAAGAAGTCCTTCATAGGATATATATACTACAAACTTGTTTTAAAAACTCTTGTTGTAACATATCTTATTTTTCCAGGATTGTTGGATATAAGATTGTTTGGTTGTAAACCTTGTTATCCGGATTGTGGATACAAGAGGTCCATTTGTGAGAGGTTGATTCACGGTTGGACTTTAAACTTGTAAAATCCAAGAGGATGTTTTTGGTGTGGATTGTTAGAGTCTTGTATAGGAAGACTAGGTGTGTCTTGACCTAAGATCTAATATTAGTGAAAATCTCTTTCGTGTTGAAAGGGGAGTGGAGTACTCTCGACGTGTGAGGGGAACCACTATACGTCTTGGTGTTCATTTACTTTCTGCATTTACCATTTCAACACTTAGAAATCTTTAGGAAAGTAAAAATCAAATATCGTCAAAAATCGGGATAATCATCTAAGAACCTAATTCACCCCCCTCTTAGGCTCACATATATCTTACAATTGGCATCAGAGCAGGTCTTAGGTAACCTGTTCCTGAAGATCCAGTATGGCTTCCGCAAGTTCAAACCCGATTTTCAAAGAAAAGCCTCTCTACAATGACTTCCGCATCTCTATTTGGTAAACTTCAAGAACATGAGTTAGAACTTGGGCAACTTGAAAAACATGAACTTCAAGACAAGAAGTCCAAGGGGATATCTTTAAAGGTAGATGCAAAAGGAAAACAAAATGACGACTCATCGGAGGAAGACGAAAATTTCATGCTTCTAGTAAAAAGACTTGGAAAATTCTTTGGAAATAAAGATAAGTCTTTTTATGCTAAAAGGAAGAAACACTTTAGGAAAAAGGATACTTCAACTTCATCTCAAGACATTACATGTTATGAATGTGGGAAGCACGGTCACATAAAATCCGAATGTCCACAACTTGCAAAGAAAGGAAGTTTTAAAGGCAAGAAGGAATAAAAAAATAAGAAGGCATACATTGCATGGGAAGACAACGAAATTAGTTCATCATCCGACTCGGAGAGCGATGAAAGCGCAAAACTAGCACTTATGGCTACACATAACTCCGAAGATGAAAATGACTAGGTTTGCTTGAAGACCACTTCAAATCTATGGTATCTTGATAGTGGTTGTTCGAAGCATATGACCGGAGATATAAACTAACTTTCAAATCTAGTTCTAAAGTCCAAGGGTTATTTCACATATGGGGAATACCTTAAAGGAATAATTCTTGGCATTGGCAAAGTTGGAGCAATAACTTTCACATTTATTGAAGATGTACATTATGTTAAAGGACTAAAGGAATATCTTCTAAACAAAAGCCAACTTTGTGACAAAGGCTTCAAGATCATGTTCGCCAAGGATGAATGTTTTGATGAAGTCAATCTTGAGGTAAAATCTCATAGGTAAAAATTGTTTTTATTTTTCATAATTTCTTTATATACTTCAAGTTTTTTCCCATCCTTTTTGTTAATGACAAAGGGGGAGAAGAATTGTGTATTATTGCTTGGTTTCTCTAACAAAATGTGCAGATTTCAAAACTCTCTAAAATCATGGATTAAGGGGGAGCAATATCCAAGGGGGAGCAAGCTTTGGTTAGAGAAACATGATTGGATCGAATTTTTAAGAATTGGGTTGTCATCATCAAAAAGGGGGAGAATGTGAAGACATAGCTTCTCAATGGTTTTGATGAAGACAACAATGTTTATTCAAGGTTTTATGTACAAAAGGAAATGGATCAAAGACTTCAAAGGTAGAACAAGTTTCATATTAATTTAAGTCTTGAAGATTTCTCTAGAAGGAAAAAGAAGAATTGCATAAGACTTGACTACTCTTGCAAGATAGGATTAATCAAACTTTTAGGTATATGAAATTCTTGACTAAAACATTTCTTAGTGCTCAAAATATTTCTTTAATTGGAAAAATTATTTTTCATTTTTGAACCATATTAAATCACTTTCAAATATAATCTATTTACTTGGATAAATCAATAGATGTTGCATAAAATTGGTTCAAATAGTTAGACAAATTTTTTAATTTTTCAATTTATTTAAACATTCAGTTTTTGGTAAATTATGGTGTTTTTAACTGTCGTAACAGCACCTAAAACCGCCATAATTCGCACCGTTCTGAAACTGTATTTTAAATTTTTAAATTTGAAAGTTTTTGGTAATTATGGCGTTTTGAACCGACGTAATGGAACAGAACCCGCCACAATTTACAGCGTACTGAAACAGTATATTTAATTTAAAAATTGAAGAATATTTTGTTTGAATGCACCTTTTCATTATATCTTTTCATGGCATCTCTTACATCTTTTCTCTTATTAAATTCAGAATTTTTCTAACCATTGCCATGACTTTTGAATGGTTGCTTTCATCAATATAAATTAATTTCAAATTTTCATTTTTCAATCACCTCTTTAAAAAAAAAAACTCTCTACAATCTCTAAGCATATTTTTCCATAACAAAAATTTTATACAAGATACTTTTTGAATACCATTTTCATATTACATACATAAAAGTATCATTTGAGCACTTAGAGAGTTTACGATATTGAAATTTCATATTTGAAAGAGAAGAAGTCCTTCATAGGATATATATACTACAAACTTGTTTTAAAAACTCTTGTTGTAACATATCTTATTTTTCCAGGATTGTTGGATATAAGATTGTTTGGTTGTAAACCTTGTTATCCGGATTGTGGATACAAGAGGTCCATTTGTGAGAGGTTGATTCACGGTTGGACTTTAAACTTGTAAAATCCAAGAGGATGTTTTTGGTGTGGATTGTTAGAGTCTTGTATAGGAAGACTAGGTGTGTCTTGACCTAAGATCTAATATTAGTGAAAATCTCTTTCGTGTTGAAAGGGGAGTGGAGTACTCTCGACGTGTGAGGGGAACCACTATACGTCTTGGTGTTCATTTACTTTCTGCATTTACCATTTCAACACTTAGAAATCTTTAGGAAAGTAAAAATCAAATATCGTCAAAAATCGGGATAATCATCTAAGAACCTAATTCACCCCCCTCTTAGGCTCACATATATCTTACAATTGGCATCAGAGCAGGTCTTAGGTAACCTGTTCCTGAAGATCCAGTATGGCTTCCGCAAGTTCAAACCCGATTTTCAAAGAAAAGCCTCTCTACAATGACTTCCGCATCTCTATTTGGTAAACTTCAAGAACATGAGTTAGAACTTGGGCAACTTGAAAAACATGAACTTCAAGACAAGAAGTCCAAGGGGATATCTTTAAAGGTAGATGCAAAAGGAAAACAAAATGACGACTCATCGGAGGAAGACGAAAATTTCATGCTTCTAGTAAAAAGACTTGGAAAATTCTTTGGAAATAAAGATAAGTCTTTTTATGCTAAAAGGAAGAAACACTTTAGGAAAAAGGATACTTCAACTTCATCTCAAGACATTACATGTTAGGAATGTGGGAAGCACGGTCACATAAAATCCGAATGTCCACAACTTGCAAAGAAAGGAAGTTTTAAAGGCAAGAAGGAATAAAAAAATAAGAAGGCATACATTGCATGGGAAGACAACGAAATTAGTTCATCATCCGACTCGGAGAGCGATGAAAGCGCAAAACTAGCACTTATGGCTACACATAACTCCGAAGATGAAAATGACTAGGTTTGCTTGAAGACCACTTCAAATCTATGGTATCTTGATAGTGGTTGTTCGAAGCATATGACCGGAGATATAAACTAACTTTCAAATCTAGTTCTAAAGTCCAAGGGTTATTTCACATATGGGGAATACCTTAAAGGAATAATTCTTGGCATTGGCAAAGTTGGAGCAATAACTTTCACATTTATTGAAGATGTACATTATGTTAAAGGACTAAAGGAATATCTTCTAAACAAAAGCCAACTTTGTGACAAAGGCTTCAAGATCATGTTCGCCAAGGATGAATGTTTTGATGAAGTCAATCTTGAGGTAAAATCTCATAGGTAAAAATTGTTTTTATTTTTCATAATTTCTTTATATACTTCAAGTTTTTTCCCATCCTTTTTGTTAATGACAAAGGGGGAGAAGAATTGTGTATTATTGCTTGGTTTCTCTAACAAAATGTGCAGATTTCAAAACTCTCTAAAATCATGGATTAAGGGGGAGCAATATCCAAGGGGGAGCAAGCTTTGGTTAGAGAAACATGATTGGATCGAATTTTTAAGAATTGGGTTGTCATCATCAAAAAGGGGGAGAATGTGAAGACATAGCTTCTCAATGGTTTTGATGAAGACAACAATGTTTATTCAAGGTTTTATGTACAAAAGGAAATGGATCAAAGACTTCAAAGGTAGAACAAGTTTCATATTAATTTAAGTCTTGAAGATTTCTCTAGAAGGAAAAAGAAGAATTGCATAAGACTTGACTACTCTTGCAAGATAGGATTAATCAAACTTTTAGGTATATGAAATTCTTGACTAAAACATTTCTTAGTGCTCAAAATATTTCTTTAATTGGAAAAATTATTTTTCATTTTTGAACCATATTAAATCACTTTCAAATATAATCTATTTACTTGGATAAATCAATAGATGTTGCATAAAATTGGTTCAAATAGTTAGACAAATTTTTTAATTTTTCAATTTATTTAAACATTCAGTTTTTGGTAAATTATGGCGTTTTTAACTGTCGTAACAGCACCTAAAACCGCCATAATTTGCACCGTTCTGAAACTGTATTTTAAATTTTTAAATTTGAAAGTTTTTGGTAATTATGGCGTTTTGAACCGACGTAATGGAACAGAACCCGCCACAATTTACAGCGTACTGAAACAGTATTTTTAATTTAAAAATTGAAGAATATTTTGTTTGAATGCACCTTTTCATTATATCTTTTCATGGCATCTCTTACATCTTTTCTCTTATTAAATTCAGAATTTTTCTAACCATTGCCATGACTTTTGAATGGTTGCTTTCATCAATATAAATTAATTTCAAATTTTCATTTTTCAATCACCTCTTTAAAAAAAAAAACTCTCTACAATCTCTAAGCATATTTTTCCATAACAAAAATTTTATACAAGATACTTTTTGAATACCATTTTCATATTACATACATAAAAGTATCATTTGAGCACTTAGAGAGTTTACGATATTGAAATTTCATATTTGAAAGAGAAGAAGTCCTTCATAGGATTTATATACTACAAACTTGTTTTAAAAACTCTTGTTGTAACATATCTTATTTTTCCAGGATTGTTGGATATAAGATTGTTTGGTTGTAAACCTTGTTATCCGGATTGTGGATACAAGAGGTCCATTTGTGAGAGGTTGATTCACGGTTGGACTTTAAACTTGTAAAATCCAAGAGGATGTTTTTGGTGTGGATTGTTAGAGTCTTGTATAGGAAGACTAGGTGTGTCTTGACCTAAGATCTAATATTAGTGAAAATCTCTTTCGTGTTGAAAGGGGAGTGGAGTACTCTCGACGTGTGAGGGGAACCACTATACGTCTTGGTGTTCATTTACTTTCTGCATTTACCATTTCAACACTTAGAAATCTTTAGGAAAGTAAAAATCAAAAATCGTCAAAAATCGGGATAATCATCTAAGAACCTAATTCACCCCCCTCTTAGGCTCACATATATCTTACAATTGGCATCAGAGCAGGTCTTAGGTAACCTGTTCCTAAAGATCCAGTATGGCTTCCGCAAGTTCAAACCCGATTTTCAAAGAAAAGCCTCTCTACAATGACTTCCGCATCTCTATTTGGTAAACTTCAAGAACATGAGTTAGAACTTGGGTAACTTGAAAAACATGAACTTCAAGACAAGAAGTCCAAGGGGATATCTTTAAAGGTAGATGCAAAAGGAAAACAAAATGATGACTCATCGGAGGAAGACGAAAATTTCATGCTTCTAATAAAAAGACTTGGAAAATTCTTTGGAAATAAAGATAAGTCTTTTTATGCTAAAAGGAAGAAACACTTTAGGAAAAAGGATACTTCAACTTCATCTCAAGACATTACATGTTATGAATGTGGGAAGCACGGTCACATAAAATCCGAATGTCCACAACTTGCAAAGAAAGGAAGTTTTAAAGGCAAGAAGGAATAAAAAAATAAGAAGGCATACATTGCATGGGAAGACAACGAAATTAGTTCATCATCCGACTCGGAGAGCGATGAAAGCGCAAAACTAGCACTTATGGCTACACATAACTCCGAAGATGAAAATGACTAGGTTTGCTTGAAGACCACTTCAAATCTATGGTATCTTGATAGTGGTTGTTCGAAGCATATGACCGGAGATATAAACTAACTTTCAAATCTAGTTCTAAAGTCCAAGGGTTATTTCACATATGGGGAATACCTTAAAGGAAGAATTCTTGGCATTGGCAAAGTTGGAGCAATAACTTTCACATTTATTGAAGATGTACTTTATGTTAAAGGACTAAAGGAATATCTTCTAAACAAAAGCCAACTTTGTGACAAAGGCTTCAAGATCATGTTCGCCAAGGATGAATGTTTTGATGAAGTCAATCTTGAGGTAAAATATCATAGGTAAAAATTGTTTTTATTTTTCATAATTTCTTTATATACTTCAAGTTTTTTCCCATCCTTTTTGTTAATTACAAAGGGGGAGAAGAATTGTGTATTATTGCTTGGTTTCTCTAACAAAATGTGCAGATTTCAAAACTCTCTAAAATCATGGATTAAGGGGGAGCAATATCCAAGGGGGAGCAAGCTTTGGTTAGAGAAACATGATTGGATCGAATTTTTAAGAATTGGGTTGTCATCATCAAAAAGGGGGAGAATGTGAAGACATAGCTTCTCAATGGTTTTGATGAAGACAACAATGTTTATTCAAGGTTTTATGTACAAAAGGAAATGGATCAAAGACTTCAAAGGTAGAACAAGTTTCATATTAATTTAAGTCTTGAAGATTTCTCTAGAAGGAAAAAGAAGAATTGCATAAGACTTGACTACTCTTGCAAGATAGGATTAATCAAACTTTTAGGTATATGAAATTCTTGACTAAAACATTTCTTAGTGCTCAAAATATTTCTTTAATTGGAAAAATTATTTTTCATTTTTGAACCATATTAAATCACTTTCAAATATAATCTATTTACTTGGATAAATCAATAGATGTTGCATAAAATTGGTTCAAATAGTTAGACAAATTTTTTAATTTTTCAATTTATTTAAACATTCAGTTTTTGGCAAATTATGGTGTTTTTAACTGTCGTAACAGCACCTAAAACCGCCATAATTTGCACCGTTCTGAAACTGTATTTTAAATTTTTAAATTTGAAAGTTTTTGGTAATTATGGCGTTTTGAACCGACGTAATGGAACAAAACCCGCCACAATTTACAGCGTACTGAAACAGTATTTTTAATTTAAAAATTAAAGAATATTTTGTTTGAATGCACCTTTTCATTATATCTTTTCATGGCATCTCTTACATCTTTTCTCTTATTAAATTCAGAATTTTTCTAACCATTGCCATGACTTTTGAATGGTTGCTTTCATCAATATAAATTAATTTCAAATTTTCATTTTTCAATCACCTCTTTAAAAAAAAAAACTCTCTACAATCTCTAAGCATATTTTTCCATAACAAAAATTTTATACAAGATACTTTTTGAATACCATTTTCATATTACATACATAAAAGTATCATTTGAGCACTTAGAGAGTTTACGATATTGAAATTTCATATTTGAAAGAGAAGAAGTCCTTCATAGGATTTATATACTACAAACTTGTTTTAAAAACTCTTGTTGTAACATATCTTATTTTTCCAGGATTGTTGGATATAAGATTGTTTGGTTGTAAACCTTGTTATCCGGATTGTGGATACAAGAGGTCCATTTGTGAGAGGTTGATTCACGGTTGGACTTTAAACTTGTAAAATCCAAGAGGATGTTTTTGGTGTGGATTGTTAGAGTCTTGTATAGGAAGACTAGGTGTGTCTTGACCTAAGATCTAATATTAGTGAAAATCTCTTTCGTGTTGAAAGGGGAGTGGAGTACTCTCGACGTGTGAGGGGAACCACTATACGTCTTGGTGTTCATTTACTTTCTGCATTTACCATTTCAACACTTAGAAATCTTTAGGAAAGTAAAAATCAAAAATCGTCAAAAATCGGGATAATCATCTAAGAACCTAATTCACCCCCCTCTTAGGCTCACATATATCTTACAATTGGCATCAGAACAGGTCTTAGGTAACCTGTTCCTAAAGATCCAGTATGGCTTCCGCAAGTTCAAACCCGATTTTCAAAGAAAAGCCTCTCTACAATGACTTCCGCATCTCTATTTGGTAAACTTCAAGAACATGAGTTAGAACTTGGGTAACTTGAAAAACATGAACTTCAAGACAAGAAGTCCAAGGGGATATCTTTAAAGGTAGATGCAAAAGGAAAACAAAATGACGACTCATCGGAGGAAGACGAAAATTTCATGCTTCTAATAAAAAGACTTGGAAAATTCTTTGGAAATAAAGATAAGTCTTTTTATGCTAAAAGGAAGAAACACTTTAGGAAAAAGGATACTTCAACTTCATCTCAAGACATTACATGTTATGAATGTGGGAAGCACGGTCACATAAAATCCGAATGTCCACAACTTGCAAAGAAAGGAAGTTTTAAAGGCAAGAAGGAATAAAAAAATAAGAAGGCATACATTGCATGGGAAGACAACGAAATTAGTTCATCATCCGACTCGGAGAGCGATGAAAGCGCAAAACTAGCACTTATGGCTACACATAACTCCGAAGATGAAAATGACTAGGTTTGCTTGAAGACCACTTCAAATCTATGGTATCTTGATAGTGGTTGTTCGAAGCATATGACCGGAGATATAAACTAACTTTCAAATCTAGTTCTAAAGTCCAAGGGTTATTTCACATATGGGGAATACCTTAAAGGAAGAATTCTTGGCATTGGCAAAGTTGGAGCAATAACTTTCACATTTATTGAAGATGTACTTTATGTTAAAGGACTAAAGGAATATCTTCTAAACAAAAGCCAACTTTGTGACAAAGGCTTCAAGATCATGTTCGCCAAGGATGAATGTTTTGATGAAGTCAATCTTGAGGTAAAATCTCATAGGTAAAAATTGTTTTTATTTTTCATAATTTCTTTATATACTTCAAGTTTTTTCCCATCCTTTTTGTTAATGACAAAGGGGGAGAAGAATTGTGTATTATTGCTTGGTTTCTCTAACAAAATGTGCAGATTTCAAAACTCTCTAAAATCATGGATTAAGGGGGAGCAATATCCAAGGGGGAGCAAGCTTTGGTTAGAGAAACATGATTGGATCGAATTTTTAAGAATTGGGTTGTCATCATCAAAAAGGGGGAGAATGTGAAGACATAGCTTCTCAATGGTTTTGATGAAGACAACAATGTTTATTCAAGGTTTTATGTACAAAAGGAAATGGATCAAAGACTTCAAAGGTAGAACAAGTTTCATATTAATTTAAGTCTTGAAGATTTCTCTAGAAGGAAAAAGAAGAATTGCATAAGACTTGACTACTCTTGCAAGATAGGATTAATCAAACTTTTAGGTATATGAAATTCTTGACTAAAACATTTCTTAGTGCTCAAAATATTTCTTTAATTGGAAAAATTATTTTTCATTTTTGAACCATATTAAATCACTTTCAAATATAATCTATTTACTTGGATAAATCAATAGATGTTGCATAAAATTGGTTCAAATAGTTAGACAAATTTTTTAATTTTTCAATTTATTTAAACATTCAGTTTTTGGTAAATTATGGCGTTTTTAACTGTCGTAACAGCACCTAAAACCGCCATAATTCGCACCGTTCTGAAACTGTATTTTAAATTTTTAAATTTGAAAGTTTTTGGTAATTATGGCGTTTTGAACCGACGTAATGGAACAAAACCCGCCACAATTTACAGCGTACTGAAACAGTATTTTTAATTTAAAAATTAAAGAATATTTTGTTTGAATGCACCTTTTCATTATATCTTTTCATGGCATCTCTTACATCTTTTCTCTTATTAAATTCAGAATTTTTCTAACCATTGCCATGACTTTTGAATGGTTGCTTTCATCAATATAAATTAATTTCAAATTTTCATTTTTCAATCACCTCTTTAAAAAAAAAAACTCTCTACAATCTCTAAGCATATTTTTCCATAACAAAAATTTTATACAAGATACTTTTTGAATACCATTTTCATATTACATACATAAAAGTATCATTTGAGCACTTAGAGAGTTTACGATATTGAAATTTCATATTTGAAAGAGAAGAAGTCCTTCATAGGATTTATATACTACAAACTTGTTTTAAAGACTCTTGTTGTAACATATCTTATTTTTCCAGGATTGTTGGATATAAGATTGTTTGGTTGTAAACCTTGTTATCCGGATTGTGGATACAAGAGGTCCATTTGTGAGAGGTTGATTCACGGTTGGACTTTAAACTTGTAAAATCCAAGAGGATGTTTTTGGTGTGGATTGTTAGAGTCTTGTATAGGAAGACTAGGTGTGTCTTGACCTAAGATCTAATATTAGTGAAAATCTCTTTCGTGTTGAAAGGGGAGTGGAGTACTCTCGACGTGTGAGGGGAACCACTATACGTCTTGGTGTTCATTTACTTTCTGCATTTACCATTTCAACACTTAGAAATCTTTAGGAAAGTAAAAATCAAAAATCGTCAAAAATCGGGATAATCATCTAAGAACCTAATTCACCCCCCTCTTAGGCTCACATATATCTTACAATTGGCATCAGAGCAGGTCTTAGGTAACCTGTTCCTGAAGATCCAGTATGGCTTTCGCAAGTTCAAACCCGATTTTCAAAGAAAAGCCTCTCTACAATGACTTCCGCATCTCTATTTGGTAAACTTCAAGAACATGAGTTAGAACTTGGGCAACTTGAAAAACATGAACTTCAAGACAAGAAGTCCAAGGGGATATCTTTAAAGGTAGATGCAAAAGGAAAACAAAATGACGGCTCATCGGAGGAAGACGAAAATTTCATGCTTCTAGTAAAAAGACTTGGAAAATTCTTTGGAAATAAAGATAAGTCTTTTTATGCTAAAAGGAAGAAACACTTTAGGAAAAAGGATACTTCAACTTCATCTCAAGACATTACATGTTATGAATGTGGGAAGCACGGTCACATAAAATCCGAATGTCCACAACTTGCAAAGAAAGGAAGTTTTAAAGGCAAGAAGGAATAAAAAAATAAGAAGGCATACATTGCATGGGAAGACAACGAAATTAGTTCATCATCCGACTCGGAGAGCGATGAAAGCGCAAAACTAGCACTTATGGCTACACATAACTCCGAAGATGAAAATGACTAGGTTTGCTTGAAGACCACTTCAAATCTATGGTATCTTGATAGTGGTTGTTCGAAGCATATGACCGGAGATATAAACTAACTTTCAAATCTAGTTCTAAAGTCCAAGGGTTATTTCACATATGGGGAATACCTTAAAGGAAGAATTCTTGGCATTGGCAAAGTTGGAGCAATAACTTTCACATTTATTGAAGATGTACATTATGTTAAAGGACTAAAGGAATATCTTCTAAACAAAAGCCAACTTTGTGACAAAGGCTTCAAGATCATGTTCGCCAAGGATGAATGTTTTGATGAAGTCAATCTTGAGGTAAAATCTCATAGGTAAAAATTGTTTTTATTTTTCATAATTTCTTTATATACTTCAAGTTTTTTCCCATCCTTTTTGTTAATGACAAAGGGGGAGAAGAATTGTGTATTATTGCTTGGTTTCTCTAACAAAATGTGCAGATTTCAAAACTCTCTAAAATCATGGATTAAGGGGGAGCAATATCCAAGGGGGAGCAAGCTTTGGTTAGAGAAACATGATTGGATCGAATTTTTAAGAATTGGGTTGTCATCATCAAAAAGGGGGAGAATGTGAAGACATAGCTTCTCAATGGTTTTGATGAAGACAACAATGTTTATTCAAGGTTTTATGTACAAAAGGAAATGGATCAAAGACTTCAAAGGTAGAACAAGTTTCATATTAATTTAAGTCTTGAAGATTTCTCTAGAAGGAAAAAGAAGAATTGCATAAGACTTGACTACTCTTGCAAGATAGGATTAATCAAACTTTTAGGTATATGAAATTCTTGACTAAAACATTTCTTAGTGCTCAAAATATTTCTTTAATTGGAAAAATTATTTTTCATTTTTGAACCATATTAAATCACTTTCAAATATAATCTATTTACTTGGATAAATCAATAGATGTTGCATAAAATTGGTTCAAATAGTTAGACAAATTTTTTAATTTTTCAATTTATTTAAACATTCAGTTTTTGGTAAATTATGGTATTTTTAACTGTCGTAACAGCACCTAAAACCGCCATAATTCGCACCGTTCTGAAACTGTATTTTAAATTTTTAAATTTGAAAGTTTTTGGTAATTATGGCGTTTTGAACCGACGTAATGGAACAGAACCCGCCACAATTTACAGCGTACTGAAACAGTATTTTTAATTTAAAAATTGAAGAATATTTTGTTTGAATGCACCTTTTCATTATATCTTTTCATGGCATCTCTTACATCTTTTCTCTTATTAAATTCAGAATTTTTCTAACCATTGCCATGACTTTTGAATGGTTGCTTTCATCAATATAAATTAATTTCAAATTTTCATTTTTCAATCACCTCTTTAAAAAAAAAAACTCTCTACAATCTCTAAGCATATTTTTCCATAACAAAAATTTTATACAAGATACTTTTTGAATACCATTTTCATATTACATACATAAAAGTATCATTTGAGCACTTAGAGAGTTTACGATATTGAAATTTCATATTTGAAAGAGAAGAAGTCCTTCATAGGATATATATACTACAAACTTGTTTTAAAAACTCTTGTTGTAACATATCTTATTTTTCCAGGATTGTTGGATATAAGATTGTTTGGTTGTAAACCTTGTTATCCGGATTGTGGATACAAGAGGTCCATTTGTGAGAGGTTGATTCACGGTTGGACTTTAAACTTGTAAAATCCAAGAGGATGTTTTTGGTGTGGATTGTTAGAGTCTTGTATAGGAAGACTAGGTGTGTCTTGACCTAAGATCTAATATTAGTGAAAATCTCTTTCGTGTTGAAAGGGGAGTGGAGTACTCTCGACGTGTGAGGGGAACCACTATACGTCTTGGTGTTCATTTACTTTCTGCATTTACCATTTCAACACTTAGAAATCTTTAGGAAAGTAAAAATCAAATATCGTCAAAAATCGGGATAATCATCTAAGAACCTAATTCACCCCCCTCTTAGGCTCACATATATCTTACAATTGGCATCAGAGCAGGTCTTAGGTAACCTGTTCCTGAAGATCCAGTATGGCTTCCGCAAGTTCAAACCCGATTTTTAAAGAAAAGCCTCTCTACAATGACTTCCGCATCTCTATTTGGTAAACTTCAAGAACATGAGTTAGAACTTGGGCAACTTGAAAAACATGAACTTCAAGACAAGAAGTCCAAGGGGATATCTTTAAAGGTAGATGCAAAAGGAAAACAAAATGACGACTCATCGGAGGAAGACGAAAATTTCATGCTTCTAGTAAAAAGACTTGGAAAATTCTTTGGAAATAAAGATAAGTCTTTTTATGCTAAAAGGAAGAAACACTTTAGGAAAAAGGATACTTCAACTTCATCTCAAGACATTACATGTTATGAATGTGGGAAGCACGGTCACATAAAATCCGAATGTCCACAACTTGCAAAGAAAGGAAGTTTTAAAGGCAAGAAGGAATAAAAAAATAAGAAGGCATACATTGCATGGGAAGACAACGAAATTAGTTCATCATCCGACTCGGAGAGCGATGAAAGCGCAAAACTAGCACTTATGGCTACACATAACTCCGAAGATGAAAATGACTAGGTTTGCTTGAAGACCACTTCAAATCTATGGTATCTTGATAGTGGTTGTTCGAAGCATATGACCGGAGATATAAACTAACTTTCAAATCTAGTTCTAAAGTCCAAGGGTTATTTCACATATGGGGAATACCTTAAAGGAATAATTCTTGGCATTGGCAAAGTTGGAGCAATAACTTTCACATTTATTGAAGATGTACATTATGTTAAAGGACTAAAGGAATATCTTCTAAACAAAAGCCAACTTTGTGACAAAGGCTTCAAGATCATGTTCGCCAAGGATGAATGTTTTGATGAAGTCAATCTTGAGGTAAAATCTCATAGGTAAAAATTGTTTTTATTTTTCATAATTTCTTTATATACTTCAAGTTTTTTCCCATCCTTTTTGTTAATGACAAAGGGGGAGAAGAATTGTGTATTATTGCTTGGTTTCTCTAACAAAATGTGCAGATTTCAAAACTCTCTAAAATCATGGATTAAGGGGGAGCAATATCCAAGGGGGAGCAAGCTTTGGTTAGAGAAACATGATTGGATCGAATTTTTAAGAATTGGGTTGTCATCATCAAAAAGGGGGAGAATGTGAAGACATAGCTTCTCAATGGTTTTGATGAAGACAACAATGTTTATTCAAGGTTTTATGTACAAAAGGAAATGGATCAAAGACTTCAAAGGTAGAACAAGTTTCATATTAATTTAAGTCTTGAAGATTTCTCTAGAAGGAAAAAGAAGAATTGCATAAGACTTGACTACTCTTGCAAGATAGGATTAATCAAACTTTTAGGTATATGAAATTCTTGACTAAAACATTTCTTAGTGCTCAAAATATTTCTTTAATTGGAAAAATTATTTTTCATTTTTGAACCATATTAAATCACTTTCAAATATAATCTATTTACTTGGATAAATCAATAGATGTTGCATAAAATTGGTTCAAATAGTTAGACAAATTTTTTAATTTTTCAATTTATTTAAACATTCAGTTTTTGGTAAATTATGGCGTTTTTAACTGTCGTAACAGCACCTAAAACCGCCATAATTTTCACCGTTCTGAAACTGTATTTTAAATTTTTAAATTTGAAAGTTTTTGGTAATTATGGCGTTTTGAACCGACGTAATGGAACAGAACCCGCCACAATTTACAGCGTACTGAAACAGTATTTTTAATTTAAAAATTGAAGAATATTTTGTTTGAATGCACCTTTTCATTATATCTTTTCATGGCATCTCTTACATCTTTTCTCTTATTAAATTCAGAATTTTTCTAACCATTGCCATGACTTTTGAATGGTTGCTTTCATCAATATAAATTAATTTCAAATTTTCATTTTTCAATCACCTCTTTAAAAAAAAAAACTCTCTACAATCTCTAAGCATATTTTTCCATAACAAAAATTTTATACAAGATACTTTTTGAATACCATTTTCATATTACATACATAAAAGTATCATTTGAGCACTTAGAGAGTTTACGATATTGAAATTTCATATTTGAAAGAGAAGAAGTCCTTCATAGGATTTATATACTACAAACTTGTTTTAAAAAATCTTGTTGTAACATATCTTATTTTTCCAGGATTGTTGGATATAAGATTGTTTGGTTGTAAACCTTGTTATCCGGATTGTGGATACAAGAGGTCCATTTGTGAGAGGTTGATTCACGGTTGGACTTTAAACTTGTAAAATCCAAGAGGATGTTTTTGGTGTGGATTGTTAGAGTCTTGTATAGGAAGACTAGGTGTGTCTTGACCTAAGATCTAATATTAGTGAAAATCTCTTTCGTGTTGAAAGGGGAGTGGAGTACTCTCGACGTGTGAGGGGAACCACTATACGTCTTGGTGTTCATTTACTTTCTGCATTTACCATTTCAACACTTAGAAATCTTTAGGAAAGTAAAAATCAAAAATCGTCAAAAATCGGGATAATCATCTAAGAACCTAATTCACCCCCCTCTTAGGCTCACATATATCTTACAATTGGCATCAGAGCAGGTCTTAGGTAACCTGTTCCTAAAGATCCAGTATGGCTTCCGCAAGTTCAAACCCGATTTTCAAAGAAAAGCCTCTCTACAATGACTTCCGCATCTCTATTTGGTAAACTTCAAGAACATGAGTTAGAACTTGGGTAACTTGAAAAACATGAACTTCAAGACAAGAAGTCCAAGGGGATATCTTTAAAGGTAGATGCAAAAGGAAAACAAAATGACGACTCATCGGAGGAAGACGAAAATTTCATGCTTCTAATAAAAAGACTTGGAAAATTCTTTGGAAATAAAGATAAGTCTTTTTATGCTAAAAGGAAGAAACACTTTAGGAAAAAGGATACTTCAACTTCATCTCAAGACATTACATGTTATGAATGTGGGAAGCACGGTCACATAAAATCCGAATGTCCACAACTTGCAAAGAAAGGAAGTTTTAAAGGCAAGAAGGAATAAAAAAATAAGAAGGCATACATTGCATGGGAAGACAACGAAATTAGTTCATCATCCGACTCGGAGAGCGATGAAAGCGCAAAACTAGCACTTATGGCTACACATAACTCCGAAGATGAAAATGACTAGGTTTGCTTGAAGACCACTTCAAATCTATGGTATCTTGATAGTGGTTGTTCGAAGCATATGACCGGAGATATAAACTAACTTTCAAATCTAGTTCTAAAGTCCAAGGGTTATTTCACATATGGGGAATACCTTAAAGGAAGAATTCTTGGCATTGGCAAAGTTGGAGCAATAACTTTCACATTTATTGAAGATGTACTTTATGTTAAAGGACTAAAGGAATATCTTCTAAACAAAAGCCAACTTTGTGACAAAGGCTTCAAGATCATGTTCGCCAAGGATGAATGTTTTGATGAAGTCAATCTTGAGGTAAAATATCATAGGTAAAAATTGTTTTTATTTTTCATAATTTCTTTATATACTTCAAGTTTTTTCCCATCCTTTTTGTTAATGACAAAGGGGGAGAAGAATTGTGTATTATTGCTTGGTTTCTCTAACAAAATGTGCAGATTTCAAAACTCTCTAAAATCATGGATTAAGGGGGAGCAATATCCAAGGGGGAGCAAGCTTTGGTTAGAGAAACATGATTGGATCGAATTTTTAAGAATTGGGTTGCCATCATCAAAAAGGGGGAGAATGTGAAGACATAGCTTCTCAATGGTTTTGATGAAGACAACAATGTTTATTCAAGGTTTTATGTACAAAAGGAAATGGATCAAAGACTTCAAAGGTAGAACAAGTTTCATATTAATTTAAGTCTTGAAGATTTCTCTAGAAGGAAAAAGAAGAATTGCATAAGACTTGACTACTCTTGCAAGATAGGATTAATCAAACTTTTAGGTATATGAAATTCTTGACTAAAACATTTCTTAGTGCTCAAAATATTTCTTTAATTGGAAAAATTATTTTTCATTTTTGAACCATATTAAATCACTTTCAAATATAATCTATTTACTTGGATAAATCAATAGATGTTGCATAAAATTGGTTCAAATAGTTAGACAAATTTTTTAATTTTTCAATTTATTTAAACATTCAGTTTTTGGCAAATTATGGTGTTTTTAACTGTCGTAACAGCACCTAAAACCGCCATAATTTGCACCGTTCTGAAACTGTATTTTAAATTTTTAAATTTGAAAGTTTTTGGTAATTATGGCGTTTTGAACCGACGTAATGGAACAAAACCCGCCACAATTTACAGCGTACTGAAACAGTATTTTTAATTTAAAAATTAAAGAATATTTTGTTTGAATGCACCTTTTCATTATATCTTTTCATGGCATCTCTTACATCTTTTCTCTTATTAAATTCAGAATTTTTCTAACCATTGCCATGACTTTTGAATGGTTGCTTTCATCAATATAAATTAATTTCAAATTTTCATTTTTCAATCACCTCTTTAAAAAAAAAAACTCTCTACAATCTCTAAGCATATTTTTCCATAACAAAAATTTTATACAAGATACTTTTTGAATACCATTTTCATATTACATACATAAAAGTATCATTTGAGCACTTAGAGAGTTTACGATATTGAAATTTCATATTTGAAAGAGAAGAAGTCCTTCATAGGATTTATATACTACAAACTTGTTTTAAAAACTCTTGTTGTAACATATCTTATTTTTCCAGGATTGTTGGATATAAGATTGTTTGGTTGTAAACCTTGTTATCCGGATTGTGGATACAAGAGGTCCATTTGTGAGAGGTTGATTCACGGTTGGACTTTAAACTTGTAAAATCCAAGAGGATGTTTTTGGTGTGGATTGTTAGAGTCTTGTATAGGAAGACTAGGTGTGTCTTGACCTAAGATCTAATATTAGTGAAAATCTCTTTCGTGTTGAAAGGGGAGTGGAGTACTCTCGACGTGTGAGGGGAACCACTATACGTCTTGGTGTTCATTTACTTTCTGCATTTACCATTTCAACACTTAGAAATCTTTAGGAAAGTAAAAATCAAAAATCGTCAAAAATCGGGATAATCATCTAAGAACCTAATTCACCCCCCTCTTAGGCTCACATATATCTTACAATTGGCATCAGAACAGGTCTTAGGTAACCTGTTCCTAAAGATCCAGTATGGCTTCCGCAAGTTCAAACCCGATTTTCAAAGAAAAGCCTCTCTACAATGACTTCCGCATCTCTATTTGGTAAACTTCAAGAACATGAGTTAGAACTTGGGTAACTTGAAAAACATGAACTTCAAGACA
The DNA here is from genome assembly GCA_022829125.1 of Lathyrus tuberosus. Taxonomy (NCBI): domain Eukaryota; kingdom Viridiplantae; phylum Streptophyta; class Magnoliopsida; order Fabales; family Fabaceae; genus Lathyrus; species Lathyrus tuberosus. Next base: position 232,342 of record JALAZF010000024.1, on the reverse strand, counting down.
AGAAGTCCAAGGGGATATCTTTAAAGGTAGATGCAAAAGGAAAACAAAATGACGACTCATCGGAGGAAGACGAAAATTTCATGCTTCTAATAAAAAGACTTGGAAAATTCTTTGGAAATAAAGATAAGTCTTTTTATGCTAAAAGGAAGAAACACTTTAGGAAAAAGGATACTTCAACTTCATCTCAAGACATTACATGTTATGAATGTGGGAAGCACGGTCACATAAAATCCGAATGTCCACAACTTGCAAAGAAAGGAAGTTTTAAAGGCAAGAAGGAATAAAAAAATAAGAAGGCATACATTGCATGGGAAGACAACGAAATTAGTTCATCATCCGACTCGGAGAGCGATGAAAGCGCAAAACTAGCACTTATGGCTACACATAACTCCGAAGATGAAAATGACTAGGTTTGCTTGAAGACCACTTCAAATCTATGGTATCTTGATAGTGGTTGTTCGAAGCATATGACCGGAGATATAAACTAACTTTCAAATCTAGTTCTAAAGTCCAAGGGTTATTTCACATATGGGGAATACCTTAAAGGAAGAATTCTTGGCATTGGCAAAGTTGGAGCAATAACTTTCACATTTATTGAAGATGTACTTTATGTTAAAGGACTAAAGGAATATCTTCTAAACAAAAGCCAACTTTGTGACAAAGGCTTCAAGATCATGTTCGCCAAGGATGAATGTTTTGATGAAGTCAATCTTGAGGTAAAATCTCATAGGTAAAAATTGTTTTTATTTTTCATAATTTCTTTATATACTTCAAGTTTTTTCCCATCCTTTTTGTTAATGACAAAGGGGGAGAAGAATTGTGTATTATTGCTTGGTTTCTCTAACAAAATGTGCAGATTTCAAAACTCTCTAAAATCATGGATTAAGGGGGAGCAATATCCAAGGGGGAGCAAGCTTTGGTTAGAGAAACATGATTGGATCGAATTTTTAAGAATTGGGTTGTCATCATCAAAAAGGGGGAGAATGTGAAGACATAGCTTCTCAATGGTTTTGATGAAGACAACAATGTTTATTCAAGGTTTTATGTACAAAAGGAAATGGATCAAAGACTTCAAAGGTAGAACAAGTTTCATATTAATTTAAGTCTTGAAGATTTCTCTAGAAGGAAAAAGAAGAATTGCATAAGACTTGACTACTCTTGCAAGATAGGATTAATCAAACTTTTAGGTATATGAAATTCTTGACTAAAACATTTCTTAGTGCTCAAAATATTTCTTTAATTGGAAAAATTATTTTTCATTTTTGAACCATATTAAATCACTTTCAAATATAATCTATTTACTTGGATAAATCAATAGATGTTGCATAAAATTGGTTCAAATAGTTAGACAAATTTTTTAATTTTTTAATTTATTTAAACATTCAGTTTTTGGCAAATTATGGTGTTTTTAACTGTCGTAACAGCACCTAAAACCGCCATAATTTGCACCGTTCTGAAACTGTATTTTAAATTTTTAAATTTGAAAGTTTTTGGTAATTATGGCGTTTTGAACCGACGTAATGGAACAAAACCCGCCACAATTTACAGCGTACTGAAACAGTATTTTTAATTTAAAAATTAAAGAATATTTTGTTTGAATGCACCTTTTCATTATATCTTTTCATGGCATCTCTTACATCTTTTCTCTTATTAAATTCAGAATTTTTCTAACCATTGCCATGACTTTTGAATGGTTGCTTTCATCAATATAAATTAATTTCAAATTTTCATTTTTCAATCACCTCTTTAAAAAAAAAACTCTCTACAATCTCTAAGCATATTTTTCCATAACAAAAATTTTATACAAGATACTTTTTGAATACCATTTTCATATTACATACATAAAAGTATCATTTGAGCACTTAGAGAGTTTACGATATTGAAATTTCATATTTGAAAGAGAAGAAGTCCTTCATAGGATTTATATACTACAAACTTGTTTTAAAAACTCTTGTTGTAACATATCTTATTTTTCCAGGATTGTTGGATATAAGATTGTTTGGTTGTAAACCTTGTTATCCGGATTGTGGATACAAGAGGTCCATTTGTGAGAGGTTGATTCACGGTTGGACTTTAAACTTGTAAAATCCAAGAGGATGTTTTTGGTGTGGATTGTTAGAGTCTTGTATAGGAAGACTAGGTGTGTCTTGACCTAAGATCTAATATTAGTGAAAATCTCTTTCGTGTTGAAAGGGGAGTGGAGTACTCTCGACGTGTGAGGGGAACCACTATACGTCTTGGTGTTCATTTACTTTCTGCATTTACCATTTCAACACTTAGAAATCTTTAGGAAAGTAAAAATCAAAAATCGTCAAAAATCGGGATAATCATCTAAGAACCTAATTCACCCCCCTCTTAGGCTCACATATATCTTACAATTGGCATCAGAGCAGGTCTTAGGTAACCTGTTCCTAAAGATCCAGTATGGCTTCCGCAAGTTCAAACCCGATTTTCAAAGAAAAGCCTCTCTACAATGACTTCCGCATCTCTATTTGGTAAACTTCAAGAACATGAGTTAGAACTTGGGCAACTTGAAAAACATGAACTTCAAGACAAGAAGTCCAAGGGGATATCTTTAAAGGTAGATGCAAAAGGAAAACAAAATGACGACTCATCGGAGGAAGACGAAAATTTCATGCTTCTAGTAAAAAGACTTGGAAAATTCTTTGGAAATAAAGATAAGTCTTTTTATGCTAAAAGGAAGAAACACTTTAGGAAAAAGGATACTTCAACTTCATCTCAAGACATTACATGTTATGAATGTGGGAAGCACGGTCACATAAAATCCGAATGTCCACAACTTGCAAAGAAAGGAAGTTTTAAAGGCAAGAAGGAATAAAAAAATAAGAAGGCATACATTGCATGGGAAGACAACGAAATTAGTTCATCATCCGACTCGGAGAGCGATGAAAGCGCAAAACTAGCACTTATGGCTACACATAACTCCGAAGATGAAAATGACTAGGTTTGCTTGAAGACCACTTCAAATCTATGGTATCTTGATAGTGGTTGTTCGAAGCATATGACCGGAGATATAAACTAACTTTCAAATCTAGTTCTAAAGTCCAAGGGTTATTTCACATATGGGGAATACCTTAAAGGAAGAATTCTTGGCATTGGCAAAGTTGGAGCAATAACTTTCACATTTATTGAAGATGTACTTTATGTTAAAGGACTAAAGGAATATCTTCTAAACAAAAGCCAACTTTGTGACAAAGGCTTCAAGATCATGTTCGCCAAGGATGAATGTTTTGATGAAGTCAATCTTGAGGTAAAATCTCATAGGTAAAAATTGTTTTTATTTTTCATAATTTCTTTATATACTTCAAGTTTTTTCCCATCCTTTTTGTTAATGACAAAGGGGGAGAAGAATTGTGTATTATTGCTTGGTTTCTCTAACAAAATGTGCAGATTTCAAAACTCTCTAAAATCATGGATTAAGGGGGAGCAATATCCAAGGGGGAGCAAGCTTTGGTTAGAGAAACATGATTGGATCGAATTTTTAAAAATTGGGTTGTCATCATCAAAAAGGGGGAGAATGTGAAGACATAGCTTCTCAATGGTTTTGATGAAGACAACAATGTTTATTCAAGGTTTTATGTACAAAAGGAAATGGATCAAAGACTTCAAAGGTAGAACAAGTTTCATATTAATTTAAGTCTTGAAGATTTCTCTAGAAGGAAAAAGAAGAATTGCATAAGACTTGACTACTCTTGCAAGATAGGATTAATCAAACTTTTAGGTATATGAAATTCTTGACTAAAACATTTCTTAGTGCTCAAAATATTTCTTTAATTGGAAAAATTATTTTTCATTTTTGAACCATATTAAATCACTTTCAAATATAATCTATTTACTTGGATAAATCAATAGATGTTGCATAAAATTGGTTCAAATAGTTAGACAAATTTTTTAATTTTTTAATTTATTTAAACATTCAGTTTTTGGCAAATTATGGCGTTTTTAACTGTCGTAACAGCACCTAAAACCGCCATAATTCGCACCGTTCTGAAACTGTATTTTAAATTTTTAAATTTGAAAGTTTTTGGTAATTATGGCGTTTTGAACCGACGTAATGGAACAAAACCCGCCACAATTTACAGCGTACTGAAACAGTATTTTTAATTTAAAAATTAAAGAATATTTTGTTTGAATGCACCTTTTCATTATATCTTTTCATGGCATCTCTTACATCTTTTCTCTTATTAAATTCAGAATTTTTCTAACCATTGCCATGACTTTTGAATGGTTGCTTTCATCAATATAAATTAATTTCAAATTTTCATTTTTCAATCACCTCTTTAAAAAAAAAAACTCTCTACAATCTCTAAGCATATTTTTCCATAACAAAAATTTTATACAAGATACTTTTTGAATACCATTTTCATATTACATACATAAAAGTATCATTTGAGCACTTAGAGAGTTTACGATATTGAAATTTCATATTTGAAAGAGAAGAAGTCCTTCATAGGATTTATATACTACAAACTTGTTTTAAAAACTCTTGTTGTAACATATCTTATTTTTCCAGGATTGTTGGATATAAGATTGTTTGGTTGTAAACCTTGTTATCCGGATTGTGGATACAAGAGGTCCATTTGTGAGAGGTTGATTCACGGTTGGACTTTAAACTTGTAAAATCCAAGAGGATGTTTTTGGTGTGGATTGTTAGAGTCTTGTATAGGAAGACTAGGTGTGTCTTGACCTAAGATCTAATATTAGTGAAAATCTCTTTCGTGTTGAAAGGGGAGTGGAGTACTCTCGACGTGTGAGGGGAACCACTATACGTCTTGGTGTTCATTTACTTTCTGCATTTACCATTTCAACACTTAGAAATCTTTAGGAAAGTAAAAATCAAAAATCGTCAAAAATCGGGATAATCATCTAAGAACCTAATTCACCCCCCTCTTAGGCTCACATATATCTTACAATTGGCATCAGAGCAGGTCTTAGGTAACCTGTTCCTAAAGATCCAGTATGGCTTCCGCAAGTTCAAACCCGATTTTCAAAGAAAAGCCTCTCTACAATGACTTCCGCATCTCTATTTGGTAAACTTCAAGAACATGAGTTAGAACTTGGGCAACTTGAAAAACATGAACTTCAAGACAAGAAGTCCAAGGGGATATCTTTAAAGGTAGATGCAAAAGGAAAACAAAATGACGACTCATCGGAGGAAGACGAAAATTTCATGCTTCTAGTAAAAAGACTTGGAAAATTCTTTGGAAATAAAGATAAGTCTTTTTATGCTAAAAGGAAGAAACACTTTAGGAAAAAGGATACTTCAACTTCATCTCAAGACATTACATGTTATGAATGTGGGAAGCACGGTCACATAAAATCCGAATGTCCACAACTTGCAAAGAAAGGAAGTTTTAAAGGCAAGAAGGAATAAAAAAATAAGAAGGCATACATTGCATGGGAAGACAACGAAATTAGTTCATCATCCGACTCGGAGAGCGATGAAAGCGCAAAACTAGCACTTATGGCTACACATAACTCCGAAGATGAAAATGACTAGGTTTGCTTGAAGACCACTTCAAATCTATGGTATCTTGATAGTGGTTGTTCGAAGCATATGACCGGAGATATAAACTAACTTTCAAATCTAGTTCTAAAGTCCAAGGGTTATTTCACATATGGGGAATACCTTAAAGGAAGAATTCTTGGCATTGGCAAAGTTGGAGCAATAACTTTCACATTTATTGAAGATGTACATTATGTTAAAGGACTAAAGGAATATCTTCTAAACAAAAGCCAACTTTGTGACAAAGGCTTCAAGATCATGTTCGCCAAGGATGAATGTTTTGATGAAGTCAATCTTGAGGTAAAATCTCATAGGTAAAAATTGTTTTTATTTTTCATAATTTCTTTATATACTTCAAGTTTTTTCCCATCCTTTTTGTTAATGACAAAGGGGGAGAAGAATTGTGTATTATTGCTTGGTTTCTCTAACAAAATGTGCAGATTTCAAAACTCTCTAAAATCATGGATTAAGGGGGAGCAATATCCAAGGGGGAGCAAGCTTTGGTTAGAGAAACATGATTGGATCGAATTTTTAAGAATTGGGTTGTCATCATCAAAAAGGGGGAGAATGTGAAGACATAGCTTCTCAATGGTTTTGATGAAGACAACAATGTTTATTCAAGGTTTTATGTACAAAAGGAAATGGATCAAAGACTTCAAAGGTAGAACAAGTTTCATATTAATTTAAGTCTTGAAGATTTCTCTAGAAGGAAAAAGAAGAATTGCATAAGACTTGACTACTCTTGCAAGATAGGATTAATCAAACTTTTAGGTATATGAAATTCTTGACTAAAACATTTCTTAGTGCTCAAAATATTTCTTTAATTGGAAAAATTATTTTTCATTTTTGAACCATATTAAATCACTTTCAAATATAATCTATTTACTTGGATAAATCAATAGATGTTGCATAAAATTGGTTCAAATAGTTAGACAAATTTTTTAATTTTTTAATTTATTTAAACATTCAGTTTTTGGCAAATTATGGTGTTTTTAACTGTCGTAACAGCACCTAAAACCGCCATAATTTGCACCGTTCTGAAACTGTATTTTAAATTTTTAAATTTGAAAGTTTTTGGTAATTATGGCGTTTTGAACCGACGTAATGGAACAGAACCCGCCACAATTTACAGCGTACTGAAACAGTATTTTTAATTTAAAAATTAAAGAATATTTTGTTTGAATGCACCTTTTCATTATATCTTTTCATGGCATCTCTTACATCTTTTCTCTTATTAAATTCAGAATTTTTCTAACCATTGCCATGACTTTTGAATGGTTGCTTTCATCAATATAAATTAATTTCAAATTTTCATTTTTCAATCACCTCTTTAAAAAAAAAAACTCTCTACAATCTCTAAGCATATTTTTCCATAACAAAAATTTTATACAAGATACTTTTTGAATACCATTTTCATATTACATACATAAAAGTATCATTTGAGCACTTAGAGAGTTTACGATATTGAAATTTCATATTTGAAAGAGAAGAAGTCCTTCATAGGATTTATATACTACAAACTTGTTTTAAAAACTCTTGTTGTAACATATCTTATTTTTCCAGGATTGTTGGATATAAGATTGTTTGGTTGTAAACCTTGTTATCCGGATTGTGGATACAAGAGGTCCATTTGTGAGAGGTTGATTCACGGTTGGACTTTAAACTTGTAAAATCCAAGAGGATGTTTTTGGTGTGGATTGTTAGAGTCTTGTATAGGAAGACTAGGTGTGTCTTGACCTAAGATCTAATATTAGTGAAAATCTCTTTCGTGTTGAAAGGGGAGTGGAGTACTCTCGACGTGTGAGGGGAACCACTATACGTCTTGGTGTTCATTTACTTTCTGCATTTACCATTTCAACACTTAGAAATCTTTAGGAAAGTAAAAATCAAAAATCGTCAAAAATCGGGATAATCATCTAAGAACCTAATTCACCCCCCTCTTAGGCTCACATATATCTTACAATTGGCATCAGAGCAGGTCTTAGGTAACCTGTTCCTAAAGATCCAGTATGGCTTCCGCAAGTTCAAACCCGATTTTCAAAGAAAAGCCTCTCTACAATGACTTCCGCATCTCTATTTGGTAAACTTCAAGAACATGAGTTAGAACTTGGGCAACTTGAAAAACATGAACTTCAAGACAAGAAGTCCAAGGGGATATCTTTAAAGGTAGATGCAAAAGGAAAACAAAATGACGACTCATCGGAGGAAGACGAAAATTTCATGCTTCTAGTAAAAAGACTTGGAAAATTCTTTGGAAATAAAGATAAGTCTTTTTATGCTAAAAGGAAGAAACACTTTAGGAAAAAGGATACTTCAACTTCATCTCAAGACATTACATGTTATGAATGTGGGAAGCACGGTCACATAAAATCCGAATGTCCACAACTTGCAAAGAAAGGAAGTTTTAAAGGCAAGAAGGAATAAAAAAATAAGAAGGCATACATTGCATGGGAAGACAACGAAATTAGTTCATCATCCGACTCGGAGAGCGATGAAAGCGCAAAACTAGCACTTATGGCTACACATAACTCCGAAGATGAAAATGACTAGGTTTGCTTGAAGACCACTTCAAATCTATGGTATCTTGATAGTGGTTGTTCGAAGCATATGACCGGAGATATAAACTAACTTTCAAATCTAGTTCTAAAGTCCAAGGGTTATTTCACATATGGGGAATACCTTAAAGGAAGAATTCTTGGCATTGGCAAAGTTGGAGCAATAACTTTCACATTTATTGAAGATGTACTTTATGTTAAAGGACTAAAGGAATATCTTCTAAACAAAAGCCAACTTTGTGACAAAGGCTTCAAGATCATGTTCGCCAAGGATGAATGTTTTGATGAAGTCAATCTTGAGGTAAAATCTCATAGGTAAAAATTGTTTTTATTTTTCATAATTTCTTTATATACTTCAAGTTTTTTCCCATCCTTTTTGTTAATGACAAAGGGGGAGAAGAATTGTGTATTATTGCTTGGTTTCTCTAACAAAATGTGCAGATTTCAAAACTCTCTAAAATCATGGATTAAGGGGGAGCAATATCCAAGGGGGAGCAAGCTTTGGTTAGAGAAACATGATTGGATCGAATTTTTAAAAATTGGGTTGTCATCATCAAAAAGGGGGAGAATGTGAAGACATAGCTTCTCAATGGTTATGATGAAGACAACAATGTTTATTCAAGGTTTTATGTACAAAAGGAAATGGATCAAAGACTTCAAAGGTAGAACAAGTTTCATATTAATTTAAGTCTTGAAGATTTCTCTAGAAGGAAAAAGAAGAATTGCATAAGACTTGACTACTCTTGCAAGATAGGATTAATCAAACTTTTAGGTATATGAAATTCTTGACTAAAACATTTCTTAGTGCTCAAAATATTTCTTTAATTGGAAAAATTATTTTTCATTTTTGAACCATATTAAATCACTTTCAAATATAATCTATTTACTTGGATAAATCAATAGATGTTGCATAAAATTGGTTCAAATAGTTAGACAAATTTTTTAATTTTTTAATTTATTTAAACATTCAGTTTTTGGCAAATTATGGCGTTTTTAACTGTCGTAACAGCACCTAAAACCGCCATAATTCGCACCGTTCTGAAACTGTATTTTAAATTTTTAAATTTGAAAGTTTTTGGTAATTATGGCGTTTTGAACCGACGTAATGGAACAAAACCCGCCACAATTTACAGCGTACTGAAACAGTATTTTTAATTTAAAAATTAAAGAATATTTTGTTTGAATGCACCTTTTCATTATATCTTTTCATGGCATCTCTTACATCTTTTCTCTTATTAAATTCAGAATTTTTCTAACCATTGCCATGACTTTTGAATGGTTGCTTTCATCAATATAAATTAATTTCAAATTTTCATTTTTCAATCACCTCTTTAAAAAAAAAAACTCTCTACAATCTCTAAGCATATTTTTCCATAACAAAAATTTTATACAAGATACTTTTTGAATACCATTTTCATATTACATACATAAAAGTATCATTTGAGCACTTAGAGAGTTTACGATATTGAAATTTCATATTTGAAAGAGAAGAAGTCCTTCATAGGATTTATATACTACAAACTTGTTTTAAAAACTCTTGTTGTAACATATCTTATTTTTCCAGGATTGTTGGATATAAGATTGTTTGGTTGTAAACCTTGTTATCCGGATTGTGGATACAAGAGGTCCATTTGTGAGAGGTTGATTCACGGTTGGACTTTAAACTTGTAAAATCCAAGAGGATGTTTTTGGTGTGGATTGTTAGAGTCTTGTATAGGAAGACTAGGTGTGTCTTGACCTAAGATCTAATATTAGTGAAAATCTCTTTCGTGTTGAAAGGGGAGTGGAGTACTCTCGACGTGTGAGGGGAACCACTATACGTCTTGGTGTTCATTTACTTTCTGCATTTACCATTTCAACACTTAGAAATCTTTAGGAAAGTAAAAATCAAAAATCGTCAAAAATCGGGATAATCATCTAAGAACCTAATTCACCCCCCTCTTAGGCTCACATATATCTTACAATTGGCATCAGAGCAGGTCTTAGGTAACCTGTTCCTAAAGATCCAGTATGGCTTCCGCAAGTTCAAACCCGATTTTCAAAGAAAAGCCTCTCTACAATGACTTCCGCATCTCTATTTGGTAAACTTCAAGAACATGAGTTAGAACTTGGGTAACTTGAAAAACATGAACTTCAAGACAAGAAGTCCAAGGGGATATCTTTAAAGGTAGATGCAAAAGGAAAACAAAATGACGACTCATCGGAGGAAGACGAAAATTTCATGCTTCTAATAAAAAGACTTGGAAAATTCTTTGGAAATAAAGATAAGTCTTTTTATGCTAAAAGGAAGAAACACTTTAGGAAAAAGGATACTTCAACTTCATCTCAAGACATTACATGTTATGAATGTGGGAAGCACGGTCACATAAAATCCGAATGTCCACAACTTGCAAAGAAAGGAAGTTTTAAAGGCAAGAAGGAATAAAAAAATAAGAAGGCATACATTGCATGGGAAGACAACGAAATTAGTTCATCATCCGACTCGGAGAGCGATGAAAGCGCAAAACTAGCACTTATGGCTACACATAACTCCGAAGATGAAAATGACTAGGTTTGCTTGAAGACCACTTCAAATCTATGGTATCTTGATAGTGGTTGTTCGAAGCATATGACCGGAGATATAAACTAACTTTCAAATCTAGTTCTAAAGTCCAAGGGTTATTTCACATATGGGGAATACCTTAAAGGAAGAATTCTTGGCATTGGCAAAGTTGGAGCAATAACTTTCACATTTATTGAAGATGTACTTTATGTTAAAGGACTAAAGGAATATCTTCTAAACAAAAGCCAACTTTGTGACAAAGGCTTCAAGATCATGTTCGCCAAGGATGAATGTTTTGATGAAGTCAATCTTGAGGTAAAATATCATAGGTAAAAATTGTTTTTATTTTTCATAATTTCTTTATATACTTCAAGTTTTTTCCCATCCTTTTTGTTAATGACAAAGGGGGAGAAGAATTGTGTATTATTGCTTGGTTTCTCTAACAAAATGTGCAGATTTCAAAACTCTCTAAAATCATGGATTAAGGGGGAGCAATATCCAAGGGGGAGCAAGCTTTGGTTAGAGAAACATGATTGGATCGAATTTTTAAGAATTGGGTTGCCATCATCAAAAAGGGGGAGAATGTGAAGACATAGCTTCTCAATGGTTTTGATGAAGACAACAATGTTTATTCAAGGTTTTATGTACAAAAGGAAATGGATCAAAGACTTCAAAGGTAGAACAAGTTTCATATTAATTTAAGTCTTGAAGATTTCTCTAGAAGGAAAAAGAAGAATTGCATAAGACTTGACTACTCTTGCAAGATAGGATTAATCAAACTTTTAGGTATATGAAATTCTTGACTAAAACATTTCTTAGTGCTCAAAATATTTCTTTAATTGGAAAAATTATTTTTCATTTTTGAACCATATTAAATCACTTTCAAATATAATCTATTTACTTGGATAAATCAATAGATGTTGCATAAAATTGGTTCAAATAGTTAGACAAATTTTTTAATTTTTCAATTTATTTAAACATTCAGTTTTTGGCAAATTATGGTGTTTTTAACTGTCGTAACAGCACCTAAAACCGCCATAATTTGCACCGTTCTGAAACTGTATTTTAAATTTTTAAATTTGAAAGTTTTTGGTAATTATGGCGTTTTGAACCGACGTAATGGAACAAAACCCGCCACAATTTACAGCGTACTGAAACAGTATTTTTAATTTAAAAATTAAAGAATATTTTGTTTGAATGCACCTTTTCATTATATCTTTTCATGGCATCTCTTACATCTTTTCTCTTATTAAATTCAGAATTTTTCTAACCATTGCCATGACTTTTGAATGGTTGCTTTCATCAATATAAATTAATTTCAAATTTTCATTTTTCAATCACCTCTTTAAAAAAAAAAACTCTCTACAATCTCTAAGCATATTTTTCCATAACAAAAATTTTATACAAGATACTTTTTGAATACCATTTTCATATTACATACATAAAAGTATCATTTGAGCACTTAGAGAGTTTACGATATTGAAATTTCATATTTGAAAGAGAAGAAGTCCTTCATAGGATTTATATACTACAAACTTGTTTTAAAAACTCTTGTTGTAACATATCTTATTTTTCCAGGATTGTTGGATATAAGATTGTTTGGTTGTAAACCTTGTTATCCGGATTGTGGATACAAGAGGTCCATTTGTGAGAGGTTGATTCACGGTTGGACTTTAAACTTGTAAAATCCAAGAGGATGTTTTTGGTGTGGATTGTTAGAGTCTTGTATAGGAAGACTAGGTGTGTCTTGACCTAAGATCTAATATTAGTGAAAATCTCTTTCGTGTTGAAAGGGGAGTGGAGTACTCTCGACGTGTGAGGGGAACCACTATACGTCTTGGTGTTCATTTACTTTCTGCATTTACCATTTCAACACTTAGAAATCTTTAGGAAAGTAAAAATCAAAAATCGTCAAAAATCGGGATAATCATCTAAGAACCTAATTCACCCCCCTCTTAGGCTCACATATATCTTACAATTGGCATCAGAACAGGTCTTAGGTAACCTGTTCCTAAAGATCCAGTATGGCTTCCGCAAGTTCAAACCCGATTTTCAAAGAAAAGCCTCTCTACAATGACTTCCGCATCTCTATTTGGTAAACTTCAAGAACATGAGTTAGAACTTGGGTAACTTGAAAAACATGAACTTCAAGACAAGAAGTCCAAGGGGATATCTTTAAAGGTAGATGCAAAAGGAAAACAAAATGACGACTCATCGGAGGAAGACGAAAATTTCATGCTTCTAATAAAAAGACTTGGAAAATTCTTTGGAAATAAAGATAAGTCTTTTTATGCTAAAAGGAAGAAACACTTTAGGAAAAAGGATACTTCAACTTCATCTCAAGACATTACATGTTATGAATGTGGGAAGCACGGTCACATAAAATCCGAATGTCCACAACTTGCAAAGAAAGGAAGTTTTAAAGGCAAGAAGGAATAAAAAAATAAGAAGGCATACATTGCATGGGAAGACAACGAAATTAGTTCATCATCCGACTCGGAGAGCGATGAAAGCGCAAAACTAGCACTTATGGCTACACATAACTCCGAAGATGAAAATGACTAGGTTTGCTTGAAGACCACTTCAAATCTATGGTATCTTGATAGTGGTTGTTCGAAGCATATGACCGGAGATATAAACTAACTTTCAAATCTAGTTCTAAAGTCCAAGGGTTATTTCACATATGGGGAATACCTTAAAGGAAGAATTCTTGGCATTGGCAAAGTTGGAGCAATAACTTTCACATTTATTGAAGATGTACTTTATGTTAAAGGACTAAAGGAATATCTTCTAAACAAAAGCCAACTTTGTGACAAAGGCTTCAAGATCATGTTCGCCAAGGATGAATGTTTTGATGAAGTCAATCTTGAGGTAAAATCTCATAGGTAAAAATTGTTTTTATTTTTCATAATTTCTTTATATACTTCAAGTTTTTTCCCATCCTTTTTGTTAATGACAAAGGGGGAGAAGAATTGTGTATTATTGCTTGGTTTCTCTAACAAAATGTGCAGATTTCAAAACTCTCTAAAATCATGGATTAAGGGGGAGCAATATCCAAGGGGGAGCAAGCTTTGGTTAGAGAAACATGATTGGATCGAATTTTTAAGAATTGGGTTGTCATCATCAAAAAGGGGGAGAATGTGAAGACATAGCTTCTCAATGGTTTTGATGAAGACAACAATGTTTATTCAAGGTTTTATGTACAAAAGGAAATGGATCAAAGACTTCAAAGGTAGAACAAGTTTCATATTAATTTAAGTCTTGAAGATTTCTCTAGAAGGAAAAAGAAGAATTGCATAAGACTTGACTACTCTTGCAAGATAGGATTAATCAAACTTTTAGGTATATGAAATTCTTGACTAAAACATTTCTTAGTGCTCAAAATATTTCTTTAATTGGAAAAATTATTTTTCATTTTTGAACCATATTAAATCACTTTCAAATATAATCTATTTACTTGGATAAATCAATAGATGTTGCATAAAATTGGTTCAAATAGTTAGACAAATTTTTTAATTTTTTAATTTATTTAAACATTCAGTTTTTGGCAAATTATGGTGTTTTTAACTGTCGTAACAGCACCTAAAACCGCCATAATTTGCACCGTTCTGAAACTGTATTTTAAATTTTTAAATTTGAAAGTTTTTGGTAATTATGGCGTTTTGAACCGACGTAATGGAACAAAACCCGCCACAATTTACAGCGTACTGAAACAGTATTTTTAATTTAAAAATTAAAGAATATTTTGTTTGAATGCACCTTTTCATTATATCTTTTCATGGCATCTCTTACATCTTTTCTCTTATTAAATTCAGAATTTTTCTAACCATTGCCATGACTTTTGAATGGTTGCTTTCATCAATATAAATTAATTTCAAATTTTCATTTTTCAATCACCTCTTTAAAAAAAAAACTCTCTACAATCTCTAAGCATATTTTTCCATAACAAAAATTTTATACAAGATACTTTTTGAATACCATTTTCATATTACATACATAAAAGTATCATTTGAGCACTTAGAGAGTTTACGATATTGAAATTTCATATTTGAAAGAGAAGAAGTCCTTCATAGGATTTATATACTACAAACTTGTTTTAAAAACTCTTGTTGTAACATATCTTATTTTTCCAGGATTGTTGGATATAAGATTGTTTGGTTGTAAACCTTGTTATCCGGATTGTGGATACAAGAGGTCCATTTGTGAGAGGTTGATTCACGGTTGGACTTTAAACTTGTAAAATCCAAGAGGATGTTTTTGGTGTGGATTGTTAGAGTCTTGTATAGGAAGACTAGGTGTGTCTTGACCTAAGATCTAATATTAGTGAAAATCTCTTTCGTGTTGAAAGGGGAGTGGAGTACTCTCGACGTGTGAGGGGAACCACTATACGTCTTGGTGTTCATTTACTTTCTGCATTTACCATTTCAACACTTAGAAATCTTTAGGAAAGTAAAAATCAAAAATCGTCAAAAATCGGGATAATCATCTAAGAACCTAATTCACCCCCCTCTTAGGCTCACATATATCTTACAATTGGCATCAGAGCAGGTCTTAGGTAACCTGTTCCTAAAGATCCAGTATGGCTTCCGCAAGTTCAAACCCGATTTTCAAAGAAAAGCCTCTCTACAATGACTTCCGCATCTCTATTTGGTAAACTTCAAGAACATGAGTTAGAACTTGGGCAACTTGAAAAACATGAACTTCAAGACAAGAAGTCCAAGGGGATATCTTTAAAGGTAGATGCAAAAGGAAAACAAAATGACGACTCATCGGAGGAAGACGAAAATTTCATGCTTCTAGTAAAAAGACTTGGAAAATTCTTTGGAAATAAAGATAAGTCTTTTTATGCTAAAAGGAAGAAACACTTTAGGAAAAAGGATACTTCAACTTCATCTCAAGACATTACATGTTATGAATGTGGGAAGCACGGTCACATAAAATCCGAATGTCCACAACTTGCAAAGAAAGGAAGTTTTAAAGGCAAGAAGGAATAAAAAAATAAGAAGGCATACATTGCATGGGAAGACAACGAAATTAGTTCATCATCCGACTCGGAGAGCGATGAAAGCGCAAAACTAGCACTTATGGCTACACATAACTCCGAAGATGAAAATGACTAGGTTTGCTTGAAGACCACTTCAAATCTATGGTATCTTGATAGTGGTTGTTCGAAGCATATGACCGGAGATATAAACTAACTTTCAAATCTAGTTCTAAAGTCCAAGGGTTATTTCACATATGGGGAATACCTTAAAGGAAGAATTCTTGGCATTGGCAAAGTTGGAGCAATAACTTTCACATTTATTGAAGATGTACTTTATGTTAAAGGACTAAAGGAATATCTTCTAAACAAAAGCCAACTTTGTGACAAAGGCTTCAAGATCATGTTCGCCAAGGATGAATGTTTTGATGAAGTCAATCTTGAGGTAAAATCTCATAGGTAAAAATTGTTTTTATTTTTCATAATTTCTTTATATACTTCAAGTTTTTTCCCATCCTTTTTGTTAATGACAAAGGGGGAGAAGAATTGTGTATTATTGCTTGGTTTCTCTAACAAAATGTGCAGATTTCAAAACTCTCTAAAATCATGGATTAAGGGGGAGCAATATCCAAGGGGGAGCAAGCTTTGGTTAGAGAAACATGATTGGATCGAATTTTTAAAAATTGGGTTGTCATCATCAAAAAGGGGGAGAATGTGAAGACATAGCTTCTCAATGGTTTTGATGAAGACAACAATGTTTATTCAAGGTTTTATGTACAAAAGGAAATGGATCAAAGACTTCAAAGGTAGAACAAGTTTCATATTAATTTAAGTCTTGAAGATTTCTCTAGAAGGAAAAAGAAGAATTGCATAAGACTTGACTACTCTTGCAAGATAGGATTAATCAAACTTTTAGGTATATGAAATTCTTGACTAAAACATTTCTTAGTGCTCAAAATATTTCTTTAATTGGAAAAATTATTTTTCATTTTTGAACCATATTAAATCACTTTCAAATATAATCTATTTACTTGGATAAATCAATAGATGTTGCATAAAATTGGTTCAAATAGTTAGACAAATTTTTTAATTTTTTAATTTATTTAAACATTCAGTTTTTGGCAAATTATGGTGTTTTTAACTGTCGTAACAGCACCTAAAACCGCCATAATTTGCACCGTTCTGAAACTGTATTTTAAATTTTTAAATTTGAAAGTTTTTGGTAATTATGGCGTTTTGAACCGACGTAATGGAACAGAACCCGCCACAATTTACAGCGTACTGAAACAGTATTTTTAATTTAAAAATTAAAGAATATTTTGTTTGAATGCACCTTTTCATTATATCTTTTCATGGCATCTCTTACATCTTTTCTCTTATTAAATTCAGAATTTTTCTAACCATTGCCATGACTTTTGAATGGTTGCTTTCATCAATATAAATTAATTTCAAATTTTCATTTTTCAATCACCTCTTTAAAAAAAAAAACTCTCTACAATCTCTAAGCATATTTTTCCATAACAAAAATTTTATACAAGATACTTTTTGAATACCATTTTCATATTACATACATAAAAGTATCATTTGAGCACTTAGAGAGTTTACGATATTGAAATTTCATATTTGAAAGAGAAGAAGTCCTTCATAGGATTTATATACTACAAACTTGTTTTAAAAACTCTTGTTGTAACATATCTTATTTTTCCAGGATTGTTGGATATAAGATTGTTTGGTTGTAAACCTTGTTATCCGGATTGTGGATACAAGAGGTCCATTTGTGAGAGGTTGATTCACGGTTGGACTTTAAACTTGTAAAATCCAAGAGGATGTTTTTGGTGTGGATTGTTAGAGTCTTGTATAGGAAGACTAGGTGTGTCTTGACCTAAGATCTAATATTAGTGAAAATCTCTTTCGTGTTGAAAGGGGAGTGGAGTACTCTCGACGTGTGAGGGGAACCACTATACGTCTTGGTGTTCATTTACTTTCTGCATTTACCATTTCAACACTTAGAAATCTTTAGGAAAGTAAAAATCAAAAATCGTCAAAAATCGGGATAATCATCTAAGAACCTAATTCACCCCCCTCTTAGGCTCACATATATCTTACAATTGGCATCAGAGCAGGTCTTAGGTAACCTGTTCCTAAAGATCCAGTATGGCTTCCGCAAGTTCAAACCCGATTTTCAAAGAAAAGCCTCTCTACAATGACTTCCGCATCTCTATTTGGTAAACTTCAAGAACATGAGTTAGAACTTGGGCAACTTGAAAAACATGAACTTCAAGACAAGAAGTCCAAGGGGATATCTTTAAAGGTAGATGCAAAAGGAAAACAAAATGACGACTCATCGGAGGAAGACGAAAATTTCATGCTTCTAGTAAAAAGACTTGGAAAATTCTTTGGAAATAAAGATAAGTCTTTTTATGCTAAAAGGAAGAAACACTTTAGGAAAAAGGATACTTCAACTTCATCTCAAGACATTACATGTTATGAATGTGGGAAGCACGGTCACATAAAATCCGAATGTCCACAACTTGCAAAGAAAGGAAGTTTTAAAGGCAAGAAGGAATAAAAAAATAAGAAGGCATACATTGCATGGGAAGACAACGAAATTAGTTCATCATCCGACTCGGAGAGCGATGAAAGCGCAAAACTAGCACTTATGGCTACACATAACTCCGAAGATGAAAATGACTAGGTTTGCTTGAAGACCACTTCAAATCTATGGTATCTTGATAGTGGTTGTTCGAAGCATATGACCGGAGATATAAACTAACTTTCAAATCTAGTTCTAAAGTCCAAGGGTTATTTCACATATGGGGAATACCTTAAAGGAAGAATTCTTGGCATTGGCAAAGTTGGAGCAATAACTTTCACATTTATTGAAGATGTACTTTATGTTAAAGGACTAAAGGAATATCTTCTAAACAAAAGCCAACTTTGTGACAAAGGCTTCAAGATCATGTTCGCCAAGGATGAATGTTTTGATGAAGTCAATCTTGAGGTAAAATCTCATAGGTAAAAATTGTTTTTATTTTTCATAATTTCTTTATATACTTCAAGTTTTTTCCCATCCTTTTTGTTAATGACAAAGGGGGAGAAGAATTGTGTATTATTGCTTGGTTTCTCTAACAAAATGTGCAGATTTCAAAACTCTCTAAAATCATGGATTAAGGGGGAGCAATATCCAAGGGGGAGCAAGCTTTGGTTAGAGAAACATGATTGGATCGAATTTTTAAAAATTGGGTTGTCATCATCAAAAAGGGGGAGAATGTGAAGACATAGCTTCTCAATGGTTATGATGAAGACAACAATGTTTATTCAAGGTTTTATGTACAAAAGGAAATGGATCAAAGACTTCAAAGGTAGAACAAGTTTCATATTAATTTAAGTCTTGAAGATTTCTCTAGAAGGAAAAAGAAGAATTGCATAAGACTTGACTACTCTTGCAAGATAGGATTAATCAAACTTTTAGGTATATGAAATTCTTGACTAAAACATTTCTTAGTGCTCAAAATATTTCTTTAATTGGAAAAATTATTTTTCATTTTTGAACCATATTAAATCACTTTCAAATATAATCTATTTACTTGGATAAATCAATAGATGTTGCATAAAATTGGTTCAAATAGTTAGACAAATTTTTTAATTTTTTAATTTATTTAAACATTCAGTTTTTGGCAAATTATGGCGTTTTTAACTGTCGTAACAGCACCTAAAACCGCCATAATTCGCACCGTTCTGAAACTGTATTTTAAATTTTTAAATTTGAAAGTTTTTGGTAATTATGGCGTTTTGAACCGACGTAATGGAACAAAACCCGCCACAATTTACAGCGTACTGAAACAGTATTTTTAATTTAAAAATTAAAGAATATTTTGTTTGAATGCACCTTTTCATTATATCTTTTCATGGCATCTCTTACATCTTTTCTCTTATTAAATTCAGAATTTTTCTAACCATTGCCATGACTTTTGAATGGTTGCTTTCATCAATATAAATTAATTTCAAATTTTCATTTTTCAATCACCTCTTTAAAAAAAAAAACTCTCTACAATCTCTAAGCATATTTTTCCATAACAAAAATTTTATACAAGATACTTTTTGAATACCATTTTCATATTACATACATAAAAGTATCATTTGAGCACTTAGAGAGTTTACGATATTGAAATTTCATATTTGAAAGAGAAGAAGTCCTTCATAGGATTTATATACTACAAACTTGTTTTAAAAACTCTTGTTGTAACATATCTTATTTTTCCAGGATTGTTGGATATAAGATTGTTTGGTTGTAAACCTTGTTATCCGGATTGTGGATACAAGAGGTCCATTTGTGAGAGGTTGATTCACGGTTGGACTTTAAACTTGTAAAATCCAAGAGGATGTTTTTGGTGTGGATTGTTAGAGTCTTGTATAGGAAGACTAGGTGTGTCTTGACCTAAGATCTAATATTAGTGAAAATCTCTTTCGTGTTGAAAGGGGAGTGGAGTACTCTCGACGTGTGAGGGGAACCACTATACGTCTTGGTGTTCATTTACTTTCTGCATTTACCATTTCAACACTTAGAAATCTTTAGGAAAGTAAAAATCAAAAATCGTCAAAAATCGGGATAATCATCTAAGAACCTAATTCACCCCCCTCTTAGGCTCACATATATCTTACAATTGGCATCAGAGCAGGTCTTAGGTAACCTGTTCCTAAAGATCCAGTATGGCTTCCGCAAGTTCAAACCCGATTTTCAAAGAAAAGCCTCTCTACAATGACTTCCGCATCTCTATTTGGTAAACTTCAAGAACATGAGTTAGAACTTGGGCAACTTGAAAAACATGAACTTCAAGACAAGAAGTCCAAGGGGATATCTTTAAAGGTAGATGCAAAAGGAAAACAAAATGACGACTCATCGGAGGAAGACGAAAATTTCATGCTTCTAGTAAAAAGACTTGGAAAATTCTTTGGAAATAAAGATAAGTCTTTTTATGCTAAAAGGAAGAAACACTTTAGGAAAAAGGATACTTCAACTTCATCTCAAGACATTACATGTTATGAATGTGGGAAGCACGGTCACATAAAATCCGAATGTCCACAACTTGCAAAGAAAGGAAGTTTTAAAGGCAAGAAGGAATAAAAAAATAAGAAGGCATACATTGCATGGGAAGACAACGAAATTAGTTCATCATCCGACTCGGAGAGCGATGAAAGCGCAAAACTAGCACTTATGGCTACACATAACTCCGAAGATGAAAATGACTAGGTTTGCTTGAAGACCACTTCAAATCTATGGTATCTTGATAGTGGTTGTTCGAAGCATATGACCGGAGATATAAACTAACTTTCAAATCTAGTTCTAAAGTCCAAGGGTTATTTCACATATGGGGAATACCTTAAAGGAAGAATTCTTGGCATTGGCAAAGTTGGAGCAATAACTTTCACATTTATTGAAGATGTACATTATGTTAAAGGACTAAAGGAATATCTTCTAAACAAAAGCCAACTTTGTGACAAAGGCTTCAAGATCATGTTCGCCAAGGATGAATGTTTTGATGAAGTCAATCTTGAGGTAAAATCTCATAGGTAAAAATTGTTTTTATTTTTCATAATTTCTTTATATACTTCAAGTTTTTTCCCATCCTTTTTGTTAATGACAAAGGGGGAGAAGAATTGTGTATTATTGCTTGGTTTCTCTAACAAAATGTGCAGATTTCAAAACTCTCTAAAATCATGGATTAAGGGGGAGCAATATCCAAGGGGGAGCAAGCTTTGGTTAGAGAAACATGATTGGATCGAATTTTTAAGAATTGGGTTGTCATCATCAAAAAGGGGGAGAATGTGAAGACATAGCTTCTCAATGGTTTTGATGAAGACAACAATGTTTATTCAAGGTTTTATGTACAAAAGGAAATGGATCAAAGACTTCAAAGGTAGAACAAGTTTCATATTAATTTAAGTCTTGAAGATTTCTCTAGAAGGAAAAAGAAGAATTGCATAAGACTTGACTACTCTTGCAAGATAGGATTAATCAAACTTTTAGGTATATGAAATTCTTGACTAAAACATTTCTTAGTGCTCAAAATATTTCTTTAATTGGAAAAATTATTTTTCATTTTTGAACCATATTAAATCACTTTCAAATATAATCTATTTACTTGGATAAATCAATAGATGTTGCATAAAATTGGTTCAAATAGTTAGACAAATTTTTTAATTTTTTAATTTATTTAAACATTCAGTTTTTGGCAAATTATGGTGTTTTTAACTGTCGTAACAGCACCTAAAACCGCCATAATTTGCACCGTTCTGAAACTGTATTTTAAATTTTTAAATTTGAAAGTTTTTGGTAATTATGGCGTTTTGAACCGACGTAATGGAACAGAACCCGCCACAATTTACAGCGTACTGAAACAGTATTTTTAATTTAAAAATTAAAGAATATTTTGTTTGAATGCACCTTTTCATTATATCTTTTCATGGCATCTCTTACATCTTTTCTCTTATTAAATTCAGAATTTTTCTAACCATTGCCATGACTTTTGAATGGTTGCTTTCATCAATATAAATTAATTTCAAATTTTCATTTTTCAATCACCTCTTTAAAAAAAAAAACTCTCTACAATCTCTAAGCATATTTTTCCATAACAAAAATTTTATACAAGATACTTTTTGAATACCATTTTCATATTACATACATAAAAGTATCATTTGAGCACTTAGAGAGTTTACGATATTGAAATTTCATATTTGAAAGAGAAGAAGTCCTTCATAGGATTTATATACTACAAACTTGTTTTAAAAACTCTTGTTGTAACATATCTTATTTTTCCAGGATTGTTGGATATAAGATTGTTTGGTTGTAAACCTTGTTATCCGGATTGTGGATACAAGAGGTCCATTTGTGAGAGGTTGATTCACGGTTGGACTTTAAACTTGTAAAATCCAAGAGGATGTTTTTGGTGTGGATTGTTAGAGTCTTGTATAGGAAGACTAGGTGTGTCTTGACCTAAGATCTAATATTAGTGAAAATCTCTTTCGTGTTGAAAGGGGAGTGGAGTACTCTCGACGTGTGAGGGGAACCACTATACGTCTTGGTGTTCATTTACTTTCTGCATTTACCATTTCAACACTTAGAAATCTTTAGGAAAGTAAAAATCAAAAATCGTCAAAAATCGGGATAATCATCTAAGAACCTAATTCACCCCCCTCTTAGGCTCACATATATCTTACAATTGGCATCAGAGCAGGTCTTAGGTAACCTGTTCCTAAAGATCCAGTATGGCTTCCGCAAGTTCAAACCCGATTTTCAAAGAAAAGCCTCTCTACAATGACTTCCGCATCTCTATTTGGTAAACTTCAAGAACATGAGTTAGAACTTGGGCAACTTGAAAAACATGAACTTCAAGACAAGAAGTCCAAGGGGATATCTTTAAAGGTAGATGCAAAAGGAAAACAAAATGACGACTCATCGGAGGAAGACGAAAATTTCATGCTTCTAGTAAAAAGACTTGGAAAATTCTTTGGAAATAAAGATAAGTCTTTTTATGCTAAAAGGAAGAAACACTTTAGGAAAAAGGATACTTCAACTTCATCTCAAGACATTACATGTTATGAATGTGGGAAGCACGGTCACATAAAATCCGAATGTCCACAACTTGCAAAGAAAGGAAGTTTTAAAGGCAAGAAGGAATAAAAAAATAAGAAGGCATACATTGCATGGGAAGACAACGAAATTAGTTCATCATCCGACTCGGAGAGCGATGAAAGCGCAAAACTAGCACTTATGGCTACACATAACTCCGAAGATGAAAATGACTAGGTTTGCTTGAAGACCACTTCAAATCTATGGTATCTTGATAGTGGTTGTTCGAAGCATATGACCGGAGATATAAACTAACTTTCAAATCTAGTTCTAAAGTCCAAGGGTTATTTCACATATGGGGAATACCTTAAAGGAAGAATTCTTGGCATTGGCAAAGTTGGAGCAATAACTTTCACATTTATTGAAGATGTACTTTATGTTAAAGGACTAAAGGAATATCTTCTAAACAAAAGCCAACTTTGTGACAAAGGCTTCAAGATCATGTTCGCCAAGGATGAATGTTTTGATGAAGTCAATCTTGAGGTAAAATCTCATAGGTAAAAATTGTTTTTATTTTTCATAATTTCTTTATATACTTCAAGTTTTTTCCCATCCTTTTTGTTAATGACAAAGGGGGAGAAGAATTGTGTATTATTGCTTGGTTTCTCTAACAAAATGTGCAGATTTCAAAACTCTCTAAAATCATGGATTAAGGGGGAGCAATATCCAAGGGGGAGCAAGCTTTGGTTAGAGAAACATGATTGGATCGAATTTTTAAAAATTGGGTTGTCATCATCAAAAAGGGGGAGAATGTGAAGACATAGCTTCTCAATGGTTATGATGAAGACAACAATGTTTATTCAAGGTTTTATGTACAAAAGGAAATGGATCAAAGACTTCAAAGGTAGAACAAGTTTCATATTAATTTAAGTCTTGAAGATTTCTCTAGAAGGAAAAAGAAGAATTGCATAAGACTTGACTACTCTTGCAAGATAGGATTAATCAAACTTTTAGGTATATGAAATTCTTGACTAAAACATTTCTTAGTGCTCAAAATATTTCTTTAATTGGAAAAATTATTTTTCATTTTTGAACCATATTAAATCACTTTCAAATATAATCTATTTACTTGGATAAATCAATAGATGTTGCATAAAATTGGTTCAAATAGTTAGACAAATTTTTTAATTTTTTAATTTATTTAAACATTCAGTTTTTGGCAAATTATGGCGTTTTTAACTGTCGTAACAGCACCTAAAACCGCCATAATTCGCACCGTTCTGAAACTGTATTTTAAATTTTTAAATTTGAAAGTTTTTGGTAATTATGGCGTTTTGAACCGACGTAATGGAACAAAACCCGCCACAATTTACAGCGTACTGAAACAGTATTTTTAATTTAAAAATTAAAGAATATTTTGTTTGAATGCACCTTTTCATTATATCTTTTCATGGCATCTCTTACATCTTTTCTCTTATTAAATTCAGAATTTTTCTAACCATTGCCATGACTTTTGAATGGTTGCTTTCATCAATATAAATTAATTTCAAATTTTCATTTTTCAATCACCTCTTTAAAAAAAAAAACTCTCTACAATCTCTAAGCATATTTTTCCATAACAAAAATTTTATACAAGATACTTTTTGAATACCATTTTCATATTACATACATAAAAGTATCATTTGAGCACTTAGAGAGTTTACGATATTGAAATTTCATATTTGAAAGAGAAGAAGTCCTTCATAGGATTTATATACTACAAACTTGTTTTAAAAACTCTTGTTGTAACATATCTTATTTTTCCAGGATTGTTGGATATAAGATTGTTTGGTTGTAAACCTTGTTATCCGGATTGTGGATACAAGAGGTCCATTTGTGAGAGGTTGATTCACGGTTGGACTTTAAACTTGTAAAATCCAAGAGGATGTTTTTGGTGTGGATTGTTAGAGTCTTGTATAGGAAGACTAGGTGTGTCTTGACCTAAGATCTAATATTAGTGAAAATCTCTTTCGTGTTGAAAGGGGAGTGGAGTACTCTCGACGTGTGAGGGGAACCACTATACGTCTTGGTGTTCATTTACTTTCTGCATTTACCATTTCAACACTTAGAAATCTTTAGGAAAGTAAAAATCAAAAATCGTCAAAAATCGGAATAATCATCTAAGAACCTAATTCACCCCCCTCTTAGGCTCACATATATCTTACAATTGGCATCAGAGCAGGTCTTAGGTAACCTGTTCCTAAAGATCCAGTATGGCTTCCGCAAGTTCAAACCCGATTTTCAAAGAAAAGCCTCTCTACAATGACTTCCGCATCTCTATTTGGTAAACTTCAAGAACATGAGTTAGAACTTGGGCAACTTGAAAAACATGAACTTCAAGACAAGAAGTCCAAGGGGATATCTTTAAAGGTAGATGCAAAAGGAAAACAAAATGACGACTCATCGGAGGAAGACGAAAATTTCATGCTTCTAGTAAAAAGACTTGGAAAATTCTTTGGAAATAAAGATAAGTCTTTTTATGCTAAAAGGAAGAAACACTTTAGGAAAAAGGATACTTCAACTTCATCTCAAGACATTACATGTTATGAATGTGGGAAGCACGGTCACATAAAATCCGAATGTCCACAACTTGCAAAGAAAGGAAGTTTTAAAGGCAAGAAGGAATAAAAAAATAAGAAGGCATACATTGCATGGGAAGACAACGAAATTAGTTCATCATCCGACTCGGAGAGCGATGAAAGCGCAAAACTAGCACTTATGGCTACACATAACTCCGAAGATGAAAATGACTAGGTTTGCTTGAAGACCACTTCAAATCTATGGTATCTTGATAGTGGTTGTTCGAAGCATATGACCGGAGATATAAACTAACTTTCAAATCTAGTTCTAAAGTCCAAGGGTTATTTCACATATGGGGAATACCTTAAAGGAAGAATTCTTGGCATTGGCAAAGTTGGAGCAATAACTTTCACATTTATTGAAGATGTACATTATGTTAAAGGACTAAAGGAATATCTTCTAAACAAAAGCCAACTTTGTGACAAAGGCTTCAAGATCATGTTCGCCAAGGATGAATGTTTTGATGAAGTCAATCTTGAGGTAAAATCTCATAGGTAAAAATTGTTTTTATTTTTCATAATTTCTTTATATACTTCAAGTTTTTTCCCATCCTTTTTGTTAATGACAAAGGGGGAGAAGAATTGTGTATTATTGCTTGGTTTCTCTAACAAAATGTGCAGATTTCAAAACTCTCTAAAATCATGGATTAAGGGGGAGCAATATCCAAGGGGGAGCAAGCTTTGGTTAGAGAAACATGATTGGATCGAATTTTTAAGAATTGGGTTGTCATCATCAAAAAGGGGGAGAATGTGAAGACATAGCTTCTCAATGGTTTTGATGAAGACAACAATGTTTATTCAAGGTTTTATGTACAAAAGGAAATGGATCAAAGACTTCAAAGGTAGAACAAGTTTCATATTAATTTAAGTCTTGAAGATTTCTCTAGAAGGAAAAAGAAGAATTGCATAAGACTTGACTACTCTTGCAAGATAGGATTAATCAAACTTTTAGGTATATGAAATTCTTGACTAAAACATTTCTTAGTGCTCAAAATATTTCTTTAATTGGAAAAATTATTTTTCATTTTTGAACCATATTAAATCACTTTCAAATATAATCTATTTACTTGGATAAATCAATAGATGTTGCATAAAATTGGTTCAAATAGTTAGACAAATTTTTTAATTTTTCAATTTATTTAAACATTCAGTTTTTGGTAAATTATGGCGTTTTTAACTGTCGTAACAGCACCTAAAACCGCCATAATTCGCACCGTTCTGAAACTGTATTTTAAATTTTTAAATTTGAAAGTTTTTGGTAATTATGGCGTTTTGAACCGACGTAATGGAACAGAACCCGCCACAATTTACAGCGTACTGAAACAGTATTTTTAATTTAAAAATTGAAGAATATTTTGTTTGAATGCACCTTTTCATTATATCTTTTCATGGCATCTCTTACATCTTTTCTCTTATTAAATTCAGAATTTTTCTAACCATTGCCATGACTTTTGAATGGTTGCTTTCATCAATATAAATTAATTTCAAATTTTCATTTTTCAATCACCTCTTTAAAAAAAAAAACTCTCTACAATCTCTAAGCATATTTTTCCATAACAAAAATTTTATACAAGATACTTTTTGAATACCATTTTCATATTACATACATAAAAGTATCATTTGAGCACTTAGAGAGTTTACGATATTGAAATTTCATATTTGAAAGAGAAGAAGTCCTTCATAGGATTTATATACTACAAACTTGTTTTAAAAACTCTTGTTGTAACATATCTTATTTTTCCAGGATTGTTGGATATAAGATTGTTTGGTTGTAAACCTTGTTATCCGGATTGTGGATACAAGAGGTCCATTTGTGAGAGGTTGATTCACGGTTGGACTTTAAACTTGTAAAATCCAAGAGGATGTTTTTGGTGTGGATTGTTAGAGTCTTGTATAGGAAGACTAGGTGTGTCTTGACCTAAGATCTAATATTAGTGAAAATCTCTTTCGTGTTGAAAGGGGAGTGGAGTACTCTCGACGTGTGAGGGGAACCACTATACGTCTTGGTGTTCATTTACTTTCTGCATTTACCATTTCAACACTTAGAAATCTTTAGGAAAGTAAAAATCAAAAATCGTCAAAAATCGGGATAATCATCTAAGAACCTAATTCACCCCCCTCTTAGGCTCACATATATCTTACAATTGGCATCAGAGCAGGTCTTAGGTAACCTGTTCCTGAAGATCCAGTATGGCTTCCGCAAGTTCAAACCCGATTTTCAAAGAAAAGCCTCTCTACAATGACTTCCGCATCTCTATTTGGTAAACTTCAAGAACATGAGTTAGAACTTGGGCAACTTGAAAAACATGAACTTCAAGACAAGAAGTCCAAGGGGATATCTTTAAAGGTAGATGCAAAAGGAAAACAAAATGACGACTCATCGGAGGAAGACGAAAATTTCATGCTTCTAGTAAAAAGACTTGGAAAATTCTTTGGAAATAAAGATAAGTCTTTTTATGCTAAAAGGAAGAAACACTTTAGGAAAAAGGATACTTCAACTTCATCTCAAGACATTACATGTTATGAATGTGGGAAGCACGGTCACATAAAATCCGAATGTCCACAACTTGCAAAGAAAGGAAGTTTTAAAGGCAAGAAGGAATAAAAAAATAAGAAGGCATACATTGCATGGGAAGACAACGAAATTAGTTCATCATCCGACTCGGAGAGCGATGAAAGCGCAAAACTAGCACTTATGGCTACACATAACTCCGAAGATGAAAATGACTAGGTTTGCTTGAAGACCACTTCAAATCTATGGTATCTTGATAGTGGTTGTTCGAAGCATATGACCGGAGATATAAACTAACTTTCAAATCTAGTTCTAAAGTCCAAGGGTTATTTCACATATGGGGAATACCTTAAAGGAAGAATTCTAGGCATTGGCAAAGTTGGAGCAATAACTTTCACATTTATTGAAGATGTACTTTATGTTAAAGGACTAAAGGAATATCTTCTAAACAAAAGCCAACTTTGTGACAAAGGCTTCAAGATCATGTTCGCCAAGGATGAATGTTTTGATGAAGTCAATCTTGAGGTAAAATCTCATAGGTAAAAATTGTTTTTATTTTTCATAATTTCTTTATATACTTCAAGTTTTTTCCCATCCTTTTTGTTAATGACAAAGGGGGAGAAGAATTGTGTATTATTGCTTGGTTTCTCTAACAAAATGTGCAGATTTCAAAACTCTCTAAAATCATGGATTAAGGGGGAGCAATATCCAAGGGGGAGCAAGCTTTGGTTAGAGAAACATAATTGGATCGAATTTTTAAGAATTGGGTTGTCATCATCAAAAAGGGGGAGAATGTGAAGACATAGCTTCTCAATGGTTTTGATGAAGACAACAATGTTTATTCAAGGTTTTATGTACAAAAGGAAATGGATCAAAGACTTCAAAGGTAGAACAAGTTTCATATTAATTTAAGTCTTGAAGATTTCTCTAGAAGGAAAAAGAAGAATTGCATAAGACTTGACTACTCTTGCAAGATAGGATTAATCAAACTTTTAGGTATATGAAATTCTTGACTAAAACATTTCTTAGTGCTCAAAATATTTCTTTAATTGGAAAAATTATTTTTCATTTTTGAACCATATTAAATCACTTTCAAATATAATCTATTTACTTGGATAAATCAATAGATGTTGCATAAAATTGGTTCAAATAGTTAGACAAATTTTTTAATTTTTCAATTTATTTAAACATTCAGTTTTTGGTAAATTATGGCGTTTTTAACTGTCGTAACAGCACCTAAAACCGCCATAATTCGCACCGTTCTGAAACTGTATTTTAAATTTTTAAATTTGAAAGTTTTTGGTAATTATGGCGTTTTGAACCGACGTAATGGAACAAAACCCGCCACAATTTACAGCGTACTGAAACAGTATTTTTAATTTAAAAATTAAAGAATATTTTGTTTGAATGCACCTTTTCATTATATCTTTTCATGGCATCTCTTACATCTTTTCTCTTATTAAATTCAGAATTTTTCTAACCATTGCCATGACTTTTGAATGGTTGCTTTCATCAATATAAATTAATTTCAAATTTTCATTTTTCAATCACCTCTTTAAAAAAAAAAACTCTCTACAATCTCTAAGCATATTTTTCCATAACAAAAATTTTATACAAGATACTTTTTGAATACCATTTGCATATTACATACATAAAAGTATCATTTGAGCACTTAGAGAGTTTACGATATTGAAATTTCATATTTGAAAGAGAAGAAGTCCTTCATAGGATTTATATACTACAAACTTGTTTTAAAAACTCTTGTTGTAACATATCTTATTTTTCCAGGATTGTTGGATATAAGATTGTTTGGTTGTAAACCTTGTTATCCGGATTGTGGATACAAGAGGTCCATTTGTGAGAGGTTGATTCACGGTTGGACTTTAAACTTGTAAAATCCAAGAGGATGTTTTTGGTGTGGATTGTTAGAGTCTTGTATAGGAAGACTAGGTGTGTCTTGACCTAAGATCTAATATTAGTGAAAATCTCTTTCGTGTTGAAAGGGGAGTGGAGTACTCTCGACGTGTGAGGGGAACCACTATACGTCTTGGTGTTCATTTACTTTCTGCATTTACCATTTCAACACTTAGAAATCTTCAGGAAAGTAAAAATCAAAAATCGTCAAAAATCGGGATAATCATCTAAGAACCTAATTCACCCCCCTCTTAGGCTCACATATATCTTACAATTGGCATCAGAGCAGGTCTTAGGTAACCTGTTCCTGAAGATCCAGTATGGCTTCCGCAAGTTCAAACCCGATTTTCAAAGAAAAGCCTCTCTACAATGACTTCCGCATCTCTATTTGGTAAACTTCAAGAACATGAGTTAGAACTTGGGCAACTTGAAAAACATGAACTTCAAGACAAGAAGTCCAAGGGGATATCTTTAAAGGTAGATGCAAAAGGAAAACAAAATGACGACTCATCGGAGGAAGACGAAAATTTCATGCTTCTAGTAAAAAGACTTGGAAAATTCTTTGGAAATAAAGATAAGTCTTTTTATGCTAAAAGGAAGAAACACTTTAGGAAAAAGGATACTTCAACTTCATCTCAAGACATTACATGTTATGAATGTGGGAAGCACGGTCACATAAAATCCGAATGTCCACAACTTGCAAAGAAAGGAAGTTTTAAAGGCAAGAAGGAATAAAAAAATAAGAAGGCATACATTGCATGGGAAGACAACGAAATTAGTTCATCATCCGACTCGGAGAGCGATGAAAGCGCAAAACTAGCACTTATGGCTACACATAACTCCGAAGATGAAAATGACTAGGTTTGCTTGAAGACCACTTCAAATCTATGGTATCTTGATAGTGGTTGTTCGAAGCATATGACCGGAGATATAAACTAACTTTCAAATCTAGTTCTAAAGTCCAAGGGTTATTTCACATATGGGGAATACCTTAAAGGAAGAATTCTTGGCATTGGCAAAGTTGGAGCAATAACTTTCACATTTATTGAAGATGTACATTATGTTAAAGGACTAAAGGAATATCTTCTAAACAAAAGCCAACTTTGTGACAAAGGCTTCAAGATCATGTTCGCCAAGGATGAATGTTTTGATGAAGTCAATCTTGAGGTAAAATCTCATAGGTAAAAATTGTTTTTATTTTTCATAATTTCTTTATATACTTCAAGTTTTTTCCCATCCTTTTTGTTAATGACAAAGGGGGAGAAGAATTGTGTATTATTGCTTGGTTTCTCTAACAAAATGTGCAGATTTCAAAACTCTCTAAAATCATGGATTAAGGGGGAGCAATATCCAAGGGGGAGCAAGCTTTGGTTAGAGAAACATGATTGGATCGAATTTTTAAGAATTGGGTTGTCATCATCAAAAAGGGGGAGAATGTGAAGACATAGCTTCTCAATGGTTTTGATGAAGACAACAATGTTTATTCAAGGTTTTATGTACAAAAGGAAATGGATCAAAGACTTCAAAGGTAGAACAAGTTTCATATTAATTTAAGTCTTGAAGATTTCTCTAGAAGGAAAAAGAAGAATTGCATAAGACTTGACTACTCTTGCAAGATAGGATTAATCAAACTTTTAGGTATATGAAATTCTTGACTAAAACATTTCTTAGTGCTCAAAATATTTCTTTAATTGGAAAAATTATTTTTCATTTTTGAACCATATTAAATCACTTTCAAATATAATCTATTTACTTGGATAAATCAATAGATGTTGCATAAAATTGGTTCAAATAGTTAGACAAATTTTTTAATTTTTCAATTTATTTAAACATTCAGTTTTTGGTAAATTATGGCTTTTTAACTGTCGTAACAGCACCTAAAACCGCCATAATTCGCACCGTTCTGAAACTGTATTTTAAATTTTTAAATTTGAAAATTTTTGGTAATTATGGCGTTTTGAACCGACGTAATGGAACAGAACCCGCCACAATTTACAGCGTACTGAAACAGTATTTTTAATTTAAAAATTGAAGAATATTTTGTTTGAATGCACCTTTTCATTATATCTTTTCATGGCATCTCTTACATCTTTTCTCTTATTAAATTCAGAATTTTTCTAACCATTGCCATGACTTTTGAATGGTTGCTTTCATCAATATAAATTAATTTCAAATTTTCATTTTTCAATCACCTCTTTAAAAAAAAAAACTCTCTACAATCTCTAAGCATATTTTTCCATAACAAAAATTTTATACAAGATACTTTTTGAATACCATTTTCATATTACATACATAAAAGTATCATTTGAGCACTTAGAGAGTTTACGATATTGAAATTTCATATTTGAAAGAGAAGAAGTCCTTCATAGGATTTATATACTACAAACTTGTTTTAAAAACTCTTGTTGTAACATATCTTATTTTTCCAGGATTGTTGGATATAAGATTGTTTGGTTGTAAACCTTGTTATCCGGATTGTGGATACAAGAGGTCCATTTGTGAGAGGTTGATTCACGGTTGGACTTTAAACTTGTAAAATCCAAGAGGATGTTTTTGGTGTGGATTGTTAGAGTCTTGTATAGGAAGACTAGGTGTGTCTTGACCTAAGATCTAATATTAGTGAAAATCTCTTTCATGTTGAAAGGGGAGTGGAGTACTCTCGACGTGTGAGGGGAACCACTATACGTCTTGGTGTTCATTTACTTTCTGCATTTACCATTTCAACACTTAGAAATCTTTAGGAAAGTAAAAATCAAAAATCGTCAAAAATCGGGATAATCATCTAAGAACCTAATTCACCCCCCTCTTAGACTCACATATATCTTACAATTGGCATCAGAGCAGGTCTTAGGTAACCTGTTCCTAAAGATCCAGTATGGCTTCCGCAAGTTCAAACCCGATTTTCAAAGAAAAGCCTCTCTACAATGACTTCCGCATCTCTATTTGGTAAACTTCAAGAACATGAGTTAGAACTTGGGCAACTTGAAAAACATGAACTTCAAGACAAGAAGTCCAAGGGGATATCTTTAAAGGTAGATGCAAAAGGAAAACAAAATGACGACTCATCGGAGGAAGACGAAAATTTCATGCTTCTAGTAAAAAGACTTGGAAAATTCTTTGGAAATAAAGATAAGTCTTTTTATGCTAAAAGGAAGAAACACTTTAGGAAAAAGGATACTTCAACTTCATCTCAAGACATTACATGTTATGAATGTGGGAAGCACGGTCACATAAAATCCGAATGTCCACAACTTGCAAAGAAAGGAAGTTTTAAAGGCAAGAAGGAATAAAAAAATAAGAAGGCATACATTGCATGGGAAGACAACGAAATTAGTTCATCATCCGACTCGGAGAGCGATGAAAGCGCAAAACTAGCACTTATGGCTACACATAACTCCGAAGATGAAAATGACTAGGTTTGCTTGAAGACCACTTCAAATCTATGGTATCTTGATAGTGGTTGTTCGAAGCATATGACCGGAGATATAAACTAACTTTCAAATCTAGTTCTAAAGTCCAAGGGTTATTTCACATATGGGGAATACCTTAAAGGAAGAATTCTTGGCATTGGCAAAGTTGGAGCAATAACTTTCACATTTATTGAAGATGTACATTATGTTAAAGGACTAAAGGAATATCTTCTAAACAAAAGCCAACTTTGTGACAAAGGCTTCAAGATCATGTTCGCCAAGGATGAATGTTTTGATGAAGTCAATCTTGAGGTAAAATCTCATAGGTAAAAATTGTTTTTATTTTTCATAATTTCTTTATATACTTCAAGTTTTTTCCCATCCTTTTTGTTAATGACAAAGGGGGAGAAGAATTGTGTATTATTGCTTGGTTTCTCTAACAAAATGTGCAGATTTCAAAACTCTCTAAAATCATGGATTAAGGGGGAGCAATATCCAAGGGGGAGCAAGCTTTGGTTAGAGAAACATGATTGGATCGAATTTTTAAGAATTGGGTTGTCATCATCAAAAAGGGGGAGAATGTGAAGACATAGCTTCTCAATGGTTTTGATGAAGACAACAATGTTTATTCAAGGTTTTATGTACAAAAGGAAATGGATCAAAGACTTCAAAGGTAGAACAAGTTTCATATTAATTTAAGTCTTGAAGATTTCTCTAGAAGGAAAAAGAAGAATTGCATAAGACTTGACTACTCTTGCAAGATAGGATTAATCAAACTTTTAGGTATATGAAATTCTTGACTAAAACATTTCTTAGTGCTCAAAATATTTCTTTAATTGGAAAAATTATTTTTCATTTTTGAACCATATTAAATCACTTTCAAATATAATCTATTTACTTGGATAAATCAATAGATGTTGCATAAAATTGGTTCAAATAGTTAGACAAATTTTTTAATTTTTCAATTTATTTAAACATTCAGTTTTTGGTAAATTATGGTGTTTTTAACTGTCGTAACAGCACCTAAAACCGCCATAATTCGCACCGTTCTGAAACTGTATTTTAAATTTTTAAATTTGAAAGTTTTTGGTAATTATGGCGTTTTGAACCGACGTAATGGAACAGAACCCGCCACAATTTACAGCGTACTGAAACAGTATTTTTAATTTAAAAATTGAAGAATATTTTGTTTGAATGCACCTTTTCATTATATCTTTTCATGGCATCTCTTACATCTTTTCTCTTATTAAATTCAGAATTTTTCTAACCATTGCCATGACTTTTGAATGGTTGCTTTCATCAATATAAATTAATTTCAAATTTTCATTTTTCAATCACCTCTTTAAAAAAAAAAAACTCTCTACAATCTCTAAGCATATTTTTCCATAACAAAAATTTTATACAAGATACTTTTTGAATACCATTTTCATATTACATACATAAAAGTATCATTTGAGCACTTAGAGAGTTTACGATATTGAAATTTCATATTTGAAAGAGAAGAAGTCCTTCATAGGATATATATACTACAAACTTGTTTTAAAAACTCTTGTTGTAACATATCTTATTTTTCCAGGATTGTTGGATATAAGATTGTTTGGTTGTAAACCTTGTTATCCGGATTGTGGATACAAGAGGTCCATTTGTGAGAGGTTGATTCACGGTTGGACTTTAAACTTGTAAAATCCAAGAGGATGTTTTTGGTGTGGATTGTTAGAGTCTTGTATAGGAAGACTAGGTGTGTCTTGACCTAAGATCTAATATTAGTGAAAATCTCTTTCGTGTTGAAAGGGGAGTGGAGTACTCTCGACGTGTGAGGGGAACCACTATACGTCTTGGTGTTCATTTACTTTCTGCATTTACCATTTCAGCACTTAGAAATCTTTAGGAAAGTAAAAATCAAATATCGTCAAAAATCGGGATAATCATCTAAGAACTTAATTCACCCCCCTCTTAGGCTCACATATATCTTACAATTGGCATCAGAGCAGGTCTTAGGTAACCTGTTCCTGAAGATCCAGTATGGCTTCCGCAAGTTCAAACCCGATTTTCAAAGAAAAGCCTCTCTACAATGACTTCCGCATCTCTATTTGGTAAACTTCAAGAACATGAGTTAGAACTTGGGCAACTTGAAAAACATGAACTTCAAGACAAGAAGTCCAAGGGGATATCTTTAAAGGTAGATGCAAAAGGAAAACAAAATGACGACTCATCGGAGGAAGACGAAAATTTCATGCTTCTAGTAAAAAGACTTGGAAAATTCTTTGGAAATAAAGATAAGTCTTTTTATGCTAAAAGGAAGAAACACTTTAGGAAAAAGGATACTTCAACTTCATCTCAAGACATTACATGTTATGAATGTGGGAAGCACGGTCACATAAAATCCGAATGTCCACAACTTGCAAAGAAAGGAAGTTTTAAAGGCAAGAAGGAATAAAAAAATAAGAAGGCATACATTGCATGGGAAGACAACGAAATTAGTTCATCATCCGACTCGGAGAGCGATGAAAGCGCAAAACTAGCACTTATGGCTACACATAACTCCGAAGATGAAAATGACTAGGTTTGCTTGAAGACCACTTCAAATCTATGGTATCTTGATAGTGGTTGTTCGAAGCATATGACCGGAGATATAAACTAGCTTTCAAATCTAGTTCTAAAGTCCAAGGGTTATTTCACATATGGGGAATACCTTAAAGGAATAATTCTTGGCATTGGCAAAGTTGGAGCAATAACTTTCACATTTATTGAAGATGTACATTATGTTAAAGGACTAAAGGAATATCTTCTAAACAAAAGCCAACTTTGTGACAAAGGCTTCAAGATCATGTTCGCCAAGGATGAATGTTTTGATGAAGTCAATCTTGAGGTAAAATCTCATAGGTAAAAATTGTTTTTATTTTTCATAATTTCTTTATATACTTCAAGTTTTTTCCCATCCTTTTTGTTAATGACAAAGGGGGAGAAGAATTGTGTATTATTGCTTGGTTTCTCTAACAAAATGTGCAGATTTCAAAACTCTCTAAAATCATGGATTAAGGGGGAGCAATATCCAAGGGGGAGCAAGCTTTGGTTAGAGAAACATGATTGGATCGAATTTTTAAGAATTGGGTTGTCATCATCAAAAAGGGGGAGAATGTGAAGACATAGCTTCTCAATGGTTTTGATGAAGACAACAATGTTTATTCAAGGTTTTATGTACAAAAGGAAATGGATCAAAGACTTCAAAGGTAGAACAAGTTTCATATTAATTTAAGTCTTGAAGATTTCTCTAGAAGGAAAAAGAAGAATTGCATAAGACTTGACTACTCTTGCAAGATAGGATTAATCAAACTTTTAGGTATATGAAATTCTTGACTAAAACATTTCTTAGTGCTCAAAATATTTCTTTAATTGGAAAAATTATTTTTCATTTTTGAACCATATTAAATCACTTTCAAATATAATCTATTTACTTGGATAAATCAATAGATGTTGCATAAAATTGGTTCAAATAGTTAGACAAATTTTTTAATTTTTCAATTTATTTAAACATTCAGTTTTTGGTAAAGTATGGTGTTTTTAACTGTCGTAACAGCACCTAAAACCGCCATAATTCGCACCGTTCTGAAACTGTATTTTAAATTTTTAAATTTGAAAGTTTTTGGTAATTATGGCGTTTTGAACCGACGTAATGGAACAGAACCCGCCACAATTTACAGCGTACTGAAACAGTATTTTTAATTTAAAAATTGAAGAATATTTTGTTTGAATGCACCTTTTCATTATATCTTTTCATGGCATCTCTTACATCTTTTCTCTTATTAAATTCAGAATTTTTCTAACCATTGCCATGACTTTTGAATGGTTGCTTTCATCAATATAAATTAATTTCAAATTTTCATTTTTCAATCACCTCTTTAAAAAAAAAAACTCTCTACAATCTCTAAGCATATTTTTCCATAACAAAAATTTTATACAAGATACTTTTTGAATACCATTTTCATATTACATACATAAAAGTATCATTTGAGCACTTAGAGAGTTTACGATATTGAAATTTCATATTTGAAAGAGAAGAAGTCCTTCATAGGATATATATACTACAAACTTGTTTTAAAAACTCTTGTTGT
This sequence comes from Lathyrus tuberosus, assembly GCA_022829125.1. NCBI lineage: Eukaryota > Viridiplantae > Streptophyta > Magnoliopsida > Fabales > Fabaceae > Lathyrus > Lathyrus tuberosus. The sequence goes on along the minus strand of JALAZF010000024.1, from coordinate 194,601 downwards.
AACATATCTTATTTTTCCAGGATTGTTGGATATAAGATTGTTTGGTTGTAAACCTTGTTATCCGGATTGTGGATACAAGAGGTCCATTTGTGAGAGGTTGATTCACGGTTGGACTTTAAACTTGTAAAATCCAAGAGGATGTTTTTGGTGTGGATTGTTAGAGTCTTGTATAGGAAGACTAGGTGTGTCTTGACCTAAGATCTAATATTAGTGAAAATCTCTTTCGTGTTGAAAGGGGAGTGGAGTACTCTCGACGTGTGAGGGGAACCACTATACGTCTTGGTGTTCATTTACTTTCTGCATTTACCATTTCAGCACTTAGAAATCTTTAGGAAAGTAAAAATCAAATATCGTCAAAAATCGGGATAATCATCTAAGAACTTAATTCACCCCCCTCTTAGGCTCACATATATCTTACAATTGGCATCAGAGCAGGTCTTAGGTAACCTGTTCCTGAAGATCCAGTATGGCTTCCGCAAGTTCAAACCCGATTTTCAAAGAAAAGCCTCTCTACAATGACTTCCGCATCTCTATTTGGTAAACTTCAAGAACATGAGTTAGAACTTGGGCAACTTGAAAAACATGAACTTCAAGACAAGAAGTCCAAGGGGATATCTTTAAAGGTAGATGCAAAAGGAAAACAAAATGACGACTCATCGGAGGAAGACGAAAATTTCATGCTTCTAGTAAAAAGACTTGGAAAATTCTTTGGAAATAAAGATAAGTCTTTTTATGCTAAAAGGAAGAAACACTTTAGGAAAAAGGATACTTCAACTTCATCTCAAGACATTACATGTTATGAATGTGGGAAGCACGGTCACATAAAATCCGAATGTCCACAACTTGCAAAGAAAGGAAGTTTTAAAAGCAAGAAGGAATAAAAAAATAAGAAGGCATACATTGCATGGGAAGACAACGAAATTAGTTCATCATCCGACTCGGAGAGCGATGAAAGCGCAAAACTAGCACTTATGGCTACACATAACTCCGAAGATGAAAATGACTAGGTTTGCTTGAAGACCACTTCAAATCTATGGTATCTTGATAGTGGTTGTTCGAAGCATATGACCGGAGATATAAACTAACTTTCAAATCTAGTTCTAAAGTCCAAGGGTTATTTCACATATGGGGAATACCTTAAAGGAATAATTCTTGGCATTGGCAAAGTTGGAGCAATAACTTTCACATTTATTGAAGATGTACATTATGTTAAAGGACTAAAGGAATATCTTCTAAACAAAAGCCAACTTTGTGACAAAGGCTTCAAGATCATGTTCGCCAAGGATGAATGTTTTGATGAAGTCAATCTTGAGGTAAAATCTCATAGGTAAAAATTGTTTTTATTTTTCATAATTTCTTTATATACTTCAAGTTTTTTCCCATCCTTTTTGTTAATGACAAAGGGGGAGAAGAATTGTGTATTATTGCTTGGTTTCTCTAACAAAATGTGCAGATTTCAAAACTCTCTAAAATCATGGATTAAGGGGGAGCAATATCCAAGGGGGAGCAAGCTTTGGTTAGAGAAACATGATTGGATCGAATTTTTAAGAATTGGGTTGTCATCATCAAAAAGGGGGAGAATGTGAAGACATAGCTTCTCAATGGTTTTGATGAAGACAACAATGTTTATTCAAGGTTTTATGTACAAAAGGAAATGGATCAAAGACTTCAAAGGTAGAACAAGTTTCATATTAATTTAAGTCTTGAAGATTTCTCTAGAAGGAAAAAGAAGAATTGCATAAGACTTGACTACTCTTGCAAGATAGGATTAATCAAACTTTTAGGTATATGAAATTCTTGACTAAAACATTTCTTAGTGCTCAAAATATTTCTTTAATTGGAAAAATTATTTTTCATTTTTGAACCATATTAAATCACTTTCAAATATAATCTATTTACTTGGATAAATCAATAGATGTTGCATAAAATTGGTTCAAATAGTTAGACAAATTTTTTAATTTTTCAATTTATTTAAACATTCAGTTTTTGGTAAATTATGGCGTTTTTAACTGTCGTAACAGCACCTAAAACCGCCATAATTTGCACCGTTCTGAAACTGTATTTTAAATTTTTAAATTTGAAAGTTTTTGGTAATTATGGCGTTTTGAACCGACGTAATGGAACAGAACCCGCCACAATTTACAGCGTACTGAAACAGTATTTTTAATTTAAAAATTGAAGAATATTTTGTTTGAATGCACCTTTTCATTATATCTTTTCATGGCATCTCTTACATCTTTTCTCTTATTAAATTCAGAATTTTTCTAACCATTGCCATGACTTTTGAATGGTTGCTTTCATCAATATAAATTAATTTCAAATTTTCATTTTTCAATCACCTCTTTAAAAAAAAAAAACTCTCTACAATCTCTAAGCATATTTTTCCATAACAAAAATTTTATACAAGATACTTTTTGAATACCATTTTCATATTACATACATAAAAGTATCATTTGAGCACTTAGAGAGTTTACGATATTGAAATTTCATATTTGAAAGAGAAGAAGTCCTTCATAGGATTTATATACTACAAACTTGTTTTAAAAACTCTTGTTGTAACATATCTTATTTTTCCAGGATTGTTGGATATAAGATTGTTTGGTTGTAAACCTTGTTATCCGGATTGTGGATACAAGAGGTCCATTTGTGAGAGGTTGATTCACGGTTGGACTTTAAACTTGTAAAATCCAAGAGGATGTTTTTGGTGTGGATTGTTAGAGTCTTGTATAGGAAGACTAGGTGTGTCTTGACCTAAGATCTAATATTAGTGAAAATCTCTTTCGTGTTGAAAGGGGAGTGGAGTACTCTCGACGTGTGAGGGGAACCACTATACGTCTTGGTGTTCATTTACTTTCTGCATTTACCATTTCAACACTTAGAAATCTTTAGGAAAGTAAAAATCAAAAATCGTCAAAAATCGGGATAATCATCTAAGAACCTAATTCACCCCCCTCTTAGGCTCACATATATCTTACAATTGGCATCAGAGCAGGTCTTAGGTAACCTGTTCCTAAAGATCCAGTATGGCTTCCGCAAGTTCAAACCCGATTTTCAAAGAAAAGCCTCTCTACAATGACTTCCGCATCTCTATTTGGTAATCTTCAAGAACATGAGTTAGAACTTGGGTAACTTGAAAAACATGAACTTCAAGACAAGAAGTCCAAGGGGATATCTTTAAAGGTAGATGCAAAAGGAAAACAAAATGACGACTCATCGGAGGAAGACGAAAATTTCATGCTTCTAATAAAAAGACTTGGAAAATTCTTTGGAAATAAAGATAAGTCTTTTTATGCTAAAAGGAAGAAACACTTTAGGAAAAAGGATACTTCAACTTCATCTCAAGACATTACATGTTATGAATGTGGGAAGCACGGTCACATAAAATCCGAATGTCCACAACTTGCAAAGAAAGGAAGTTTTAAAGGCAAGAAGGAATAAAAAAATAAGAAGGCATACATTGCATGGGAAGACAACGAAATTAGTTCATCATCCGACTCGGAGAGCGATGAAAGCGCAAAACTAGCACTTATGGCTACACATAACTCCGAAGATGAAAATGACTAGGTTTGCTTGAAGACCACTTCAAATCTATGGTATCTTGATAGTGGTTGTTCGAAGCATATGACCGGAGATATAAACTAACTTTCAAATCTAGTTCTAAAGTCCAAGGGTTATTTCACATATGGGGAATACCTTAAAGGAAGAATTCTTGGCATTGGCAAAGTTGGAGCAATAACTTTCACATTTATTGAAGATGTACTTTATGTTAAAGGACTAAAGGAATATCTTCTAAACAAAAGCCAACTTTGTGACAAAGGCTTCAAGATCATGTTCGCCAAGGATGAATGTTTTGATGAAGTCAATCTTGAGGTAAAATATCATAGGTAAAAATTGTTTTTATTTTTCATAATTTCTTTATATACTTCAAGTTTTTTCCCATCCTTTTTGTTAATGACAAAGGGGGAGAAGAATTGTGTATTATTGCTTGGTTTCTCTAACAAAATGTGCAGATTTCAAAACTCTCTAAAATCATGGATTAAGGGGGAGCAATATCCAAGGGGGAGCAAGCTTTGGTTAGAGAAACATGATTGGATCGAATTTTTAAGAATTGGGTTGTCATCATCAAAAAGGGGGAGAATGTGAAGACATAGCTTCTCAATGGTTTTGATGAAGACAACAATGTTTATTCAAGGTTTTATGTACAAAAGGAAATGGATCAAAGACTTCAAAGGTAGAACAAGTTTCATATTAATTTAAGTCTTGAAGATTTCTCTAGAAGGAAAAAGAAGAATTGCATAAGACTTGACTACTCTTGCAAGATAGGATTAATCAAACTTTTAGGTATATGAAATTCTTGACTAAAACATTTCTTAGTGCTCAAAATATTTCTTTAATTGGAAAAATTATTTTTCATTTTTGAACCATATTAAATCACTTTCAAATATAATCTATTTACTTGGATAAATCAATAGATGTTGCATAAAATTGGTTCAAATAGTTAGACAAATTTTTTAATTTTTCAATTTATTTAAACATTCAGTTTTTGGCAAATTATGGTGTTTTTAACTGTCGTAACAGCACCTAAAACCGCCATAATTTGCACCGTTCTGAAACTGTATTTTAAATTTTTAAATTTGAAAGTTTTTGGTAATTATGGCGTTTTGAACCGACGTAATGGAACAAAACCCGCCACAATTTACAGCGTACTGAAACAGTATTTTTAGTTTAAAAATTAAAGAATATTTTGTTTGAATGCACCTTTTCATTATATCTTTTCATGGCATCTCTTACATCTTTTCTCTTATTAAATTCAGAATTTTTCTAACCATTGCCATGACTTTTGAATGGTTGCTTTCATCAATATAAATTAATTTCAAATTTTCATTTTTCAATCACCTCTTTAAAAAAAAAAACTCTCTACAATCTCTAAGCATATTTTTCCATAACAAAAATTTTATACAAGATACTTTTTTAATACCATTTTCATATTACATACATAAAAGTATCATTTGAGCACTTAGAGAGTTTACGATATTGAAATTTCATATTTGAAAGAGAAGAAGTCCTTCATAGGATTTATATACTACAAACTTGTTTTAAAAACTCTTGTTGTAACATATCTTATTTTTCCAGGATTGTTGGATATAAGATTGTTTGGTTGTAAACCTTGTTATCCGGATTGTGGATACAAGAGGTCCATTTGTGAGAGGTTGATTCACGGTTGGACTTTAAACTTGTAAAATCCAAGAGGATGTTTTTGGTGTGGATTGTTAGAGTCTTGTATAGGAAGACTAGGTGTGTCTTGACCTAAGATCTAATATTAGTGAAAATCTCTTTCGTGTTGAAAGGGGAGTGGAGTACTCTCGACGTGTGAGGGGAACCACTATACGTCTTGGTGTTCATTTACTTTCTGCATTTACCATTTCAACACTTAGAAATCTTTAGGAAAGTAAAAATCAAAAATCGTCAAAAATCGGGATAATCATCTAAGAACCTAATTCACCCCCCTCTTAGGCTCACATATATCTTACAATTGGCATCAGAGCAGGTCTTAGGTAACCTGTTCCTAAAGATCCAGTATGGCTTCCGCAAGTTCAAACCCGATTTTCAAAGAAAAGCCTCTCTACAATGACTTCCGCATCTCTATTTGGTAAACTTCAAGAACATGAGTTAGAACTTGGGCAACTTGAAAAACATGAACTTCAAGACAAGAAGTCCAAGGGGATATCTTTAAAGGTAGATGCAAAAGGAAAACAAAATGACGACTCATCGGAGGAAGACGAAAATTTCATGCTTCTAGTAAAAAGACTTGGAAAATTCTTTGGAAATAAAGATAAGTCTTTTTATGCTAAAAGGAAGAAACACTTTAGGAAAAAGGATACTTCAACTTCATCTCAAGACATTACATGTTATGAATGTGGGAAGCACGGTCACATAAAATCCGAATGTCCACAACTTGCAAAGAAAGGAAGTTTTAAAGGCAAGAAGGAATAAAAAAATAAGAAGGCATACATTGCATGGGAAGACAACGAAATTAGTTCATCATCCGACTCGGAGAGCGATGAAAGCGCAAAACTAGAACTTATGGCTACACATAACTCCGAAGATGAAAATGACTAGGTTTGCTTGAAGACCACTTCAAATCTATGGTATCTTGATAGTGGTTGTTCGAAGCATATGACCGGAGATATAAACTAACTTTCAAATCTAGTTCTAAAGTCCAAGGGTTATTTCACATATGGGGAATACCTTAAAGGAAGAATTCTTGGCATTGGCAAAGTTGGAGCAATAACTTTCACATTTATTGAAGATGTACATTATGTTAAAGGACTAAAGGAATATCTTCTAAACAAAAGCCAACTTTGTGACAAAGGCTTCAAGATCATGTTCGCCAAGGATGAATGTTTTGATGAAGTCAATCTTGAGGTAAAATCTCATAGGTAAAAATTGTTTTTATTTTTCATAATTTCTTTATATACTTCAAGTTTTTTCCCATCCTTTTTGTTAATGACAAAGGGGGAGAAGAATTGTGTATTATTGCTTGGTTTCTCTAACAAAATGTGCAGATTTCAAAACTCTCTAAAATCATGGATTAAGGGGGAGCAATATCCAAGGGGGAGCAAGCTTTGGTTAGAGAAACATGATTGGATCGAATTTTTAAGAATTGGGTTGTCATCATCAAAAAGGGGGAGAATGTGAAGACATAGCTTCTCAATGGTTTTGATGAAGACAACAATGTTTATTCAAGGTTTTATGTACAAAAGGAAATGGATCAAAGACTTCAAAGGTAGAACAAGTTTCATATTAATTTAAGTCTTGAAGATTTCTCTAGAAGGAAAAAGAAGAACTGCATAAGACTTGACTACTCTTGCAAGATAGGATTAATCAAACTTTTAGGTATATGAAATTCTTGACTAAAACATTTCTTAGTGCTCAAAATATTTCTTTAATTGGAAAAATTATTTTTCATTTTTGAACCATATTAAATCACTTTCAAATATAATCTATTTACTTGGATAAATCAATAGATGTTGCATAAAATTGGTTCAAATAGTTAGACAAATTTTTTAATTTTTCAATTTATTTAAACATTCAGTTTTTGGTAAATTATGGCGTTTTTAACTGTCGTAACAGCACCTAAAACTGCCATAATTCGCACCGTTCTGAAACTGTATTTTAAATTTTTAAATTTGAAAGTTTTTGGTAATTATGGCGTTTTGAACCGACGTAATGGAACAAAACCCGCCACAATTTACAGCGTACTGAAACAGTATTTTTAATTTAAAAATTAAAGAATATTTTGTTTGAATGCACCTTTTCATTATATCTTTTCATGGCATCTCTTACATCTTTTCTCTTATTAAATTCAGAATTTTTCTAACCATTGCCATGACTTTTGAATGGTTGCTTTCATCAATATAAATTAATTTCAAATTTTCATTTTTCAATCACCTCTTTAAAAAAAAAAACTCTCTACAATCTCTAAGCATATTTTTCCATAACAAAAATTTTATACAAGATACTTTTTGAATACCATTTTCATATTACATACATAAAAGTATCATTTGAGCACTTAGAGAGTTTACGATATTGAAATTTCATATTTGAAAGAGAAGAAGTCCTTCATAGGATTTATATACTACAAACTTGTTTTAAAAACTCTTGTTGTAACATATCTTATTTTTCCAGGATTGTTGGATATAAGATTGTTTGGTTGTAAACCTTGTTATCCGGATTGTGGATACAAGAGGTCCATTTGTGAGAGGTTGATTCACGGTTGGACTTTAAACTTGTAAAATCCAAGAGGATGTTTTTGGTGTGGATTGTTAGAGTCTTGTATAGGAAGACTAGGTGTGTCTTGACCTAAGATCTAATATTAGTGAAAATCTCTTTCGTGTTGAAAGGGGAGTGGAGTACTCTCGACGTGTGAGGGGAACCACTATACGTCTTGGTGTTCATTTACTTTCTGCATTTACCATTTCAACACTTAGAAATCTTTAGGAAAGTAAAAATCAAAAATCGTCAAAAATCGGGATAATCATCTAAGAACCTAATTCACCCCCCTCTTAGGCTCACATATATCTTACAATTGGCATCAGAACAGGTCTTAGGTAACCTGTTCCTAAAGATCCAGTATGGCTTCCGCAAGTTCAAACCCGATTTTCAAAGAAAAGCCTCTCTACAATGACTTCCGCATCTCTATTTGGTAAACTTCAAGAACATGAGTTAGAACTTGGGTAACTTGAAAAACATGAACTTCAAGACAAGAAGTCCAAGGGGATATCTTTAAAGGTAGATGCAAAAGGAAAACAAAATGACGACTCATCGGAGGAAGACGAAAATTTCATGCTTCTAATAAAAAGACTTGGAAAATTCTTTGGAAATAAAGATAAGTCTTTTTATGCTAAAAGGAAGAAACACTTTAGGAAAAAGGATACTTCAACTTCATCTCAAGACATTACATGTTATGAATGTGGGAAGCACGGTCACATAAAATCCGAATGTCCACAACTTGCAAAGAAAGGAAGTTTTAAAGGCAAGAAGGAATAAAAAAATAAGAAGGCATACATTGCATGGGAAGACAACGAAATTAGTTCATCATCCGACTCGGAGAGCGATGAAAGCGCAAAACTAGCACTTATGGCTACACATAACTCCGAAGATGAAAATGACTAGGTTTGCTTGAAGACCACTTCAAATCTATGGTATCTTGATAGTGGTTGTTCGAAGCATATGACCGGAGATATAAACTAACTTTCAAATCTAGTTCTAAAGTCCAAGGGTTATTTCACATATGGGGAATACCTTAAAGGAAGAATTCTTGGCATTGGCAAAGTTGGAGCAATAACTTTCACATTTATTGAAGATGTACTTTATGTTAAAGGACTAAAGGAATATCTTCTAAACAAAAGCCAACTTTGTGACAAAGGCTTCAAGATCATGTTCGCCAAGGATGAATGTTTTGATGAAGTCAATCTTGAGGTAAAATCTCATAGGTAAAAATTGTTTTTATTTTTCATAATTTCTTTATATACTTCAAGTTTTTTCCCATCCTTTTTGTTAATGACAAAGGGGGAGAAGAATTGTGTATTATTGCTTGGTTTCTCTAACAAAATGTGCAGATTTCAAAACTCTCTAAAATCATGGATTAAGGGGGAGCAATATCCAAGGGGGAGCAAGCTTTGGTTAGAGAAACATGATTGGATCGAATTTTTAAGAATTGGGTTGTCATCATCAAAAAGGGGGAGAATGTGAAGACATAGCTTCTCAATGGTTTTGATGAAGACAACAATGTTTATTCAAGGTTTTATGTACAAAAGGAAATGGATCAAAGACTTCAAAGGTAGAACAAGTTTCATATTAATTTAAGTCTTGAAGATTTCTCTAGAAGGAAAAAGAAGAATTGCATAAGACTTGACTACTCTTGCAAGATAGGATTAATCAAACTTTTAGGTATATGAAATTCTTGACTAAAACATTTCTTAGTGCTCAAAATATTTCTTTAATTGGAAAAATTATTTTTCATTTTTGAACCATATTAAATCACTTTCAAATATAATCTATTTACTTGGATAAATCAATAGATGTTGCATAAAATTGGTTCAAATAGTTAGACAAATTTTTTAATTTTTCAATTTATTTAAACATTCAGTTTTTGGCAAATTATGGTGTTTTTAACTGTCGTAACAGCACCTAAAACCGCCATAATTTGCACCGTTCTGAAACTGTATTTTAAATTTTTAAATTTGAAAGTTTTGGGTAATTATGGCGTTTTGAACCGACGTAATGGAACAAAACCCGCCACAATTTACAGCATACTGAAACAGTATTTTTAATTTAAAAATTAAAGAATATTTTGTTTGAATGCACCTTTTCATTATATCTTTTCATGGCATCTCTTACATCTTTTCTCTTATTAAATTCAGAATTTTTCTAACCATTGCCATGACTTTTGAATGGTTGCTTTCATCAATATAAATTAATTTCAAATTTTCATTTTTCAATCACCTCTTTAAAAAAAAAAACTCTCTACAATCTCTAAGCATATTTTTCCATAACAAAAATTTTATACAAGATACTTTTTTAATACCATTTTCATATTACATACATAAAAGTATCATTTGAGCACTTAGAGAGTTTACGATATTGAAATTTCATATTTGAAAGAGAAGAAGTCCTTCATAGGATTTATATACTACAAACTTGTTTTAAAAACTCTTGTTGTAACATATCTTATTTTTCCAGGATTGTTGGATATAAGATTGTTTGGTTGTAAACCTTGTTATCCGGATTGTGGATACAAGAGGTCCATTTGTGAGAGGTTGATTCACGGTTGGACTTTAAACTTGTAAAATCCAAGAGGATGTTTTTGGTGTGGATTGTTAGAGTCTTGTATAGGAAGACTAGGTGTGTCTTGACCTAAGATCTAATATTAGTGAAAATCTCTTTCGTGTTGAAAGGGGAGTGGAGTACTCTCGACGTGTGAGGGGAACCACTATACGTCTTGGTGTTCATTTACTTTCTGCATTTACCATTTCAACACTTAGAAATCTTTAGGAAAGTAAAAATCAAAAATCGTCAAAAATCGGGATAATCATCTAAGAACCTAATTCACCCCCCTCTTAGGCTCACATATATCTTACAATTGGCATCAGAGCAGGTCTTAGGTAACCTGTTCCTAAAGATCCAGTATGGCTTCCGCAAGTTCAAACCCGATTTTCAAAGAAAAGCCTCTCTACAATGACTTCCGCATCTCTATTTGGTAAACTTCAAGAACATGAGTTAGAACTTGGGCAACTTGAAAAACATGAACTTCAAGACAAGAAGTCCAAGGGGATATCTTTAAAGGTAGATGCAAAAGGAAAACAAAATGACGACTCATCGGAGGAAGACGAAAATTTCATGCTTCTAGTAAAAAGACTTGGAAAATTCTTTGGAAATAAAGATAAGTCTTTTTATGCTAAAAGGAAGAAACACTTTAGGAAAAAGGATACTTCAACTTCATCTCAAGACATTACATGTTATGAATGTGGGAAGCACGGTCACATAAAATCCGAATGTCCACAACTTGCAAAGAAAGGAAGTTTTAAAGGCAAGAAGGAATAAAAAAATAAGAAGGCATACATTGCATGGGAAGACAACGAAATTAGTTCATCATCCGACTCGGAGAGCGATGAAAGCGCAAAACTAGAACTTATGGCTACACATAACTCCGAAGATGAAAATGACTAGGTTTGCTTGAAGACCACTTCAAATCTATGGTATCTTGATAGTGGTTGTTCGAAGCATATGACCGGAGATATAAACTAACTTTCAAATCTAGTTCTAAAGTCCAAGGGTTATTTCACATATGGGGAATACCTTAAAGGAAGAATTCTTGGCATTGGCAAAGTTGGAGCAATAACTTTCACATTTATTGAAGATGTACATTATGTTAAAGGACTAAAGGAATATCTTCTAAACAAAAGCCAACTTTGTGACAAAGGCTTCAAGATCATGTTCGCCAAGGATGAATGTTTTGATGAAGTCAATCTTGAGGTAAAATCTCATAGGTAAAAATTGTTTTTATTTTTCATAATTTCTTTATATACTTCAAGTTTTTTCCCATCCTTTTTGTTAATGACAAAGGGGGAGAAGAATTGTGTATTATTGCTTGGTTTCTCTAACAAAATGTGCAGATTTCAAAACTCTCTAAAATCATGGATTAAGGGGGAGCAATATCCAAGGGGGAGCAAGCTTTGGTTAGAGAAACATGATTGGATCGAATTTTTAAGAATTGGGTTGTCATCATCAAAAAGGGGGAGAATGTGAAGACATAGCTTCTCAATGGTTTTGATGAAGACAACAATGTTTATTCAAGGTTTTATGTACAAAAGGAAATGGATCAAAGACTTCAAAGGTAGAACAAGTTTCATATTAATTTAAGTCTTGAAGATTTCTCTAGAAGGAAAAAGAAGAATTGCATAAGACTTGACTACTCTTGCAAGATAGGATTAATCAAACTTTTAGGTATATGAAATTCTTGACTAAAACATTTCTTAGTCTCAAAATATTTCTTTAATTGGAAAAATTATTTTTCATTTTTGAACCATATTAAATCACTTTCAAATATAATCTATTTACTTGGATAAATCAATAGATGTTGCATAAAATTGGTTCAAATAGTTAGACAAATTTTTTAATTTTTCAATTTATTTAAACATTCAGTTTTTGGTAAATTATGGCGTTTTTAACTGTCGTAACAGCACCTAAAACTGCCATAATTCGCACCGTTCTGAAACTGTATTTTAAATTTTTAAATTTGAAAGTTTTTGGTAATTATGGCGTTTTGAACCGACGTAATGGAACAAAACCCGCCACAATTTACAGCGTACTGAAACAGTATTTTTAATTTAAAAATTAAAGAATATTTTGTTTGAATGCACCTTTTCATTATATCTTTTCATGGCATCTCTTACATCTTTTCTCTTATTAAATTCAGAATTTTTCTAACCATTGCCATGACTTTTGAATGGTTGCTTTCATCAATATAAATTAATTTCAAATTTTCATTTTTCAATCACCTCTTTAAAAAAAAAAACTCTCTACAATCTCTAAGCATATTTTTCCATAACAAAAATTTTATACAAGATACTTTTTGAATACCATTTTCATATTACATACATAAAAGTATCATTTGAGCACTTAGAGAGTTTACGATATTGAAATTTCATATTTGAAAGAGAAGAAGTCCTTCATAGGATTTATATACTACAAACTTGTTTTAAAAACTCTTGTTGTAACATATCTTATTTTTCCAGGATTGTTGGATATAAGATTGTTTGGTTGTAAACCTTGTTATCCGGATTGTGGATACAAGAGGTCCATTTGTGAGAGGTTGATTCACGGTTGGACTTTAAACTTGTAAAATCCAAGAGGATGTTTTTGGTGTGGATTGTTAGAGTCTTGTATAGGAAGACTAGGTGTGTCTTGACCTAAGATCTAATATTAGTGAAAATCTCTTTCGTGTTGAAAGGGGAGTGGAGTACTCTCGACGTGTGAGGGGAACCACTATACGTCTTGGTGTTCATTTACTTTCTGCATTTACCATTTCAACACTTAGAAATCTTTAGGAAAGTAAAAATCAAAAATCGTCAAAAATCGGGATAATCATCTAAGAACCTAATTCACCCCCCTCTTAGGCTCACATATATCTTACAATTGGCATCAGAGCAGGTCTTAGGTAACCTGTTCCTGAAGATCCAGTATGGCTTTCGCAAGTTCAAACCCGATTTTCAAAGAAAAGCCTCTCTACAATGACTTCCGCATCTCTATTTGGTAAACTTCAAGAACATGAGTTAGAACTTGGGCAACTTGAAAAACATGAACTTCAAGACAAGAAGTCCAAGGGGATATCTTTAAAGGTAGATGCAAAAGGAAAACAAAATGATGGCTCATCGGAGGAAGACGAAAATTTCATGCTTCTAGTAAAAAGACTTGGAAAATTCTTTGGAAATAAAGATAAGTCTTTTTATGCTAAAAGGAAGAAACACTTTAGGAAAAAGGATACTTCAACTTCATCTCAAGACATTACATGTTATGAATGTGGGAAGCACGGTCACATAAAATCCGAATGTCCACAACTTGCAAAGAAAGGAAGTTTTAAAGGCAAGAAGGAATAAAAAAATAAGAAGGCATACATTGCATGGGAAGACAACGAAATTAGTTCATCATCCGACTCGGAGAGCGATGAAAGCGCAAAACTAGCACTTATGGCTACACATAACTCCGAAGATGAAAATGACTAGGTTTGCTTGAAGACCACTTCAAATCTATGGTATCTTGATAGTGGTTGTTCGAAGCATATGACCGGAGATATAAACTAACTTTCAAATCTAGTTCTAAAGTCCAAGGGTTATTTCACATATGGGGAATACCTTAAAGGAAGAATTCTTGGCATTGGCAAAGTTGGAGCAATAACTTTCACATTTATTGAAGATGTACATTATGTTAAAGGACTAAAGGAATATCTTCTAAACAAAAGCCAACTTTGTGACAAAGGCTTCAAGATCATGTTCGCCAAGGATGAATGTTTTGATGAAGTCAATCTTGAGGTAAAATCTCATAGGTAAAAATTGTTTTTATTTTTCATAATTTCTTTATATACTTCAAGTTTTTTCCCATCCTTTTTGTTAATGACAAAGGGGGAGAAGAATTGTGTATTATTGCTTGGTTTCTCTAACAAAATGTGCAGATTTCAAAACTCTCTAAAATCATGGATTAAGGGGGAGCAATATCCAAGGGGGAGCAAGCTTTGGTTAGAGAAACATGATTGGATCGAATTTTTAAGAATTGGGTTGTCATCATCAAAAAGGGGGAGAATGTGAAGACATAGCTTCTCAATGGTTTTGATGAAGACAACAATGTTTATTCAAGGTTTTATGTACAAAAGGAAATGGATCAAAGACTTCAAAGGTAGAACAAGTTTCATATTAATTTAAGTCTTGAAGATTTCTCTAGAAGGAAAAAGAAGAATTGCATAAGATTTGACTACTCTTGCAAGATAGGATTAATCAAACTTTTAGGTATATGAAATTCTTGACTAAAACATTTCTTAGTGCTCAAAATATTTCTTTAATTGGAAAAATTATTTTTCATTTTTGAACCATATTAAATCACTTTCAAATATAATCTATTTACTTGGATAAATCAATAGATGTTGCATAAAATTGGTTCAAATAGTTAGACAAATTTTTTAATTTTTCAATTTATTTAAACATTCAGTTTTTGGTAAATTATGGTGTTTTTAACTGTCGTAACAGCACCTAAAACCGCCATAATTCGCACCGTTCTGAAACTGTATTTTAAATTTTTAAATTTGAATGTTTTTGGTAATTATGGCGTTTTGAACCGACGTAATGGAACAGAACCCGCCACAATTTACAGCGTACTGAAACAGTATTTTTAATTTAAAAATTGAAGAATATTTTGTTTGAATGCACCTTTTCATTATATCTTTTCATGGCATCTCTTACATCTTTTCTCTTATTAAATTCAGAATTTTTCTAACCATTGCCATGACTTTTGAATGGTTGCTTTCATCAATATAAATTAATTTCAAATTTTCATTTTTCAATCACCTCTTTAAAAAAAAAAACTCTCTACAATCTCTAAGCATATTTTTCCATAACAAAAATTTTATACAAGATACTTTTTGAATACCATTTTCATATTACATACATAAAAGTATCATTTGAGCACTTAGAGAGTTTACGATATTGAAATTTCATATTTGAAAGAGAAGAAGTCCTTCATAGGATATATATACTACAAACTTGTTTTAAAAACTCTTGTTGTAACATATCTTATTTTTCCAGGATTGTTGGATATAAGATTGTTTGGTTGTAAACCTTGTTATCCGGATTGTGGATACAAGAGGTCCATTTGTGAGAGGTTGATTCACGGTTGGACTTTAAACTTGTAAAATCCAAGAGGATGTTTTTGGTGTGGATTGTTAGAGTCTTGTATAGGAAGACTAGGTGTGTCTTGACCTAAGATCTAATATTAGTGAAAATCTCTTTCGTGTTGAAAGGGGAGTGGAGTACTCTCGACGTGTGAGGGGAACCACTATACGTCTTGGTGTTCATTTACTTTCTGCATTTACCATTTCAGCACTTAGAAATCTTTAGGAAAGTAAAAATCAAATATCGTCAAAAATCGGGATAATCATCTAAGAACCTAATTCACCCCCCTCTTAGGCTCACATATATCTTACAATTGGCATCAGAGCAGGTCTTAGGTAACCTGTTCCTGAAGATCCAGTATGGCTTCCGCAAGTTCAAACCCGATTTTCAAAGAAAAGCCTCTCTACAATGACTTCCGCATCTCTATTTGGTAAACTTCAAGAACATGAGTTAGAACTTGGGCAACTTGAAAAACATGAACTTCAAGACAAGAAGTCCAAGGGGATATCTTTAAAGGTAGATGCAAAAGGAAAACAAAATGACGACTCATCGGAGGAAGACGAAAATTTCATGCTTCTAGTAAAAAGACTTGGAAAATTCTTTGGAAATAAAGATAAGTCTTTTTATGCTAAAAGGAAGAAACACTTTAGGAAAAAGGATACTTCAACTTCATCTCAAGACATTACATGTTATGAATGTGGGAAGCACGGTCACATAAAATCCGAATGTCCACAACTTGCAAAGAAAGGAAGTTTTAAAGGCAAGAAGGAATAAAAAAATAAGAAGGCATACATTGCATGGGAAGACAACGAAATTAGTTCATCATCCGACTCGGAGAGCGATGAAAGCGCAAAACTAGCACTTATGGCTACACATAACTCCGAAGATGAAAATGACTAGGTTTGCTTGAAGACCACTTCAAATCTATGGTATCTTGATAGTGGTTGTTCGAAGCATATGACCGGAGATATAAACTAACTTTCAAATCTAGTTCTAAAGTCCAAGGGTTATTTCACATATGGGGAATACCTTAAAGGAAGAATTCTTGGCATTGGCAAAGTTGGAGCAATAACTTTCACATTTATTGAAGATGTACATTATGTTAAAGGACTAAAGGAATATCTTCTAAACAAAAGCCAACTTTGTGACAAAGGCTTCAAGATCATGTTCGCCAAGGATGAATGTTTTGATGAAGTCAATCTTGAGGTAAAATCTCATAGGTAAAAATTGTTTTTATTTTTCATAATTTCTTTATATACTTCAAGTTTTTTCCCATCCTTTTTGTTAATGACAAAGGGGGAGAAGAATTGTGTATTATTGCTTGGTTTCTCTAACAAAATGTGCAGATTTCAAAACTCTCTAAAATCATGGATTAAGGGGGAGCAATATCCAAGGGGGAGCAAGCTTTGGTTAGAGAAACATGATTGGATCGAATTTTTAAGAATTGGGTTGTCATCATCAAAAAGGGGGAGAATGTGAAGACATAGCTTCTCAATGGTTTTGATGAAGACAACAATGTTTATTCAAGGTTTTATGTACAAAAGGAAATGGATCAAAGACTTCAAAGGTAGAACAAGTTTCATATTAATTTAAGTCTTGAAGATTTCTCTAGAAGGAAAAAGAAGAATTGCATAAGACTTGACTACTCTTGCAAGATAGGATTAATCAAACTTTTAGGTATATGAAATTCTTGACTAAAACATTTCTTAGTGCTCAAAATATTTCTTTAATTGGAAAAATTATTTTTCATTTTTGAACCATATTAAATCACTTTCAAATATAATCTATTTACTTGGATAAATCAATAGATGTTGCATAAAATTGGTTCAAATAGTTAGACAAATTTTTTAATTTTTCAATTTATTTAAACATTCAGTTTTTGGTAAATTATGGTGTTTTTAACTGTCGTAACAGCACCTAAAACCGCCATAATTCGCACCGTTCTGAAACTGTATTTTAAATTTTTAAATTTGAATGTTTTTGGTAATTATGGCGTTTTGAACCGACGTAATGGAACAGAACCCGCCACAATTTACAGCGTACTGAAACAGTATTTTTAATTTAAAAATTGAAGAATATTTTGTTTGAATGCACCTTTTCATTATATCTTTTCATGGCATCTCTTACATCTTTTCTCTTATTAAATTCAGAATTTTTCTAACCATTGCCATGACTTTTGAATGGTTGCTTTCATCAATATAAATTAATTTCAAATTTTCATTTTTCAATCACCTCTTTAAAAAAAAAAACTCTCTACAATCTCTAAGCATATTTTTCCATAACAAAAATTTTATACAAGATACTTTTTGAATACCATTTTCATATTACATACATAAAAGTATCATTTGAGCACTTAGAGAGTTTACGATATTGAAATTTCATATTTGAAAGAGAAGAAGTCCTTCATAGGATATATATACTACAAACTTGTTTTAAAAACTCTTGTTGTAACATATCTTATTTTTCCAGGATTGTTGGATATAAGATTGTTTGGTTGTAAACCTTGTTATCCGGATTGTGGATACAAGAGGTCCATTTGTGAGAGGTTGATTCACGGTTGGACTTTAAACTTGTAAAATCCAAGAGGATGTTTTTGGTGTGGATTGTTAGAGTCTTGTATAGGAAGACTAGGTGTGTCTTGACCTAAGATCTAATATTAGTGAAAATCTCTTTCGTGTTGAAAGGGGAGTGGAGTACTCTCGACGTGTGAGGGGAACCACTATACGTCTTGGTGTTCATTTACTTTCTGCATTTACCATTTCAGCACTTAGAAATCTTTAGGAAAGTAAAAATCAAATATCGTCAAAAATCGGGATAATCATCTAAGAACCTAATTCACCCCCCTCTTAGGCTCACATATATCTTACAATTGGCATCAGAGCAGGTCTTAGGTAACCTGTTCCTGAAGATCCAGTATGGCTTCCGCAAGTTCAAACCCGATTTTCAAAGAAAAGCCTCTCTACAATGACTTCCGCATCTCTATTTGGTAAACTTCAAGAACATGAGTTAGAACTTGGGCAACTTGAAAAACATGAACTTCAAGACAAGAAGTCCAAGGGGATATCTTTAAAGGTAGATGCAAAAGGAAAACAAAATGACGACTCATCGGAGGAAGACGAAAATTTCATGCTTCTAGTAAAAAGACTTGGAAAATTCTTTGGAAATAAAGATAAGTCTTTTTATGCTAAAAGGAAGAAACACTTTAGGAAAAAGGATACTTCAACTTCATCTCAAGACATTACATGTTATGAATGTGGGAAGCACGGTCACATAAAATCCGAATGTCCACAACTTGCAAAGAAAGGAAGTTTTAAAGGCAAGAAGGAATAAAAAAATAAGAAGGCATACATTGCATGGGAAGACAACGAAATTAGTTCATCATCCGACTCGGAGAGCGATGAAAGCGCAAAACTAGCACTTATGGCTACACATAACTCCGAAGATGAAAATGACTAGGTTTGCTTGAAGACCACTTCAAATCTATGGTATCTTGATAGTGGTTGTTCGAAGCATATGACCGGAGATATAAACTAACTTTCAAATCTAGTTCTAAAGTCCAAGGGTTATTTCACATATGGGGAATACCTTAAAGGAAGAATTCTTGGCATTGGCAAAGTTGGAGCAATAACTTTCACATTTATTGAAGATGTACATTATGTTAAAGGACTAAAGGAATATCTTCTAAACAAAAGCCAACTTTGTGACAAAGGCTTCAAGATCATGTTCGCCAAGGATGAATGTTTTGATGAAGTCAATCTTGAGGTAAAATCTCATAGGTAAAAATTGTTTTTATTTTTCATAATTTCTTTATATACTTCAAGTTTTTTCCCATCCTTTTTGTTAATGACAAAGGGGGAGAAGAATTGTGTATTATTGCTTGGTTTCTCTAACAAAATGTGCAGATTTCAAAACTCTCTAAAATCATGGATTAAGGGGGAGCAATATCCAAGGGGGAGCAAGCTTTGGTTAGAGAAACATGATTGGATCGAATTTTTAAGAATTGGGTTGTCATCATCAAAAAGGGGGAGAATGTGAAGACATAGCTTCTCAATGGTTTTGATGAAGACAACAATGTTTATTCAAGGTTTTATGTACAAAAGGAAATGGATCAAAGACTTCAAAGGTAGAACAAGTTTCATATTAATTTAAGTCTTGAAGATTTCTCTAGAAGGAAAAAGAAGAATTGCATAAGACTTGACTACTCTTGCAAGATAGGATTAATCAAACTTTTAGGTATATGAAATTCTTGACTAAAACATTTCTTAGTGCTCAAAATATTTCTTTAATTGGAAAAATTATTTTTCATTTTTGAACCATATTAAATCACTTTCAAATATAATCTATTTACTTGGATAAATCAATAGATGTTGCATAAAATTGGTTCAAATAGTTAGACAAATTTTTTAATTTTTCAATTTATTTAAACATTCAGTTTTTGGTAAATTATGGTGTTTTTAACTGTCGTAACAGCACCTAAAACCGCCATAATTCGCACCGTTCTGAAACTGTATTTTAAATTTTTAAATTTGAATGTTTTTGGTAATTATGGCGTTTTGAACCGACGTAATGGAACAGAACCCGCCACAATTTACAGCGTACTGAAACAGTATTTTTAATTTAAAAATTGAAGAATATTTTGTTTGAATGCACCTTTTCATTATATCTTTTCATGGCATCTCTTACATCTTTTCTCTTATTAAATTCAGAATTTTTCTAACCATTGCCATGACTTTTGAATGGTTGCTTTCATCAATATAAATTAATTTCAAATTTTCATTTTTCAATCACCTCTTTAAAAAAAAAAACTCTCTACAATCTCTAAGCATATTTTTCCATAACAAAAATTTTATACAAGATACTTTTTGAATACCATTTTCATATTACATACATAAAAGTATCATTTGAGCACTTAGAGAGTTTACGATATTGAAATTTCATATTTGAAAGAGAAGAAGTCCTTCATAGGATATATATACTACAAACTTGTTTTAAAAACTCTTGTTGTAACATATCTTATTTTTCCAGGATTGTTGGATATAAGATTGTTTGGTTGTAAACCTTGTTATCCGGATTGTGGATACAAGAGGTCCATTTGTGAGAGGTTGATTCACGGTTGGACTTTAAACTTGTAAAATCCAAGAGGATGTTTTTGGTGTGGATTGTTAGAGTCTTGTATAGGAAGACTAGGTGTGTCTTGACCTAAGATCTAATATTAGTGAAAATCTCTTTCGTGTTGAAAGGGGAGTGGAGTACTCTCGACGTGTGAGGGGAACCACTATACGTCTTGGTGTTCATTTACTTTCTGCATTTACCATTTCAACACTTAGAAATCTTTAGGAAAGTAAAAATCAAATATCGTCAAAAATCGGGATAATCATCTAAGAACCTAATTCACCCCCCTCTTAGGCTCACATATATCTTACAATTGGCATCAGAGCAGGTCTTAGGTAACCTGTTCCTGAAGATCCAGTATGGCTTCCGCAAGTTCAAACCCGATTTTCAAAGAAAAGCCTCTCTACAATGACTTCCGCATCTCTATTTGGTAAACTTCAAGAACATGAGTTAGAACTTGGGCAACTTGAAAAACATGAACTTCAAGACAAGAAGTCCAAGGGGATATCTTTAAAGGTAGATGCAAAAGGAAAACAAAATGACGACTCATCGGAGGAAGACGAAAATTTCATGCTTCTAGTAAAAAGACTTGGAAAATTCTTTGGAAATAAAGATAAGTCTTTTTATGCTAAAAGGAAGAAACACTTTAGGAAAAAGGATACTTCAACTTCATCTCAAGACATTACATGTTATGAATGTGGGAAGCACGGTCACATAAAATCCGAATGTCCACAACTTGCAAAGAAAGGAAGTTTTAAAGGCAAGAAGGAATAAAAAAATAAGAAGGCATACATTGCATGGGAAGACAACGAAATTAGTTCATCATCCGACTCGGAGAGCGATGAAAGCGCAAAACTAGCACTTATGGCTACACATAACTCCGAAGATGAAAATGACTAGGTTTGCTTGAAGACCACTTCAAATCTATGGTATCTTGATAGTGGTTGTTCGAAGCATATGACCGGAGATATAAACTAACTTTCAAATCTAGTTCTAAAGTCCAAGGGTTATTTCACATATGGGGAATACCTTAAAGGAATAATTCTTGGCATTGGCAAAGTTGGAGCAATAACTTTCACATTTATTGAAGATGTACATTATGTTAAAGGACTAAAGGAATATCTTCTAAACAAAAGCCAACTTTGTGACAAAGGCTTCAAGATCATGTTCGCCAAGGATGAATGTTTTGATGAAGTCAATCTTGAGGTAAAATCTCATAGGTAAAAATTGTTTTTATTTTTCATAATTTCTTTATATACTTCAAGTTTTTTCCCATCCTTTTTGTTAATGACAAAGGGGGAGAAGAATTGTGTATTATTGCTTGGTTTCTCTAACAAAATGTGCAGATTTCAAAACTCTCTAAAATCATGGATTAAGGGGGAGCAATATCCAAGGGGGAGCAAGCTTTGGTTAGAGAAACATGATTGGATCGAATTTTTAAGAATTGGGTTGTCATCATCAAAAAGGGGGAGAATGTGAAGACATAGCTTCTCAATGGTTTTGATGAAGACAACAATGTTTATTCAAGGTTTTATGTACAAAAGGAAATGGATCAAAGACTTCAAAGGTAGAACAAGTTTCATATTAATTTAAGTCTTGAAGATTTCTCTAGAAGGAAAAAGAAGAATTGCATAAGACTTGACTACTCTTGCAAGATAGGATTAATCAAACTTTTAGGTATATGAAATTCTTGACTAAAACATTTCTTAGTGCTCAAAATATTTCTTTAATTGGAAAAATTATTTTTCATTTTTGAACCATATTAAATCACTTTCAAATATAATCTATTTACTTGGATAAATCAATAGATGTTGCATAAAATTGGTTCAAATAGTTAGACAAATTTTTTAATTTTTCAATTTATTTAAACATTCAGTTTTTGGTAAATTATGGCGTTTTTAACTGTCGTAACAGCACCTAAAACCGCCATAATTTGCACCGTTCTGAAACTGTATTTTAAATTTTTAAATTTGAAAGTTTTTGGTAATTATGGCGTTTTGAACCGACGTAATGGAACAGAACCCGCCACAATTTACAGCGTACTGAAACAGTATTTTTAATTTAAAAATTGAAGAATATTTTGTTTGAATGCACCTTTTCATTATATCTTTTCATGGCATCTCTTACATCTTTTCTCTTATTAAATTCAGAATTTTTCTAACCATTGCCATGACTTTTGAATGGTTGCTTTCATCAATATAAATTAATTTCAAATTTTCATTTTTCAATCACCTCTTTAAAAAAAAAAACTCTCTACAATCTCTAAGCATATTTTTCCATAACAAAAATTTTATACAAGATACTTTTTGAATACCATTTTCATATTACATACATAAAAGTATCATTTGAGCACTTAGAGAGTTTACGATATTGAAATTTCATATTTGAAAGAGAAGAAGTCCTTCATAGGATTTATATACTACAAACTTGTTTTAAAAACTCTTGTTGTAACATATCTTATTTTTCCAGGATTGTTGGATATAAGATTGTTTGGTTGTAAACCTTGTTATCCGGATTGTGGATACAAGAGGTCCATTTGTGAGAGGTTGATTCACGGTTGGACTTTAAACTTGTAAAATCCAAGAGGATGTTTTTGGTGTGGATTGTTAGAGTCTTGTATAGGAAGACTAGGTGTGTCTTGACCTAAGATCTAATATTAGTGAAAATCTCTTTCGTGTTGAAAGGGGAGTGGAGTACTCTCGACGTGTGAGGGGAACCACTATACGTCTTGGTGTTCATTTACTTTCTGCATTTACCATTTCAACACTTAGAAATCTTTAGGAAAGTAAAAATCAAAAATCGTCAAAAATCGGGATAATCATCTAAGAACCTAATTCACCCCCCTCTTAGGCTCACATATATCTTACAATTGGCATCAGAGCAGGTCTTAGGTAACCTGTTCCTAAAGATCCAGTATGGCTTCCGCAAGTTCAAACCCGATTTTCAAAGAAAAGCCTCTCTACAATGACTTCCGCATCTCTATTTGGTAAACTTCAAGAACATGAGTTAGAACTTGGGTAACTTGAAAAACATGAACTTCAAGACAAGAAGTCCAAGGGGATATCTTTAAAGGTAGATGCAAAAGGAAAACAAAATGACGACTCATCGGAGGAAGACGAAAATTTCATGCTTCTAATAAAAAGACTTGGAAAATTCTTTGGAAATAAAGATAAGTCTTTTTATGCTAAAAGGAAGAAACACTTTAGGAAAAAGGATACTTCAACTTCATCTCAAGACATTACATGTTATGAATGTGGGAAGCACGGTCACATAAAATCCGAATGTCCACAACTTGCAAAGAAAGGAAGTTTTAAAGGCAAGAAGGAATAAAAAAATAAGAAGGCATACATTGCATGGGAAGACAACGAAATTAGTTCATCATCCGACTCGGAGAGCGATGAAAGCGCAAAACTAGCACTTATGGCTACACATAACTCCGAAGATGAAAATGACTAGGTTTGCTTGAAGACCACTTCAAATCTATGGTATCTTGATAGTGGTTGTTCGAAGCATATGACCGGAGATATAAACTAACTTTCAAATCTAGTTCTAAAGTCCAAGGGTTATTTCACATATGGGGAATACCTTAAAGGAAGAATTCTTGGCATTGGCAAAGTTGGAGCAATAACTTTCACATTTATTGAAGATGTACTTTATGTTAAAGGACTAAAGGAATATCTTCTAAACAAAAGCCAACTTTGTGACAAAGGCTTCAAGATCATGTTCGCCAAGGATGAATGTTTTGATGAAGT
The DNA here is from genome assembly GCA_022829125.1 of Lathyrus tuberosus. Taxonomy (NCBI): domain Eukaryota; kingdom Viridiplantae; phylum Streptophyta; class Magnoliopsida; order Fabales; family Fabaceae; genus Lathyrus; species Lathyrus tuberosus. The sequence continues at coordinate 170,294 of JALAZF010000024.1, read as the reverse complement.
CAATCTTGAGGTAAAATATCATAGGTAAAAATTGTTTTTATTTTTCATAATTTCTTTATATACTTCAAGTTTTTTCCCATCCTTTTTGTTAATGACAAAGGGGGAGAAGAATTGTGTATTATTGCTTGGTTTCTCTAACAAAATGTGCAGATTTCAAAACTCTCTAAAATCATGGATTAAGGGGGAGCAATATCCAAGGGGGAGCAAGCTTTGGTTAGAGAAACATGATTGGATCGAATTTTTAAGAATTGGGTTGTCATCATCAAAAAGGGGGAGAATGTGAAGACATAGCTTCTCAATGGTTTTGATGAAGACAACAATGTTTATTCAAGGTTTTATGTACAAAAGGAAATGGATCAAAGACTTCAAAGGTAGAACAAGTTTCATATTAATTTAAGTCTTGAAGATTTCTCTAGAAGGAAAAAGAAGAATTGCATAAGACTTGACTACTCTTGCAAGATAGGATTAATCAAACTTTTAGGTATATGAAATTCTTGACTAAAACATTTCTTAGTGCTCAAAATATTTCTTTAATTGGAAAAATTATTTTTCATTTTTGAACCATATTAAATCACTTTCAAATATAATCTATTTACTTGGATAAATCAATAGATGTTGCATAAAATTGGTTCAAATAGTTAGACAAATTTTTTAATTTTTCAATTTATTTAAACATTCAGTTTTTGGTAAATTATGGTGTTTTTAACTGTCGTAACAGCACCTAAAACCGCCATAATTCGCACCGTTCTGAAACTGTATTTTAAATTTTTAAATTTGAATGTTTTTGGTAATTATGGCGTTTTGAACCGACGTAATGGAACAGAACCCGCCACAATTTACAGCGTACTGAAACAGTATTTTTAATTTAAAAATTGAAGAATATTTTGTTTGAATGCACCTTTTCATTATATCTTTTCATGGCATCTCTTACATCTTTTCTCTTATTAAATTCAGAATTTTTCTAACCATTGCCATGACTTTTGAATGGTTGCTTTCATCAATATAAATTAATTTCAAATTTTCATTTTTCAATCACCTCTTTAAAAAAAAAAACTCTCTACAATCTCTAAGCATATTTTTCCATAACAAAAATTTTATACAAGATACTTTTTGAATACCATTTTCATATTACATACATAAAAGTATCATTTGAGCACTTAGAGAGTTTACGATATTGAAATTTCATATTTGAAAGAGAAGAAGTCCTTCATAGGATATATATACTACAAACTTGTTTTAAAAACTCTTGTTGTAACATATCTTATTTTTCCAGGATTGTTGGATATAAGATTGTTTGGTTGTAAACCTTGTTATCCGGATTGTGGATACAAGAGGTCCATTTGTGAGAGGTTGATTCACGGTTGGACTTTAAACTTGTAAAATCCAAGAGGATGTTTTTGGTGTGGATTGTTAGAGTCTTGTATAGGAAGACTAGGTGTGTCTTGACCTAAGATCTAATATTAGTGAAAATCTCTTTCGTGTTGAAAGGGGAGTGGAGTACTCTCGACGTGTGAGGGGAACCACTATACGTCTTGGTGTTCATTTACTTTCTGCATTTACCATTTCAACACTTAGAAATCTTTAGGAAAGTAAAAATCAAATATCGTCAAAAATCGGGATAATCATCTAAGAACCTAATTCACCCCCCTCTTAGGCTCACATATATCTTACAATTGGCATCAGAGCAGGTCTTAGGTAACCTGTTCCTGAAGATCCAGTATGGCTTCCGCAAGTTCAAACCCGATTTTCAAAGAAAAGCCTCTCTACAATGACTTCCGCATCTCTATTTGGTAAACTTCAAGAACATGAGTTAGAACTTGGGCAACTTGAAAAACATGAACTTCAAGACAAGAAGTCCAAGGGGATATCTTTAAAGGTAGATGCAAAAGGAAAACAAAATGACGACTCATCGGAGGAAGACGAAAATTTCATGCTTCTAGTAAAAAGACTTGGAAAATTCTTTGGAAATAAAGATAAGTCTTTTTATGCTAAAAGGAAGAAACACTTTAGGAAAAAGGATACTTCAACTTCATCTCAAGACATTACATGTTATGAATGTGGGAAGCACGGTCACATAAAATCCGAATGTCCACAACTTGCAAAGAAAGGAAGTTTTAAAGGCAAGAAGGAATAAAAAAATAAGAAGGCATACATTGCATGGGAAGACAACGAAATTAGTTCATCATCCGACTCGGAGAGCGATGAAAGCGCAAAACTAGCACTTATGGCTACACATAACTCCGAAGATGAAAATGACTAGGTTTGCTTGAAGACCACTTCAAATCTATGGTATCTTGATAGTGGTTGTTCGAAGCATATGACCGGAGATATAAACTAACTTTCAAATCTAGTTCTAAAGTCCAAGGGTTATTTCACATATGGGGAATACCTTAAAGGAATAATTCTTGGCATTGGCAAAGTTGGAGCAATAACTTTCACATTTATTGAAGATGTACATTATGTTAAAGGACTAAAGGAATATCTTCTAAACAAAAGCCAACTTTGTGACAAAGGCTTCAAGATCATGTTCGCCAAGGATGAATGTTTTGATGAAGTCAATCTTGAGGTAAAATCTCATAGGTAAAAATTGTTTTTATTTTTCATAATTTCTTTATATACTTCAAGTTTTTTCCCATCCTTTTTGTTAATGACAAAGGGGGAGAAGAATTGTGTATTATTGCTTGGTTTCTCTAACAAAATGTGCAGATTTCAAAACTCTCTAAAATCATGGATTAAGGGGGAGCAATATCCAAGGGGGAGCAAGCTTTGGTTAGAGAAACATGATTGGATCGAATTTTTAAGAATTGGGTTGTCATCATCAAAAAGGGGGAGAATGTGAAGACATAGCTTCTCAATGGTTTTGATGAAGACAACAATGTTTATTCAAGGTTTTATGTACAAAAGGAAATGGATCAAAGACTTCAAAGGTAGAACAAGTTTCATATTAATTTAAGTCTTGAAGATTTCTCTAGAAGGAAAAAGAAGAATTGCATAAGACTTGACTACTCTTGCAAGATAGGATTAATCAAACTTTTAGGTATATGAAATTCTTGACTAAAACATTTCTTAGTGCTCAAAATATTTCTTTAATTGGAAAAATTATTTTTCATTTTTGAACCATATTAAATCACTTTCAAATATAATCTATTTACTTGGATAAATCAATAGATGTTGCATAAAATTGGTTCAAATAGTTAGACAAATTTTTTAATTTTTCAATTTATTTAAACATTCAGTTTTTGGTAAATTATGGCGTTTTTAACTGTCGTAACAGCACCTAAAACCGCCATAATTTGCACCGTTCTGAAACTGTATTTTAAATTTTTAAATTTGAAAGTTTTTGGTAATTATGGCGTTTTGAACCGACGTAATGGAACAGAACCCGCCACAATTTACAGCGTACTGAAACAGTATTTTTAATTTAAAAATTGAAGAATATTTTGTTTGAATGCACCTTTTCATTATATCTTTTCATGGCATCTCTTACATCTTTTCTCTTATTAAATTCAGAATTTTTCTAACCATTGCCATGACTTTTGAATGGTTGCTTTCATCAATATAAATTAATTTCAAATTTTCATTTTTCAATCACCTCTTTAAAAAAAAAAACTCTCTACAATCTCTAAGCATATTTTTCCATAACAAAAATTTTATACAAGATACTTTTTGAATACCATTTTCATATTACATACATAAAAGTATCATTTGAGCACTTAGAGAGTTTACGATATTGAAATTTCATATTTGAAAGAGAAGAAGTCCTTCATAGGATTTATATACTACAAACTTGTTTTAAAAACTCTTGTTGTAACATATCTTATTTTTCCAGGATTGTTGGATATAAGATTGTTTGGTTGTAAACCTTGTTATCCGGATTGTGGATACAAGAGGTCCATTTGTGAGAGGTTGATTCACGGTTGGACTTTAAACTTGTAAAATCCAAGAGGATGTTTTTGGTGTGGATTGTTAGAGTCTTGTATAGGAAGACTAGGTGTGTCTTGACCTAAGATCTAATATTAGTGAAAATCTCTTTCGTGTTGAAAGGGGAGTGGAGTACTCTCGACGTGTGAGGGGAACCACTATACGTCTTGGTGTTCATTTACTTTCTGCATTTACCATTTCAACACTTAGAAATCTTTAGGAAAGTAAAAATCAAAAATCGTCAAAAATCGGGATAATCATCTAAGAACCTAATTCACCCCCCTCTTAGGCTCACATATATCTTACAATTGGCATCAGAGCAGGTCTTAGGTAACCTGTTCCTAAAGATCCAGTATGGCTTCCGCAAGTTCAAACCCGATTTTCAAAGAAAAGCCTCTCTACAATGACTTCCGCATCTCTATTTGGTAAACTTCAAGAACATGAGTTAGAACTTGGGTAACTTGAAAAACATGAACTTCAAGACAAGAAGTCCAAGGGGATATCTTTAAAGGTAGATGCAAAAGGAAAACAAAATGACGACTCATCGGAGGAAGACGAAAATTTCATGCTTCTAATAAAAAGACTTGGAAAATTCTTTGGAAATAAAGATAAGTCTTTTTATGCTAAAAGGAAGAAACACTTTAGGAAAAAGGATACTTCAACTTCATCTCAAGACATTACATGTTATGAATGTGGGAAGCACGGTCACATAAAATCCGAATGTCCACAACTTGCAAAGAAAGGAAGTTTTAAAGGCAAGAAGGAATAAAAAAATAAGAAGGCATACATTGCATGGGAAGACAACGAAATTAGTTCATCATCCGACTCGGAGAGCGATGAAAGCGCAAAACTAGCACTTATGGCTACACATAACTCCGAAGATGAAAATGACTAGGTTTGCTTGAAGACCACTTCAAATCTATGGTATCTTGATAGTGGTTGTTCGAAGCATATGACCGGAGATATAAACTAACTTTCAAATCTAGTTCTAAAGTCCAAGGGTTATTTCACATATGGGGAATACCTTAAAGGAAGAATTCTTGGCATTGGCAAAGTTGGAGCAATAACTTTCACATTTATTGAAGATGTACTTTATGTTAAAGGACTAAAGGAATATCTTCTAAACAAAAGCCAACTTTGTGACAAAGGCTTCAAGATCATGTTCGCCAAGGATGAATGTTTTGATGAAGTCAATCTTGAGGTAAAATATCATAGGTAAAAATTGTTTTTATTTTTCATAATTTCTTTATATACTTCAAGTTTTTTCCCATCCTTTTTGTTAATGACAAAGGGGGAGAAGAATTGTGTATTATTGCTTGGTTTCTCTAACAAAATGTGCAGATTTCAAAACTCTCTAAAATCATGGATTAAGGGGGAGCAATATCCAAGGGGGAGCAAGCTTTGGTTAGAGAAACATGATTGGATCGAATTTTTAAGAATTGGGTTGTCATCATCAAAAAGGGGGAGAATGTGAAGACATAGCTTCTCAATGGTTTTGATGAAGACAACAATGTTTATTCAAGGTTTTATGTACAAAAGGAAATGGATCAAAGACTTCAAAGGTAGAACAAGTTTCATATTAATTTAAGTCTTGAAGATTTCTCTAGAAGGAAAAAGAAGAATTGCATAAGACTTGACTACTCTTGCAAGATAGGATTAATCAAACTTTTAGGTATATGAAATTCTTGACTAAAACATTTCTTAGTGCTCAAAATATTTCTTTAATTGGAAAAATTATTTTTCATTTTTGAACCATATTAAATCACTTTCAAATATAATCTATTTACTTGGATAAATCAATAGATGTTGCATAAAATTGGTTCAAATAGTTAGACAAATTTTTTAATTTTTCAATTTATTTAAACATTCAGTTTTTGGTAAATTATGGCGTTTTTAACTGTCGTAACAGCACCTAAAACCGCCATAATTTGCACCGTTCTGAAACTGTATTTTAAATTTTTAAATTTGAAAGTTTTTGGTAATTATGGCGTTTTGAACCGACGTAATGGAACAGAACCCGCCACAATTTACAGCGTACTGAAACAGTATTTTTAATTTAAAAATTGAAGAATATTTTGTTTGAATGCACCTTTTCATTATATCTTTTCATGGCATCTCTTACATCTTTTCTCTTATTAAATTCAGAATTTTTCTAACCATTGCCATGACTTTTGAATGGTTGCTTTCATCAATATAAATTAATTTCAAATTTTCATTTTTCAATCACCTCTTTAAAAAAAAAAACTCTCTACAATCTCTAAGCATATTTTTCCATAACAAAAATTTTATACAAGATACTTTTTGAATACCATTTTCATATTACATACATAAAAGTATCATTTGAGCACTTAGAGAGTTTACGATATTGAAATTTCATATTTGAAAGAGAAGAAGTCCTTCATAGGATTTATATACTACAAACTTGTTTTAAAAACTCTTGTTGTAACATATCTTATTTTTCCAGGATTGTTGGATATAAGATTGTTTGGTTGTAAACCTTGTTATCCGGATTGTGGATACAAGAGGTCCATTTGTGAGAGGTTGATTCACGGTTGGACTTTAAACTTGTAAAATCCAAGAGGATGTTTTTGGTGTGGATTGTTAGAGTCTTGTATAGGAAGACTAGGTGTGTCTTGACCTAAGATCTAATATTAGTGAAAATCTCTTTCGTGTTGAAAGGGGAGTGGAGTACTCTCGACGTGTGAGGGGAACCACTATACGTCTTGGTGTTCATTTACTTTCTGCATTTACCATTTCAACACTTAGAAATCTTTAGGAAAGTAAAAATCAAAAATCGTCAAAAATCGGGATAATCATCTAAGAACCTAATTCACCCCCCTCTTAGGCTCACATATATCTTACAATTGGCATCAGAGCAGGTCTTAGGTAACCTGTTCCTAAAGATCCAGTATGGCTTCCGCAAGTTCAAACCCGATTTTCAAAGAAAAGCCTCTCTACAATGACTTCCGCATCTCTATTTGGTAAACTTCAAGAACATGAGTTAGAACTTGGGTAACTTGAAAAACATGAACTTCAAGACAAGAAGTCCAAGGGGATATCTTTAAAGGTAGATGCAAAAGGAAAACAAAATGACGACTCATCGGAGGAAGACGAAAATTTCATGCTTCTAATAAAAAGACTTGGAAAATTCTTTGGAAATAAAGATAAGTCTTTTTATGCTAAAAGGAAGAAACACTTTAGGAAAAAGGATACTTCAACTTCATCTCAAGACATTACATGTTATGAATGTGGGAAGCACGGTCACATAAAATCCGAATGTCCACAACTTGCAAAGAAAGGAAGTTTTAAAGGCAAGAAGGAATAAAAAAATAAGAAGGCATACATTGCATGGGAAGACAACGAAATTAGTTCATCATCCGACTCGGAGAGCGATGAAAGCGCAAAACTAGCACTTATGGCTACACATAACTCCGAAGATGAAAATGACTAGGTTTGCTTGAAGACCACTTCAAATCTATGGTATCTTGATAGTGGTTGTTCGAAGCATATGACCGGAGATATAAACTAACTTTCAAATCTAGTTCTAAAGTCCAAGGGTTATTTCACATATGGGGAATACCTTAAAGGAAGAATTCTTGGCATTGGCAAAGTTGGAGCAATAACTTTCACATTTATTGAAGATGTACTTTATGTTAAAGGACTAAAGGAATATCTTCTAAACAAAAGCCAACTTTGTGACAAAGGCTTCAAGATCATGTTCGCCAAGGATGAATGTTTTGATGAAGTCAATCTTGAGGTAAAATATCATAGGTAAAAATTGTTTTTATTTTTCATAATTTCTTTATATACTTCAAGTTTTTTCCCATCCTTTTTGTTAATGACAAAGGGGGAGAAGAATTGTGTATTATTGCTTGGTTTCTCTAACAAAATGTGCAGATTTCAAAACTCTCTAAAATCATGGATTAAGGGGGAGCAATATCCAAGGGGGAGCAAGCTTTGGTTAGAGAAACATGATTGGATCGAATTTTTAAGAATTGGGTTGTCATCATCAAAAAGGGGGAGAATGTGAAGACATAGCTTCTCAATGGTTTTGATGAAGACAACAATGTTTATTCAAGGTTTTATGTACAAAAGGAAATGGATCAAAGACTTCAAAGGTAGAACAAGTTTCATATTAATTTAAGTCTTGAAGATTTCTCTAGAAGGAAAAAGAAGAATTGCATAAGACTTGACTACTCTTGCAAGATAGGATTAATCAAACTTTTAGGTATATGAAATTCTTGACTAAAACATTTCTTAGTGCTCAAAATATTTCTTTAATTGGAAAAATTATTTTTCATTTTTGAACCATATTAAATCACTTTCAAATATAATCTATTTACTTGGATAAATCAATAGATGTTGCATAAAATTGGTTCAAATAGTTAGACAAATTTTTTAATTTTTCAATTTATTTAAACATTCAGTTTTTGGCAAATTATGGTGTTTTTAACTGTCGTAACAGCACCTAAAACCGCCATAATTTGCACCGTTCTGAAACTGTATTTTAAATTTTTAAATTTGAAAGTTTTTGGTAATTATGGCGTTTTGAACCGACGTAATGGAACAAAACCCGCCACAATTTACAGCGTACTGAAACAGTATTTTTAGTTTAAAAATTAAAGAATATTTTGTTTGAATGCACCTTTTCATTATATCTTTTCATGGCATCTCTTACATCTTTTCTCTTATTAAATTCAGAATTTTTCTAACCATTGCCATGACTTTTGAATGGTTGCTTTCATCAATATAAATTAATTTCAAATTTTCATTTTTCAATCACCTCTTTAAAAAAAAAAACTCTCTACAATCTCTAAGCATATTTTTCCATAACAAAAATTTTATACAAGATACTTTTTTAATACCATTTTCATATTACATACATAAAAGTATCATTTGAGCACTTAGAGAGTTTACGATATTGAAATTTCATATTTGAAAGAGAAGAAGTCCTTCATAGGATTTATATACTACAAACTTGTTTTAAAAACTCTTGTTGTAACATATCTTATTTTTCCAGGATTGTTGGATATAAGATTGTTTGGTTGTAAACCTTGTTATCCGGATTGTGGATACAAGAGGTCCATTTGTGAGAGGTTGATTCACGGTTGGACTTTAAACTTGTAAAATCCAAGAGGATGTTTTTGGTGTGGATTGTTAGAGTCTTGTATAGGAAGACTAGGTGTGTCTTGACCTAAGATCTAATATTAGTGAAAATCTCTTTCGTGTTGAAAGGGGAGTGGAGTACTCTCGACGTGTGAGGGGAACCACTATACGTCTTGGTGTTCATTTACTTTCTGCATTTACCATTTCAACACTTAGAAATCTTTAGGAAAGTAAAAATCAAAAATCGTCAAAAATCGGGATAATCATCTAAGAACCTAATTCACCCCCCTCTTAGGCTCACATATATCTTACAATTGGCATCAGAGCAGGTCTTAGGTAACCTGTTCCTAAAGATCCAGTATGGCTTCCGCAAGTTCAAACCCGATTTTCAAAGAAAAGCCTCTCTACAATGACTTCCGCATCTCTATTTGGTAAACTTCAAGAACATGAGTTAGAACTTGGGCAACTTGAAAAACATGAACTTCAAGACAAGAAGTCCAAGGGGATATCTTTAAAGGTAGATGCAAAAGGAAAACAAAATGACGACTCATCGGAGGAAGACGAAAATTTCATGCTTCTAGTAAAAAGACTTGGAAAATTCTTTGGAAATAAAGATAAGTCTTTTTATGCTAAAAGGAAGAAACACTTTAGGAAAAAGGATACTTCAACTTCATCTCAAGACATTACATGTTATGAATGTGGGAAGCACGGTCACATAAAATCCGAATGTCCACAACTTGCAAAGAAAGGAAGTTTTAAAGGCAAGAAGGAATAAAAAAATAAGAAGGCATACATTGCATGGGAAGACAACGAAATTAGTTCATCATCCGACTCGGAGAGCGATGAAAGCGCAAAACTAGAACTTATGGCTACACATAACTCCGAAGATGAAAATGACTAGGTTTGCTTGAAGACCACTTCAAATCTATGGTATCTTGATAGTGGTTGTTCGAAGCATATGACCGGAGATATAAACTAACTTTCAAATCTAGTTCTAAAGTCCAAGGGTTATTTCACATATGGGGAATACCTTAAAGGAAGAATTCTTGGCATTGGCAAAGTTGGAGCAATAACTTTCACATTTATTGAAGATGTACATTATGTTAAAGGACTAAAGGAATATCTTCTAAACAAAAGCCAACTTTGTGACAAAGGCTTCAAGATCATGTTCGCCAAGGATGAATGTTTTGATGAAGTCAATCTTGAGGTAAAATCTCATAGGTAAAAATTGTTTTTATTTTTCATAATTTCTTTATATACTTCAAGTTTTTTCCCATCCTTTTTGTTAATGACAAAGGGGGAGAAGAATTGTGTATTATTGCTTGGTTTCTCTAACAAAATGTGCAGATTTCAAAACTCTCTAAAATCATGGATTAAGGGGGAGCAATATCCAAGGGGGAGCAAGCTTTGGTTAGAGAAACATGATTGGATCGAATTTTTAAGAATTGGGTTGTCATCATCAAAAAGGGGGAGAATGTGAAGACATAGCTTCTCAATGGTTTTGATGAAGACAACAATGTTTATTCAAGGTTTTATGTACAAAAGGAAATGGATCAAAGACTTCAAAGGTAGAACAAGTTTCATATTAATTTAAGTCTTGAAGATTTCTCTAGAAGGAAAAAGAAGAACTGCATAAGACTTGACTACTCTTGCAAGATAGGATTAATCAAACTTTTAGGTATATGAAATTCTTGACTAAAACATTTCTTAGTGCTCAAAATATTTCTTTAATTGGAAAAATTATTTTTCATTTTTGAACCATATTAAATCACTTTCAAATATAATCTATTTACTTGGATAAATCAATAGATGTTGCATAAAATTGGTTCAAATAGTTAGACAAATTTTTTAATTTTTCAATTTATTTAAACATTCAGTTTTTGGTAAATTATGGCGTTTTTAACTGTCGTAACAGCACCTAAAACTGCCATAATTCGCACCGTTCTGAAACTGTATTTTAAATTTTTAAATTTGAAAGTTTTTGGTAATTATGGCGTTTTGAACCGACGTAATGGAACAAAACCCGCCACAATTTACAGCGTACTGAAACAGTATTTTTAATTTAAAAATTAAAGAATATTTTGTTTGAATGCACCTTTTCATTATATCTTTTCATGGCATCTCTTACATCTTTTCTCTTATTAAATTCAGAATTTTTCTAACCATTGCCATGACTTTTGAATGGTTGCTTTCATCAATATAAATTAATTTCAAATTTTCATTTTTCAATCACCTCTTTAAAAAAAAAAACTCTCTACAATCTCTAAGCATATTTTTCCATAACAAAAATTTTATACAAGATACTTTTTGAATACCATTTTCATATTACATACATAAAAGTATCATTTGAGCACTTAGAGAGTTTACGATATTGAAATTTCATATTTGAAAGAGAAGAAGTCCTTCATAGGATTTATATACTACAAACTTGTTTTAAAAACTCTTGTTGTAACATATCTTATTTTTCCAGGATTGTTGGATATAAGATTGTTTGGTTGTAAACCTTGTTATCCGGATTGTGGATACAAGAGGTCCATTTGTGAGAGGTTGATTCACGGTTGGACTTTAAACTTGTAAAATCCAAGAGGATGTTTTTGGTGTGGATTGTTAGAGTCTTGTATAGGAAGACTAGGTGTGTCTTGACCTAAGATCTAATATTAGTGAAAATCTCTTTCGTGTTGAAAGGGGAGTGGAGTACTCTCGACGTGTGAGGGGAACCACTATACGTCTTGGTGTTCATTTACTTTCTGCATTTACCATTTCAACACTTAGAAATCTTTAGGAAAGTAAAAATCAAAAATCGTCAAAAATCGGGATAATCATCTAAGAACCTAATTCACCCCCCTCTTAGGCTCACATATATCTTACAATTGGCATCAGAACAGGTCTTAGGTAACCTGTTCCTAAAGATCCAGTATGGCTTCCGCAAGTTCAAACCCGATTTTCAAAGAAAAGCCTCTCTACAATGACTTCCGCATCTCTATTTGGTAAACTTCAAGAACATGAGTTAGAACTTGGGTAACTTGAAAAACATGAACTTCAAGACAAGAAGTCCAAGGGGATATCTTTAAAGGTAGATGCAAAAGGAAAACAAAATGACGACTCATCGGAGGAAGACGAAAATTTCATGCTTCTAATAAAAAGACTTGGAAAATTCTTTGGAAATAAAGATAAGTCTTTTTATGCTAAAAGGAAGAAACACTTTAGGAAAAAGGATACTTCAACTTCATCTCAAGACATTACATGTTATGAATGTGGGAAGCACGGTCACATAAAATCCGAATGTCCACAACTTGCAAAGAAAGGAAGTTTTAAAGGCAAGAAGGAATAAAAAAATAAGAAGGCATACATTGCATGGGAAGACAACGAAATTAGTTCATCATCCGACTCGGAGAGCGATGAAAGCGCAAAACTAGCACTTATGGCTACACATAACTCCGAAGATGAAAATGACTAGGTTTGCTTGAAGACCACTTCAAATCTATGGTATCTTGATAGTGGTTGTTCGAAGCATATGACCGGAGATATAAACTAACTTTCAAATCTAGTTCTAAAGTCCAAGGGTTATTTCACATATGGGGAATACCTTAAAGGAAGAATTCTTGGCATTGGCAAAGTTGGAGCAATAACTTTCACATTTATTGAAGATGTACTTTATGTTAAAGGACTAAAGGAATATCTTCTAAACAAAAGCCAACTTTGTGACAAAGGCTTCAAGATCATGTTCGCCAAGGATGAATGTTTTGATGAAGTCAATCTTGAGGTAAAATCTCATAGGTAAAAATTGTTTTTATTTTTCATAATTTCTTTATATACTTCAAGTTTTTTCCCATCCTTTTTGTTAATGACAAAGGGGGAGAAGAATTGTGTATTATTGCTTGGTTTCTCTAACAAAATGTGCAGATTTCAAAACTCTCTAAAATCATGGATTAAGGGGGAGCAATATCCAAGGGGGAGCAAGCTTTGGTTAGAGAAACATGATTGGATCGAATTTTTAAGAATTGGGTTGTCATCATCAAAAAGGGGGAGAATGTGAAGACATAGCTTCTCAATGGTTTTGATGAAGACAACAATGTTTATTCAAGGTTTTATGTACAAAAGGAAATGGATCAAAGACTTCAAAGGTAGAACAAGTTTCATATTAATTTAAGTCTTGAAGATTTCTCTAGAAGGAAAAAGAAGAATTGCATAAGACTTGACTACTCTTGCAAGATAGGATTAATCAAACTTTTAGGTATATGAAATTCTTGACTAAAACATTTCTTAGTGCTCAAAATATTTCTTTAATTGGAAAAATTATTTTTCATTTTTGAACCATATTAAATCACTTTCAAATATAATCTATTTACTTGGATAAATCAATAGATGTTGCATAAAATTGGTTCAAATAGTTAGACAAATTTTTTAATTTTTCAATTTATTTAAACATTCAGTTTTTGGCAAATTATGGTGTTTTTAACTGTCGTAACAGCACCTAAAACCGCCATAATTTGCACCGTTCTGAAACTGTATTTTAAATTTTTAAATTTGAAAGTTTTGGGTAATTATGGCGTTTTGAACCGACGTAATGGAACAAAACCCGCCACAATTTACAGCATACTGAAACAGTATTTTTAATTTAAAAATTAAAGAATATTTTGTTTGAATGCACCTTTTCATTATATCTTTTCATGGCATCTCTTACATCTTTTCTCTTATTAAATTCAGAATTTTTCTAACCATTGCCATGACTTTTGAATGGTTGCTTTCATCAATATAAATTAATTTCAAATTTTCATTTTTCAATCACCTCTTTAAAAAAAAAAACTCTCTACAATCTCTAAGCATATTTTTCCATAACAAAAATTTTATACAAGATACTTTTTTAATACCATTTTCATATTACATACATAAAAGTATCATTTGAGCACTTAGAGAGTTTACGATATTGAAATTTCATATTTGAAAGAGAAGAAGTCCTTCATAGGATTTATATACTACAAACTTGTTTTAAAAACTCTTGTTGTAACATATCTTATTTTTCCAGGATTGTTGGATATAAGATTGTTTGGTTGTAAACCTTGTTATCCGGATTGTGGATACAAGAGGTCCATTTGTGAGAGGTTGATTCACGGTTGGACTTTAAACTTGTAAAATCCAAGAGGATGTTTTTGGTGTGGATTGTTAGAGTCTTGTATAGGAAGACTAGGTGTGTCTTGACCTAAGATCTAATATTAGTGAAAATCTCTTTCGTGTTGAAAGGGGAGTGGAGTACTCTCGACGTGTGAGGGGAACCACTATACGTCTTGGTGTTCATTTACTTTCTGCATTTACCATTTCAACACTTAGAAATCTTTAGGAAAGTAAAAATCAAAAATCGTCAAAAATCGGGATAATCATCTAAGAACCTAATTCACCCCCCTCTTAGGCTCACATATATCTTACAATTGGCATCAGAGCAGGTCTTAGGTAACCTGTTCCTAAAGATCCAGTATGGCTTCCGCAAGTTCAAACCCGATTTTCAAAGAAAAGCCTCTCTACAATGACTTCCGCATCTCTATTTGGTAAACTTCAAGAACATGAGTTAGAACTTGGGCAACTTGAAAAACATGAACTTCAAGACAAGAAGTCCAAGGGGATATCTTTAAAGGTAGATGCAAAAGGAAAACAAAATGACGACTCATCGGAGGAAGACGAAAATTTCATGCTTCTAGTAAAAAGACTTGGAAAATTCTTTGGAAATAAAGATAAGTCTTTTTATGCTAAAAGGAAGAAACACTTTAGGAAAAAGGATACTTCAACTTCATCTCAAGACATTACATGTTATGAATGTGGGAAGCACGGTCACATAAAATCCGAATGTCCACAACTTGCAAAGAAAGGAAGTTTTAAAGGCAAGAAGGAATAAAAAAATAAGAAGGCATACATTGCATGGGAAGACAACGAAATTAGTTCATCATCCGACTCGGAGAGCGATGAAAGCGCAAAACTAGAACTTATGGCTACACATAACTCCGAAGATGAAAATGACTAGGTTTGCTTGAAGACCACTTCAAATCTATGGTATCTTGATAGTGGTTGTTCGAAGCATATGACCGGAGATATAAACTAACTTTCAAATCTAGTTCTAAAGTCCAAGGGTTATTTCACATATGGGGAATACCTTAAAGGAAGAATTCTTGGCATTGGCAAAGTTGGAGCAATAACTTTCACATTTATTGAAGATGTACATTATGTTAAAGGACTAAAGGAATATCTTCTAAACAAAAGCCAACTTTGTGACAAAGGCTTCAAGATCATGTTCGCCAAGGATGAATGTTTTGATGAAGTCAATCTTGAGGTAAAATATCATAGGTAAAAATTGTTTTTATTTTTCATAATTTCTTTATATACTTCAAGTTTTTTCCCATCCTTTTTGTTAATGACAAAGGGGGAGAAGAATTGTGTATTATTGCTTGGTTTCTCTAACAAAATATGCAGATTTCAAAACTCTCTAAAATCATGGATTAAGGGGGAGCAATATCCAAGGGGGAGCAAGCTTTGGTTAGAGAAACATGATTGGATCGAATTTTTAAGAATTGGGTTGTCATCATCAAAAAGGGGGAGAATGTGAAGACATAGCTTCTCAATGGTTTTGATGAAGACAACAATGTTTATTCAAGGTTTTATGTACAAAAGGAAATGGATCAAAGACTTCAAAGGTAGAACAAGTTTCATATTAATTTAAGTCTTGAAGATTTCTCTAGAAGGAAAAAGAAGAATTGCATAAGACTTGACTACTCTTGCAAGATAGGATTAATCAAACTTTTAGGTATATGAAATTCTTGACTAAAACATTTCTTAGTGCTCAAAATATTTCTTTAATTGGAAAAATTATTTTTCATTTTTGAACCATATTAAATCACTTTCAAATATAATCTATTTACTTGGATAAATCAATAGATGTTGCATAAAATTGGTTCAAATAGTTAGACAAATTTTTTAATTTTTCAATTTATTTAAACATTCAGTTTTTGGCAAATTATGGTGTTTTTAACTGTCGTAACAGCACCTAAAACCGCCATAATTTGCACCGTTCTGAAACTGTATTTTAAATTTTTAAATTTGAAAGTTTTTGGTAATTATGGCGTTTTGAACCGACGTAATGGAACAAAACCCGCCACAATTTACAGCGTACTGAAACAGTATTTTTAATTTAAAAATTAAAGAATATTTTGTTTGAATGCACCTTTTCATTATATCTTTTCATGGCATCTCTTACATCTTTTCTCTTATTAAATTCAGAATTTTTCTAACCATTGCCATGACTTTTGAATGGTTGCTTTCATCAATATAAATTAATTTCAAATTTTCATTTTTCAATCACCTCTTTAAAAAAAAAAACTCTCTACAATCTCTAAGCATATTTTTCCATAACAAAAATTTTATACAAGATACTTTTTGAATACCATTTTCATATTACATACATAAAAGTATCATTTGAGCACTTAGAGAGTTTACGATATTGAAATTTCATATTTGAAAGAGAAGAAGTCCTTCATAGGATTTATATACTACAAACTTGTTTTAAAAACTCTTGTTGTAACATATCTTATTTTTCCAGGATTGTTGGATATAAGATTGTTTGGTTGTAAACCTTGTTATCCGGATTGTGGATACAAGAGGTCCATTTGTGAGAGGTTGATTCACGGTTGGACTTTAAACTTGTAAAATCCAAGAGGATGTTTTTGGTGTGGATTGTTAGAGTCTTGTATAGGAAGACTAGGTGTGTCTTGACCTAAGATCTAATATTAGTGAAAATCTCTTTCGTGTTGAAAGGGGAGTGGAGTACTCTCGACGTGTGAGGGGAACCACTATACGTCTTGGTGTTCATTTACTTTCTGCATTTACCATTTCAACACTTAGAAATCTTTAGGAAAGTAAAAATCAAAAATCGTCAAAAATCGGGATAATCATCTAAGAACCTAATTCACCCCCCTCTTAGGCTCACATATATCTTACAATTGGCATCAGAACAGGTCTTAGGTAACCTGTTCCTAAAGATCCAGTATGGCTTCCGCAAGTTCAAACCCGATTTTCAAAGAAAAGCCTCTCTACAATGACTTCCGCATCTCTATTTGGTAAACTTCAAGAACATGAGTTAGAACTTGGGTAACTTGAAAAACATGAACTTCAAGACAAGAAGTCCAAGGGGATATCTTTAAAGGTAGATGCAAAAGGAAAACAAAATGACGACTCATCGGAGGAAGACGAAAATTTCATGCTTCTAATAAAAAGACTTGGAAAATTCTTTGGAAATAAAGATAAGTCTTTTTATGCTAAAAGGAAGAAACACTTTAGGAAAAAGGATACTTCAACTTCATCTCAAGACATTACATGTTATGAATGTGGGAAGCACGGTCACATAAAATCCGAATGTCCACAACTTGCAAAGAAAGGAAGTTTTAAAGGCAAGAAGGAATAAAAAAATAAGAAGGCATACATTGCATGGGAAGACAACGAAATTAGTTCATCATCCGACTCGGAGAGCGATGAAAGCGCAAAACTAGCACTTATGGCTACACATAACTCCGAAGATGAAAATGACTAGGTTTGCTTGAAGACCACTTCAAATCTATGGTATCTTGATAGTGGTTGTTCGAAGCATATGACCGGAGATATAAACTAACTTTCAAATCTAGTTCTAAAGTCCAAGGGTTATTTCACATATGGGGAATACCTTAAAGGAAGAATTCTTGGCATTGGCAAAGTTGGAGCAATAACTTTCACATTTATTGAAGATGTACTTTATGTTAAAGGACTAAAGGAATATCTTCTAAACAAAAGCCAACTTTGTGACAAAGGCTTCAAGATCATGTTCGCCAAGGATGAATGTTTTGATGAAGTCAATCTTGAGGTAAAATCTCATAGGTAAAAATTGTTTTTATTTTTCATAATTTCTTTATATACTTCAAGTTTTTTCCCATCCTTTTTGTTAATGACAAAGGGGGAGAAGAATTGTGTATTATTGCTTGGTTTCTCTAACAAAATGTGCAGATTTCAAAACTCTCTAAAATCATGGATTAAGGGGGAGCAATATCCAAGGGGGAGCAAGCTTTGGTTAGAGAAACATGATTGGATCGAATTTTTAAGAATTGGGTTGTCATCATCAAAAAGGGGGAGAATGTGAAGACATAGCTTCTCAATGGTTTTGATGAAGACAACAATGTTTATTCAAGGTTTTATGTACAAAAGGAAATGGATCAAAGACTTCAAAGGTAGAACAAGTTTCATATTAATTTAAGTCTTGAAGATTTCTCTAGAAGGAAAAAGAAGAATTGCATAAGACTTGACTACTCTTGCAAGATAGGATTAATCAAACTTTTAGGTATATGAAATTCTTGACTAAAACATTTCTTAGTGCTCAAAATATTTCTTTAATTGGAAAAATTATTTTTCATTTTTGAACCATATTAAATCACTTTCAAATATAATCTATTTACTTGGATAAATCAATAGATGTTGCATAAAATTGGTTCAAATAGTTAGACAAATTTTTTAATTTTTTAATTTATTTAAACATTCAGTTTTTGGCAAATTATGGTGTTTTTAACTGTCGTAACAGCACCTAAAACCGCCATAATTTGCACCGTTCTGAAACTGTATTTTAAATTTTTAAATTTGAAAGTTTTTGGTAATTATGGCGTTTTGAACCGACGTAATGGAACAAAACCCGCCACAATTTACAGCGTACTGAAACAGTATTTTTAATTTAAAAATTAAAGAATATTTTGTTTGAATGCACCTTTTCATTATATCTTTTCATGGCATCTCTTACATCTTTTCTCTTATTAAATTCAGAATTTTTCTAACCATTGCCATGACTTTTGAATGGTTGCTTTCATCAATATAAATTAATTTCAAATTTTCATTTTTCAATCACCTCTTTAAAAAAAAAAACTCTCTACAATCTCTAAGCATATTTTTCCATAACAAAAATTTTATACAAGATACTTTTTGAATACCATTTTCATATTACATACATAAAAGTATCATTTGAGCACTTAGAGAGTTTACGATATTGAAATTTCATATTTGAAAGAGAAGAAGTCCTTCATAGGATTTATATACTACAAACTTGTTTTAAAAACTCTTGTTGTAACATATCTTATTTTTCCAGGATTGTTGGATATAAGATTGTTTGGTTGTAAACCTTGTTATCCGGATTGTGGATACAAGAGGTCCATTTGTGAGAGGTTGATTCACGGTTGGACTTTAAACTTGTAAAATCCAAGAGGATGTTTTTGGTGTGGATTGTTAGAGTCTTGTATAGGAAGACTAGGTGTGTCTTGACCTAAGATCTAATATTAGTGAAAATCTCTTTCGTGTTGAAAGGGGAGTGGAGTACTCTCGACGTGTGAGGGGAACCACTATACGTCTTGGTGTTCATTTACTTTCTGCATTTACCATTTCAACACTTAGAAATCTTTAGGAAAGTAAAAATCAAAAATCGTCAAAAATCGGGATAATCATCTAAGAACCTAATTCACCCCCCTCTTAGGCTCACATATATCTTACAATTGGCATCAGAGCAGGTCTTAGGTAACCTGTTCCTAAAGATCCAGTATGGCTTCCGCAAGTTCAAACCCGATTTTCAAAGAAAAGCCTCTCTACAATGACTTCCGCATCTCTATTTGGTAAACTTCAAGAACATGAGTTAGAACTTGGGCAACTTGAAAAACATGAACTTCAAGACAAGAAGTCCAAGGGGATATCTTTAAAGGTAGATGCAAAAGGAAAACAAAATGACGACTCATCGGAGGAAGACGAAAATTTCATGCTTCTAGTAAAAAGACTTGGAAAATTCTTTGGAAATAAAGATAAGTCTTTTTATGCTAAAAGGAAGAAACACTTTAGGAAAAAGGATACTTCAACTTCATCTCAAGACATTACATGTTATGAATGTGGGAAGCACGGTCACATAAAATCCGAATGTCCACAACTTGCAAAGAAAGGAAGTTTTAAAGGCAAGAAGGAATAAAAAAATAAGAAGGCATACATTGCATGGGAAGACAACGAAATTAGTTCATCATCCGACTCGGAGAGCGATGAAAGCGCAAAACTAGCACTTATGGCTACACATAACTCCGAAGATGAAAATGACTAGGTTTGCTTGAAGACCACTTCAAATCTATGGTATCTTGATAGTGGTTGTTCGAAGCATATGACCGGAGATATAAACTAACTTTCAAATCTAGTTCTAAAGTCCAAGGGTTATTTCACATATGGGGAATACCTTAAAGGAAGAATTCTTGGCATTGGCAAAGTTGGAGCAATAACTTTCACATTTATTGAAGATGTACATTATGTTAAAGGACTAAAGGAATATCTTCTAAACAAAAGCCAACTTTGTGACAAAGGCTTCAAGATCATGTTCGCCAAGGATGAATGTTTTGATGAAGTCAATCTTGAGGTAAAATCTCATAGGTAAAAATTGTTTTTATTTTTCATAATTTCTTTATATACTTCAAGTTTTTTCCCATCCTTTTTGTTAATGACAAAGGGGGAGAAGAATTGTGTATTATTGCTTGGTTTCTCTAACAAAATGTGCAGATTTCAAAACTCTCTAAAATCATGGATTAAGGGGGAGCAATATCCAAGGGGGAGCAAGCTTTGGTTAGAGAAACATGATTGGATCGAATTTTTAAGAATTGGGTTGTCATCATCAAAAAGGGGGAGAATGTGAAGACATAGCTTCTCAATGGTTTTGATGAAGACAACAATGTTTATTCAAGGTTTTATGTACAAAAGGAAATGGATCAAAGACTTCAAAGGTAGAACAAGTTTCATATTAATTTAAGTCTTGAAGATTTCTCTAGAAGGAAAAAGAAGAATTGCATAAGACTTGACTACTCTTGCAAGATAGGATTAATCAAACTTTTAGGTATATGAAATTCTTGACTAAAACATTTCTTAGTGCTCAAAATATTTCTTTAATTGGAAAAATTATTTTTCATTTTTGAACCATATTAAATCACTTTCAAATATAATCTATTTACTTGGATAAATCAATAGATGTTGCATAAAATTGGTTCAAATAGTTAGACAAATTTTTTAATTTTTCAATTTATTTAAACATTCAGTTTTTGGTAAATTATGGCGTTTTTAACTGTCGTAACAGCACCTAAAACCGCCATAATTCGCACCGTTCTGAAACTGTATTTTAAATTTTTAAATTTGAAAGTTTTTGGTAATTATGGCGTTTTGAACCGACGTAATGGAACAAAACCCGCCACAATTTACAGCGTACTGAAACAGTATTTTTAATTTAAAAATTAAAGAATATTTTGTTTGAATGCACCTTTTCATTATATCTTTTCATGGCATCTCTTACATCTTTTCTCTTATTAAATTCAGAATTTTTCTAACCATTGCCATGACTTTTGAATGGTTGCTTTCATCAATATAAATTAATTTCAAATTTTCATTTTTCAATCACCTCTTTAAAAAAAAAAACTCTCTACAATCTCTAAGCATATTTTTCCATAACAAAAATTTTATACAAGATACTTTTTGAATACCATTTTCATATTACATACATAAAAGTATCATTTGAGCACTTAGAGAGTTTACGATATTGAAATTTCATATTTGAAAGAGAAGAAGTCCTTCATAGGATTTATATACTACAAACTTGTTTTAAAAACTCTTGTTGTAACATATCTTATTTTTCCAGGATTGTTGGATATAAGATTGTTTGGTTGTAAACCTTGTTATCCGGATTGTGGATACAAGAGGTCCATTTGTGAGAGGTTGATTCACGGTTGGACTTTAAACTTGTAAAATCCAAGAGGATGTTTTTGGTGTGGATTGTTAGAGTCTTGTATAGGAAGACTAGGTGTGTCTTGACCTAAGATCTAATATTAGTGAAAATCTCTTTCGTGTTGAAAGGGGAGTGGAGTACTCTCGACGTGTGAGGGGAACCACTATACGTCTTGGTGTTCATTTACTTTCTGCATTTACCATTTCAACACTTAGAAATCTTTAGGAAAGTAAAAATCAAAAATCGTCAAAAATCGGGATAATCATCTAAGAACCTAATTCACCCCCCTCTTAGGCTCACATATATCTTACAATTGGCATCAGAGCAGGTCTTAGGTAACCTGTTCCTGAAGATCCAGTATGGCTTTCGCAAGTTCAAACCCGATTTTCAAAGAAAAGCCTCTCTACAATGACTTCCGCATCTCTATTTGGTAAACTTCAAGAACATGAGTTAGAACTTGGGCAACTTGAAAAACATGAACTTCAAGACAAGAAGTCCAAGGGGATATCTTTAAAGGTAGATGCAAAAGGAAAACAAAATGACGGCTCATCGGAGGAAGACGAAAATTTCATGCTTCTAGTAAAAAGACTTGGAAAATTCTTTGGAAATAAAGATAAGTCTTTTTATGCTAAAAGGAAGAAACACTTTAGGAAAAAGGATACTTCAACTTCATCTCAAGACATTACATGTTATGAATGTGGGAAGCACGGTCACATAAAATCCGAATGTCCACAACTTGCAAAGAAAGGAAGTTTTAAAGGCAAGAAGGAATAAAAAAATAAGAAGGCATACATTGCATGGGAAGACAACGAAATTAGTTCATCATCCGACTCGGAGAGCGATGAAAGCGCAAAACTAGCACTTATGGCTACACATAACTCCGAAGATGAAAATGACTAGGTTTGCTTGAAGGCCACTTCAAATCTATGGTATCTTGATAGTGGTTGGTCGAAGCATATGACCGGAGATATAAACTAACTTTCAAATCTAGTTCTAAAGTCCAACGGTTATTTCACATATGGGGAATACCTTAAAGGAAGAATTCTTGGCATTGGCAAAGTTGGAGCAATAACTTTCACATTTATTGAAGATGTACTTTATGTTAAAGGACTAAAGGAATATCTTCTAAACAAAAGCCAACTTTGTGACAAAGGCTTCAAGATCATGTTCGCCAAGGATGAATGTTTTGATGAAGTCAATCTTGAGGTAAAATCTCATAGGTAAAAATTGTTTTTATTTTTCATAATTTCTTTATATACTTCAAGTTTTTTCCCATCCTTTTTGTTAATGACAAAGGGGGAGAAGAATTGTGTATTATTGCTTGGTTTCTCTAACAAAATGTGCAGATTTCAAAACTCTCTAAAATCATGGATTAAGGGGGAGCAATATCCAAGGGGGAGCAAGCTTTGGTTAGAGAAACATGATTGGATCGAATTTTTAAGAATTGGGTTGTCATCATCAAAAAGGGGGAGAATGTGAAGACATAGCTTCTCAATGGTTTTGATGAAGACAACAATGTTTATTCAAGGTTTTATGTACAAAAGGAAATGGATCAAAGACTTCAAAGGTAGAACAAGTTTCATATTAATTTAAGTCTTGAAGATTTCTCTAGAAGGAAAAAGAAGAATTGCATAAGACTTGACTACTCTTGCAAGATAGGATTAATCAAACTTTTAGGTATATGAAATTCTTGACTAAAACATTTCTTAGTGCTCAAAATATTTCTTTAATTGGAAAAATTATTTTTCATTTTTGAACCATATTAAATCACTTTCAAATATAATCTATTTACTTGGATAAATCAATAGATGTTGCATAAAATTGGTTCAAATAGTTAGACAAATTTTTTAATTTTTCAATTTATTTAAACATTCAGTTTTTGGTAAATTATGGCGTTTTTAACTGTCGTAACAGCACCTAAAACCGCCATAATTCGCACCGTTCTGAAACTGTATTTTAAATTTTTAAATTTGAAAGTTTTTGGTAATTATGGCGTTTTGAACCGACGTAATGGAACAGAACCCGCCACAATTTACAGCGTACTGAAACAGTATTTTTAATTTAAAAATTGAAGAATATTTTGTTTGAATGCACCTTTTCATTATATCTTTTCATGGCATCTCTTACATCTTTTCTCTTATTAAATTCAGAATTTTTCTAACCATTGCCATGACTTTTGAATGGTTGCTTTCATCAATATAAATTAATTTCAAATTTTCATTTTTCAATCACCTCTTTAAAAAAAAAACTCTCTACAATCTCTAAGCATATTTTTCCATAACAAAAATTTTATACAAGATACTTTTTGAATACCATTTTCATATTACATACATAAAAGTATCATTTGAGCACTTAGAGAGTTTACGATATTGAAATTTCATATTTGAAAGAGAAGAAGTCCTTCATAGGATTTATATACTACAAACTTGTTTTAAAAACTCTTGTTGTAACATATCTTATTTTTCCAGGATTGTTGGATATAAGATTGTTTGGTTGTAAACCTTGTTATCCGGATTGTGGATACAAGAGGTCCATTTGTGAGAGGTTGATTCACGGTTGGACTTTAAACTTGTAAAATCCAAGAGGATGTTTTTGGTGTGGATTGTTAGAGTCTTGTATAGGAAGACTAGGTGTGTCTTGACCTAAGATCTAATATTAGTGAAAATCTCTTTCGTGTTGAAAGGGGAGTGGAGTACTCTCGACGTGTGAGGGGAACCACTATACGTCTTGGTGTTCATTTACTTTCTGCATTTACCATTTCAACACTTAGAAATCTTTAGGAAAGTAAAAATCAAAAATCGTCAAAAATCGGGATAATCATCTAAGAACCTAATTCACCCCCCTCTTAGGCTCACATATATCTTACAATTGGCATCAGAGCAGGTCTTAGGTAACCTGTTCCTGAAGATCCAGTATGGCTTCCGCAAGTTCAAACCCGATTTTCAAAGAAAAGCCTATCTACAATGACTTCCGCATCTCTATTTGGTAAACTTCAAGAACATGAGTTAGAACTTGGGCAACTTGAAAAACATGAACTTCAAGACAAGAAGTCCAAGGGGATATCTTTAAAGGTAGATGCAAAAGGAAAACAAAATGACGACTCATCGGAGGAAGATGAAAATTTCATGCTTCTAGTAAAAAGACTTGGAAAATTCTTTGGAAATAAAGATAAGTCTTTTTATGCTAAAAGGAAGAAACACTTTAGGAAAAAGGATACTTCAACTTCATCTCAAGACATTACATGTTATGAATGTGGGAAGCACGGTCACATAAAATCCGAATGTCCACAACTTGCAAAGAAAGGAAGTTTTAAAGGCAAGAAGGAATAAAAAAATAAGAAGGCATACATTGCATGGGAAGACAACGAAATTAGTTCATCATCCGACTCGGAGAGCGATGAAAGCGCAAAACTAGCACTTATGGCTACACATAACTCCGAAGATGAAAATGACTAGGTTTGCTTGAAGACCACTTCAAATCTATGGTATCTTGATAGTGGTTGTTCGAAGCATATGACCGGAGATATAAACTAACTTTCAAATCTAGTTCTAAAGTCCAAGGGTTATTTCACATATGGGGAATACCTTAAAGGAAGAATTCTAGGCATTGGCAAAGTTGGAGCAATAACTTTCACATTTATTGAAGATGTACTTTATGTTAAAGGACTAAAGGAATATCTTCTAAACAAAAGCCAACTTTGTGACAAAGGCTTCAAGATCATGTTCGCCAAGGATGAATGTTTTGATGAAGTCAATCTTGAGGTAAAATCTCATAGGTAAAAATTGTTTTTATTTTTCATAATTTCTTTATATACTTCAAGTTTTTTCCCATCCTTTTTGTTAATGACAAAGGGGGAGAAGAATTGTGTATTATTGCTTGGTTTCTCTAACAAAATGTGCAGATTTCAAAACTCTCTAAAATCATGGATTAAGGGGGAGCAATATCCAAGGGGGAGCAAGCTTTGGTTAGAGAAACATAATTGGATCGAATTTTTAAGAATTGGGTTGTCATCATCAAAAAGGGGGAGAATGTGAAGACATAGCTTCTCAATGGTTTTGATGAAGACAACAATGTTTATTCAAGGTTTTATGTACAAAAGGAAATGGATCAAAGACTTCAAAGGTAGAACAAGTTTCATATTAATTTAAGTCTTGAAGATTTCTCTAGAAGGAAAAAGAAGAATTGCATAAGACTTGACTACTCTTGCAAGATAGGATTAATCAAACTTTTAGGTATATGAAATTCTTGACTAAAACATTTCTTAGTGCTCAAAATATTTCTTTAATTGGAAAAATTATTTTTCATTTTTGAACCATATTAAATCACTTTCAAATATAATCTATTTACTTGGATAAATCAATAGATGTTGCATAAAATTGGTTCAAATAGTTAGACAAATTTTTTAATTTTTCAATTTATTTAAACATTCAGTTTTTGGTAAATTATGGCGTTTTTAACTGTCGTAACAGCACCTAAAACCGCCATAATTCGCACCGTTCTGAAACTGTATTTTAAATTTTTAAATTTGAAAGTTTTTGGTAATTATGGCGTTTTGAACCGACGTAATGGAACAAAACCCGCCACAATTTACAGCGTACTGAAACAGTATTTTTAATTTAAAAATTAAAGAATATTTTGTTTGAATGCACCTTTTCATTATATCTTTTCATGGCATCTCTTACATCTTTTCTCTTATTAAATTCAGAATTTTTCTAACCATTGCCATGACTTTTGAATGGTTGCTTTCATCAATATAAATTAATTTCAAATTTTCATTTTTCAATCACCTCTTTAAAAAAAAAAACTCTCTACAATCTCTAAGCATATTTTTCCATAACAAAAATTTTATACAAGATACTTTTTGAATACCATTTGCATATTACATACATAAAAGTATCATTTGAGCACTTAGAGAGTTTACGATATTGAAATTTCATATTTGAAAGAGAAGAAGTCCTTCATAGGATTTATATACTACAAACTTGTTTTAAAAACTCTTGTTGTAACATATCTTATTTTTCCAGGATTGTTGGATATAAGATTGTTTGGTTGTAAACCTTGTTATCCGGATTGTGGATACAAGAGGTCCATTTGTGAGAGGTTGATTCACGGTTGGACTTTAAACTTGTAAAATCCAAGAGGATGTTTTTGGTGTGGATTGTTAGAGTCTTGTATAGGAAGACTAGGTGTGTCTTGACCTAAGATCTAATATTAGTGAAAATCTCTTTCGTGTTGAAAGGGGAGTGGAGTACTCTCGACGTGTGAGGGGAACCACTATACGTCTTGGTGTTCATTTACTTTCTGCATTTACCATTTCAACACTTAGAAATCTTTAGGAAAGTAAAAATCAAAAATCGTCAAAAATCGGGATAATCATCTAAGAACCTAATTCACCCCCCTCTTAGGCTCACATATATCTTACAATTGGCATCAGAGCAGGTCTTAGGTAACCTGTTCCTAAAGATCCAGTATGGCTTCCGCAAGTTCAAACCCGATTTTCAAAGAAAAGCCTCTCTACAATGACTTCCGCATCTCTATTTGGTAAACTTCAAGAACATGAGTTAGAACTTGGGCAACTTGAAAAACATGAACTTCAAGACAAGAAGTCCAAGGGGATATCTTTAAAGGTAGATGCAAAAGGAAAACAAAATGACGACTCATCGGAGGAAGACGAAAATTTCATGCTTCTAGTAAAAAGACTTGGAAAATTCTTTGGAAATAAAGATAAGTCTTTTTATGCTAAAAGGAAGAAACACTTTAGGAAAAAGGATACTTCAACTTCATCTCAAGACATTACATGTTATGAATGTGGGAAGCACGGTCACATAAAATCCGAATGTCCACAACTTGCAAAGAAAGGAAGTTTTAAAGGCAAGAAGGAATAAAAAAATAAGAAGGCATACATTGCATGGGAAGACAACGAAATTAGTTCATCATCCGACTCGGAGAGCGATGAAAGCGCAAAACTAGCACTTATGGCTACACATAACTCCGAAGATGAAAATGACTAGGTTTGCTTGAAGACCACTTCAAATCTATGGTATCTTGATAGTGGTTGTTCGAAGCATATGACCGGAGATATAAACTAACTTTCAAATCTAGTTCTAAAGTCCAAGGGTTATTTCACATATGGGGAATACCTTAAAGGAAGAATTCTTGGCATTGGCAAAGTTGGAGCAATAACTTTCACATTTATTGAAGATGTACATTATGTTAAAGGACTAAAGGAATATCTTCTAAACAAAAGCCAACTTTGTGACAAAGGCTTCAAGATCATGTTCGCCAAGGATGAATGTTTTGATGAAGTCAATCTTGAGGTAAAATCTCATAGGTAAAAATTGTTTTTATTTTTCATAATTTCTTTATATACTTCAAGTTTTTTCCCATCCTTTTTGTTAATGACAAAGGGGGAGAAGAATTGTGTATTATTGCTTGGTTTCTCTAACAAAATGTGCAGATTTCAAAACTCTCTAAAATCATGGATTAAGGGGGAGCAATATCCAAGGGGGAGCAAGCTTTGGTTAGAGAAACATGATTGGATCGAATTTTTAAGAATTGGGTTGTCATCATCAAAAAGGGGGAGAATGTGAAGACATAGCTTCTCAATGGTTTTGATGAAGACAACAATGTTTATTCAAGGTTTTATGTACAAAAGGAAATGGATCAAAGACTTCAAAGGTAGAACAAGTTTCATATTAATTTAAGTCTTGAAGATTTCTCTAGAAGGAAAAAGAAGAATTGCATAAGACTTGACTACTCTTGCAAGATAGGATTAATCAAACTTTTAGGTATATGAAATTCTTGACTAAAACATTTCGTAGTGCTCAAAATATTTCTTTAATTGGAAAAATTATTTTTCATTTTTGAACCATATTAAATCACTTTCAAATATAATCTATTTACTTGGATAAATCAATAGATGTTGCATAAAATTGGTTCAAATAGTTAGACAAATTTTTTAATTTTTCAATTTATTTAAACATTCAGTTTTTGGTAAATTATGGCGTTTTTAACTGTCGTAACAGCACCTAAAACCGCCATAATTCGCACCGTTCTGAAACTGTATTTTAAATTTTTAAATTTGAAAGTTTTTGGTAATTATGGCATTTTGAACCGACGTAATGGAACAAAACCCGCCACAATTTACAGCGTACTGAAACAGTATTTTTAATTTAAAAATTAAAGAATATTTTGTTTGAATGCACCTTTTCATTATATCTTTTCATGGCATCTCTTACATCTTTTCTCTTATTAAATTCAGAATTTTTCTAACCATTGCCATGACTTTTGAATGGTTGCTTTCATCAATATAAATTAATTTCAAATTTTCATTTTTCAATCACCTCTTTAAAAAAAAAAACTCTCTACAATCTCTAAGCATATTTTTCCATAACAAAAATTTTATACAAGATACTTTTTGAATACCATTTTCATATTACATACATAAAAGTATCATTTGAGCACTTAGAGAGTTTACGATATTGAAATTTCATATTTGAAAGAGAAGAAGTCCTTCATAGGATTTATATACTACAAACTTGTTTTAAAAACTCTTGTTGTAACATATCTTATTTTTCCAGGATTGTTGGATATAAGATTGTTTGGTTGTAAACCTTGTTATCCGGATTGTGGATACAAGAGGTCCATTTGTGAGAGGTTGATTCACGGTTGGACTTTAAACTTGTAAAATCCAAGAGGATGTTTTTGGTGTGGATTGTTAGAGTCTTGTATAGGAAGACTAGGTGTGTCTTGACCTAAGATCTAATATTAGTGAAAATCTCTTTTGTGTTGAAAGGGGAGTGGAGTACTCTCGACGTGTGAGGGGAACCACTATACGTCTTGGTGTTCATTTACTTTCTGCATTTACCATTTCAACACTTAGAAATCTTTAGGAAAGTAAAAATCAAAAATCGTCAAAAATCGGGATAATCATCTAAGAACCTAATTCACCCCCCTCTTAGGCTCACATATATCTTACAATTGGCATCAGAGCAGGTCTTAGGTAACCTGTTCCTAAAGATCCAGTATGGCTTCCGCAAGTTCAAACCCGATTTTCAAAGAAAAGCCTCTCTACAATGACTTCCGCATCTCTATTTGGTAAACTTCAAGAACATGAGTTAGAACTTGGGCAACTTGAAAAACATGAACTTCAAGACAAGAAGTCCAAGGGGATATCTTTAAAGGTAGATGCAAAAGGAAAACAAAATGACGACTCATCGGAGGAAGACGAAAATTTCATGCTTCTAGTAAAAAGACTTGGAAAATTCTTTGGAAATAAAGATAAGTCTTTTTATGCTAAAAGGAAGAAACACTTTAGGAAAAAGGATACTTCAACTTCATCTCAAGACATTACATGTTATGAATGTGGGAAGCACGGTCACATAAAATCCGAATGTCCACAACTTGCAAAGAAAGGAAGTTTTAAAGGCAAGAAGGAATAAAAAAATAAGAAGGCATACATTGCATGGGAAGACAACGAAATTAGTTCATCATCCGACTCGGAGAGCGATGAAAGCGCAAAACTAGCACTTATGGCTACACATAACTCCGAAGATGAAAATGACTAGGTTTGCTTGAAGGCCACTTCAAATCTATGGTATCTTGATAGTGGTTGGTCGAAGCATATGACCGGAGATATAAACTAACTTTCAAATCTAGTTCTAAAGTCCAAGGGTTATTTCACATATGGGGAATACCTTAAAGGAAGAATTCTTGGCATTGGCAAAGTTGGAGCAATAACTTTCACATTTATTGAAGATGTACTTTATGTTAAAGGACTAAAGGAATATCTTCTAAACAAAAGCCAACTTTGTGACAAAGGCTTCAAGATCATGTTCGCCAAGGATGAATGTTTTGATGAAGTCAATCTTGAGGTAAAATCTCATAGGTAAAAATTGTTTTTATTTTTCATAATTTCTTTATATACTTCAAGTTTTTTCCCATCCTTTTTGTTAATGACAAAGGGGGAGAAGAATTGTGTATTATTGCTTGGTTTCTCTAACAAAATGTGCAGATTTCAAAACTCTCTAAAATCATGGATTAAGGGGGAGCAATATCCAAGGGGGAGCAAGCTTTGGTTAGAGAAACATGATTGGATCGAATTTTTAAGAATTGGGTTGTCATCATCAAAAAGGGGGAGAATGTGAAGACATAGCTTCTCAATGGTTTTGATGAAGACAACAATGTTTATTCAAGGTTTTATGTACAAAAGGAAATGGATCAAAGACTTCAAAGGTAGAACAAGTTTCATATTAATTTAAGTCTTGAAGATTTCTCTAGAAGGAAAAAGAAGAATTGCATAAGACTTGACTACTCTTGCAAGATAGGATTAATCAAACTTTTAGGTATATGAAATTCTTGACTAAAACATTTCTTAGTGCTCAAAATATTTCTTTAATTGGAAAAATTATTTTTCATTTTTGAACCATATTAAATCACTTTCAAATATAATCTATTTACTTGGATAAATCAATAGATGTTGCATAAAATTGGTTCAAATAGTTAGACAAATTTTTTAATTTTTCAATTTATTTAAACATTCAGTTTTTGGTAAATTATGGCGTTTTTAACTGTCGTAACAGCACCTAAAACCGCCATAATTCGCACCGTTCTGAAACTGTATTTTAAATTTTTAAATTTGAAAGTTTTTGGTAATTATGGCGTTTTGAACCGACGTAATGGAACAAAACCCGCCACAATTTACAGCGTACTGAAACAGTATTTTTAATTTAAAAATTAAAGAATATTTTGTTTGAATGCACCTTTTCATTATATCTTTTCATGGCATCTCTTACATCTTTTCTCTTATTAAATTCAGAATTTTTCTAACCATTGCCATGACTTTTGAATGGTTGCTTTCATCAATATAAATTAATTTCAAATTTTCATTTTTCAATCACCTCTTTAAAAAAAAAAACTCTCTACAATCTCTAAGCATATTTTTCCATAACAAAAATTTTATACAAGATACTTTTTGAATACCATTTTCATATTACATACATAAAAGTATCATTTGAGCACTTAGAGAGTTTACGATATTGAAATTTCATATTTGAAAGAGAAGAAGTCCTTCATAGGATTTATATACTACAAACTTGTTTTAAAAACTCTTGTTGTAACATATCTTATTTTTCCAGGATTGTTGGATATAAGATTGTTTGGTTGTAAACCTTGTTATCCGGATTGTGGATACAAGAGGTCCATTTGTGAGAGGTTGATTCACGGTTGGACTTTAAACTTGTAAAATCCAAGAGGATGTTTTTGGTGTGGATTGTTAGAGTCTTGTATAGGAAGACTAGGTGTGTCTTGACCTAAGATCTAATATTAGTGAAAATCTCTTTCGTGTTGAAAGGGGAGTGGAGTACTCTCGACGTGTGAGGGGAACCACTATACGTCTTGGTGTTCATTTACTTTCTGCATTTACCATTTCAACACTTAGAAATCTTTAGGAAAGTAAAAATCAAAAATCGTCAAAAATCGGGATAATCATCTAAGAACCTAATTCACCCCCCTCTTAGGCTCACATATATCTTACAATTGGCATCAGAGCAGGTCTTAGGTAACCTGTTCCTAAAGATCCAGTATGGCTTCCGCAAGTTCAAACCCGATTTTCAAAGAAAAGCCTCTCTACAATGACTTCCGCATCTCTATTTGGTAAACTTCAAGAACATGAGTTAGAACTTGGGTAACTTGAAAAACATGAACTTCAAGACAAGAAGTCCAAGGGGATATCTTTAAAGGTAGATGCAAAAGGAAAACAAAATGACGACTCATCGGAGGAAGACGAAAATTTCATGCTTCTAATAAAAAGACTTGGAAAATTCTTTGGAAATAAAGATAAGTCTTTTTATGCTAAAAGGAAGAAACACTTTAGGAAAAAGGATACTTCAACTTCATCTCAAGACATTACATGTTATGAATGTGGGAAGCACGGTCACATAAAATCCGAATGTCCACAACTTGCAAAGAAAGGAAGTTTTAAAGGCAAGAAGGAATAAAAAAATAAGAAGGCATACATTGCATGGGAAGACAACGAAATTAGTTCATCATCCGACTCGGAGAGCGATGAAAGCGCAAAACTAGCACTTATGGCTACACATAACTCCGAAGATGAAAATGACTAGGTTTGCTTGAAGACCACTTCAAATCTATGGTATCTTGATAGTGGTTGTTCGAAGCATATGACCGGAGATATAAACTAACTTTCAAATCTAGTTCTAAAGTCCAAGGGTTATTTCACATATGGGGAATACCTTAAAGGAAGAATTCTTGGCATTGGCAAAGTTGGAGCAATAACTTTCACATTTATTGAAGATGTACTTTATGTTAAAGGACTAAAGGAATATCTTCTAAACAAAAGCCAACTTTGTGACAAAGGCTTCAAGATCATGTTCGCCAAGGATGAATGTTTTGATGAAGTCAATCTTGAGGTAAAATCTCATAGGTAAAAATTGTTTTTATTTTTCATAATTTCTTTATATACTTCAAGTTTTTTCCCATCCTTTTTGTTAATGACAAAGGGGGAGAAGAATTGTGTATTATTGCTTGGTTTCTCTAACAAAATGTGCAGATTTCAAAACTCTCTAAAATCATGGATTAAGGGGGAGCAATATCCAAGGGGGAGCAAGCTTTGGTTAGAGAAACATGATTGGATCGAATTTTTAAGAATTGGGTTGTCATCATCAAAAAGGGGGAGAATGTGAAGACATAGCTTCTCAATGGTTTTGATGAAGACAACAATGTTTATTCAAGGTTTTATGTACAAAAGGAAATGGATCAAAGACTTCAAAGGTAGAACAAGTTTCATATTAATTTAAGTCTTGAAGATTTCTCTAGAAGGAAAAAGAAGAATTGCATAAGACTTGACTACTCTTGCAAGATAGGATTAATCAAACTTTTAGGTATATGAAATTCTTGACTAAAACATTTCTTAGTGCTCAAAATATTTCTTTAATTGGAAAAATTATTTTTCATTTTTGAACCATATTAAATCACTTTCAAATATAATCTATTTACTTGGATAAATCAATAGATGTTGCATAAAATTGGTTCAAATAGTTAGACAAATTTTTTAATTTTTCAATTTATTTAAACATTCAGTTTTTGGTAAATTATGGCGTTTTTAACTGTCGTAACAGCACCTAAAACCGCCATAATTCGCACCGTTCTGAAACTGTATTTTAAATTTTTTGGTAATTATGGCGTTTTGAACCGACGTAATGGAACAAAACCCGCCACAATTTACAGCGTACTGAAACAGTATTTTTAATTTAAAAATTAAAGAATATTTTGTTTGAATGCACCTTTTCATTATATCTTTTCATGGTATCTCTTACATCTTTTCTCTTATTAAATTCAGAATTTTTCTAACCATTGCCATTACTTTTGAATGGTTGCTTTCATCAATATAAATTAATTTCAAATTTTCATTTTTCAATCACCTCTTTAAAAAAAAAAACTCTACAATCTCTAAGCATATTTTTCCATAACAAAAATTTTATACAAGATACTTTTTGAATACCATTTTCATATTACATACATAAAAGTATCATTTGAGCACTTAGAGAGTTTACGATATTGAAATTTCATATTTGAAAGAGAAGAAGTCCTTCATAGGATTTATATACTACAAACTTGTTTTAAAAACTCTTGTTGTAACATATCTTATTTTTCCAGGATTGTTGGATATAAGATTGTTTGGTTGTAAACCTTGTTATCCGGATTGTGGATACAAGAGGTCCATTTGTGAGAGGTTGATTCACGGTTGGACTTTAAACTTGTAAAATCCAAGAGGATGTTTTTGGTGTGGATTGTTAGAGTCTTGTATAGGAAGACTAGGTGTGTCTTGACCTAAGATCTAATATTAGTGAAAATCTCTTTCGTGTTGAAAGGGGAGTGGAGTACTCTCGACGTGTGAGGGGAACCACTATACGTCTTGGTGTTCATTTACTTTCTGCATTTACCATTTCAACACTTAGAAATCTTTAGGAAAGTAAAAATCAAAAATCGTCAAAAATCGGGATAATCATCTAAGAACCTAATTCACCCCCCTCTTAGGCTCACATATATCTTACAATTGGCATCAGAGCAGGTCTTAGGTAACCTGTTCCTAAAGATCCAGTATGGCTTCCGCAAGTTCAAACCCGATTTTCAAAGAAAAGCCTCTCTACAATGACTTCCGCATCTCTATTTGGTAAACTTCAAGAACATGAGTTAGAACTTGGGCAACTTGAAAAACATGAACTTCAAGACAAGAAGTCCAAGGGGATATCTTTAAAGGTAGATGCAAAAGGAAAACAAAATGACGACTCATCGGAGGAAGACGAAAATTTCATGCTTCTAGTAAAAAGACTTGGAAAATTCTTTGGAAATAAAGATAAGTCTTTTTATGCTAAAAGGAAGAAACACTTTAGGAAAAAGGATACTTCAACTTCATCTCAAGACATTACATGTTATGAATGTGGGAAGCACGGTCACATAAAATCCGAATGTCCACAACTTGCAAAGAAAGGAAGTTTTAAAGGCAAGAAGGAATAAAAAAATAAGAAGGCATACATTGCATGGGAAGACAACGAAATTAGTTCATCATCCGACTCGGAGAGCGATGAAAGCGCAAAACTAGCACTTATGGCTACACATAACTCCGAAGATGAAAATGACTAGGTTTGCTTGAAGGCCACTTCAAATCTATGGTATCTTGATAGTGGTTGGTCGAAGCATATGACCGGAGATATAAACTAACTTTCAAATCTAGTTCTAAAGTCCAAGGGTTATTTCACATATGGGGAATACCTTAAAGGAAGAATTCTTGGCATTGGCAAAGTTGGAGCAATAACTTTCACATTTATTGAAGATGTACTTTATGTTAAAGGACTAAAGGAATATCTTCTAAACAAAAGCCAACTTTGTGACAAAGGCTTCAAGATCATGTTCGCCAAGGATGAATGTTTTGATGAAGTCAATCTTGAGGTAAAATCTCATAGGTAAAAATTGTTTTTATTTTTCATAATTTCTTTATATACTTCAAGTTTTTTCCCATCCTTTTTGTTAATGACAAAGGGGGAGAAGAATTGTGTATTATTGCTTGGTTTCTCTAACAAAATGTGCAGATTTCAAAACTCTCTAAAATCATGGATTAAGGGGGAGCAATATCCAAGGGGGAGCAAGCTTTGGTTAGAGAAACATGATTGGATCGAATTTTTAAGAATTGGGTTGTCATCATCAAAAAGGGGGAGAATGTGAAGACATAGCTTCTCAATGGTTTTGATGAAGACAACAATGTTTATTCAAGGTTTTATGTACAAAAGGAAATGGATCAAAGACTTCAAAGGTAGAACAAGTTTCATATTAATTTAAG
Source organism: Lathyrus tuberosus (assembly GCA_022829125.1). Lineage (NCBI taxonomy): Eukaryota > Viridiplantae > Streptophyta > Magnoliopsida > Fabales > Fabaceae > Lathyrus > Lathyrus tuberosus. The sequence goes on along the minus strand of JALAZF010000024.1, from coordinate 134,130 downwards.
TCTTGAAGATTTCTCTAGAAGGAAAAAGAAGAATTGCATAAGACTTGACTACTCTTGCAAGATAGGATTAATCAAACTTTTAGGTATATGAAATTCTTGACTAAAACATTTCTTAGTGCTCAAAATATTTCTTTAATTGGAAAAATTATTTTTCATTTTTGAACCATATTAAATCACTTTCAAATATAATCTATTTACTTGGATAAATCAATAGATGTTGCATAAAATTGGTTCAAATAGTTAGACAAATTTTTTAATTTTTCAATTTATTTAAACATTCAGTTTTTGGTAAATTATGGCGTTTTTAACTGTCGTAACAGCACCTAAAACCGCCATAATTCGCACCGTTCTGAAACTGTATTTTAAATTTTTTTTGGTAATTATGGCGTTTTGAACCGACGTAATGGAACAAAACCCGCCACAATTTACAGCGTACTGAAACAGTATTTTTAATTTAAAAATTAAAGAATATTTTGTTTGAATGCACCTTTTCATTATATCTTTTCATGGCATCTCTTACATCTTTTCTCTTATTAAATTCAGAATTTTTCTAACCATTGCCATTACTTTTGAATGGTTGCTTTCATCAATATAAATTAATTTCAAATTTTCATTTTTCAATCACCTCTTTAAAAAAAAAAACTCTACAATCTCTAAGCATATTTTTCCATAACAAAAATTTTATACAAGATACTTTTTGAATACCATTTTCATATTACATACATAAAAGTATCATTTGAGCACTTAGAGAGTTTACGATATTGAAATTTCATATTTGAAAGAGAAGAAGTCCTTCATAGGATTTATATACTACAAACTTGTTTTAAAAACTCTTGTTGTAACATATCTTATTTTTCCAGGATTGTTGGATATAAGATTGTTTGGTTGTAAACCTTGTTATCCGGATTGTGGATACAAGAGGTCCATTTGTGAGAGGTTGATTCACGGTTGGACTTTAAACTTGTAAAATCCAAGAGGATGTTTTTGGTGTGGATTGTTAGAGTCTTGTATAGGAAGACTAGGTGTGTCTTGACCTAAGATCTAATATTAGTGAAAATCTCTTTCGTGTTGAAAGGGGAGTGGAGTACTCTCGACGTGTGAGGGGAACCACTATACGTCTTGGTGTTCATTTACTTTCTGCATTTCCCATTTCAACACTTAGAAATCTTTAGGAAAGTAAAAATAAAAAATCGTCAAAAATCGGGATAATCATCTAAGAACCTAATTCACCCCCCTCTTAGGCTCACATATATCTTACAATTGGCATCAGAGCAGGTCTTAGGTAACCTGTTCCTAAAGATCCAGTATGGCTTCCGCAAGTTCAAACCCGATTTTCAAAGAAAAGCCTCTCTACAATGACTTCCGCATCTCTATTTGGTAAACTTCAAGAACATGAGTTAGAACTTGGGCAACTTGAAAAACATGAACTTCAAGACAAGAAGTCCAAGGGGATATCTTTAAAGGTAGATGCAAAAGGAAAACAAAATGACGACTCATCGGAGGAAGACGAAAATTTCATGCTTCTAGTAAAAAGACTTGGAAAATTCTTTGGAAATAAAGATAAGTCTTTTTATGCTAAAAGGAAGAAACACTTTAGGAAAAAGGATACTTCAACTTCATCTCAAGACATTACATGTTATGAATGTGGGAAGCACGGTCACATAAAATCCGAATGTCCACAACTTGCAAAGAAAGGAAGTTTTAAAGGCAAGAAGGAATAAAAAAATAAGAAGGCATACATTGCATGGGAAGACAACGAAATTAGTTCATCATCCGACTCGGAGAGCGATGAAAGCGCAAAACTAGCACTTATGGCTACACATAACTCCGAAGATGAAAATGACTAGGTTTGCTTGAAGGCCACTTCAAATCTATGGTATCTTGATAGTGGTTGGTCGAAGCATATGACCGGAGATATAAACTAACTTTCAAATCTAGTTCTAAAGTCCAAGGGTTATTTCACATATGGGGAATACCTTAAAGGAAGAATTCTTGGCATTGGCAAAGTTGGAGCAATAACTTTCACATTTATTGAAGATGTACTTTATGTTAAAGGACTAAAGGAATATCTTCTAAACAAAAGCCAACTTTGTGACAAAGGCTTCAAGATCATGTTCGCCAAGGATGAATGTTTTGATGAAGTCAATCTTGAGGTAAAATCTCATAGGTAAAAATTGTTTTTATTTTTCATAATTTCTTTATATACTTCAAGTTTTTTCCCATCCTTTTTGTTAATGACAAAGGGGGAGAAGAATTGTGTATTATTGCTTGGTTTCTCTAACAAAATGTGCAGATTTCAAAACTCTCTAAAATCATGGATTAAGGGGGAGCAATATCCAAGGGGGAGCAAGCTTTGGTTAGAGAAACATGATTGGATCGAATTTTTAAGAATTGGGTTGTCATCATCAAAAAGGGGGAGAATGTGAAGACATAGCTTCTCAATGGTTTTGATGAAGACAACAATGTTTATTCAAGGTTTTATGTACAAAAGGAAATGGATCAAAGACTTCAAAGGTAGAACAAGTTTCATATTAATTTAAGTCTTGAAGATTTCTCTAGAAGGAAAAAGAAGAATTGCATAAGACTTGACTACTCTTGCAAGATAGGATTAATCAAACTTTTAGGTATATGAAATTCTTGACTAAAACATTTCTTAGTGCTCAAAATATTTCTTTAATTGGAAAAATTATTTTTCATTTTTGAACCATATTAAATCACTTTCAAATATAATCTATTTACTTGGATAAATCAATAGATGTTGCATAAAATTGGTTCAAATAGTTAGACAAATTTTTTAATTTTTCAATTTATTTAAACATTCAGTTTTTGGTAAATTATGGCGTTTTTAACTGTCGTAACAGCACCTAAAACCGCCATAATTCGCACCGTTCTGAAACTGTATTTTAAATTTTTTTTGGTAATTATGGCGTTTTGAACCGACGTAATGGAACAAAACCCGCCACAATTTACAGCGTACTGAAACAGTATTTTTAATTTAAAAATTAAAGAATATTTTGTTTGAATGCACCTTTTCATTATATCTTTTCATGGCATCTCTTACATCTTTTCTCTTATTAAATTCAGAATTTTTCTAACCATTGCCATTACTTTTGAATGGTTGCTTTCATCAATATAAATTAATTTCAAATTTTCATTTTTCAATCACCTCTTTAAAAAAAAAAACTCTACAATCTCTAAGCATATTTTTCCATAACAAAAATTTTATACAAGATACTTTTTGAATACCATTTTCATATTACATACATAAAAGTATCATTTGAGCACTTAGAGAGTTTACGATATTGAAATTTCATATTTGAAAGAGAAGAAGTCCTTCATAGGATTTATATACTACAAACTTGTTTTAAAAACTCTTGTTGTAACATATCTTATTTTTCCAGGATTGTTGGATATAAGATTGTTTGGTTGTAAACCTTGTTATCCGGATTGTGGATACAAGAGGTCCATTTGTGAGAGGTTGATTCACGGTTGGACTTTAAACTTGTAAAATCCAAGAGGATGTTTTTGGTGTGGATTGTTAGAGTCTTGTATAGGAAGACTAGGTGTGTCTTGACCTAAGATCTAATATTAGTGAAAATCTCTTTCGTGTTGAAAGGGGAGTGGAGTACTCTCGACGTGTGAGGGGAACCACTATACGTCTTGGTGTTCATTTACTTTCTGCATTTACCATTTCAACACTTAGAAATCTTTAGGAAAGTAAAAATCAAAAATCGTCAAAAATCGGGATAATCATCTAAGAACCTAATTCACCCCCCTCTTAGGCTCACATATATCTTACAATTGGCATCAGAGCAGGTCTTAGGTAACCTGTTCCTAAAGATCCAGTATGGCTTCCGCAAGTTCAAACCCGATTTTCAAAGAAAAGCCTCTCTACAATGACTTCCGCATCTCTATTTGGTAAACTTCAAGAACATGAGTTAGAACTTGGGCAACTTGAAAAACATGAACTTCAAGACACGAAGTCCAAGGGGATATCTTTAAAGGTAGATGCAAAAGGAAAACAAAATGACGACTCATCGGAGGAAGACGAAAATTTCATGCTTCTAGTAAAAAGACTTGGAAAATTCTTTGGAAATAAAGATAAGTCTTTTTATGCTAAAAGGAAGAAACACTTTAGGAAAAAGGATACTTCAACTTCATCTCAAGACATTACATGTTATGAATGTGGGAAGCACGGTCACATAAAATCCGAATGTCCACAACTTGCAAAGAAAGGAAGTTTTAAAGGCAAGAAGGAATAAAAAAATAAGAAGGCATACATTGCATGGGAAGACAACGAAATTAGTTCATCATCCGACTCGGAGAGCGATGAAAGCGCAAAACTAGCACTTATGGCTACACATAACTCCGAAGATGAAAATGACTAGGTTTGCTTGAAGGCCACTTCAAATCTATGGTATCTTGATAGTGGTTGGTCGAAGCATATGACCGGAGATATAAACTAACTTTCAAATCTAGTTCTAAAGTCCAAGGGTTATTTCACATATGGGGAATACCTTAAAGGAAGAATTCTTGGCATTGGCAAAGTTGGAGCAATAACTTTCACATTTATTGAAGATGTACTTTATGTTAAAGGACTAAAGGAATATCTTCTAAACAAAAGCCAACTTTGTGACAAAGGCTTCAAGATCATGTTCGCCAAGGATGAATGTTTTGATGAAGTCAATCTTGAGGTAAAATCTCATAGGTAAAAATTGTTTTTATTTTTCATAATTTCTTTATATACTTCAAGTTTTTTCCCATCCTTTTTGTTAATGACAAAGGGGGAGAAGAATTGTGTATTATTGCTTGGTTTCTCTAACAAAATGTGCAGATTTCAAAACTCTCTAAAATCATGGATTAAGGGGGAGCAATATCCAAGGGGGAGCAAGCTTTGGTTAGAGAAACATGATTGGATCGAATTTTTAAGAATTGGGTTGTCATCATCAAAAAGGGGGAGAATGTGAAGACATAGCTTCTCAATGGTTTTGATGAAGACAACAATGTTTATTCAAGGTTTTATGTACAAAAGGAAATGGATCAAAGACTTCAAAGGTAGAACAAGTTTCATATTAATTTAAGTCTTGAAGATTTCTCTAGAAGGAAAAAGAAGAATTGCATAAGACTTGACTACTCTTGCAAGATAGGATTAATCAAACTTTTAGGTATATGAAATTCTTGACTAAAACATTTCTTAGTGCTCAAAATATTTCTTTAATTGGAAAAATTATTTTTCATTTTTGAACCATATTAAATCACTTTCAAATATAATCTATTTACTTGGATAAATCAATAGATGTTGCATAAAATTGGTTCAAATAGTTAGACAAATTTTTTAATTTTTCAATTTATTTAAACATTCAGTTTTTGGTAAATTATGGCGTTTTTAACTGTCGTAACAGCACCTAAAACCACCATAATTCGCACCGTTCTGAAACTGTATTTTAAATTTTTTTGGTAATTATGGCGTTTTGAACCGACGTAATGGAACAAAACCCGCCACAATTTACAGCGTACTGAAACAGTATTTTTAATTTAAAAATTAAAGAATATTTTGTTTGAATGCACCTTTTCATTATATCTTTTCATGGCATCTCTTACATCTTTTCTCTTATTAAATTCAGAATTTTTCTAACCATTGCCATTACTTTTGAATGGTTGCTTTCATCAATATAAATTAATTTCAAATTTTCATTTTTCAATCACCTCTTTAAAAAAAAAAACTCTACAATCTCTAAGCATATTTTTCCATAACAAAAATTTTATACAAGATACTTTTTGAATACCATTTTCATATTACATACATAAAAGTATCATTTGAGCACTTAGAGAGTTTACGATATTGAAATTTCATATTTGAAAGAGAAGAAGTCCTTCATCGGATTTATATACTACAAACTTGTTTTAAAAACTCTTGTTGTAACATATCTTATTTTTCCAGGATTGTTGGATATAAGATTGTTTGGTTGTAAACCTTGTTATCCGGATTATGGATACAAGAGGTCCATTTGTGAGAGGTTGATTCACGGTTGGACTTTAAACTTGTAAAATCCAAGAGGATGTTTTTGGTGTGGATTGTTAGAGTCTTGTATAGGAAGACTAGGTGTGTCTTGACCTAAGATCTAATATTAGTGAAAATCTCTTTCGTGTTGAAAGGGGAGTGGAGTACTCTCGACGTGTGAGGGGAACCACTATACGTCTTGGTGTTCATTTACTTTCTGCATTTACCATTTCAACACTTAGAAATCTTTAGGAAAGTAAAAATCAAAAATCGTCAAAAATCGGGATAATCATCTAAGAACCTAATTCACCCCCCTCTTAGGCTCACATATATCTTACAATTGGCATCAGAGCAGGTCTTAGGTAACCTGTTCCTAAAGATCCAGTATGGCTTCCGCAAGTTCAAACCCGATTTTCAAAGAAAAGCCTCTCTACAATGACTTCCGCATCTCTATTTGGTAAACTTCAAGAACATGAGTTAGAACTTGGGCAACTTGAAAAACATGAACTTCAAGACAAGAAGTCCAAGGGGATATCTTTAAAGGTAGATGCAAAAGGAAAACAAAATGACGACTCATCGGAGGAAGACGAAAATTTCATGCTTCTAGTAAAAAGACTTGGAAAATTCTTTGGAAATAAAGATAAGTCTTTTTATGCTAAAAGGAAGAAACACTTTAGGAAAAAGGATACTTCAACTTCATCTCAAGACATTACATGTTATGAATGTGGGAAGCACGGTCACATAAAATCCGAATGTCCACAACTTGCAAAGAAAGGAAGTTTTAAAGGCAAGAAGGAATAAAAAAATAAGAAGGCATACATTGCATGGGAAGACAACGAAATTAGTTCATCATCCGACTCGGAGAGCGATGAAAGCGCAAAACTAGCACTTATGGCTACACATAACTCCGAAGATGAAAATGACTAGGTTTGCTTGAAGGCCACTTCAAATCTATGGTATCTTGATAGTGGTTGTTCGAAGCATATGACCGGAGATATAAACTAACTTTCAAATCTAGTTCTAAAGTCCAAGGGTTATTTCACATATGGGGAATACCTTAAAGGAAGAATTCTTGGCATTGGCAAAGTTGGAGCAATAACTTTCACATTTATTGAAGATGTACTTTATGTTAAAGGACTAAAGGAATATCTTCTAAACAAAAGCCAACTTTGTGACAAAGGCTTCAAGATCATGTTCGCCAAGGATGAATGTTTTGATGAAGTCAATCTTGAGGTAAAATCTCATAGGTAAAAATTGTTTTTATTTTTCATAATTTCTTTATATACTTCAAGTTTTTTCCCATCCTTTTTGTTAATGACAAAGGGGGAGAAGAATTGTGTATTATTGCTTGGTTTCTCTAACAAAATGTGCAGATTTCAAAACTCTCTAAAATCATGGATTAAGGGGGAGCAATATCCAAGGGGGAGCAAGCTTTGGTTAGAGAAACATGATTGGATCGAATTTTTAAGAATTGGGTTGTCATCATCAAAAAGGGGGAGAATGTGAAGACATAGCTTCTCAATGGTTTTGATGAAGACAACAATGTTTATTCAAGGTTTTATGTACAAAAGGAAATGGATCAAAGACTTCAAAGGTAGAACAAGTTTCATATTAATTTAAGTCTTGAAGATTTCTCTAGAAGGAAAAAGAAGAATTGCATAAGACTTGACTACTCTTGCAAGATAGGATTAATCAAACTTTTAGGTATATGAAATTCTTGACTAAAACATTTCTTAGTGCTCAAAATATTTCTTTAATTGGAAAAATTATTTTTCATTTTTGAACCATATTAAATCACTTTCAAATATAATCTATTTACTTGGATAAATCAATAGATGTTGCATAAAATTGGTTCAAATAGTTAGACAAATTTTTTAATTTTTCAATTTATTTAAACATTCAGTTTTTGGTAAATTATGGCGTTTTTAACTGTCGTAACAGCACCTAAAACCGCCATAATTCGCACCGTTCTGAAACTGTATTTTAAATTTTTTGGTAATTATGGCGTTTTGAACCGACGTAATGGAACAAAACCCGCCACAATTTACAGCGTACTGAAACAGTATTTTTAATTTAAAAATTAAAGAATATTTTGTTTGAATGCACCTTTTCATTATATCTTTTCATGGCATCTCTTACATCTTTTCTCTTATTAAATTCAGAATTTTTCTAACCATTGCCATTACTTTTGAATGGTTGCTTTCATCAATATAAATTAATTTCAAATTTTCATTTTTCAATCACCTCTTTAAAAAAAAAAACTCTACAATCTCTAAGCATATTTTTCCATAACAAAAATTTTATACAAGATACTTTTTGAATACCATTTTCATATTACATACATAAAAGTATCATTTGAGCACTTAGAGAGTTTACGATATTGAAATTTCATATTTGAAAGAGAAGAAGTCCTTCATAGGATTTATATACTACAAACTTGTTTTAAAAACTCTTGTTGTAACATATCTTATTTTTCCAGGATTGTTGGATATAAGATTGTTTGGTTGTAAACCTTGTTATCCGGATTGTGGATACAAGAGGTCCATTTGTGAGAGGTTGATTCACGGTTGGACTTTAAACTTGTAAAATCCAAGAGGATGTTTTTGGTGTGGATTGTTAGAGTCTTGTATAGGAAGACTAGGTGTGTCTTGACCTAAGATCTAATATTAGTGAAAATCTCTTTCGTGTTGAAAGGGGAGTGGAGTACTCTCGACGTGTGAGGGGAACCACTATACGTCTTGGTGTTCATTTACTTTCTGCATTTACCATTTCAACACTTAGAAATCTTTAGGAAAGTAAAAATCAAAAATCGTCAAAAATCGGGATAATCATCTAAGAACCTAATTCACCCCCCTCTTAGGCTCACATATATCTTACAATTGGCATCAGAGCAGGTCTTAGGTAACCTGTTCCTAAAGATCCAGTATGGCTTCCGCAAGTTCAAACCCGATTTTCAAAGAAAAGCCTCTCTACAATGACTTCCGCATCTCTATTTGGTAAACTTCAAGAACATGAGTTAGAACTTGGGCAACTTGAAAAACATGAACTTCAAGACAAGAAGTCCAAGGGGATATCTTTAAAGGTAGATGCAAAAGGAAAACAAAATGACGACTCATCGGAGGAAGACGAAAATTTCATGCTTCTAGTAAAAAGACTTGGAAAATTCTTTGGAAATAAAGATAAGTCTTTTTATGCTAAAAGGAAGAAACACTTTAGGAAAAAGGATACTTCAACTTCATCTCAAGACATTACATGTTATGAATGTGGGAAGCACGGTCACATAAAATACGAATGTCCACAACTTGCAAAGAAAGGAAGTTTTAAAGGCAAGAAGGAATAAAAAAATAAGAAGGCATACATTGCATGGGAAGACAACGAAATTAGTTCATCATCCGACTCGGAGAGCGATGAAAGCGCAAAACTAGCACTTATGGCTACACATAACTCCGAAGATGAAAATGACTAGGTTTGCTTGAAGGCCACTTCAAATCTATGGTATCTTGATAGTGGTTGTTCGAAGCATATGACCGGAGATATAAACTAACTTTCAAATCTAGTTCTAAAGTCCAAGGGTTATTTCACATATGGGGAATACCTTAAAGGAAGAATTCTTGGCATTGGCAAAGTTGGAGCAATAACTTTCACATTTATTGAAGATGTACTTTATGTTAAAGGACTAAAGGAATATCTTCTAAACAAAAGCCAACTTTGTGACAAAGGCTTCAAGATCATGTTCGCCAAGGATGAATGTTTTGATGAAGTCAATCTTGAGGTAAAATCTCATAGGTAAAAATTGTTTTTATTTTTCATAATTTCTTTATATACTTCAAGTTTTTTCCCATCCTTTTTGTTAATGACAAAGGGGGAGAAGAATTGTGTATTATTGCTTGGTTTCTCTAACAAAATGTGCAGATTTCAAAACTCTCTAAAATCATGGATTAAGGGGGAGCAATATCCAAGGGGGAGCAAGCTTTGGTTAGAGAAACATGATTGGATCGAATTTTTAAGAATTGGGTTGTCATCATCAAAAAGGGGGAGAATGTGAAGACATAGCTTCTCAATGGTTTTGATGAAGACAACAATGTTTATTCAAGGTTTTATGTACAAAAGGAAATGGATCAAAGACTTCAAAGGTAGAACAAGTTTCATATTAATTTAAGTCTTGAAGATTTCTCTAGAAGGAAAAAGAAGAATTGCATAAGACTTGACTACTCTTGCAAGATAGGATTAATCAAACTTTTAGGTATATGAAATTCTTGACTAAAACATTTCTTAGTGCTCAAAATATTTCTTTAATTGGAAAAATTATTTTTCATTTTTGAACCATATTAAATCACTTTCAAATATAATCTATTTACTTGGATAAATCAATAGATGTTGCATAAAATTGGTTCAAATAGTTAGACAAATTTTTTAATTTTTCAATTTATTTAAACATTCAGATTTTGGTAAATTATGGCGTTTTTAACTGTCGTAACAGCCACTAAAACCGCCATAATTCGCACCGTTCTGAAACTGTATTTTAAATTTTTTGGTAATTATGGCGTTTTGAACCGACGTAATGGAACAAAACCCGCCACAATTTACAGCGTACTGAAACAGTATTTTTAATTTAAAAATTAAAGAATATTTTGTTTGAATGCACCTTTTCATTATATCTTTTCATGGCATCTCTTACATCTTTTCTCTTATTAAATTCAGAATTTTTCTAACCATTGCCATTACTTTTGAATGGTTGCTTTCATCAATATAAATTAATTTCAAATTTTCATTTTTCAATCACCTCTTTAAAAAAAAAAACTCTACAATCTCTAAGCATATTTTTCCATAACAAAAATTTTATACAAGATACTTTTTGAATACCATTTTCATATTACATACATAAAAGTATCATTTGAGCACTTAGAGAGTTTACGATATTGAAATTTCATATTTGAAAGAGAAGAAGTCCTTCATAGGATTTATATACTACAAACTTGTTTTAAAAACTCTTGTTGTAACATATCTTATTTTTCCAGGATTGTTGGATATAAGATTGTTTGGTTGTAAACCTTGTTATCCGGATTGTGGATACAAGAGGTCCATTTGTGAGAGGTTGATTCACGGTTGGACTTTAAACTTGTAAAATCCAAGAGGATGTTTTTGGTGTGGATTGTTAGAGTCTTGTATAGGAAGACTAGGTGTGTCTTGACCTAAGATCTAATATTAGTGAAAATCTCTTTCGTGTTGAAAGGGGAGTGGAGTACTCTCGACGTGTGAGGGGAACCACTATACGTCTTGGTGTTCATTTACTTTCTGCATTTACCATTTCAACACTTAGAAATCTTTAGGAAAGTAAAAATCAAAAATCGTCAAAAATCGGGATAATCATCTAAGAACCTAATTCACCCCCCTCTTAGGCTCACATATATCTTACAATTGGCATCAGAGCAGGTCTTAGGTAACCTGTTCCTAAAGATCCAGTATGGCTTCCGCAAGTTCAAACCCGATTTTCAAAGAAAAGCCTCTCTACAATGACTTCCGCATCTCTATTTGGTAAACTTCAAGAACATGAGTTAGAACTTGGGCAACTTGAAAAACATGAACTTCAAGACAAGAAGTCCAAGGGGATATCTTTAAAGGTAGATGCAAAAGGAAAACAAAATGACGACTCATCGGAGGAAGACGAAAATTTCATGCTTCTAGTAAAAAGACTTGGAAAATTCTTTGGAAATAAAGATAAGTCTTTTTATGCTAAAAGGAAGAAACACTTTAGGAAAAAGGATACTTCAACTTCATCTCAAGACATTACATGTTATGAATGTGGGAAGCACGGTCACATAAAATCCGAATGTCCACAACTTGCAAAGAAAGGAAGTTTTAAAGGCAAGAAGGAATAAAAAAATAAGAAGGCATACATTGCATGGGAAGACAACGAAATTAGTTCATCATCCGACTCGGAGAGCGATGAAAGCGCAAAACTAGCACTTATGGCTACACATAACTCCGAAGATGAAAATGACTAGGTTTGCTTGAAGGCCACTTCAAATCTATGGTATCTTGATAGTGGTTGGTCGAAGCATATGACCGGAGATATAAACTAACTTTCAAATCTAGTTCTAAAGTCCAAGGGTTATTTCACATATGGGGAATACCTTAAAGGAAGAATTCTTGGCATTGGCAAAGTTGGAGCAATAACTTTCACATTTATTGAAGATGTACTTTATGTTAAAGGACTAAAGGAATATCTTCTAAACAAAAGCCAACTTTGTGACAAAGGCTTCAAGATCATGTTCGCCAAGGATGAATGTTTTGATGAAGTCAATCTTGAGGTAAAATCTCATAGGTAAAAATTGTTTTTATTTTTCATAATTTCTTTATATACTTCAAGTTTTTTCCCATCCTTTTTGTTAATGACAAAGGGGGAGAAGAATTGTGTATTATTGCTTGGTTTCTCTAACAAAATGTGCAGATTTCAAAACTCTCTAAAATCATGGATTAAGGGGGAGCAATATCCAAGGGGGAGCAAGCTTTGGTTAGAGAAACATGATTGGATCGAATTTTTAAGAATTGGGTTGTCATCATCAAAAAGGGGGAGAATGTGAAGACATAGCTTCTCAATGGTTTTGATGAAGACAACAATGTTTATTCAAGGTTTTATGTACAAAAGGAAATGGATCAAAGACTTCAAAGGTAGAACAAGTTTCATATTAATTTAAGTCTTGAAGATTTCTCTAGAAGGAAAAAGAAGAATTGCATAAGACTTGACTACTCTTGCAAGATAGGATTAATCAAACTTTTAGGTATATGAAATTCTTGACTAAAACATTTCTTAGTGCTCAAAATATTTCTTTAATTGGAAAAATTATTTTTCATTTTTGAACCATATTAAATCACTTTCAAATATAATCTATTTACTTGGATAAATCAATAGATGTTGCATAAAATTGGTTCAAATAGTTAGACAAATTTTTTAATTTTTCAATTTATTTAAACATTCAGATTTTGGTAAATTATGGCGTTTTTAACTGTCGTAACAGCACCTAAAACCGCCATAATTCGCACCGTTCTGAAACTGTATTTTAAATTTTTTGGTAATTATGGCGTTTTGAACCGACGTAATGGAACAAAACCCGCCACAATTTACAGCGTACTGAAACAGTATTTTTAATTTAAAAATTAAAGAATATTTTGTTTGAATGCACCTTTTCATTATATCTTTTCATGGCATCTCTTACATCTTTTCTCTTATTAAATTCAGAATTTTTCTAACCATTGCCATTACTTTTGAATGGTTGCTTTCATCAATATAAATTAATTTCAAATTTTCATTTTTCAATCACCTCTTTAAAAAAAAAAACTCTACAATCTCTAAGCATATTTTTCCATAACAAAAATTTTATACAAGATACTTTTTGAATACCATTTTCATATTACATACATAAAAGTATCATTTGAGCACTTAGAGAGTTTACGATATTGAAATTTCATATTTGAAAGAGAAGAAGTCCTTCATAGGATTTATATACTACAAACTTGTTTTAAAAACTCTTGTTGTAACATATCTTATTTTTCCAGGATTGTTGGATATAAGATTGTTTGGTTGTAAACCTTGTTATCCGGATTGTGGATACAAGAGGTCCATTTGTGAGAGGTTGATTCACGGTTGGACTTTAAACTTGTAAAATCCAAGAGGATGTTTTTGGTGTGGATTGTTAGAGTCTTGTATAGGAAGACTAGGTGTGTCTTGACCTAAGATCTAATATTAGTGAAAATCTCTTTCGTGTTGAAAGGGGAGTGGAGTACTCTCGACGTGTGAGGGGAACCACTATACGTCTTGGTGTTCATTTACTTTCTGCATTTACCATTTCAACACTTAGAAATCTTTAGGAAAGTAAAAATCAAAAATCGTCAAAAATCGGGATAATCATCTAAGAACCTAATTCACCCCCCTCTTAGGCTCACATATATCTTACAATTGGCATCAGAGCAGGTCTTAGGTAACCTGTTCCTAAAGATCCAGTATGGCTTCCGCAAGTTCAAACCCGATTTTCAAAGAAAAGCCTCTCTACAATGACTTCCGCATCTCTATTTGGTAAACTTCAAGAACATGAGTTAGAACTTGGGCAACTTGAAAAACATGAACTTCAAGACAAGAAGTCCAAGGGGATATCTTTAAAGGTAGATGCAAAAGGAAAACAAAATGACGACTCATCGGAGGAAGACGAAAATTTCATGCTTCTAGTAAAAAGACTTGGAAAATTCTTTGGAAATAAAGATAAGTCTTTTTATGCTAAAAGGAAGAAACACTTTAGGAAAAAGGATACTTCAACTTCATCTCAAGACATTACATGTTATGAATGTGGGAAGCACGGTCACATAAAATCCGAATGTCCACAACTTGCAAAGAAAGGAAGTTTTAAAGGCAAGAAGGAATAAAAAAATAAGAAGGCATACATTGCATGGGAAGACAACGAAATTAGTTCATCATCCGACTCGGAGAGCGATGAAAGCGCAAAACTAGCACTTATGGCTACACATAACTCCGAAGATGAAAATGACTAGGTTTGCTTGAAGGCCACTTCAAATCTATGGTATCTTGATAGTGGTTGGTCGAAGCATATGACCGGAGATATAAACTAACTTTCAAATCTAGTTCTAAAGTCCAAGGGTTATTTCACATATGGGGAATACCTTAAAGGAAGAATTCTTGGCATTGGCAAAGTTGGAGCAATAACTTTCACATTTATTGAAGATGTACTTTATGTTAAAGGACTAAAGGAATATCTTCTAAACAAAAGCCAACTTTGTGACAAAGGCTTCAAGATCATGTTCGCCAAGGATGAATGTTTTGATGAAGTCAATCTTGAGGTAAAATCTCATAGGTAAAAATTGTTTTTATTTTTCATAATTTCTTTATATACTTCAAGTTTTTTCCCATCCTTTTTGTTAATGACAAAGGGGGAGAAGAATTGTGTATTATTGCTTGGTTTCTCTAACAAAATGTGCAGATTTCAAAACTCTCTAAAATCATGGATTAAGGGGGAGCAATATCCAAGGGGGAGCAAGCTTTGGTTAGAGAAACATGATTGGATCGAATTTTTAAGAATTGGGTTGTCATCATCAAAAAGGGGGAGAATGTGAAGACATAGCTTCTCAATGGTTTTGATGAAGACAACAATGTTTATTCAAGGTTTTATGTACAAAAGGAAATGGATCAAAGACTTCAAAGGTAGAACAAGTTTCATATTAATTTAAGTCTTGAAGATTTCTCTAGAAGGAAAAAGAAGAATTGCATAAGACTTGACTACTCTTGCAAGATAGGATTAATCAAACTTTTAGGTATATGAAATTCTTGACTAAAACATTTCTTAGTGCTCAAAATATTTCTTTAATTGGAAAAATTATTTTTCATTTTTGAACCATATTAAATCACTTTCAAATATAATCTATTTACTTGGATAAATCAATAGATGTTGCATAAAATTGGTTCAAATAGTTAGACAAATTTTTTAATTTTTCAATTTATTTAAACATTCAGATTTTGGTAAATTATGGCGTTTTTAACTGTCGTAACAGCACCTAAAACCGCCATAATTCGCACCGTTCTGAAACTGTATTTTAAATTTTTTGGTAATTATGGCGTTTTGAACCGACGTAATGGAACAAAACCCGCCACAATTTACAGCGTACTGAAACAGTATTTTTAATTTAAAAATTAAAGAATATTTTGTTTGAATGCACCTTTTCATTATATCTTTTCATGGCATCTCTTACATCTTTTCTCTTATTAAATTCAGAATTTTTCTAACCATTGCCATTACTTTTGAATGGTTGCTTTCATCAATATAAATTAATTTCAAATTTTCATTTTTCAATCACCTCTTTAAAAAAAAAACTCTACAATCTCTAAGCATATTTTTCCATAACAAAAATTTTATACAAGATACTTTTTGAATACCATTTTCATATTACATACATAAAAGTATCATTTGAGCACTTAGAGAGTTTACGATATTGAAATTTCATATTTGAAAGAGAAGAAGTCCTTCATAGGATTTATATACTACAAACTTGTTTTAAAAACTCTTGTTGTAACATATCTTATTTTTCCAGGATTGTTGGATATAAGATTGTTTGGTTGTAAACCTTGTTATCCGGATTGTGGATACAAGAGGTCCATTTGTGAGAGGTTGATTCACGGTTGGACTTTAAACTTGTAAAATCCAAGAGGATGTTTTTGGTGTGGATTGTTAGAGTCTTGTATAGGAAGACTAGGTGTGTCTTGACCTAAGATCTAATATTAGTGAAAATCTCTTTCGTGTTGAAAGGGGAGTGGAGTACTCTCGACGTGTGAGGGGAACCACTATACGTCTTGGTGTTCATTTACTTTCTGCATTTACCATTTCAACACTTAGAAATCTTTAGGAAAGTAAAAATCAAAAATCGTCAAAAATCGGGATAATCATCTAAGAACCTAATTCACCCCCCTCTTAGGCTCACATATATCTTACAATTGGCATCAGAGCAGGTCTTAGGTAACCTGTTCCTAAAGATCCAGTATGGCTTCCGCAAGTTCAAACCCGATTTTCAAAGAAAAGCCTCTCTACAATGACTTCCGCATCTCTATTTGGTAAACTTCAAGAACATGAGTTAGAACTTGGGCAACTTGAAAAACATGAACTTCAAGACAAGAAGTCCAAGGGGATATCTTTAAAGGTAGATGCAAAAGGAAAACAAAATGACGACTCATCGGAGGAAGACGAAAATTTCATGCTTCTAGTAAAAAGACTTGGAAAATTCTTTGGAAATAAAGATAAGTCTTTTTATGCTAAAAGGAAGAAACACTTTAGGAAAAAGGATACTTCAACTTCATCTCAAGACATTACATGTTATGAATGTGGGAAGCACGGTCACATAAAATCCGAATGTCCACAACTTGCAAAGAAAGGAAGTTTTAAAGGCAAGAAGGAATAAAAAAATAAGAAGGCATACATTGCATGGGAAGACAACGAAATTAGTTCATCATCCGACTCGGAGAGCGATGAAAGCGCAAAACTAGCACTTATGGCTACACATAACTCCGAAGATGAAAATGACTAGGTTTGCTTGAAGGCCACTTCAAATCTATGGTATCTTGATAGTGGTTGGTCGAAGCATATGACCGGAGATATAAACTAACTTTCAAATCTAGTTCTAAAGTCCAAGGGTTATTTCACATATGGGGAATACCTTAAAGGAAGAATTCTTGGCATTGGCAAAGTTAGAGCAATAACTTTCACATTTATTGAAGATGTACTTTATGTTAAAGGACTAAAGGAATATCTTCTAAACAAAAGCCAACTTTGTGACAAAGGCTTCAAGATCATGTTCGCCAAGGATGAATGTTTTGATGAAGTCAATCTTGAGGTAAAATCTCATAGGTAAAAATTGTTTTTATTTTTCATAATTTCTTTATATACTTCAAGTTTTTTCCCATCCTTTTTGTTAATGACAAAGGGGGAGAAGAATTGTGTATTATTGCTTGGTTTCTCTAACAAAATGTGCAGATTTCAAAACTCTCTAAAATCATGGATTAAGGGGGAGCAATATCCAAGGGGGAGCAAGCTTTGGTTAGAGAAACATGATTGGATCGAATTTTTAAGAATTGGGTTGTCATCATCAAAAAGGGGGAGAATGTGAAGACATAGCTTCTCAATGGTTTTGATGAAGACAACAATGTTTATTCAAGGTTTTATGTACAAAAGGAAATGGATCAAAGACTTCAAAGGTAGAACAAGTTTCATATTAATTTAAGTCTTGAAGATTTCTCTAGAAGGAAAAAGAAGAATTGCATAAGACTTGACTACTCTTGCAAGATAGGATTAATCAAACTTTTAGGTATATGAAATTCTTGACTAAAACATTTCTTAGTGCTCAAAATATTTCTTTAATTGGAAAAATTATTTTTCATTTTTGAACCATATTAAATCACTTTCAAATATAATCTATTTACTTGGATAAATCAATAGATGTTGCATAAAATTGGTTCAAATAGTTAGACAAATTTTTTAATTTTTCAATTTATTTAAACATTCAGATTTTGGTAAATTATGGCGTTTTTAACTGTCGTAACAGCACCTAAAACCGCCATAATTCGCACCGTTCTGAAACTGTATTTTAAATTTTTTGGTAATTATGGCGTTTTGAACCGACGTAATGGAACAAAACCCGCCACAATTTACAGCGTACTGAAACAGTATTTTTAATTTAAAAATTAAAGAATATTTTGTTTGAATGCACCTTTTCATTATATCTTTTCATGGCATCTCTTACATCTTTTCTCTTATTAAATTCAGAATTTTTCTAACCATTGCCATTACTTTTGAATGGTTGCTTTCATCAATATAAATTAATTTCAAATTTTCATTTTTCAATCACCTCTTTAAAAAAAAAAACTCTACAATCTCTAAGCATATTTTTCCATAACAAAAATTTTATACAAGATACTTTTTGAATACCATTTTCATATTACATACATAAAAGTATCATTTGAGCACTTAGAGAGTTTACGATATTGAAATTTCATATTTGAAAGAGAAGAAGTCCTTCATAGGATTTATATACTACAAACTTGTTTTAAAAACTCTTGTTGTAACATATCTTATTTTTCCAGGATTGTTGGATATAAGATTGTTTGGTTGTAAACCTTGTTATCCGGATTGTGGATACAAGAGGTCCATTTGTGAGAGGTTGATTCACGGTTGGACTTTAAACTTGTAAAATCCAAGAGGATGTTTTTGGTGTGGATTGTTAGAGTCTTGTATAGGAAGACTAGGTGTGTCTTGACCTAAGATCTAATATTAGTGAAAATCTCTTTCGTGTTGAAAGGGGAGTGGAGTACTCTCGACGTGTGAGGGGAACCACTATACGTCTTGGTGTTCATTTACTTTCTGCATTTACCATTTCAAC
The DNA here is from genome assembly GCA_022829125.1 of Lathyrus tuberosus. NCBI lineage: Eukaryota > Viridiplantae > Streptophyta > Magnoliopsida > Fabales > Fabaceae > Lathyrus > Lathyrus tuberosus. The sequence continues at coordinate 115,199 of JALAZF010000024.1, read as the reverse complement.
ACTTAGAAATCTTTAGGAAAGTAAAAATCAAAAATCGTCAAAAATCGGGATAATCATCTAAGAACCTAATTCACCCCCCTCTTAGGCTCACATATATCTTACAATTGGCATCAGAGCAGGTCTTAGGTAACCTGTTCCTAAAGATCCAGTATGGCTTCCGCAAGTTCAAACCCGATTTTCAAAGAAAAGCCTCTCTACAATGACTTCCGCATCTCTATTTGGTAAACTTCAAGAACATGAGTTAGAACTTGGGCAACTTGAAAAACATGAACTTCAAGACAAGAAGTCCAAGGGGATATCTTTAAAGGTAGATGCAAAAGGAAAACAAAATGACGACTCATCGGAGGAAGACGAAAATTTCATGCTTCTAGTAAAAAGACTTGGAAAATTCTTTGGAAATAAAGATAAGTCTTTTTATGCTAAAAGGAAGAAACACTTTAGGAAAAAGGATACTTCAACTTCATCTCAAGACATTACATGTTATGAATGTGGGAAGCACGGTCACATAAAATCCGAATGTCCACAACTTGCAAAGAAAGGAAGTTTTAAAGGCAAGAAGGAATAAAAAAATAAGAAGGCATACATTGCATGGGAAGACAACGAAATTAGTTCATCATCCGACTCGGAGAGCGATGAAAGCGCAAAACTAGCACTTATGGCTACACATAACTCCGAAGATGAAAATGACTAGGTTTGCTTGAAGGCCACTTCAAATCTATGGTATCTTGATAGTGGTTGGTCGAAGCATATGACCGGAGATATAAACTAACTTTCAAATCTAGTTCTAAAGTCCAAGGGTTATTTCACATATGGGGAATACCTTAAAGGAAGAATTCTTGGCATTGGCAAAGTTGGAGCAATAACTTTCACATTTATTGAAGATGTACTTTATGTTAAAGGACTAAAGGAATATCTTCTAAACAAAAGCCAACTTTGTGACAAAGGCTTCAAGATCATGTTCGCCAAGGATGAATGTTTTGATGAAGTCAATCTTGAGGTAAAATCTCATAGGTAAAAATTGTTTTTATTTTTCATAATTTCTTTATATACTTCAAGTTTTTTCCCATCCTTTTTGTTAATGACAAAGGGGGAGAAGAATTGTGTATTATTGCTTGGTTTCTCTAACAAAATGTGCAGATTTCAAAACTCTCTAAAATCATGGATTAAGGGGGAGCAATATCCAAGGGGGAGCAAGCTTTGGTTAGAGAAACATGATTGGATCGAATTTTTAAGAATTGGGTTGTCATCATCAAAAAGGGGGAGAATGTGAAGACATAGCTTCTCAATGGTTTTGATGAAGACAACAATGTTTATTCAAGGTTTTATGTACAAAAGGAAATGGATCAAAGACTTCAAAGGTAGAACAAGTTTCATATTAATTTAAGTCTTGAAGATTTCTCTAGAAGGAAAAAGAAGAATTGCATAAGACTTGACTACTCTTGCAAGATAGGATTAATCAAACTTTTAGGTATATGAAATTCTTGACTAAAACATTTCTTAGTGCTCAAAATATTTCTTTAATTGGAAAAATTATTTTTCATTTTTGAACCATATTAAATCACTTTCAAATATAATCTATTTACTTGGATAAATCAATAGATGTTGCATAAAATTGGTTCAAATAGTTAGACAAATTTTTTAATTTTTCAATTTATTTAAACATTCAGATTTTGGTAAATTATGGCGTTTTTAACTGTCGTAACAGCACCTAAAACCGCCATAATTTGCACCGTTCTGAAACTGTATTTTAAATTTTTTGGTAATTATGGCGTTTTGAACCGACGTAATGGAACAAAACCCGCCACAATTTACAGCGTACTGAAACAGTATTTTTAATTTAAAAATTAAAGAATATTTTGTTTGAATGCACCTTTTCATTATATCTTTTCATGGCATCTCTTACATCTTTTCTCTTATTAAATTCAGAATTTTTCTAACCATTGCCATTACTTTTGAATGGTTGCTTTCATCAATATAAATTAATTTCAAATTTTCATTTTTCAATCACCTCTTTAAAAAAAAAAACTCTACAATCTCTAAGCATATTTTTCCATAACAAAAATTTTATACAAGATACTTTTTGAATACCATTTTCATATTACATACATAAAAGTATCATTTGAGCACTTAGAGAGTTTACGATATTGAAATTTCATATTTGAAAGAGAAGAAGTCCTTCATAGGATTTATATACTACAAACTTGTTTTAAAAACTCTTGTTGTAACATATCTTATTTTTCCAGGATTGTTGGATATAAGATTGTTTGGTTGTAAACCTTGTTATCCGGATTGTGGATACAAGAGGTCCATTTGTGAGAGGTTGATTCACGGTTGGACTTTAAACTTGTAAAATCCAAGAGGATGTTTTTGGTGTGGATTGTTAGAGTCTTGTATAGGAAGACTAGGTGTGTCTTGACCTAAGATCTAATATTAGTGAAAATCTCTTTCGTGTTGAAAGGGGAGTGGAGTACTCTCGACGTGTGAGGGGAACCACTATACGTCTTGGTGTTCATTTACTTTCTGCATTTACCATTTCAACACTTAGAAATCTTTAGGAAAGTAAAAATCAAAAATCGTCAAAAATCGGGATAATCATCTAAGAACCTAATTCACCCCCCTCTTAGGCTCACATATATCTTACAATTGGCATCAGAGCAGGTCTTAGGTAACCTGTTCCTAAAGATCCAGTATGGCTTCCGCAAGTTCAAACCCGATTTTCAAAGAAAAGCCTCTCTACAATGACTTCCGCATCTCTATTTGGTAAACTTCAAGAACATGAGTTAGAACTTGGGCAACTTGAAAAACATGAACTTCAAGACAAGAAGTCCAAGGGGATATCTTTAAAGGTAGATGCAAAAGGAAAACAAAATGACGACTCATCGGAGGAAGACGAAAATTTCATGCTTCTAGTAAAAAGACTTGGAAAATTCTTTGGAAATAAAGATAAGTCTTTTTATGCTAAAAGGAAGAAACACTTTAGGAAAAAGGATACTTCAACTTCATCTCAAGACATTACATGTTATGAATGTGGGAAGCACGGTCACATAAAATCCGAATGTCCACAACTTGCAAAGAAAGGAAGTTTTAAAGGCAAGAAGGAATAAAAAAATAAGAAGGCATACATTGCATGGGAAGACAACGAAATTAGTTCATCATCCGACTCGGAGAGCGATGAAAGCGCAAAACTAGCACTTATGGCTACACATAACTCCGAAGATGAAAATGACTAGGTTTGCTTGAAGGCCACTTCAAATCTATGGTATCTTGATAGTGGTTGGTCGAAGCATATGACCGGAGATATAAACTAACTTTCAAATCTAGTTCTAAAGTCCAAGGGTTATTTCACATATGGGGAATACCTTAAAGGAAGAATTCTTGGCATTGGCAAAGTTGGAGCAATAACTTTCACATTTATTGAAGATGTACTTTATGTTAAAGGACTAAAGGAATATCTTCTAAACAAAAGCCAACTTTGTGACAAAGGCTTCAAGATCATGTTCGCCAAGGATGAATGTTTTGATGAAGTCAATCTTGAGGTAAAATCTCATAGGTAAAAATTGTTTTTATTTTTCATAATTTCTTTATATACTTCAAGTTTTTTCCCATCCTTTTTGTTAATGACAAAGGGGGAGAAGAATTGTGTATTATTGCTTGGTTTCTCTAACAAAATGTGCAGATTTCAAAACTCTCTAAAATCATGGATTAAGGGGGAGCAATATCCAAGGGGGAGCAAGCTTTGGTTAGAGAAACATGATTGGATCGAATTTTTAAGAATTGGGTTGTCATCATCAAAAAGGGGGAGAATGTGAAGACATAGCTTCTCAATGGTTTTGATGAAGACAACAATGTTTATTCAAGGTTTTATGTACAAAAGGAAATGGATCAAAGACTTCAAAGGTAGAACAAGTTTCATATTAATTTAAGTCTTGAAGATTTCTCTAGAAGGAAAAAGAAGAATTGCATAAGACTTGACTACTCTTGCAAGATAGGATTAATCAAACTTTTAGGTATATGAAATTCTTGACTAAAACATTTCTTAGTGCTCAAAATATTTCTTTAATTGGAAAAATTATTTTTCATTTTTGAACCATATTAAATCACTTTCAAATATAATCTATTTACTTGGATAAATCAATAGATGTTGCATAAAATTGGTTCAAATAGTTAGACAAATTTTTTAATTTTTCAATTTATTTAAACATTCAGTTTTTGGTAAATTATGGCGTTTTTAACTGTCGTAACAGCACCTAAAACCGCCATAATTCGCACCGTTCTGAAACTGTATTTTAAATTTTTTGGTAATTATGGCGTTTTGAACCGACGTAATGGAACAAAACCCGCCACAATTTACAGCGTACTGAAACAGTATTTTTAATTTAAAAATTAAAGAATATTTTGTTTGAATGCACCTTTTCATTATATCTTTTCATGGCATCTCTTACATCTTTTCTCTTATTAAATTCAGAATTTTTCTAACCATTGCCATTACTTTTGAATGGTTGCTTTCATCAATATAAATTAATTTCAAATTTTCATTTTTCAATCACCTCTTTAAAAAAAAAAACTCTACAATCTCTAAGCATATTTTTCCATAACAAAAATTTTATACAAGATACTTTTTGAATACCATTTTCATATTACATACATAAAAGTATCATTTGAGCACTTAGAGAGTTTACGATATTGAAATTTCATATTTGAAAGAGAAGAAGTCCTTCATAGGATTTATATACTACAAACTTGTTTTAAAAACTCTTGTTGTAACATATCTTATTTTTCCAGGATTGTTGGATATAAGATTGTTTGGTTGTAAACCTTGTTATCCGGATTGTGGATACAAGAGGTCCATTTGTGAGAGGTTGATTCACGGTTGGACTTTAAACTTGTAAAATCCAAGAGGATGTTTTTGGTGTGGATTGTTAGAGTCTTGTATAGGAAGACTAGGTGTGTCTTGACCTAAGATCTAATATTAGTGAAAATCTCTTTCGTGTTGAAAGGGGAGTGGAGTACTCTCGACGTGTGAGGGGAACCACTATACGTCTTGGTGTTCATTTACTTTCTGCATTTACCATTTCAACACTTAGAAATCTTTAGGAAAGTAAAAATCAAAAATCGTCAAAAATCGGGATAATCATCTAAGAACCTAATTCACCCCCCTCTTAGGCTCACATATATCTTACAATTGGCATCAGAGCAGGTCTTAGGTAACCTGTTCCTAAAGATCCAGTATGGCTTCCGCAAGTTCAAACCCGATTTTCAAAGAAAAGCCTCTCTACAATGACTTCCGCATCTCTATTTGGTAAACTTCAAGAACATGAGTTAGAACTTGGGCAACTTGAAAAACATGAACTTCAAGACAAGAAGTCCAAGGGGATATCTTTAAAGGTAGATGCAAAAGGAAAACAAAATGACGACTCATCGGAGGAAGACGAAAATTTCATGCTTCTAGTAAAAAGACTTGGAAAATTCTTTGGAAATAAAGATAAGTCTTTTTATGCTAAAAGGAAGAAACACTTTAGGAAAAAGGATACTTCAACTTCATCTCAAGACATTACATGTTATGAATGTGGGAAGCACGGTCACATAAAATCCGAATGTCCACAACTTGCAAAGAAAGGAAGTTTTAAAGGCAAGAAGGAATAAAAAAATAAGAAGGCATACATTGCATGGGAAGACAACGAAATTAGTTCATCATCCGACTCGGAGAGCGATGAAAGCGCAAAACTAGCACTTATGGCTACACATAACTCCGAAGATGAAAATGACTAGGTTTGCTTGAAGGCCACTTCAAATCTATGGTATCTTGATAGTGGTTGTTCGAAGCATATGACCGGAGATATAAACTAACTTTCAAATCTAGTTCTAAAGTCCAAGGGTTATTTCACATATGGGGAATACCTTAAAGGAAGAATTCTTGGCATTGGCAAAGTTGGAGCAATAACTTTCACATTTATTGAAGATGTACTTTATGTTAAAGGACTAAAGGAATATCTTCTAAACAAAAGCCAACTTTGTGACAAAGGCTTCAAGATCATGTTCGCCAAGGATGAATGTTTTGATGAAGTCAATCTTGAGGTAAAATCTCATAGGTAAAAATTGTTTTTATTTTTCGTAATTTCTTTATATACTTCAAGTTTTTTCCCATCCTTTTTGTTAATGACAAAGGGGGAGAAGAATTGTGTATTATTGCTTGGTTTCTCTAACAAAATGTGCAGATTTCAAAACTCTCTAAAATCATGGATTAAGGGGGAGCAATATCCAAGGGGGAGCAAGCTTTGGTTAGAGAAACATGATTGGATCGAATTTTTAAGAATTGGGTTGTCATCATCAAAAAGGGGGAGAATGTGAAGACATAGCTTCTCAATGGTTTTGATGAAGACAACAATGTTTATTCAAGGTTTTATGTACAAAAGGAAATGGATCAAAGACTTCAAAGGTAGAACAAGTTTCATATTAATTTAAGTCTTGAAGATTTCTCTAGAAGGAAAAAGAAGAATTGCATAAGACTTGACTACTCTTGCAAGATAGGATTAATCAAACTTTTAGGTATATGAAATTCTTGACTAAAACATTTCTTAGTGCTCAAAATATTTCTTTAATTGGAAAAATTATTTTTCATTTTTGAACCATATTAAATCACTTTCAAATATAATCTATTTACTTGGATAAATCAATAGATGTTGCATAAAATTGGTTCAAATAGTTAGACAAATTTTTTAATTTTTCAATTTATTTAAACATTCAGTTTTTGGTAAATTATGGCGTTTTTAACTGTCGTAACAGCACCTAAAACCGCCATAATTCGCACCGTTCTGAAACTGTATTTTAAATTTTTTGGTAATTATGGCGTTTTGAACCGACGTAATGGAACAAAACCCGCCACAATTTACAGCGTACTGAAACAGTATTTTTAATTTAAAAATTAAAGAATATTTTGTTTGAATGCACCTTTTCATTATATCTTTTCATGGCATCTCTTACATCTTTTCTCTTATTAAATTCAGAATTTTTCTAACCATTGCCATTACTTTTGAATGGTTGCTTTCATCAATATAAATTAATTTCAAATTTTCATTTTTCAATCACCTCTTTAAAAAAAAAAACTCTACAATCTCTAAGCATATTTTTCCATAACAAAAATTTTATACAAGATACTTTTTGAATACCATTTTCATATTACATACATAAAAGTATCATTTGAGCACTTAGAGAGTTTACGATATTGAAATTTCATATTTGAAAGAGAAGAAGTCCTTCATAGGATTTATATACTACAAAATTGTTTTAAAAACTCTTGTTGTAACATATCTTATTTTTCCAGGATTGTTTGGTTGTAAACCTTGTTATCCGGATTGTGGATACAAGAGGTCCATTTGTGAGAGGTTGATTCACGGTTGGACTTTAAACTTGTAAAATCCAAGAGGATGTTTTTGGTGTGGATTGTTAGAGTCTTGTATAGGAAGACTAGGTGTGTCTTGACCTAAGATCTAATATTAGTGAAAATCTCTTTCGTGTTGAAAGGGGAGTGGAGTACTCTCGACGTGTGAGGGGAACCACTATACGTCTTGGTGTTCATTTACTTTCTGCATTTACCATTTCAACACTTAGAAATCTTTAGGAAAGTAAAAATCAAAAATCGTCAAAAATCGGGATAATCATCTAAGAACCTAATTCACCCCCCTCTTAGGCTCACATATATCTTACAATTGGCATCAGAGCAGGTCTTAGGTAACCTGTTCCTAAAGATCCAGTATGGCTTCCGCAAGTTCAAACCCGATTTTCAAAGAAAAGTCTCTCTACAATGACTTCCGCATCTCTATTTGGTAAACTTCAAGAACATGAGTTAGAACTTGGGCAACTTGAAAAACATGAACTTCAAGACAAGAAGTCCAAGGGGATATCTTTAAAGGTAGATGCAAAAGGAAAACAAAATGACGACTCATCGGAGGAAGACGAAAATTTCATGCTTCTAGTAAAAAGACTTGGAAAATTCTTTGGAAATAAAGATAAGTCTTTTTATGCTAAAAGGAAGAAACACTTTAGGAAAAAGGATACTTCAACTTCATCTCAAGACATTACATGTTATGAATGTGGGAAGCACGGTCACATAAAATCCGAATGTCCACAACTTGCAAAGAAAGGAAGTTTTAAAGGCAAGAAGGAATAAAAAAATAAGAAGGCATACATTGCATGGGAAGACAACGAAATTAGTTCATCATCCGACTCAGAGAGCGATGAAAGCGCAAAACTAGCACTTATGGCTACACATAACTCCGAAGATGAAAATGACTAGGTTTGCTTGAAGGCCACTTCAAATCTATGGTATCTTGATAGTGGTTGTTCGAAGCATATGACCGGAGATATAAACTAACTTTCAAATCTAGTTCTAAAGTCCAAGGGTTATTTCACATATGGGGAATACCTTAAAGGAAGAATTCTTGGCATTGGCAAAGTTGGAGCAATAACTTTCACATTTATTGAAGATGTACTTTATGTTAAAGGACTAAAGGAATATCTTCTAAACAAAAGCCAACTTTGTGACAAAGGCTTCAAGATCATGTTCGCCAAGGATGAATGTTTTGATGAAGTCAATCTTGAGGTAAAATCTCATAGGTAAAAATTGTTTTTATTTTTCGTAATTTCTTTATATACTTCAAGTTTTTTCCCATCCTTTTTGTTAATGACAAAGGGGGAGAAGAATTGTGTATTATTGCTTGGTTTCTCTAACAAAATGTGCAGATTTCAAAACTCTCTAAAATCATGGATTAAGGGGGAGCAATATCCAAGGGGGAGCAAGCTTTGGTTAGAGAAACATGATTGGATCGAATTTTTAAGAATTGGGTTGTCATCATCAAAAAGGGGGAGAATGTGAAGACATAGCTTCTCAATGGTTTTGATGAAGACAACAATGTTTATTCAAGGTTTTATGTACAAAAGGAAATGGATCAAAGACTTCAAAGGTAGAACAAGTTTCATATTAATTTAAGTCTTGAAGATTTCTCTAGAAGGAAAAAGAAGAATTGCATAAGACTTGACTACTCTTGCAAGATAGGATTAATCAAACTTTTAGGTATATGAAATTCTTGACTAAAACATTTCTTAGTGCTCAAAATATTTCTTTAATTGGAAAAATTATTTTTCATTTTTGAACCATATTAAATCACTTTCAAATATAATCTATTTACTTGGATAAATCAATAGATGTTGCATAAAATTGGTTCAAATAGTTAGACAAATTTTTTAATTTTTCAATTTATTTAAACATTCAGTTTTTGGTAAATTATAGCGTTTTTAACTGTCGTAACAGCACCTAAAACCGCCATAATTCGCACCGTTCTGAAACTGTATTTTAAATTTTTTTGGTAATTATGGCGTTTTGAACCGACGTAATGGAACAAAACCCGCCACAATTTACAGCGTACTGAAACAGTATTTTTAATTTAAAAATTAAAGAATATTTTGTTTGAATGCACCTTTTCATTATATCTTTTCATGGCATCTCTTACATCTTTTCTCTTATTAAATTCAGAATTTTTCTAACCATTGCCATTACTTTTGAATGGTTGCTTTCATCAATATAAATTAATTTCAAATTTTCATTTTTCAATCACCTCTTTAAAAAAAAAAACTCTACAATCTCTAAGCATATTTTTCCATAACAAAAATTTTATACAAGATACTTTTTGAATACCATTTTCATATTACATACATAAAAGTATCATTTGAGCACTTAGAGAGTTTACGATATTGAAATTTCATATTTGAAAGAGAAGAAGTCCTTCATAGGATTTATATACTACAAACTTGTTTTAAAAACTCTTGTTGTAACATATCTTATTTTTCCAGGATTGTTGGATATAAGATTGTTTGGTTGTAAACCTTGTTATCCGGATTGTGGATACAAGAGGTCCATTTGTGAGAGGTTGATTCACGGTTGGACTTTAAACTTGTAAAATCCAAGAGGATGTTTTTGGTGTGGATTGTTAGAGTCTTGTATAGGAAGACTAGGTGTGTCTTGACCTAAGATCTAATATTAGTGAAAATCTCTTTCGTGTTGAAAGGGGAGTGGAGTACTCTCGACGTGTGAGGGGAACCACTATACGTCTTGGTGTTCATTTACTTTCTGCATTTACCATTTCAACACTTAGAAATCTTTAGGAAAGTAAAAATCAAAAATCGTCAAAAATCGGGATAATCATCTAAGAACCTAATTCACCCCCCTCTTAGGCTCACATATATCTTACAATTGGCATCAGAGCAGGTCTTAGGTAACCTGTTCCTAAAGATCCAGTATGGCTTCCGCAAGTTCAAACCCGATTTTCAAAGAAAAGCCTCTCTACAATGACTTCCGCATCTCTATTTGGTAAACTTCAAGAACATGAGTTAGAACTTGGGCAACTTGAAAAACATGAACTTCAAGACAAGAAGTCCAAGGGGATATCTTTAAAGGTAGATGCAAAAGGAAAACAAAATGACGACTCATCGGAGGAAGACGAAAATTTCATGCTTCTAGTAAAAAGACTTGGAAAATTCTTTGGAAATAAAGATAAGTCTTTTTATGCTAAAAGGAAGAAACACTTTAGGAAAAAGGATACTTCAACTTCATCTCAAGACATTACATGTTATGAATGTGGGAAGCACGGTCACATAAAATCCGAATGTCCACAACTTGCAAAGAAAGGAAGTTTTAAAGGCAAGAAGGAATAAAAAAATAAGAAGGCATACATTGCATGGGAAGACAACGAAATTAGTTCATCATCCGACTCAGAGAGCGATGAAAGCGCAAAACTAGCACTTATGGCTACACATAACTCCGAAGATGAAAATGACTAGGTTTGCTTGAAGACCACTTCAAATCTATGGTATCTTGATAGTGGTTGTTCGAAGCATATGACCGGAGATATAAACTAACTTTCAAATCTAGTTCTAAAGTCCAAGGGTTATTTCACATATGGGGAATACCTTAAAGGAAGAATTCTTGGCATTGGCAAAGTTGGAGCAATAACTTTCACATTTATTGAAGATGTACTTTATGTTAAAGGACTAAAGGAATATCTTCTAAACAAAAGCCAACTTTGTGACAAAGGCTTCAAGATCATGTTCGCCAAGGATGAATGTTTTGATGAAGTCAATCTTGAGGTAAAATCTCATAGGTAAAAATTGTTTTTATTTTTCATAATTTCTTTATATACTTCAAGTTTTTTCCCATCCTTTTTGTTAATGACAAAGGGGGAGAAGAATTGTGTATTATTGCTTGGTTTCTCTAACAAAATGTGCAGATTTCAAAACTCTCTAAAATCATGGATTAAGGGGGAGCAATATCCAAGGGGGAGCAAGCTTTGGTTAGAGAAACATGATTGGATCGAATTTTTAAGAATTGGGTTGTCATCATCAAAAAGGGGGAGAATGTGAAGACATAGCTTCTCAATGGTTTTGATGAAGACAACAATGTTTATTCAAGGTTTTATGTACAAAAGGAAATGGATCAAAGACTTCAAAGGTAGAACAAGTTTCATATTAATTTAAGTCTTGAAGATTTCTCTAGAAGGAAAAAGAAGAATTGCATAAGACTTGACTACTCTTGCAAGATAGGATTAATCAAACTTTTAGGTATATGAAATTCTTGACTAAAACATTTCTTAGTGCTCAAAATATTTCTTTAATTGGAAAAATTATTTTTCATTTTTGAACCATATTAAATCACTTTCAAATATAATCTATTTACTTGGATAAATCAATAGATGTTGCATAAAATTGGTTCAAATAGTTAGACAAATTTTTTAATTTTTCAATTTATTTAAACATTCAGTTTTTGGTAAATTATGGCGTTTTTAACTGTCGTAACAGCACCTAAAACCGCCATAATTTGCACCGTTCTGAAACTGTATTTTAAATTTTTAAATTTGAAAGTTTTTAGTAATTATGGCGTTTTGAACCGACGTAATGGAACAAAACCCGCCACAATTTACAGCGTACTGAAACAGTATTTTTAATTTAAAAATTAAAGAATATTTTGTTTGAATGCACCTTTTCATTATATCTTTTCATGGCATCTCTTACATCTTTTCTCTTATTAAATTCAGAATTTTTCTAACCATTGCCATGACTTTTGAATGGTTGCTTTCATCAATATAAATTAATTTCAAATTTTCATTTTTCAATCACCTCTTTAAAAAAAAAAAACTCTCTACAATCTCTAAGCATATTTTTCCATAACAAAAATTTTATACAAGATACTTTTTGAATACCATTTTCATATTACATACATAAAAGTATCATTTGAGCACTTAGAGAGTTTACGATATTGAAATTTCATATTTGAAAGAGAAGAAGTCCTTCATAGGATTTATATACTACAAACTTGTTTTAAAAACTCTTGTTGTAACATATCTTATTTTTCCAGGATTGTTGGATATAAGATTGTTTGGTTGTAAACCTTGTTATCCGGATTGTGGATACAAGAGGTCCATTTGTGAGAGGTTGATTCACGGTTGGACTTTAAACTTGTAAAATCCAAGAGGATGTTTTTGGTGTGGATTGTTAGAGTCTTGTATAGGAAGACTAGGTGTGTCTTGACCTAAGATCTAATATTAGTGAAAATCTCTTTCGTGTTGAAAGGGGAGTGGAGTACTCTCGACGTGTGAGGAGAACCACTATACGTCTTGGTGTTCATTTACTTTCTGCATTTACCATTTCAACACTTAGAAATCTTTAGGAAAGTAAAAATCAAAAATAGTCAAAAATCGGGATAATCATCTAAGAACCTAATTCACCCCCCCTCTTAGGCTCACATATATCTTACATCTTCTGGCTTGTAGGACAAAGGGTGTCCTAGTTGCCTCATCGTCAAAATAGGATTATAGCTAATGCATCCTCTTGAGCCAATCAAAGGTACATTAGGAAAGTTCCCACAACTTAAGATCATGTCATCCCTTTGGATTATTTGAGGAAACCATAGGATGTCCTTACCAACACGGGATACCAGATATTGGGACCACTCATAGGCCTTCATTTGTCTCATGTCCCTTATGTCCTTCACTAGATGGGAACACAACCACTTGTATAATAGCTGAGGACAACATAGCATAGTCCTTCCCTTCTTCTCAAACCTACAATGGAGAGTGAAGTATATGTCTGCAAGGAGAGCTGTTGAATAGTCTTCTTCTCCAAGGGTAATAGCTAGAAATAGATTGACAGCGGTGATGTCTATGAAGTTTGGAACACTTGGGAATAGGACCAACCCAAAGATAAGTAATACCATGATGGCGTCTAGGGCTTCCCAATTCTTGCAAGCCGCAAAGTAACTAGCTTTACTCTCTAAGAACCATTTAGGGAACCCTTCGAAGTCATCTTTAGTTTTCCAATGAGCTTGTAGGTCCTCTTCACGAATATACAAACAACTTACCATCTCTTTCAATGAAGGTTTATACCTCAATGCTTTGAATGGACCTTTATTATTTTTGGGGAAATCCAGTATCTTTCAAACCTCTTCTAAAGTACGTGCTATTTGGAAGTCCTTGAATTGGAAACACCTTAACTCGGGATCATAAAATTGGGCCAAGGCAGTTAGACCCTCCTCTTGCATAGGAAATAGAACCAAGTCCAATATATCCCCATACCTACGAAGTATAGGTTTCCTTCTTTCCTTGGGTAATTCAGCAGCATAAGTCTTAAGGCTTTTTATATCCGATATCCTTACTCTAATGGGGAGAGTTCTCTTTTTTCCAACTTCCATTGTCCTTTGATTTAATCCTTTTTGTAAAATTTTAAGATTCCTGTGAATGCAAAAAAAGAAAATTTTATGAGGATGATGAATGCACATGATGTCTTGATTAGGGTAAAGGTAAAGTGTAAACATGCCCCTAGTAAGGTGGGCTTCCCTAGAACAGGCTGGGTCTAAGTTAAGACTTCCCCAAAAAGTTTAGACTATACCCTTGTTTTACCATGAGAAGGAGCAAGCCTTCTTACGGTAACCCTTCGGGATAAGTCTCATTTGGGATAGGACCCTAGTAACAACCCTTGAGGGTTGAATACATAAGGTCCATGATTGGTGTGGGGTAGGTTAAGGTTCTCAGAGTCTCGGACCACATCCAAATCATTCCACTACGAGAGGGGATAGCCCTTTCGTGAGGACGACTTTGGAGGGATCTACTCTGAGTGTGGCATCAATGCATTTTAGGGGACGTTGCGTCCCCCGCAAAAACATTTCCGTTCCACTTTAGGTTCTAGGGTTATCCTCCAAGCTTTGGGTCTTAGCTTCACTCCTTCTTTTTTTTTATTGCCCCAATCCCTTGCATGATAACAAAATAAAACAAAATGTTAAATAAAAAATATATGAAATAAAAATAAATAAATAACAATAAAATAAAAACCAAAAAATAAACATCCAAGACAAACAAAACCCTAAATCCTAAGGCTAGGATTGACTCTCGCTAGGAAGGAATCCCCAGCAGAGTCGCCAGCTGTCGCGGCCGGCAAAAATTATCGAGTCGCCACCATATTTTTTAAAGGAAAATAATGATAAACCTAAATATCTTATCCTAAGGTAGAGATTCCTACGGTTCGGGAGTCGGTTAAGTGAAGGGAAGGTGTTAGGCACCCCTCATTTTCATTGTACTCAATGGGATCCACCTTTGAATTTAGGGTATGTTTGTTTGTCTAAAATATGAGAAAACCTAAGTTTTTTATTAATTATACTCGCTAGGGTTGGTTTGCAACCCTATGCCTACGTACCCTCAATTTGAAGGATCAGAGTAACCGTAGTTCACCTCCCCTATTCCTACCCCCTAATCCTATTCCTAAATCCCAAATCCTATCCCTAAGCCCCATCCACTATTTATTCTCTTGGATAAAGAGTTCTATCCCTTAAGTTTAGTGTTTATACTCCTAGATGAGGAGTTCTATCCCTTAAATCCCTTTGTCCATTGTTTATACTCTCGGAGGAAGAGTTTTATCCCAAAAAATCCATATCCCTTATCCCCTATTCCATCCTTTATTTAGGCTCTCGGACCAAGAGTTTTATCCCTTTGAGTAAATCCCTTGAAATCTTAAAAATCCCAAAAAAACCCACTTTCCTGATTAAAAGAAAACAAATTGAACCCTGAAGTAATAAGTCAAAGGGGCAAAATTGCCCCCAAAATAAAATCCATATTCCAATAATTCTTAAGAAGATATATTTTTTATCTAAAATAAGATTAAATTTATTCTTTTTTAATCCCCACTCCATATTTATTCTTTTTGTTAAAATAATTTTCCCCAAAAAAAAAAACAATATACAAATAACGTTTTATCTACATAACTTATTAAATCTTAACCAAATAATAAAAAAAAATAAGTTAAATTATAAAACCCTAAATTAACCAAAATAAAATGGAAATTTTATCTCACAACTTGAATCAAGGAATTGATTCAATTGTGGTTTTTTAGAATTGAAAAAGGTAAAAATATGTTTAATAAAAATCCAAAATAAAAATAAATCCCTCAACCCTTAATTTGTCCAAAAAACCTAAATCTCCTAATTAACCCTCAGATACAATCAATACTTAAATTAAAATATGTTAAATAATTCAATTAATTAAATAAGAAGAGAAAAAAACAAAAAAACCAGGGGGTGTAAAAACCCTTTTAAAAACAAATGGGCCATTTAATGGCCAACCCTTCAGCAAAAAAACAAATATGAAAATGGAATCCGGACCGTTGGATTGATCCGGAGCATTTCCCACCATCTCCTCTACACCGTTAGATCAATCTAACGTATCGTGACTGACCAAATCCCATGCGTCTGATCTGCATGCTTTTCCAAAGTATTATAATCCAATGGCCCAGATGATGAGCCATGTCTGTTTATGGTGTACGCGCAGGTAGGGGAACCATTGACCACCAACGGTCAAACAAGATCAAAGGACACACACAACGCCACTTGGCGCCCATCTAACGTCACACAGAGGGAATATTTATTTTCCATTTCCTTCAGACTCCCTTTCATTTCCCTTCTTCTTTCTCTCTCTACTCTCAACGTTCTCTTCCTCTCTCTAAAACGCTCTCCTTCTCTCTAACTCCCTCCCTCCGGTGAGCCTTCCGACCACCACGAATACCCCTTCACCCCCAGTTTCCGGTGCCGAAAACTTCAAACCCTCTCTCTCTTCCACCGTGTTCTTCTGGGTTCAAGATGAACCCTAAGAACCCTAGCTCCAAAACCCAGCTCCACTCACAACCCGATGAACCCTAACCTAAACCCCATGAACCCTAACCTAACTTATGAACCCTAAACCCAATCTTTATCCAAAACCCAGAAACCCACACGAACCCTAACCCAGAAAGAAGTACCCTAACCCTAAGTGATGAACCCTAGGGTTCTTCACATGAACCTTAACCCTAATCTAACCCTAAAAACCCAGAAACAACAACAACAACCCGGATTCAAAAAAAAATCAAACACAAACAAGCACTCACAGATCAGTATCGAGACCTAAAAAGCTAAGTTTTGTGGATTACCTTCCGTGCAGTGATTCTGGTAGTATTTTGTCCGATTATCTCTATCCTCCTTCTAATCCTTCTTCTTTCCTTATTTGCATGTATGATGGGGCTAAGCTCAAGGATTATAGGGTTCTAATGGTGAACCCTAGTCCTTTATGGGATCGAGAGCTTTACTGAGGGTTATGGGAATTCTCGCGGCAACAATTGTTAGCTTAGGTTTTTTTTTTCTTTCTTTTCAATTTCTGATTCCTTTTCTTTTATAGTTAAAAATTAGGTCTTAGAAGTTTAATTTTAGATTTCGATTTAGGAAAACAATGATCTGATTCAATTTGTGTAATTTTAGTTTTTTCTATTTGATTGTGATTTGTAATATAATTTGATTCAAAAATTAATGAACTTGATTTGATTTTGATTTAATTGATTTGGTTTTTGTACTGACTTTGGATTTGATCCAATTTTCCCGTTTCAGCCGCCCCAATTAGGGTTTCAGAAATGGAAGAAGAAGACCGGTCATTGGTCAACAAATTGACCAAATAATTAACAAAAAATAAACAGGATAACTATAAATAACCCTAATTAAATATATAAAAATCAAATAATTAAAATAATAGTAAAACCAAAACATGACTTATTGATAACTATCTGAGGTTAGTGATTAATTAATACGTATATAAGAACAATTAGTGACTAAATAAAAAAATCTAATTGTAATATAAATAATACCTACCAAAATGAAATAACTAAATAACAAATTTCAAAAAATAAATTAAAACAATTTACTCTAAACAAAATCTAATTATCCTTAAAATTCTAATCTTAAAAACTCTAATATCCTTAATTACTTAATTAACCTAAAAACAATACTCACTAAAATTATAAATGAAATTATATAACAGAATAAATTTTATTCTAATAAAATATTTTAATGCTTTTAATCCTTTTATAATAAAAATAAGACAAAAATGATAAAATCCCAAAAGACCCTTTTTAATAAGTCTAAAAAGCTATAAAAGCCTAAATATTTCTAAAACAAAATTCTACAATAGAACTTATTCACATTTTCTTAAAAATAGTAAAAAAATCTACCTTTTATTTTAATAAGAATCTAATCCCTGATTAACTAATAAAATACATATTTATATAAAATAAATAAAGTAAAAAACTTTATACTAACTCAAAACCAAAATGGGCCTATAAGTACCAATGAACCCCCCAAAACCCAAATGACACCCCCTATTAACCAAAAAAAATCTAAAACACTTGGTCAAAATTTAGGGTACTACAATTATTAGTTAAGGATTAATATAAAAACTGAATTGTTAGGAGTTATTTAAGAAAAAGGGAAAATATTTGTTAAAAGGTTTCACTTAAAAACTAATTAGTTGGGGTTAAGTTTTTTAAAAAAGGTTAATTTAAGGAGATTATTTTAAATTGAAACAAAATAAAATAAAATAATTACATTAAGATTGTTGATATTAAAATTAAGTTAAATAATGGTTATAAAATAAAAGACTGCTAGTGTTAATTAAAGAAAGGTTTTAGGATTTTCAACAAAAAAACAAATTTGATTAAAAAAAAAAAGAAATAAGTTATTTAATTAAAAAAAGAAAAAAAAAGTTAATTAAATGAATAGAGGAACACGGAAGGGTGTGTGAAAGCCTCACGCAGGTCATTCTGTCTTCTCTCTCCGATCAACAACATAAACAGTAAAAACCCCACCACCATAATCCTGGCCCCCATTTCACTATGTTTTTCAGATTACATTTACAAATTAGTGCTTGGCAAAACGAAAAGGAAGTGGAGCTTCGTGACGGCGGCGATCGGTTTCGATCAGGGAAGAAACCTTCTTTCTTTACCTTTTTCTTTCGCGAGCTTGGTTTGTGTTGTTGTTTTGCTTCTTTTGCTTTGAATGTTGAGGCGATGACGATCACTTTCGGTGTTCTGAGCCTGGGTCGGTGGGTTTTGGCAATAATTTGGTGGTTTTGGTCGCGATCTCCTTTGATGTTCCTTTAGGGTTTTCGGTGTATGATTCTCGTCCTTCTTTCTCTTCATCTCAGTCCCTTTTTATAGACCTGGCCAATGATGAGGTTTGGAAAGTTTTAATGTGGTATTGATTTCCCTAATGATTGTGATACGATTTAGTCCTGATTTGGAAATCTGAAATATGTGAATTGTTGATACGATTTGATTGCCTTGGTGATTTGGAAATCTGAAATAATGAATTGTTAATATGATTTGATTGATCTAGTTTGAACGGTTTAGGAAACTTGATTTTCCTTGCTGGCTAGGACATATTTCCCACGGTCTATGTTTACTCCGAATTAGGAAAAAGGTGCTGCTGGTGATATCTTGAGATATTGCCCTCAACTTGAATTGAATATGATGAAAAAAATTGATTCTGATTCAAAACACTCTGAGGCCAATTTGATTTTACGATTTTGGAAAGAAATCATGTTGTCTGATAAGAAAGTTTTGGTGGTGTTCAATATTCGCTTTGGAAATAAAGGACACGCCTGAGACACACTGAATTGGCTTTGGCAACCTGGATAATCACTGTCTGAACGTACTTTGTTGTTTTGGAAGAAGGATTTTGGTTTGATACCCTGATTGTTTCCATTAATTTCCTTCTTTCTTACAACGAATTCACTTGTTTTTGCAGGCGGGAGCTTGGAAGCAAAAGGAGGAAAGGATTGGCATGGAAAACCTGGTGTAGCATGAAGAGAAATATGGGCGACGGTCTGAACAGCTTGGTGGTACTTTGGATATGTTGGTCGCGCATGATGAGGACTCTATGAAGGCCTGAGACTTGGAAACCTTCCAGTCAGCTTGATGACAAATACAGTAATTCCCTTAACAAAATGGTTAGTCTTTGGTTATGTCCCCTTGAATGTATGTTGGATTCAATTGGGGGATTCCTTGAGTGGATGCTTCGATTCTTCTCCTTGTCGTTTCTCTAGATGCTGTTAGTGGCCTGATTTGATCCTTGTAGAATTTAATAGCTAATTAACATTTGGATTTGGTTTATAGAGAATGTGCATGAATTTTGTACGGTAATGCTTCTTGAGTGAACTCTTTCTGGTGACTGCTGTAGGTATGTGAATTCTGCTGTGTGAAGCTCCTTTATGTACTGCTTTTTTTTTCATTACCATCCTCTTCTTCGTGCTTGTATGGTATGAAGCCTTTTCGCCCCCAATCTGTGTCTTTTGTACTGCTGCGAAACTGATGTTGTTGTTGTGTTGCTTTGAACTTTTTCGAACGTATACTGTGTTCTTTTCTCAGGTTTGTACGAGTGAATCTGTATCCCTGTGAATTTTCTGTGAATCCCTGCTTGTGTATCTTTGTGATTTTCTCTTTAATTCCCCTTCAAAACGTGTGTGTATGTTTATGTGAATTTCTCTGCCCTGTGCGTGGATGTGAATGATGTTTGTGGATGGTTTGTGTATGGATAAACCTCTGCAGGTGTGTATAAGTTTTCTGATGTAATGTTGCGTGTCATGAATTCATATCGGGGATACTTCACCTGAGTTGTCGTCGAACTTGGAGTATGAATACTTGAGGTAGTTATCATATGCCTTTGATCTTAGTTTTTACGTTTGTTTGAATAATGCTCCTATTGTTGTTAGCGATCACCACTTTCCCACATTACATTCTTATTGACAATTTTCCTCTCTTCAGGAGGCTTTCCAACGATTCAATGTTGATAGGAGTAACAGAAAGGCTGGTAGCTGAGTTCAAACCTCCACTTCCATCAATATTTCAAAATATTACCTCTCAACAGCGTGACGATCTTGCTCTTCGACAAAGTGCAGACGATAATTCAGTCACCGAACACCCTCCACACCACTCATCATAGGCGTTGGGTCCAGGTACGTGACGAAGTAGAGCCAGCCTGTAGGTTCCTATCTTTTACTTAGGCACTTTGTAGGATCTTAGAAGCATGGCTTGAATATTTGGTTGCTGGTTCAAATTAAGATTAATGTTGGATTGTCACTGTACTCGGTTCGCACTCAATGGTTGTTGATGATTAACCCTGCCATTTGTTTCCTTGTTGACAGGGCCAAAGCTTAATTGGTGTTGAAGGTTTGATAAAGGAAAGAGCTTGGTTTTACCATCGTTTCCGGTTGCCGTATGCGGAAGCATTGGAAGCAGTATCCTCAAATAATCATATCCCAATTTCTTCCAAGGCCAATTTAATTAGGTTATTAGCAGGGATTCAAAACAGTTACCTTCATAAACTTAGGGCCTTTACTGTTGATATTCTTTTGTTGAAATAGATGCACCGAATGATAGCACTTGGCTGCTAGTTGTGTTTTATAGCTTGGCCATGCTTGTACTTTCAGATGTGTTTCTAAGGTTTATCTTTAAGATTGCATTGTTTGACATCTTGATGTATGTGCTTTTACCGTTATAAATCCAAATCATAATGGCTTATACATGATATTTTGTCCAAGATACGAGACGAACGAAAATGGAAAAAAAAACATCATCTGCATAACTAGCTCAAAAAAGAGACCTCCGAAGTCACCGTCAATCCCAGCTAGCAAATCTTCCACGGCTTGAAACTGAAACTCAAAAGAAGGTCTCTATTGTTTTCATAAAGACGAAACCTCAATTTACTTAAAGCAATTTATCCAAATTGTAAAGGATTAAAGGCACTGTAGACACATATGCCAAGACTTTATGATCATTAGAAACATCAATGACAAACATTTCATTTGTCTCCAACTAATACCCAACTGTTCACGCCCAGGAACAATTATTTCTGGTTTCTATTCCATTCAATAGGGATATGAAACCTCATGTCATTTGGAACTAAATCCAGATTCTTTTTTTGTCATATGCTATTGATAGTTGTAGTACTATACTGTTACCTATCAACCTTGATGAGGCTTTTGGCAAAATGGAGTGTTAAGGCATAAACTTTGATGTTCGTTGGCTTGGTCACGTTGTGCCAATTTTGTAACATGATATGTTTTTATAAATTAGATTAGCATTAAGCTCAAACTCCATCATATGAATACACTTGAGTCCTTAAAATATGAATCTCTTTTGAACTCCTTTGCTATAACATGAGCTTGTGAATCCACCTTGTGATCCTTGAAAGAATTTGACTTTGTCGTACTTGCACTTGTAAAGAAGTCTTGAAATTATGATAATTTGAATTCGAACTTTGATCATTTGGACCTCAAATACCACTGGAAGAGAAAACTCTAATCATCCTTGAGATGTATATTGAAACTCCTGAGGCAAGTGAACTTGTACTGATTGAGAGACCTAATGAATAAGGGTGTATTCTTCCTCGGTAGATCAATATGATATACCAGAGACTAAGAGCACACACCATCTCTGTGTCCTTTGAACTTTTTCGCAGCAAACCTAAATTCACAAACAAAACCAAACAAGCACAAACTAGATAAAGTGGTTAGTTATGCACGAATGATTGACCTAAGGTGTTATGCAGACAAAACAATGAATCTAAGGGAAAAATTTGGGGTACAACAGTTGCCCCTATTTAAATATCTTCACCGGATGACAGGATGATGAAGATCGTCATTAGGTCATGGTGAGAGATATTTAAATATAGATAACCGAAAATTTTGCCCTTAGATGCAATGATCATGCAATGCTATGGACAACAGCTAACCTAATGCTGACATGCCATGAACTCTAGCATGATGATAATGATGGGGTGATAAAAATGCAAGAGATGCAGACAAAGGCAACACAAACACAGAGAGACAGCCGACAACAACGAGCAACAAACTCACTGGGGGTGACCAGACGCACTGGGGAAAAGAAAACAGCACTGGGGACCCTGAAGGCAACGACCCAGTAGGTTCAAGCGTGATCTGTTGATATACGAGCAAGCAAGAAGATAAAGCAGGATCCACACGGCGGTAAGATCGCGCAAACAAAATGATGGAGTTTTCAATAAGAAATAACATTCAACGCCTGGAAATTCCTTTAAGTGAAGAGATCAAACGGGATCTTCAGGAACCATCAGGAAAAAGCACAGGGTTAAAAGAACTCTCCTGTGTGCCATAAATGGATTTCGTGCGGAAAACGCCATGATAAACTTCTCAAAAGAGACTGCAGCTTATCAATTATACGGGACTCGCACACCGTCAATAAGGGGATAAGTTTCTCCGAAGAGACGGCAACTTATCTTGAAAAGCAGTAAATGATAAACTTCTCTGAAGAGACTGCAGTTTATCTAAAAAAGTGGTAAAATGATAAACTTCTCTGAAGAGATTGTAGTTTATCTAAAAACAGCAAGACAATGATAAACTTCTCCGAAGAGACTACAGTTTATCTAAAAGGAAAAAAGAATTATATACTTCTCCGAAGACACTGCAGTTTATCTGAAACATAGCGGTAAAATGACAAACTTCTCCGAAGAGACTGCAGTTTATCAAAAAGAAAGCAGTAAACTAATAAACTTCTCCGAAGAGACTGTAGTTTATCTGAAAGGCACAAGGATTCTTCTTGCCAGACACGGTGTAACATAAATGGACGCTCAACCTAGGTTCGACGACCTAACAGTAGAGGTGGTATCCCAAGGGACCAAAAATCAATCTAGGATCAAACTAGAATGAAATTGTCAAACAGGACCCGTCATTGAGAAATTAACTCGAACGACGATTTCTCTTATCCAAGCACGGAAGAGATAACTGAAATAACCATCATCCACGAGGGTTGAACTCTGTGGGGAAACTTAGAAAAGATTAGCATTTTCTGCCTAAGGCCGACGACTCTATTTGGAGAGATCGGACAAACCCAAAACTTGGTGATAAACACAACCAGAGATTAAGAGAAAAAAAAAGCGACAAGAACAAACGAACAGCAAACACGCACAAAGGCAAATGTAAATGATGTTATGCCATGCTTATGCTAATGCTGACAAAACAGACAAAGGAAAACAGGGGAAGAACACAACGACGAGGAAGCCCGTCCATCCTCTGCACGAGAGATACATCCGCCAGGCCGTGTAGAATTCCAAAGGTGGAACCAAAAGGTCAAAGCTTCAAACTCCTCTGGGGATATGTCGATCCACTTGGGGATATAACATCATGACTTCGCTCAGGGGATTGTCAAAATGACCCTGATTGCCTTGCACGAGGAAATCCACTGGGGAATAGTCTTGATTTCCTGCAGCAAAAGCTTATCGGGGAGTGATAAACTCCTCATGATCATTCCATAAGCCTAAGTAATTTATCTTATCGAAAATCTTTGGAAAAAAGTTTGAGTCTGATAAATTTCCACTTTCAAAATTAATATTAATGAATAGGTATGGAAAACGAAAAGGCAAAGTGAAAGCCTGATTTTATTCATAATTAATAGTTTGCAAACGGTGAAAGGCTTCATAGGGTGTTACAATTGAAATTGGCAAAAGAGTAAGGCTACATTGAACCCAACGACACTTTAATAACCCTTCGACTAGGATCCCCACTAAGCTCTGGTCACGGCGGGCTCTTCATGCATAATACTTCCGGACGACATCAGAATTGACTGGATGGGCAAGCTCCTCTCCATCCATTGTGGTGAGTATCAACGATCCTCCTGAAAAGGCTGTCTTCACAACAAATGGGCCTTCATAGTTAGGCGTCCATTTTCCACGTATGTCTTTATACATGGGTAATATCTTCTTAAGCACAAGCTCTCCTTCTCGGAATTCTCTGACTCGAACTTTCTTATCAAAGGCTCTCTTCATCCGTTTCTGGTATAACTGACCGTGGCACATCGCAGTTAAGCGCTTTTCGTCAATGAGATTCAAATGGCCAAGTCTTTCTTGGATCCACTCCGCTTCATCCAGTTTGGTCTCCATCATTACCCTTAAAGATGGTAATTCTACTTCAAATGGGAGAACCGCGTCCATTCCATAAACTAGTGAGAAAGGGGTAGCCCCTGTTGAGGTTCGTACTGAGGTTCTGTATCCGTGCAATGCGAAAGGTAACATTTCTTGCCAGTCTTTGTATGTCTTCACCATCTTTCGCAAAATCTTCTTGATGTTCTTATTTGCAGCTTCTACGGCCCCGTTCATTTTAGGACGATAAGGAGAGGAATTGTGGTGAGCAATCTTGAAAGTTTCACACAACTCCTTCATAGTTTTATTGTTCAGATTGGTTCCATTGTCTGTTATGATTCGGCTTGGCATCCCATAACGGCAAATAATGTTGTTCCTGATGAAACGGGCCACCACCTGCTTGGTTACGTTGGCATAAGAGGCGACTTCTACCCACTTAGTGAAGTAGTCAATGGCGACCAGAATGAATCGGTGACCATTGGATGCTTTAGGTTGGATTGCCCCAATCATATCGATGCCCCACATTGAGAAAGGCCAAGGTGACGATAAAATATTCAACTGCGTTGAGGGCACATGCATCTTGTCCGCATGGATCTGACACTTGTGGCATTTTCTTGCATACTGTATACAATCGGATTCCATGGTTAACCAATATTACCCAGCTCTCAAGAGTTTCTTTGACATAGCGTAACCATTGGCGTGAGTTCCGAACGTCCCTTCATGAATCTCTTGAAGTAACATATCTACTTCATGCTTATCAACACATCTAAGCAGGACCATATCATAGTTTCTCTTATACAACACATCATTACTGATAAAGAACTTGGATGTTAATCTTCTCAGAGTCTTCTTGTCAAGGTTTGTAGCGTCAGCTGGGTATTCTTGCTTCAGCAAGTAATTCTTAATGTCATGAAACCAAGGTTTGTCGTCAGTTTCCTCTTCTACTAACTGACAGTAAGCAGACTCAGTCTTCCGTTTAATTTGAATGAGGGTAGCTTCATTAACGAATCTGACTTTCCACATTGAGGCCAGCATGGCCAAAGCATCTGCCACATGATTTTCCGACCTCGGAACGTGTTGGAAAGTGATTTCATCAAAGTATTGGATCATTTCCACGATGTAAGCACGGTATAGGATTAACTTCTCATCTCGGGTTTCCCATTCACCCTTGACTTGGTAGATCACCAAAGCTTAATCTCCAACCACTTCGAGGATTTTGATTCGGAGGTCGATAGCAGCTTCAAGACCTAGAATACACGCTTCATACTCTGCAATATTGTTTGTACATTCGAAATCCAACCTTGCTGTGAATGGGGTGTATCCACCATCTGGGTTTTCCAAAACAGCTCCTATGCCATGTCCACTATAATTTGACGAACCATCGAACATCATCTTCCAATGGGAACCTGGCTCAGGACCTTCATCGGGACCGGGCTCTTCGTAATCTTTTACCAACATGATGTCTTCATCAGGGAAGTCGAATTTCAGAGGTTCATAGTCTTCAACCGGTTGGTCTGCGAGATAGTCTGATAAGATACTTCCTTTAATAGCTTTTTGAGTCACATAATGGATATCATATTCAGATAACAACATATGCCAATGTGCTAATCTTCCAGTCTGAGCAGGCTTCTCAAAGATATACTTTATAGGATCCATTTTGGATATCAACAAGGTGGTATGACAAATCATATATTGCCTAAGACGTCTAGCGGCCCATGCTAGCACACAACATGTCTTTTCTAATAGCGAATACCGGCTTTCACAATCCGTAAACTTCTTACTTAAATAGTAGATATCATGTTCTTTCCGTCCAGTCTCATCATGTTGTCCCAAGACACAACCCATAGACTTCTCAAGAACAGTCAGATACATGAATAAAGGTCTTCCAGGAACAGGAGGAATCAAAATAGGAGGTTCTCGTAAATAGCTCTTGATCTTCTTATATGCTTGCTGACAATTGGAATTCCATTCAATGGTCTGATCTTTACGGAGTAATTTGAATATTGGTTCACAAGTAGCAGTCATATTAGAAATGAATCTGGAGATGTAGTTCAGGCGCCCAAGAAAACCTCTGACTTGTAATTCAGTTTGCGGAGCAGGCATCTCCTGGATGGCTCTGACCTTATCGGGATCCACTTTAATTCCTTGTTGTCTAACAATAAATCCAAGTAACTTTCCAGACAAGAAGTCCAAGGGGATATCTTTAAAGGTAGATGCAAAAGGAAAACAAAATGACGACTCATCGGAGGAAGACGAAAATTTCATGCTTCTAGTAAAAAGACTTGGAAAATTCTTTGGAAATAAAGATAAGTCTTTTTATGCTAAAAGGAAGAAACACTTTAGGAAAAAGGATACTTCAACTTCATCTCAAGACATTACATGTTATGAATGTGGGAAGCACGGTCACATAAAATCCGAATGTCCACAACTTGCAAAGAAAGGAAGTTTTAAAGGCAAGAAGGAATAAAAAAATAAGAAGGCATACATTGCATGGGAAGACAACGAAATTAGTTCATCATCCGACTCAGAGAGCGATGAAAGCGCAAAACTAGCACTTATGGCTACACATAACTCCGAAGATGAAAATGACTAGGTTTGCTTGAAGACCACTTCAAATCTATGGTATCTTGATAGTGGTTGTTCGAAGCATATGACCGGAGATATAAACTAACTTTCAAATCTAGTTCTAAAGTCCAAGGGTTATTTCACATATGGGGAATACCTTAAAGGAAGAATTCTTGGCATTGGCAAAGTTGGAGCAATAACTTTCACATTTATTGAAGATGTACTTTATGTTAAAGGACTAAAGGAATATCTTCTAAACAAAAGCCAACTTTGTGACAAAGGCTTCAAGATCATGTTCGCCAAGGATGAATGTTTTGATGAAGTCAATCTTGAGGTAAAATCTCATAGGTAAAAATTGTTTTTATTTTTCGTAATTTCTTTATATACTTCAAGTTTTTTCCCATCCTTTTTGTTAATGACAAAGGGGGAGAAGAATTGTGTATTATTGCTTGGTTTCTCTAACAAAATGTGCAGATTTCAAAACTCTCTAAAATCATGGATTAAGGGGGAGCAATATCCAAGGGGGAGCAAGCTTTGGTTAGAGAAACATGATTGGATCGAATTTTTAAGAATTGGGTTGTCATCATCAAAAAGGGGGAGAATGTGAAGACATAGCTTCTCAATGGTTTTGATGAAGACAACAATGTTTATTCAAGGTTTTATGTACAAAAGGAAATGGATCAAAGACTTCAAAGGTAGAACAAGTTTCATATTAATTTAAGTCTTGAAGATTTCTCTAGAAGGAAAAAGAAGAATTGCATAAGACTTGACTACTCTTGCAAGATAGGATTAATCAAACTTTTAGGTATATGAAATTCTTGACTAAAACATTTCTTAGTGCTCAAAATATTTCTTTAATTGGAAAAATTATTTTTCATTTTTGAACCATATTAAATCACTTTCAAATATAATCTATTTACTTGGATAAATCAATAGATGTTGCATAAAATTGGTTCAAATAGTTAGACAAATTTTTTAATTTTTCAATTTATTTAAACATTCAGTTTTTGGTAAATTATGGTGTTTTTAACTGTCGTAACAGCACCTAAAACCGCCATAATTCGCACCGTTCTGAAACTGTATTTTAATTTTTTTGGTAATTATGGCGTTTTGAACCGACGTAATGGAACAAAACCCGCCACAATTTACAGCGTACTGAAACAGTATTTTTAATTTAAAAATTAAAGAATATTTTGTTTGAATGCACCTTTTCATTATATCTTTTCATGGCATCTCTTACATCTTTTCTCTTATTAAATTCAGAATTTTTCTAACCATTGCCATTACTTTTGAATGGTTGCTTTCATCAATATAAATTAATTTCAAATTTTCATTTTTCAATCACCTCTTTAAAAAAAAAACTCTACAATCTCTAAGCATATTTTTCCATAACAAAAATTTTATACAAGATACTTTTTGAATACCATTTTCATATTACATACATAAAAGTATCATTTGAGCACTTAGAGAGTTTACGATATTGAAATTTCATATTTGAAAGAGAAGAAGTCCTTCATAGGATTTATATACTACAAACTTGTTTTAAAAACTCTTGTTGTAACATATCTTATTTTTCCAGGATTGTTGGATATAAGATTGTTTGGTTGTAAACCTTGTTATCCGGATTGTGGATACAAGAGGTCCATTTGTGAGAGGTTGATTCACGGTTGGACTTTAAACTTGTAAAATCCAAGAGGATGTTTTTGGTGTGGATTGTTAGAGTCTTGTATAGGAAGACTAGGTGTGTCTTGACCTAAGATCTAATATTAGTGAAAATCTCTTTCGTGTTGAAAGGGGAGTGGAGTACTCTCGACGTGTGAGGGGAACCACTATACGTCTTGGTGTTCATTTACTTTCTGCATTTACCATTTCAACACTTAGAAATCTTTAGGAAAGTAAAAATCAAAAATCGTCAAAAATCGGGATAATCATCTAAGAACCTAATTCACCCCCCTCTTAGGCTCACATATATCTTACAATTGGCATCAGAGCAGGTCTTAGGTAACCTGTTCCTAAAGATCCAGTATGGCTTCCGCAAGTTCAAACCCGATTTTCAAAGAAAAGCCTCTCTACAATGACTTCCGCATCTCTATTTGGTAAACTTCAAGAACATGAGTTAGAACTTGGGCAACTTGAAAAACATGAACTTCAAGACAAGAAGTCCAAGGGGATATCTTTAAAGGTAGATGCAAAAGGAAAACAAAATGACGACTCATCGGAGGAAGACGAAAATTTCATGCTTCTAGTAAAAAGACTTGGAAAATTCTTTGGAAATAAAGATAAGTCTTTTTATGCTAAAAGGAAGAAACACTTTAGGAAAAAGGATACTTCAACTTCATCTCAAGACATTACATGTTATGAATGTGGGAAGCACGGTCACATAAAATCCGAATGTCCACAACTTGCAAAGAAAGGAAGTTTTAAAGGCAAGAAGGAATAAAAAAATAAGAAGGCATACATTGCATGGGAAGACAACGAAATTAGTTCATCATCCGACTCGGAGAGCGATGAAAGCGCAAAACTAGCACTTATGGCTACACATAACTCCGAAGATGAAAATGACTAGGTTTGCTTGAAGGCCACTTCAAATCTATGGTATCTTGATAGTGGTTGTTCGAAGCATATGACCGGAGATATAAACTAACTTTCAAATCTAGTTCTAAAGTCCAAGGGTTATTTCACATATGGGGAATACCTTAAAGGAAGAATTCTTGGCATTGGCAAAGTTGGAGCAATAACTTTCACATTTATTGAAGATGTACTTTATGTTAAAGGACTAAAGGAATATCTTCTAAACAAAAGCCAACTTTGTGACAAAGGCTTCAAGATCATGTTCGCCAAGGATGAATGTTTTGATGAAGTCAATCTTGAGGTAAAATCTCATAGGTAAAAATTGTTTTTATTTTTCGTAATTTCTTTATATACTTCAAGTTTTTTCCCATCCTTTTTGTTAATGACAAAGGGGGAGAAGAATTGTGTATTATTGCTTGGTTTCTCTAACAAAATGTGCAGATTTCAAAACTCTCTAAAATCATGGATTAAGGGGGAGCAATATCCAAGGGGGAGCAAGCTTTGGTTAGAGAAACATGATTGGATCGAATTTTTAAGAATTGGGTTGTCATCATCAAAAAGGGGGAGAATGTGAAGACATAGCTTCTCAATGGTTTTGATGAAGACAACAATGTTTATTCAAGGTTTTATGTACAAAAGGAAATGGATCAAAGACTTCAAAGGTAGAACAAGTTTCATATTAATTTAAGTCTTGAAGATTTCTCTAGAAGGAAAAAGAAGAATTGCATAAGACTTTACTACTCTTGCAAGATAGGATTAATCAAACTTTTAGGTATATGAAATTCTTGACTAAAACATTTCTTAGTGCTCAAAATATTTCTTTAATTGGAAAAATTATTTTTCATTTTTGAACCATATTAAATCACTTTCAAATATAATCTATTTACTTGGATAAATCAATAGATGTTGCATAAAATTGGTTCAAATAGTTAGACAAATTTTTTAATTTTTCAATTTATTTAAACATTCAGTTTTTGGTAAATTATGGCGTTTTTAACTGTCGTAACAGCACCTAAAACCGCCATAATTCGCACCGTTCTGAAACTGTATTTTAAATTTTTTTGGTAATTATGGCGTTTTGAACCGACGTAATGGAACAAAACCCGCCACAATTTACAGCGTACTGAAACAGTATTTTTAATTTAAAAATTAAAGAATATTTTGTTTGAATGCACCTTTTCATTATATCTTTTCATGGCATCTCTTACATCTTTTCTCTTATTAAATTCAGAATTTTTCTAACCATTGCCATTACTTTTGAATGGTTGCTTTCATCAATATAAATTAATTTCAAATTTTCATTTTTCAATCACCTCTTTAAAAAAAAAAACTCTACAATCTCTAAGCATATTTTTCCATAACAAAAATTTTATACAAGATACTTTTTGAATACCATTTTCATATTACATACATAAAAGTATCATTTGAGCACTTAGAGAGTTTACGATATTGAAATTTCATATTTGAAAGAGAAGAAGTCCTTCATAGGATTTATATACTACAAACTTGTTTTAAAAACTCTTGTTGTAACATATCTTATTTTTCCAGGATTGTTGGATATAAGATTGTTTGGTTGTAAACCTTGTTATCCGGATTGTGGATACAAGAGGTCCATTTGTGAGAGATTGATTCACGGTTGGACTTTAAACTTGTAAAATCCAAGAGGATGTTTTTGGTGTGGATTGTTAGAGTCTTGTATAGGAAGACTAGGTGTGTCTTGACCTAAGATCTAATATTAGTGAAAATCTCTTTCGTGTTGAAAGGGGAGTGGAGTACTCTCGACGTGTGAGGGGAACCACTATACGTCTTGGTGTTCATTTACTTTCTGCATTTACCATTTCAACACTTAGAAATCTTTAGGAAAGTAAAAATCAAAAATCGTCAAAAATCGGGATAATCATCTAAGAACCTAATTCACCCCCCTCTTAGGCTCACATATATCTTACAATTGGCATCAGAGCAGGTCTTAGGTAACCTGTTCCTAAAGATCCAGTATGGCTTCCGCAAGTTCAAACCCGATTTTCAAAGAAAAGCCTCTCTACAATGACTTCCGCATCTCTATTTGGTAAACTTCAAGAACATGAGTTAGAACTTGGGCAACTTGAAAAACATGAACTTCAAGACAAGAAGTCCAAGGGGATATCTTTAAAGGTAGATGCAAAAGGAAAACAAAATGACGACTCATCGGAGGAAGACGAAAATTTCATGCTTCTAGTAAAAAGACTTGGAAAATTCTTTGGAAATAAAGATAAGTCTTTTTATGCTAAAAGGAAGAAACACTTTAGGAAAAAGGATACTTCAACTTCATCTCAAGACATTACATGTTATGAATGTGGGAAGCACGGTCACATAAAATCCGAATGTCCACAACTTGCAAAGAAAGGAAGTTTTAAAGGCAAGAAGGAATAAAAAAATAAGAAGGCATACATTGCATGGGAAGACAACGAAATTAGTTCATCATCCGACTCAGAGAGCGATGAAAGCGCAAAACTAGCACTTATGGCTACACATAACTCCGAAGATGAAAATGACTAGGTTTGCTTGAAGACCACTTCAAATCTATGGTATCTTGATAGTGGTTGTTCGAAGCATATGACCGGAGATATAAACTAACTTTCAAATCTAGTTCTAAAGTCCAAGGGTTATTTCACATATGGGGAATACCTTAAAGGAAGAATTCTTGGCATTGGCAAAGTTGGAGCAATAACTTTCACATTTATTGAAGATGTACTTTATGTTAAAGGACTAAAGGAATATCTTCTAAACAAAAGCCAACTTTGTGACAAAGGCTTCAAGATCATGTTCGCCAAGGATGAATGTTTTGATGAAGTCAATCTTGAGGTAAAATCTCATAGGTAAAAATTGTTTTTATTTTTCATAATTTCTTTATATACTTCAAGTTTTTTCCCATCCTTTTTGTTAATGACAAAGGGGGAGAAGAATTGTGTATTATTGCTTGGTTTCTCTAACAAAATGTGCAGATTTCAAAACTCTCTAAAATCATGGATTAAGGGGGAGCAATATCCAAGGGGGAGCAAGCTTTGGTTAGAGAAACATGATTGGATCGAATTTTTAAGAATTGGGTTGTCATCATCAAAAAGGGGGAGAATGTGAAGACATAGCTTCTCAATGGTTTTGATGAAGACAACAATGTTTATTCAAGGTTTTATGTACAAAAGGAAATGGATCAAAGACTTCAAAGGTAGAACAAGTTTCATATTAATTTAAGTCTTGAAGATTTCTCTAGAAGGAAAAAGAAGAATTGCATAAGACTTGACTACTCTTGCAAGATAGGATTAATCAAACTTTTAGGTATATGAAATTCTTGACTAAAACATTTCTTAGTGCTCAAAATATTTCTTTAATTGGAAAAATTATTTTTCATTTTTGAACCATATTAAATCACTTTCAAATATAATCTATTTACTTGGATAAATCAATAGATGTTGCATAAAATTGGTTCAAATAGTTAGACAAATTTTTTAATTTTTCAATTTATTTAAACATTCAGATTTTGGTAAATTATGGCGTTTTTAACTGTCGTAACAGCACCTAAAACCGCCATAATTCGCACCGTTCTGAAACTGTATTTTAAATTTTTTTGGTAATTATGGCGTTTTGAACCGACGTAATGGAACAAAACCCGCCACAATTTACAGCGTACTGAAACAGTATTTTTAATTTAAAAATTAAAGAATATTTTGTTTGAATGCACCTTTTCATTATATCTTTTCATGGCATCTCTTACATCTTTTCTCTTATTAAATTCAGAATTTTTCTAACCATTGCCATTACTTTTGAATGGTTGCTTTCATCAATATAAATTAATTTCAAATTTTCATTTTTCAATCACCTCTTTAAAAAAAAAAACTCTACAATCTCTAAGCATATTTTTCCATAACAAAAATTTTATACAAGATACTTTTTGAATACCATTTTCATATTACATACATAAAAGTATCATTTGAGCACTTAGAGAGTTTACGATATTGAAATTTCATATTTGAAAGAGAAGAAGTCCTTCATAGGATTTATATACTACAAACTTGTTTTAAAAACTCTTGTTGTAACATATCTTATTTTTCCAGGATTGTTGGATATAAGATTGTTTGGTTGTAAACCTTGTTATCCGGATTGTGGATACAAGAGGTCCATTTGTGAGAGGTTGATTCACGGTTGGACTTTAAACTTGTAAAATCCAAGAGGATGTTTTTGGTGTGGATTGTTAGAGTCTTGTATAGGAAGACTAGGTGTGTCTTGACCTAAGATCTAATATTAGTGAAAATCTCTTTCGTGTTGAAAGGAGAGTGGAGTACTCTCGACGTGTGAGGGGAACCACTATACGTCTTGGTGTTCATTTACTTTCTGCATTTACCATTTCAACACTTAGAAATCTTTAGGAAAGTAAAAATCAAAAATCGTCAAAAATCGGGATAATCATCTAAGAACCTAATTCACCCCCCTCTTAGGCTCACATATATCTTACAATTGGCATCAGAGCAGGTCTTAGGTAACCTGTTCCTAAAGATCCAGTATGGCTTCCGCAAGTTCAAACCCGATTTTCAAAGAAAAGCCTCTCTACAATGACTTCCGCATCTCTATTTGGTAAACTTCAAGAACATGAGTTAGAACTTGGGCAACTTGAAAAACATGAACTTCAAGACAAGAAGTCCAAGGGGATATCTTTAAAGGTAGATGCAAAAGGAAAACAAAATGACGACTCATCGGAGGAAGACGAAAATTTCATGCTTCTAGTAAAAAGACTTGGAAAATTCTTTGGAAATAAAGATAAGTCTTTTTATGCTAAAAGGAAGAAACACTTTAGGAAAAAGGATACTTCAACTTCATCTCAAGACATTACATGTTATGAATGTGGGAAGCACGGTCACATAAAATCCGAATGTCCACAACTTGCAAAGAAAGGAAGTTTTAAAGGCAAGAAGGAATAAAAAAATAAGAAGGCATACATTGCATGGGAAGACAACGAAATTAGTTCATCATCCGACTCGGAGAGCGATGAAAGCGCAAAACTAGCACTTATGGCTACACATAACTCCGAAGATGAAAATGACTAGGTTTGCTTGAAGGCCACTTCAAATCTATGGTATCTTGATAGTGGTTGGTCGAAGCATATGACCGGAGATATAAACTAACTTTCAAATCTAGTTCTAAAGTCCAAGGGTTATTTCACATATGGGGAATACCTTAAAGGAAGAATTCTTGGCATTGGCAAAGTTGGAGCAATAACTTTCACATTTATTGAAGATGTACTTTATGTTAAAGGACTAAAGGAATATCTTCTAAACAAAAGCCAACTTTGTGACAAAGGCTTCAAGATCATGTTCGCCAAGGATGAATGTTTTGATGAAGTCAATCTTGAGGTAAAATCTCATAGGTAAAAATTGTTTTTATTTTTCATAATTTCTTTATATACTTCAAGTTTTTTCCCATCCTTTTTGTTAATGACAAAGGGGGAGAAGAATTGTGTATTATTGCTTGGTTTCTCTAACAAAATGTGCAGATTTCAAAACTCTCTAAAATCATGGATTAAGGGGGAGCAATATCCAAGGGGGAGCAAGCTTTGGTTAGAGAAACATGATTGGATCGAATTTTTAAGAATTGGGTTGTCATCATCAAAAAGGGGGAGAATGTGAAGACATAGCTTCTCAATGGTTTTGATGAAGACAACAATGTTTATTCAAGGTTTTATGTACAAAAGGAAATGGATCAAAGACTTCAAAGGTAGAACAAGTTTCATATTAATTTAAGTCTTGAAGATTTCTCTAGAAGGAAAAAGAAGAATTGCATAAGACTTGACTACTCTTGCAAGATAGGATTAATCAAACTTTTAGGTATATGAAATTCTTGACTAAAACATTTCTTAGTGCTCAAAATATTTCTTTAATTGGAAAAATTATTTTTCATTTTTGAACCATATTAAATCACTTTCAAATATAATCTATTTACTTGGATAAATCAATAGATGTTGCATAAAATTGGTTCAAATAGTTAGACAAATTTTTTAATTTTTCAATTTATTTAAACATTCAGTTTTTGGTAAATTATGGCGTTTTTAACTGTCGTAACAGCACCTAAAACCGCCATAATTCGCACCGTTCTGAAACTGTATTTTAAATTTTTTGGTAATTATGGCGTTTTGAACCGACGTAATGGAACAAAACCCGCCACAATTTACAGCGTACTGAAACAGTATTTTTAATTTAAAAATTAAAGAATATTTTGTTTGAATGCACCTTTTCGTTATATCTTTTCATGGCATCTCTTACATCTTTTCTCTTATTAAATTCAGAATTTTTCTAACCATTGCCATTACTTTTGAATGGTTGCTTTCATCAATATAAATTAATTTCAAATTTTCATTTTTCAATCACCTCTTTAAAAAAAAAAACTCTACAATCTCTAAGCATATTTTTCCATAACAAAAATTTTATACAAGATACTTTTTGAATACCATTTTCATATTACATACATAAAAGTATCATTTGAGCACTTAGAGAGTTTACGATATTGAAATTTCATATTTGAAAGAGAAGAAGTCCTTCATAGGATTTATATACTACAAACTTGTTTTAAAAACTCTTGTTGTAACATATCTTATTTTTCCAGGATTGTTGGATATAAGATTGTTTGGTTGTAAACCTTGTTATCCGGATTGTGGATACAAGAGGTCCATTTGTGAGAGGTTGATTCACGGTTGGACTTTAAACTTGTAAAATCCAAGAGGATGTTTTTGGTGTGGATTGTTAGAGTCTTGTATAGGAAGACTAGGTGTGTCTTGACCTAAGATCTAATATTAGTGAAAATCTCTTTCGTGTTTAAAGGGGAGTGGAGTACTCTCGACGTGTGAGGGGAACCACTATACGTCTTGGTGTTCATTTACTTTCTGCATTTACCATTTCAACACTTAGAAATCTTTAGGAAAGTAAAAATCAAAAATCGTCAAAAATCGGGATAATCATCTAAGAACCTAATTCACCCCCCGCTTAGGCTCACATATATCTTACAATTGGCATCAGAGCAGGTCTTAGGTAACCTGTTCCTAAAGATCCAGTATGGCTTCCGCAAGTTCAAACCCGATTTTCAAAGAAAAGCCTCTCTACAATGACTTCCTCATCTCTATTTGGTAAACTTCAAGAACATGAGTTAGAACTTGGGCAACTTGAAAAACATGAACTTCAAGACAAGAAGTCCAAGGGGATATCTTTAAAGGTAGATGCAAAAGGAAAACAAAATGACGACTCATCGGAGGAAGACGAAAATTTCATGCTTCTAGTAAAAAGACTTGGAAAATTCTTTGGAAATAAAGATAAGTCTTTTTATGCTAAAAGGAAGAAACACTTTAGGAAAAAGGATACTTCAACTTCATCTCAAGACATTACATGTTATGAATGTGGGAAGCACGGTCACATAAAATCCGAATGTCCACAACTTGCAAAGAAAGGAAGTTTTAAAGGCAAGAAGGAATAAAAAAATAAGAAGGCATACATTGCATGGGAAGACAACGAAATTAGTTCATCATCCGACTCGGAGAGCGATGAAAGCGCAAAACTAGCACTTATGGCTACACATAACTCCGAAGATGAAAATGACTAGGTTTGCTTGAAGGCCACTTCAAATCTATGGTATCTTGATAGTGGTTGTTCGAAGCATATGACCGGAGATATAAACTAACTTTCAAATCTAGTTCTAAAGTCCAAGGGTTATTTCACATATGGGGAATACCTTAAAGGAAGAATTCTTGGCATTGGCAAAGTTGGAGCAATAACTTTCACATTTATTGAAGATGTACTTTATGTTAAAGGACTAAAGGAATATCTTCTAAACAAAAGCCAACTTTGTGACAAAGGCTTCAAGATCATGTTCGCCAAGGATGAATGTTTTGATGAAGTCAATCTTGAGGTAAAATCTCATAGGTAAAAATTGTTTTTATTTTTCGTAATTTCTTTATATACTTCAAGTTTTTTCCCATCCTTTTTGTTAATGACAAAGGGGGAGAAGAATTGTGTATTATTGCTTGGTTTCTCTAACAAAATGTGCAGATTTCAAAACTCTCTAAAATCATGGATTAAGGGGGAGCAATATCCAAGGGGGAGCAAGCTTTGGTTAGAGAAACATGATTGGATCGAATTTTTAAGAATTGGGTTGTCATCATCAAAAAGGGGGAGAATGTGAAGACATAGCTTCTCAATGGTTTTGATGAAGACAACAATGTTTATTCAAGGTTTTATGTACAAAAGGAAATGGATCAAAGACTTCAAAGGTAGAACAAGTTTCATATTAATTTAAGTCTTGAAGATTTCTCTAGAAGGAAAAAGAAGAATTGCATAAGACTTTACTACTCTTGCAAGATAGGATTAATCAAACTTTTAGGTATATGAAATTCTTGACTAAAACATTTCTTAGTGCTCAAAATATTTCTTTAATTGGAAAAATTATTTTTCATTTTTGAACCATATTAAATCACTTTCAAATATAATCTATTTACTTGGATAAATCAATAGATGTTGCATAAAATTGGTTCAAATAGTTAGACAAATTTTTTAATTTTTCAATTTATTTAAACATTCAGTTTTTGGTAAATTATGGCGTTTTTAACTGTCGTAACAGCACCTAAAACCGCCATAATTCGCACCGTTCTGAAACTGTATTTTAAATTTTTTGGTAATTATGGCGTTTTGAACCGACGTAATGGAACAAAACCCGCCACAATTTACAGCGTACTGAAACAGTATTTTTAATTTAAAAATTAAAGAATATTTTGTTTGAATGCACCTTTTCATTATATCTTTTCATGGCATCTCTTACATCTTTTCTCTTATTAAATTCAGAATTTTTCTAACCATTGCCATTACTTTTGAATGGTTGCTTTCATCAATATAAATTAATTTCAAATTTTCATTTTTCAATCACCTCTTTAAAAAAAAAAACTCTACAATCTCTAAGCATATTTTTCCATAACAAAAATTTTATACAAGATACTTTTTGAATACCATTTTCATATTACATACATAAAAGTATCATTTGAGCACTTAGAGAGTTTACGATATTGAAATTTCATATTTGAAAGAGAAGAAGTCCTTCATAGAATTTATATACTACAAACTTGTTTTAAAAACTCTTGTTGTAACATATCTTATTTTTCCAGGATTGTTGGATATAAGATTGTTTGGTTGTAAACCTTGTTATCCGGATTGTGGATACAAGAGGTCCATTTGTGAGAGGTTGATTCACGGTTGGACTTTAAACTTGTAAAATCCAAGAGGATGTTTTTGGTGTGGATTGTTAGAGTCTTGTATAGGAAGACTAGGTGTGTCTTGACCTAAGATCTAATATTAGTGAAAATCTCTTTCGTGTTGAAAGGGGAGTGGAGTACTCTCGACGTGTGAGGGGAACCACTATACGTCTTGGTGTTCATTTACTTTCTGCATTTACCATTTCAACACTTAGAAATCTTTAGGAAAGTAAAAATCAAAAATCGTCAAAAATCGGGATAATCATCTAAGAACCTAATTCACCCCCCTCTTAGGCTCACATATATCTTACAATTGGCATCAGAGCAGGTCTTAGGTAACCTGTTCCTAAAGATCCAGTATGGCTTCCGCAAGTTCAAACCCGATTTTCAAAGAAAAGTCTCTCTACAATGACTTCCGCATCTCTATTTGGTAAACTTCAAGAACATGAGTTAGAACTTGGGCAACTTGAAAAACATGAACTTCAAGACAAGAAGTCCAAGGGGATATCTTTAAAGGTAGATGCAAAAGGAAAACAAAATGACGACTCATCGGAGGAAGACGAAAATTTCATGCTTCTAGTAAAAAGACTTGGAAAATTCTTTGGAAATAAAGATAAGTCTTTTTATGCTAAAAGGAAGAAACACTTTAGGAAAAAGGATACTTCAACTTCATCTCAAGACATTACATGTTATGAATGTGGGAAGCACGGTCACATAAAATCCGAATGTCCACAACTTGCAAAGAAAGGAAGTTTTAAAGGCAAGAAGGAATAAAAAAATAAGAAGGCATACATTGCATGGGAAGACAACGAAATTAGTTCATCATCCGACTCAGAGAGCGATGAAAGCGCAAAACTAGCACTTATGGCTACACATAACTCCGAAGATGAAAATGACTAGGTTTGCTTGAAGGCCACTTCAAATCTATGGTATCTTGATAGTGGTTGTTCGAAGCATATGACCGGAGATATAAACTAACTTTCAAATCTAGTTCTAAAGTCCAAGGGTTATTTCACATATGGGGAATACCTTAAAGGAAGAATTCTTGGCATTGGCAAAGTTGGAGCAATAACTTTCACATTTATTGAAGATGTACTTTATGTTAAAGGACTAAAGGAATATCTTCTAAACAAAAGCCAACTTTGTGACAAAGGCTTCAAGATCATGTTCGCCAAGGATGAATGTTTTGATGAAGTCAATCTTGAGGTAAAATCTCATAGGTAAAAATTGTTTTTATTTTTCGTAATTTCTTTATATACTTCAAGTTTTTTCCCATCCTTTTTGTTAATGACAAAGGGGGAGAAGAATTGTGTATTATTGCTTGGTTTCTCTAACAAAATGTGCAGATTTCAAAACTCTCTAAAATCATGGATTAAGGGGGAGCAATATCCAAGGGGGAGCAAGCTTTGGTTAGAGAAACATGATTGGATCGAATTTTTAAGAATTGGGTTGTCATCATCAAAAAGGGGGAGAATGTGAAGACATAGCTTCTCAATGGTTTTGATGAAGACAACAATGTTTATTCAAGGTTTTATGTACAAAAGGAAATGGATCAAAGACTTCAAAGGTAGAACAAGTTTCATATTAATTTAAGTCTTGAAGATTTCTCTAGAAGGAAAAAGAAGAATTGCATAAGACTTGACTACTCTTGCAAGATAGGATTAATCAAACTTTTAGGTATATGAAATTCTTGACTAAAACATTTCTTAGTGCTCAAAATATTTCTTTAATTGGAAAAATTATTTTTCATTTTTGAACCATATTAAATCACTTTCAAATATAATCTATTTACTTGGATAAATCAATAGATGTTGCATAAAATTGGTTCAAATAGTTAGACAAATTTTTTAATTTTTCAATTTATTTAAACATTCAGTTTTTGGTAAATTATGGCGTTTTTAACTGTCGTAACAGCACCTAAAACCGCCATAATTCGCACCGTTCTGAAACTGTATTTTAAATTTTTTTGGTAATTATGGCGTTTTGAACCGACGTAATGGAACAAAACCCGCCACAATTTACAGCGTACTGAAACAGTATTTTTAATTTAAAAATTAAAGAATATTTTGTTTGAATGCACCTTTTCATTATATCTTTTCATGGCATCTCTTACATCTTTTCTCTTATTAAATTCAGAATTTTTCTAACCATTGCCATTACTTTTGAATGGTTGCTTTCATCAATATAAATTAATTTCAAATTTTCATTTTTCAATCACCTCTTTAAAAAAAAAAAACTCTACAATCTCTAAGCATATTTTTCCATAACAAAAATTTTATACAAGATACTTTTTGAATACCATTTTCATATTACATACATAAAAGTATCATTTGAGCACTTAGAGAGTTTACGATATTGAAATTTCATATTTGAAAGAGAAGAAGTCCTTCATAGGATTTATATACTACAAACTTGTTTTAAAAACTCTTGTTGTAACATATCTTATTTTTCCAGGATTGTTGGATATAAGATTGTTTGGTTGTAAACCTTGTTATCCGGATTGTGGATACAAGAGGTCCATTTGTGAGAGGTTGATTCACGGTTGGACTTTAAACTTGTAAAATCCAAGAGGATGTTTTTGGTGTGGATTGTTAGAGTCTTGTATAGGAAGACTAGGTGTGTCTTGACCTAAGATCTAATATTAGTGAAAATCTCTTTCGTGTTGAAAGGGGAGTGGAGTACTCTCGACGTGTGAGGGGAACCACTATACGTCTTGGTGTTCATTTACTTTCTGCATTTACCATTTCAACACTTAGAAATCTTTAGGAAAGTAAAAATCAAAAATCGTCAAAAATCGGAATAATCATCTAAGAACCTAATTCACCCCCCTCTTAGGCTCACATATATCTTACAATTGGCATCAGAGCAGGTCTTAGGTAACCTGTTCCTAAAGATCCAGTATGGCTTCCGCAAGTTCAAACCCGATTTTCAAAGAAAAGCCTCTCTACAATGACTTCCGCATCTCTATTTGGTAAACTTCAAGAACATGAGTTAGAACTTGGGCAACTTGAAAAACATGAACTTCAAGACAAGAAGTCCAAGGGGATATCTTTAAAGGTAGATGCAAAAGGAAAACAAAATGACGACTCATCGGAGGAAGACGAAAATTTCACGCTTCTAGTAAAAAGACTTGGAAAATTCTTTGGAAATAAAGATAAGTCTTTTTATGCTAAAAGGAAGAAACACTTTAGGAAAAAGGATACTTCAACTTCATCTCAAGACATTACATGTTATGAATGTGGGAAGCACGGTCACATAAAATCCGAATGTCCACAACTTGCAAAGAAAGGAAGTTTTAAAGGCAAGAAGGAATAAAAAAATAAGAAGGCATACATTGCATGGGAAGACAACGAAATTAGTTCATCATCCGACTCAGAGAGCGATGAAAGCGCAAAACTAGCACTTATGGCTACACATAACTCCGAAGATGAAAATGACTAGGTTTGCTTGAAGACCACTTCAAATCTATGGTATCTTGATAGTGGTTGTTCGAAGCATATGACCGGAGATATAAACTAACTTTCAAATCTAGTTCTAAAGTCCAAGGGTTATTTCACATATGGGGAATACCTTAAAGGAAGAATTCTTGGCATTGGCAAAGTTGGAGCAATAACTTTCACATTTATTGAAGATGTACTTTATGTTAAAGGACTAAAGGAATATCTTCTAAACAAAAGCCAACTTTGTGACAAAGGCTTCAAGATCATGTTCGCCAAGGATGAATGTTTTGATGAAGTCAATCTTGAGGTAAAATCTCATAGGTAAAAATTGTTTTTATTTTTCATAATTTCTTTATATACTTCAAGTTTTTTCCCATCCTTTTTGTTAATGACAAAGGGGGAGAAGAATTGTGTATTATTGCTTGGTTTCTCTAACAAAATGTGCAGATTTCAAAACTCTCTAAAATCATGGATTAAGGGGGAGCAATATCCAAGGGGGAGCAAGCTTTGGTTAGAGAAACATGATTGGATCGAATTTTTAAGAATTGGGTTGTCATCATCAAAAAGGGGGAGAATGTGAAGACATAGCTTCTCAATGGTTTTGATGAAGACAACAATGTTTATTCAAGGTTTTATGTACAAAAGGAAATGGATCAAAGACTTCAAAGGTAGAACAAGTTTCATATTAATTTAAGTCTTGAAGATTTCTCTAGAAGGAAAAAGAAGAATTGCATAAGACTTGACTACTCTTGCAAGATAGGATTAATCAAACTTTTAGGTATATGAAATTCTTGACTAAAACATTTCTTAGTGCTCAAAATATTTCTTTAATTGGAAAAATTATTTTTCATTTTTGAACCATATTAAATCACTTTCAAATATAATCTATTTACTTGGATAAATCAATAGATGTTGCATAAAATTGGTTCAAATAGTTAGACAAATCTTTTAATTTTTCAATTTATTTAAACATTCAGTTTTTGGTAAATTATGGCGTTTTTAACTGTCGTAACAGCACCTAAAACCGCCATAATTTGCACCGTTCTGAAACTGTATTTTAAATTTTTTTGGTAATTATGGCGTTTTGAACCGACGTAATGGAACAAAACCCGCCACAATTTACAGCGTACTGAAACAGTATTTTTAATTTAAAAATTAAAGAATATTTTGTTTGAATGCACCTTTTCATTATATCTTTTCATGGCATCTCTTACATCTTTTCTCTTATTAAATTCAGAATTTTTCTAACCATTGCCATTACTTTTGAATGGTTGCTTTCATCAAT
This sequence comes from Lathyrus tuberosus, assembly GCA_022829125.1. Lineage (NCBI taxonomy): Eukaryota > Viridiplantae > Streptophyta > Magnoliopsida > Fabales > Fabaceae > Lathyrus > Lathyrus tuberosus. The sequence continues at coordinate 71,805 of JALAZF010000024.1, read as the reverse complement.
ATAAATTAATTTCAAATTTTCATTTTTCAATCACCTCTTTAAAAAAAAAAACTCTACAATCTCTAAGCATATTTTTCCATAACAAAAATTTTATACAAGATACTTTTTGAATACCATTTTCATATTACATACATAAAAGTATCATTTGAGCACTTAGAGAGTTTACGATATTGAAATTTCATATTTGAAAGAGAAGAAGTCCTTCATAGGATTTATATACTACAAACTTGTTTTAAAAACTCTTGTTGTAACATATCTTATTTTTCCAGGATTGTTGGATATAAGATTGTTTGGTTGTAAACCTTGTTATCCGGATTGTGGATACAAGAGGTCCATTTGTGAGAGGTTGATTCACGGTTGGACTTTAAACTTGTAAAATCCAAGAGGATGTTTTTGGTGTGGATTGTTAGAGTCTTGTATAGGAAGACTAGGTGTGTCTTGACCTAAGATCTAATATTAGTGAAAATCTCTTTCGTGTTGAAAGGGGAGTGGAGTACTCTCGACGTGTGAGGGGAACCACTATACGTCTTGGTGTTCATTTACTTTCTGCATTTACCATTTCAACACTTAGAAATCTTTAGGAAAGTAAAAATCAAAAATCGTCAAAAATCGGAATAATCATCTAAGAACCTAATTCACCCCCCTCTTAGGCTCACATATATCTTACAATTGGCATCAGAGCAGGTCTTAGGTAACCTGTTCCTAAAGATCCAGTATGGCTTCCGCAAGTTCAAACCCGATTTTCAAAGAAAAGCCTCTCTACAATGACTTCCGCATCTCTATTTGGTAAACTTCAAGAACATGAGTTAGAACTTGGGCAACTTGAAAAACATGAACTTCAAGACAAGAAGTCCAAGGGGATATCTTTAAAGGTAGATGCAAAAGGAAAACAAAATGACGACTCATCGGAGGAAGACGAAAATTTCATGCTTCTAGTAAAAAGACTTGGAAAATTCTTTGGAAATAAAGATAAGTCTTTTTATGCTAAAAGGAAGAAACACTTTAGGAAAAAGGATACTTCAACTTCATCTCAAGACATTACATGTTATGAATGTGGGAAGCACGGTCACATAAAATCCGAATGTCCACAACTTGCAAAGAAAGGAAGTTTTAAAGGCAAGAAGGAATAAAAAAATAAGAAGGCATACATTGCATGGGAAGACAACGAAATTAGTTCATCATCCGACTCAGAGAGCGATGAAAGCGCAAAACTAGCACTTATGGCTACACATAACTCCGAAGATGAAAATGACTAGGTTTGCTTGAAGACCACTTCAAATCTATGGTATCTTGATAGTGGTTGTTCGAAGCATATGACCGGAGATATAAACTAACTTTCAAATCTAGTTCTAAAGTCCAAGGGTTATTTCACATATGGGGAATACCTTAAAGGAAGAATTCTTGGCATTGGCAAAGTTGGAGCAATAACTTTCACATTTATTGAAGATGTACTTTATGTTAAAGGACTAAAGGAATATCTTCTAAACAAAAGCCAACTTTGTGACAAAGGCTTCAAGATCATGTTCGCCAAGGATGAATGTTTTGATGAAGTCAATCTTGAGGTAAAATCTCATAGGTAAAAATTGTTTTTATTTTTCATAATTTCTTTATATACTTCAAGTTTTTTCCCATCCTTTTTGTTAATGACAAAGGGGGAGAAGAATTGTGTATTATTGCTTGGTTTCTCTAACAAAATGTGCAGATTTCAAAACTCTCTAAAATCATGGATTAAGGGGGAGCAATATCCAAGGGGGAGCAAGCTTTGGTTAGAGAAACATGATTGGATCGAATTTTTAAGAATTGGGTTGTCATCATTAAAAAGGGGGAGAATGTGAAGACATAGCTTCTCAATGGTTTTGATGAAGACAACAATGTTTATTCAAGGTTTTATGTACAAAAGGAAATGGATCAAAGACTTCAAAGGTAGAACAAGTTTCATATTAATTTAAGTCTTGAAGATTTCTCTAGAAGGAAAAAGAAGAATTGCATAAGACTTGACTACTCTTGCAAGATAGGATTAATCAAACTTTTAGGTATATGAAATTCTTGACTAAAACATTTCTTAGTGCTCAAAATATTTCTTTAATTGGAAAAATTATTTTTCATTTTTGAACCATATTAAATCACTTTCAAATATAATCTATTTACTTGGATAAATCAATAGATGTTGCATAAAATTGGTTCAAATAGTTAGACAAATTTTTTAATTTTTCAATTTATTTAAACATTCAGTTTTTGGTAAATTATGGCGTTTTTAACTGTCGTAACAGCACCTAAAACCGCCATAATTTGCACCGTTCTGAAACTGTATTTTAAATTTTTAAATTTGAAAGTTTTTGGTAATTATGGCGTTTTGAACCGACGTAATGGAACAAAACCCGCCACAATTTACAGCGTACTGAAACAGTATTTTTAATTTAAAAATTAAAGAATATTTTGTTTGAATGCACCTTTTCATTATATCTTTTCATGGCATCTCTTACATCTTTTCTCTTATTAAATTCAGAATTTTTCTAACCATTGCCATGACTTTTGAATGGTTGCTTTCATCAATATAAATTAATTTCAAATTTTCATTTTTCAATCACCTCTTTAAAAAAAAAAACTCTCTACAATCTCTAAGCATATTTTTCCATAACAAAAATTTTATACAAGATACTTTTTGAATACCATTTTCATATTACATACATAAAAGTATCATTTGAGCACTTAGAGAGTTTACGATATTGAAATTTCATATTTGAAAGAGAAGAAGTCCTTCATAGGATTTATATACTACAAACTTGTTTTAAAAACTCTTGTTGTAACATATCTTATTTTTCCAGGATTGTTGGATATAAGATAGTTTGGTTGTAAACCTTGTTATCCGGATTGTGGATACAAGAGGTCCATTTGTGAGAGGTTGATTCACGGTTGGACTTTAAACTTGTAAAATCCAAGAGGATGTTTTTGGTGTGGATTGTTAGAGTCTTGTATAGGAAGACTAGGTGTGTCTTGACCTAAGATCTAATATTAGTGAAAATCTCTTTCGTGTTGAAAGGGGAGTGGAGTACTCTCGACGTGTGAGGGGAACCACTATACGTCTTGGTGTTCATTTACTTTCTGCATTTACCATTTCAACACTTAGAAATCTTTAGGAAAGTAAAAATCAAAAATAGTCAAAAATCGGGATAATCATCTAAGAACCTAATTCACCCCCCCTCTTAGGCTCACATATATCTTACATCTTCTGGCTTGTAGGACAAAGGGTGTCCTAGTTGCCTCATCGTCAAAATAGGATTATAGCTAATGCATCCTCTTGAGCCAATCAAAGGTACATTAGGAAAGTTCCCACAACTTAAGATCATGTCATCCCTTTGGATTATTTGAGGAAACCATAGGATGTCCTTACCAACACGGGATACCAGATATTGGGACCACTCATAGGCCTTCATTTGTCTCATGTCCCTTATGTCCTTCACTAGATGGGAACACAACCACTTGTATAATAGCTGAGGACAACATAGCATAGTCCTTCCCTTCTTCTCAAACCTACAATGGAGAGTGAAGTATATGTCTGCAAGGAGAGCTGTTGAATAGTCTTCTTCTCCAAGGGTAATAGCTAGAAATAGATTGACAGCGGTGATGTCTATGAAGTTTGGAACACTTGGGAATAGGACCAACCCAAAGATAAGTAATACCATGATGGCGTCTAGGGCTTCCCAATTCTTGCAAGCCGCAAAGTAACTAGCTTTACTCTCTAAGAACCATTTAGGGAACCCTTCGAAGTCATCTTTAGTTTTCCAATGAGCTTGTAGGTCCTCTTCACGAATATACAAACAACTTACCATCTCTTTCAATGAAGGTTTATACCTCAATGCTTTGAATGGACCTTTATTATTTTTGGGGAAATCCAGTATCTTTCAAACCTCTTCTAAAGTACGTGCTATTTGGAAGTCCTTGAATTGGAAACACCTTAACTCGGGATCATAAAATTGGGCCAAGGCAGTTAGACCCTCCTCTTGCATAGGAAATAGAACCAAGTCCAATATATCCCCATACCTACGAAGTATAGGTTTCCTTCTTTCCTTGGGTAATTCAGCAGCATAAGTCTTAAGGCTTTTTATATCCGATATCCTTACTCTAATGGGGAGAGTTCTCTTTTTTCCAACTTCCATTGTCCTTTGATTTAATCCTTTTTGTAAAATTTTAAGATTCCTGTGAATGCAAAAAAAGAAAATTTTATGAGGATGATGAATGCACATGATGTCTTGATTAGGGTAAAGGTAAAGTGTAAACATGCCCCTAGTAAGGTGGGCTTCCCTAGAACAGGCTGGGTCTAAGTTAAGACTTCCCCAAAAAGTTTAGACTATACCCTTGTTTTACCATGAGAAGGAGCAAGCCTTCTTACGGCAACCCTTCGGGATAAGTCTCATTTGGGATAGGACCCTAGTAACAACCCTTGAGGGTTGAATACATAAGGTCCATGATTGGTGTGGGGTAGGTTAAGGTTCTCAGAGTCTCGGACCACATCCAAATCATTCCACTACGAGAGGGGCTAGCCCTTTCGTGAGGACGACTTTGGAGGGATCTACTCTGAGTGTGGCATCAATGCATTTTAGGGGACGTTGCGTCCCCCGCAAAAACATTTCCGTTCCACTTTAGGTTCTAGGGTTATCCTCCAAGCTTTGGGTCTTAGCTTCACTCCTTCTTTTTTTTTATTGCCCCAATCCCTTGCATGATAACAAAATAAAACAAAATGTTAAATAAAAAATATATGAAATAAAAATAAATAAATAACAATAAAATAAAAACCAAAAAATAAACATCCAAGACAAACAAAACCCTAAATCCTAAGGCTAGGATTGACTCTCGCTAGGAAGGAATCCCCAGCAGAGTCGCCAGCTGTCGCGGCCGGCAAAAATTATCGAGTCGCCACCATATTTTTTAAAGGAAAATAATGATAAACCTAAATATCTTATCCTAAGGTAGAGATTCCTACGGTTCGGGAGTCGGTTAAGTGAAGGGAAGGTGTTAGGCACCCCTCATTTTCATTGTACTCAATGGGATCCACCTTTGAATTTAGGGTATGTTTGTTTGTCTAAAATATGAGAAAACCTAAGTTTTTTATTAATTATACTCGCTAGGGTTGGTTTGCAACCCTATGCCTACGTACCCTCAATTTGAAGGATCAGAGTAACCGTAGTTCACCTCCCCTATTCCTACCCCCTAATCCTATTCCTAAATCCCAAATCCTATCCCTAAGCCCCATCCACTATTTATTCTCTTGGATAAAGAGTTCTATCCCTTAAGTTTAGTGTTTATACTCCTAGATGAGGAGTTCTATCCCTTAAATCCCTTTGTCCATTGTTTATACTCTCGGAGGAAGAGTTTTATCCCAAAAAATCCATATCCCTTATCCCCTATTCCATCCTTTATTTAGGCTCTCGGACCAAGAGTTTTATCCCTTTGAGTAAATCCCTTGAAATCTTAAAAATCCCAAAAAAACCCACTTTCCTGATTAAAAGAAAACAAATTGAACCCTGAAGTAATAAGTCAAAGGGGCAAAATTGCCCCCAAAATAAAATCCATATTCCAATAATTCTTAAGAAGATATATTTTTTATCTAAAATAAGATTAAATTTATTCTTTTTTAATCCCCACTCCATATTTATTCTTTTTGTTAAAATAATTTTCCCCAAAAAAAAAAACAATATACAAATAACGTTTTATCTACATAACTTATTAAATCTTAACCAAATAATAAAAAAAAATAAGTTAAATTATAAAACCCTAAATTAACCAAAATAAAATGGAAATTTTATCTCACAACTTGAATCAAGGAATTGATTCAATTGTGGTTTTTTAGAATTGAAAAAGGTAAAAATATGTTTAATAAAAATCCAAAATAAAAATAAATCCCTCAACCCTTAATTTGTCCAAAAAACCTAAATCTCCTAATTAACCCTCAGATACAATCAATACTTAAATTAAAATATGTTAAATAATTCAATTAATTAAATAAGAAGAGAAAAAAACAAAAAAACCAGGGGGTGTAAAAACCCTTTTAAAAACAAATGGGCCATTTAATGGCCAACCCTTCAGCAAAAAAACAAATATGAAAATGGAATCCGGACCGTTGGATTGATCCGGAGCATTTCCCACCATCTCCTCTACACCGTTAGATCAATCTAACGTATCGTGACTGACCAAATCCCATGCGTCTGATCTGCATGCTTTTCCAAAGTATTATAATCCAATGGCCCAGATGATGAGCCATGTCTGTTTATGGTGTACGCGCAGGTAGGGGAACCATTGACCACCAACGGTCAAACAAGATCAAAGGACACACACAACGCCACTTGGCGCCCATCTAACGTCACACAGAGGGAATATTTATTTTCCATTTCCTTCAGACTCCCTTTCATTTCCCTTCTTCTTTCTCTCTCTACTCTCAACGTTCTCTTCCTCTCTCTAAAACGCTCTCCTTCTCTCTAACTCCCTCCCTCCGGTGAGCCTTCCGACCACCACGAATACCCCTTCACCCCCAGTTTCCGGTGCCGAAAACTTCAAACCCTCTCTCTCTTCCACCGTGTTCTTCTGGGTTCAAGATGAACCCTAAGAACCCTAGCTCCAAAACCCAGCTCCACTCACAACCCGATGAACCCTAACCTAAACCCCATGAACCCTAACCTAACTTATGAACCCTAAACCCAATCTTTATCCAAAACCCAGAAACCCACACGAACCCTAACCCAGAAAGAAGTACCCTAACCCTAAGTGATGAACCCTAGGGTTCTTCACATGAACCTTAACCCTAATCTAACCCTAAAAACCCAGAAACAACAACAACAACCCGGATTCAAAAAAAAATCAAACACAAACAAGCACTCACAGATCAGTATCGAGACCTAAAAAGCTAAGTTTTGTGGATTACCTTCCGTGCAGTGATTCTGGTAGTATTTTGTCCGATTATCTCTATCCTCCTTCTAATCCTTCTTCTTTCCTTATTTGCATGTATGATGGGGCTAAGCTCAAGGATTATAGGGTTCTAATGGTGAACCCTAGTCCTTTATGGGATCGAGAGCTTTACTGAGGGTTATGGGAATTCTCGCGGCAACAATTGTTAGCTTAGGTTTTTTTTTCTTTCTTTTCAATTTCTGATTCCTTTTCTTTTATAGTTAAAAATTAGGTCTTAGAAGTTTAATTTTAGATTTCGATTTAGGAAAACAATGATCTGATTCAATTTGTGTAATTTTAGTTTTTTCTATTCAGAAATGGAAGAAGAAGACCGGTCATTGGTCAACAAATTGACCAAATAATTAACAAAAAATAAACAGGATAACTATAAATAACCCTAATTAAATATATAAAAATCAAATAATTAAAATAATAGTAAAACCAAAACATGACTTATTGATAACTATCTGAGGTTAGTGATTAATTAATACGTATATAAGAACAATTAGTGACTAAATAAAAAAATCTAATTGTAATATAAATAATACCTACCAAAATGAAATAACTAAATAACAAATTTCAAAAAATAAATTAAAACAATTTACTCTAAACAAAATCTAATTATCCTTAAAATTCTAATCTTAAAAACTCTAATATCCTTAATTACTTAATTAACCTAAAAACAATACTCACTAAAATTATAAATGAAATTATATAACAGAATAAATTTTATTCTAATAAAATATTTTAATGCTTTTAATCCTTTTATAATAAAAATAAGACAAAAATGATAAAATCCCAAAAGACCCTTTTTAATAAGTCTAAAAAGCTATAAAAGCCTAAATATTTCTAAAACAAAATTCTACAATAGAACTTATTCACATTTTCTTAAAAATAGTAAAAAAATCTACCTTTTATTTTAATAAGAATCTAATCCCTGATTAACTAATAAAATACATATTTATATAAAATAAATAAAGTAAAAAACTTTATACTAACTCAAAACCAAAATGGGCCTATAAGTACCAATGAACCCCCCAAAACCCAAATGACACCCCCTATTAACCAAAAAAAATCTAAAACACTTGGTCAAAATTTAGGGTACTACAATTATTAGTTAAGGATTAATATAAAAACTGAATTGTTAGGAGTTATTTAAGAAAAAGGGAAAATATTTGTTAAAAGGTTTCACTTAAAAACTAATTAGTTGGGGTTAAGTTTTTTAAAAAAGGTTAATTTAAGGAGATTATTTTAAATTGAAACAAAATAAAATAAAATAATTACATTAAGATTGTTGATATTAAAATTAAGTTAAATAATGGTTATAAAATAAAAGACTGCTAGTGTTAATTAAAGAAAGGTTTTAGGATTTTCAACAAAAAAACAAATTTGATTAAAAAAAAAAAGAAATAAGTTATTTAATTAAAAAAAGAAAAAAAAAGTTAATTAAATGAATAGAGGAACACGGAAGGGTGTGTGAAAGCCTCACGCAGGTCATTCTGTCTTCTCTCTCCGATCAACAACATAAACAGTAAAAACCCCACCACCATAATCCTGGCCCCCATTTCACTATGTTTTTCAGATTACATTTACAAATTAGTGCTTGGCAAAACGGAAAGGAAGTGGAGCTTCGTGACGGCGGCGATCGGTTTCGATCAGGGAAGAAACCTTCTTTCTTTACCTTTTTCTTTCGCGAGCTTGGTTTGTGTTGTTGTTTTGCTTCTTTTGCTTTGAATGTTGAGGCGATGACGATCACTTTCGGTGTTCTGAGCCTGGGTCGGTGGGTTTTGGCAATAATTTGGTGGTTTTGGTCGCGATCTCCTTTGATGTTCCTTTAGGGTTTTCGGTGTATGATTCTCGTCCTTCTTTCTCTTCATCTCAGTCCCTTTTTATAGACCTGGCCAATGATGAGGTTTGGAAAGTTTTAATGTGGTATTGATTTCCCTAATGATTGTGATACGATTTAGTCCTGATTTGGAAATCTGAAATGTGTGAATTGTTGATACGATTTGATTGCCTTGGTGATTTGGAAATCTGAAATAATGAATTGTTAATATGATTTGATTGATCTAGTTTGAACGGTTTAGGAAACTTGATTTTCCTTGCTGGCTAGGACATATTTCCCACGGTCTATGTTTACTCCGAATTAGGAAAAAGGTGCTGCTGGTGATATCTTGAGATATTGCCCTCAACTTGAATTGAATATGATGAAAAAAATTGATTCTGATTCAAAACACTCTGAGGCCAATTTGATTTTACGATTTTGGAAAGAAATCATGTTGTCTGATAAGAAAGTTTTGGTGGTGTTCAATATTCTCTTTGGAAATAAAGGACACGCCTGAGACACACTGAATTGGCTTTGGCAACCTGGATAATCACTGTCTGAACGTACTTTGTTGTTTTGGAAGAAGGATTTTGGTTTGATACCCTGATTGTTTCCATTAATTTCCTTCTTTCTTACAACGAATTCACTTGTTTTTGCAGGCGGGAGCTTGGAAGCAAAAGGAGGAAAGGATTGGCATGGAAAACCTGGTGTAGCATGAAGAGAAATATGGGCGACGGTCTGAACAGCTTGGTGGTACTTTGGATATGTTGGTCGCGCATGATGAGGACTCTATGAAGGCCTGAGACTTGGAAACCTTCCAGTCAGCTTGATGACAAATACAGTAATTCCCTTAACAAAATGGTTAGTCTTTGGTTATGTCCCCTTGAATGTATGTTGGATTCAATTGGGGGATTCCTTGAGTGGATGCTTCGATTCTTCTCCTTGTCGTTTCTCTAGATGCTGTTAGTGGCCTGATTTGATCCTTGTAGAATTTAATAGCTAATTAACATTTGGATTTGGTTTATAGAGAATGTGCATGAATTTTGTACGGTAATGCTTCTTGAGTGAACTCTTTCTGGTGACTGCTGTAGGTATGTGAATTCTGCTGTGTGAAGCTCCTTTATGTACTGCTTTTTTTTTCATTACCATCCTCTTCTTCGTGCTTGTATGGTATGAAGCCTTTTCGCCCCCAATCTGTGTCTTTTGTACTGCTGCGAAACTGATGTTGTTGTTGTGTTGCTTTGAACTTTTTCGAACGTATACTGTGTTCTTTTCTCAGGTTTGTACGAGTGAATCTGTATCCCTGTGAATTTTCTGTGAATCCCTGCTTGTGTATCTTTGTGATTTTCTCTTTAATTCCCCTTCAAAACGTGTGTGTATGTTTATGTGAATTTCTCTGCCCTGTGCGTGGATGTGAATGATGTTTGTGGATGGTTTGTGTATGGATAAACCTCTGCAGGTGTGTATAAGTTTTCTGATGTAATGTTGCGTGTCATGAATTCATATCGGGGATACTTCACCTGAGTTGTCGTCGAACTTGGAGTATGAATACTTGAGGTAGTTATCATATGCCTTTGATCTTAGTTTTTACGTTTGTTTGAATAATGCTCCTATTGTTGTTAGCGATCACCACTTTCCCACATTACATTCTTATTGACAATTTTCCTCTCTTCAGGAGGCTTTCCAACGATTCAATGTTGATAGGAGTAACAGAAAGGCTGGTAGCTGAGTTCAAACCTCCACTTCCATCAATATTTCAAAATATTACCTCTCAACAGCGTGACGATCTTGCTCTTCGACAAAGTGCAGACGATAATTCAGTCACCGAACACCCTCCACACCACTCATCATAGGCGTTGGGTCCAGGTACGTGACGAAGTAGAGCCAGCCTGTAGGTTCCTATCTTTTACTTAGGCACTTTGTAGGATCTTAGAAGCATGGCTTGAATATTTGGTTGCTGGTTCAAATTAAGATTAATGTTGGATTGTCACTGTACTCGGTTCGCACTCAATGGTTGTTGATGATTAACCCTGCCATTTGTTTCCTTGTTGACAGGGCCAAAGCTTAATTGGTGTTGAAGGTTTGATAAAGGAAAGAGCTTGGTTTTACCATCGTTTCCGGTTGCCGTATGCGGAAGCATTGGAAGCAGTATCCTCAAATAATCATATCCCAATTTCTTCCAAGGCCAATTTAATTAGGTTATTAGCAGGGATTCAAAACAGTTACCTTCATAAACTTAGGGCCTTTACTGTTGATATTCTTTTGTTGAAATAGATGCACCGAATGATAGCACTTGGCTGCTAGTTGTGTTTTATAGCTTGGCCATGCTTGTACTTTCAGATGTGTTTCTAAGGTTTATCTTTAAGATTGCATTGTTTGACATCTTGATGTATGTGCTTTTACCGTTATAAATCCAAATCATAATGGCTTATACATGATATTTTGTCCAAGATACGAGACGAACGAAAATGGAAAAAAAAACATCATCTGCATAACTAGCTCAAAAAAGAGACCTCCGAAGTCACCGTCAATCCCAGCTAGCAAATCTTCCACGGCTTGAAACTGAAACTCAAAAGAAGGTCTCTATTGTTTTCATAAAGACGAAACCTCAATTTACTTAAAGCAATTTATCCAAATTGTAAAGGATTAAAGGCACTGTAGACACATATGCCAAGACTTTATGATCATTAGAAACATCAATGACAAACATTTCATTTGTCTCCAACTAATACCCAACTGTTCACGCCCAGGAACAATTATTTCTGGTTTCTATTCCATTCAATAGGGATATGAAACCTCATGTCATTTGGAACTAAATCCAGATTCTTTTTTTGTCATATGCTATTGATAGTTGTAGTACTATACTGTTACCTATCAACCTTGATGAGGCTTTTGGCAAAATGGAGTGTTAAGGCATAAACTTTGATGTTCGTTGGCTTGGTCACGTTGTGCCAATTTTGTAACATGATATGTTTTTATAAATTAGATTAGCATTAAGCTCAAACTCCATCATATGAATACACTTGAGTCCTTAAAATATGAATCTCTTTTGAACTCCTTTGCTATAACATGAGCTTGTGAATCCACCTTGTGATCCTTGAAAGAATTTGACTTTGTCGTACTTGCACTTGTAAAGAAGTCTTGAAATTATGATAATTTGAATTCGAACTTTGATCATTTGGACCTCAAATACCACTGGAAGAGAAAACTCTAATCATCCTTGAGATGTATATTGAAACTCCTGAGGCAAGTGAACTTGTACTGATTGAGAGACCTAATGAATAAGGGTGTATTCTTCCTCGGTAGATCAATATGATATACCAGAGACTAAGAGCACACACCATCTCTGTGTCCTTTGAACTTTTTCGCAGCAAACCTAAATTCACAAACAAAACCAAACAAGCACAAACTAGATAAAGTGGTTAGTTATGCACGAATGATTGACCTAAGGTGTTATGCAGACAAAACAATGAATCTAAGGGAAAAATTTGGGGTACAACAGTTGCCCCTATTTAAATATCTTCACCGGATGACAGGATGATGAAGATCGTCATTAGGTCATGGTGAGAGATATTTAAATATAGATAACCGAAAATTTTGCCCTTAGATGCAATGATCATGCAATGCTATGGACAACAGCTAACCTAATGCTGACATGCCATGAACTCTAGCATGATGATAATGATGGGGTGATAAAAATGCAAGAGATGCAGACAAAGGCAACACAAACACAGAGAGACAGCCGACAACAACGAGCAACAAACTCACTGGGGGTGACCAGACGCACTGGGGAAAAGAAAACAGCACTGGGGACCCTGAAGGCAACGACCCAGTAGGTTCAAGCGTGATCTGTTGATATACGAGCAAGCAAGAAGATAAAGCAGGATCCACACGGCGGTAAGATCGCGCAAACAAAATGATGGAGTTTTCAATAAGAAATAACATTCAACGCCTGGAAATTCCTTTAAGTGAAGAGATCAAACGGGATCTTCAGGAACCATCAGGAAAAAGCACAGGGTTAAAAGAACTCTCCTGTGTGCCATAAATGGATTTCGTGCGGAAAACGCCCTGATAAACTTCTCAAAAGAGACTGCAGCTTATCAATTATACGGGACTCGCACACCGTCAATAAGGGGATAAGTTTCTCCGAAGAGACGGCAACTTATCTTGAAAAGCAGTAAATGATAAACTTCTCTGAAGAGACTGCAGTTTATCTAAAAAAGTGGTAAAATGATAAACTTCTCTGAAGAGATTGTAGTTTATCTAAAAACAGCAAGACAATGATAAACTTCTCCGAAGAGACTACAGTTTATCTAAAAGGAAAAAAGAATTATATACTTCTCCGAAGACACTGCAGTTTATCTGAAACATAGCGGTAAAATGACAAACTTCTCCGAAGAGACTGCAGTTTATCAAAAAGAAAGCAGTAAACTAATAAACTTCTCCGAAGAGACTGTAGTTTATCTGAAAGGCACAAGGATTCTTCTTGCCAGACACGGTGTAACATAAATGGACGCTCAACCTAGGTTCGACGACCTAACAGTAGAGGTGGTATCCCAAGGGACCAAAAATCAATCTAGGATCAAACTAGAATGAAATTGTCAAACAGGACCCGTCATTGAGAAATTAACTCGAACGACGATTTCTCTTATCCAAGCACGGAAGAGATAACTGAAATAACCATCATCCACGAGGGTTGAACTCTGTGGGGAAACTTAGAAAAGATTAGCATTTTCTGCCTAAGGCCGACGACTCTATTTGGAGAGATCGGACAAACCCAAAACTTGGTGATAAACACAACCAGAGATTAAGAGAAAAAAAAAGCGACAAGAACAAACGAACAGCAAACACGCACAAAGGCAAATGTAAATGATGTTATGCCATGCTTATGCTAATGCTGACAAAACAGACAAAGGAAAACAGGGGAAGAACACAACGACGAGGAAGCCCGTCCATCCTCTGCACGAGAGATACATCCGCCAGGCCGTGTAGAATTCCAAAGGTGGAACCAAAAGGTCAAAGCTTCAAACTCCTCTGGGGATATGTCGATCCACTTGGGGATATAACATCATGACTTCGCTCAGGGGATTGTCAAAATGACCCTGATTGCCTTGCACGAGGAAATCCACTGGGGAATAGTCTTGATTTCCTGCAGCAAAAGCTTATCGGGGAGTGATAAACTCCTCATGATCATTCCATAAGCCTAAGTAATTTATCTTATCGAAAATCTTTGGAAAAAAGTTTGAGTCTGATAAATTTCCACTTTCAAAATTAATATTAATGAATAGGTATGGAAAACGAAAAGGCAAAGTGAAAGCCTGATTTTATTCATAATTAATAGTTTGCAAACGGTGAAAGGCTTCATAGGGTGTTACAATTGAAATTGGCAAAAGAGTAAGGCTACATTGAACCCAACGACACTTTAATAACCCTTCGACTAGGATCCCCACTAAGCTCTGGTCACGGCGGGCTCTTCATGCATAATACTTCCGGACGACATCAGAATTGACTGGATGGGCAAGCTCCTCTCCATCCATTGTGGTGAGTATCAACGATCCTCCTGAAAAGGCTGTCTTCACAACAAATGGGCCTTCATAGTTAGGCGTCCATTTTCCACGTATGTCTTTATACATGGGTAATATCTTCTTAAGCACAAGCTCTCCTTCTCGGAATTCTCTGACTCGAACTTTCTTATCAAAGGCTCTCTTCATCCGTTTCTGGTATAACTGACCGTGGCACATCGCAGTTAAGCGCTTTTCGTCAATGAGATTCAAATGGCCAAGTCTTTCTTGGATCTACTCCGCTTCATCCAGTTTGGTCTCCATCATTACCCTTAAAGATGGTAATTCTACTTCAAATGGGAGAACCGCGTCCATTCCATAAACTAGTGAGAAAGGGGTAGCCCCTGTTGAGGTTCGTACTGAGGTTCTGTATCCGTGCAATGCGAAAGGTAACATTTCTTGCCAGTCTTTGTATGTCTTCACCATCTTTCGCAAAATCTTCTTGATGTTCTTATTTGCAGCTTCTACGGCCCCGTTCATTTTAGGACGATAAGGAGAGGAATTGTGGTGAGCAATCTTGAAAGTTTCACACAACTCCTTCATAGTTTTATTGTTCAGATTGGTTCCATTGTCTGTTATGATTCGGCTTGGCATCCCATAACGGCAAATAATGTTGTTCCTGATGAAACGGGCCACCACCTACTTGGTTACGTTGGCATAAGAGGCGACTTCTACCCACTTAGTGAAGTAGTCAATGGCGACCAGAATGAATCGGTGACCATTGGATGCTTTAGGTTGGATTGCCCCAATCATATCGATGCCCCACATTGAGAAAGGCCAAGGTGACGATAAAATATTCAACTGCGTTGAGGGCACATGCATCTTGTCCGCATGGATCTGACACTTGTGGCATTTTCTTGCATACTGTATACAATCGGATTCCATGGTTAACCAATATTACCCAGCTCTCAGGAGTTTCTTTGACATAGCGTAACCATTGGCGTGAGTTCCGAACGTCCCTTCATGAATCTCTTGAAGTAACATATCTGCTTCATGCTTATCAACACATCTAAGCAGGACCATATCATAGTTTCTCTTATACAACACATCATTACTGATAAAGAACTTGGATGTTAATCTTCTCAGAGTCTTCTTGTCAAGGTTTGTAGCGTCAGCTGGGTATTCTTGCTTCAGCAAGTAATTCTTAATGTCATGAAACCAAGGTTTGTCGTCAGTTTCCTCTTCTACTAACTGACAGTAAGCAGACTCAGTCTTCCGTTTAATTTGAATGAGGGTAGCTTCATTAACGAATCTGACTTTCCACATTGAGGCCAGCATGGCCAAAGCATCTGCCACATGATTTTCCGACCTCGGAACGTGTTGGAAAGTGATTTCATCAAAGTATTGGATCATTTCCACGATGTAAGCACGGTATGGGATTAACTTCTCATCTCGGGTTTCCCATTCACCCTTGACTTGGTAGATCACCAAAGCTTAATCTCCAACCACTTCGAGGATTTTGATTCGGAGGTCGATAGCAGCTTCAAGACCTAGAATACACGCTTCATACTCTGCAATATTGTTTGTACATTCGAAATCCAACCTTGCTGTGAATGGGGTGTATCCACCATCTGGGTTTTCCAAAACAGCTCCTATGCCATGTCCACTATAATTTGACGAACCATCGAACATCATCTTCCAATGGGAACCTGGCTCAGGACCTTCATCGGGACCGGGCTCTTCGTAATCTTTTACCAACATGATGTCTTCATCAGGGAAGTCGAATTTCAGAGGTTCATAGTCTTCAACCGGTTGGTCTGCGAGATAGTCTGATAAGATACTTCCTTTAATAGCTTTTTGAGTCACATAATGGATATCATATTCAGATAACAACATATGCCAACGTGCCAATCTTCCAGTCTGAGCAGGCTTCTCAAAGATATACTTTATAGGATCCATTTTGGATATCAACAAGGTGGTATGACAAATCATATATTGCCTAAGACGTCTAGCGGCCCATGCTAGCACACAACATGTCTTTTCTAATAGCGAATACCGGCTTTCACAATCCGTAAACTTCTTACTTAAATAGTAGATATCATGTTCTTTCCGTCCAGTCTCATCATGTTGTCCCAAGACACAACCCATAGACTTCTCAAGAACAGTCAGATACATGAATAAAGGTCTTCCAGGAACAGGAGGAATCAAAATAGGAGGTTCTCGTAAATAGCTCTTGATCTTCTTATATGCTTGCTGACAATTGGAATTCCATTCAATGGTCTGATCTTTACGGAGTAATTTGAATATTGGTTCACAAGTAGCAGTCATATTAGAAATGAATCTGGAGATGTAGTTCAGGCGCCCAAGAAAACCTCTGACTTGTAATTCAGTTTGCGGAGCAGGCATCTCCTGGATGGCTCTGACCTTATCGGGATCCACTTTAATTCCTTGTTGTCTAACAATAAATCCAAGTAACTTTCCAGATCTAACACCAAAAGTACACTTAGCGGGATTCAACTTCAACTGATATTTCCTTAGTCGTTCAAAAAGCTTCAACAAATGATCCAAATGGTCCTCTTCATTTTGGGACTTGGCGATTATATCATCTACATATACCTCAATCTCCTTATGCATCATGTCGTGAAAGAGGGCGACCATCGCTCTTTGATATGTTGCCCCTACATTCTTCAGACCGAAGGGCATGACTTTGTAACAATAAGTTCCATAACAAAAATTTTATACAAGATACTTTTTGAATACCATTTTCATATTACATACATAAAAGTATCATTTGAGCACTTAGAGAGTTTACGATATTGAAATTTCATATTTGAAAGAGAAGAAGTCCTTCATAGGATTTATATACTACAAACTTGTTTTAAAAACTCTTGTTGTAACATATCTTATTTTTCCAGGATTGTTGGATATAAGATTGTTTGGTTGTAAACCTTGTTATCCGGATTGTGGATACAAGAGGTCCATTTGTGAGAGGTTGATTCACGGTTGGACTTTAAACTTGTAAAATCCAAGAGGATGTTTTTGGTGTGGATTGTTAGAGTCTTGTATAGGAAGACTAGGTGTGTCTTGACCTAAGATCTAATATTAGTGAAAATCTCTTTCGTGTTGAAAGGGGAGTGGAGTACTCTCGACGTGTGAGGGGAACCACTATACGTCTTGGTGTTCATTTACTTTCTGCATTTACCATTTCAACACTTAGAAATCTTTAGGAAAGTAAAAATCAAAAATCGTCAAAAATCGGGATAATCATCTAAGAACCTAATTCACCCCCCTCTTAGGCTCACATATATCTTACAATTGGCATCAGAGCAGGTCTTAGGTAACCTGTTCCTAAAGATCCAGTATGGCTTCCGCAAGTTCAAACCCGATTTTCAAAGAAAAGTCTCTCTACAATGACTTCCGCATCTCTATTTGGTAAACTTCAAGAACATGAGTTAGAACTTGGGCAACTTGAAAAACATGAACTTCAAGACAAGAAGTCCAAGGGGATATCTTTAAAGGTAGATGCAAAAGGAAAACAAAATGACGACTCATCGGAGGAAGACGAAAATTTCATGCTTCTAGTAAAAAGACTTGGAAAATTCTTTGGAAATAAAGATAAGTCTTTTTATGCTAAAAGGAAGAAACACTTTAGGAAAAAGGATACTTCAACTTCATCTCAAGACATTACATGTTATGAATGTGGGAAGCACGGTCACATAAAATCCGAATGTCCACAACTTGCAAAGAAAGGAAGTTTTAAAGGCAAGAAGGAATAAAAAAATAAGAAGGCATACATTGCATGGGAAGACAACGAAATTAGTTCATCATCCGACTCAGAGAGCGATGAAAGCGCAAAACTAGCACTTATGGCTACACATAACTCCGAAGATGAAAATGACTAGGTTTGCTTGAAGACCACTTCAAATCTATGGTATCTTGATAGTGGTTGTTCGAAGCATATGACCGGAGATATAAACTAACTTTCAAATCTAGTTCTAAAGTCCAAGGGTTATTTCACATATGGGGAATACCTTAAAGGAAGAATTCTTGGCATTGGCAAAGTTGGAGCAATAACTTTCACATTTATTGAAGATGTACTTTATGTTAAAGGACTAAAGGAATATCTTCTAAACAAAAGCCAACTTTGTGACAAAGGCTTCAAGATCATGTTCGCCAAGGATGAATGTTTTGATGAAGTCAATCTTGAGGTAAAATCTCATAGGTAAAAATTGTTTTTATTTTTCGTAATTTCTTTATATACTTCAAGTTTTTTCCCATCCTTTTTGTTAATGACAAAGGGGGAGAAGAATTGTGTATTATTGCTTGGTTTCTCTAACAAAATGTGCAGATTTCAAAACTCTCTAAAATCATGGATTAAGGGGGAGCAATATCCAAGGGGGAGCAAGCTTTGGTTAGAGAAACATGATTGGATCGAATTTTTAAGAATTGGGTTGTCATCATCAAAAAGGGGGAGAATGTGAAGACATAGCTTCTCAATGGTTTTGATGAAGACAACAATGTTTATTCAAGGTTTTATGTACAAAAGGAAATGGATCAAAGACTTCAAAGGTAGAACAAGTTTCATATTAATTTAAGTCTTGAAGATTTCTCTAGAAGGAAAAAGAAGAATTGCATAAGACTTGACTACTCTTGCAAGATAGGATTAATCAAACTTTTAGGTATATGAAATTCTTGACTAAAACATTTCTTAGTGCTCAAAATATTTCTTTAATTGGAAAAATTATTTTTCATTTTTGAACCATATTAAATCACTTTCAAATATAATCTATTTACTTGGATAAATCAATAGATGTTGCATAAAATTGGTTCAAATAGTTAGACAAATTTTTTAATTTTTCAATTTATTTAAACATTCAGTTTTTGGTAAATTATGGTGTTTTTAACTGTCGTAACAGCACCTAAAACCGCCATAATTCGCACCGTTCTGAAACTGTATTTTAAATTTTTTTGGTAATTATGGCGTTTTGAACCGACGTAATGGAACAAAACCCGCCACAATTTACAGCGTACTGAAACAGTATTTTTAATTTAAAAATTAAAGAATATTTTGTTTGAATGCACCTTTTCATTATATCTTTTCATGGCATCTCTTACATCTTTTCTCTTATTAAATTCAGAATTTTTCTAACCATTGCCATTACTTTTGAATGGTTGCTTTCATCAATATAAATTAATTTCAAATTTTCATTTTTCAATCACCTCTTTAAAAAAAAAACTCTACAATCTCTAAGCATATTTTTCCATAACAAAAATTTTATACAAGATACTTTTTGAATACCATTTTCATATTACATACATAAAAGTATCATTTGAGCACTTAGAGAGTTTACGATATTGAAATTTCATATTTGAAAGAGAAGAAGTCCTTCATAGGATTTATATACTACAAACTTGTTTTAAAAACTCTTGTTGTAACATATCTTATTTTTCCAGGATTGTTGGATATAAGATTGTTTGGTTGTAAACCTTGTTATCCGGATTGTGGATACAAGAGGTCCATTTGTGAGAGGTTGATTCACGGTTGGACTTTAAACTTGTAAAATCCAAGAGGATGTTTTTGGTGTGGATTGTTAGAGTCTTGTATAGGAAGACTAGGTGTGTCTTGACCTAAGATCTAATATTAGTGAAAATCTCTTTCGTGTTGAAAGGGGAGTGGAGTACTCTCGACGTGTGAGGGGAACCACTATACGTCTTGGTGTTCATTTACTTTCTGCATTTACCATTTCAACACTTAGAAATCTTTAGGAAAGTAAAAATCAAAAATAGTCAAAAATCGGGATAATCATCTAAGAACCTAATTCACCCCCCCTCTTAGGCTCACATATATCTTACAATTGGCATCAGAGCAGGTCTTAGGTAACCTGTTCCTAAAGATCCAGTATGGCTTCCGCAAGTTCAAACCCGATTTTCAAAGAAAAGTCTCTCTACAATGACTTCCGCATCTCTATTTGGTAAACTTCAAGAACATGAGTTAGAACTTGGGCAACTTGAAAAACATGAACTTCAAGACAAGAAGTCCAAGGGGATATCTTTAAAGGTAGATGCAAAAGGAAAACAAAATGACGACTCATCGGAGGAAGACGAAAATTTCATGCTTCTAGTAAAAAGACTTGGAAAATTCTTTGGAAATAAAGATAAGTCTTTTTATGCTAAAAGGAAGAAACACTTTAGGAAAAAGGATACTTCAACTTCATCTCAAGACATTACATGTTATGAATGTGGGAAGCACGGTCACATAAAATCCGAATGTCCACAACTTGCAAAGAAAGGAAGTTTTAAAGGCAAGAAGGAATAAAAAAATAAGAAGGCATACATTGCATGGGAAGACAACGAAATTAGTTCATCATCCGACTCAGAGAGCGATGAAAGCGCAAAACTAGCACTTATGGCTACACATAACTCCGAAGATGAAAATGACTAGGTTTGCTTGAAGACCACTTCAAATCTATGGTATCTTGATAGTGGTTGTTCGAAGCATATGACCGGAGATATAAACTAACTTTCAAATCTAGTTCTAAAGTCCAAGGGTTATTTCACATATGGGGAATACCTTAAAGGAAGAATTCTTGGCATTGGCAAAGTTGGAGCAATAACTTTCACATTTATTGAAGATGTACTTTATGTTAAAGGACTAAAGGAATATCTTCTAAACAAAAGCCAACTTTGTGACAAAGGCTTCAAGATCATGTTCGCCAAGGATGAATGTTTTGATGAAGTCAATCTTGAGGTAAAATCTCATAGGTAAAAATTGTTTTTATTTTTCGTAATTTCTTTATATACTTCAAGTTTTTTCCCATCCTTTTTGTTAATGACAAAGGGGGAGAAGAATTGTGTATTATTGCTTGGTTTCTCTAACAAAATGTGCAGATTTCAAAACTCTCTAAAATCATGGATTAAGGGGGAGCAATATCCAAGGGGGAGCAAGCTTTGGTTAGAGAAACATGATTGGATCGAATTTTTAAGAATTGGGTTGTCATCATCAAAAAGGGGGAGAATGTGAAGACATAGCTTCTCAATGGTTTTGATGAAGACAACAATGTTTATTCAAGGTTTTATGTACAAAAGGAAATGGATCAAAGACTTCAAAGGTAGAACAAGTTTCATATTAATTTAAGTCTTGAAGATTTCTCTAGAAGGAAAAAGAAGAATTGCATAAGACTTGACTACTCTTGCAAGATAGGATTAATCAAACTTTTAGGTATATGAAATTCTTGACTAAAACATTTCTTAGTGCTCAAAATATTTCTTTAATTGGAAAAATTATTTTTCATTTTTGAACCATATTAAATCACTTTCAAATATAATCTATTTACTTGGATAAATCAATAGATGTTGCATAAAATTGGTTCAAATAGTTAGACAAATTTTTTAATTTTTCAATTTATTTAAACATTCAGTTTTTGGTAAATTATGGTGTTTTTAACTGTCGTAACAGCACCTAAAACCGCCATAATTCGCACCGTTCTGAAACTGTATTTTAAATTTTTTGGTAATTATGGCGTTTTGAACCGACGTAATGGAACAAAACCCGCCACAATTTACAGCGTACTGAAACAGTATTTTTAATTTAAAAATTAAAGAATATTTTGTTTGAATGCACCTTTTCATTATATCTTTTCATGGCATCTCTTACATCTTTTCTCTTATTAAATTCAGAATTTTTCTAACCATTGCCATTACTTTTGAATGGTTGCTTTCATCAATATAAATTAATTTCAAATTTTCATTTTTCAATCACCTCTTTAAAAAAAAAAACTCTACAATCTCTAAGCATATTTTTCCATAACAAAAATTTTATACAAGATACTTTTTGAATACCATTTTCATATTACATACATAAAAGTATCATTTGAGCACTTAGAGAGTTTACGATATTGAAATTTCATATTTGAAAGAGAAGAAGTCCTTCATAGGATTTATATACTACAAACTTGTTTTAAAAACTCTTGTTGTAACATATCTTATTTTTCCAGGATTGTTGGATATAAGATTGTTTGGTTGTAAACCTTGTTATCCGGATTGTGGATACAAGAGGTCCATTTGTGAGAGGTTGATTCACGGTTGGACTTTAAACTTGTAAAATCCAAGAGGATGTTTTTGGTGTGGATTGTTAGAGTCTTGTATAGGAAGACTAGGTGTGTCTTGACCTAAGATCTAATATTAGTGAAAATCTCTTTCGTATTGAAAGGGGAGTGGAGTACTCTCGACGTGTGAGGGGAACCACTATACGTCTTGGTGTTCATTTACTTTCTGCATTTACCATTTCAATACTTAGAAATCTTTAGGAAAGTAAAAATCAAAAATCGTCAAAAATCGGGATAATCATCTAAGAACCTAATTCACCCCCCTCTTAGGCTCACATATATCTTACAATTGGCATCAGAGCAGGTCTTAGGTAACCTGTTCCTAAAGATCCAGTATGGCTTCCGCAAGTTCAAACCCGATTTTCAAAGAAAAGCCTCTCTACAATGACTTCCGCATCTCTATTTGGTAAACTTCAAGAACATGAGTTAGAACTTGGGCAACTTGAAAAACATGAACTTCAAGACAAGAAGTCCAAGGGGATATCTTTAAAGGTAGATGCAAAAGGAAAACAAAATGACGACTCATCGGAGGAAGACGAAAATTTCATGCTTCTAGTAAAAAGACTTGGAAAATTCTTTGGAAATAAAGATAAGTCTTTTTATGCTAAAAGGAAGAAACACTTTAGGAAAAAGGATACTTCAACTTCATCTCAAGACATTACATGTTATGAATGTGGGAAGCACGGTCACATAAAATCCGAATGTCCACAACTTGCAAAGAAAGGAAGTTTTAAAGGCAAGAAGGAATAAAAAAATAAGAAGGCATACATTGCATGGGAAGACAACGAAATTAGTTCATCATCCGACTCGGAGAGCGATGAAAGCGCAAAACTAGCACTTATGGCTACACATAACTCCGAAGATGAAAATGACTAGGTTTGCTTGAAGGCCACTTCAAATCTATGGTATCTTGATAGTGGTTGTTCGAAGCATATGACCGGAGATATAAACTAACTTTCAAATCTAGTTCTAAAGTCCAAGGGTTATTTCACATATGGGGAATACCTTAAAGGAAGAATTCTTGGCATTGGCAAAGTTGGAGCAATAACTTTCACATTTATTGAAGATGTACTTTATGTTAAAGGACTAAAGGAATATCTTCTAAACAAAAGCCAACTTTGTGACAAAGGCTTCAAGATCATGTTCGCCAAGGATGAATGTTTTGATGAAGTCAATCTTGAGGTAAAATCTCATAGGTAAAAATTGTTTTTATTTTTCGTAATTTCTTTATATACTTCAAGTTTTTTCCCATCCTTTTTGTTAATGACAAAGGGGGAGAAGAATTGTGTATTATTGCTTGGTTTCTCTAACAAAATGTGCAGATTTCAAAACTCTCTAAAATCATGGATTAAGGGGGAGCAATATCCAAGGGGGAGCAAGCTTTGGTTAGAGAAACATGATTGGATCGAATTTTTAAGAATTGGGTTGTCATCATCAAAAAGGGGGAGAATGTGAAGACATAGCTTCTCAATGGTTTTGATGAAGACAACAATGTTTATTCAAGGTTTTATGTACAAAAGGAAATGGATCAAAGACTTCAAAGGTAGAACAAGTTTCATATTAATTTAAGTCTTGAAGATTTCTCTAGAAGGAAAAAGAAGAATTGCATAAGACTTTACTACTCTTGCAAGATAGGATTAATCAAACTTTTAGGTATATGAAATTCTTGACTAAAACATTTCTTAGTGCTCAAAATATTTCTTTAATTGGAAAAATTATTTTTCATTTTTGAACCATATTAAATCACTTTCAAATATAATCTATTTACTTGGATAAATCAATAGATGTTGCATAAAATTGGTTCAAATAGTTAGACAAATTTTTTAATTTTTCAATTTATTTAAACATTCAGTTTTTGGTAAATTATGGCGTTTTTAACTGTCGTAACAGCACCTAAAACCGCCATAATTCGCACCGTTCTGAAACTGTATTTTAAATTTTTTTGGTAATTATGGCGTTTTGAACCGACGTAATGGAACAAAACCCGCCACAATTTACAGCGTACTGAAACAGTATTTTTAATTTAAAAATTAAAGAATATTTTGTTTGAATGCACCTTTTCATTATATCTTTTCATGGCATCTCTTACATCTTTTCTCTTATTAAATTCAGAATTTTTCTAACCATTGCCATTACTTTTGAATGGTTGCTTTCATCAATATAAATTAATTTCAAATTTTCATTTTTCAATCACCTCTTTAAAAAAAAAAACTCTACAATCTCTAAGCATATTTTTCCATAACAAAAATTTTATACAAGATACTTTTTGAATACCATTTTCATATTACATACATAAAAGTATCATTTGAGCACTTAGAGAGTTTACGATATTGAAATTTCATATTTGAAAGAGAAGAAGTCCTTCATAGGATTTATATACTACAAACTTGTTTTAAAAACTCTTGTTGTAACATATCTTATTTTTCCAGGATTGTTGGATATAAGATTGTTTGGTTGTAAACCTTGTTATCCGGATTGTGGATACAAGAGGTCCATTTGTGAGAGATTGATTCACGGTTGGACTTTAAACTTGTAAAATCCAAGAGGATGTTTTTGGTGTGGATTGTTAGAGTCTTGTATAGGAAGACTAGGTGTGTCTTGACCTAAGATCTAATATTAGTGAAAATCTCTTTCGTGTTGAAAGGGGAGTGGAGTACTCTCGACGTGTGAGGGGAACCACTATACGTCTTGGTGTTCATTTACTTTCTGCATTTACCATTTCAACACTTAGAAATCTTTAGGAAAGTAAAAATCAAAAATCGTCAAAAATCGGGATAATCATCTAAGAACCTAATTCACCCCCCTCTTAGGCTCACATATATCTTACAATTGGCATCAGAGCAGGTCTTAGGTAACCTGTTCCTAAAGATCCAGTATGGCTTCCGCAAGTTCAAACCCGATTTTCAAAGAAAAGCCTCTCTACAATGACTTCCGCATCTCTATTTGGTAAACTTCAAGAACATGAGTTAGAACTTGGGCAACTTGAAAAACATGAACTTCAAGACAAGAAGTCCAAGGGGATATCTTTAAAGGTAGATGCAAAAGGAAAACAAAATGACGACTCATCGGAGGAAGACGAAAATTTCATGCTTCTAGTAAAAAGACTTGGAAAATTCTTTGGAAATAAAGATAAGTCTTTTTATGCTAAAAGGAAGAAACACTTTAGGAAAAAGGATACTTCAACTTCATCTCAAGACATTACATGTTATGAATGTGGGAAGCACGGTCACATAAAATCCGAATGTCCACAACTTGCAAAGAAAGGAAGTTTTAAAGGCAAGAAGGAATAAAAAAATAAGAAGGCATACATTGCATGGGAAGACAACGAAATTAGTTCATCATCCGACTCAGAGAGCGATGAAAGCGCAAAACTAGCACTTATGGCTACACATAACTCCGAAGATGAAAATGACTAGGTTTGCTTGAAGACCACTTCAAATCTATGGTATCTTGATAGTGGTTGTTCGAAGCATATGACCGGAGATATAAACTAACTTTCAAATCTAGTTCTAAAGTCCAAGGGTTATTTCACATATGGGGAATACCTTAAAGGAAGAATTCTTGGCATTGGCAAAGTTGGAGCAATAACTTTCACATTTATTGAAGATGTACTTTATGTTAAAGGACTAAAGGAATATCTTCTAAACAAAAGCCAACTTTGTGACAAAGGCTTCAAGATCATGTTCGCCAAGGATGAATGTTTTGATGAAGTCAATCTTGAGGTAAAATCTCATAGGTAAAAATTGTTTTTATTTTTCATAATTTCTTTATATACTTCAAGTTTTTTCCCATCCTTTTTGTTAATGACAAAGGGGGAGAAGAATTGTGTATTATTGCTTGGTTTCTCTAACAAAATGTGCAGATTTCAAAACTCTCTAAAATCATGGATTAAGGGGGAGCAATATCCAAGGGGGAGCAAGCTTTGGTTAGAGAAACATGATTGGATCGAATTTTTAAGAATTGGGTTGTCATCATCAAAAAGGGGGAGAATGTGAAGACATAGCTTCTCAATGGTTTTGATGAAGACAACAATGTTTATTCAAGGTTTTATGTACAAAAGGAAATGGATCAAAGACTTCAAAGGTAGAACAAGTTTCATATTAATTTAAGTCTTGAAGATTTCTCTAGAAGGAAAAAGAAGAATTGCATAAGACTTGACTACTCTTGCAAGATAGGATTAATCAAACTTTTAGGTATATGAAATTCTTGACTAAAACATTTCTTAGTGCTCAAAATATTTCTTTAATTGGAAAAATTATTTTTCATTTTTGAACCATATTAAATCACTTTCAAATATAATCTATTTACTTGGATAAATCAATAGATGTTGCATAAAATTGGTTCAAATAGTTAGACAAATTTTTTAATTTTTCAATTTATTTAAACATTCAGATTTTGGTAAATTATGGCGTTTTTAACTCTCGTAACAGCACCTAAAACCGCCATAATTCGCACCGTTCTGAAACTGTATTTTAAATTTTTTTGGTAATTATGGCGTTTTGAACCGACGTAATGGAACAAAACCCGCCACAATTTACAGCGTACTGAAACAGTATTTTTAATTTAAAAATTAAAGAATATTTTGTTTGAATGCACCTTTCCATTATATCTTTTCATGGCATCTCTTACATCTTTTCTCTTATTAAATTCAGAATTTTTCTAACCATTGCCATTACTTTTGAATGGTTGCTTTCATCAATATAAATTAATTTCAAATTTTCATTTTTCAATCACCTCTTTAAAAAAAAAAACTCTACAATCTCTAAGCATATTTTTCCATAACAAAAATTTTATACAAGATACTTTTTGAATACCATTTTCATATTACATACATAAAAGTATCATTTGAGCACTTAGAGAGTTTACGATATTGAAATTTCATATTTGAAAGAGAAGAAGTCCTTCATAGGATTTATATACTACAAACTTGTTTTAAAAACTCTTGTTGTAACATATCTTATTTTTCCAGGATTGTTGGATATAAGATTGTTTGGTTGTAAACCTTGTTATCCGGATTGTGGATACAAGAGGTCCATTTGTGAGAGGTTGATTCACGGTTGGACTTTAAACTTGTAAAATCCAAGAGGATGTTTTTGGTGTGGATTGTTAGAGTCTTGTATAGGAAGACTAGGTGTGTCTTGACCTAAGATCTAATATTAGTGAAAATCTCTTTCGTGTTGAAAGGGGAGTGGAGTACTCTCGACGTGTGAGGGGAACCACTATACGTCTTGGTGTTCATTTACTTTCTGCATTTACCATTTCAACACTTAGAAATCTTTAGGAAAGTAAAAATCAAAAATCGTCAAAAATCGGGATAATCATCTAAGAACCTAATTCACCCCCCTCTTAGGCTCACATATATCTTACAATTGGCATCAGAGCAGGTCTTAGGTAACCTGTTCCTAAAGATCCAGTATGGCTTCCGCAAGTTCAAACCCGATTTTCAAAGAAAAGCCTCTCTACAATGACTTCCGCATCTCTATTTGGTAAACTTCAAGAACATGAGTTAGAACTTGGGCAACTTGAAAAACATGAACTTCAAGACAAGAAGTCCAAGGGGATATCTTTAAAGGTAGATGCAAAAGGAAAACAAAATGACGACTCATCGGAGGAAGACGAAAATTTCATGCTTCTAGTAAAAAGACTTGGAAAATTCTTTGGAAATAAAGATAAGTCTTTTTATGCTAAAAGGAAGAAACACTTTAGGAAAAAGGATACTTCAACTTCATCTCAAGACATTACATGTTATGAATGTGGGAAGCACGGTCACATAAAATCCGAATGTCCACAACTTGCAAAGAAAGGAAGTTTTAAAGGCAAGAAGGAATAAAAAAATAAGAAGGCATACATTGCATGGGAAGACAACGAAATTAGTTCATCATCCGACTCGGAGAGCGATGAAAGCGCAAAACTAGCACTTATGGCTACACATAACTCCGAAGATGAAAATGACTAGGTTTGCTTGAAGGCCACTTCAAATCTATGGTATCTTGATAGTGGTTGGTCGAAGCATATGACCGGAGATATAAACTAACTTTCAAATCTAGTTCTAAAGTCCAAGGGTTATTTCACATATGGGGAATACCTTAAAGGAAGAATTCTTGGCATTGGCAAAGTTGGAGCAATAACTTTCACATTTATTGAAGATGTACTTTATGTTAAAGGACTAAAGGAATATCTTCTAAACAAAAGCCAACTTTGTGACAAAGGCTTCAAGATCATGTTCGCCAAGGATGAATGTTTTGATGAAGTCAATCTTGAGGTAAAATCTCATAGGTAAAAATTGTTTTTATTTTTCATAATTTCTTTATATACTTCAAGTTTTTTCCCATCCTTTTTGTTAATGACAAAGGGGGAGAAGAATTGTGTATTATTGCTTGGTTTCTCTAACAAAATGTGCAGATTTCAAAACTCTCTAAAATCATGGATTAAGGGGGAGCAATATCCAAGGGGGAGCAAGCTTTGGTTAGAGAAACATGATTGGATCGAATTTTTAAGAATTGGGTTGTCATCATCAAAAAGGGGGAGAATGTGAAGACATAGCTTCTCAATGGTTTTGATGAAGACAACAATGTTTATTCAAGGTTTTATGTACAAAAGGAAATGGATCAAAGACTTCAAAGGTAGAACAAGTTTCATATTAATTTAAGTCTTGAAGATTTCTCTAGAAGGAAAAAGAAGAATTGCATAAGACTTGACTACTCTTGCAAGATAGGATTAATCAAACTTTTAGGTATATGAAATTCTTGACTAAAACATTTCTTAGTGCTCAAAATATTTCTTTAATTGGAAAAATTATTTTTCATTTTTGAACCATATTAAATCACTTTCAAATATAATCTATTTACTTGGATAAATCAATAGATGTTGCATAAAATTGGTTCAAATAGTTAGACAAATTTTTTAATTTTTCAATTTATTTAAACATTCAGTTTTTGGTAAATTATGGCGTTTTTAACTGTCGTAACAGCACCTAAAACCGCCATAATTCGCACCGTTCTGAAACTGTATTTTAAATTTTTTGGTAATTATGGCGTTTTGAACCGACGTAATGGAACAAAACCCGCCACAATTTACAGCGTACTGAAACAGTATTTTTAATTTAAAAATTAAAGAATATTTTGTTTGAATGCACCTTTTCATTATATCTTTTCATGGCATCTCTTACATCTTTTCTCTTATTAAATTCAGAATTTTTCTAACCATTGCCATTACTTTTGAATGGTTGCTTTCATCAATATAAATTAATTTCAAATTTTCATTTTTCAATCACCTCTTTAAAAAAAAAAACTCTACAATCTCTAAGCATATTTTTCCATAACAAAAATTTTATACAAGATACTTTTTGAATACCATTTTCATATTACATACATAAAAGTATCATTTGAGCACTTAGAGAGTTTACGATATTGAAATTTCATATTTGAAAGAGAAGAAGTCCTTCATAGGATTTATATACTACAAACTTGTTTTAAAAACTCTTGTTGTAACATATCTTATTTTTCCAGGATTGTTGGATATAAGATTGTTTGGTTGTAAACCTTGTTATCCGAATTGTGGATACAAGAGGTCCATTTGTGAGAGGTTGATTCACGGTTGGACTTTAAACTTGTAAAATCCAAGAGGATGTTTTTGGTGTGGATTGTTAGAGTCTTGTATAGGAAGACTAGGTGTGTCTTGACCTAAGATCTAATATTAGTGAAAATCTCTTTCGTGTTGAAAGGGGAGTGGAGTACTCTCGACGTGTGAGGGGAACCACTATACGTCTTGGTGTTCATTTACTTTCTGCATTTACCATTTCAACACTTAGAAATCTTTAGGAAAGTAAAAATCAAAAATCGTCAAAAATCGGGATAATCATCTAAGAACCTAATTCACCCCCCTCTTAGGCTCACATATATCTTACAATTGGCATCAGAGCAGGTCTTAGGTAACCTGTTCCTAAAGATCCAGTATGGCTTCCGCAAGTTCAAACCCGATTTTCAAAGAAAAGCCTCTCTACAATGACTTCCGCATCTCTATTTGGTAAACTTCAAGAACATGAGTTAGAACTTGGGCAACTTGAAAAACATGAACTTCAAGACAAGAAGTCCAAGGGGATATCTTTAAAGGTAGATGCAAAAGGAAAACAAAATGACGACTCATCGGAGGAAGACGAAAATTTCATGCTTCTAGTAAAAAGACTTGGAAAATTCTTTGGAAATAAAGATAAGTCTTTTTATGCTAAAAGGAAGAAACACTTTAGGAAAAAGGATACTTCAACTTCATCTCAAGACATTACATGTTATGAATGTGGGAAGCACGGTCACATAAAATCCGAATGTCCACAACTTGCAAAGAAAGGAAGTTTTAAAGGCAAGAAGGAATAAAAAAATAAGAAGGCATACATTGCATGGGAAGACAACGAAATTAGTTCATCATCCGACTCGGAGAGCGATGAAAGCGCAAAACTAGCACTTATGGCTACACATAACTCCGAAGATGAAAATGACTAGGTTTGCTTGAAGGCCACTTCAAATCTATGGTATCTTGATAGTGGTTGGTCGAAGCATATGACCGGAGATATAAACTAACTTTCAAATCTAGTTCTAAAGTCCAAGGGTTATTTCACATATGGGGAATACCTTAAAGGAAGAATTCTTGGCATTGGCAAAGTTGGAGCAATAACTTTCACATTTATTGAAGATGTACTTTATGTTAAAGGACTAAAGGAATATCTTCTAAACAAAAGCCAACTTTGTGACAAAGGCTTCAAGATCATGTTCGCCAAGGATGAATGTTTTGATGAAGTCAATCTTGAGGTAAAATCTCATAGGTAAAAATTGTTTTTATTTTTCGTAATTTCTTTATATACTTCAAGTTTTTTCCCATCCTTTTTGTTAATGACAAAGGGGGAGAAGAATTGTGTATTATTGCTTGGTTTCTCTAACAAAATGTGCAGATTTCAAAACTCTCTAAAATCATGGATTAAGGGGGAGCAATATCCAAGGGGGAGCAAGCTTTGGTTAGAGAAACATGATTGGATCGAATTTTTAAGAATTGGGTTGTCATCATCAAAAAGGGGGAGAATGTGAAGACATAGCTTCTCAATGGTTTTGATGAAGACAACAATGTTTATTCAAGGTTTTATGTACAAAAGGAAATGGATCAAAGACTTCAAAGGTAGAACAAGTTTCATATTAATTTAAGTCTTGAAGATTTCTCTAGAAGGAAAAAGAAGAATTGCATAAGACTTGACTACTCTTGCAAGATAGGATTAATCAAACTTTTAGGTATATGAAATTCTTGACTAAAACATTTCTTAGTGCTCAAAATATTTCTTTAATTGGAAAAATTATTTTTCATTTTTGAACCATATTAAATCACTTTCAAATATAATCTATTTACTTGGATAAATCAATAGATGTTGCATAAAATTGGTTCAAATAGTTAGACAAATTTTTTAATTTTTCAATTTATTTAAACATTCAGTTTTTGGTAAATTATGGCGTTTTTAACTGTCGTAACAGCACCTAAAACCGCCATAATTCGCACCGTTCTGAAACTGTATTTTAAATTTTTTGGTAATTATGGCGTTTTGAACCGACGTAATGGAACAAAACCCGCCACAATTTACAGCGTACTGAAACAGTATTTTTAATTTAAAAATTAAAGAATATTTTGTTTGAATGCACCTTTTCATTATATCTTTTCATGGCATCTCTTACATCTTTTCTCTTATTAAATTCAGAATTTTTCTAACCATTGCCATTACTTTTGAATGGTTGCTTTCATCAATATAAATTAATTTCAAATTTTCATTTTTCAATCACCTCTTTAAAAAAAAAAACTCTACAATCTCTAAGCATATTTTTCCATAACAAAAATTTTATACAAGATACTTTTTGAATACCATTTTCATATTACATACATAAAAGTATCATTTGAGCACTTAGAGAGTTTACGATATTGAAATTTCATATTTGAAAGAGAAGAAGTCCTTCATAGGATTTATATACTACAAACTTGTTTTAAAAACTCTTGTTGTAACATATCTTATTTTTCCAGGATTGTTGGATATAAGATTGTTTGGTTGTAAACCTTGTTATCCGAATTGTGGATACAAGAGGTCCATTTGTGAGAGGTTGATTCACGGTTGGACTTTAAACTTGTAAAATCCAAGAGGATGTTTTTGGTGTGGATTGTTAGAGTCTTGTATAGGAAGACTAGGTGTGTCTTGACCTAAGATCTAATATTAGTGAAAATCTCTTTCGTGTTGAAAGGGGAGTGGAGTACTCTCGACGTGTGAGGGGAACCACTATACGTCTTGGTGTTCATTTACTTTCTGCATTTACCATTTCAACACTTAGAAATCTTTAGGAAAGTAAAAATCAAAAATCGTCAAAAATCGGGATAATCATCTAAGAACCTAATTCACCCCCCTCTTAGGCTCACATATATCTTACAATTGGCATCAGAGCAGGTCTTAGGTAACCTGTTCCTAAAGATCCAGTATGGCTTCCGCAAGTTCAAACCCGATTTTCAAAGAAAAGCCTCTCTACAATGACTTCCGCATCTCTATTTGGTAAACTTCAAGAACATGAGTTAGAACTTGGGCAACTTGAAAAACATGAACTTCAAGACAAGAAGTCCAAGGGGATATCTTTAAAGGTAGATGCAAAAGGAAAACAAAATGACGACTCATCGGAGGAAGACGAAAATTTCATGCTTCTAGTAAAAAGACTTGGAAAATTCTTTGGAAATAAAGATAAGTCTTTTTATGCTAAAAGGAAGAAACACTTTAGGAAAAAGGATACTTCAACTTCATCTCAAGACATTACATGTTATGAATGTGGGAAGCACGGTCACATAAAATCCGAATGTCCACAACTTGCAAAGAAAGGAAGTTTTAAAGGCAAGAAGGAATAAAAAAATAAGAAGGCATACATTGCATGGGAAGACAACGAAATTAGTTCATCATCCGACTCGGAGAGCGATGAAAGCGCAAAACTAGCACTTATGGCTACACATAACTCCGAAGATGAAAATGACTAGGTTTGCTTGAAGGCCACTTCAAATCTATGGTATCTTGATAGTGGTTGTTCGAAGCATATGACCGGAGATATAAACTAACTTTCAAATCTAGTTCTAAAGTCCAAGGGTTATTTCACATATGGGGAATACCTTAAAGGAAGAATTCTTGGCATTGGCAAAGTTGGAGCAATAACTTTCACATTTATTGAAGATGTACTTTATGTTAAAGGACTAAAGGAATATCTTCTAAACAAAAGCCAACTTTGTGACAAAGGCTTCAAGATCATGTTCGCCAAGGATGAATGTTTTGATGAAGTCAATCTTGAGGTAAAATCTCATAGGTAAAAATTGTTTTTATTTTTCGTAATTTCTTTATATACTTCAAGTTTTTTCCCATCCTTTTTGTTAATGACAAAGGGGGAGAAGAATTGTGTATTATTGCTTGGTTTCTCTAACAAAATGTGCAGATTTCAAAACTCTCTAAAATCATGGATTAAGGGGGAGCAATATCCAAGGGGGAGCAAGCTTTGGTTAGAGAAACATGATTGGATCGAATTTTTAAGAATTGGGTTGTCATCATCAAAAAGGGGGAGAATGTGAAGACATAGCTTCTCAATGGTTTTGATGAAGACAACAATGTTTATTCAAGGTTTTATGTACAAAAGGAAATGGATCAAAGACTTCAAAGGTAGAACA
Organism: Lathyrus tuberosus; assembly: GCA_022829125.1. Taxonomy (NCBI): domain Eukaryota; kingdom Viridiplantae; phylum Streptophyta; class Magnoliopsida; order Fabales; family Fabaceae; genus Lathyrus; species Lathyrus tuberosus. The sequence continues at coordinate 37,726 of JALAZF010000024.1, read as the reverse complement.
AGTTTCATATTAATTTAAGTCTTGAAGATTTCTCTAGAAGGAAAAAGAAGAATTGCATAAGACTTGACTACTCTTGCAAGATAGGATTAATCAAACTTTTAGGTATATGAAATTCTTGACTAAAACATTTCTTAGTGCTCAAAATATTTCTTTAATTGGAAAAATTATTTTTCATTTTTGAACCATATTAAATCACTTTCAAATATAATTTATTTACTTGGATAAATCAATAGATGTTGCATAAAATTGGTTCAAATAGTTAGACAAATTTTTTAATTTTTCAATTTATTTAAACATTCAGTTTTTGGTAAATTATGGCGTTTTTAACTGTCGTAACAGCACCTAAAACCGCCATAATTCGCACCGTTCTGAAACTGTATTTTAAATTTTTTGGTAATTATGGCGTTTTGAACCGACGTAATGGAACAAAACCCGCCACAATTTACAGCGTACTGAAACAGTATTTTTAATTTAAAAATTAAAGAATATTTTGTTTGAATGCACCTTTTCATTATATCTTTTCATGGCATCTCTTACATCTTTTCTCTTATTAAATTCAGAATTTTTCTAACCATTGCCATTACTTTTGAATGGTTGCTTTCATCAATATAAATTAATTTCAAATTTTCATTTTTCAATCACCTCTTTAAAAAAAAAAACTCTACAATCTCTAAGCATATTTTTCCATAACAAAAATTTTATACAAGATACTTTTTGAATACCATTTTCATATTACATACATAAAAGTATCATTTGAGCACTTAGAGAGTTTACGATATTGAAATTTCATATTTGAAAGAGAAGAAGTCCTTCATAGAATTTATATACTACAAACTTGTTTTAAAAACTCTTGTTGTAACATATCTTATTTTTTGGTTGTTTGGTTGTAAACCTTGTTATCCGGATTGTGGATACAAGAGGTCCATTTGTGAGAGGTTGATTCACGGTTGGACTTTAAACTTGTAAAATCCAAGAGGATGTTTTTGGTGTGGATTGTTAGAGTCTTGTATAGGAAGACTAGGTGTGTCTTGACCTAAGATCTAATATTAGTGAAAATCTCTTTCGTGTTGAAAGGGGAGTGGAGTACTCTCGACGTGTGAGGGGAACCACTATACGTCTTGGTGTTCATTTACTTTCTGCATTTACCATTTCAACACTTAGAAATCTTTAGGAAAGTAAAAATCAAAAATCGTCAAAAATCGGGATAATCATCTAAGAACCTAATTCACCCCCCTCTTAGGCTCACATATATCTTACAATTGGCATCAGAGCAGGTCTTAGGTAACCTGTTCCTAAAGATCCAGTATGGCTTCCGCAAGTTCAAACCCGATTTTCAAAGAAAAGTCTCTCTACAATGACTTCCGCATCTCTATTTGGTAAACTTCAAGAACATGAGTTAGAACTTGGGCAACTTGAAAAACATGAACTTCAAGACAAGAAGTCCAAGGGGATATCTTTAAAGGTAGATGCAAAAGGAAAACAAAATGACGACTCATCGGAGGAAGACGAAAATTTCATGCTTCTAGTAAAAAGACTTGGAAAATTCTTTGGAAATAAAGATAAGTCTTTTTATGCTAAAAGGAAGAAACACTTTAGGAAAAAGGATACTTCAACTTCATCTCAAGACATTACATGTTATGAATGTGGGAAGCACGGTCACATAAAATCCGAATGTCCACAACTTGCAAAGAAAGGAAGTTTTAAAGGCAAGAAGGAATAAAAAAATAAGAAGGCATACATTGCATGGGAAGACAACGAAATTAGTTCATCATCCGACTCAGAGAGCGATGAAAGCGCAAAACTAGCACTTATGGCTACACATAACTCCGAAGATGAAAATGACTAGGTTTGCTTGAAGGCCACTTCAAATCTATGGTATCTTGATAGTGGTTGTTCGAAGCATATGACCGGAGATATAAACTAACTTTCAAATCTAGTTCTAAAGTCCAAGGGTTATTTCACATATGGGGAATACCTTAAAGGAAGAATTCTTGGCATTGGCAAAGTTGGAGCAATAACTTTCACATTTATTGAAGATGTACTTTATGTTAAAGGACTAAAGGAATATCTTCTAAACAAAAGCCAACTTTGTGACAAAGGCTTCAAGATCATGTTCGCCAAGGATGAATGTTTTGATGAAGTCAATCTTGAGGTAAAATCTCATAGGTAAAAATTGTTTTTATTTTTCGTAATTTCTTTATATACTTCAAGTTTTTTCCCATCCTTTTTGTTAATGACAAAGGGGGAGAAGAATTGTGTATTATTGCTTGGTTTCTCTAACAAAATGTGCAGATTTCAAAACTCTCTAAAATCATGGATTAAGGGGGAGCAATATCCAAGGGGGAGCAAGCTTTGGTTAGAGAAACATGATTGGATCGAATTTTTAAGAATTGGGTTGTCATCATCAAAAAGGGGGAGAATGTGAAGACATAGCTTCTCAATGGTTTTGATGAAGACAACAATGTTTATTCAAGGTTTTATGTACAAAAGGAAATGGATCAAAGACTTCAAAGGTAGAACAAGTTTCATATTAATTTAAGTCTTGAAGATTTCTCTAGAAGGAAAAAGAAGAATTGCATAAGACTTGACTACTCTTGCAAGATAGGATTAATCAAACTTTTAGGTATATGAAATTCTTGACTAAAACATTTCTTAGTGCTCAAAATATTTCTTTAATTGGAAAAATTATTTTTCATTTTTGAACCATATTAAATCACTTTCAAATATAATCTATTTACTTGGATAAATCAATAGATGTTGCATAAAATTGGTTCAAATAGTTAGACAAATTTTTTAATTTTTCAATTTATTTAAACATTCAGTTTTTGGTAAATTATGGCGTTTTTAACTGTCGTAACAGCACCTAAAACCGCCACAATTTACAGCGTACTGAAACAGTATTTTTAATTTAAAAATTAAAGAATATTTTGTTTGAATGCACCTTTTCATTATATCTTTTCATGGCATCTCTTACATCTTTTCTCTTATTAAATTCAGAATTTTTCTAACCATTGCCATTACTTTTGAATGGTTGCTTTCATCAATATAAATTAATTTCAAATTTTCATTTTTCAATCACCTCTTTAAAAAAAAAAACTCTACAATCTCTAAGCATATTTTTCCATAACAAAAATTTTATACAAGATACTTTTTGAATACCATTTTCATATTACATACATAAAAGTATCATTTGAGCACTTAGAGAGTTTACGATATTGAAATTTCATATTTGAAAGAGAAGAAGTCCTTCATAGGATTTATATACTACAAACTTGTTTTAAAAACTCTTGTTGTAACATATCTTATTTTTCCAGGATTGTTGGATATAAGATTGTTTGGTTGTAAACCTTGTTATCCGGATTGTGGATACAAGAGGTCCATTTGTGAGAGGTTGATTCACGGTTGGACTTTAAACTTGTAAAATCCAAGAGGATGTTTTTGGTGTGGATTGTTAGAGTCTTGTATAGGAAGACTAGGTGTGTCTTGACCTAAGATCTAATATTAGTGAAAATCTCTTTCGTGTTGAAAGGGGAGTGGAGTACTCTCGACGTGTGAGGGGAACCACTATACGTCTTGGTGTTCATTTACTTTCTGCATTTACCATTTCAACACTTAGAAATCTTTAGGAAAGTAAAAATCAAAAATCGTCAAAAATCGGAATAATCATCTAAGAACCTAATTCACCCCCCTCTTAGGCTCACATATATCTTACAATTGGCATCAGAGCAGGTCTTAGGTAACCTGTTCCTAAAGATCCAGTATGGCTTCCGCAAGTTCAAACCCGATTTTCAAAGAAAAGCCTCTCTACAATGACTTCCGCATCTCTATTTGGTAAACTTCAAGAACATGAGTTAGAACTTGGGCAACTTGAAAAACATGAACTTCAAGACAAGAAGTCCAAGGGGATATCTTTAAAGGTAGATGCAAAAGGAAAACAAAATGACGACTCATCGGAGGAAGACGAAAATTTCATGCTTCTAGTAAAAAGACTTGGAAAATTCTTTGGAAATAAAGATAAGTCTTTTTATGCTAAAAGGAAGAAACACTTTAGGAAAAAGGATACTTCAACTTCATCTCAAGACATTACATGTTATGAATGTGGGAAGCACGGTCACATAAAATCCGAATGTCCACAACTTGCAAAGAAAGGAAGTTTTAAAGGCAAGAAGGAATAAAAAAATAAGAAGGCATACATTGCATGGGAAGACAACGAAATTAGTTCATCATCCGACTCAGAGAGCGATGAAAGCGCAAAACTAGCACTTATGGCTACACATAACTCCGAAGATGAAAATGACTAGGTTTGCTTGAAGACCACTTCAAATCTATGGTATCTTGATAGTGGTTGTTCGAAGCATATGACCGGAGATATAAACTAACTTTCAAATCTAGTTCTAAAGTCCAAGGGTTATTTCACATATGGGGAATACCTTAAAGGAAGAATTCTTGGCATTGGCAAAGTTGGAGCAATAACTTTCACATTTATTGAAGATGTACTTTATGTTAAAGGACTAAAGGAATATCTTCTAAACAAAAGCCAACTTTGTGACAAAGGCTTCAAGATCATGTTCGCCAAGGATGAATGTTTTGATGAAGTCAATCTTGAGGTAAAATCTCATAGGTAAAAATTGTTTTTATTTTTCATAATTTCTTTATATACTTCAAGTTTTTTCCCATCCTTTTTGTTAATGACAAAGGGGGAGAAGAATTGTGTATTATTGCTTGGTTTCTCTAACAATATGTGCAGATTTCAAAACTCTCTAAAATCATGGATTAAGGGGGAGCAATATCCAAGGGGGAGCAAGCTTTGGTTAGAGAAACATGATTGGATCGAATTTTTAAGAATTGGGTTGTCATCATCAAAAAGGGGGAGAATGTGAAGACATAGCTTCTCAATGGTTTTGATGAAGACAACAATGTTTATTCAAGGTTTTATGTACAAAAGGAAATGGATCAAAGACTTCAAAGGTAGAACAAGTTTCATATTAATTTAAGTCTTGAAGATTTCTCTAGAAGGAAAAAGAAGAATTGCATAAGACTTGACTACTCTTGCAAGATAGGATTAATCAAACTTTTAGGTATATGAAATTCTTGACTAAAACATTTCTTAGTGCTCAAAATATTTCTTTAATTGGAAAAATTATTTTTCATTTTTGAACCATATTAAATCACTTTCAAATATAATCTATTTACTTGGATAAATCAATAGATGTTGCATAAAATTGGTTCAAATAGTTAGACAAATTTTTTAATTTTTCAATTTATTTAAACATTCAGTTTTTGGTAAATTATGGCGTTTTTAACTGTCGTAACAGCACCTAAAACCGCCATAATTTGCACCGTTCTGAAACTGTATTTTAAATTTTTAAATTTGAAAGTTTTTGGAAATTATGGCGTTTTGAACCGACGTAATGGAACAAAACCCGCCACAATTTACAGTGTACTGAAACAGTATTTTTAATTTAAAAATTAAAGAATATTTTGTTTGAATGCACCTTTTCATTATATCTTTTCATGGCATCTCTTACATCTTTTCTCTTATTAAATTCAGAATTTTTCTAACCATTGCCATGACTTTTGAATGGTTGCTTTCATCAATATAAATTAATTTCAAATTTTCATTTTTCAATCACCTCTTTAAAAAAAAAAAACTCTCTACAATCTCTAAGCATATTTTTCCATAACAAAAATTTTATACAAGATACTTTTTGAATACCATTTTCATATTACATACATAAAAGTATCATTTGAGCACTTAGAGAGTTTACGATATTGAAATTTCATATTTGAAAGAGAAGAAGTCCTTCATAGGATTTATATACTACAAACTTGTTTTAAAAACTCTTGTTGTAACATATCTTATTTTTCCAGGATTGTTGGATATAAGATAGTTTGGTTGTAAACCTTGTTATCCGGATTGTGGATACAAGAGGTCCATTTGTGAGAGGTTGATTCACGGTTGGACTTTAAACTTGTAAAATCCAAGAGGATGTTTTTGGTGTGGATTGTTAGAGTCTTGTATAGGAAGACTAGGTGTGTCTTGACCTAAGATCTAATATTAGTGAAAATCTCTTTCGTGTTGAAAGGGGAGTGGAGTACTCTCGACGTGTGAGGGGAACCACTATACGTCTTGGTGTTCATTTACTTTCTGCATTTACCATTTCAACACTTAGAAATCTTTAGGAAAGTAAAAATCAAAAATAGTCAAAAATCGGGATAATCATCTAAGAACCTAATTCACCCCCCCTCTTAGGCTCACATATATCTTACATCTTCTGGCTTGTAGGACAAAGGGTGTCCTAGTTGCCTCATCGTCAAAATAGGATTATAGCTAATGCATCCTCTTGAGCCAATCAAAGGTACATTAGGAAAGTTCCCACAACTTAAGATCATGTCATCCCTTTGGATTATTTGAGGAAACCATAGGATGTCCTTACCAACACGGGATACCAGATATTGGGACCACTCATAGGCCTTCATTTGTCTCATGTCCCTTATGTCCTTCACTAGATGGGAACACAACCACTTGTATAATAGCTGAGGACAACATAGCATAGTCCTTCCCTTCTTCTCAAACCTACAATGGAGAGTGAAGTATATGTCTGCAAGGAGAGCTGTTGAATAGTCTTCTTCTCCAAGGGTAATAGCTAGAAATAGATTGACAGCGGTGATGTCTATGAAGTTTGGAACACTTGGGAATAGGACCAACCCAAAGATAAGTAATACCATGATGGCGTCTAGGGCTTCCCAATTCTTGCAAGCCGCAAAGTAACTAGCTTTACTCTCTAAGAACCATTTAGGGAACCCTTCGAAGTCATCTTTAGTTTTCCAATGAGCTTGTAGGTCCTCTTCACGAATATACAAACAACTTACCATCTCTTTCAATGAAGGTTTATACCTCAATGCTTTGAATGGACCTTTATTATTTTTGGGGAAATCCAGTATCTTTCAAACCTCTTCTAAAGTACGTGCTATTTGGAAGTCCTTGAATTGGAAACACCTTAACTCGGGATCATAAAATTGGGCCAAGGCAGTTAGACCCTCCTCTTGCATAGGAAATAGAACCAAGTCCAATATATCCCCATACCTACGAAGTATAGGTTTCCTTCTTTCCTTGGGTAATTCAGCAGCATAAGTCTTAAGGCTTTTTATATCCGATATCCTTACTCTAATGGGGAGAGTTCTCTTTTTTCCAACTTCCATTGTCCTTTGATTTAATCCTTTTTGTAAAATTTTAAGATTCCTGTGAATGCAAAAAAAGAAAATTTTATGAGGATGATGAATGCACATGATGTCTTGATTAGGGTAAAGGTAAAGTGTAAACATGCCCCTAGTAAGGTGGGCTTCCCTAGAACAGGCTGGGTCTAAGTTAAGACTTCCCCAAAAAGTTTAGACTATACCCTTGTTTTACCATGAGAAGGAGCAAGCCTTCTTACGGTAACCCTTCGGGATAAGTCTCATTTGGGATAGGACCCTAGTAACAACCCTTGAGGGTTGAATACATAAGGTCCATGATTGGTGTGGGGTAGGTTAAGGTTCTCAGAGTCTCGGACCACATCCAAATCATTCCACTACGAGAGGGGCTAGCCCTTTCGTGAGGACGACTTTGGAGGGATCTACTCTGAGTGTGGCATCAATGCATTTTAGGGGACGTTGCGTCCCCCGCAAAAACATTTCCGTTCCACTTTAGGTTCTAGGGTTATCCTCCAAGCTTTGGGTCTTAGCTTCACTCCTTCTTTTTTTTTATTGCCCCAATCCCTTGCATGATAACAAAATAAAACAAAATGTTAAATAAAAAATATATGAAATAAAAATAAATAAATAACAATAAAATAAAAACCAAAAAATAAACATCCAAGACAAACAAAACCCTAAATCCTAAGGCTAGGATTGACTCTCGCTAGGAAGGAATCCCCAGCAGAGTCGCCAGCTGTCGCGGCCGGCAAAAATTATCGAGTCGCCACCATATTTTTTAAAGGAAAATAATGATAAACCTAAATATCTTATCCTAAGGTAGAGATTCCTACGGTTCGGGAGTCGGTTAAGTGAAGGGAAGGTGTTAGGCACCCCTCATTTTCATTGTACTCAATGGGATCCACCTTTGAATTTAGGGTATGTTTGTTTGTCTAAAATATGAGAAAACCTAAGTTTTTTATTAATTATACTCGCTAGGGTTGGTTTGCAACCCTATGCCTACGTACCCTCAATTTGAAGGATCAGAGTAACCGTAGTTCACCTCCCCTATTCCTACCCCCTAATCCTATTCCTAAATCCCAAATCCTATCCCTAAGCCCCATCCACTATTTATTCTCTTGGATAAAGAGTTCTATCCCTTAAGTTTAGTGTTTATACTCCTAGATGAGGAGTTCTATCCCTTAAATCCCTTTGTCCATTGTTTATACTCTCGGAGGAAGAGTTTTATCCCAAAAAATCCATATCCCTTATCCCCTATTCCATCCTTTATTTAGGCTCTCGGACCAAGAGTTTTATCCCTTTGAGTAAATCCCTTGAAATCTTAAAAATCCCAAAAAAACCCACTTTCCTGATTAAAAGAAAACAAATTGAACCCTGAAGTAATAAGTCAAAGGGGCAAAATTGCCCCCAAAATAAAATCCATATTCCAATAATTCTTAAGAAGATATATTTTTTATCTAAAATAAGATTAAATTTATTCTTTTTTAATCCCCACTCCATATTTATTCTTTTTGTTAAAATAATTTTCCCCAAAAAAAAAAACATTATACAAATAACGTTTTATCTACATAACTTATTAAATCTTAACCAAATAATAAAAAAAAATAAGTTAAATTATAAAACCCTAAATTAACCAAAATAAAATGGAAATTTTATCTCACAACTTGAATCAAGGAATTGATTCAATTGTGGTTTTTTAGAATTGAAAAAGGTAAAAATATGTTTAATAAAAATCCAAAATAAAAATAAATCCCTCAACCCTTAATTTGTCCAAAAAACCTAAATCTCCTAATTAACCCTCAGATACAATCAATACTTAAATTAAAATATGTTAAATAATTCAATTAATTAAATAAGAAGAGAAAAAAACAAAAAAACCAGGGGGTGTAAAAACCCTTTTAAAAACAAATGGGCCATTTAATGGCCAACCCTTCAGCAAAAAAACAAATATGAAAATGGAATCCGGACCGTTGGATTGATCCGGAGCATTTCCCACCATCTCCTCTACACCGTTAGATCAATCTAACGTATCGTGACTGACCAAATCCCATGCGTCTGATCTGCATGCTTTTCCAAAGTATTATAATCCAATGGCCCAGATGATGAGCCATGTCTGTTTATGGTGTACGCGCAGGTAGGGGAACCATTGACCACCAACGGTCAAACAAGATCAAAGGACACACACAACGCCACTTGGCGCCCATCTAACGTCACACAGAGGGAATATTTATTTTCCATTTCCTTCAGACTCCCTTTCATTTCCCTTCTTCTTTCTCTCTCTACTCTCAACGTTCTCTTCCTCTCTCTAAAACGCTCTCCTTCTCTCTAACTCCCTCCCTCCGGTGAGCCTTCCGACCACCACGAATACCCCTTCACCCCCAGTTTCCGGTGCCGAAAACTTCAAACCCTCTCTCTCTTCCACCGTGTTCTTCTGGGTTCAAGATGAACCCTAAGAACCCTAGCTCCAAAACCCAGCTCCACTCACAACCCGATGAACCCTAACCTAAACCCCATGAACCCTAACCTAACTTATGAACCCTAAACCCAATCTTTATCCAAAACCCAGAAACCCACACGAACCCTAACCCAGAAAGAAGTACCCTAACCCTAAGTGATGAACCCTAGGGTTCTTCACATGAACCTTAACCCTAATCTAACCCTAAAAACCCAGAAACAACAACAACAACCCGGATTCAAAAAAAAATCAAACACAAACAAGCACTCACAGATCAGTATCGAGACCTAAAAAGCTAAGTTTTGTGGATTACCTTCCGTGCAGTGATTCTGGTAGTATTTTGTCCGATTATCTCTATCCTCCTTCTAATCCTTCTTCTTTCCTTATTTGCATGTATGATGGGGCTAAGCTCAAGGATTATAGGGTTCTAATGGTGAACCCTAGTCCTTTATGGGATCGAGAGCTTTACTGAGGGTTATGGGAATTCTCGCGGCAACAATTGTTAGCTTAGGTTTTTTTTTTCTTTCTTTTCAATTTCTGATTCCTTTTATTTTATAGTTAAAAATTAGGTCTTAGAAGTTTAATTTTAGATTTCGATTTAGGAAAACAATGATCTGATTCAATTTGTGTAATTTTAGTTTTTTCTATTTGATTGTGATTTGTAATATAATTTGATTCAAAAATTAATGAACTTGATTTGATTTTGATTTAATTGATTTGGTTTTTGTACTGACTTTGGATTTGATCCAATTTTCCCGTTTCAGCCGCCCCAATTAGGGTTTCAGAAATGGAAGAAGAAGACCGGTCATTGGTCAACAAATTGACCAAATAATTAACAAAAAATAAACAGGATAACTATAAATAACCCTAATTAAATATATAAAAATCAAATAATTAAAATAATAGTAAAACCAAAACATGACTTATTGATAACTATCTGAGGTTAGTGATTAATTAATACGTATATAAGAACAATTAGTGACTAAATAAAAAAATCTAATTGTAATATAAATAATACCTACCAAAATGAAATAACTAAATAACAAATTTCAAAAAATAAATTAAAACAATTTACTCTAAACAAAATCTAATTATCCTTAAAATTCTAATCTTAAAAACTCTAATATCCTTAATTACTTAATTAACCTAAAAACAATACTCACTAAAATTATAAATGAAATTATATAACAGAATAAATTTTATTCTAATAAAATATTTTAATGCTTTTAATCCTTTTATAATAAAAATAAGACAAAAATGATAAAATCCCAAAAGACCCTTTTTAATAAGTCTAAAAAGCTATAAAAGCCTAAATATTTCTAAAACAAAATTCTACAATAGAACTTATTCACATTTTCTTAAAAATAGTAAAAAAATCTACCTTTTATTTTAATAAGAATCTAATCCCTGATTAACTAATAAAATACATATTTATATAAAATAAATAAAGTAAAAAACTTTATACTAACTCAAAACCAAAATGGGCCTATAAGTACCAATGAACCCCCCAAAACCCAAATGACACCCCCTATTAACCAAAAAAAATCTAAAACACTTGGTCAAAATTTAGGGTACTACAATTATTAGTTAAGGATTAATATAAAAACTGAATTGTTAGGAGTTATTTAAGAAAAAGGGAAAATATTTGTTAAAAGGTTTCACTTAAAAACTAATTAGTTGGGGTTAAGTTTTTTAAAAAAGGTTAATTTAAGGAGATTATTTTAAATTGAAACAAAATAAAATAAAATAATTACATTAAGATTGTTGATATTAAAATTAAGTTAAATAATGGTTATAAAATAAAAGACTGCTAGTGTTAACTAAAGAAAGGTTTTAGGATTTTCAACAAAAAAACAAATTTGATTAAAAAAAAAAAGAAATAAGTTATTTAATTAAAAAAAGAAAAAAAAAGTTAATTAAATGAATAGAGGAACACGGAAGGGTGTGTGAAAGCCTCACGCAGGTCATTCTGTCTTCTCTCTCCGATCAACAACATAAACAGTAAAAACCCCACCACCATAATCCTGGCCCCCATTTCACTATGTTTTTCAGATTACATTTACAAATTAGTGCTTGGCAAAACAGAAAGGAAGTGGAGCTTCGTGACGGCGGCGATCGGTTTCGATCAGGGAAGAAACCTTCTTTCTTTACCTTTTTCTTTCGCGAGCTTGGTTTGTGTTGTTGTTTTGCTTCTTTTGCTTTGAATGTTGAGGCGATGACGATCACTTTCGGTGTTCTGAGCCTGGGTCGGTGGGTTTTGGCAATAATTTGGTGGTTTTGGTCGCGATCTCCTTTGATGTTCCTTTAGGGTTTTCGGTGTATGATTCTCGTCCTTCTTTCTCTTCATCTCAGTCCCTTTTTATAGACCTGGCCAATGATGAGGTTTGGAAAGTTTTAATGTGGTATTGATTTCCCTAATGATTGTGATACGATTTAGTCCTGATTTGGAAATCTGAAATGTGTGAATTGTTGATACGATTTGATTGCCTTGGTGATTTGGAAATCTGAAATAATGAATTGTTAATATGATTTGATTGATCTAGTTTGAACGGTTTAGGAAACTTGATTTTCCTTGCTGGCTAGGACATATTTCCCACGGTCTATGTTTACTCCGAATTAGGAAAAAGGTGCTGCTGGTGATATCTTGAGATATTGCCCTCAACTTGAATTGAATATGATGAAAAAAATTGATTCTGATTCAAAACACTCTGAGGCCAATTTGATTTTACGATTTTGGAAAGAAATCATGTTGTCTGATAAGAAAGTTTTGGTGGTGTTCAATATTCGCTTTGGAAATAAAGGACACGCCTGAGACACACTGAATTGGCTTTGGCAACCTGGATAATCACTGTCTGAACGTACTTTGTTGTTTTGGAAGAAGGATTTTGGTTTGATACCCTGATTGTTTCCATTAATTTCCTTCTTTCTTACAACGAATTCACTTGTTTTTGCAGGCGGGAGCTTGGAAGCAAAAGGAGGAAAGGATTGGCATGGAAAACCTGGTGTAGCATGAAGAGAAATATGGGCGACGGTCTGAACAGCTTGGTGGTACTTTGGATATGTTGGTCGCGCATGATGAGGACTCTATGAAGGCCTGAGACTTGGAAACCTTCCAGTCAGCTTGATGACAAATACAGTAATTCCCTTAACAAAATGGTTAGTCTTTGGTTATGTCCCCTTGAATGTATGTTGGATTCAATTGGGGGATTCCTTGAGTGGATGCTTCGATTCTTCTCCTTGTCGTTTCTCTAGATGCTGTTAGTGGCCTGATTTGATCCTTGTAGAATTTAATAGCTAATTAACATTTGGATTTGGTTTATAGAGAATGTGCATGAATTTTGTACGGTAATGCTTCTTGAGTGAACTCTTTCTGGTGACTGCTGTAGGTATGTGAATTCTGCTGTGTGAAGCTCCTTTATGTACTGCTTTTTTTTTCATTACCATCCTCTTCTTCGTGCTTGTATGGTATGAAGCCTTTTCGCCCCCAATCTGTGTCTTTTGTACTGCTGCGAAACTGATGTTGTTGTTGTGTTGCTTTGAACTTTTTCGAACGTATACTGTGTTCTTTTCTCAGGTTTGTACGAGTGAATCTGTATCCCTGTGAATTTTCTGTGAATCCCTGCTTGTGTATCTTTGTGATTTTCTCTTTAATTCCCCTTCAAAACGTGTGTGTATGTTTATGTGAATTTCTCTGCCCTGTGCGTGGATGTGAATGATGTTTGTGGATGGTTTGTGTATGGATAAACCTCTGCAGGTGTGTATAAGTTTTCTGATGTAATGTTGCATGTCATGAATTCATATCGGGGATACTTCACCTGAGTTGTCTTCGAACTTGGAGTATGAATACTTGAGGTAGTTATCATATGCCTTTGATCTTAGTTTTTACGTTTGTTTGAATAATGCTCCTATTGTTGTTAGCGATCACCACTTTCCCACATTACATTCTTATTGACAATTTTCCTCTCTTCAGGAGGCTTTCCAACGATTCAATGTTGATAGGAGTAACAGAAAGGCTGGTAGCTGAGTTCAAACCTCCACTTCCATCAATATTTCAAAATATTACCTCTCAACAGCGTGACGATCTTGCTCTTCGACAAAGTGCAGACGATAATTCAGTCACCGAACACCCTCCACACCACTCATCATAGGCGTTGGGTCCAGGTACGTGACGAAGTAGAGCCAGCCTGTAGGTTCCTATCTTTTACTTAGGCACTTTGTAGGATCTTAGAAGCATGGCTTGAATATTTGGTTGCTGGTTCAAATTAAGATTAATGTTGGATTGTCACTGTACTCGGTTCGCACTCAATGGTTGTTGATGATTAACCCTGCCATTTGTTTCCTTGTTGACAGGGCCAAAGCTTAATTGGTGTTGAAGGTTTGATAAAGGAAAGAGCTTGGTTTTACCATCGTTTCCGATTGCCGTATGCGGAAGCATTGGAAGCAGTATCCTCAAATAATCATATCCCAATTTCTTCCAAGGCCAATTTAATTAGGTTATTAGCAGGGATTCAAAACAGTTACCTTCATAAACTTAGGGCCTTTACTGTTGATATTCTTTTGTTGAAATAGATGCACCGAATGATAGCACTTGGCTGCTAGTTGTGTTTTATAGCTTGGCCATGCTTGTACTTTCAGATGTGTTTCTAAGGTTTATCTTTAAGATTGCATTGTTTGACATCTTGATGTATGTGCTTTTACCGTTATAAATCCAAATCATAATGGCTTATACATGATATTTTGTCCAAGATACGAGACGAACGAAAATGGAAAAAAAACATCATCTGCATAACTAGCTCAAAAAAGAGACCTCCGAAGTCACCGTCAATCCCAGCTAGCAAATCTTCCACGGCTTGAAACTGAAACTCAAAAGAAGGTCTCTATTGTTTTCATAAAGACGAAACCTCAATTTACTTAAAGCAATTTATCCAAATTGTAAAGGATTAAAGGCACTGTAGACACATATGCCAAGACTTTATGATCATTAGAAACATCAATGACAAACATTTCATTTGTCTCCAACTAATACCCAACTGTTCACGCCCAGGAACAATTATTTCTGGTTTCTATTCCATTCAATAGGGATATGAAACCTCATGTCATTTGGAACTAAATCCAGATTCTTTTTTTGTCATATGCTATTGATAGTTGTAGTACTATACTGTTACCTATCAACCTTGATGAGGCTTTTGGCAAAATGGAGTGTTAAGGCATAAACTTTGATGTTCGTTGGCTTGGTCACGTTGTGCCAATTTTGTAACATGATATGTTTTTATAAATTAGATTAGCATTAAGCTCAAACTCCATCATATGAATACACTTGAGTCCTTAAAATATGAATCTCTTTTGAACTCCTTTGCTATAACATGAGCTTGTGAATCCACCTTGTGATCCTTGAAAGAATTTGACTTTGTCGTACTTGCACTTGTAAAGAAGTCTTGAAATTATGATAATTTGAATTCGAACTTTGATCATTTGGACCTCAAATACCACTGGAAGAGAAAACTCTAATCATCCTTGAGATGTATATTGAAACTCCTGAGGCAAGTGAACTTGTACTGATTGAGAGACCTAATGAATAAGGGTGTATTCTTCCTCGGTAGATCAATATGATATACCAGAGACTAAGAGCACACACCATCTCTGTGTCCTTTGAACTTTTTCGCAGCAAACCTAAATTCACAAACAAAACCAAACAAGCACAAACTAGATAAAGTGGTTAGTTATGCACGAATGATTGACCTAAGGTGTTATGCAGACAAAACAATGAATCTAAGGGAAAAATTTGGGGTACAACAGTTGCCCCTATTTAAATATCTTCACCGGATGACAGGATGATGAAGATCGTCATTAGGTCATGGTGAGAGATATTTAAATATAGATAACCAAAAATTTTGCCCTTAGATGCAATGATCATGCAATGCTATGGACAACAGCTAACCTAATGCTGACATGCCATGAACTCTAGCATGATGATAATGATGGGGTGATAAAAATGCAAGAGATGCAGACAAAGGCAACACAAACACAGAGAGACAGCCGACAACAACGAGCAACAAACTCACTGGGGGTGACCAGACGCACTGGGGAAAAGAAAACAGCACTGGGGACCCTGAAGGCAACGACCCAGTAGGTTCAAGCGTGATCTGTTGATATACGAGCAAGCAAGAAGATAAAGCAGGATCCACACGGCGGTAAGATCGCGCAAACAAAATGATGGAGTTTTCAATAAGAAATAACATTCAACGCCTGGAAATTCCTTTAAGTGAAGAGATCAAACGGGATCTTCAGGAACCATCAGGAAAAAGCACAGGGTTAAAAGAACTCTCCTGTGTGCCATAAATGGATTTCGTGCGGAAAACGCCCTGATAAACTTCTCAAAAGAGACTGCAGCTTATCAATTATACGGGACTCGCACACCGTCAATAAGGGGATAAGTTTCTCCGAAGAGACGGCAACTTATCTTGAAAAGCAGTAAATGATAAACTTCTCTGAAGAGACTGCAGTTTATCTAAAAAAGTGGTAAAATGATAAACTTCTCTGAAGAGATTGTAGTTTATCTAAAAACAGCAAGACAATGATAAACTTCTCCGAAGAGACTACAGTTTATCTAAAAGGAAAAAAGAATTATATACTTCTCCGAAGACACTGCAGTTTATCTGAAACATAGCGGTAAAATGACAAACTTCTCCGAAGAGACTGTAGTTTATCAAAAAGAAAGCAGTAAACTAATAAACTTCTCCGAAGAGACTGTAGTTTATCTGAAAGGCACAAGGATTCTTCTTGCCAGACACGGTGTAACATAAATGGACGCTCAACCTAGGTTCGACGACCTAACAGTAGAGGTGGTATCCCAAGGGACCAAAAATCAATCTAGGATCAAACTAGAATGAAATTGTCAAACAGGACCCGTCATTGAGAAATTAACTCGAACGACGATTTCTCTTATCCAAGCACGGAAGAGATAACTGAAATAACCATCATCCACGAGGGTTGAACTCTGTGGGGAAACTTAGAAAAGATTAGCATTTTCTGCCTAAGGCCGACGACTCTATTTGGAGAGATCGGACAAACCCAAAACTTGGTGATAAACACAACCAGAGATTAAGAGAAAAAAAAAGCGACAAGAACAAACGAACAGCAAACACGCACAAAGGCAAATGTAAATGATGTTATGCCATGCTTATGCTAATGCTGACAAAACAGACAAAGGAAAACAGGGGAAGAACACAACGACGAGGAAGCCCGTCCATCCTCTGCACGAGAGATACATCCGCCAGGCCGTGTAGAATTCCAAAGGTGGAACCAAAAGGTCAAAGCTTCAAACTCCTCTGGGGATATGTCGATCCACTTGGGGATATAACATCATGACTTCGCTCAGGGGATTGTCAAAATGACCCTGATTGCCTTGCACGAGGAAATCCACTGGGGAATAGTCTTGATTTCCTGCAGCAAAAGCTTATCGGGGAGTGATAAACTCCTCATGATCATTCCATAAGCCTAAGTAATTTATCTTATCGAAAATCTTTGGAAAAAAGTTTGAGTCTGATAAATTTCCACTTTCAAAATTAATATTAATGAATAGGTATGGAAAACGAAAAGGCAAAGTGAAAGCCTGATTTTATTCATAATTAATAGTTTGCAAACGGTGAAAGGCTTCATAGGGTGTTACAATTGAAATTGGCAAAAGAGTAAGGCTACATTGAACCCAACGACACTTTAATAACCCTTCGACTAGGATCCCCACTAAGCTCTGGTCACGGCGGGCTCTTCATGCATAATACTTCCGGACGACATCAGAATTGACTGGATGGGCAAGCTCCTCTCCATCCATTGTGGTGAGTATCAACGATCCTCCTGAAAAGGCTGTCTTCACAACAAATGGGCCTTCATAGTTAGGCGTCCATTTTCCACGTATGTCTTTATACATGGGTAATATCTTCTTAAGCACAAGCTCTCCTTCTCGGAATTCTCTGACTCGAACTTTCTTATCAAAGGCTCTCTTCATCCGTTTCTGGTATAACTGACCGTGGCACATCGCAGTTAAGCGCTTTTCGTCAATGAGATTCAAATGGCCAAGTCTTTCTTGGATCTACTCCGCTTCATCCAGTTTGGTCTCCATCATTACCCTTAAAGATGGTAATTCTACTTCAAATGGGAGAACCGCGTCCATTCCATAAACTAGTGAGAAAGGGGTAGCCCCTGTTGAGGTTCGTACTGAGGTTCTGTATCCGTGCAATGCGAAAGGTAACATTTCTTGCCAGTCTTTGTATGTCTTCACCATCTTTCGCAAAATCTTCTTGATGTTCTTATTTGCAGCTTCTACGGCCCCGTTCATTTTAGGACGATAAGGAGAGGAATTGTGGTGAGCAATCTTGAAAGTTTCACACAACTCCTTCATAGTTTTATTGTTCAAATTGGTTCCATTGTCTGTTATGATTCGGCTTGGCATCCCATAACGGCAAATAATGTTGTTCCTGATGAAACGGGCCACCACCTACTTGGTTACGTTGGCATAAGAGGCGACTTCTACCCACTTAGTGAAGTAGTCAATGGCGACCAGAATGAATCGGTGACCATTGGATGCTTTAGGTTGGATTGCCCCAATCATATCGATGCCCCACATTGAGAAAGGCCAAGGTGACGATAAAATATTCAACTGCGTTGAGGGCACATGCATCTTGTCCGCATGGATCTGACACTTGTGGCATTTTCTTGCATACTGTATACAATCGGATTCCATGGTTAACCAATATTACCCAGCTCTCAGGAGTTTCTTTGACATAGCGTAACCATTGGCGTGAGTTCCGAACGTCCCTTCATGAATCTCTTGAAGTAACATATCTGCTTCATGCTTATCAACACATCTAAGCAGGACCATATCATAGTTTCTCTTATACAACACATCATTACTGATAAAGAACTTGGATGTTAATCTTCTCAGAGTCTTCTTGTCAAGGTTTGTAGCGTCAGCTGGGTATTCTTGCTTCAGCAAGTAATTCTTAATGTCATGAAACCAAGGTTTGTCGTCAGTTTCCTCTTCTACTAACTGACAGTAAGCAGACTCAGTCTTCCGTTTAATTTGAATGAGGGTAGCTTCATTAACGAATCTGACTTTCCACATTGAGGCCAGCATGGCCAAAGCATCTGCCACATGATTTTCCGACCTCGGAACGTGTTGGAAAGTGATTTCATCAAAGTATTGGATCATTTCCACGATGTAAGCACGGTATGGGATTAACTTCTCATCTCGGGTTTCCCATTCACCCTTGACTTGGTAGATCACCAAAGCTTAATCTCCAACCACTTCGAGGATTTTGATTCGGAGGTCGATAGCAGCTTCAAGACCTAGAATACACGCTTCATACTCTGCAATATTGTTTGTACATTCGAAATCCAACCTTGCTGTGAATGGGGTGTATCCACCATCTGGGTTTTCCAAAACAGCTCCTATGCCATGTCCACTATAATTTGACGAACCATCGAACATCATCTTCCAATGGGAACCTGGCTCAGGACCTTCATCGGGACCGGGCTCTTCGTAATCTTTTACCAACATGATGTCTTCATCAGGGAAGTCGAATTTCAGAGGTTCATAGTCTTCAACCGGTTGGTCTGCGAGATAGTCTGATAAGATACTTCCTTTAATAGCTTTTTGAGTCACATAATGGATATCATATTCAGATAACAACATATGCCAACGTGCCAATCTTCCAGTCTGAGCAGGCTTCTCAAAGATATACTTTATAGGATCCATTTTGGATATCAACAAGGTGGTATGACAAATCATATATTGCCTAAGACGTCTAGCGGCCCATGCTAGCACACAACATGTCTTTTCTAATAGCGAATACCGGCTTTCACAATCCGTAAACTTCTTACTTAAATAGTAGATATCATGTTCTTTCCGTCCAGTCTCATCATGTTGTCCCAAGACACAACCCATAGACTTCTCAAGAACAGTCAGATACATGAATAAAGGTCTTCCAGGAACAGGAGGAATCAAAATAGGAGGTTCTCGTAAATAGCTCTTGATCTTCTTATATGCTTGCTGACAATTGGAATTCCATTCAATGGTCTGATCTTTACGGAGTAATTTGAATATTGGTTCACAAGTAGCAGTCATATTAGAAATGAATCTGGAGATGTAGTTCAGGCGCCCAAGAAAACCTCTGACTTGTAATTCAGTTTGCGGAGCAGGCATCTCCTGGATGGCTCTGACCTTATCGGGATCCACTTTAATTCCTTTGTTGTCTAACAATAAATCCAAGTAACTTTCCAGATCTAACACCAAAAGTACACTTAGCGGGATTCAACTTCAACTGATATTTCCTTAGTCGTTCAAAAAGCTTCAACAAATGATCCAAATGGTCCTCTTCATTTTGGGACTTGGCGATTATATCATCTACATATACCTCAATCTCCTTATGCATCATGTCGTGAAAGAGGGCGACCATCGCTCTTTGATATGTTGCCCCTACATTCTTCAGACCGAAGGGCATGACTTTGTAACAATAAGTTCCATAACAAAAATTTTATACAAGATACTTTTTGAATACCATTTTCATATTACATACATAAAAGTATCATTTGAGCACTTAGAGAGTTTACGATATTGAAATTTCATATTTGAAAGAGAAGAAGTCCTTCATAGGATTTATATACTACAAACTTGTTTTAAAAACTCTTGTTGTAACATATCTTATTTTTCCAGGATTGTTGGATATAAGATTGTTTGGTTGTAAACCTTGTTATCCGGATTGTGGATACAAGAGGTCCATTTGTGAGAGGTTGATTCACGGTTGGACTTTAAACTTGTAAAATCCAAGAGGATGTTTTTGGTGTGGATTGTTAGAGTCTTGTATAGGAAGACTAGGTGTGTCTTGACCTAAGATCTAATATTAGTGAAAATCTCTTTCGTGTTGAAAGGGGAGTGGAGTACTCTCGACGTGTGAGGGGAACCACTATACGTCTTGGTGTTCATTTACTTTCTGCATTTACCATTTCAACACTTAGAAATCTTTAGGAAAGTAAAAATCAAAAATCGTCAAAAATCAGGATAATCATCTAAGAACCTAATTCACCCCCCTCTTAGGCTCACATATATCTTACAATTGGCATCAGAGCAGGTCTTAGGTAACCTGTTCCTAAAGATCCAGTATGGCTTCCGCAAGTTCAAACCCGATTTTCAAAGAAAAGTCTCTCTACAATGACTTCCGCATCTCTATTTGGTCAACTTCAAGAACATGAGTTAGAACTTGGGCAACTTGAAAAACATGAACTTCAAGACAAGAAGTCCAAGGGGATATCTTTAAAGGTAGATGCAAAAGGAAAACAAAATGACGACTCATCGGAGGAAGACGAAAATTTCATGCTTCTAGTAAAAAGACTTGGAAAATTCTTTGGAAATAAAGATAAGTCTTTTTATGCTAAAAGGAAGAAACACTTTAGGAAAAAGGATACTTCAACTTCATCTCAAGACATTACATGTTATGAATGTGGGAAGCACGGTCACATAAAATCCGAATGTCCACAACTTGCAAAGAAAGGAAGTTTTAAAGGCAAGAAGGAATAAAAAAATAAGAAGGCATACATTGCATGGGAAGACAACGAAATTAGTTCATCATCCGACTCGGAGAGCGATGAAAGCGCAAAACTAGCACTTATGGCTACACATAACTCCGAAGATGAAAATGACTAGGTTTGCTTGAAGGCCACTTCAAATCTATGGTATCTTGATAGTGGTTGTTCGAAGCATATGACCGGAGATATAAACTAACTTTCAAATCTAGTTCTAAAGTCCAAGGGTTATTTCACATATGGGGAATACCTTAAAGGAAGAATTCTTGGTATTGGCAAAGTTGGAGCAATAACTTTCACATTTATTGAAGATGTACTTTATGTTAAAGGACTAAAGGAATATCTTCTAAACAAAAGCCAACTTTGTGACAAAGGCTTCAAGATCATGTTCGCCAAGGATGAATGTTTTGATGAAGTCAATCTTGAGGTAAAATCTCATAGGTAAAAATTGTTTTTATTTTTCGTAATTTCTTTATATACTTCAAGTTTTTTCCCATCCTTTTTGTTAATGACAAAGGGGGAGAAGAATTGTGTATTATTGCTTGGTTTCTCTAACAAAATGTGCAGATTTCAAAACTCTCTAAAATCATGGATTAAGGGGGAGCAATATCCAAGGGGGAGCAAGCTTTGGTTAGAGAAACATGATTGGATCGAATTTTTAAGAATTGGGTTGTCATCATCAAAAAGGGGGAGAATGTGAAGACATAGCTTCTCAATGGTTTTGATGAAGACAACAATGTTTATTCAAGGTTTTATGTACAAAAGGAAATGGATCAAAGACTTCAAAGGTAGAACAAGTTTCATATTAATTTAAGTCTTGAAGATTTCTCTAGAAGGAAAAAGAAGAATTGCATAAGACTTGACTACTCTTGCAAGATAGGATTAATCAAACTTTTAGGTATATGAAATTCTTGACTAAAACATTTCTTAGTGCTCAAAATATTTCTTTAATTGGAAAAATTATTTTTCATTTTTGAACCATATTAAATCACTTTCAAATATAATCTATTTACTTGGATAAATCAATAGATGTTGCATAAAATTGGTTCAAATAGTTAGACAAATTTTTTAATTTTTCAATTTATTTAAACATTCAGTTTTTGGTAAATTATGGTGTTTTTAACTGTCGTAACAGCACCTAAAACCGCCATAATTCGCACCGTTCTGAAACTGTATTTTAAATTTTTTTTGGTAATTATGGCGTTTTGAACCGACGTAATGGAACAAAACCCGCCATAATTTACAGCGTACTGAAACAGTATTTTTAATTTAAAAATTAAAGAATATTTTGTTTGAATGCACCTTTTCATTATATCTTTTCATGGCATCTCTTACATCTTTTCTCTTATTAAATTCAGAATTTTTCTAACCATTGCCATTACTTTTGAATGGTTGCTTTCATCAATATAAATTAATTTCAAATTTTCATTTTTCAATCACCTCTTTAAAAAAAAAAACTCTACAATCTCTAAGCATATTTTTCCATAACAAAAATTTTATACAAGATACTTTTTGAATACCATTTTCATATTACATACATAAAAGTATCATTTGAGCACTTAGAGAGTTTACGATATTGAAATTTCATATTTGAAAGAGAAGAAGTCCTTCATAGGATTTATATACTACAAACTTGTTTTAAAAACTCTTGTTGTAACATATCTTATTTTTCCAGGATTGTTGGATATAAGATTGTTTGGTTGTAAACCTTGTTATCCGGATTGTGGATACAAGAGGTCCATTTGTGAGAGGTTGATTCACGGTTGGACTTTAAACTTGTAAAATCCAAGAGGATGTTTTTGGTGTGGATTGTTAGAGTCTTGTATAGGAAGACTAGGTGTGTCTTGACCTAAGATCTAATATTAGTGAAAATCTCTTTCGTGTTGAAAGGGGAGTGGAGTACTCTCGACGTGTGAGGGGAACCACTATACGTCTTGGTGTTCATTTACTTTCTGCATTTACCATTTCAACACTTAGAAATCTTTAGGAAAGTAAAAATCAAAAATCGTCAAAAATCGGGATAATCATCTAAGAACCTAATTCACCCCCCTCTTAGGCTCACATATATCTTACAATTGGCATCAGAGCAGGTCTTAGGTAACCTGTTCCTGAAGATCCAGTATGGCTTCCGCAAGTTCAAACCCGATTTTCAAAGAAAAGCCTCTCTACAATGACTTCCGCATCTCTATTTGGTAAACTTCAAGAACATGAGTTAGAACTTGGGCAACTTGAAAAACATGAACTTCAAGACAAGAAGTCCAAGGGGATATCTTTAAAGGTAGATGCAAAAGGAAAACAAAATGATGACTCATCGGAGGAAGACGAAAATTTCATGCTTCTAGTAAAAAGACTTGGAAAATTCTTTGGAAATAAAGATAAGTCTTTTTATGCTAAAAGGAAGAAACACTTTAGGAAAAAGGATACTTCAACTTCATCTCAAGACATTACATGTTATGAATGTGGGAAGCACGGTCACATAAAATCCGAATGTCCACAACTTGCAAAGAAAGGAAGTTTTAAAGGCAAGAAGGAATAAAAAAATAAGAAGGCATACATTGCATGGGAAGACAACGAAATTAGTTCATCATCCGACTCGGAGAGCGATGAAAGCGCAAAACTAGCACTTATGGCTACACATAACTCCGAAGATGAAAATGACTAGGTTTGCTTGAAGACCACTTCAAATCTATGGTATCTTGATAGTGGTTGTTCGAAGCATATGACCGGAGATATAAACTAACTTTCAAATCTAGTTCTAAAGTCCAAGGGTTATTTCACATATGGGGAATACCTTAAAGGAAGAATTCTTGGCATTGGCAAAGTTGGAGCAATAACTTTCACATTTATTGAAGATGTACATTATGTTAAAGGACTAAAGGAATATCTTCTAAACAAAAGCCAACTTTGTGACAAAGGCTTCAAGATCATGTTCGCCAAGGATGAATGTTTTGATGAAGTCAATCTTGAGGTAAAATCTCATAGGTAAAAATTGTTTTTATTTTTCATAATTTCTTTATATACTTCAAGTTTTTTCCCATCCTTTTTGTTAATGACAAAGGGGGAGAAGAATTGTGTATTATTGCTTGGTTTCTCTAACAAAATGTGCAGATTTCAAAACTCTCTAAAATCATGGATTAAGGGGGAGCAATATCCAAGGGGGAGCAAGCTTTGGTTAGAGAAACATGATTGGATCGAATTTTTAAGAATTGGGTTGTCATCATCAAAAAGGGGGAGAATGTGAAGACATAGCTTCTCAATGGTTTTGATGAAGACAACAATGTTTATTCAAGGTTTTATGTACAAAAGGAAATGGATCAAAGACTTCAAAGGTAGAACAAGTTTCATATTAATTTAAGTCTTGAAGATTTCTCTAGAAGGAAAAAGAAGAATTGCATAAGACTTGACTACTCTTGCAAGATAGGATTAATCAAACTTTTAGGTATATGAAATTCTTGACTAAAACATTTCTTAGTGCTCAAAATATTTCTTTAATTGGAAAAATTATTTTTCATTTTTGAACCATATTAAATCACTTTCAAATATAATCTATTTACTTGGATAAATCAATAGATGTTGCATAAAATTGGTTCAAATAGTTAGACAAATTTTTTAATTTTTCAATTTATTTAAACATTCAGTTTTTGGTAAATTATGGTGTTTTTAACTGTCGTAACAGCACCTAAAACCGCCATAATTCGCACCGTTCTGAAACTGTATTTTAAATTTTTTGGTAATTATGGCGTTTTGAACCGACGTAATGGAACAAAACCCGCCACAATTTACAGCGTACTGAAACAGTATTTTTAATTTAAAAATTAAAGAATATTTTGTTTGAATGCACCTTTTCATTATATCTTTTCATGGCATCTCTTACATCTTTTCTCTTATTAAATTCAGAATTTTTCTAACCATTGCCATTACTTTTGAATGGTTGCTTTCATCAATATAAATTAATTTCAAATTTTCATTTTTCAATCACCTCTTTAAAAAAAAAAACTCTACAATCTCTAAGCATATTTTTCCATAACAAAAATTTTATACAAGATACTTTTTGAATACCATTTTCATATTACATACATAAAAGTATCATTTGAGCACTTAGAGAGTTTACGATATTGAAATTTCATATTTGAAAGAGAAGAAGTCCTTCATAGGATTTATATACTACAAACTTGTTTTAAAAACTCTTGTTGTAACATATCTTATTTTTCCAGGATTGTTGGATATAAGATTGTTTGGTTGTAAACCTTGTTATCCGGATTGTGGATACAAGAGGTCCATTTGTGAGAGGTTGATTCACGGTTGGACTTTAAACTTGTAAAATCCAAGAGGATGTTTTTGGTGTGGATTGTTAGAGTCTTGTATAGGAAGACTAGGTGTGTCTTGACCTAAGATCTAATATTAGTGAAAATCTCTTTCGTGTTGAAAGGGGAGTGGAGTACTCTCGACGTGTGAGGGGAACCACTATACGTCTTGGTGTTCATTTACTTTCTGCATTTACCATTTCAACACTTAGAAATCTTTAGGAAAGTAAAAATCAAAAATCGTCAAAAATCGGGATAATCATCTAAGAACCTAATTCACCCCCCTCTTAGGCTCACATATATCTTACAATTGGCATCAGAGCAGGTCTTAGGTAACCTGTTCCTAAAGATCCAGTATGGCTTCCGCAAGTTCAAACCCGATTTTCAAAGAAAAGTCTCTCTACAATGACTTCCGCATCTCTATTTGGTAAACTTCAAGAACATGAGTTAGAACTTGGGCAACTTGAAAAACATGAACTTCAAGACAAGAAGTCCAAGGGGATATCTTTAAAGGTAGATGCAAAAGGAAAACAAAATGACGACTCATCGGAGGAAGACGAAAATTTCATGCTTCTAGTAAAAAGACTTGGAAAATTCTTTGGAAATAAAGATAAGTCTTTTTATGCTAAAAGGAAGAAACACTTTAGGAAAAAGGATACTTCAACTTCATCTCAAGACATTACATGTTATGAATGTGGGAAGCACGGTCACATAAAATCCGAATGTCCACAACTTGCAAAGAAAGGAAGTTTTAAAGGCAAGAAGGAATAAAAAAATAAGAAGGCATACATTGCATGGGAAGACAACGAAATTAGTTCATCATCCGACTCGGAGAGCGATGAAAGCGCAAAACTAGCACTTATGGCTACACATAACTCCGAAGATGAAAATGACTAGGTTTGCTTGAAGGCCACTTCAAATCTATGGTATCTTGATAGTGGTTGTTCGAAGCATATGACCGGAGATATAAACTAACTTTCAAATCTAGTTCTAAAGTCCAAGGGTTATTTCACATATGGGGAATACCTTAAAGGAAGAATTCTTGGCATTGGCAAAGTTGAAGCAATAACTTTCACATTTATTGAAGATGTACTTTATGTTAAAGGACTAAAGGAATATCTTCTAAACAAAAGCCAACTTTGTGACAAAGGCTTCAAGATCATGTTCGCCAAGGATGAATGTTTTGATGAAGTCAATCTTGAGGTAAAATCTCATAGGTAAAAATTGTTTTTATTTTTCGTAATTTCTTTATATACTTCAAGTTTTTTCCCATCCTTTTTGTTAATGACAAAGGGGGAGAAGAATTGTGTATTATTGCTTGGTTTCTCTAACAAAATGTGCAGATTTCAAAACTCTCTAAAATCATGGATTAAGGGGGAGCAATATCCAAGGGGGAGCAAGCTTTGGTTAGAGAAACATGATTGGATCGAATTTTTAAGAATTGGGTTGTCATCATCAAAAAGGGGGAGAATGTGAAGACATAGCTTCTCAATGGTTTTGATGAAGACAACAATGTTTATTCAAGGTTTTATGTACAAAAGGAAATGGATCAAAGACTTCAAAGGTAGAACAAGTTTCATATTAATTTAAGTCTTGAAGATTTCTCTAGAAGGAAAAAGAAGAATTGCATAAGACTTGACTACTCTTGCAAGATAGGATTAATCAAACTTTTAGGTATATGAAATTCTTGACTAAAACATTTCTTAGTGCTCAAAATATTTCTTTAATTGGAAAAATTATTTTTCATTTTTGAACCATATTAAATCACTTTCAAATATAATCTATTTACTTGGATAAATCAATAGATGTTGCATAAAATTGGTTCAAATAGTTAGACAAATTTTTTAATTTTTCAATTTATTTAAACATTCAGTTTTTGGTAAATTATGGTGTTTTTAACTGTCGTAACAGCACCTAAAACCGCCATAATTCGCACCGTTCTGAAACTGTATTTTAAATTTTTTGGTAATTATGGCGTTTTGAACCGACGTAATGGAACAAAACCCGCCACAATTTACAGCGTACTGAAACAGTATTTTTAATTTAAAAATTAAAGAATATTTTGTTTGAATGCACCTTTTCATTATATCTTTTCATGGCATCTCTTACATCTTTTCTCTTATTAAATTCAGAATTTTTCTAACCATTGCCATTACTTTTGAATGGTTGCTTTCATCAATATAAATTAATTTCAAATTTTCATTTTTCAATCACCTCTTTAAAAAAAAAAACTCTACAATCTCTAAGCATATTTTTCCATAACAAAAATTTTATACAAGATACTTTTTGAATACCATTTTCATATTACATACATAAAAGTATCATTTGAGCACTTAGAGAGTTTACGATATTGAAATTTCATATTTGAAAGAGAAGAAGTCCTTCATAGGATTTATATACTACAAACTTGTTTTAAAAACTCTTGTTGTAACATATCTTATTTTTCCAGGATTGTTGGATATAAGATTGTTTGGTTGTAAACCTTGTTATCCGGATTGTGGATACAAGAGGTCCATTTGTGAGAGGTTGATTCACGGTTGGACTTTAAACTTGTAAAATCCAAGAGGATGTTTTTGGTGTGGATTGTTAGAGTCTTGTATAGGAAGACTAGGTGTGTCTTGACCTAAGATCTAATATTAGTGAAAATCTCTTTCGTGTTGAAAGGGGAGTGGAGTACTCTCGACGTGTGAGGGGAACCACTATACGTCTTGGTGTTCATTTACTTTCTGCATTTACCATTTCAACACTTAGAAATCTTTAGGAAAGTAAAAATCAAAAATCGTCAAAAATCGGGATAATCATCTAAGAACCTAATTCACCCCCCTCTTAGGCTCACATATATCTTACAATTGGCATCAGAGCAGGTCTTA
Organism: Lathyrus tuberosus; assembly: GCA_022829125.1. Classification (NCBI taxonomy): domain Eukaryota; kingdom Viridiplantae; phylum Streptophyta; class Magnoliopsida; order Fabales; family Fabaceae; genus Lathyrus; species Lathyrus tuberosus. The sequence goes on along the minus strand of JALAZF010000024.1, from coordinate 9,326 downwards.
GGTAACCTGTTCCTAAAGATCCAGTATGGCTTCCGCAAGTTCAAACCCGATTTTCAAAGAAAAGTCTCTCTACAATGACTTCCGCATCTCTATTTGGTAAACTTCAAGAACATGAGTTAGAACTTGGGCAACTTGAAAAACATGAACTTCAAGACAAGAAGTCCAAGGGGATATCTTTAAAGGTAGATGCAAAAGGAAAACAAAATGACGACTCATCGGAGGAAGACGAAAATTTCATGCTTCTAGTAAAAAGACTTGGAAAATTCTTTGGAAATAAAGATAAGTCTTTTTATGCTAAAAGGAAGAAACACTTTAGGAAAAAGGATACTTCAACTTCATCTCAAGACATTACATGTTATGAATGTGGGAAGCACGGTCACATAAAATCCGAATGTCCACAACTTGCAAAGAAAGGAAGTTTTAAAGGCAAGAAGGAATAAAAAAATAAGAAGGCATACATTGCATGGGAAGACAACGAAATTAGTTCATCATCCGACTCGGAGAGCGATGAAAGCGCAAAACTAGCACTTATGGCTACACATAACTCCGAAGATGAAAATGACTAGGTTTGCTTGAAGGCCACTTCAAATCTATGGTATCTTGATAGTGGTTGTTCGAAGCATATGACCGGAGATATAAACTAACTTTCAAATCTAGTTCTAAAGTCCAAGGGTTATTTCACATATGGGGAATACCTTAAAGGAAGAATTCTTGGCATTGGCAAAGTTGAAGCAATAACTTTCACATTTATTGAAGATGTACTTTATGTTAAAGGACTAAAGGAATATCTTCTAAACAAAAGCCAACTTTGTGACAAAGGCTTCAAGATCATGTTCGCCAAGGATGAATGTTTTGATGAAGTCAATCTTGAGGTAAAATCTCATAGGTAAAAATTGTTTTTATTTTTCGTAATTTCTTTATATACTTCAAGTTTTTTCCCATCCTTTTTGTTAATGACAAAGGGGGAGAAGAATTGTGTATTATTGCTTGGTTTCTCTAACAAAATGTGCAGATTTCAAAACTCTCTAAAATCATGGATTAAGGGGGAGCAATATCCAAGGGGGAGCAAGCTTTGGTTAGAGAAACATGATTGGATCGAATTTTTAAGAATTGGGTTGTCATCATCAAAAAGGGGGAGAATGTGAAGACATAGCTTCTCAATGGTTTTGATGAAGACAACAATGTTTATTCAAGGTTTTATGTACAAAAGGAAATGGATCAAAGACTTCAAAGGTAGAACAAGTTTCATATTAATTTAAGTCTTGAAGATTTCTCTAGAAGGAAAAAGAAGAATTGCATAAGACTTGACTACTCTTGCAAGATAGGATTAATCAAACTTTTAGGTATATGAAATTCTTGACTAAAACATTTCTTAGTGCTCAAAATATTTCTTTAATTGGAAAAATTATTTTTCATTTTTGAACCATATTAAATCACTTTCAAATATAATCTATTTACTTGGATAAATCAATAGATGTTGCATAAAATTGGTTCAAATAGTTAGACAAATTTTTTAATTTTTCAATTTATTTAAACATTCAGTTTTTGGTAAATTATGGCGTTTTTAACTGTCGTAACAGCACCTAAAACCGCCATAATTCGCACCGTTCTGAAACTGTATTTTAAATTTTTTGGTAATTATGGCGTTTTGAACCGACGTAATGGAACAAAACCCGCCACAATTTACAGCGTACTGAAACAGTATTTTTAATTTAAAAATTAAAGAATATTTTGTTTGAATGCACCTTTTCATTATATCTTTTCATGGCATCTCTTACATCTTTTCTCTTATTAAATTCAGAATTTTTCTAACCATTGCCATTACTTTTGAATGGTTGCTTTCATCAATATAAATTAATTTCAAATTTTCATTTTTCAATCACCTCTTTAAAAAAAAAAACTCTACAATCTCTAAGCATATTTTTCCATAACAAAAATTTTATACAAGATACTTTTTGAATACCATTTTCATATTACATACATAAAAGTATCATTTGAGCACTTAGAGAGTTTACGATATTGAAATTTCATATTTGAAAGAGAAGAAGTCCTTCATAGGATTTATATACTACAAACTTGTTTTAAAAACTCTTGTTGTAACATATCTTATTTTTCCAGGATTGTTGGATATAAGATTGTTTGGTTGTAAACCTTGTTATCCGGATTGTGGATACAAGAGGTCCATTTGTGAGAGGTTGATTCACGGTTGGACTTTAAACTTGTAAAATCCAAGAGGATGTTTTTGGTGTGGATTGTTAGAGTCTTGTATAGGAAGACTAGGTGTGTCTTGACCTAAGATCTAATATTAGTGAAAATCTCTTTCGTGTTGAAAGGGGAGTGGAGTACTCTCGACGTGTGAGGGGAACCACTATACGTCTTGGTGTTCATTTACTTTCTGCATTTACCATTTCAACACTTAGAAATCTTTAGGAAAGTAAAAATCAAAAATCGTCAAAAATCGGAATAATCATCTAAGAACCTAATTCACCCCCCTCTTAGGCTCACATATATCTTACAATTGGCATCAGAGCAGGTCTTAGGTAACCTGTTCCTAAAGATCCAGTATGGCTTCCGCAAGTTCAAACCCGATTTTCAAAGAAAAGCCTCTCTACAATGACTTCCGCATCTCTATTTGGTAAACTTCAAGAACATGAGTTAGAACTTGGGCAACTTGAAAAACATGAACTTCAAGACAAGAAGTCCAAGGGGATATCTTTAAAGGTAGATGCAAAAGGAAAACAAAATGACGACTCATCGGAGGAAGACGAAAATTTCATGCTTCTAGTAAAAAGACTTGGAAAATTCTTTGGAAATAAAGATAAGTCTTTTTATGCTAAAAGGAAGAAACACTTTAGGAAAAAGGATACTTCAACTTCATCTCAAGACATTACATGTTATGAATGTGGGAAGCACGGTCACATAAAATCCGAATGTCCACAACTTGCAAAGAAAGGAAGTTTTAAAGGCAAGAAGGAATAAAAAAATAAGAAGGCATACATTGCATGGGAAGACAACGAAATTAGTTCATCATCCGACTCAGAGAGCGATGAAAGCGCAAAACTAGCACTTATGGCTACACATAACTCCGAAGATGAAAATGACTAGGTTTGCTTGAAGACCACTTCAAATCTATGGTATCTTGATAGTGGTTGTTCGAAGCATATGACCGGAGATATAAACTAACTTTCAAATCTAGTTCTAAAGTCCAAGGGTTATTTCACATATGGGGAATACCTTAAAGGAAGAATTCTTGGCATTGGCAAAGTTGGAGCAATAACTTTCACATTTATTGAAGATGTACTTTATGTTAAAGGACTAAAGGAATATCTTCTAAACAAAAGCCAACTTTGTGACAAAGGCTTCAAGATCATGTTCGCCAAGGATGAATGTTTTGATGAAGTCAATCTTGAGGTAAAATCTCATAGGTAAAAATTGTTTTTATTTTTCATAATTTCTTTATATACTTCAAGTTTTTTCCCATCCTTTTTGTTAATGACAAAGGGGGAGAAGAATTGTGTATTATTGCTTGGTTTCTCTAACAAAATGTGCAGATTTCAAAACTCTCTAAAATCATGGATTAAGGGGGAGCAATATCCAAGGGGGAGCAAGCTTTGGTTAGAGAAACATGATTGGATCGAATTTTTAAGAATTGGGTTGTCATCATCAAAAAGGGGGAGAATGTGAAGACATAGCTTCTCAATGGTTTTGATGAAGACAACAATGTTTATTCAAGGTTTTATGTACAAAAGGAAATGGATCAAAGACTTCAAAGGTAGAACAAGTTTCATATTAATTTAAGTCTTGAAGATTTCTCTAGAAGGAAAAAGAAGAATTGCATAAGACTTGACTACTCTTGCAAGATAGGATTAATCAAACTTTTAGGTATATGAAATTCTTGACTAAAACATTTCTTAGTGCTCAAAATATTTCTTTAATTGGAAAAATTATTTTTCATTTTTGAACCATATTAAATCACTTTCAAATATAATCTATTTACTTGGATAAATCAATAGATGTTGCATAAAATTGGTTCAAATAGTTAGACAAATTTTTTAATTTTTCAATTTATTTAAACATTCAGTTTTTGGTAAATTATGGTGTTTTTAACTGTCGTAACAGCACCTAAAACCGCCATAATTCGCACCGTTCTGAAACTGTATTTTAAATTTTTTGGTAATTATGGCGTTTTGAACCGACGTAATGGAACAAAACCCGCCACAATTTACAGCGTACTGAAACAGTATTTTTAATTTAAAAATTAAAGAATATTTTGTTTGAATGCACCTTTTCATTATATCTTTTCATGGCATCTCTTACATCTTTTCTCTTATTAAATTCAGAATTTTTCTAACCATTGCCATTACTTTTGAATGGTTGCTTTCATCAATATAAATTAATTTCAAATTTTCATTTTTCAATCACCTCTTTAAAAAAAAAAACTCTACAATCTCTAAGCATATTTTTCCATAACAAAAATTTTATACAAGATACTTTTTGAATACCATTTTCATATTACATACATAAAAGTATCATTTGAGCACTTAGAGAGTTTACGATATTGAAAATTTCATATTTGAAAGAGAAGAAGTCCTCATAGGGATTTATATACTACAAACTTGTTTTAAAAACTCTTGTTGTAACATATCTTATTTTTCCAGGATTGTTGGATATAAGATTGTTTGGTTGTAAACCTTGTTATCCGGATTGTGGATACAAGAGGTCCATTTGTGAGAGGTTGATTCACGGTTGGACTTTAAACTTGTAAAATCCAAGAGGATGTTTTTGGTGTGGATTGTTAGAGTCTTGTATAGGAAGACTAGGTGTGTCTTGACCTAAGATCTAATATTAGTGAAAATCTCTTTCGTGTTGAAAGGGGAGTGGAGTACTCTCGACGTGTGAGGGGAACCACTATACGTCTTGGTGTTCATTTACTTTCTGCATTTACCATTTCAACACTTAGAAATCTTTAGGAAAGTAAAAATCAAAAATCGTCAAAAATCGGGATAATCATCTAAGAACCTAATTCACCCCCCTCTTAGGCTCACATATATCTTACAATTGGCATCAGAGCAGGTCTTAGGTAACCTGTTCCTAAAGATCCAGTATGGCTTCCGCAAGTTCAAACCCGATTTTCAAAGAAAAGTCTCTCTACAATGACTTCCGCATCTCTATTTGGTAAACTTCAAGAACATGAGTTAGAACTTGGGCAACTTGAAAAACATGAACTTCAAGACAAGAAGTCCAAGGGGATATCTTTAAAGGTAGATGCAAAAGGAAAAACAAAATGACGACTCATCGGAGGAAGACGAAATTTCATGCTTCTAGTAAAAAGACTTGGAAAATTCTTTGGAAATAAAGATAAGTCTTTTTATGCTAAAAAGGAAGAAAACACTTTAGGAAAAAGGATACTTCAACTTCATCTCAAGACATTACATGTTATGAATGTGGGAAGCACGGTCACATAAAATCCGAATGTCCACAACTTGCAAAGAAAGGAAGTTTTAAAGGCAAGAAGGAATAAAAAAATAAGAAGGCATACATTGCATGGGAAGACAAACGAAATTAGTTCATCATCCGACTCGGAGAGCGATGAAAGCGCAAAACTAGCACTTATGGCTACACATAACTCCGAAGATGAAAATGACTAGGTTTGCTTGAAGGCCACTTCAAATCTATGGTATCTTGATAGTGGTTGTTCGAAGCATATGACCGGAGATATAAACTAACTTTCAAATCTAGTTCTAAAGTCCAAGGGTTATTTCACATATGGGGAATACCTTAAAGGAAGAATTCTTGGCATTGGCAAAGTTGAAGCAATAACTTTCACATTTATTGAAGATGTACTTTATGTTAAAGGACTAAAGGAATATCTTCTAAACAAAAGCCAACTTTGTGACAAAGGCTTCAAGATCATGTTCGCCAAGGATGAATGTTTTGATGAAGTCAATCTTGAGGTAAAATCTCATAGGTAAAAATTGTTTTTATTTTTCGTAATTTCTTTATATACTTCAAGTTTTTTCCCATCCTTTTTGTTAATGACAAAGGGGGAGAAGAATTGTGTATTATTGCTTGGTTTCTCTAACAAAATGTGCAGATTTCAAAACTCTCTAAAATCATGGATTAAGGGGAGCAATATCCAAGGGGGAGCAAGCTTTGGTTAGAGAAACATGATTGGATCGAATTTTTAAGAATTGGGTTGTCATCATCAAAAAGGGGGAGAATGTGAAGACATAGCTTCTCAATGGTTTTGATGAAGACAACAATGTTTATTCAAGGTTTTATGTACAAAAGGAAATGGATCAAAGACTTCAAAGGTAGAACAAGTTTCATATTAATTTAAGTCTTGAAGATTTCTCTAGAAGGAAAAAGAAGAATTGCATAAGACTTGACTACTCTTGCAAGATAGGATTAATCAAACTTTTAGGTATATGAAATTCTTGACTAAAACATTTCTTAGTGCTCAAAATATTTCTTTAATTGGAAAAATTATTTTTCATTTTTGAACCATATTAAATCACTTTCAAATATAATCTATTTACTTGGATAAATCAATAGATGTTGCATAAAATTGGTTCAAATAGTTAGACAAATTTTTTTAATTTTTCAATTTATTTAAACATTCAGTTTTTGGTAAATTATGGCGTTTTTAACTGTCGTAACAGCACCTAAAACCGCCATAATTCGCACCGTTCTGAACTGTATTTTAAATTTTTTTTGGTAATTATGGCGTTTTGAACCGACGTAATGGAACAAAACCCGCCACAATTTACAGCGTACTGAAACAGTATTTTTAATTTAAAAATTAAAGAATATTTTGTTTGAATGCACCTTTTCATTATATCTTTTCATGGCATCTCTTACATCTTTTCTCTTATTAAATTCAGAATTTTTCTAACCATTGCCATACTTTTGAATGGTTGCTTTCATCAATATAAATTAATTTCAAATTTTCATTTTTCAATCACCTCTTTAAAAAAAAAAACTCTACAATCTCTAAGCATATTTTTCCATAACAAAAATTTTTATACAAGATACTTTTTGAATACCATTTTCATATTACATACATAAAAGTATCATTTGAGCACTTAGAGAGTTTACGATATTGAAATTTCATATTTGAAAGAGAAGAAGTCCTTCATAGGATTTATATACTACAAACTTGTTTTAAAAACTCTTGTTGTAACATATCTTATTTTTCCAGGATTGTTGGATATAAGATTGTTTGGTTGTAAACCTTGTTATCCGGATTGTGGATACAAGAGGTCCATTTGTGAGAGGTTGATTCACGGTTGGACTTTAAACTTGTAAAATCCAAGAGGATGTTTTTGGTGTGGATTGTTAGAGTCTTGTATAGGAAGACTAGGTGTGTCTTGACCTAAGATCTAATATTAGTGAAAATCTCTTTCGTGTTGAAAAGGGGAGTGGAGTACTCTCGACGTGTGAGGGGAACCACTATACGTCTTGGTGTTCATTTACTTTCTGCATTTACCATTTCAACACTTAGAAAATCTTTAGGAAAGTAAAAATCAAAAATCGTCAAAAATCGGGATAATCATCTAAGAACCTAATTCACCCCCCTCTTAGGCTCACATATATCTTACAATTGGCATCAGAGCAGGTCTTAGGTAACCTGTTCCTAAAGATCCAGTATGGCTTCCGCAAGTTCAAACCCGATTTTCAAAGAAAAGTCTCTCTACAATGACTTCCGCATCTCTATTTGGTAAACTTCAAGAACATGAGTTAGAACTTGGGCAACTTGAAAAACATGAACTTCAAGACAAGAAGTCCAAGGGGATATCTTTAAAGGTAGATGCAAAAGGAAAACAAAATGACGACTCATCGGAGGAAGACGAAAATTTCATGCTTCTAGTAAAAAGACTTGGAAAATTCTTTGGAAATAAAGATAAGTCTTTTTATGCTAAAAGGAAGAAACACTTTAGGAAAAAGGATACTTCAACTTCATCTCAAGACATTACATGTTATGAATGTGGGAAGCACGGTCACATAAAATCCGAATGTCCACAACTTGCAAAGAAAGGAAGTTTTAAAGGCAAGAAGGAATAAAAAAATAAGAAGGCATACATTGCATGGGAAGACAAACGAAATTAGTTCATCATCCGACTCGGAGAGCGATGAAAGCGCAAAACTAGCACTTATGGCTACACATAACTCCGAAGATGAAAATGACTAGGTTTGCTTGAAGGCCACTTCAAATCTATGGTATCTTGATAGTGGTTGTTCGAAGCATATGACCGGAGATATAAACTAACTTTCAAATCTAGTTCTAAAGTCCAAGGGTTATTTCACATATGGGGAATACCTTAAAGGAAGAATTCTTGGCATTGGCAAAAGTTGAAGCAATAACTTTCACATTTATTGAAGATGTACTTTATGTTAAAGGACTAAAGGAATATCTTCTAAACAAAAGCCAACTTTGTGACAAAGGCTTCAAGATCATGTTCGCCAAGGATGAATGTTTTGATGAAGTCAATCTTGAGGTAAAATCTCATAGGTAAAAATTGTTTTTATTTTTCGTAATTTCTTTATATACTTCAAGTTTTTTCCCATCCTTTTTGTTATGACAAAGGGGGAGAAGAATTGTGTATTATTGCTTGGTTTCTCTAACAAAATGTGCAGATTTCAAAACTCTCTAAAATCATGGATTAAGGGGGAGCAAATATCCAAGGGGGAGCAAGCTTTGGTTAGAGAAACATGATTGGATCGAATTTTTAAGAATTGGGTTGTCATCATCAAAAAAGGGGGAGAATGTGAAGACATAGCTTCTCAATGGTTTTGATGAAGACAACAATGTTTATTCAAGGTTTTATGTACAAAAGGAAATGGATCAAAGACTTCAAAGGTAGAACAAGTTTCATATTAATTTAAGTCTTGAAGATTTCTCTAGAAGGAAAAAGAAGAATTGCATAAGACTTGACTACTCTTGCAAGATAGGATTAATCAAACTTTTAGGTATATGAAATTCTTGACTAAAAACATTTCTTAGTGCTCAAAATATTTTCTTTAATTGGAAAAATTATTTTTCATTTTTGAACCATATTAAATCACTTTCAAATATAATCTATTTACTTGGATAAATCAATAGATGTTGCATAAAATTGGTTCAAATAGTTAGACAAATTTTTTAATTTTTCAATTTATTTAAACATTCAGTTTTTTGGTAAATTATGGCGTTTTTAACTGTCGTAACAGCACCTAAAACCGCCATAATTCGCACCGTTCTGAAACTGTATTTTAAATTTTTTTGGTAATTATGGCGTTTTGAACCGACGTAATGGAACAAAACCCGCCACAATTTACAGCGTACT